>OZ022263.1:57007869-58324119 GCA_963978885.1 Nemotelus pantherinus
TTTTGAAAATTCGCTCAGGAAAATAAAACTTTTTGCACTATAACTTCCAGTGCAGTCATGAAATCAATACGAATTTCATACAATTAATGAAACCTGTCATAAACATTATTCAGGCCAAATTTGGTTGAAAAGCCACGATAGGGTTGGCAGCTATTGTTGATTTTGTGTTTCATTGCAATATCTTTATTAAGCGGTTTTATCGTAGAATTTTCACAGCAAATATTAAGCTTTCGATCATTTGAAGAAACTCGCTGCAGGTAACCCTAAATTTCTTTATACTCCTAAAACTTCGAATGTAATGCAACAACGTGAAGCAGATGTAATATATTATTGGCTTTGATACTGGCGAAAGGTTGCCAGCACGAGTCGGTTGTGCTACTTTTGTATCAATAAATGCTTACAGTTAGTATACATACCGGAAACATTTACAATGAAAATAAATAACCGATGTTACAATTCGCAAAGTTCTGCAAATTTTTCGGATCGCAGCCCCAAACACCAACTTCAGTTACAGTGCTGCAGGCACTGAGCATTTTCTTCATTGATGTTATATGAGATGCTGCTTTCAAAATTATGTGAAATAAGCAACTGATAACGAATATAATTAACCCGTGTTTTGCTCTCATAAACGTTGAAATTCATGCCAGTGGTAATATCTGAAACCTTCCACCATATGAGTTATAATGCATTCTTAAGACGAAAGTAAAACGTGGCATTTGAAACAGTTTGGCCGTAATAAGCAGCACATGTGGTGGAATATGCACTCAAAACCTGCACGATTCTTCTACTGTTCTTCGAACATTAGTGTTTCTAGCGGTTCAGGTGCGCTAGAGTTTTTTTAATTGTATGCAAACTAGAAATAACCGATTATCACTACTTTTTCATCACCCCTCGTAGTAGCCGCTTAGGGAAGTAGAAGTTAATTTTACACCTGGGTACTACGATTCCTACTCCCATTCTCAATAAAACAGTATCATCGACTTGTGCCACAGATTTGTATTCCTTGAAATATATTTAATTGGAAAAAGAATAATAAAGCTAAATAGTACATAAATGAAGATCTTTACACATTTTCTTCTACACATTCACTTTTGTTTTTAAGATTGCCTCACAAATTCTTGATATTCTCTCTTGCAATTCATCCAAAGTATTTGTTGTGATCTCGTTTCAACATTGAAGAAGTTTTTCCCACAGGTCGTCTTCACCTAAAAGTCTAATTCCTCATGGCACAGCATGCTCTTCCAATATCTTCTTGTATCCTTCCTTTGTTAACCTTTCGTTAATTCTCACAAGCACCAGTGGATCCTCCACCGAAGCATCCCCACGCCATGACGTTTCCCTCTCCATATTTAACTGTAGGCTCGATGCAGCTATCCACAACATCCACTCTCCTATACACCAATGAACAAAGCCACGCCTAATCGATTCGAAGATTTCAAATTTGGACTCGTCAATCCAAAGGACCTTTTTCCACTGATCCAAAGTATAATCTTTGAACGCCCCCGCCCAATTCAAGCGGTTTTTCTTATTTTCAGGCCGAATGAACAGCTTCCTTGCTGCTATTCTTCCTGACAGACCAGCTTCTTTCAGACGTCTTTTTACAGTTGAAAGAGATATGGGGTTTGGACGGTTCCTATTGATCTCATTTGTTATTTCAGGTGCCGTTAGACGTCTGTTCCATTTGCTTTTGACAACTATATATTAACTTGTCCACTCTCACAGACGTCTTTCACTTTCTTCCGGAACGATTTCTGTTGACAACACTGCTCATTTCTTCCTTCGGCGATTTCAATTAGCTGATCGATTAAGAGCTAAATCAGCCACAAATCTACCTGATTTACCACACATTTGTCTCGGCTTTGGACAGTCAAAAGCTACCTGATTTAGAGTTTAATCCAGTATAAATCAGGTACTACTGTGAATTTTGTCCCGGCTGAATTTTTCTCAGAGCGTACTGAATTCCATACATGAGTGGGAGAGTAAATTTCAATGAAATGTCATTCGAATTTCGTTCTAAAATAGCAAAAATTGAACAAAAAAAGAAAATGTAAGTTGTACAAAATGAAAAGAAAATGTTCTTGCATGTTCCTTTAATATTTTCAACCACTTTCACGCAAAAAAACTGTGCGCATAATTTTGAATGAAATTTCTCGCTCCAAATCTAAATCACTCACCAGATATGGTTGTTAGTATTCAATCTACCTGTGCGAACGTACTATTAACGAAGAGTACAAACCGCAGAACACGTCTTCACGGATGATTCACGATGTTTTGGCATATTAAGGTGGTTTTTTGAACTATTCTGGACGATAAGGGAAATTATGGTAATTAGTGTCTGAGGAAATTTAGTCGGATTGATTACGCATGAAACTGACTGTAGAATTGAAATCAGAACTATCAGCAGGTAAATAGCAAGGCCATAAACACAGGCTGCATGTCGCCACTAACGAGAGGTAGTCATAAAAATATTATTGACGGAATTTTGCTTAAAGGTCGTATTAGGACAATATGCACCCTTGCCATCATAAAAAAGGATCCGGTAAACAAGATTTTTCTACTAGGTGGGGTGAAAAGTAACCTCCTTGGGAATGAAAAAAATGTTTTTTTTAATTTTTTTTTTAATTTTATCCAATGTTGTCCTCTTTTAGGTCGATACACTTATTCCAGAAATTTTCCAACTTTTTGATCCCGTCCGAAAAGTAATTTTCCGGAAGGCCTACAAAATACTCATCCGCGGCGTCGATGATCTGCTCGCACGAGCTGAATTTTTTATTGATGAGCCATCTTTTGAGGTTTGGGAACAGATAATAGTCCAAGGGAGCCAAGTCAGGCGAATAAGGTGGATGGGGAAGCAATTCGAGCCCTAGATCGTTGATTTTAGCCATTGTTGCGATGCTCTTGTGTGACGGCGCGTTGTCTTGTAAAAACAAAATATTTTTGGCTTCATGTGAGGCCGTTTCGCATTGATTTTGGCTTTCAATCGCTCCAATAATGCGCAGTAATACTCGCTGCTGATGGTTTTTTTCTTTTTTGAGGTAGTCCACGAAGAGTATGCCATGACAATCCCAGAAAACCGACGCCATGACCTTTCCGACCCATTGAGCCTCCCTTGGCCGCTTCTGAGGCTTCAGTCCATTGCCGGGCACTCATTCGGTTCTCTGGCGTGAAATACTGGATCCAGGTTTCATCAAGTCACCAATCGAAGCCAAAAGTCCACCCGATTCCGCATCAGCATGGCCAAACACGCTTCCGAAGTGCGCTCGCGTTCGTGTTTTTGGTCCGGAGTCAGCATGCGCGGCACCCAGCGGCAGGATAATTTTTTTATCTGCAGAATCCCACCCAAAATATGGCGTGTGCGCTTGGTACTAATCATTGTGGCATCTGCTAGCTCGCGCATCTTCATTTTCCGGTTGGCCAACACCATTTCATGTATTTTTTTGACATTGTCCTGTGTAACCGCATCGGAGGGCCTGCCGCTGCGGACTTCATCGGCAGTGGAGTTTCGGCCACCACGAAACTCTCGAAACCAATATTTCACGGTATAATCTGAAGGAACACTAGCCCCATAATATTTATCCAACTTTTCTTTTGTTTCCTTCGCCGTTTTGCCTCTCAAAAAATAATGTTTTATGAGAGAATTAAAATGGTTTATTTCCATACTCAACATGATGCCAAACACGTCAACAAAAATCGGCTGTAAAAACAAAACAAATGACTGTATCGCTCTGAAATTTGACATGTCTGCCTAAATATGAATGGACTATAAGACACAATAATCTTTTTTGCGATTGCAGCGCATTCTGGTGGTCAAGGAGGTTACTTTTCACCCCACCTAGTAAAAACAACACAGGTGTCATAAATAATTCAAAGTTAAAATAAATTGTATCATTCCTTTTAATTGCGGAAAACTTTGAATTTTCGTTTCGTTCAAATAATTATGAGCGGTTGTGTCACATTTATGCCCCTTTACTCGAGAGAGGTTGGCCATTATTACATTTATTCCTTGGTAGTATAATGACCTGTAATATTGTTTCGAATTTGATCGCTGAAGTCTAGCTTTTCCATTACAGGTGTTGTGTTTTCCAGAATACTAAAACTACCCTTTAGGTCTCGTTAACCAGAGATACTAATCTAGAGAATTTTTTCCTACATCTAGGATATTTTTAGGGAAATCTAGGAATGTTTTTTCGTAGCATCCACATATTTTCCACATTGATTATATCAGCATATATGATAGTATAGTCAATTGACCTATGCCTGCGTACTCAAAAGAAAAGTGTGTATATTGTGGACGAATCCGAAATCTTCAGTAATTTGATTTTATAGTTCTTTTTTGTATGGTTCCCTAGATAGTATAATAATTTGCGGACATCTAGAAAATTTTTCACCGAAATCTAGGGAATGGCTTTCTTCTCTGGTTGGAAATATTTCCTGGTTCGCAGGCTTATTGTAAACGTGCTGTAATCCTGCAAGCCTACTATAGACTTATATAGTATGTTTTCTAGCTTCCTTTTGAATTTTGAAGAGTAGTGGGTGAAGGTTTTGCAAATCCCCCATACCCGACATTGGAGACCAGTTTAGTTTTTAGTACACAAAATGTGTCGGGTCAAAGTCTTAGTGGACGGATCAGTTTCTCGATTCTGTAAACCTGAGTAATCTCTAGTACAATCACAGTCTCTAAATTTTTTCTATATTCCTTTACTTTTTCGTATAATTTTACGATCCGCCAATGATTGAAATTTCGTATTATAAAATATCCCGAAATCGAAATCTAGTTCCTCTTTGACAGCTTCTTTTGAATGAGCTATCCCGATTCCAGATTTCCAAGATATTCCCAATCAAGTGTCAAAATAACCATTCAAATTTATAAAATTGAACGAATTTTCATTGTTTCTTGCTAAAATTGACTCTATGGCAATTTTTTTACTTTAATTCGCGTGAATTTAGTAAGTCGGAAGGAGCAAAAAAAAACCATTCAATTTCAATAAATTGAAATAAGTACTATAGTTAAGGAAATTCTTGTAGGAGTAATATATCGCCCATTTTAAAATTAGCGCCAACATTACGGTGTATATCACAGTGTACCCAATGGTTTAATAATGGCCAATGGTCAGTTTTTACTTATGCAGATAAATCGAGACAAAAAAGGTTAAAAAATAATAAATCCACCAACAACTCGCTAAAAAACTTCACTAATATGACTTGTCGGATTAGACGACATGCCTTCGAAATTTCTATTCCGAAATTGGAGGGTTCTTGTGCAAAATACGATATGGTATAAATTTTGACATCGGAATTCAAATCATAATAGACCCCCTGCACAGTATTTTCACTGAATGCCTTTATTATTTGAAACACACCTCTGCGAAAGATTCATGATTCTATCTAATAATACATTGAAAATATATATTACACATTATTTTTGTCAAACCTATTTATAATCTATGATTCATTACATAGTTTACTGGTTCACAATGAAACAATTACAGGTGAGTCATTGGCAACAAGCAAATATCCCCATTTACTTAACTGAAAATAGAGGATCAATTATCATGTCAATCTTTTGTTTGATATGTAAACAAGTCAGAAATAGAATATGCTTATTAAACATTTACCCTGTAGAATAACCATAGTTCGATGCCAATGCGTAATATGCTAGTTTGTTAGCCAGCAATATGTTTTGGGTCTCCTAATACATTCAAGCTGTTTAGGAAGGATTCAAGGAAACCTTTCCATTTTACCGATTAAGCTAAAATTTCATGTAGCATGTTTTCAAGTTCAGTTTCAGCTATTATTAGATTCAAATTTAATCAAAAACTGCGATAGATGAAAAGTTTTGAAGTTCAGTTCTAAATATTCTTAGATCACCAGATTTAAATTCAATCAAGGCTGTGATAGATGGAAAGATGTAGCAAAATGTGCATTGTGTCCACATCTTAAGATCAATTCCTTTCAATCATTGCTCATGATATTGATCGATATATTGCTTCGCGATTATCTAGAAAGAATCATAGAATCATACATTGATTCGAATATAGCGTTTTTATAAGGATTTATCAAAGTCTAATTTTAATCTTAATTAAATAAAAAAATATCCATAAATTGTAAAATATGTTCGGCGAAACATTTTTTGGCCGATTTGAACTCTTAGAATTCTATGGGAATTTCAAATGAAACAATTTAAAATATCCTCGACGTTTTTCTAACAGAACTTAATCAAACGTTTTTAATCTTAATTTTTTGTTTTAAACTTTATTATGTATCTACCTGGCCAGCCTAACACATATTCATATGTTGAGTTTCCATACTGATCGAGTGCAAAGCTTCTTCGCGAAAATATGTTTTTCGGAAGCTTTCCTTGCAACAACTTCAATATATAGCCTTGTAGCATACTTCTGTAAAGGACTCTTTTCTTGGCCCTTTACTTTTCCTGTTGTTTATAAATAATTTTCCTTCCCTATTTAATATCCACTGTCTCTTGTAGGCTAACGAACTAAAAATGTTTAGGGTTTTTTGTAAATGCTTTGCATATGAATATATAATGGAAGGATCTGTTGATACAATATTTACGAAAATGTCTGGCGCTGCCAAACCTATGTTGGAACTATAGCCAAAAATATACCAATATAAATGATATAGCTTTAGTCAACATCAACACGCTTTGGAAATTTCACGATGATCGAATGTTTCTGTCCGAAGTTATGACAAATCGAAATTTGAAAAAAAATCCTTGCCTACTTTTAGGCACTTAGTGCCCACATAGGACTCGTAGTTTCCTATTGTTTATCATAGACAAGTCTAAAACATAATTAGTTTTCATTTCCAGTACTTAATTTTAAAAAAAAATTTACTTTGCATAGAAATATAGGGGTATCTGAGAATTCACTAAAATGCCCGCCGCCGCCAAAGAGTTAAAGATATTGTAATTTTAATTAGTCACTGCACTAGTCCTTATATACATCTACCGTGAGATTCAACAGTGATGGCACACTTAGACATTTTATTTTCGAACTAACATATTTTATAACTGTAAGGTATAGAAAACAGTTGAATGTCTCAAATCAAAGTTTTATTCGTTTCTAGGAAATTATAATCATTTCATAGCAGTTTATACAATACTTAACATTTTATATTCAAAAACATTGTAAGAGTGCTATTCTTAGCAGTCAAAAGTAATGACACACTTGTTCCTATCAATTGAAAAATTACAAAAACTAGTATTTAGTTTGGGATCCTTTTACTTTTCTCACAGCTTGCAGGTATCTTGGCATAGATTCTACAAGGTGCGTTGTCAAATTTGGGCTAAGAGCTTCCCATTCTTCATGCAAAGCATTTTTTAAATCTTTCTTGCAAGAAATTGACGTTTTTCGAACTCGCTAATCCAAAATTTCCCACAAATGCTCTATAGGGTTAAGACCTGAAGACTGGGGAGGGTGATTAAGTTTATTCGAGGTCCGATACAAGAGCCATTCTTTGACCAAGCGAGATGTATGCTTAGGGTCGTTGTCTTGTTGGAAGACCCACGTCCTAGGCAGCTCCAATCTTTGAACACTGGGAGCCAAATTTTCTTGCAACATTTTGAGGTACTGGTCTTTGTTCATTGCTCTATCAATGAACGCGAGACTCCGGACTCCTGTCTCCGCCATACATGCCCATACCATTACCGACCCTCCACCATGCTTGACTGTAGATGTGATGTGATGTTTTTTTCTTCAAATTCCGAATTTTAAGCTCGCCATATTTTCGTAGATTTGTTATGCCGGAAAATTTCGAATTTGCTTTGTTGCAGAATATTAAGGTACAGAATATTAAGATTACTGAGATGGCCAATCTAGGGTGATAACCCCATTTTGCGCTTTCCACTCGCTACACGCTCGGCTCCGATGTTTTGGGTCGTTGTCCTCTTGATGGATCCAGCTCTCATTTTTTTCTGATGAACCATTGCTTGGCAGAGGGTAACAAAGCCTTTTGATCGATTTTGTTCATTTTTTCGGCAACCCTTTTTTTGAGAAGCACTCCCAAACATGGACCTTGACGGGGTGTTTAACAGTCCGTTTGAGCAGTCTACTAGTGGAGGTTGTCCAGGCGTATTTGATGCTCGGAAAGATCACGTTTCCCAATCGCTGTCCAAATTTTCCTTCGCCCATGCCACACGTTTTTGAACTTGTTTTCCACTTAACATTGGCTTTTCCAAAGTGCTCCGATATTTCACCTTATTTGCAAGCAAGTGCCTACGAATCGTTCCCCATGATATGTCGACAGATTTTGCTTTCAATTTTACAGCACCTTCCCGTAGAGTCAAAGTTGAATCCTTCGAAAACACTGCGAGAATCTTTTTTTCGTCTTTTTTGTCACTTTGCTTGCACTCCCGCGATTAGGAAAATAATTCGACATTACCAATCTTTTTATAGCGATTCACCCACTTGCTTACGAACTGCTTCGACTTCCCCATGTATTTCGCAGCAGCTGCTTGCGTTAATTTAGGTCCTTTTTCATGCGAACATAAAAAAATTGCCTCGAAGCGCGACGCGTAAGCAGCACTCATTTCGTTTAATGTCCTTGAAGACTTATGGCTGATTGAATATTTAAATCAACTCACCGTTGAACTACACTAATCAACAGGTCTTACCTGCTTTGCCTTCAATAATTCTTCTAACGGATCAAGCTATCATTCAAAAGCCAGTGCCATACTCGATTTTATACGCCCATAGCAATACGAAGATTTAATAATTAATAAAAAATGACTGATTAAGTATGTCTACAAAAAGGATACTTAACTATAAAAATAGATTTGAATGTTTACTTTACTGTTTCGTATCCTGCCTTCATAATCATAATTCTATAATGCTTGAAGCTTCGAATATTTCTCAAACCTTAGATATTTGTTCTTTTCATGGTAGCGTCTTATCTGGTTTGTGTTGTTGTTCTTTAGGAATTTTCATCTTTCCATTGAGTTATTTGTTGGCTTTTTTCAGTTTTGAATCGCGGAATTATCAAATTTGGAAATTAACTAACACATATGCAGTCTGAACTTCAGTTTGCTTCAAAGCCAATTGTACAGTGACATCAACCAGCCAAATTTATCATTATTCTCATGAAATCCATGTCCCCCAATAAATTAAGGAAACTGCTGATTTAATGTTAAAGCATTTAAAATCAAGCACTGAGACCATAGCAAAATCCGAAAGTGCGAAAAGTGAATCAAACGGGCATTATTAATAAAAAAAAAACTCACCTGACATAAATATCTTCATCCTGCTCAATGTCTCTCTCTCTCTCTCTCTGATTGCCCAATTTAATGTCCATGTCTTAATAGTTTACAGCATTCACCACCAGACCTGAAAATTGACAAAAATGGTAATGTATAAAACTTTTAACAAAATAAATTTATTTGATATATTGTAATTAATAATCAATGTTTCATGTGACCTAAAACGCGAATTTATAAAAGCCTGTTCCAAACATTGCATGAATTTTCGTTTGAATTTTTGCTTCACTTAGAAACTATCAATCAATATTCGGTTTTATTTGTCACATTTCATTACACTTTCTCTGAAATTCAAATTCTCTTTACTAAATCTATTACAGAACGACGAGTATCAGCCTTCCAACTAGGCACATCCGATTCGAACGAAGAAGAATTCGACTCGAAAGACGAAGGAAGCTCATCCGATGGCCAACAACCAGAAGATCGACGCTATCTGCTACCGGAAGCTCCACCACCCGGTTCACGGCCCGGTCAAACCACTCGCGGCCGCACGAAAACCAAAGGACGCAGCAAAAGTCTGCAACCAATGACTGGACTGGTTCCATGGCGCAAACCATCACGCTCTCGACGCGGTCGATCTTTGGATAATGCACGCTACGGTAAACAACCATTCCTGCCAGGTTTCAAACCGGAACCCATCCCAGTCTGGATTGAGGAAGAAATCCATCTCAAGCCAACACCGATCGAAAAGAAAGAAATTCCAAAGCTTGAGATCGCAAAAGTATATTTGCGTTCGGTGAAGCTGGAAAGAAAGCGTGCCATGCTCAGTATTACTGAACAAATCGAAGAAATCATTCATTCCGGTCAGCCCACAGCCAATCAAGTCATTCCTTGGAAGGAAATGCGCGAGAAACTTCGGGCTGTCGAGCGAGTACAGAGGGCACTCGAGAAATTCGAGCTTGAGGAAGTTGAATTGAAACATGTACCTGAAAAGTCCTTACCCATACCGCACGCTCAACCGCAACAACCTTCGGTATCCGAAGTTACTAAGGAGTCAATAACGCTCGAAGCCATGAAAACCGAACAAATCGAACGACTGAAGCACCAAGAAGAAGTATCAATTCTGGAAATCACTCAGCAAATCGATGAACTCATCAAACGACAGCAAGCAGAAATCGGAGATAAAATACCGTGGAAAGCTATGAGGGAGCAACTGAAAACTGTAGAGAGAGTTCAAAAGAAAATCGAGAAATTCAAGTTAGAAGAAGTCGACTTGAGATCAATAAAAGAAATGCAAGCTGAAGAAGTTACCTTTTATGACAACGTTCAGCATACAGAAGACAGAGCATTGCTCACGCTTGATCAAACCAGCCATCATACACAAAAGGTTCTTACACATGGCATTCGACAAGTCGAAGATATTGGAAGAGCTCAGTTCGTCACAACCGAAGACTCAAACCTTCTGCAACTGTCTCAACGCGAGATCGAAGACATTAAACGTTTGCAAAAGGAAGAGCCTGTGGATTGGCGACGAGGAAGAAAAGATATCAAACAGGAACAGGAGTTTATCGAGACCGATGAAACCAATATTCTCAAAGTACGCGAAGAAGAAACAAAGCGCGTACAAAAGGAAGAAGCTGTTCACTGGCGTCGCGAAAGAAAAGATCAAATCGATACCCAGCAACAGCAATTCATTCAGACTGACGAAAGTAGCATTCTCAAAGTTAGGGATCAGGAGACAGGTGAAATTCAAAAGATTGAACAATCCACAGTCAGTCGAACAGAAAAACGAACTATTGTCGATGAAACTGCACTTCAGCAATATGCCCAGGTCGAGGATATAAATTTGCTTCAACTGTCCATTTCAGAAAGAGAAAAAATCAAGCGTACTCAAAAAGAAGAAGCACCAGTTCACTGGCGAAAACCCAGAAAGCCTGAAGAAGGTTTTGTTTCGACGGAAGATTCAAGTATGATTGCGCCAACCAATGCACCCGAAGAAGAACTACCGAGGAAGCAAGAACAAATTCAGCGCACTCAAAAAGATGAAGTCCCAGTTCACTGGCGAAAAGGTAAAAAACCAGAAGAGCCATTTGTTTCGACGGAAGATTCCAGTATGATTGCACCAGTTAAAGAACCAGTTGAAGAACAACCAGTATTTTGGAAACGTGGTAAGAAAGAAAAAGACGTCCAACAAATCGAAACGAAACAAATCGTTGAAGAATCGAAGCTCAGTCAAGTTCAAGAACGAGAAGATATCACCAAACGTAAAACTGAAGAAACACCAGTGCCTTGGCTGAGAGGTAAAAAACCTCAAGAAGCAGACTTGGAAACAGTCGATCAAGTGCCCAGTAAGCCTAAGCATCCATTCATTCGCCAAGAAAAGAAAGAAACAGAAAAACCAGAATATATCGACTTCAAACTGAAACCGACACCTCGGAAAGTAGAAGAAACACAGCAAATAACTTCTGAAGACGAAACCATTCAACTGCAAAAGATTTCTGGTCAGCAGCCTATGCAAGTAGCACAAGTAACAGAAGACCATGCAACAATTCGCCCCAGTGAAGAAGAACCATTCCGAGTCCTAGAAGATCATGCTCGAATTGCACCTGCATCTATTATCGAGGAAGAAAAGCCCAAAACAAAGGAAGAAAAGCCAACGCATTGGCGAAAGCCGCGTGATCTCAAGGAAGAGCAAGTTCATTTGGAAGATCACGCTCGAATTGCACCTTCTGCAGAGGATGTAAAAGTAGAAGAAGTAGAACAAGCGAAAAAGAAGCCGGAAGTGAAGGAAGAGAAACCAGTTCATTGGCGAACACCTCGTGAGCCTAAAGAAGAAAAAGTCAATCTAGAAGATCATGCTCGAATCGCACCTTCATCTACTATCGAGGAAGAAAAGCCGGAAACAAAGGAAGAAAAGCCAGTGCATTGGCGGAAGCCACGTGATTTCAAAGAAGAACAAGTTCATCTGGAAGATCACGCTCGAATCGCACCTTCTGCAGAAGATGTAAAACCAGAAAAAGCAGAAGAAATCAAAAAGCGGCCGGAAGTGAAGGAAGAGAAACCAGTTCATTGGCGAACACCACGTGAGCCTAAGGAAGAACAAGTTCATCTGGCAGATAACGCTCGAATTGCACCGACTACAGAGGATGTGAAAGTAGAAGAAGTGAAAAAGAAGCCAGAAGTGAAGGAAGAGAAACCAGCCCATTGGCGAAAACCTCGTGAGCCTAAGGAAGAACAAGTCCATTTGGAAGATCACGCTCGAATCGAGCCTTCTAAAGAGGATGTAATAGCAGAAGAAACAGAACAAATAAAAAAGAAGCCAGAAGTGAAGGAAGAGAAACCTGCCCATTGGCGGAAACCTCGTGAGCCTAAGGAAGAACAAGTCCATTTGGAAGATCACGCTCGAATCGAGCCTTCTAAAGAGGATGTAATAGCAGAAGAAACAGAACAAATCAAAAAGAAGCCAGAAGTCAAGGAAGAGAAACCTGCCCATTGGCGGAAACCTCGTGAGCCTAAGGAAGAACAAGTCAATCTGGAAGATCACGCGCGAATCGCTCCATCTGCAGAGGGCATCGAGGAAGAGAAGCCAGAACTGAAAGAAGAAAAACCAGTTCATTGGCGAAAGCCACGGGAGCCTAAATCCGTTGTAGAAGAGCAACAAGCAGTGGAAGAAATAAAACCCACACTTCCTATTGAAGATGCAACACATTTCAAGCCTGAAAGTAAAGATGAGAAACCAAAACACTGGAGAAAGCCACGCAAGTCGATACCAGAGGAACAAGTCGAAGAAGTATCAAAGCCACAGCCTGATATACAACAAGAACAGCCGCAGGTCAAACAAGAAGAACAACCCACCCAGCCGACTGACCTAGAAACTCGTCGACCAGAAAAGTTGACTCCTCAAACTGTTCGTAAACCAGATGAGCAAAATGTGGTACAAAATGAAATTGAAGCACCACACAAAGTTACTCTTAAGCCGACACCAAGACGGAAATCACAGCCAGAGCCGGAAAAATTGGAAGAAGTCGTACTAAAATCTGTGAGGCCACAACTAGTAGAACAAACTGAACCTGAAAAGGTAAAGGAAACGAAAGAAAAGAAACCAAAATTCAAACAACAGAAACCAGAAGAATTCCATCCAACTGAAGTTCCAATTTATCAACCCGAAAAACCAGAAGACTACAGCATGGAAGTGACGCCTCAAGAAAGACCAAAAGAAGAGTTACAAAGGCCAGAAGCACCAAAACTGGAAACTACAAAACAACTTCCACAGCCAACTGAACCCGAAACATTACCTTGGCAACGAGTGAAGAAAGAAAAACCGGTGGAAGAAACTCCACAAGAAGATAAGTTACCTACCGGAAAACGACGACCCAAGGAAGAAGAGCAACCAGAAGAAGTGAAATTGAAACCAGTGAAAAAAGAGAAACCTGTTGAAAAACCAGAGGATAAAAAGGTCAAAAAGGCTCCAATCCGCAAAGATAAACCACTTCCTGAGCTACCAGACGTAGACAGACCATCGCTTGAAGAATATATTCCCGAGCAAATAAAACCAATTGTGCCGGAGAAAACGGAAGAGGTGCCACATCCATGGGAACGTGGCAAAAAAGTCAAACCTGAAGAGAAAGAAGACGAAAAGACTTGGCCGACAGGTAAGCGAAGGCCACAAGAGCCCGAAACTCCAGAAACTGTTCAGCTTAAACCAATACCACGAAGGAAACCGGAAGAAACACCTGAACCTGAAAAGACACCCAAACTGGAGCCCACGAAACCTGCACCCGGAGAAATCAAGGACTATGAGTTACCTGAAATCGAAAAACCTGAATTTATACCTGAAGACACAAAGCCAGAACCCAAAGCTACACGGCGACCAGAGAAAAAAGAAAAGCCGAAAAAATCAAAGCCTGATGAAAGACCCGATGAAGAATTCACGCCGGAAGTACAAACGACAGAGCAACTTCCTGAAGAAGAAACACCTGAGGAATTCAAGGTAACCACAACAGCCGAAGAGGCTCCAAAAGATGAGGTCGTTGAAAAACCAAAGATTGAAGAAGAAAAACCAGAGACACGAAAACTATCGAAGGGTAAAATTCTCCCAGAAAAGCCTATTGAGGAGAAGGAAGAAGTCAAGCTCAAACCCATCCCGAGAAAAAAGCCACAACAGGCTGAAGAGTCAAAAGAAACTGTTCTTACGCCAGTGGAAGAAAAGATAGAAGAAGATAAACCTAAGGAAAAAACTAAACGCAAGAAACCGAAACTGCAGAAAGAAACTTCTTCTACTGATTTAGTACCGGAAGAATTTTCGGAGACCTTCGAGGACCAAAAACCTGATCTGGAAGAAGTTGAAGTTGTTCCAGTCGAAGGTGCAACAGATATCGCTCTTGTACAAGAAATCGTTGAACACACTGCAGAAGAGACACTGCCAGAAGACTTCCAGGTGGAGAAACAAAAAGCTCACAAAAAACGTACGAAACGATTGAAAGAAGCTTCGCTTGATGAACAAGTCGATACACTGGTAGCGGAGTATGTCGAAGAAACAAAAGTTGATACTTTGGTTGCTGAACGCGTCGAAGAAGTGCAGATAGTTGAAGAACAGCGTGAACAAGAGATCTCACAAAAAACAATCACTCTGAAGAAAACTGAAGAGAAACGGCAAACTGTTACAACTCAACCAGAGGAAAAGGAAACTGAAGAAGAGGTCTTTAAAAAAGAGATGGAAATGAAAATGACATCGAACATTGTCAAAAAAGAGCGAAAACGTGTTGTTATAGACGATAGTCAACCGCTTCCAGAGCTTGAGCTAATAACTGCTAAACGAGTCCAAGAAGGCATCGATAGAGTTCCAGATGAAGAAATTATTGAAGAAGAAACTGTTCCCGAAACTGTCGAGAAAACAGAAGTCATTACGCAGGAAGAGCAAAAAGAGATTATTACAACCAAGAAAAAGACGATCAAAGCTCCAAAGTTCATCGAAAAGTTACAGCCCATGAAATGTCAGCCTGAAAAACCGACTATCTTGGAAGCCAAAGTTGAAGGAATTCCATTCCCGGAGATCAAATGGTTCTTTAACGATACGGAACTTTTTGCTTCTGAAAAGTACGAAATCGTTATCATTGAAAATACTGTGAAACTGCGGATAGTCCAAATCACGCCTACTGATGTTGGAATCTATACTTGTAAAGCGAAAAATGAGGCCGGTGTTGCAACGACCAGAACGAATATTATTCTAGGTGAGTACGAGAAGAAAATGCCGACTAAATTCAGGATCAGTCAGAATTGTAAAGTGTTCAGAATCGTTGGTTGTAGTCCTTTTTTATTTTTGTGAATACTTTACAGTCTGAATAGGTCTCAGTTTCAATTGGTTTGTAGTTACTAGAAATATGACTTTAAGATACTTGTTAGTTTAGTTGTCTGTTAAAAGCCTATCAACTAGTTTCCGCAACAGAAAACTTTACGTAGTTCTCTCACAAGTTCAAATATCTCTTCCCACTTTACTTAACACATTCGAAACTATTTTTCACAATATTGACACTTTTTACACGTGCACATTTTATAGAAAAAGAAAGAGGAATAGCGCCTAAATTCGTTAAGCCCTTGAAAATCGAGTTCAATACCGAAGAGAATAAGGCAACTGTCACGTGCCAAGTTTATGGAAAGCCCAAACCAAAGGTCAAGTGGCTAAGAGGTATTGAAGAAGTTATCCCATCGGAAACGGTACAGACCTTTTACAATGAAGAACTGGGTACAGCAGCGTTAGAGGTTATAAACCCGACACCCAGTGAAGCTGTTGTGTACACAATACAAGCAGTCAATCAATTTGGAAAAGCCATTGGCAATGCAAATATACTCATGTCGATGGACCGCGTTTTGCAGCCCAAAGAAGTACTCAAAGCCCCATCCGTTACACCGCTTAACGCTCAAATCGTTAGAACGGGCTCGACTTTAGTTTTTGAGTCCAAATTCGACGGGTCACCCACGCCCGAAATCAAATGGTTCAAAAACGGCCAGGAAATCATTGTTAACGAAGAAGTTACAATTACAACGAAGGAGAACATTAGCACATTGAAAATAACGAACGTCCACCGAAAACGCAGTGGAAAATATGAAATTGCTGCGGTCAACAAAGTAGGTGAGGCTAAGTCTTCGGGCTCCGTTGTAGTTTCCGATATGGTGGATACCGATGAGGTCAAAGCACCACGCTTTATCAAACCATTAGCTCCGAAATTTGTTACAGAGAGTGAAGTTGTCATTCTCGAGGCTGTAGTGGCTTCATTCCCACAGGCCTCGTTCCAATGGTTCGTCAATAATACACCGGTACAGAGTTCTCGAATCACCAAACTCGTAACAAAGGAGAACAAATCGGTGCTCATTATCGAATCATTTACGAAAGAGCTCTTAGGCTCCTATACTTGCCGTGCTGAAAACGTAGCTGGATCAGTTACATCGACGGCAACCGTTAAATTAATCGAAGACATTCCCGAAATCGAAGAAGTCAAAGAATTTATCTCACCTAGTTTCGTTCAACATTTGGAACCTGTCAGTGTCATGGATGGCGAACCGCTTTCATTGACATGTAAAGTCATCGGTGTTCCAACACCGAAAATAGAATGGCTACAGAACGGACGTAAACTAGACGATACCAAAGACACGGTTATATCGCAAGACACTAGTGGTGTATGTAATCTAACCATTACTGAAGCATTTCCTGAAGAAGCTGGTCAATATGTTTGCAGAGCTACGAACAAAGTAGGCGAAGCAATTTCAGAAACTGTCGTAAACATACAAGGTATATTACAAAAACAAACACTATTCCTGTGTAATTCAGCTACTTAATAACTCATCATACTGTATGTGACCGATTTTGTTTATACTGTTTTGTAATCTATCTTTCTTCTCTAAACTACCCTTAAGTTAGTAGTCGCACCAACAAAAAAATATATTTTTTCATCATGAAATCAGAGCATATTCCGATATGGCAATTTAACTGCATGTGGCTGCAACTATTCGTTCACTAATTTTATAATCGTCTACTAAGTCATTGAATTTTCTAATTGAATGGTTCGTATCATCATTATTAAGCATGAAATCGAAGTATTTGAGCAAATACATGAGGTTTATTTTAGTAGCATAGCTAGCATGCCTTAATTCGCCTGAGTGGAGAAATATCAGTCAATATCCTGGATATCCACTCTGCATTCTATAATATTACGATAAAATTTGAAAATTGGTTAAGCCTCTAGCAACGTCCATTTTTTTTTATTATAATTAGATCTTAAAATTGAAGGCCGCCTAATATCACTTTAAATGTCTGTTTTGAAAATCCCACATTTTCATCTTTATAGGAATAGTTTATATGTGCTTAAATGGGTTTTATAATAAATATTCATTGCTAGTTGTTTTGTCAAAAAAAAAACCAAAAAAAAAAATTCTGATTGTCAAATTATTTACTTAAATACTTATTTTTCCAGCCTACGAATATTTCCCCGATTCTGAAATCACCGGTCAAACAGGGTCAGAAGAAGATCTTCTTGATAAGGTAAGTCATTGCTAAATATTTACAATAGTCTAAGAGTAGAACAAATTATGAATTGCCTTTTTTATTTCAACCTAATTGCAACTTGATTATAACATGCATAAATACAATTTCATATGATAAACTTGAAATTGATTATTAACGAAATGAGTATCAGCTCATATTTTTCTACAACAATAAATTCACTCGAACAATGCAAAAGAAGCACTCTGATTATGCCATCGAAGACATTCGAAGACATGAATCAAAATTCTGCAGGTATAAGAGCCCAGGATAGGTTCATTTGCTTTTTCTTATTTTTTGAATTCAGACCTCCGAAACCGACTAATAAAAAAGAATAAATCGATGACACACCAAGCATTACATACGTCCCTGTTAAGTTTTAAGGTGTTAAACATGTTAAGTGTTAAGGTTACATTTTTCAAGAAGAGTTTTCGATGTTCCTATGGAAGCCAATATCTATGGTAATCTAAACCTACCAAGCAATTAAACGTGAAGAAAACCAATATAATTACAATCAACTAAACAATACTAAAAGTAGCTTCATGAGGGCGATTCAAAGCGCCTTTGTAGAAACTGTAGGAGCCAGCCTAAGAAATTTCACGATATATTCCCATCTGGGCAGAGTGGACCACCTTAAAATTTACCATAACACAACCTGTACGAAGCACTTCTATTGCAATGGCTATTCTGATTAAAGGAGACAAATCTCTGCAACATCGCTCGAAACAATCAAGTTGATAGATCATTTCCATAAGCATTCAATTTGATCATCAACCTAGTTTCAGTCCTGGTCTCGCTCAAAAAGCTTTTCAACTGGTTCCGATCGCGATTTGACGTCATCCAATTAGGCACCCTAATTCTCGGAGCATTCTGGATATCATCATCTCTACAGCGCAAACATAGGTCTGCCATAAAACCTGCCGCAAAGGATTTTCCAAGCAGGCTTCTTTTGACTCATGGTCCACTATCCTGAGGGTTTGACCAGCTCTAGGTATTCCTTCTGCAGATGATACCACCATGTAAAGAGCGCTGTTAGAGGGTTTTGATTTTAAACTTGAATAAAACAAAGAGTATCAGTCGGATAGCCAAATTTTTTTTATTGCAAAATTTGGCTCTGTGTTGGCCAACCGTGGCCAATTGACGGAATCAATTCTCAAGATAATGCGATTTCTGAATTTCACCAGATTCCGGAATAAAAACTGCACCGATCGCCAATGACAGTAACGCGCTATGTATTATAGCCCCAACTCATGAATTATATCCCTGATAAAAATGAAAGTGAAAGATAAAATTTCCAATTCTGATTCAAACCCGTGACCTTATTCTTCAAGAATTAACGCTCTACCCACTATGCTTCACGAGCTTATTGGAAAGTTGTTAACATTTAACATACTTTAATGATATGCGCAGAGACTATTTTCATAGTAGTTAGGGCTTTATTACATAAGAGTTGAGACTATGCTGCATAGTGGAAAAGATCACATTGTATGGAAAGTTGGCTTTTAACTATTTTTTATAACTCAGGGTACTATGTGCATAGCGTTTGCGACCATGAATGCTGTGCTATGTAACATAAGAGCATGTGCTATGTAGATTGTGATATTATAGCGTTGGTAGTTACATTTTATAGCTTAAGGGACTAGTATGTACATATCGTATGCGACCATAAATCCTGCGCTATGTTACACTGGACTACGCGCTATGTACATTTTTTTGACGTCCCTCTCATTGATGTACCAAAATCTGAAATTGTTTTCTCCAATGCAAGGTTGAAGAGACAGGCCCGATCATTCCTTTGACAGAGCCCATTGAAGAGGTTGATCAGGTTGGGAAGCAATTCGGTTATTGTTGCGTAGCTTGGCACGTTGGTTATTGTCAACCTACACAGCCGTGCCAGTTTATTTGAGATGCAATGTCTATGCTGCCATAAACTGCCTTAATGTCTATAAATAGACAGCATAATACGACATTGAACTGAACACATTTTTCGTCAGCAGATTCATCGGTAAGCTGCAAGCTTTCCTGGTAGAGACAATAGAGCAGTCAAAAATACTAGACGATTTAAAAAAAAAAGTAGGAAGAAGTATTGGCCACCTCCAACCGCCATGACTGCTTCAAGTCATAATGACTGAACATCTTAGAATCGTATTCTATACCAAATAAGACATACTAAGAATACTTCGGGCAGTCAGCTGCTCGCCAGTTTGAATTTAAGCTCGGCTAAGCTCAGTAAAGCCAGGCGAACGAGCGCAGTTCCAGTTGTGAATCTGGATATGGACAATGAATTTTCATCATTAATTTGGTGTGATTTAACCTAGTTGTGAGCTTAGTTTTGGAATACCGAAGTAAAATTAGAGGCGGTATGATTATAGAAGTGGTCTTACTGATAATCACTTTAAAGCAGCGCAACATTAGAAAGATTATGACTAATAGTGTCCTTAGTTTAAAAAAAAACTCTAGCGCACCTTAACCGCTAGAAACACTAATGTTCGACGAACAATAGAAGAATCGTGCAGATTTTGAGTGCATATTCTACCACACGTGCTACAACCTGTTTCAAGTGCAAAACCACTTTCATCTTAACAATGCATTTAAACTCATAGGGTGGAATGGATTTCAGGACTACCACTTGCATGAATTTCAAGATTTTCATATTCACATTAAGAACACGTTCAAAATTCATTCCAAAAACGTTATTTTTGCGAAAGTTATTTGTTGACAGAAAGATAGGTATATCTAAAATATCACTAAAATGGCCGCCGGCGCCAAAGGGTTAAAGATTATTACCTGGCACTATTCTGCATATACACCAGCGTATCCTGAAAATTTCAGTTCAATCGGATGGCGCGTTCCTAAGATTTTGTCACTGAAATTTTTTGGTGATATATATATACAGTTCATTCAAAAATTTTCGGCACTAATTTTTTTTCTGAATTAAAAGAAGAGATTTAAAAAAAGATTTTGTTTGGTTTTCAACATAACCTCCTTCTTGTTCTATACAAATTTTGCTGCGCTCATACAGCCGCTGGAAAGATCTGGGAAAGTCCTCTTCTGGAATAGCTTTCAGAGCGTTGGTTAGATTCCTTTGTATCGTCTCAACGTCTTCAAAACGTTCTCCCTTCATGGTCATCTTCAATTTAGGGAATGAAAAAAAGTCTGCCGGAGCCAGATCTGATGAGTAAAGCGGATGATTAGATTTTCGGGCCAAAAATTGTGTGACTAGTTTTGAGGAATGGGCTGGCGCATTGTCGTGCAGCAGAAACCAATCACCGGTGCGGTACAATTCCGGTCTCACACGACGAACCCGCTTCAAAAGTCGATCCAGGACACCTTTGTAGAATTTTGCATTCACTATGTGACCCGGGAGCACGAATTCGCTATGGATAATTCCGAGAGATATTTGACTTTACCGCTCGAATTTTGGTGGGCCCCTCCTTTGCCTTTGCCTCGCCAATCAGCTGTTTGGCGTTTGGTCGATGGACCGTATTGGAAACACCATGATTCGCCGCCGATTACAATTTTGTTTAAAAAATTTTCATGAGTGTCTGCCCATTCAAAAAGTGGATGCACGCTTCCTACACTGATGTTCAGTTCTTCTGACAGCACTTCAACCGTCATTCGCCGATTACGAGACAGTGCAACGCGCACACGTTCAACATTCTCATCGTTAGTCGAGGTTGAAGGACGCCCTTCTCGTGGATCATCTTTCAGCGACCACTCTTGAATCGTGCAAACCACTCGAAAACCTTGCTGCGGCTTCAACAATCCTCACCGTACGCAGTTTTCAATAAATCAAATGTTTCCGAACTACTTTTTTTTTTACTTTTTCCAAACAAAATTTGATCGCGGCATGTTGTTCCATAGCGAAAATGGTGACGATCTGAATGGTTTCTGATGGCACAATGTCTTCCAATCCGGTACCATCGAGATTGGTTTTGACTTTTTTGTGCGACGCGCGGCCGAGCATTGTCCTTGTGGAAAATCATTGATTCATGTCCGGCCGTTTTTCCGCAATCACTCGCTTCAATCACTTCAGTTTTTATCTGTAGAGAGCCCCGTCGCCCGTCTGACAACTTTTCAGAAGCTGTTAGTACACTATTCTTTTCTGGTCCCACCAAATGTAGAGCATTACCTTGCTGCTATGGATATTTGGCTTGTTGAGTCACGTCTAACATTGTCGAAAGTTTTCCTTGAGTTTCGCATGAGTCTTCATCCAAAATTGCCTCCAATTCGGCGTCTACAAACGTTGATGGCCTTCCTTCGCGCTCCTTGTCAATTGTGTCAAAATCGCCATTTTTCAAACGTCCGAGCCAGTACTTACAAGTTGAAATTGATGGCACATGCTTTCCGTAAGCCTCACACAGCAGCCAATGACTTTCTGCTGCACTTTTCTTCAGATGGAAGCAAAATACCAATTCTTCCCAAATGGAGTTTCTTCAACACAAAAGCTGACATAGTCTTGGCACGAAAAAATATGTTGTTTACACTTTGATTAAATTGCACATACTGTAAAATGTGGTTCAATGATGGCGCTTTAACGTGAAGTTAGCTGCAATATGGTCCGGTATGCTTAAACACTATTGATGTCATCTGTTGACAATCCTTTAACACTTGTATATCCAATATGTTTTAGTCAAAAATCTGACCAAACGCCACTAGTTTTTGTTTGAGACACCGTAATTATTCTATGAATACCATAACAAAGAGTGGATACTAAACGAAGTAATATAAACCGCTACCAAATCAAAAGGCAAGAATCAGACCAATATTTACCTACGCCAAATAAAATTTCATTTATACTTATGTACAGTGGAAAACATATAAACTAAAATCTTTTGATGTTTATGCGTGATGACTTTTCCTTAGACTCCCGAGTTATTTTTTAGAGCCATCCGATTTTTTCTCTGACATTTTCCCATGATATTTTCTTAGTTTTCAAATTGTTTCTAGAATATATTGATTTTTATAAGCTCCTGTAATAAGCTTTTAGAGTCCCGACAATTTTTCAACACCTATTGATTTTTTTTCTAATCTCCCATGATTTTCCCCCAAACGCCTAGGATTTTTGCTAGAGCCTTTTGATTATTTTAAGCTTGCGTTATTTATTCACAGACTCCCGGAATTTTTTTTTAATGTGTATTGATTTGCTCTTAGCTCCCATGATATGTTCTTAGAGTCCCAAAAATTTTTCTAGAGTCCTTTGATTTTTTCTAAGCTCTCGTGATTTTTTCTTACGATCCCGAGATTTTCCAAAACTTCTTAAATTTTTATAAGCCCCCATGATTTTTTTCAAGGCTTTCATGATTTTTTTGAGAGTCTTTTGATATTTTTAAGCCTCTATGATGCATTTTAAGACTCCCATGATCTTTTTTAAACTCCCATGATATTTTTCTTGACTCTTGAGCTCCTGAATTTTTTATAAAATACTATGATATTTCCTCAGACGCCAATGATTTTTTCTACAGCCTTTTGATTTTTCCAAGCATTCATGATTTTCGTCAGAATTCCAAGATTTTTTTTAGAGTCCCTTGATTCTTTACTAATTTTCGAAGAAAATTAGTATTAGACTCGTTTCGCCGAAAATTCATATTTCTTTATATATATATATATATATATATATATATATATATATATATATATATATATATATATATATATATATATATATATATATATATAATATATATATATATATATATATATAATATATATATATATATATATATATATATATATATATATATATATATATATATATATATATATATATATATATATATATATATAAATATATATATATATATATATATATATATATATATATATATATATATATATAAATATATATATATATATATATATATATATACATATATATATATATATATATATATATATATATATATATATATATAAATATATATATATATATATATATATATATATATACATATATATATATATATATATATATATATATATATATATATATATATATATATATATATATATATATATATATATATTATATATACATATATATATATATATATATATATATATATATATATATATATATATATATATATATATATATATATATATATATATACATATATATATATATATATATATATATATATATATATATATATATATATATATATATATATATATATATATATACATATATATATATATATATACATATATATATATATATATATATATATATATATATATATATATACATATATATATATATATATATATATACATATATATATATATATATATATATATATACATATATATATATATATATATATATATATATATATATATATATATATATATATATATATATATATATATATATATATATATATCAGCAAAATAATTAAGGGAGATAATCTTTGGAGGGGCCGATTCGATAGAGCTGAAATTTTCGGAGGACGTAGTTGTATATAGTAGGTAGGTCCATGACTTACTAAAATTCAGATATCCTAAACCTTTTAGAGGCGGCGAGCGTTTTAGTGAATTTTGAGGTACTCCTATATTTCCAAGCAGTGTAAATTTGTGTTAAAATATATGTTTGGGAATGAAAACTTATTATGTTTTAAGCTTGTCTATGTTAAAAAGTTGGAAATTTTGAGCCGTGTGTGGGTGCAGCGTGCGTAAAAGTAGGCAAGGATTTTTTTTCAAATTTTGATTTGTCATTACTTCTGACCAAAACATTGGATCATCGTCAAAATTTGCAGAGCGTATTGATGTTGACTAAAATTTAACACACATGGATTTCCAAGGTAGTGCGTGTAACCCTGTAGCTACGGCAGGCTCCTGAAAAAATTCTTCAAATTATTGACCCTCCTGAAAATTTTTTGATTTTTGACAATAAATTCAAATCATTGATAAATTTTGACCTTTGACCATCATGTCAAATTGAAATTTTCAAAATTCCGATTCGCACAAGAACGGCAACCCATCACCAAATTACCTCTATTTTCAGCACTTGAAAGTTCTGTTCACGAGAACTGACGACCGGATTATCCGATCATAATGAAATTTACAGGACATGTTTGCATTAGCTAGGACCAGGTCTGATAGAAGTGATTTTGAAATGCGGGCAACCCTGCGGCAGTGGTACCATCTTGAAAAATTAATGAGAAAAAAAACCGCTTTTTGGCCTATAACTTCCGATTCAGCCATCAGATTTTAATTTATTCACACAGTACTTGGATCTTACTTCAGATAACATTTGGTGAAAATTTGGTTGAAAAATCAGAATAGAGTTGCCAGCTATGGGGATTTTTGTCTCATAAATCTTGCAAATTTGCTCAGCAAAATAAAGCTTTTTTCCCTATAACTTCCGGTCCAGTGCAGAAATTAAAACGAAGTTCATGCAGTAAATGAAACTTAATGTGAACTAAATGTCGTAGAAATTTGGTACAAAAATCATGAAAGGGCTGCCACCTATGACATTTTTGTAATTTTGTGGAATTTCTTTACTGAGCGATTATGTCATTAGATTTGCAAATGGGAATGATCCTGCAATGAAAATTAACAACGAATATTAACGCTTTAAAAATTTGAAAAGTTTTGAGGGTGGTAACCCTAAAATTCTTTTCACCCGTATAACTTCCAGCGCAGTGATTCAATCGAAACGAAATTTACTGGTTGGGTTTAACTTAACGTAAAGCAGATTTGGTATGTATTTTGCTTTGCTGCTGACACAGGCTAACCAGCATTAGCCATTTTCGTAAATACTGCACCAACAGATGCTTCAAATTACGTACTCATATGCAAAGCATTTGCGATAAAAATAAGAAACCAATTTTTAAATTTTCTGAGCTTTGAACATTTTTCGGATGGCAGCCTCAAACAACGTTTAACCGCTGAAACTTTCGATGAAATCCTCCGATGAGAACGAAATTCAAAGAATAAGTTGATTTAAGTATGAGCTTGTTCAGGTAAACTTATGCTGCTTCGTTGGGAAAGTGTTGCCAGCACTGAACATTTTCATCATTTGTGTTATAGTTGAGTTTTGTTGCTTTGGATAAGGACTGGTTGATATGATTCTACAAAAAAAAGTGTATTACGTCTTTCCACATTTTTTTGTCACTCAAAGACAATTTCTTCGAAAATTAGTTTTCTAGCGGTTCTGGTGTGCTAGACTTTTTTATACTAACTCTAGTATATTTGCTTAGAGTCCCGTATTTTGTTTCTAGTGTTTTTTGATTTTTTTTAAGATTCCATGATTTTTTCTCAACCTAGAGTCTTTTGATTCTTTTCAAGCTTCGATGATTTATTTTAAGGTTCCCAGAATTTTTTCTAGAGTCCCCTGATTTTTGGTAAGCTCCCATGATATTTTTTAGACCTCCGAAATTTTTCCTACAGCCTTTTGATTTAGTCTAAGCTTCCATGATTAGTTCCTTGACTTCCGAAACTTTGCCTACATCTCCTAAAATTTTCTAGGCTTCCATGATTTTTTCCAAGGCTTCTGGGATTTTTTCTACACCTCCCAATTTTTTTCTAAGCTGCTAATCCATGATTTTTTTTCAGACTTCCGTCTTATTCATCCTATGTACATATAATTCAAATATAGCAAATAATTATTTCTAATAGCAATCACTGTTCTTTTGTAATTAAAATTAGAAATCATTTCGTTTTGCTATTAATGATCTTGATACAAATCTTTGAATCTACTTCATCTTACAGACACTGTCGATTGACGAACAAACTATTATCGATTTTGCTCCGAAAATAACACAAACGTTACCCACCGAGGTAACACCAAAAGAAGGCGAACTAACGAAATTCGAGGTCAAGGTCATTGGCAAGCCAAAGCCAAAGGTCAAATGGCTAAAGGACAACGAAATTTTGCAGCCATCCGAGGAATATCAAATCGAAGAATTCAAGGATGGCACATCGGTGTTAGTGATCAATAATGTTTATCCAGACGACACCGGTACCATCAGCTTCGAGGCCTACAATCCACTCGGAGTTGCGGTCACCACAACATTACTTACAGTTGAAGGTATACCTCTACTTCAGATTCAGGTTTTTTTCTTTTGCTGGCAAGGTATTTAAGTTCTTTTCAGGATTGATAAACAACGTAAATCGTATCTTTCAACCGCAGCATATCCTTTATCCTTCCCGATCATTCCCGAAAAAAATGCACAAGAAAACAATATACTATATATGTTTTGTGTTAACCAACATTATTTCACTGCATAAATTCTCATGCTTTACCATTGCTCACTCATACTTTTTTCTCTTTATCAACAACTTAGAAATCTACGGAACGAAGGAGTACCGCAAACCAGAATGGGTTACGCACATGGAAGAAATGCAAGAGGCGTTGAAAGGTAAGATTCGAAAATTCGATTTGCAACATAAAATCCAAATTGTTTACGAATATCAATGTTCAATGTTAATTAATCGAGTATGTATGCTAGGGAAATTAAGTGATAGGGCTGTAGGACATAGAAGTATATACGCCATCAATACAAAATCATTGGTTCAATATATTCAATTGTTTTTGGTTTCTAATTTTGTGTTTGTTGTAACCCACGAAATTCTAAATTCGATTTTGCAAAATGTGTTTGTTTTCTTGTGTTCATTTCAATTGCGTCGTAACTTATTAACACTATTGGTGCGCAAAAATAACAAATACTTTTAGATTACAGTAAAGGTTAGTTAATAAATAAAAGCATCAGCCTGTCTATCTAACTAAATGTAAGATGAGTACGGTTAATGATTTGTAACTAACGTGGTTAACCAATTAGCCAGATGTTGGTTTGTCTATACCCTCCGACAGTGTCTTTCCCACTTTATGTAAGTACGACTGTATGAGTGTAGTATGCTATTGCGCTGCTTAATTGATCGACTGATCGCTTGGTGAAAATCTTACAGCGGCCAAATGCTCACCATCGTTCATAATGGAAGTGAAAGATGTTCGGGCAGCAATTGGTGAGAGCGCGAAATTCGAATGTCAGTTCTCCGGTAATCCGATACCAGGTAAGGGATATTTATTTTAAGCCAGTTTTGCTGGTAGAACTATACTTGCGTCAGAAAGAAGTAACTTCGACAATTACAAACAAATGATGTCATTATAGTTCTTCCATTAAACTAAAAAAAAAAACAAAATACACATATCCTGCGTTCGATTATAGAAATCACATGGTGGCACGAAGACAATGAACTTCACGATTCGAATGAAGTTCGAATCGTTACCGAGGAAAATAAAAGTTCGTGTGAAATTGTATCTGTAAAAGCCAGTTCCGTTGGCTACTACACCTGCAAAGCAACTAATGAAATTGGCATGAACCTGAGTCGGGCGAAATTCAGTTTGGCATCGGCAAGGGCTAAAAAGGCCAGCATCGATATCACTGGCCAAGCACCGCTCACAAAACTGGGTAGAAAACGACTCGCTGCCAAGAAAGCTGCCATGGCAGCTGACAAACTACACAAGAGTAGCGTTGAAATTTTGCCGGAGCAAAAGCAACTTACCATCGAACTTGTGTCCGAGAAACCGAAGCGAAAGAAGAAACAGCCGAAAATCATCCCCGTTGTAAGTGCTGAAAATAAGGTTTTGAAAATGGAAGTTATTGAGATGGTCGAAGAAATTCATGTGAAAATTGTCGAGAAAACCCTCACCGAAAGTGATATCATCGAGATCAGTAAGCATGAGGATGTTGCCGAAGTCCTTGCAACAATCGACACTGAAATCTTCAAAGCGGGCGAGAAACCGTTGAGAGATTTGGCTACAATCAGTGTACTGTTGACGTACGGCATTGAAATCAGTGAGATCACGTACATGTACGAAAGCAACATATTCCCGAATTTGAAAGATCCTGAAACACAATCGGCTCTCGTGCAGTTGGTTGAACGTGAAGGACATGAAGACCTAATAGCTCAAATTCTTACCGAAGAAGAGGATGAAACCGTCGTTGCTGCTTCTGTTGGTTTCCGAGCTTTTATCAAAATGATCGAAATCACGAGCATAACAATCGAAGAAGTGATCACGAAGTTTGTAAAAGAGGATTTCATATCGCAAGAATGGAAGTTCACTAAAGAGGTGGGACAGAAGCTCTCAATCATTTATTTGGAGTATTCAATTCATGTTCAGGCATTCGAAATGTATTTGAATTTTTAGTTTTCGCAATACTACAGCCAACTTTCACTCTTATTCCTATGTATGTAAAGGCTCGTATCCACCGGAGCTCGCGCACGGCTCACGCTCAGATTTAACATCATTGATGCTTGTACACGAGCTGAACCCGAACAATGTACGCGCTCTCCATCCCCAACGTCCACATTAAGTGCGCAAACAGAATAGTAGCTTGCGTGCTAGCACTTTTGATGTAGACGTTTGCTTTTGTGCGTGCGTTCTATACGCGTACTGCTTCTTTGCTTCCCAATCAGAACTTTTATATCAGTATATCGAAATAAGTCTTCGTGAATGTGCAAAAGTAATTTTGATGAAGACGAAATTCTTATTCGTGCAGCATCCTAAACAATATCTAAACTTTCCAAAAAAACAAAAATTTCCACGATGTCGAGCTCGACTTTATTTAAAACGACGCTCGGCAGATACATTATTCGTTGATTTAAAAATTGGTAAATTAAGTGAATTTCGCAATTTTAAATATTTTGTCCTCTTTTTTAATACATAATTGTCCTCTTATCACCTTCCACGTTTTTCTGATTTCACTAAAATATCTTCTGTTTTTCGTTGGGTTTTAGTACCTAGTATTATCCCTGAAAATAGGCTTTTTCCTCCACTTAATTGATTAATTTAAGGACGAATTCATTAGTCCATTCCATGCTGAGTGTCATTTTGCTCGTCTGCTTTCCAGCTGTGAGTGGGAAGCAAGGAAGCAGCTCGCCGAACAATCGAAATGCAATGAAATGTTTGCTTGTCCACACCAAGTTAGTTCATATGCTCGCTAGCAGAGCGTTACATCCGAACCCGCGAACATTTTCGGTGGAGACGTATCTCAAATGCAATCCGCGCGCAGCTCGCGTACAGTTCATTTGCTTGCTCGCGTACAGTGCGCAAGCAGCTTTTGGTGTAGATGATAGCACGCGCACAGCGCGTTTGGTGGATACTAGCCTTAAGAGTAATAAGTAAAGTAATCTCACGACTATCCTGCTGCTCGTCCTGAAGATGTTTGCCATCTCTTCGCACTGTTTTTACATACTCTGACCCAATCAGTCTCCCTTCTTATAAAATTTCTCTCAATTTCACTCCTTGTCTCTCTTCACTCTCGCCTAATTCTCTTCAATTGAAATTCCTGACATCGCCTCTTGATTCCAATTGCTCTTGATTCCAATTTTGCTTCTTCCTCATATGTCCCCCTATAAATGTTATTTAACTTTAGTGTTTGGAGTGATAAAATTTCTTATTCCTGGAAGCTGTCAAACATTTTCCCAATTTTCATATCTGATGAACACAACATTGCTTCAAACTATCGCCCTATTTCCATCCTTTCCAAATTCATTCAGTGTTTCGTATTCAACAAAATTTATTCTGATTCTCTTAGCCAGGTTTTTGCATTTCAGCAACATGGCTTTGTTAAAGGTCGGCTTTGGCTTTGTTAGCTCTCATTTAATTTTTTTATGCGGTGGCCTCGGCTTTAGATTGGAACTGCCAAGCTGATGCTATGTATACAAATTTCTCTAAAGCATTTGACTTTATTCATCTTGAGCTATTTCTGCTCAAATTAAATCACTATAGTATCTGTGAGCCTTTACTCTCTTGGACATCTTCTTCGTTCCTAATGAATCGCACCTATTTTTTCTTCCTCTCTAGCGTGTCGTCCTCACCGTTTTCTCCATCTTCTAGTGTACTGCAAGGACCTATACGAAACTCTCTCTTATTCAACCTCTTCATCAACGATGTTCCTAGTGGTTTATCGCCATCTTGTCTACTCTACGCAGATAGCTTAAAAATATTTTGGGCAATCGAAAATTGGGATTTAAATTCTTTTACCGCTTGGTGTAACTCTAACTAATTATCTTTAAATGTTTCCAACTTTTTTGCCATGTCCTTTTCTTTAAAGTTCCAGACTTATAACTTCCTTATTTAATTTGTGAAACCATCCTTGTCTCTCTTAGCGGGTTGCGGAACTTGCTATACATTCCTCTCACAATTCTTCTAGCATTTCTACATGTGTGAAGATATTTGTTACTCTAGTTTGTTCCAAACTCGAATACATTAGTCATGTTTGGTGTCCTCGCTTCACATATCTTTCCGATGTTGTTCAACCAGTGCAGCGGAAGTTCATTCGCATTTTGCTTCTTAAATATAATCTTCCCTTTATGCATTATATCGCTATCGAAATTGGGGGATCTCTAAAGACACTCTCCTTTAATCTGGACCACACATTTTCAATAAGGCTTAAATCAGGGAAATTACCAGGCCTGTCAATTGAAACATTTGAAAAGTGCTCATAAATCAACTCATAAGTTATCAAAGCTATATGCGCCTTGGCTCCATCTTGCATCAAAATTACTTCCGTTCTGTCCATAAATTGATGGTGATTATTAAAGCGTTGTGCAAAACAGGAAGGATACATTCCCTGTAATATGTTCCATTAACATGCACTCTTTGCTCAACAAAATGAAGTTGGTTTTTTCCGTGATTGCTCAACTCCGCCAAACACCCTGACTTTCAAACCGTATTTCGGAGTCTGTATTACGGGAATATTTGCGGGATCGCTGATTCTCACTGTCTTATTCTGTCGGTTGGAGGCAATTGAACCCGCGACTTGTCCGTAAAAAGGATGTTTGCACAGCGGCTTCGACTACGAGCACTGTCACTAACAATTCCAAGGTTTTTCAGTTTTTGAAAGGAGTTCAGCCGGTCTATCGGAAAGTAAAGGTTTGATGCGCTGTCTGTAGGCTTGTCGCCTCCAATTAGTGGATCCAATGCACCGCTGAACGGTTCGCCTCAACACCTTTTTAGCGGCGTTCGGGGAGTTGTTAAGCCGTTTCGTTACTGTTCGCGTTCCTACTCCTGGTTTATTTTCAGCCAATGTTCGAATCTTTCTTTTCGATTCTGTAGAAAGTAACGACGGTCGAGCACTTTTTACTGATTTTTGAAGAAAATGTAGTAGTTAACTCGTTTTATCGACAATTCATATTTATATATATATATATATATATATATATATATATATATATATATATATATATATATATATATATATATATATATATATATTATATATATATATATATATATATATATATATATATATATATATATATATATATATATATATATATATATATATATATATATATATATATATATATATATATATATATATATATATATATATATATATATATATATATATATATATATATATATCAGCAAAATGATTAAGGGAGATAATCTCTGGAATGGCCAATCCGATTGAGCTGAAATTTTCGGAGGACATAGATGTATATAGTGGGTAGATCCATAACTTGCTAGAATTAAGATATCTTTAACCCTTTGGCAGCAGCGGGCATTTTAGTTAATTTTCAGGTACTCCTATATTTCGGTACAGTGTAAATTTTTGTTAAAAAAAAGTATTGGGAATGAAAACTTATTATGTTTCAAGCTTGCTTATGATAAAGAATTGGAAATTTTGAGCCGTCTGTGGATGCTGAGTGCCTAAAAGTAGGCAAAGATTTTTTTCCAAATTTTGATTTGTCATAACTTCTGACAGAAACATTAAATCATCGTAAAATTTGCAGAGCGTATTGATGTAGACTAAAAGTTATCACAGCAGATAGTGCGGGTAACCCTATAGCTACGGCAGGTATTCTGAAAAAAAATCCTTCAAATCGTCGACCCTCCTGAACAATTTTGACTTTTTGACAAAAAATTCAAATCATTGATAAATTTTAGCCTTTGTGTATCATGTCAAATTGAAATTTTCAAAATTCTGATTTGCACAAGAACGGCAACCCATCACCAAATTGCCACTATTTACAGCACTCGAAACTTCTGTTCACGAGAACTGACGACCGGGTAATCCCATCATCATGAAATTTACAGGACATGTTGGTAGTAACTTGGACCAGTTCTAATCGAAGTGATTTTGAAATGCGGGTAGTGCCATCTTGAAAAATTGCAGTGGTGCCATCTTGAAAAATTGCAGTGATGCCATCTTGAAAAATCACTGAGAAAAAAAACTGCTTTTTGGCCTATCACTTCCGATTCTGCCATTACATTTTAACAAAATTTACTCAGTATGTGGGCCTTACTTTAGACAATAATTGGTGAAAATTTGGTTGAAAAATTAGAATAGAGTTGCCAGCTATGGTGATTTTTGTCTCCTAAATCTTGTAAATTTGCTCAGTAAAATAAAACTTTTTTTCCCTATAACTTCCGGTCCAGTCAAAACGAAGTTCATGCAGTAAATGGACCTTAATGTAAACCAAATGTCGTAGAAATTTCGTAAAAAAATCATGAAAGGGCTGGCAGCTATGACCATTTTTGTATTTTTTTGGAATTTCTTGACTAAACGATTATGTCATTAGATTTTCAATTATCCTGCAACTAAACGATTATGTCATTAGATTTGCAATTATCCTGCAATGAAAATTGACAACAAATATTAACATTTTGAAAATTTGAAAGGTTTTGAGGGTGGTAGCCCTAAAATTCTTTTCACTCCTATAACTTCCAGCGCAGTGATTCAATCGAAACGAGATTCACAGTGTGAGTTTAACTTAATGTGAATCAGATTTGGTATAGTTTTTGCTTTGCTGCGAACACAGGGTAACCAGCATCAGACATTTTCGTAAATATTGCACCAACAGATGCTTCCATAACATACTCATATGCTTCATATTCCATAACATACTCATATCATTGCCATAAAAATAAAGACCCAATTTTTAAAAATTTTCCGAGTTTTGTAAAATATTTCGGATGGCAGCCTCAAACAACGTTTAACCGTTGAAAATTTCGATGAAATCTTGCGATGAGAACGAAATTGTTATGGTAAATGAACTTGCTATGGTAAACTTATTGCTGCTTCGTTGGAAAAGTGTTGCCAACACTGAACACTTTCATCATTTATGTTATAGTTGGGTTTTGTTGCTTTGGACAAGGAATGGTTGATATGATACCACAAAAAAGTGTATAAAGTGTTTTTTTTTTGTCATCAAAAGACAATTTCTTCGAAATCAGTTTTCTAGCGGTTCCGATGCGCTCGGCTTTTTTTTCATATCGTCCACGTTTCCGTCTTCAGCGTTGCACCATTTTTTCACGGTGTTCTTTGGTCGCTCTAGTTGTAGTCCAATTGATGAATACGTTGATAATTTCCAAAGTTTTTCAGATTTTGACAAATGGGCGTTCAAATCAAGGTCCTTGGGTAAATTTGGTGCTGTCACTTCAACTAGCTAAATCTGAATGAATAAATTTATGTTTCCAATCGTCTTTTTGTTACACTACAGATAGCGCCTAGGCTAATAAAATACTTAAGTAATAAAATACTTAAGTAATAGCGGGTATGCATATTTTACTAGTGATTACACATATGTACGTACTAATCCTCTTCGAATTTTGGTACTTGTTTTTGTCAACATTTTTACAGATAGTTTTTTCCCAATAAATTCAATCGCCATCACCCTGTATATTATCGTAATCGTAAAAACCTGAAGGTATTCATTTTCCGGTTTCGATTAGAGGGAAAGGGATATATTTTGTCTAGATTCAATGACTGCATCCTCCTATCAGTACTTCTAAAACAATCTATTGATCAACTACTGAGTTTTCTCAAGGCTTTCATCGCTTTGCTTCGCTCGTTCACCCCTTGAGAACCCGATCGGGAATTCGACGTGAGCAGCCCATTGCAATTTTTGGTAGTTTTATTCCTGTAGAGACTTTCGGTTCGTCATATAGATTATACAAATCTTCGTAATTTTTGTATTTGTCGGTCTTTTTTTGGTACTAGACCGGCAATTCTACGCAATACCCTCCTTTTATATTTATTCAGGGATTTGTCAGACGCCTGAGTCAGCGTCCAGGTTTCATTGTCGTTGCATAAAAAAGGTCTGATGATTGTTTTCCTGCTTCGCTATGCAGAGAGATTTCAGAGTCGGAAGTACCGAGAAGAATATCTTATTGGCTAGTTGAATTCATCGCATGATTGCGCCTAGTTCAATTCCATGTTTCTTGGAGAATTTATTCCTTAAATAGACCAGATGGTCGGGTGGGTTTCCGAGCTGCAGCATAATGTCATATAATAGAAGAGCGAAATAATACCCATAAGTTACAATTCCGTTTCGAACTGTTACTCGACAAACCTGTTGCAGATGTCGTGTCGAAGTAGCATTACTCATAACGATCGAGTTTCTGGCAGCTAAATAACCACCGGGAAAATATGCGATTCAATGAACATGAATTGAATACTGTTTACCAATTTACAACATACTTCAACCACAAACACTCATATGATTTTCCAACAAACAGAAAATTGCAGAAAGTACTGAAATTATCGAAACTCACGAAGCTGTCACTCATATTAGAATAGGTAAGTAATCGATAATCACTCAACATTCGCAGAAACACTATGATTTTGGCCAATTTTCAGAGCAAACAGTAATCGAGGAGCAAACTATGATAATTGCAGGTTTGCCAACTGATATATCCACGCACTAACCAACATACTCGCTTCTGCTTCTTCTTCTGTTATCATATAAGCTCAGCATGTAATCAGCGGAATCTTTTTGTTGCTTTTGTTGCAAACTCTTATCATTTCAATTATATAATAGCTCTTTTAGAATAATATTTTCATACACAGCTACGAAAGAAGTCAATTATTCGCCGAAACACAGGTAGGAATTCTACTGTAAATATGCATGTACGGGCACCGTTGCCATCAAAGCTCTCTCATAAAAACTGAATTGAGCTGTCATCCCTATATTATGCATAGGGCGTTTTTTGCGAATCTTGCATGATTTCGATATGGTACATCACATTGCTATACACTTATCATTTTTCTGATAAGTCTAACACACTACATATAATACGTTACATTTCACAGAATCCGTGAATATTGAAAAACAACAAATTGCAGTAAAGTCTGAAAAAACACGTAGAAAAAAAGGAACTATAGATCAAGTGTCAATTGAAAGCGCGCAAGCAACATCAAAAACCATGCAAGCCGAATTGATTCAGCGAAACTCGAACACTATTATGCCACAATATACACACCACCAACAGCCTGAAGAAATCGCTACAGGCATAGAAACACTGCTGACGAAAGAAGAGACATCTCTACTTGTTAATATTCCTGTCGAAAGCGTTCAACCAGAGATCGCTAGCACTACCACTCTCGTTTCCTCGAAAACTGCGCGACCGGCGCATGTTGAAGTTGGCGTTAACTTACAACAGCATATTTCCCGCCAAGTGGCTATACCAGCTGAAAAGGAAAAGGAGCAATCCTTCAAAGTATCTATCAAGGAAGAGTTTGCCAGTACGAACGTTTCCCTTTATGAAAAATCTGTGCAAGTGTCTGAATGCCGTTCTTATGAAGCAACTGGCAACTTGGAACACACTACCGTAGACAAGCTCAAAGCTCTGCCAACCAATGCACGACTGCTAGAGTCTCTGGTGATTGAAGAGGCTTTGGTCCAAGGTGGCTTAGATCATGGAAACCCCACACAGGCCCGCATGGAAAACGCAGTGCCCAGAGTACTTCAGCTACATGGTAGCGATACTTTCGAACAAACACTCATAGAAAAAGAGGGTTTGCTGGAGAAATATCCAGTGATTAGCCCGATAACATGTAAAGAGCAGGTGATTGTAGCGGAAGGGATCGAAATCGAAGAAACCTTAACACACGAATTAACGGAAAACATTGGCGTCAAACAGAAAGAAAAATTAGTTTCACCGAAGTATAGTGTTCCTTTCCACGAACCACTGGAGATTATGGAAACCATTGTAGACGATAAGCCCTCGAAATATTACCCCGAACTTATTGTACCTACTGAAATGGCAACGAAAAACATTCAGGAACACAAATCATATATTACAGAACATATACAAATCGGACTAAGAGAGGAAATTCTACCAAAACATGAAATGCCAGAAGGGAAAAAAGCCAACTTTACGGTCAACGAAAATATAGCAGCAGACGGGATTGAAACTTCTTGCTTTGAGGTTGAAAACTTGTTCGAACCGAAAAAGATTTCACCCAAACAGCATGCCAAAGATTCTGTTTCAACTTCCGAATACTTAATAACGTCTGAAGTTGAGGTTCACTCACCGACAGGGGGAATTGATAATCAGGAGAAACACAATGCAGAGCAAGCTTTGGTTGATTTGATTGAACAAAAACACATAATTTCCACCGTCACTATTCCTGATGAGTCAACGCATCAATTTGATCAGCATGAAACTGTATCGCAGAAGAAGGCATCCATTTCCATTTCGCCCCTAAGCTCCGGAGAAGTACAAGAAACAGTTCTCAGTGAGACTGAGGGGGTGCTACAGAAAGAGACATTACCCGTGACTCATAACGCACAGCCTCTAGTCACATCCTTAACAGTTTCCATGCGACAGGAAGATCAATCCTTCGAGACCATTACGGAAAAATCCTTTGATAAGCACGTTTCAAAATCAGAAGCGCTTGTTGAATTCGAAACTGCCCTATCAACACAAACACAATTACTACTGACCCACGAAAAGGAAACGGAATTCCAGTCGAGCAGCACATTTTGCAAAACCGTACAAGCTAAACCGGGAATTGATACTAAAAACCCATTATTGGTCCTACAGATTCAGCATACGGAGAAAGAGACAGAATTATTGCAGAGTCCACATCCGGATCAGAGAGTAGCAGGTTTGGCCTTCAACGACCACGCCTTCAAAGTACCCACAGTTGATGAGACCCAACTTATTGAAGCAAGTGAATCTATTCCTAACCAGGACATCACATATGAAATAGCGAATCCTGATTTATCGCTCTCAGTTTATAGTTCTGTCTCAGAACCAATTCTTTTCGAAAAGGAAAAAGCATTGAAGTCATTGAACTCACCATTTGGGCAACATTCGAAAACCACTCAGAGCAAGCACCAGTCTGTAAATGTTCAGCAGACTATTGTCCAAGAGTCATTAGAGCCATTGAAAATTCAAACCGCTAAATGTCAAACAGCCGCAGAAAGCACGACAAGCACATTCAAAGCAATCGTGGTCGAAGAAACACAACCTATTAGTGCTGTCGGAACACACCATAGCGAGCCTGTAAAAATGCAAACGGGACAAATTGATATCATTGAACACAAACCAAAAGACGTAGTAGAAATTTCAACTTTTGAAACGGTGAATGACACAGCGACGGTTCCGACTTCCGTGAGCCAAATAGCCGTTCTGCAACCGGCAGTGCTGCAGTCATTGACTGTTTCTACCAACGAGGTTATTGAGAACGAAACGCTTCTTAAATCTACGGTTGAAACACAAATGGCGACAGTTAAACAGGGCTTAGAAGACGCGCTTCAAGTCAACATCGTCTCCGAAATAAAGTCATCTGATTGCCTTGGGGCACTAGTTCACGATAAACCCAAGCCCAGCGTAGCCAATAAATCGCAAAGCAATTCACTTGCGTTATCTGTTCTTGATATGACTCGTCTAGAAGAAGTGAGTCCGTTTGAAGAGAAAATCGCACCAGAACTGCACACTTCAAAGCCAGCAATTTATTCTGCCAACCAATCTATCAACGTATCGCAAATGATAATTCCAGAGCAAGAAAAAATGCTCGCTCCTTTCAAGAATGTGGCTTTCACTGCTACGCCGGGTCTAGCAAGCGCAATGAAATCAATCATTGTCGAAGAAACACAATCTATTAGCACTACAAACAACCTTATTTTAGACGCAACAAGTCAGCAAAAAGCTAACATCCACCATGAAGTATTAAATGCTGCTTCCACTCAAGAGCCATTTCATCTAGAACATGAGAGCAAACTGCTTTGCAAACCAGTGCCAGAACATAAAAATGAATCTCAACTCGTTGAAACAGCCGAACTACCTATTGTTTTCACTCAGCAAGTACTAGAAGTAGAAACCTCACTGCAAGAAATAACTCCACCTAAGGTGGAACCCACTGTCATGGCAAAATCAAAACCGACTCTCAATTCTGTTTTAGTGGAAGAGACTCAAGTTAGTACATCACCAGAACCTTTTGATGCAAAATCCGCCAAAACAAAACAGGGTACGATGAGTTTACAACCATTTAATGAAACAAACGTAACTCAAACTACAGTTTACGAGGAAACAAGAGTATTCCTTGAAGACCTCGCTAGCGCGTCAGACAAACAGGCAAACGCAACTATCCAATCTTCACAAGTGCCGCTTATAGCAGAGCAAATTCTCGTCGACAAAGAATCGGAACTAAAACTTCAAAAGCCTATCAAGGCGAAGGGAACAAAAACTCTCAGTGAAGGCTTACATGAGCATAGTGAAGGCAACGAAGCGGTAGTTCTATACGAGCTCGAAAAGGCTGAATATGAACTACGACTGAAATCGGCAAGTGCAATTTCCTCCATGAGTCCATATGAGCCCACTGCTACTATAGAACAAACCACAATCATAGAAACTACAGCTGAGCTGGAAACACACAAGAGTGATGCACAAAAAATTGCTCATGTCGCCGTCGAAACCAAAACCCCAATAGAAAATATACTTCACATTTCAAACCCTGAGGCAATGCGGCAAGAGGATTCTATTTCAACGCATGAGATAAGCGCTACAAGAGATAAACCATTCTCAAAAATACCTCAAATATCGCACCAAATCGGCTTGCAGGTTACTGACATACAGGTTTCAGAAAATATTGCACCCATTCTCCAATTGACCAACGAAGAAGAAGATCACACCATTTCACGTGACAGCTTGCAGCTTTCAATTGTCCATGACACACCTGCTTACGGTCATGCCAAACATGAGGCCAAAGTTGCACCTATACAGAAATCCACTCAAGCACGACAAGCTACCATAGAGTCTGTAACACCTACAATCCATCAAAACGTGGCACCTTACCAAGTCGATGCAACTGAAAGCTATGGGTTAGCTGAATTATCGCACATTACACAGGCCGCAAAGGAGACACAAGCATTAGAACATATCGTTTGCAAGAGTGAAGAAACGCACGAGGAACTCAAAAACCAAATCATACCGAAACAAGAGCAAGTAAAACAAATGCAAAATCTTTACACAATCTTGACCAAGCAACCCTCATATCAAATGTCAAGTGAACAGCAACAACTTGTTCACTTACACGTCTCTCAAAATATTAAAACTATTCTCCCTTCTTGTGGTAAGTATATGATTTTAGTTATAGAATAAAACCAAAGATTATGGCGTATAGCTTTCTTCTAATTAAACAAAATACACAAGCCCTCACCTTCACTAGGGTACACACAGGCAAATATCACAAAATCAGTTTAAAATATCACACTGCCTTTATAAACCCACAACTCAAACTTTTTCATAAACAGATACACACCAGACCACGCCACACAACACAACACAACACCCAAAATCAAAAGAAGACATGGAATATATATGTCAAAAAACCGTCACAGAGGAAGCTTTAACCAAAACCTCCCCAATCTCCAACAACAACTTCGATATAAGCACCCGTCAGAAATTCACAGAAGATGAGCACACAGCCATCTTCGTTGAGGAGCTCGACAAGCAAACACCAAAAGAAAAACACATTGAAGAGCTTCCGGAACAAATCACTGTATTTGAAACTGTCACCAAAGAAGGGAAGCCCATAAAGAAGGTCATCAAGACCAAGGTCATAAAAAAGACACAGGGTGACAAGCAGGAAGTCACCAAGATCGAAACAGTCCAGGAGGATGATCAAGCTTCTGTCACCACCGTCACCGTTGAGGAAGTCCAGAAGCCAACTCCAGACGAAACCGTCGTCGAAGAGCTTCCTGAACAAGTCACTGTACTCGAGACCGTCACTAAAGAAGGCAAGCCCACCAAGAAGACTGTCAAGACCAGAGTCATCAAGAAAACCAAGGGTGACAAACAAGAAGTCACCAAGATCCAAACAGTCCAAGAAGACGACACCACGCCTGTCACAACGGTTACAGTCGAGGAACGTCCCACGCCCGAAGAGGCTCCAGATCAAGTTCACAAGGTCGAAGAGCTTCCAGAACAAATCACCGTTTTCGAAACTGTCACCAAAGAAGGCAAGCCCAAGAAAAAGGTTATCAAGACCAAGGTCTTAAAGAAGACACAGGGTGACAAGCAGGAAGTCACCAAGATCGAAACAGTCCAGGAGGATGATCAAGCTCCTGTCACCACCGTCACCGTTGAGGAAGTCCAGAAGCCAACTCCAGACGAAACCGTCGTCGAAGAGCTTCCTGAACAAGTCACTGTACTCGAGACCGTCACCAAGGAAGGCAAGCCCACCAAGAAGACTGTCAAGACCAGAGTCATCAAGAAAACCAAGGGTGACAAACAAGAAGTCACCAAGATCCAAACAGTCCAAGAAGACGACACCACGCCTGTCATAACGGTTACAGTCGAGGAACGTCCCATGCTCGAAGAGGCTCCAGATCAAGTTCACAAGGTCGAAGAGCTTCCAGAACAAATCACCGTTTTCGAAACTATCACCAAAGAAGGCAAGCCCAAGAAGAAGGTTATCAAGACCAAGGTCTTAAAGAAGACACAGGGTGACAAGCAGGAAGTCACAAAGATCGAAACAGTTCAGGAGGATGATCAAGCTCCTGTCACCACCGTCACCGTTGAGGAAGTCCAGAAGCCAACTCCAGACGAAACCGTCGTCGAAGAGCTTCCTGAACAAGTCACTGTACTCGAGACCGTCACCAAGGAAGGCAAGCCCACCAAGAAGACTGTCAAGACCAGAGTCATCAAGAAAACCAAGGGTGACAAACAAGAAGTCACCAAGATCCAAACAGTCCAAGAAGACGACACCACGCCTGTCACAACGGTGACAGTCGAAGAACGTCCCACGCCCGAAGAGGCTCCAGATCAAGTTCACAAGGTCGAAGAGCTTCCAGAACAAATCACCGTTTTCGAAACTGTCACCAAAGAAGGCAAGCCCAAGAAGAAGGTTATCAAGACCAAGGTCTTAAAGAAGACACAGGGTGACAAGCAGGAAGTCACCAAGATCGAAACAGTCCAGGAGGATGATCAAGCTCCTGTCACCACCGTCACCGTTGAGGAAGTCCAGAAGCCAACTCCAGACGAAACCGTCGTCGAAGAGCTTCCTGAACAAGTCACTGTACTCGAGACCGTCACCAAGGAAGGCAAGCCCACCAAGAAGACTGTCAAGACCAGAGTCATCAAGAAAACCAAGGGTGACAAACAAGAAGTCACCAAGATCCAAACAGTCCAAGAAGACGACACCACGCCTGTCACAACGGTTACAGTCGAGGAACGTCCCACGCCCGAAGAGGCTCAAGATCAAGTTCACAAGGTCGAAGAGCTTCCAGAACAAATCACCGTTTTCGAAACTGTCACCAAAGAAGGCAAGCCCAAGAAGAAGGTTATCAAGACCAAGGTCTTAAAGAAGACACAGGGTGACAAGCAGGAAGTCACCAAGATCGAAACAGTCCAGGAGGATGATCAAGCTCCTGTCACCACCGCCACCGTTGAGGAAGTCCAGAAGCCAACTCCAGACGAAACCGTCGTCGAAGAGCTTCCTGAACAAGTCACTGTACTCGAGACCGTCACCAAGGAAGGCAAGCCCACCAAGAAGACTGTCAAGACCAGAGTCATCAAGAAAACCAAGGGTGACAAACAAGAAGTCACCAAGATCCAAACAGTCCAAGAAGACGACACCACGCCTGTCACAACGGTTACAGTCGAGGAACGTCCCACGCCCGAAGAGGCTCCAGATCAAGTTCACAAGGTCGAAGAGCTTCCAGAACAAATCACCGTTTTCGAAACTGTCACCAAAGAAGGCAAGCCCAAGAAAAAGGTTATCAAGACCAAGGTCTTAAAGAAGACACAGGGTGACAAGCAGGAAGTCACCAAGATCGAAACAGTCCAGGAGGATGATCAAGCTCCTGTCACCACCGTCACCGTTGAGGAAGTCCAGAAGCCAACTCCAGACGAAACCGTCGTCGAAGAGCTTCCTGAACAAGTCACTGTACTCGAGACCGTCACCAAGGAAGGCAAGCCCACCAAGAAGACTGTCAAGACCAGAGTCATCAAGAAAACCAAGGGTGACAAACAAGAAGTAACCAAGATCCAAACAGTCCAAGAAGACGACACCACGCCTGTCACAACGGTTACAGTCGAGGAACGTCCCACGCCCGAAGAATCTCCAGATAAAGTTCACAAGGTCGAAGAGCTTCCAGAACAAATCACCGTTTTCGAAACTGTCACCAAAGAAGGCAAGCCCAAGAAGAAGGTTATCAAGACCAAGGTCTTAAAGAAGACACAGGGTGACAAGCAGGAAGTCACCAAGATCGAAACAGTCCAGGAGGATGATCAAGCTCCTGTCACCACCGTCACCGTTGAGGAAGTCCAGAAGCCAACTCCAGACGAAACCGTCGTCGAAGAGCTTCCTGAACAAGTCACTGTACTCGAGACCGTCACCAAGGAAGGCAAGCCCACCAAGAAGACTGTCAAGACCAGAGTCATCAAGAAAACCAAGGGTGACAAACAAGAAGTCACCAAGATCCAAACAGTCCAAGAAGACGACACCACGCCTGTCATAACGGTTACAGTCGAGGAACGTCCCATGCTCGAAGAGGCTCCAGATCAAGTTCACAAGGTCGAAGAGCTTCCAGAACAAATCACCGTTTTCGAAACTATCACTAAAGAAGGCAAGCCCAAGAAGAAGGTTATCAAGACCAAGGTCTTAAAGAAGACACAGGGTGACAAGCAGGAAGTCACAAAGATCGAAACAGTTCAGGAGGATGATCAAGCTCCTGTCACCACCGTCACCGTTGAGGAAGTCCAGAAGCCAACTCCAGACGAAACCGTCGTCGAAGAGCTTCCTGAACAAGTCACTGTACTCGAGACCGTCACCAAGGAAGGCAAGCCCACCAAGAAGACTGTCAAGACCAGAGTCATCAAGAAAACCAAGGGTGACAAACAAGAAGTCACCAAGATCCAAACAGTCCAAGAAGACGACACCACGCCTGTCACAACGGTGACAGTCGAAGAACGTAACACGCCCGAAGAGACTCCAGATCAAGTTCACAAGGTCGAAGAGCTTCCAGAACAAATCACCGTTTTCGAAACTGTCACCAAAGAAGGCAAGCCCAAGAAGAAGGTTATCAAGACCAAGGTCTTAAAGAAGACACAGGGTGACAAGCAGGAAGTCACCAAGATCGAAACAGTCCAGGAGGATGATCAAGCTCCTGTCACCACCGTCACCGTTGAGGAAGTCCAGAAGCCAACTCCAGACGAAACCGTCGTCGAAGAGCTTCCTGAACAAGTCACTGTACTCGAGACCGTCACCAAGGAAGGCAAGCCCACCAAGAAGACTGTCAAGACCAGAGTCATCAAGAAAACCAAGGGTGACAAACAAGAAGTCACCAAGATCCAAACAGTCCAAGAAGACGACACCACGCCTGTCACAACGGTTACAGTCGAGGAACGTCCCACGCCCGAAGAGGCTCCAGATCAAGTTCACAAGGTCGAAGAGCTTCCAGAACAAATCACCGTTTTCGAAACTGTCACCAAAGAAGGCAAGCCCAAGAAAAAGGTTATCAAGACCAAGGTCTTAAAGAAGACACAGGGTGACAAGCAGGAAGTCACCAAGATCGAAACAGTCCAGGAGGATGATCAAGCTCCTGTCACCACCGTCACCGTTGAGGAAGTCCAGAAGCCAACTCCAGACGAAACCGTCGTCGAAGAGCTTCCTGAACAAGTCACTGTACTCGAGACCGTCACCAAGGAAGGCAAGCCCACCAAGAAGACTGTCAAGACCAGAGTCATCAAGAAAACCAAGGGTGACAAACAAGAAGTCACCAAGATCCAAACAGTCCAAGAAGACGACACCACGCCTGTCACAACGGTTACAGTCGAGGAACGTCCCACGCCCGAAGAATCTCCAGATAAAGTTCACAAGGTCGAAGAACTTCCAGAACAAATCACCGTTTTCGAAACTGTCACCAAAGAAGGCAAGCCCAAGAAGAAGGTTATCAAGACCAAGGTCTTAAAGAAGACACAGGGTGACAAGCAGCAAGTCACCAAGATCGAAACAGTCCAGGAGGATGATCAAGCTCCTGTCACCACCGTCACCGTTGAGGAAGTCCAGAAGCCAACTCCAGACGAAACCGTCGTCGAAGAGCTTCCTGAACAAGTCACTGTACTCGAGACCGTCACCAAGGAAGGCAAGCCCACCAAGAAGACTGTCAAGACCAGAGTCATCAAGAAAACCAAGGGTGACAAACAAGAAGTCACCAAGATCCAAACAGTCCAAGAAGACGACACCACGCCTGTCACAACGGTTACAGTCGAGGAACGTCCCACGCCCGAAGAGGCTCCAGATCAAGTTCACAAGGTCGAAGAGCTTCCAGAACAAATCACCGTTTTCGAAACTGTCACCAAAGAAGGCAAGCCCAAGAAGAAGGTTATCAAGACCAAGGTCTTAAAGAAGACACAGGGTGACAAGCAGGAAGTCACCAAGATCAAAACAGTCCAGGAGGATGATCAAGCTCCTGTCACCACCGTCACCGTTGAGGAAGTCCAGAAGCCAACTCCAGACGAAACCGTCGTCGAAGAGCTTCCTGAACAAGTCACTGTACTCGAGACCGTCACCAAGGAAGGCAAGCCCACCAAGAAGACTGTCAAGACCAGAGTCATCAAGAAAACCAAGGGTGACAAACAAGAAGTCACCAAGATCCAAACAGTCCAAGAAGACGACACCACGCCTGTCACAACGGTTACAGTCGAGGAACGTCCCACGCCCGAAGAGGCTCAAGATCAAGTTCACAAGGTCGAAGAGCTTCCAGAACAAATCACCGTTTTCGAAACTGTCACCAAAGAAGGCAAGCCCAAGAAGAAGGTTATCAAGACCAAGGTCTTAAAGAAGACACAGGGTGACAAGCAGGAAGTCACCAAGATCGAAACAGTCCAGGATGATGATCAAGCTCCAGTCACCACCGTCACCGTTGAGGAAGTCCAGAAGCCAACTCCAGACGAAACCGTCGTCGAAGAGCTTCCTGAACAAGTCACTGTACTCGAGACCGTCACCAAGGAAGGCAAGCCCACCAAGAAGACTGTCAAGACCAGAGTCATCAAGAAAACCAAGGGTAACAAACAAGAAGTCACCAAGATCCAAACAGTCCAAGAAGACGACACCACGCCTGTCACAACGGTTACAGTCGAGGAACGTCCCACGCCCGAAGAGGCTCCAGATCAAGTTCACAAGGTCGAAGAGCTTCCAGAACAAATCACCGTTTTCGAAACTGTCACCAAAGAAGGCAAGCCCAAGAAGAAGGTTATCAAGACCAAGGTCTTAAAGAAGACACAGGGTGACAAGCAGGAAGTCACCAAGATCGAAACAGTCCAGGAGGATGATCAAGCTCCTGTCACCACCGTCACCGTTGAGGAAGTCCAGAAGCCAACTCCAGACGAAACCGTCGTCGAAGAGCTTCCTGAACAAGTCACTGTACTCGAGACCGTCACCAAGGAAGGCAAGCCCACCAAGAAGACTGTCAAGACCAGAGTCATCAAGAAAACCAAGGGTGACAAACAAGAAGTCACCAAGATCCAAACAGTCCAAGAAGACGACACCACGCCTGTCACAACGGTTACAGTCGAGGAACGTCCCACGCCCGAAGAGGCTCCAGATCAAGTTCGCAAGCTCGAAGAGCTTCCAGAACAAATCACCGTTTTCGAAACTGTCACCAAAGAAGGCAAGCCCAAGAAGAAGGTTATCAAGACCAAGGTCTTAAAGAAGACACAGGGTGACAAGCAGGAAGTCACCAAGATCGAAACAGTCCAGGAGGATGATCAAGCTCCTATCACCACCGTCACCGTTGAGGAAGTCCAGACGCCAACTCCAGACGAAACCATCGTAGAAGAGCTTCCTGAACAAGTCACTGTACTCGAGACCGTCACCAAGGAAGGCAAGCCCACCAAGAAGACTGTCAAGACCAGAGTCATCAAGAAAACCAAGGGTGACAAACAAGAGGTCACCAAGATCCAAACAGTCCAAGAAGGCGACACCACGCCTGTCACAACGGTTACAGTCGAGGAAAGTCCCATGCTCGAAGAGGCTCCAGATCACGTTCACAAGGTCGAAGAGCTTCCAGAACAAATCACCGTTTTCGAAACTGTCACCAAAGAAGGCAAGCCCAAGAAGAAGATTATCAAGACCAAGGTCTTAAAGAAGACACAGGGTGACAAGCAGGAAGTCACCAAGATCGAAACAGTCCAGGAGGATGATCAAGCTCCTGTCACCACCGTCACCGTCGAGCAAGTCCAGAAGCCAACTCCAGACGAAACCGTCGTCGAAGAGCTTCCTGAACAAGTCACTGTACTCGAGACCGTCACCAAGGAAGGCAAGCCCACCAAGAAGACTGTCAAGACCAGAGTCATCAAGAAAACCAAGGGTGACAAACAACAAGTCACAAAGATCCAAACAGTCCAAGAAGACGACACCACGCCTGTCACAACGGTTACAATCGAGGAACGTCCCATGCTCGAAGAAGCTCCAGATCAAGTTCACAAGGTCGAAGAGCTTCCAGAACAAATCACCGTATTCGAAACTGTCACCAAAGAAGGCAAGGCCAAGAAGAAGGTTATCAAGACCAAGGTATTAAAGAAGACACAGGGTGACAAGCAGGAAGTCACCAAGATCGAAACAGTCCAAGAGGATGATCAAGCTCCTGTCACCACCGTCACCGTTGAGGAAGTTCAGAAGCCAACGCCAGACGAAACCGTCGTCGAAGAGCTTCCTGAACAAGTCACTGTACTCGAGACCGTCACTAAGGAAGGCAAGCCCACCAAGAAGACTGTCAAGATAAGAGTCATCAAGAAAACCAAGGGTGACAAACAAGAAGTCACCAAGATCCAAACAGTCCAAGAAGACGACACCACGCCTGTCACAACGGTTACAGTCGAGGAACGTCCCACGCCCAAAGAGGCTCCAGATCAAGTTCACAAGATTGAAGAGCTTCCAGAACAAGTCACCGTTTACGAAACTATCACCAAAGAAGGCAAGCCCAAGAAGAGAGTTATCAAGACCAAGGTCTTAAAGAAGACACAGGGTGACAAGCAGGAAGTCACCAAGATCGAAACAGTCCAGGAGGATGATCAAGCTCCTGTCACCACCGTCACCGTTGAGGAAGTCCAGAAGCCAACTCCAGACGAAACCGTCGTCGAAGAGCTTCCTGAACAAGTCACTATACTCGACACCGTCACAAAGGAAGGCAAGCCGACCAAGAAGACTGTCAAGACCAGAGTCATCAAGAAAACCAAGGGTGACAAACAAGAAGTCACCAAGATCCAAACAGTCCAAGAAGACGACACCACGCCTGTCACAACGGTTACAGTCGAGGAACGTCCCACGCCCAAAGAGGCTCCAGATCAAGTTCACAAGATTGAAGAGCTTCCAGAACAAATCACCGTTTACGAAACTATCACCAAAGAAGGCAAGCCCAAGAAGAGAGTTATCAAGACCAAGGTCTTAAAGAAGACACAGGGTGACAAGCAGGAAGTCACCAAGATCGAAACAGTCCAGGAGGATGATCAAGCTCCTGTCACCACCGTCACCGTTGAGGAAGTTCAGAAGCCAACGCCAGACGAAACCGTCGTCGAAGAGCTTCCTGAACAAGTCACTGTACTCGAGACCGTCACCAAAGAAGGCAAGCCCACCAAGAAGACTGTCAAGACCAGAGTCATCAAGAAAACCAAGGGTGACAAACAAGAAGTCACCAAGATCCAAACAGTTCAAGAAGACGACACCAAGCCTGTCACAACGGTTACAGTCGAGGAACGTCCCACGCCCGAAGAGGCTCCAGATCAAGTTCACAAGGTCGAAGAGCTTCCAGAGCAAATCACCGTATTCGAAACTGTCACCAAAGAAGGCAAGCCCAAGAAGAAGGTTATCAAGACCAAGGTCTTAAAGAAGACACAGGGTGACAAGCAGGAAGTCACCAAGATCGAAACAGTCCAGGAGGATGATCAAGCTCCTGTCACCACCGTCACCGTTGAGGAAGTCCAGAAGCCAACTCCAGACGAAACCGTCGTCGAAGAGCTTCCTGAACAAGTCACTGTACTCGAGACCGTCACCGAGGAAGGCAAGCCCACCAAGAAGACTGTCAAGACCAGAGTCATCAAGAAAACCAAGGGTGACAAACAAGAGGTCACCAAGATAAAAACAGTCCAAGAAGACGACACCACCCCTGTCACAACGGTTACAGTCGAGGAACGTTCCACGCTCGAAGAGGCTCCAGATCAAGTTCACAAGGTCCAAGAGCTTCCAGAACAAATCACCGTATTCGAAACTGTCACCAAAGATGGCAAGCCCAAGAAGAAGGTTATCAAGACCAAGGTCTTAAAGAAGACACAGGGTGACAAGCAGGAAGTCACCAAGATCGAAACAGTCCAGGAGGATGATCAAGCTACTGTCACCACCGTCACCGTTGAGGAAGTCCAGAAGCCAACTCCAGACGAAACCGTCGTCGAAGAGCTTCCTGAACAAGTCACTGTACTCGAGACCGTCACCGAGGAAGGCAAGCCCACCAAGAAGACTGTCAAGACCAGAGTCATCAAGAAAACCAAGGGTGACAAACAAGAAGTCACCAAGATCCAAACAGTCCAAGAAGACGACACCACGCCTGTCACAACGGTTACAGTCGAGGAACGTCCCACGCCCAAAGAGGCTCCAGATCAAGTTCACAAGATTGAAGAGCTTCCAGAACAAATCACCGTTTACGAAACTATCACCAAAGAAGGCAAGCCCAAGAAGAGAGTTATCAAGACCAAGGTCTTAAAGAAGACACAGGGTGACAAGCAGGAAGTCACCAAGATCGAAACAGTCCAGGAGGATGATCAAGCTCCTGTCACCACCGTCACCGTTGAGGAAGTCCAGAAGCCAACTACAGACGAAACCGTCGTCGAAGAGCTTCCTGAACAAGTCACTATACTCGACACCGTCACAAAGGAAGGCAAGCCGACCAAGAAGACTGTCAAGACCAGAGTCATCAAGAAAACCAAGGGTGACAAACAAGAAGTCACCAAGATCCAAACAGTCCAAGAAGACGACACCACGCCTGTCACAACGGTTACAGTCGAGGAACGTCCCACGCCCAAAGAGGCTCCAGATCAAGTTCACAAGATTGAAGAGCTTCCAGAACAAATCACCGTTTACGAAACTATCACCAAAGAAGGCAAGCCCAAGAAGAGAGTTATCAAGACCAAGGTCTTAAAGAAGACACAGGGTGACAAGCAGGAAGTCACCAAGATCGAAACAGTCCAGGAGGATGATCAAGCTCTTGTCACCACCGTCACCGTTGAGGAAGTCCAGAAGCCAACTACAGACGAAACCGTCGTCGAAGAGCTTCCTGAACAAGTCACTATACTCGACACCGTCACAAAGGAAGGCAAGCCGACCAAGAAGACTGTCAAGACCAGAGTCATCAAGAAAACCAAGGGTGACAAACAAGAAGTCACCAAGATCCAAACAGTCCAAGAAGACGACACCACGCCTGTCACAACGGTTACAGTCGAGGAACGTCCCACGCCCAAAGAGGCTCCAGATCAAGTTCACAAGATTGAAGAGCTTCCAGAACAAATCACCGTTTACGAAACTATCACCAAAGAAGGCAAGCCCAAGAAGAGAGTTATCAAGACCAAGGTCTTAAAGAAGACACAGGGTGACAAGCAGGAAGTCACCAAGATCGAAACAGTCCAGGAGGATGATCAAGCTCCTGTCACCACCGTCACCGTTGAGGAAGTCCAGAAGCCAACGCCAGACGAAACCGTCGTCGAAGAGCTTCCTGAACAAGTCACTGTACTCGAGACCGTCACCAAAGAAGGCAAGCCCACCAAGAAGACTGTCAAGACCAGAGTCATCAAGAAAACCAAGGGTGACAAACAAGAAGTCACCAAGATCCAAACAGTTCAAGAAGACGACACCAAGCCTGTCACAACGGTTACAGTCGAGGAACGTCCCACGCCCGAAGAGGCTCCAGATCAAGTTCACAAGGTCGAAGAGCTTCCAGAGCAAATCACCGTATTCGAAACTGTCACCAAAGAAGGCAAGCCCAAGAAGAAGGTTATCAAGACCAAGGTCTTAAAGAAGACACAGGGTGACAAGCAGGAAGTCACCAAGATCGAAACAGTCCAGGAGGATGATCAAGCTCCTGTCACCACCGTCACCGTTGAGGAAGTCCAGAAGCCAACTCCAGACGAAACCGTCGTCGAAGAGCTTCCTGAACATGTCACTGTACTCGAGACCGTCACCGAGGAAGGCAAGCCCACCAAGAAGACTGTCAAGACCAGAGTCATCAAGAAAACCAAGGGTGACAAACAAGAGGTCACCAAGATAAAAACAGTCCAAGAAGACGACACCACCCCTGTCACAACGGTTACAGTCGAGGAACGTTCCACGCTCGAAGAGGCTCCAGATCAAGTTCACAAGGTCCAAGAGCTTCCAGAACAAATCACCGTATTCGAAACTGTCACCAAAGATGGCAAGCCCAAGAAGAAGGTTATCAAGACCAAGGTCTTAAAGAAGACACAGGGTGACAAGCAGGAAGTCACCAAGATCGAAACAGTCCAGGAGGATGATCAAGCTCCTGTCACCACCGTCACCGTTGAGGAAGTCCAGAAGACAACTCCAGACGAAACCGTCGTCGAAGAGCTTCCTGAACAAGTCACTGTACTCGAGACCGTCACCAAGGAAGGCAAGCCCACCAAGAAGACTGTCAAGACCAGAGTCATCAAGAAAACCAAGGGTGACAAACAAGAAGTCACCAAGATCCAAACAGTCCAAGAAGACGACACCACGCCTGTCACAACGGTTACAGTCGAGGAACGTCCCACGCCCGAAGAGGCTCCAAATCAAGTTCACAAGGTCGAAGAGCTTCCAGAACAAATCACCGTATTCGAAACTGTCACCAAAGAAGGCAAGCCCAAGAAGAAGGTTATCAAGACCAAGGTCTTAAAGAAGACACAGGGTGACAAGCAGGAAGTCACCAAGATCGAAACAGTCCAGGAGGATGATCAAGCTCCAGTCACCACCGTCACCGTTGAGGAAGTCCAGAAGCCAACTCCAGACGAAACCGTCGTCGAAGAGCTTCCTGAACAAGTCACTGTACTCGAGACCGGCACCAAGGAAGGCAAGCCCACCAAGAAGACTGTCAAGACCAGAGTCATCAAGAAAACCAAGGGTGACAAACAAGAAGTCACCAAGATCCAAACAGTCCAAGAAGACGACACCACGCCTGTGACAACGGTTACAGTCGAGGAACGTCCCACGCCCGAAGAGGCTCCAGATCAAGTTCACAAGGTCGAAGAACTTCCAGAACAAATCACCGTATTCGAAACTGTCACCAAAGAAGGCAAGCCTAAGAAGAAGGTTATCAAGACCAAGGTCTTAAAGAAGACACAGGGTGACAAGCAGGAAGTCACCAAGATCGAAACAGTCCAGGAGGATGACCAAGCTCCTGTCACCACCGTCACCGTTGAGGAAGTCCAGAAGCCAACTCCAGACGAAACCGTCGTCGAAGAGCTTCCTGAGCAAGTCACTGTACTCGAGACCGTCACCAAGGAAGGCAAGCCCACCAAGAAGACTATCAAAACCAGAGTCATTAAGAAAACCAAGGGTGACAAACAAGAAGTCACCAAGATCCAAACAGTCCAAGAAGACGACACCACGCCTGTGACAACGGTTACAGTCGAGGAACGTCCCACGCCCGAAGAGGCTCCAGATCAAGTTCACAAGGTCGAAGAGCTTCCAGAACAAATCACCGTATTCGAAACTGTCACCAAAGAAGGCAAGCCCAAGAAGAAGGTTATCAAGACCAAGGTCTTAAAGAAGACACAGGGTGACAAGCAGGAAGTCACCAAGATCGAAACAGTCCAGGAGGATGATCAAGCTCCTGTCACCACCGTCACCGTTGAGGAAGTCCAGAAGCCAACTCCAGACGAAACCGTCGTCGAAGAGCTTCCTGAGCAAGTCACTGTAGTCGAGACCGTCACCAAGGAAGGCAAGCCCACCAAGAAGACTATCAAAACCAGAGTCATCAAGAAAACCAAGGGTGACAAACAAGAAGTCACCAAGATCCAAACAGTCCAAGAAGACGACACCACGCCTGTCACAACGGTTACAGTCGAGGAACGTGCCACACCCGAAGAGGCTCCAGATCAAGTTCACAAGGTCGAAGAGCTTCCAGAACAAATCACCGTATTCGAAACTGTCACCAAAGAAGGCAAGCCTAAGAAGAAGGTTATCAAGACCAAGGTCCTAAAGAAGACACACGGTGACAAAAAGGAAGTCACCAAGATCGAGACAGTTCAGGAGGATGATCAAGCTCCTGTCACCACCGTCACCGTTGAGGAAGTCCAGAAGCCAACTCCAGACGAAACCGTCGTCGAAGAGCTTCCTGAACAAGTCACTGTACTCGAGACCGTCACCAAAGAAGGCAAGCCCACCAAGAAGACTGTCAAGACCAGACTCATCAAGAAAACCAAGGGTGACAAACAAGAAGTCACCAAGATCCAAACAGTCCAAGAAGACGACACCACGCCTGTCACAACGGTTACAGTCGAGGAACGTCCCACGCCCGAAGAGGCTCCAGATCAAGTTTACAAGGTCGAAGAGCTTCCAGAACAAATCACCGTATTCGAAACTGTCACCAAAGGCAAGCCTAAGAAGAAGGTTATTAAGACCAAGGTCTTAAAGAAGACACAGGGTGACAAGCAAGAAGTCACCAAGATCGAGACAGTTCAGGAGGATGATCAAGCTCCTGTCACCACCGTCACCGTTGAGGAAGTCCAGAAGCCAACTCCAGACGAAACCGTCGTCGAAGAGCTTCCTGAACAAGTCACTGTACTCGAGACCGTCACCAAAGAAGGCAAGCCCACCAAGAAGACTGTCAAGACCAGACTCATCAAGAAAACCAAGGGTGACAAACAAGAAGTCACCAAGATCCAAACAGTCCAAGAAGACGACACCACGCCTGTCACAACGGTTACAGTCGAGGAACGTCCCACGCCCGAAGAGGCTCCAGATCAAGTTTACAAGGTCGAAGAGCTTCCAGAACAAATCACCGTATTCGAAACAGTCACCAAAGAAGGCAAGCCTAAGAAGAAGGTTATCAAGACCAAGGTCTTAAAGAAGACACACGGTGACAAGCAGGTAGTCACCAAGATCGAGACAGTCCAGGAGGATGATCAAGCTCCTGTAACCACCGTCACCGTTGAGGAAGTCCAGAAGCCAACTCCAGACGAAACCGTCGTCGAAGAGCTTCCTGAACAAGTCACTGTACTCGAGACCGTCACCAAAGAAGGCAAGCCCACCAAGAAGACTGTCAAGACCAGACTCTTCAAGAAAACCAAGGGTGACAAACAAGAAGTCACCAAAATCCAAACAGTCCAAGAAGACGACACCACGCCTGTCACAACGGTTACAGTCGAGGAACGTCCCACGCCCGAAGAGGCTCCAGATCAAGTTCACATGGTCGAAGAGCTTCCAGAACAAATCACCGTATTCGAAACTGTCACCAAAGAAGGCAAGCCCAAGAAGAAGGTTGTCAAGACCAAGGTCTTAAAGAAGACACACGGTGACAAGCAGGAAGTCACCAAGATCGAAACAGTCCAGGAGGATGATCAAGCTCCTGTCACCACCGTCACCGTTGAGGAAGTCCAGAAGCCAACTCTAGACGAAACCGTCGTCGAAGAGCTTCCTGAACAAGTCACTGTACTCGAGACCGTCACCAAGGAAGGCAAGCCCACCAAGAAGACTGTCAAGACCCGAGTCATCAAGAAAACCAAGGGTGACAAACAAGAAGTCACCAAAATCCAAACAGTCCAAGAAGACGACACCACGCCTGTCACAACGGTTACAGTCGAGGAACGTCCCACGCCCGAAGAGGCTCCAGATCAAGTTCACAAGGTCGAAGAGCTTCCAGAACAAATCACCGTATTCGAGACTGTCACCAAAGAAGGCAAGCCCAAGAAGAAGGTTATCAAGACCAAGGTCTTAAAGAAGACACAGGGTGACAAGCAGGAAGTCACCAAGATCGAGACAGTCCAGGAGGATGATCAAGCTCCTGTCACCACCGTCACCGTTGAGGAAGTCCAGAAGCCAACTCTAGACGAAACCGTCGTCGAAGAGCTTCCTGAACAAGTCACTGTACTCGAGACCGTCACCAAGGAAGGCAAGCCCACCAAGAAGACTGTCAAGACCAGAGTCATCAAGAAAACCAAGGGTGACAAACAAGAAGTCACCAAGATCCAAACAGTCCAAGAAGACGACACCACGCCTGTCACAACGGTTACAGTCGAGGAACGTCCCACGCCCGAAGAATCTCCAGATAAAGTTCACAAGGTCGTAGAGCTTCCAGAACAAATCACCGTATTCGAAACTGTCACCAAAGAAGGCAAGCCTAAGAAGAAGGTTATCAAGACCAAGGTCTTAAAGAAGACACACGGTGACAAGCAGGAAGTCACCAAGATCGAGACGGTCCAGGAGGATGATCAAGCTCCTGTCACCACCGTCACCGTTGAGGAAGTCCAGAAGCCAACTCCAGACGAAACCGTCGTCGAAGAGCTTCCTGAAAAAGTCACTGTACTCGAGACAGTCACCAAAGAAGGCAAGCCCACCAAGAAGACTGTCAAGACCAGAGTCATCAAGAAAACCAAGGGTGACAAACAAGAAGTCACCAAGATACAAACAGTCCAAGAAGACGACACCACGCCTGTCACAACGGTTACAGTCGAGGAACGTCCCACGCCCGAAGAGGCTCCAGATCAAGTTCACAAGGTCGAAGAGCTTCCAGAACAAATTACCGTTTTCGAAACTGTCACCAAAGAAGGCAAGCCCAAGAAGAAGGTTGTCAAGACCAAGTTCTTAAAGAAGACACAGGGTGACAAGCAGGAAGTCACCAAGATCGAAACAGTTCAGGAGGATGATCAAGCTCCTGTCACCACCGTCACCGTTGAGGAAGTCCAGAAGCCAACTCCAGACGAAACCGTCGTCGAAGAGCTTCCTGAACAAGTCACTGTACTCGAGACCGTCACCAAAGAAGGCAAGCCCACCAAGAAGACTGTCAAGACCAGAGTCATCAAGAAAACCAAGGGTGACAAACAAGAAGTCACAAAGATCCAAACAGTCCAAGAAGACGACACCACGCCTGTCACAACGGTTACAGTCGAGGAACGTCCCACGCCCGAAGAGGCTCCAGATCAAGTTCACAAGGTCGAAGAGCTTCCAGAACAAATCACCGTATTCGAAACTGTCACCAAAGAAGGAAAGCCCAAGAAGAAGGTTATCAAGACCAAGGTCTTAAAGAAGACACACGGTGACAAGCAGGAAGTCACCAAGATCGAAACAGTCCAGGAGGATGATCAAGCTTCTGTCACCACCGTCACCGTTGAGGAAGTCCAGAAGCCAACTCCAGACGAAACCGTCGTCGAAGAGCTTCCTGAACAAGTCACTGTACTCGAGACCGTCACCAAGGAAGGCAAGCCCACCAAGAAGACTGTCAAGACCCGAGTCATCAAGAAAACCAAGGGTGACAAACAAGAAGTCACCAAAATCCAAACAGTCCAAGAAGACGACACCACGCCTGTCACAACGGTTACAGTCGAGGAACGTCCCACGCCCGAAGAGGCTCCAGATCAAGTTCACAAGGTCGAAGAGCTTCCAGAACAAATCACCGTATTCGAGACAGTCACCAAAGAAGGCAAGCCCAAGAAGAAGGTTATCAAGACCAAGGTCTTAAAGAAGACACAGGGTGACAAGCAGGAAGTCACCAAGATCGAGACAGTCCAGGAGGATGATCAAGCTCCTGTCACCACCGTCACCGTTGAGGAAGTCCAGAAGCCAACTCTAGACGAAACCGTCGTCGAAGAGCTTCCTGAACAAGTCACTGTACTCGAGACCGTCACCAAGGAAGGCAAGCCCACCAAGAAGACTGTCAAGACCAGAGTCATCAAGAAAACCAAGGGTGACAAACAAGAAGTCACCAAGATCCAAACAGTCCAAGAAGACGACACCACGCCTGTCACAACGGTTACAGTCGAGGAACGTCCCACGCCCGAAGAATCTCCAGATAAAGTTCACAAGGTCGAAGAGCTTCCAGAACAAATCACCGTATTCGAAAGTGTCACCAAAGAAGGCAAGCCTAAGAAGAAGGTTATCAAGACCAAGGTCTTAAAGAAGACACACGGTGACAAGCAGGAAGTCACCAAGATCGAGACGGTCCAGGAGGATGATCAAGCTCCTGTCACCACCGTCACCGTTGAGGAAGTCCAGAAGCCAACTCCAGACGAAACCGTCGTCGAAGAGCTTCCTGAAAAAGTCACTGTACTCGAGACAGTCACCAAAGAAGGCAAGCCCACCAAGAAGACTGTCAAGACCAGAGTCATCAAGAAAACCAAGGGTGACAAACAAGAAGTCACCAAGATACAAACAGTCCAAGAAGACGACACCACGCCTGTCACAACGGTTACAGTCGAGGAACGTCCCACGCCCGAAGAGGCTCCAGATCAAGTTCACAAGGTCGAAGAGCTTCCAGAACAAATCACCGTATTCGAAACTGTCACCAAAGAAGGCAAGCCCAAGAAGAAGGTTGTCAAGACCAAGGTCTTAAAGAAGACACAGGGTGACAAGCAGGTAGTCACCAAGATCGAGACAGTCCAGGAGGATGATCAAGCTCCTGTAACCACCGTCACCGTTGAGGAAGTCCAGAAGCCAACTCCAGACGAAACCGTCGTCGAAGAGCTTCCTGAACAAGTCACTGTACTCGAGACCGTCACCAAAGAAGGCAAGCCCACCAAGAAGACTGTCAAGACCAGAGTCATCAAGAAAACCAAGGGTGACAAACAAGAAGTCACCAAGATACAAACAGTCCAAGAAGACGACACCACGCCTGTCACAACGGTTACAGTCGAGGAACGTCCCACGCCCGAAGAGGCTCCAGTTCAAGTTCACAAGGTCGAAGAGCTTCCAGAACAAATTACCGTTTTCGAAACTGTCACCAAAGAAGGCAAGCCCAAGAAGAAGGTTGTCAAGACCAAGGTCTTAAAGAAGACACAGGGTGACAAGCAGGAAGTCACCAAGATCGAAACAGTTCAGGAGGATGATCAAGCTCCTGTCACCACCGTCACCGTTGAGGAAGTCCAGAAGCCAACTCCAGACGAAACCGTCGTCGAAGAGCTTCCTGAACAAGTCACTGTACTCGAGACCGTCACCAAAGAAGGCAAGCCTACCAAGAAGACTGTCAAGACCAGAGTCATCAAGAAAACCAAGGGTGACAAACAAGAAGTCACAAAGATCCAAACAGTCCAAGAAGACGACACCACGCCTGTCACAACGGTTACAGTCGAGGAACGTCCCACGCCCGAAGAGGCTCCAGATCAAGTTCACAAGGTCGAAGAGCTTCCAGAACAAATCACCGTATTCGAAACTGTCACCAAAGAAGGCAAGCCTAAGAAGAAGGTTATTAAGACCAAGGTCTTAAAGAAGACACAGGGTGACAAGCAAGAAGTCACCAAGATCGAAACAGTTCAAGAGGGTGATCAAGCTCCTGTCACCACCGTCACCGTTGAGGAAGTCCAGAAGCCAACTCCAGACGAAACCGTCGTCGAAGAGCTTCCTGAACAAGTCACTGTACTCGAGACCGTCAACAAAGAAGGCAAACCCACCAAGAAGACTGTCAAGACCAGAGTCATCAAGAAAACCAAGGGTGACAAACAAGAAGTCACCAAGATCCAAACGGTCCAAGAGGACGACACTTTGCCTGTCACAACGGTTACAGTCGAGGAACGTCCCACGCCCGAAGAGGCTCCAGATCAAGTTCACGAGGTCGAAGAGCTTCCAGAACAAATCACCGTATTCGAAACTGTCACCAAAGAAGGCAAGCCCACCAAGAAGACTGTCAAGACCAGGGTCATCAAGAAAACCAAGGGTGACAAACAAGAAGTCACCAAGATCCAAACAGTCCAAGAAGACGACACCACGCCTGTCACAACGGTTACAGTCGAGGAACGTCCCACGCCCGAAGAGGCTCCAGATCAAGTTCACAAGGTCGAAGAGCTTCCAGAACAAATCACCGTATTCGAAACTGTCACCAAAGAAGGCAAGCCCAAGAAGAAGGTTGTCAAGACCAAGGTCTTAAAGAAGACACAGGGTGACAAGCAGGTAGTCACCAAGATCGAGACAGTCCAGGAGGATGATCAAGCTTCTGTAACCACCGTCACCGTTGAGGAAGTCCAGAAGCCAACTCCAGACGAAACCGTCGTCGAAGAGCTTCCTGAACAAGTCATTGTACTCGAGACCGTCACCAAAGAAGGCAAGCCCACCAAGAAGACTGTCAAGACCAGAGTCATCAAGAAAACCAAGGGTGACAAACAAGAAGTCACCAAGATCCAAACAGTCCAAGAAGACGACACCACTCCTGTCACAACGGTTACAGTCGAGGAACGTCCCACGCCCGAAGAGGCTCCAGATCAAGTTCACAAGGTCGAAGAGCTTCCAGAACAAATCACCGTATTCGAAACTGTCACCAAAGAAGGCAAGCCTAAGAAGAAGGTTATCAAGACCAAGGTCTTAAAGAAGACACAGGGTGACAAGCAGGAAGTCACCAAGATCGAAACAGTCCAGGAGGATGATCAAGCTCCTGTCACCACCGTCACCGTTGAGGAAGTCCAGAAGCCAATTCCAGACGAAACCGTCATTGAAGAGCTTCCTGAACAAGTCACTGTACTCGAGATCGTCACCAAGGAAGGCAAGCCCACCAAGAAGACTGTCAAGACCAGGGTATTCAAGAAAACCAAGGGTGACAAACAAGAAGTCACCAAGATCCAAACAGTCCAAGAAGACGACACCACTCCTGTCACAACGGTTACAGTCGAGGAACGTCCCACGCCCGAAGAATTTCCGGATAAAGTTCAGAAGGTCGAAGAGCTTCCAGAACAAATCACCGTATTCGAAACTGTCACCAAAGAAGGCAAGCCCAAGAAGAAGGTTATCAAGACCAAGGTCTTAAAGAAGACACACGGTGACAAGCAGGAAGTCACCAAGATCGAGACAGTCCAGGAGGATGATCAAGCTCCTGTCACCACCGTCACCGTTGAGGAAGTCCAGAAGCCAACTCCAGACGAAACCGTCGTCGAAGAGCTTCCTGAACAAGTCATTGTACTCGAGACCGTCACCAAAGAAGGCAAGCCCACCAAGAAGACTGTCAAGACCAGAGTCATCAAGAAAACCAAGGGTGACAAACAAGAAGTCACCAAGATCCAAACAGTCCAAGAAGACGACACCACGCCTGTCACAACGGTTACAGTCGAGGAACGTCCCACGCCCGAAGAGGCTCCAGATCAAGTTCACAAGGTCGAAGAGCTTCCAGAACAAATCACCGTTTTCGAAACTGTCACCAAAGAAGGCAAGCCCAAGAAGAAGGTTGTCAAGACCAAGGTCTTAAAGAAGACACAGGGTGACAAGCAGGTAGTCACCAAGATCGAGACAGTCCAGGAGGATGATCAAGCTCCTGTAACCACCGTCACCGTTGAGGAAGTCCAGAAGCCAACTCCAGACGAAACCATCGTCGAAGAGCTTCCTGAACAAGTCACTGTACTGGAGACCGTCACCAAAGAAGGCAAGCCCACCAAGAAGACTGTCAAGACCAGAGTCATCAAGAAAACCAAGGGTGACAAACAAGAAGTCACCAAGATCCAAACAGTCCAAGAAGACGACACCACGCCTGTCACAACGGTTACAGTCGAGGAACGTCCCACGCCCGAAGAGGCTCCAGATCAAGTTCACAAGGTCGAAGAGCTTCCAGAACAAATCACCGTATTCGAAACTGTCACCAAAGAAGGCAAGCCCAAGAAGAAGGTTATCAAGACCAAGGTCTTAAAGAAGACACATGGTGACAAGCAGGAAGTTACCAAGATCGAAACAGTCCAGGAGGATGATCAAGCTCCTGTCACCACCGTCACCATTGAGGAAGTCCAGAAGCCAACTCCAGACGAAACCGTCGTCGAAGAGCTTCCTGAACAAGTCACTGTACTCGAGACCGTCACCAAAGAAGGCAAGCCCACCAAGAAGACTGTCAAGACCAGAGTCATCAAGAAAACGAAGGGTGACAAACAAGAAGTCACAAAGATCCAAACAGTCCAAGAAGACGACACCACGCCTGTCACAACGGTTACAGTCGAGGAACGTCCCACGCCCGAAGAGGCTCCAGATCAAGTTCACAAGGTCGAAGAGCTTCCAGAACAAATCACTGTATTCGAAACTGCCACCAAAGAAGGCAAGCCCAAGAAGAAGGTTATCAAGACCAAGGTCTTAAAGAAGACACACGGTGACAAGCACGAAGTCACCAAGATCGAAACAGTCCAGGAGGATGATCAAGCTCCTGTAACCACCGTCACCGTTGAGGAAGTCCAGAAGCCAACTCCAGACGAAACCGTCGTCGAAGAGCTTCCTGAACAAGTCACTGTACTCGAGACCGTCACCAAGGAAGGCAAGCCCACCAAGAAGACTGTCAAGACCAGGGTCATCAAGAAAACCAAGGGTGACAAACAAGAAGTCACCAAGATCCAAACAGTTCAAGAAGACGACACCACGCCTGTCACAACGGTTACAGTCGAGGAACGTCCCACACCCGAAGAGGCTCCAGATCAAGATCACAAGGTCGAAGAGCTTCCAGAACAAATCACCGTATTCGAAACTGTCACCAAAGAAGGCAAGCCCAAGAAGAAGGTTATCAAGACCAAGGTCTTAAAGAAGACACATGGTGACAAGCAGGAAGTCACTAAGATCGAAACAGTCCAGGAGGATGATCAAGCTCCTGTCACCACCGTCACCGTTGAGGAAGTCCAGAAGCCAACTCCAGACGAAACCGTCGTCGAAGAGCTTCCTGAACAAGTCACTGTACTTGAGACCGTCACCAAGGAAGGCAAGCCCACCAAGAAGACTGTCAAGACCAGGGTCATCAAGAAAACCAAGGGTGACAAACAAGAAATCACCAAGATCCAAACAGTCCAAGAAGACGACACCACGCCTGTCACAACAGTTACAGTCGAGGAACGTCCCACGCCCGAAGAGGCTCCAGATCAAGTTCACAAGGTCGAAGAGCTTCCAGAACAAATCACCGTATTCGAAACTGTCACCAAAGAAGGCAAGCCTAAGAAGAAGGTTATCAAGACCAAGGTCTTAAAGAAGACACATGGTGACAAGCAAGAAGTCACCAAGATCGAAACAGTTCAGGAGGATGATCAAGCTCCTGTCACCACCGTCACCGTTGAGGAAGTCCAGAAGCCAACTCCAGACGAAACCGTCGTCGAAGAGCTTCCTGAACAAGTCACTGTAGTCGAGACTGTCACCAAAGAAGGCAAGCCCACCAAGAAGACTGTCAAGACCAGAGTCATCAAGAAAACCAAGGGTGACAAACAAGAAGTCACCAAGATCCAAACAGTCCAAGAAGACGACACCACGCCTGTCACAACGGTTACAGTCGAGGAACGTCCCACGCCCGAAGAGGCTCCAGATCAAGTTCACAAGGTCGAAGAGCTTCCAGAACAAATCACCGTATTCGAAACTGTCACCAAAGAAGGCAAGCCCAAGAAGAAGGTTATCAAGACCAAGGTCTTAAAGAAGACACAGGGTGACAAGCAGGAAGTCACCAAGATCGAAACAGTCCAGGAGGATGATCAAGCACCTGTCACCACCGTCACCGTTGAGGAAGTCCAGAAGCCAACTCCAGACGAAACCGTCGTCGAAGAGCTTCCTGAACAAGTCACTGTACTCGAGACCGTCACCAAGGAAGGCAAGCCCACCAAGAAGACTGTCAAGACCAGAGTCATCAAGAAAACCAAGGGTGACAAACAAGAAGTCACCAAGATCCAAACAGTCCAAGAAGACGACACCACGCCTGTCACAACGGTTACAGTCGAGGAACGTCCCACGCCCGAAGAGGCTCCAGATCAAGTCCACAAGGTCGAAGAGCTTCCAGAACAAATCACCGTATTCGAAACTGTCACCAAAGAAGGCAAGCCCAAGAAGAAGGTTATCAAGACCAAGGTCTTAAAGAAGACACAGGGTGACAAGCAGGAAGTCACCAAGATCGAAACAGTCCAGGAGGATGATCAAGCTCCTGTCACTACCGTCACCATTGAGGAAGTCCAGAAGCCAACTCCAGACGAAACCGTCGTCGAAGAGCTTCCTGAACAAGTCACTGTACTCGAGACCGTCACCAAGGAAGGCAAGCCCACCAAGAAGACTGTCAAGACCAGAGTCATCAAGAAAACCAAGGGTGACAAACAAGAAGTCACCAAGATCCAAACAGTCCAAGAAGACGACACCACGCCTGTCACAACGGTGACAGTCGAGGAACGTCCCACGCCCGAAGAAGCCCCAGATCAAGTTCACAAGGTCGAAGAGCTTCCAGAACAAATCACCGTTTTCGAAACTGTCACCAAAGAAGGCAAGCCCAAGAAGAAGGTTATCAAGACCAAGGTCTTAAAGAAGATACAGGGTGACAAGCAGGAAGTCACCAAGATCGAAACAGTCCAGGAGGATGACCAAGCTCCTGTCACCACCGTCACCGTTGAGGAAGTCCAGAAGCCAACTCCAGACGAAACCGTCGTCGAAGAGCTTCCTGAACAAGTCACTGTACTCGAGACCGTCACCAAAGAAGGCAAGCCCACCAAAAAGACTGTCAAGACCAGAATCATCAAGAAAACCAAGGGTGACAAACAAGAAGTCACCAAGATTCAAACAGTGCATGAAGACGACGCTTCGCCTGTCAGAACGGTTACAGTCGAGGAACGTCCCACGCCCGAAGAGGCTCCAGATCAAGTTCACAAGGTCGAAGAACTTCCAGAACAAATCACCGTATTCGAAACTGTCACCAAAGAAGGCAAGCCTAAGAAGAAGGTTATCAAGACCAAGGTCTTAAAGAAGACACAGGGTGACAAGCAGGAAGTCACCAAGATCGAAACAGTCCAGGAGGATGACCAAGCTCCTGTCACCACCGTCACCGTTGAGGAAGTCCAGAAGCCAACTCCAGACGAAACCGTCGTCGAAGAGCTTCCTGAACAAGTCACGGTACTCGAGACCGTCACCAAAGAAGGCAAGCCCACCAAAAAGACTGTCAAGACCAGAGTCATCAAGAAAACCAAGGGTGACAAACAAGAAGTCACCAAGATCCAAACAGTCCAAGAAGCCGACACCACGCCTGTCACAACGGTTACAGTCGAGGAACGTCCCACGCCCGAAGAGGCTCCAGATCAAGTTCACAAGGTCGAAGAACTTCCAGAACAAATCACCGTATTCGAAACTGTCACCAAAGAAGGCAAGCCTAAGAAGAAGGTTATCAAGACCAAGGTCTTAAAGGAGACACAGGGTGACAAGCAGGAAGTCACCAAGATCGAGACAGTCCAGGAGGATGATCAAGCTCCTGTCACCACCGTCACCGTTGAGGAAGTCCAGAAGCCAACTCCAGACGAAATCGTCGTCGAAGAGCTTCCTGAACAAGTCACTGTACTCGAGACCGTCACCAAGGAAGGCAAGCCCACCAAGAAGACTGTCAAGACCCGAGTCATCAAGAAAACCAAGGGTGACAAACAAGAAGTCACCAAGATCCAAACAGTCCAAGAAGACGACACCACGCCTGTCACAACGGTTACAGTCGAGGAACGTCCCACGCCCGAAGAGGCTCAAGATCAAGTTCACAAGGTCGAAGAGCTTCCAGAACAAATCACCGTATTCGAAACTGTCACCAAAGAAGGCAAGCCCAAGAAGAAGGTTATCAAGACCAAGGTCTTAAAGAAGACACAGGGTGACAAGCAGGTAGTCACCAAGATCGAGACAGTCCAGGAGGATGATCAAGCTCCTGTAACCACCGTCACCGTTGAGGAAGTCCAGAAGCCAACTCCAGACGAAACCGTCGTCGAAGAGCTTCCTGAACAAGTCACTGTACTCGAGACCGTCACCAAAGAAGGCAAGCCCACCAAGAAGACTGTCAAGACCAGAGTCATCAAGAAAACCAAGGGTGACAAACAAGAAGTCACCAAGATACAAACAGTCCAAGAAGACGACACCACGCCTGTCACAACGGTTACAGTCGAGGAACGTCCCACGCCCGAAGAGGCTCCAGTTCAAGTTCACAAGGTCGAAGAGCTTCCAGAACAAATTACCGTTTTCGAAACTGTCACCAAAGAAGGCAAGCCCAAGAAGAAGGTTGTCAAGAACAAGGTCTTAAAGAAGACACAGGGTGACAAGCAGGAAGTCACCAAGATCGAAACAGTTCAGGAGGATGATCAAGCTCCTGTCACCACCGTCACCGTTGAGGAAGTCCAGAAGCCAACTCCAGACGAAACCGTCGTCGAAGAGCTTCCTGAACAAGTCACTGTACTCGAGACCGTCACCAAAGAAGGCAAGCCTACCAAGAAGACTGTCAAGACCAGAGTCATCAAGAAAACCAAGGGTGACAAACAAGAAGTCACAAAGATCCAAACAGTCCAAGAAGACGACACCACGCCTGTCACAACGGTTACAGTCGAGGAACGTCCCACGCCCGAAGAGGCTCCAGATCAAGCTCACAAGGTCGAAGAGCTTCCAGAACAAATCACCGTATTCGAAACTGTCACCAAAGAAGGCAAGCCCAAGAAGAAGGTTATCAAGACCAAGGTCTTAAAGAAGACACACGGTGACAAGCAGGAAGTCACCAAGATCGAAACAGTCCAGGAGGATGATCAAGCTCCTGTCACCACCGTCACCGTTGAGGAAGTCCAGAAGCCAACTCCAGACGAAACCGTCGTCGAAGAGCTCCCTGAACAAGTCACTGTACTCGAGACCGTCACCAAGGAAGGCAAGCCCACCAAGAAGACTGTCAAGACCAGAGTCATAAAAAAAACCAAGGGTGACAAACAAGAGGTCACCAAGATCCAAACAGTCCAAGAAGACGACGCCACGCCTGTCACAACGGTTACGGTCGAGGAACGTCCCACGCCCGAAGAGGCTCCAGATCAAGTTCACAAGGTCGAAGAGCTTCCAGAACAAATCACCGTATTCGAAACTGTCACCAAAGAAGGCAAGCCCAAGAAGAAGGTTATCAAGACCAAGGTCTTAAAGAAGACACAGGGTGACAAGCAGGAAGTCACCAAGATCGAAACAGTCCAGGAGGATGATCAAGCTCCTGTCACCACCGTCACCATTGAGGAAGTCCAGAAGCCAACTCCAGACGAAACCGTCGTCGAAGAGCTCCCTGAACAAGTCACTGTACTCGAGACCGTCACCAAGGAAGGCAAGCCCACCAAGAAGACTGTCAAGACCAGAGTCATCAAGAAAACCAAGGGTGACAAACAAGAAGTCACCAAGATCCAAACAGTCCAAGAAGACGACACCACGCCTGTCACAACGGTTACAGTCGAGGAACGTCCCACGCCCGAAGAGGCCCCAGATCAAGTTCACAAGGTCGAAGAGCTTCCAGAACAAATCACCGTTTTCGAAACTGTCACCAAAGAAGGCAAGCCCAAGAAGAAGGTTATCAAGACCAAGGTCTTAAAGAAGACACACGGTGACAAGCAGGAAGTCACCAAGATCGAAACAGTCCAGGAGGATGATCAAGCTCCCGTCACCACCGTCACAGTTGAGGAAGTCCAGAAGCCAACTCCAGACGAAACCGTCGTCGAAGAGCTTCCTGAACAAGTCACTGTACTCGAGACCGTCACCAAGGAAGGCAAGCCCACCAAGAAGACTGTCAAAACCAGAGTCATCAAGAAAACCAAGGGTGACAAACAAGAAGTCACCAAGATCCAAACAGTCCAAGAAGACGACACCACGCCTGTCACAACGGTTACAGTCGAGGAACGTCCCACGCCCGAAGAGGCTCCAGATCAAGTTCACAAGGTCGAAGAGCTTCCAGAACAAATCACCGTTTTCGAAACTGTCACCAAAGAAGGCAAGCCCAAGAAGAAGGTTATCAAGACCAAGGTCTTAAAGAAGACACACGGTGACAAGCAGGAAGTCACCAAGATCGAAACAGTCCAGGAGGATGATCAAGCTCCCGTCACCACCGTCACCGTTGAGGAAGTCCAGAAGCCAACTCCAGACGAAACCGTCGTCGAAGAGCTTCCTGAACAAGTCACTGTACTCGAGACCGTCACCAAGGAAGGCAAGCCCACCAAGAAGACTGTCAAGACCCGAGTCATCAAGAAAACCAAGGGTGACAAACAAGAAGTCACCAAGATCCAAACAGTCCAAGAAGACGACACCACGCCTGTCACAACGGTTACAGTCGAGGAACGTCCCACGCCCGAAGAGGCTCCAAATCAAGTTCACAAGGTCGAAGAGCTTCCAGAACAAATCACCGTATTCGAAACTGTCACCAAAGAAGGCAAGCCCAAGAAGAAGGTTATCAAGACCAAGGTCTTAAAGAAGACACAGGGTGACAAGCAGGAAGTCACCAAGATCGAAACAGTTCAGGAGGATGATCAAGCTCCCGTCACCACCGTCACCGTTGAGGAAGTCCAGAAGCCAACTCCAGACGAAACCGTCGTCGAAGAGCTTCCTGAACAAGTCACTGTACTCGAGACCGTCACCAAGGAAGGCAAGCCCACCAAGAAGACTGTCAAAACCAGAGTCATCAAGAAAACCAAGGGTGACAAACAAGAAGTCACAAAGATCCAAACAGTCCAAGAAGACGACACCACGCCTGTCACAACGGTTACAGTCGAGGAACGTCCCACGCCCGAAGAGGCTCCAGATCAAGTTCACAAGGTCGAAGAGCTTCCAGAACAAATCACCGTATTCGAAACTGTCACCAAAGAAGGCAAGCCCAAGAAGAAGGTTATCAAGACCAAGGTCTTAAAGAAGACACAGGGTGACAGGCAGGAAGTCACCAAGATCGAAACAGTTCAGGAGGATGATCAAGCTCCTGTCACCACCGTCACCGTTGAGGAAGTCCAGAAGCCAACTCCAGACGAAACCGTCGTCGAAGAGCTCCCTGAACAAGTCACTGTACTCGAGACCGTCACCAAGGAAGGCAAGCCTACCAAGAAGACTGTCAAGACCAGAGTCATCAAAAAAACCAAGGGTGACAAACAAGAAGTCACGAAGATTCAAACAGTCGTGGAAAATGACCAGGTTCCTGTGACCACAGTTACTTCGACACAAGTTGAAAAGCAAGTCCCGGACAGCGTTCATAAAGAAGGTGTTTTGACCGACGAACAAGGTAAGGTGTTGGATACAGATAGTACAATCTTTTCATGGGATGTGAAGGGTGAACTAAGTGGACGAGATAGAACAGTAGGAAGTGAACTCGTTAGCGATAGTTTTGTAGCAAAAAATGTTGAAAATTTCTTTGAGGCAGGTGAAATAAAAGATGCTGTCAGAGACTTATCCTCTCTTAGAGGAGTAGGCACAATAGATATGTCAACAGGGGAGGGTGACTTTGCACCTATTGCCACAGTTACCAACTCGAAAACTGACAAATTATTTGAGAGCGGACCCGTCATTGAAGAGCTTCCTGAGCAAGTCACTGTCCTCGAAAGCGTCACGAAGGAAGGCAAACCCACAAAGAAAACAGTCAAAACCAGAATCATCAGAAAAATCAAAGGCGACAAACATGAAGTCACCAAGATTCAAACAGTGGAAGACGATGAGATAGCCCCGTCAACCACAGTCACAATAGAGGAAGTCCCAATTCCAAAAGAGACTGTGAAGCCAAGTGATACTCCAGTCCATACATATAAAGTTCAAGAGCTCCCCGAACAATTAACCGTCTTTGAAACCATCACCAAGGAAGGCAAACCCAAAAAGAAGATCGTCAGGACGAAGGTGTTCAAGAAGATCAAAGGTGACAAGCAAGAAGTTACCAAAATCGAGACAGTCCAGGAGGATGACATGGGCCCTTTCACAACAGTAACCGTTGAAGAAGTCGCGAAGCCAACTGACGACGAGGCCGTCGTCGAAGAGCTTCCTGAGCAAGTCACTGTCCTCGAGAGCGTCACGAAGGAAGGCAAACCCACAAAGAAAACGGTGAAAACCAGATTCATTAGGAAAATCATAGGCAACAAACAAGAAGTCACCAAAATTCAAACAGTGGAAGACGATGAGACAGCCCCGTCAACCACAGTCACAATAGAGGAAGTCCCCATTCCAAAAGAGACAGTGGAGCCAAGTGATACTCCAGACCAGACACATAAAGTTCAAGAGCTCCCCGAACAAGTAACCGTCTTTGAAACCATCACCAAGGAAGGTAAGCCCAAAAAGAGGATCATCAGGACAAAGGTGTTCAAGAAGATCAAGGGTGACAAGCAAGAAGTTACCAAAATCGAGACAGTCCAGGATGATGACATGGTCCCTGTCACAACAGTAACCGTTGAAGAAGTCGAGAAACCAACTGATGACGAAGCTGTCATCGAAGAGCTTCCTGAGCAAGTCACTGTCCTCGAGAGCATCACGAAGGAAGGAAAACCCACAAAGAAAACAGTGAAAACCAGAGTCATCAGGAAAATCAAAGGCAACAAACAAGAAGTCACCAAGATTCAAACAGTGGAAGACGATGAAACAGCCCCGTCAACCACAGTCACAATGGAGGAAGTCCCCATTCCAAAAGAGACTGGGGAACCAAGTGATACTCCAGACCAGACATATAAAGTTCAAGAGCTCCCCGAACAAGTAACCGTCTTTGAAACCATCACCAAGGAAGGAAAGCCCAAAAAGAAGATCGTCAGAACAAAGGTGTTCAAGAAGATCAAGGGTGACAAGCAAGAAGTTACCAAAATTGAGACAGTCCAGGATGACGACATGGGCCCTGTCACAACAGTTACCGTTGAAGAAGTCGAGAAGCCAACTGACGACGAAGCCGTTGTCGAAGAGCTTCCTGAGCAAGTCACTGTCCTCGAGAGCGTCACGAAGGAAGGCAAACCCACAAAGAAAACAATCAAAACCAGAGTCATCAGGAAAATCAAAGGCAACAAACAAGAAGTCACCAAAATTCAAACAGTGGAAGACGATGAGACAGCCCCGTCAACTACAGTCACAATAGAGGAAGTCCCCATTCCAAAAGAGACTGGGGAACCAAGTGATACTCCAGACCAGACATATAAAGTTCAAGAGCTCCCCGAACAAATAACCGTCTTTGAAACCATCACCAAGGAAGGCAAGCCCAAAAAGAAGATCGTCAGAACAAAGGTGTTCAAGAAGATCAAGGGTGACAAGCAAGAAGTTACCAAAATTGAGACAGTCCAGGATGATGACATGGGCCCTGTCACAACAGTAACCGTTGAAGAAGTCGAGAAGCCAACTGACGACGAAGCCGTCGTCGAAGAGCTTCCTGAGCAAGTCACTGTCCTCGAGAGCGTCACGAAAGAAGGCAAACCCACAAAGAAAACAGTCAAAACCAGAGTCATCAGAAAAATCAAAGGCAACAAACAAGAAGTCACCAAGATTCAAACAGTGGAAGACGATGAGACAGCCCCGTCAACTACAGTCACAATAGAGGAAGTCCCCATTCCAAAAGAGACTGGGGAGCCAATTGATACTCCACACCAGACATATAAAGTTCAAGAGCTCCCCGAACAAATAACCGTCTTTGAAACCATCACCAAGGAAGGCAAGCCCAAAAAGAAGATCGTCAGAACAAAGGTGTTCAAGAAGATCAAGGGTGACAAGCAAGAAGTTACCAAAATTGAGACAGTCCAGGATGATGACATGGGCCCTGTCACAACAGTAACCGTTGAAGAAGTCGAGAGGCCAACTGATGACGAAGCCGTCGTCGAAGAGCTTCCTGAGCAAGTCACTGTCCTCGAGAGCGTCACGAAGGAAGGCAAACCCACAAAGAAAACAGTCAAAACCAGAGTCATCAGGAAAATCAAAGGCAACAAACAAGAAGTCACCAAGATTCAAACAGTGGAAGACGATGAGACAGCCCCGTCAACCACAGTCACAATAGAGGAAATCCCAATTCCAAAAGAGACTGTGAAGCCAAGTGATACTCCAGACCATACATATAAAGTTCAAGAGCTCCCCGAACAAATAACCGTCTTTGAAACCATCACCAAGGAAGGAAAGCCCAAAAAGAAGATCGTCAGGACAAAGGTGTTCAAGAAGATCAAAGGTGACAAGCAAGAAGTTACCAAAATCGAGACAGTCCAGGAGGATGACATGGGCCCTTTCACAACAGTAACCGTTGAAGAAGTCGCGAAGCCAACTTACGACGAGGCCGTCGTCGAAGAGCTTCCTGAGCAAGTCACTGTCCTCGAGAGCGTCACGAAGGAAGGCAAACCCACAAAGAAAACGGTGAAAACCAGATTCATTAGGAAAATCATAGGCAACAAACAAGAAATCACCAAAATTCAAATAGTGGAAGACGATGAGACAGCCCCGTCAACCACAGTCACAATAGAGGAAGTCCCCATTCCAAAAGAGACTGTGGAGCCAAGTGATACTCCAGACCAGACACATAAAATTCAAGAGCTCCCCGAACAAGTAACCGTCTTTGAAACCATCACCAAGGAAGGTAAGCCCAAAAAGAGGATCGTCAGGACAAAGGTGTTCAAGAAGATCAAGGGTGACAAGCAAGAAGTTACCAAAATTGAGACAGTCCAGGATGATGACATGGGCCCTGTCACAACAGTAACCGTTGAAGAAGTCGAGAAGCCAACTGACGACGAAGCCGTCGTCGAAGAGCTTCCTGAGCAAGTCACTATCCTTGAAAGCGTCACAAAGGAAGGCAAACCCACAAAGAAAACGGTGAAAACCAGGTTCATTAGGAAAATCATAGGCAACAAACAAGAAATCACCAAAATTCAAACAGTGGAAGACGATGAGACAGCCCCGTCAACCACAGTCACAATAGAGGAAGTCCCCATTCCAAAAGAGACTGTGGAGCCAAGTGATACTCCAGACCAGACACATAAAATTCAAGAGCTCCCCGAACAAGTAACCGTCTTTGAAACCATCACCAAGGAAGGTAAGCCCAAAAAGAAGATCGTCAGGACAAAGGTGTTCAAGAAGATCAAGGGTGACAAGCAAGAAGTTACCAAAATTGAGACAGTCCAGGATGATGACATGGGCCCTGTCACAACAGTAACCGTTGAAGAAGTCGAGAAACCAACTGACGACGAAGCCGTCGTCGAAGAGCTTCCTGAGCAAGTCACTATCCTTGAAAGCGTCACCAAGGAAGGTAAGCCTACAAAGAAGATTATTAAAACCAGGGCTATCAAAAAAACTAAAGGAAATAAACAAGAAATAACTAAAATTGAAACAGTCCAAGAAGGCGACTTGGAGCCTGTTGTTAAAGTAATCGCTGATGGGTGCATTGAATCCGAAGGTGTCCTGAGCGAGGTAAATGCGAAATCGCGTGAGCCGACTGAAGCTTTAAAAAAGGATATTAACAAGTTTGAGGAAGATGAAATAAGACAAGGAATCGCCAAACTCAAGCCGTTTTCAAGAGAAGCTAAGCCAATGGAAACAGTTGAAGAGTTACCCGAACAGAAAACTGTTTATTATTCGGTTGGAGAGGATGGTAAGCTTCATAAAACGGTGGTCAAAACTCGAATCATTAAAAAGAATACAGGTGGAAAACAGGAAATTACGAAAATTCAGACAGTAGAAGAATACGAAAAAGAGCCAGTCACAACAGTGACTTTTGAAGAAATTGATGGTTCTCCAATAGATGAAGTGTTAGATACGCCTATTATAGTTGAGGCATTCCCTGAAATTATTGTTACCGAGCCTTGCGTGACTGATACAGGAGAGGCGGGAAAGAAAGTAACACGAGAAAAGAAGTTTAGGAAACCAAAGGGCGATAGAGATGAAATTACAACAATTAAGATTATCCAAGAAAATGATAAAGAGCCAGTTTCTTCTATATCAGTTATAGACGTACCAAAGAAAAGTATGACTGTGCAGCCAGAGGAAATGGCTACAGCGCGTGAAATGCCACTTCAAGTTACGATCGTAGAAAAAAAGACTAAGAAAGGAGTCCCTAAGAAAACTACTATTAAGACAAGAACAGTTAAACGACTTAAAGGAGAAAAGGAGGAAATCACTCAAATTCAAACAGTAACTGAAGATGAGAAACAGCCGGTCACAACATTACTAATCGAGGTTGTTGAACCAGAGAATGTGCAACCACAGCAACCATTTCAAATAGAAGAATATCCCGAGGAAACTGTTGAAACCGAAATAAGAATCGATGGTGCCAAGCCAAAGAAAAGAAAGATTAAAACCAAAGTTTTCAAAAAACTAAAGGATGATAAGCCAGAACTGACTACTATTCAGACAATTGAAGAAGAAGATTTTGAGCCGGTTATGTTGGTTAGGGTAATGAGTGGAGACAGCTTAGGTAGTGTTATTGACATAAGTTCGTTAGCTGATGAAATAGCTAATACTACAAAAACACCAACACTAACACAACACACACCTACACCCTACACTGACCACACAAAAGTTGGTAAGAAAGCACATACCGCTCTATTTTTTTCTATAATTTGCAAAAATATATACACTTTCAATTATTGCAGACAAACCTGTTACAGATGAGAAACCTATTTTTGTCACAACCTTTGAATCCGTCCAAGTGGATGGGGAAACTGTGATAAAACCGCACAGCAAGAAGGTAACGGCTGCCGAAAGCTTCATTGTAGAGGAAGTTCTCAGTGATTCGGAGTACCCTGAAGCACCAAAACCGTCACAAAGTAGCATTGAAATTGTCGAAGTTATTGATTCACAAGGTGATACCAGCATTTGTTTGTATTACATATTTTTGCGCATTATATATTTTTATGTATGACATAATTTTTCAACATTCAGAAACTTTTGATACATTGTGATATTATACATGTCTAATGCACTTTTTACCTAATCAGATGTTCCCAGTAGAGATTACACAATAACAGAACCAGAAGAAGACACACCTACAATAGAAACACCTGACACATCAAACGTAACACTGAAACCAAGAAAAAAAGTAGAAGATTTTGCCTTAGAAGTTCTTCCCGAGGAGATTACTGAAAGTGAATTCCCTACGGAGGATGGAGAGAAAAGAGTGAAATCTGTTAGAAAGAAGACAATCAAGAAAAAAATCGGAGACGATGAGCAAATTATCGAAATCGTTAGCATCAAAGAAGAAGGAAAGGACGAGGTGAGCACTGTAAGCATAACTCAAGATATTCCAAACGACGAAAAGCATGAGGATGAACTGGGCAACAAAGCATTGCCCGAGCAAGTAGTAACAGACGAGCCAAGGACGACACCGAAAAAGAAGAAGAAGAAAGTTATGAAAAAAGTTAAAAAAGATGACTTGTATGACTACATCCAAATGTTGATCGAGCAAGATATTCCCGAAACCGTGCTTCAAAAATATGAGAAAATTGACTTAGGACTACCGCAAAGAGCCAAACAAACTTCGACGAAGCTTATTGAGGCAATTGAAATAGTTCCTATGGAAATCAAGAGGTTCGAACAGAAGCCTAAGAAAGTTGAAATTATAAATGCTGCTGAATATCCCCAGTTTGTAAAACTTAAGCAGATCAAACGAAAAGAGAAGCGTAAGGACACAGAACAGGCAACTGACTTTAAGAAACCCCGTTTGAAGAGTAGAATTCAATACCTGCCATTCGACACCCAACCACAGCCACTTAAAGTTATCAAACTCACTACAATCAAAGGTCATGGTGAGCTTTCTCGCAACGTTGAAGAGGCTGCCAAACTACTTAAGAAAAAATTGAGGAAAATGAAGGAAATGGAAACTGATGACGAAGAGCTTGAAAAACTTGTGTTGGAGGTCTATGAGAAACCAGAAGATACGCTTGAACATAAAGAGGCGGGATTGAAATACAATCGAGGCTCAAAGCCTGACAAAGACCAGCCATCTTCAGAACTTATCAAACTTGATCTAAGAAAAGGTGTACTAGAAGACGCAGAGGAAGAGGAAGAATCTGTTAAATTAAAGCCTGTGCTTCAAAAAGAGCCACCTGCAGAGGAAGATATAAAAAAACCAAAGGCAAAGAAAACAGACTCCAAGCAAGAGACACGGCCGGAAAAAATCGAAGACCACGTAAAATTAGAGCCTTTCAACCCTCAAGAATTTGATGATCACACGCATGAAATCGAACCCTACGAAAAACCGGCACCCGAAGCAAAATCACATGAGAAAACCCCAAAAAGAAAACCCAAATATCAACGCGAAGAAAAACTAAAGACCCAGCCTGAAACTGACTTGGTAAATATTCAAAAAGGTACACCAACTTTGCCAGCAACCACAGAAGACGAATCAGTCCGCTTCCGCATACCAGAACCTAAAGGAACTGAAGATATTCCAGAGGAATTCTCACTGAAACCATTCAAGAAAGCTGAGGCTCCATCCGAAAATAAAATTGATCATGAGACGAACTTGCAATTTACACCCGAAGATAACACATACCTTGATGAGTCAGATTCCTCAATCCCAACATCCGACACCAAAACCCGGAAACCCAAACATAAGAAGAAGCCAAAAGATACAGAAGACTCACCTGTTACCACTGAGTCTCAAGTAATAATAGAAGAACTACCACAAGAGATTCAAACTGTACAGGTTCTCGACGAAGAAGAAAAGCCCAAAATCCAAACCACCACCAAGCGAACCATCAAGAAGAAGGTCGGTGACAAGGAGGAGATATTCAAAATCACAGTAGTCGAGGAAGAGGGTAAGTCAGATTCGACTATAACCTTTGAGGCAGAAGAGGTTCCTGAAGACATAGCCCAGGCACCCGAAGAGGTGCAAGTGAAACACAAGAAGAAGTCTGTCAAGAAACTCAAGAAGGATGACGTGGACGATTATATTCAAGCTCTCATTGACGAAGAAATTCCCAAACCTGAGCTCGAGCAGTATGAGAAGGTCGACGTTGAAGAAAAACCTAAAAAAACCAAGGAGAAGAAACCGCGGAAGCAGGAAGAAGCACCGGTAGAGCAACTGCAGCCCGTTACTGTCGAGGAACTCCCCAAGCAGGTCGAAACTCTCCAGGTTCTCGACGAAGAAGAAAAGCCCAAGACCCAAACCACCACCAAGCGAACCATCAAGAAGAAGGTCGGTGACAAGGAGGAGATATTCAAAATCACAGTAGTCGAGGAAGAGGGTAAGCCAGATACGACTATCACCTTCGAGGCAGAAGAGGTTCCTGAAGACATAGCCCAGGCACCCGAAGAGGTGCAAGTCAAACCCAAGAAGAAGTCTGTCAAGAAACTTAAGAAGGATGACGTGGACGATTATATTCAAGCTCTCATTGACGAAGAAATTCCCAAACCTGAGCTCGAGCAGTATGAGAAGGTCGACCTTGAAGAAAAACCTAAAAAAACCAAGGAGAAGAAACCGCGGAAGCAGGAAGAAGCACCGGTAGAGCAACTGCAGCCCGTTACTGTCGAGGAACTCCCCAAGCAGGTCGAAACTGTCCAGGTTCTCGACGAAGAAGAAAAGCCCAAGACCCAAACCACCACCAAGCGAACCATCAAGAAGAAGGTCGGTGACAAGGAGGAGATATTCAAAATCACAGAAGTCGAGGAAGAGGGTAAGCCAGATACGACTATCACCTTCGAAGCGGAAGAGGTACCTGAAGATACAGCCTCGACACACGAAGAGGTGCAAGTCAAGCCCAAGAAGAAGTCCGTCAAGAAACTTAAGAAGGATGACGTGGACGAATATATTCAGGCTCTCATTGACGAAGAAATTCCCAAAACTGAGCTCGAGCAGTATGAGAAGGTCGACCTTAAAGAAAAACCTAAGAAGCCCAAGGACAAGAAACCGCGGAAGCAGGAGGAAGCGCCGGTAGAGCAGCTGCAGCCCGTTACTGTCGAGGAACTCCCCAAGCAGGTCGAAACTCTCCAGGTTCTCGACGAAGAAGAAAAGCCCAAGACCCAAACCACCACCAAGCGAACCATCAAGAAGAAGGTCGGTGACAAGGAGGAGATATTCAAAATCACAGTAGTCGAGGAAGAGGGAAAGCCAGACACGACTATCACCTTCGAAGCGGAAGAGGTACCTGAAGATACAGCCTCGACACACGAAGAGGTGCAAGTCAAACCCAAGAAGAAATCCGTCAAGAAACTTAAGAAGGGTGACGTGGACGAATATATTCAGGCTCTCATTGACGAAGAAATTCCCAAAACTGAGATCGAGCATTATGAGAAGGTCGACCTTGAAGAAAAACCTAAGAAGCCCAAGGACAAGAAACCGCGGAAGCAGGAGGAAGCGCCTGTAGAGCAGCTGCAGCCCGTTACTGTTGAGGAACTCCCCAAGCAAGTCGAAACCGTCCAGGTTCTCGACGAAGAAGAAAAGCCCAAGACCCAAACCACCACCAAGCGAACCATCAAGAAGAAGGTCGGTGACAAGGAGGAGATATTCAAAATCACAGTAGTCGAGGAAGAGGGTAAGTCAGATTCGACTATAACCTTTGAGGCAGAAGAGGTTCCTGAAGACATAGCCCAGGCACCCGAAGAGGTGCAAGTGAAACACAAGAAGAAGTCTGTCAAGAAACTCAAGAAGGATGACGTGGACGATTATATTCAAGCTCTCATTGACGAAGAAATTCCCAAACCTGAGCTCGAGCAGTATGAGAAGGTCGACGTTGAAGAAAAACCTAAAAAAACCAAGGAGAAGAAACCGCGGAAGCAGGAAGAAGCACCGGTAGAGCAACTGCAGCCCGTTACTGTCGAGGAACTCCCCAAGCAGGTCGAAACTCTCCAGGTTCTCGACGAAGAAGAAAAGCCCAAGACCCAAACCACCACCAAGCGAACCATCAAGAAGAAGGTCGGTGACAAGGAGGAGATATTCAAAATCACAGTAGTCGAGGAAGAGGGAAAGCCAGACACGACTATCACCTTCGAAGCGGAAGAGGTACCTGAAGATACAGCCTCGACACACGAAGAGGTGCAAGTCAAACCCAAGAAGAAATCCGTCAAGAAACTTAAGAAGGGTGACGTGGACGAATATATTCAGACTCTCATTGACGAAGAAATTCCCAAAACTGAGATCGAGCATTATGAGAAGGTCGACCTTGAAGAAAAACCTAAGAAGCCCAAGGACAAGAAACCGCGGAAGCAGGAGGAAGCGCCTGTAGAGCAGCTGCAGCCCGTTACTGTTGAGGAACTCCCCAAGCAAGTCGAAACCGTCCAGGTTCTCGACGAAGAAGAAAAGCCCAAGACCCAAACCACCACCAAGCGAACCATCAAGAAGAAGGTCGGTGACAAGGAGGAGATATTCAAAATCACAGTAGTCGAGGAAGAGGGTAAGCCAGATTCGACAATAACCTTTGAGGCAGAAGAGGTTCCTGAAGACATAGCCCAGGCACCCGAAGAGGTGCAAGTGAAACCCAAGAAGAAGTCTGTCAAGAAACTCAAGAAGGATGACGTGGACGATTATATTCAAGCTCTCATTGACGAAGAAATTCCCAAACCTGAGCTCGAGCAGTATGAGAAGGTCGACCTTGAAGAAAAACCTAAGAAGCCCAAGGACAAGAAACCGCGGAAGCAGGAGGAAGCGCCGGTAGAGCAGCTGCAGCCTGTTACTGTCGAGGAACTCCCCAAGCAGGTCGAAACCGTCCAGGTTCTCGATGAAGAAGAAAAGCCCAAGACCCAAACCACCACCAAGCGAACCATCAAGAAGAAGGTCGGTGACAAGGAGGAGATATTCAAAATCACAGTAGTCGAGGAAGAGGGTAAGCCAGATACGACTATAACCTTCGAAGCAGAAGAGGTTCCTGAAGACATAGCCCAGGCCCCCAAAGAGGTGCACGTCAAGCCCAAGAAGAAGTCCGTCAAGAAACTTAAGAAGGATGACGTGGACGAATATATTCAGGCTCTCATTGACGTAGAAATTCCCAAAACTGAGCTCGAGCAGTATGAGAAGATCGACCTTGAAGAAAAACCTAAGAAGCCCAAGGACAAGAAACCGCGGAAGCAGGAGGAAGCGCCGGTAGAGCAGCTGCAGCCCGTTACTGTCGAGGAACTCCCCAAGCAGGTCGAAACTGTCCAGGTTCTCGACGAAGAAGAAAAGCCCAAGACCCAAACCACCACCAAGCGAACCATCAAGAAGAAGGTCGGTGACAAGGAGGAGATATTCAAAATCACAGTAGTCGAGGAAGAGGGTAAGCCAGATACGACTATAACCTTCGAGGCAGAAGAAGTTCCTGAAGACATAGCCCAGGCCCCCGAAGAGCTGCAAGTCAAGCCCAAGAAGAAGTCTGTCAAGAAACTCAAGAAGGATGACGTGAACGATTATATTCAAGCTCTCATTGACGAAGAAATTCCCAAAACTGAGCTCGAGCAGTATAAGAAGGTCGACCTTGAAGAAAAACCTAAGAAGCCCAAGGACAAGAAACCGCGGAAGCAGGAGGAAGCGCCGGTAGAGCAGCTGCAGCCCGTTACTGTCGAGGAACTCCCCAAGCAGGTCGAAACTGTCCAGGTTCTCGACGAAGAAGAAAAGCCCAAAACCCAAACCACCACCAAGCGAACCATCAAGAAGAAGGTCGGTGACAAGGAGGAGATATTCAAAATCACAGTAGTCGAGGAAGAGGGTAAGCCAGATACGACTATAACCTTCGAGGCAGCAGAGGTTCCTGAAGACATAGCCCAGGCCCCCGAAGAGCTGCAAGTCAAGCCCAAGAAGAAGTCTGTCAAGAAACTCAAGAAGGATGACGTGGACGATTATATTCAAGCTCTCATTGACGAAGAAATTCCCAAACCTGAGCTCGAGCAGTATGAGAAGGTCGACCTTGAAGAAAAACCTAAGAAGCCCAAGGACAAGAAACCGCGGAAGCAGGAGGAAGCGCCGGCAGAGCAGCTGCAGCCTGTTACTGTCGAGGAACTCCCCAAGCAGGTCGAAACCGTCCAGGTTCTCGATGAAGAAGAAAAGCCCAAGACCCAAACCACCACCAAGCGAACCATCAAGAAGAAGGTCGGTGACAAGGAGGAGATATTCAAAATCACAGTAGTCGAGGAAGAGGGTAAGCCAGATACGACTATAACCTTCGAGGCAGAAGAGGTTCCTGAAGACATAGCCCAGACACCCGAAGAGGTGCAAGTCAAGCCCAAGAAGATGTCTGTCAAGAAACTCAAGAAGGATGACGTGGACGATTATATTCAAACTCTCATTGACGAAGAAATTCCCAAAACTGAGCTCGAGCAGTATGAGAAGGTCGACCTTGAAGAAAAACCTAAGAAGCCCAAGGACAAGAAACCGCGGAAGCAGGAGGAAGCGCCGGTAGAGCAGCTGCAGCCCGTTACTGTCGAGGAACTCCCCAAGCAAGTCGAAACCGTCCAGGTTCTCGATGAAGAAGAAAAGCCCAAGACTCAAACCACCACCAAGCGAACCATCAAGAAGAAGGTCGGTGACAAGGAGGAGATATTCAAAATCACAGTAGTCGAGGAAGAGGGTAAGCCAGATACGACTATAACCTTCGAGGCAGAAGAGGTTCCTGAAGACATAGCCCAGACACCCGAAGAGGTGCAAGTCAAGCCCAAGAAGATGTCTGTCAAGAAACTCAAGAAGGATGACGTGGACGATTATATTCAAACTCTCATTGACGAAGAAATTCCCAAAACTGAGCTCGAGCAGTATGAGAAGGTCGACCTTGAAGAAAAACCTAAGAAGCCCAAGGACAAGAAACCGCGGAAGCAGGAGGAAGCGCCGGTAGAGCAGCTGCAGCCCGTTACTGTCGAGGAACTCCCCAAGCAAGTCGAAACCGTCCAGGTTCTCGATGAAGAAGAAAAGCCCAAGACCCAAACCACCACCAAGCGAACCATCAAGAAGAAGGTCGGTGACAAGGAGGAGATATTCAAAATCACAGTAGTCGAGGAAGAGGGTAAGCCAGATACGACTATCACCTTCGAGGCAGAAGAGGTTCCTGAAGACACAGCCCAGGCACCCGAAGAGGTGCAAATCAAGCCCAAGAAGAAGTCCGTCAAGAAACTTAAAAAGGATGATGTGGACGAATATATTCAGGCTCTCATTGACGAAGAAATTCCCAAAACTGAGCTCGAGCAGTATGAGAAGGTCGACCTTGAAGAAAAACCTAAGAAGCCCAAGGACAAGAAACCGCGGAAGCAGGAGGAAGCGCCGGTAGAGCAGCTGCAGCCCGTTACTGTCGAGGAACTCCCCAAGCAGGTCGAAACTGTCCAGGTTCTCGACGAAGAAGAAAAGCCCAAGACCCAAACCACCACCAAGCGAACCATCAAGAAGAAGGTCGGTGACAAGGAGGAGATATTCAAAATCACAGTAGTCGAGGAAGAGGGTAAGCCAGATACGACTATAACCTTCGAGGCAGAAGAGGTTCCTGAAGACATAGCCCAGGCCCCCGAAGAGGTGCACGTCAAGCCCAAGAAGAAGTCCGTCAAGAAACTTAAGAAGGATGACGTGGACAAATATATTCAGGCTCTCATTGACGAAGAAATTCCCAAAACTGAGCTCGAGCAGTATGAGAAGATCGACCTTGAAGAAAAACCTAAGAAGCCCAAGGACAAGAAACCGCGGAAGCAGGAGGAAGCGCCGGTAGAGCAGCTGCAGCCCGTTACTGTCGAGGAACTCCCCAAGCAGGTTGAAACTGTCCAGGTTCTCGACGAAGAAGAAAAGCCCAAGACCCAAACCACCACCAAGCGAACCATCAAGAAGAAGGTCGGTGACAAGGAGGAGATATTCAAAATCACAGTAGTCGAGGAAGAGGGTAAGCCAGATACGACTATAACCTTCGAGGCAGAAGAGGCTCCTGAAGACATAGCCCAGGCCCCCGAAGAGCTGCAAGTCAAGCCCAAGAAGAAGTCTGTCAAGAAACTCAAGAAGGATGACGTGGACGATTATATTCAAGCTCTCATTGACGAAGAAATTCCCAAAACTGAGCTCGAGCAGTATGAGAAGGTCGACCTTGAAGAAAAACCTAAGAAGCCCAAGGGCAAGAAACCGCGGAAGCAGGAGGAAGCGCCGGTAGAGCAGCTGGAGCCCGTTACTGTTGAGGAACTCCCCATGCAGGTTGAAACCGTCCAGGTTCTCGACGAAGAAGAAAAGCCCAAGACCCAAACCACCACCAAGCGAACCATCAAGAAGAAGGTCGGTGACAAGGAGGAGATATTCAAAATTACAGTAGTCGAGGAAGAGGGTAAGCCAGATACGACTATCGTCTTCGAGGCAGAAGAGGTTCCTGAAGACATAGCCCAGGCCCCCGAAGAGGTGCAAGTCAAGCCCCACAAGAAGTCCGTCAAGAAACTCAAGAAAGATGATGTTGACAAATATATTCAAACCCTCATTGACGAAGAAATTCCCAAAACTGAGCTCGAGCAGTATGAAAAGGTTGACCTTGAAGAAAAACCTAAGAAGCCCAAGGACAAGAAACCGCGGAAGCAGGAGGAAGCGCCGGTAGAGCAGCTGCAGCCCGTTACTGTTGAGGAACTCCCCATGCAGGTCGAAACCGTCCAGGTTCTCGACGAAGAAGAAAAACCCAAGACCCAAACGACCACCAAGCGAACCATCAAGAAGAAGGTCGGTGACAAGGAGGAGATATTCAAAATCACAGTAGTCGAGGAAGAGGGTAAGCCAGATACGACTATCACGGTCGAGGCAGAAGAGGTTCCTGAAGACATGGCCCTGAAACGCGAAGAGGTGCAAATCAAGCCCAAGAAGAAGTCCGTCAAGAAACTTAAGAAGGATGACGTGGACGAATATATTCAGGCTCTCATTGACGAAGAAATTCCCAAAACTGAGCTCGAGCAGTATGAGAAGGTCGACCTTGAAGAAAAACCTAAGAAGCATAAGGACAAGAAACCGCGGAAGCAGGAAGAAGCACCGGAAGAGCAGCTGCAGCCCGTTACTGTCGAGGAACTCCCCAAGCAGGTCGAAACTGTCCAGGTTCTCGACGAAGAAGAAAAGCCCAAGACCCAAACCACCACCAAGCGAACCATCAAGAAGAAGGTCGGTGACAAGGAGGAGATATTCAAAATCACAGTAGTCGAGGAAGAGGGTAAGCCAGATACGACTATAACCTTCGAGGCAGTAGAGGTTCCTGAAGACATAGCCCAGGCCCCCGAAGAGGTGCAAGTCAAGCCCAAGAAGAAGTCTGTCAAGAAACTCAAGAAGGATGACGTGGACGATTATATTCAAGCTCTCATTGACGAAGAAATTCCCAAAACTGAGCTCGAGCAGTATGAGAAGGTCGACCTTGAAGAAAAACCTAAGAAGCCCAAGGACAAGAAACCGCGGAAGCAGGAGGAAGCGTCGATAGAGCAGCTGCAGCCCGTTACTATCGAGGAACTCCCCAAGCAGGTCGAAACCGTCCAGGTTCTCGACGAAGAAGAAAAGCCCAAGACCCAAAAGACCACCAAGCGAACCATTAAGAAGAAGGTCGGGGACAAGGAGGAGATATTCAAAATCACAGTAGTCGAAGAAGAGGGTAAGCCAGATACGACTATCACGGTCGAGGCAGAAGAGGTTCCTGAAGACATAGCCCAGGCACCCGAAGAGGTGCAAGTCAAGCCCAAGAAGAAGTCTGTCAAGAAACTTAAGAAGGATGACGTTGACGATTATATTCAAGCTCTTATTGACGAAGAAATTCCCAAAACTGAGCTCGAGCAGTATGAGAAGGTCGACGTTGACGAAAAACCTAAGAAGTTCAAGGACAAGCAACCGCGGAAGCAGGAGGAAGCGCCGGTAGAGCAGCTGCAGCCCGTTACTGTTGAGGAACTCCCCAAGCAAGTCGAAATCGTCCAGGTTCTCGACGAAGAAGAAAAGCCCAAGACCCAAACCACCACCAAGCGAACCATCAAGAAGAAGGTCGGTGACAAGGAGGAGATATTCAAAATCACAGTAGTCGAGGAAGAGGGTAAGCCAGACACGACGATCACCTTCGAAGCGGAAGAGGTACCTGAAGACTTAGCCCTGAAACCCGAAGAGGTGCAAATCAAGCCCAAGAAGAAGTCCGTCAAGAAACTTAAGAAGGATGACGTGGACGAATATATTCAGGCTCTCATTGACGAAGAAATTCCCAAAACTGAGCTCGAGCAGTATGAGAAGGTCGACCTTGACGAAAAACCTAAGAAGCCCAAGGACAAGAAACCGCGGAAGCAGGAGGAAGCGCCGGTAGAGCAGCTGCAGCCCGTTACTGTTGAGGAACTCCCCATGCAAGTCGAAACCGTCCAGGTTCTCGACGAAGAAGAAAAGCCCAAGACCCAAACCACCACCAAGCGAACCATCAAGAAGAAGGTCGGTGACAAGGAGGAGATATTCAAAATCACAGTAGTCGAGGAAGAGGGTAAGCCAGATACGACTATAACCTTCGAGGCAGAAGAGGTTCCTGAAGACATAGCCCAGGCCCCCGAAGAGGTGCAAGTCAAGCCCAAGAAGAAGTCTGTCAAGAAACTTAAGAAAGATGATGTGGACGAATATATTCAAGCCCTCATTGATGAAGAAATCCCCAAAACTGAGCTCGAGCAGTATGAGAAGGTCGACGTCGAAGAAAAACCTAAGAAGCCCAAGGACAAGAAACCAAGGAAGCGGGAGGAAGCACCTGCCGAGCAGCAGCTTCCCGTTTCTGTCGAGGGTCTCCCAAAACAAGTGGAAACTGCCCTCGACGATGAAGAAAAACCCAAGACCCAAATCACCACTTCAGAGGAAAGCACTCTGGATCAGGTTCCTGAAATCGAGGAACTACCCCAGGAACAATTTTCAGTGAAAGTTTTCAACAATGACTTGAAGCCTGTTACTCAAACTACTACAACGAGAAAAATCAAAAAGACTGTTGACAATCGGGAGGAAATTTTCAAAATAATCGTAGTAGAAGAAGAAGGCAAACCCGAAACCACTGTTATATTTGAGCCTGACCTCGGTCCAGACGTTAGTGACGTCAGAAAAGAATCTAAGCTGGAAAAACCTCACAAACCCAAAAAACCTGTCAAAATAACAAAACAAGTAAAAAATGTTGATTTAGATGAGTATATTACATCTTTGATCGAACAGGAGATTCCAAAAACTCATCTCGAACAGTATGAAAAGATTGTTTTTGACGACATACCTAAAGGCGCAGAAAAACTGACGATTAATGAAAACGAAGCCCCAAAGGACGCACCATTAGAAGAAATCAAAGAGAGCGATGAGTATCCTTTACAAACAAATCAACACACACACTTAGATGTCACACATGATGACCAGCTACCAAAGACACAACTGCCTCAAATCAAAGAAAAACAGCTAAGTGAAAAACCACACAAAACCAAACCAATACCAAGCCGTGAAAAACAAAAAGATACACAAAAAATTCCATGTAAGTTTTATTACAGAACATTTTTTAAAAGTTTAACTTTAAAATGTGGTTTGCTACATTTCTTAGTATTAATAATTTTTAATTCAATATTCAGTTATTTTTACTATCCCAGTTATAGGTGATGAAATAAGCGAAACTAAATCCGAAGAGATCGTAATCGAGCAGGACGAAGATGATACCGAAAACATAGTGCTCTTGGAAGTTATTGTGAAGGAATCAAAGCCAAGAGACATTGTGTCTGAAATCGAATCAGAGGATCAGATTTCGTTTCCTGAAAACACAGAAGTCACTAACTTGGAAGAGAGAGAAGAATCTTCTAAAGATTCTACAGAAATGCCAGCGGAAGAACCAACCACTTTTGAAAGCAAGGAAGATGTACCTGAAGTTACTCCAGCCAAAAAACTCAAGAAGAAAAAGCCAATAAAGAAAACGAAAACTGATGAGCATGACGAAGTTATTAAAGCTCTTCTGGAACAAGAAATTCAAAAAACAGAACTGGAGAAGTATGAAAAAACTGATGTTGAACCTAAGAAACCAAAAAGCGAAAAGCTTACTGACATACAGCCAACCAGAATCGTTATACGAGAGCAGAAACCGACAAAACTTGTAATCGAGGAGCCGAAGCAACCTCAAACTATCAAACTCAAACCGGTCAAACCAAAGGAACGGAAAACGGAAGAAAAACTTGATACTTTACCCCAATTCAAATTGAAGAGCCGCATAGTTCTGGTAGAGTATCCACCTGCTGGTATAAAACCTATTATCACTGACATCAGCGCAAGGCGAGGAGTTGGCGAGCTTTCCAGGAATATTGAAGAAGCGAAAAAACTCACTAAAAGGAAACCTAAAAAATTCATATCTCCTGAAAGAGAGTTCGAAGACTTGGAAAAAGCGGACCTTGAGAAGTATGAACCCTACCCGGATAGCCCTAAAAGCGAAAAACCTCAGAAGCCATTCGAAAAACAGAAGCCCGAAGTACCCGAAGAGAAGACGGAAGAAACCGTAAGTATAAAATTAGGAAAAGGAAAAAGACCATCTTCACCGGAACAAACTGAAACCATCAAATTGAAGAAAATTCCTGAAAAGAAAGTAGCTGAGGCAGATGTCGCAGAGCAAGCTGCAAAGAAACCGAAAGAAGAGACCGATGAAAAAATTCCAGAAAGTTCGGAAACTGAACATAATCTTAAGCCTTTTGAACCAATTGATTTTGAACCTTCTGAATATCAACCAGAAGAGCCTATAAAAGTTGACTTCCCTTCTTCAGAGAAAGAAAAGAGCAAGCCGGGTAAACCTAAAAGCAAAAAACAAGAGAAACCAAAAGCTGAACCGGAAACCGTTGAGTACCCAATTATCCCTGGTGTTCCAAAACCAGATGAGGAGCAACCGGCAGCTGACGTTAATTTCCGGATTCCAAGTAGAGATAAATCTGAGGAACCACAAGATCAAATCAAACTGAAACCAATTCCGAAACCAGATGAAGTGAGTGAAGAAATTCCGACGCAAAAGGAAAAGAAACCCGATGAAACTGAGCAAGTTTTAACTATCAAGAAGAAGAAGAAGAAACCTAAGCCAGAAGAAGATACAGAAAATAGCACCATGCCGCTAACATTAGAAAAGACGTCTGACGAGCCCCTTGATGTGGTAAACGAAGAATTAAAACTATCGCCAGAAAAACCTGAATCACAGCCCGACGCTGAATTCGTCATAGAATCAGCAGCAACAGTACCAGAAGTAGTCGAGGACATACCTTATACCATAGAAGTAAAAGAGATACCAAAACCTGGCGATGAAGAATACGTAGTTAAGGTCACTTCTTCTGAGCCTGATCAAGAAGTTCCAGTGGAAGGAATATTCACTTTGAAGAAAAAGAAGCAAGATGTTAAAGAAGATATTGAAGTTGAGTTCAAACTTACACCACAAACAGAAGTGTTCGAAGAAACGTCTGTGGGCGTTTCAATCAAAAAGAAAGTGCCCAAGAAGAAACCAACTGACGAGGCCGAAGCAAACCTTAAAATCAAAGTGGAAGATTCTGCCCCTATACTAGAAGAAAAAGATCAAGAAGTTAGAGACGACTTCAAAATTGTCATTAAAGAGGAGCAACCGAATGAGCAAGCTCATCAAATAGCTGAGTTGAAAATAGAAGAAATTGAAAAGCCAGCCGAAGATGAAACCGTGCCAGAATCTGTTGTCTTTAAGAAACCAAAGCCAGCAGAAGAAACTGCACCAGAAGTCGAGGCTGCCATAACTCTTCCGACACAGGCACCAAAAGATCAAATAGCTGAAGAGGTAACAATCAAAAAGAAGAAGCCGAAGAAGAAATTGATTGAAGAAGCGGCTGACGAAGTCATTATCAAAAAACCGGTAGTGGAAGAAAAACCTACGGAAGAAGAGGTGATTCAAGAAAGTATTACCTTGAAAGAGCCTAAGTTGGCACCGACAGTAGAAACGATTGAAGAAACCTCAGCCCAAATTACTCTTCTTGAACAGAAGCCACAGGATCAATCTGCTGAAGAGGTTACAATCAAGAAGAAAAAACCAAAAAAGAAACCAATTGAAGAGGCTGCAGATCAGCTTACTGTCAAGAAACCAGCCGATGAGGAAGAGAAGACTACTGAGGTGAAAGTCGAAGAGGTTGAAAAGCCAGTCGAAGATGAAACCGTGCCAGAATCTGTTATCTTCAAAAAACCTAAGCCAACAGAAGAAAATGCGGAAGAAGTCGAGGCTGCCATAACTCTTCCGACACCGGCACCAGAAGATCATGCAGCTGAAGAGGTGACAATCAAAAAGAAGAAGCCGAAGAAGAAATTGATTGAAGAAGCGGCTGACGAAGTCACTATCAAAAAACCGGTAGTGGAAGAAAAACCTACGGAAGAAGAGGTGTTTCAAGAAAGTATTACCTTGAAAGAGCCTAAGTTGGCACCGACAGTAGAAACGATTGAAGAAACATCAGCCCAAATTACTCTTCCTGAACAGAAGCCGCAGGATCAATCTGCTGAAGAGGTTACAATCAAGAAGAAAAAACCAAAAAAGAAACCAGTTGAAGAGGCTGCAGATCAGCTTACTGTCAAAAAACCAGCAGAAGAGGAAGACAAACCTACAGAGCTAAAAGTCGAAGAAGTTGAAAAGCCAACCGAAGATGAAACCAAGCCAGAATCTGTTGTCTTCAAAAAACCAAAACCAACAGAAGATACTGCGCCAGAAGTCGAGGCTGTCATAACTCTTCCGATACAGGCACCAGAAGATCAAGCAGCTGAAGAGGTAACAATCAAAAAGAAAAAGCCGAAGAAGAAATTGATTGAAGAAGCGGCTGACGAAGTCACTATCAAAAAACCGGTAGTGGAAGAAAAACCTACGGAAGAAGAGGTGATTCAAGAAAGAATTACCTTGAAAGGGCCTAAGTTGGCACCAACAGTAGAAACGATTGAAGAAACATCAGCCCAAATTACTCTTCTTGAACAGAAGCCACAGGATCAATCTGCTGAAGAGGTTACAATCAAGAAGAAAAAACCAAAAAAGAAACCAATTGAAGAGGCTGCAGATCAGCTTACTGTCAAGAAACCAGCCGATGAGGAAGAGAAGACTACTGAGGTGAAAGTCGAAGAGATTGAAAAGCCAGTCGAAGATGAAACCGTGCCAGAATCTGTTATCTTCAAAAAACCTAAGCCAACAGAAGAAAATGCGGAAGAAGTCGAGGCTGGAATAACTCTTCCGACACCGGCACCAGAAGATCATGCAGCTGAAGAGGTGACAATCAAAAAGAAGAAGCCGAAGAAGAAATTGATTGAAGAAGCGGCTGACGAAGTCACTATCAAAAAACCGGTAGTGGAAGAAAAACCTACGGAAGAAGAGGTGATTCAAGAAAGTATTACCTTGAAAGAGCCTAAGTTGGCACCGACAGTAGAAACGATTGAAGAAACATCAGCCCAAATTACTCTACCTGAACAGAAGCCACAGGATCAATCTGCTGAAGAGATTACAATCAAGAAGAAAAAACCAAAACAGAAGCCAATTGAAGAGGTTGCAGATCAGCTTACTGTCAAGAAACTAGCCGATGATGAAGAGAAGACTACTGATCTGAAAGTCGAAGAGATTGAAAAGTCAGCCGAAGAGGAAACCGTGCCAGAATCCGTTGTCTTCAAAAAACCAAAACCAACAGAGGAAACTACGGAAGAAGTCGAGGCTGCAATAACTCTTCCGGCACAAACATCACAAGATCAAACAGCTGAAGAGGTTACCATCAAGAAGAAGAAATCGAAAAAGAAGTCAACTGATGAAGCTGCTGACGAAGTCACCATCAAAAAGCCAAAACCAACACTAACAGTGGAAACAATCGAGGAAACTTCAGCTGAAATAATTCTACCAAAAGAAAAACCTAAAGACCAAGCTGCTGATGATGTCACAATCAAAAAGAAAAAACCAAAGAGGAAACCTGCTGATGAAGCTGTAGATGAGCTTACTATTAAGAAAGCTTCTGTGGCTGAATCCGAAGACATACAAGAGGCTAAGGAAGTTCAGGAAGAAGTAATTGAAGAAGCAACCATACGAAGAAAGAAACCAAAGGCTCCTAAATCAATTGAAAATTTGGAAGAAGAAGAAGTAAGTTTTTCGTTATTGAAACCTCAAGAACAACCCAAAGACGTTGAAGAGGCGGCCACAATCAAAAAATCCAGAAAGCAAAGAGTTACATCTGATGAAGCAAGCGCAGAGCTGGTCATAAGAAAAGAAGAGGACATCGAACAAGAACCCGAGATCATAGAGGAGGAAGAGGATGTACCCGAGGAATTCGTCATTCGCAAAAAACGCAAACCAAAGACACCGCAGCTGGTCGAAGAGCACGCTTCCGAAGTTACTATCAAAAAGTTGAGGAAAACTAAACGCCCATCTCGACCTGACATTCCTGAATATACAGACGTTGAAAATGTTACATTCAGGCCGAGGTCGACGAAAACAAAGGAAGATGTAGAACAAGAATTTAAAATATCTCTTGACTCATATGCCGAAGAGGAAATATCAATGTCCGGTAAAATACGCTTAAAGAAAACTCGACCAAAGACCTATGGTGAAGAAACGGACGAGGCTCAAATTCGTATCATTCAAGACTGGGACGATGGCGAAGGCCCAATCATTGAAGAAGTTTTCGAAGACAGCGAGGCAGAAGATAATACTATGTACGATGTCGATGAGCCTGAAGAATACCTTGAACCTGAGGAATACCTTGAACCAGACGACATACCAGAAAATGTCGAAATCCGTTTGAAGAGGAAAAAACAGAAACCAAGATATTCAATACAACATGAAGACGAGGAAGAAATTTTACTTGGTTTACGGACAAAGAAACGTGACTCAGTCACGTACGATGAGGATTCTTTAACGGTCAAAAAGAAACGGAAACCATCACAAAAATATCTTCAAGGTTAATATTTGGAAATACGTTCTTTTCGATTTTCATTTTTTTCTATATGAACTAAAGAGCTTTTGATTTAGTTTAAATTCCAGAGCTTACTCAAATAGCTTATGCTTATATGATAACAGAAAATCGAGCGAGGTAACCAAAGCTGTGCAATACTAATAGCCTTTTCGATGACTAAGCTCCTCAATCTAACCTACAAGAATAATCAACTACTATATGCTAGATGCTAGAATTATACTAACCTTGAAAGACTGCAATTCCCACTTATGCCAAAATAATTTTTGAACACTGGTAACAGTGAGTTCGATCGTCTACAGCGAATGATGTAACAAAATTGATTTTTTTTTTCAAAACAACAACGCTAACATTAATTTTCACGCTAACACATTTAAAATATTTTTTTGTTCAATTTTTGCCAAAAAAAAAAAATTCACTGATTACTTGCATTTTGCAGAAGAAGCATCTTTAAGTCTGAAGCGTGAGATGCAAATTGAAGGTATTTAATTCCGCATTCAAAATTTCGCAAATACGGAATCTTAAATACTCAATTTCTTTCCACAGAATCCGACGATGAAAACATAATGTTCTCTATTTGCACCTACATCGCTGATAACGACGAAGCAATCAACCTGGTAGAAGGCGAAAAGGTACATGTAATTGCCCGGCATAGTACAGAATGGTGGTTTGTGAAAAAGCATTTGACCGAAGAGCAAGGATGGGTACCATCACAGTATCTCATGGATGCGGACAGCTATGCGAAGTATGTAGAGAAGAAGCTACACGAGAAAATCGACAAACTACCTGTATTTGAACGTAAGTACCGCATTTTCAATATGCATATGTTGTGATTTGTCTCTTGTTAATGTTTAAACGTTTGTGATTAACAATCAAAAGGGCCCGCGCCAGATGAGAAGACTATGGCGCCGAGATTTGTTGAAAAGCTCAAACCCATCCAAACTCCCGATGGATACACTGTGCAATTCGAATGTAAAGTTGAAGGATTGCCCAGGCCGCAGATAACTTGGTTCCGACAAACTGCCATTATAAAGCCGTCACAAGATTTCCAGATTTACTACGATGACGACAACGTCGCGACATTGATTATTCGAGAAGTCTTCCCCGAGGATGCAGGCACCTTCACTTGTGTGGCCAAGAATGCCGCCGGTTTCGCTTCCAGTACTACTGAGCTGATTGTGGAAACTCCACTCTCCGACCATGGTTCTGATATAACAGGCCCATCGCGTAAGAGCATGTCTCGAGAGTCCTCACTAGCCGACATACTCGAAGGAATACCGCCAACATTCTCAAAGAAACCCAAGGCTCAGTACGTTGATGAAGGAAGCAATGTGATCCTCGAATGTCGCCTTGTAGCGGTCCCTGAGCCCGAAATCCTTTGGATCTTCGAAAATGAAGAAGTCGTCACCGAGAAGAATATTAAAATAGTTACCGAATCAGATATGCATATGTACTGTAGTGTTCTTCATATATCCAAAGTGCAAAAGAGTCAAGAAGGGACATACGAGGTCATTGCTCGCAACAGAGAAGGAGATGCTAAAATGCCAATCATATTGAAAGTTAAAACCGGTGATAAGGAAGCACCACAAGTTTTGGAGCCACTTCGAAATATGATCATCCGAGAGGGTGAAACAGCAATCCTTACATCGCAAATCGTTGGTAATCCAACGCCAAAGATCACATGGTACAAAGACGGCAAGCCTATTAGTGACAATACGAAATCTCATAAAGATGTTTACACACTAACTTTATTGTCGCCAAAGCTTGGCGACAAGGGAGAATACACGGTGAAAGCGGTGAATGCAGTTGGATCCGTAGAAACAACTGCATATCTCACAATCGAAGGTAAAGTAGCTTTAGCATTGTATATTTGATATTTAAAATGATAGAGCAAACAGTTAAGAATAATTCTAGCAAGAGACGTGTTTCTCATTACAATAATGACGTTTGAATTTCTATGCAAAGGTAAACTTTATGACATACATTTTCTAAGAACCGGTAATAAGAACGTACCTGGGGCTTACGGTCTGCCGCAGCTCAGTCTGCTCGACATTTATTTGAGTCAATAGAAAAAATAATGAATGACTTCCCAGAATAGTAAATAAATAAGTGTTCCGCTTTTTTCTATTGAAACTTTCCAACTTTTTCAAACGGACCTGCGTTTAGCTAAATTATTTTAAATTTGAATCAGTTAGACTATTTTCGTCATACGAAACCATTCGCTGTAATCTATATCTTTAAACTTGTCGGTTTTACTGTTGTTTTCATCTACCAATTGTTTTCATGTTTTTCTCATAACCAAACAATATGTTCGCACTACTGAAATCCTCCCTATATTACAGAAGCTGAAAGCAGTAATCCAGAACCACCGCTTTTTGTCAAACGGTTCGAAGAACAAAGTGTGCCACAAAACGGTACTATCAAATTGCAAGCGCGAGTAATAGGCAATCCAGTTCCAGAGATATCATGGCTTCTGAATAATATGCCACTTCAGCCATCTGAAAAGGTCACTCAGATATACGATGGCGAAAATATTGAGTTGACCATTCTAAACGCCAATAGCGAAACAGATTCGGGCGATTATAAATGCGTTGCCAGCAATCCGGTTGGGAAGACATCACATGGCGCTAAGGTTATAGTCGAAGTCGATGAAGTTACATTTACCAAGAAACTGAAGAAATCTATAAGCATCGAGGAATCCCAATCACTAACGCTTGAATGTGAAACTTCACATATCGTTTCAACCAAATGGTTCCACAACAACAAAGAATTGAGTGGCATGGATCACCGAGTCGTAGTGGAGGACGGAAAAGTTCATAAGCTGGTTATTAAAAACACGACGCTTAAGGATACCGGAACTTATAAGTGTACCGTCAAGAATAAGCAGACAGAATCTATCGTTGAAGTCCTCGAGCGCAAACCCGAGTTCATTAAACGATTGCAAGATTATGAAGTCAAAGAAAAGGATACTGCTATACTTGACGTTGAGATTACCTCCGACACGGCCGAACTAGTCTGGCTCAAAGATGGCGAAAAAATTACAAGCGAGAAGAAAAATGTCGAATTCATCAAGGAAGGCAGAGTGCGAAAACTAAAGATCAAGGATGTGACTATCCACGACGAAGGTGAATATACTTGCGCTCTCGAAGACCAAGAGTGCAGCGCTGAATTGACTGTAATTGAACTTCCGCCGCAAATCATTAAGACAATGGAAGATGTGACAATAACAAAGGGTGAGAGAGCCACTTTCGAAATCGAGCTAACTAAAGGTGATGCGCTTGTGAAGTGGTTCAAAAACGGTCTAGAAATTCAATTTTCCGAGCATATTCAGCTCAGTATCGATGGCAAGAAGCAGAAACTTAAGGTTTATAAGAGCACATTAGAAGATGCCGGCGAATACACCTGTCAAGTAGGCGAACAAAAATCATCCGCGAAATTGACGGTTGAAGAGCCTATGGTCGAGTTTACAGTTAAGCTGCCCGAAGTAACACTCGCTACAAAATCAACTGATGCCGAATTCCAAGTGCAACTGGCGCCTGAATGCGAGAGCGTTGAAGTCACGTGGTTTAAAAATGGCAAAAAAATCAAACCAACATCTAAACACACAGTGGAAGTGGAGGGTACTATTCGAAGATTGGTTGTCCATAATGCGAACGAAGATGATGAAGACGAGTACAGCTGTGTTGCAGAGAATGCTCAAACAAAGTCTACGCTTAAAGTTCAAGGTAAGGAAACTTATATCTTTCTTTTTTTCATTTTCCTAAGCGTAGAAAAGCCGGTGTGAATTAATATCACTTCGATTCGTCTGTACAGAATGCATTACAGCAGTCTATTCCCTGCTAATGAAGAGCTGCCTATACTTCTATTGCCGGCTTTAAAGTAAAGTTAGTCGAATTTTTCTAGATACATCGGGTCGTTCATGGAAAAAAATCAATTGAATCAATAACTCTTTTTCATCATCGCCCATTGCCCAAATAGTGTCAGTTGAGTTATTTTATCCGAAGCTACCATACTACTCCATATCATATAATAAAAGTATAAATTCTATAACTACAATCGTTTTTCAGCTTTTATGTGCTTGGCATTTTAGTTGTTTTTCTTCGATTCGTATATTATTCTCATGCGGCATAATAGGCATTCATCAATAATCGGTTTTGTTTTTCAATACAAATCCAGACCTCTTTCAACTTGATAAATCTTCAAAATTAAAGCACTTACTTTCTATAGTCAACCTAGCCTAGAAGTCAGCATTAGTCTCCCAAATCGAATATTCGACCACATTATGCTCTATCCTGCTGTCTATTGCATACCATTATATCTTCTTTTCTAACGCATACACATATCGTTTCAGAAATTCAAACTGCTCCAATTATCCTATCGGACAAAAATCAAACGTACAAAGTAAAAGAAAACGAAGATGCTGAGCTCACGATTAAATTCAATGCATCCCCCAAGCCGGAAGCTACTTGGTCAGTGGCCAAAACAGTCATCAAAAAGACCAAACGAACTGAACCGAAAATTGATGAACAATCTGCCAGCCTCACTATCCGAAAAGTTGTCGAAGAAGATGCCGGTGATTATACAGTTAAATTGCAGAATCCAAGTGGCGATGCAGAGGCGCATTTGCATTTAATTATAATGAGTAAGATTGATTTTAATCTTAATACCTAGGGAATTTTCCTATTTTTCATAAATTTACAGAGCCACCAAAGGCCCCAGGAGCCCCAGAACCGTTAAATGTGATGCATGATTCGCTGACTTTATACTGGAAAGCACCTGAAGATGATGGGAACAGTGAAATAATCGAATACATTCTGGAATATCAAGAAGTAACAGAGAAGAAGTATGGAAAGCTTTTTGAAAATCCAGAAAATTATAATAATCTAATATTATCTATTGTACTTCTAGATGGACACAAATTACAAAACTCAAAGACACTACTTACACTATGACGAAGTTACGAACAGAATCATCGTATGTGTTCCGAACGATTGCTGTTAATGAAGTTGGCCAAAGTCCACCTTCGCCTTTGTCACCAACGATTAAGATCGAAGCTGACGAGAAGAAAGAAAAGCCAACAGTGCAGCAACCATTGCAAGACATCTTTTCCGAGCTTAACAAAACTATTACATTGTCTTGCGTATTCGGCGGAAATCCAGCGCCGAAGATCAGGTGGATTAAAGATTCAAAAACAATCGAATCAACAACAACAGTTTATGAAAACCGCGTAGCTAAGTATGTAATTGAAAAGACTACCATTGAGACTGAGGGTTCTTATACCTGTATTGCTGAGAATGATAGCGGAACCGTCGAGACATCATGCAAAGTCACAATCCAAGAGAAGCCACAAATCGAAATCGAAGACAAATATCTGTCTCAGAATCTGCGAACAAGAACGCGATGGGAAGTACCAGCCATTATCAAAGGTGTACCAAAACCGAAAGTTACTTGGTATAAAGAATCCATGAAACTAGAGGAATCTCAAACATGCAAAATTATCACGGAAGACACTAAATCAACGGTTTGTATCGAAGAACTAACCAGGCGGCATTCAGGAAAGTACACCATCAAGGCTAAGAGCTCGGCCGGGGAGACGTCAGTGGACGTTGTACTCAAAGTTATCGGTGAATATTTAACGAATCAACAAATTATAAATATGCTAAACGTATTAAATCTTAATTCCAATTTACAGATAAGCCAAGCCGGCCAAATTCAATGGAAATCAAAGATATCAAAAAAGATGCCGTCACGCTTGAATGGGAACCACCTCGAGATGACGGTGGCTTAAACATTACCAAGTACACACTTGAAAAATGTGATCCAGAGAATATGGTATGGATGAAAGTTGCAGACATTGACCGCGATATCACTTCGTATTGTATACAAAAACTCAATGAAAACTCACAGTACATGTTCCGTGTAATTGCGGAGAATCCAGTGGGCGTTTCGGAGCCTATTGAAAGTGACGCCATTACAGTTAGACGCAAATTCGGTAGGAAAGAGAAAAAAATTAGCTTGAAAATCCTAAATTCACCGATTTTTTTTTTAGATCGTCCAAGCCCACCCAGACCGCCACTAGATGTAACAGGAATGACGGATGCATCATTCACGCTATCTTGGGAAGTACCTGAAAACGATGGTGGACAGAAGATCATCGAATACATTGTGGAAATTAAAGAGTACGAATCGACTACATATACAAAATTCGGAGTCACGGAAACAACAAATATTTTGGTCAGTGATTTGATAAAAGACCGGGCATATCAATTCAGGATTTTCGCCAGAAATGAAGTCGGCATCAGCGACTCTCTGGAAACCGAAGACAAAATCATCGCGGGTAGAAGAATAAGTAAGTAATTTAATGAGTGTATATAGGATTCTGCTTTAAGTAGCCATTTCAATGCTTAACTAATGCCAAATAACCCAATTTTCGCTTTCCGCTCTTTACACACGTTGTTCGCAATAACAGTTAGATTCGGAGAAAATCTCAGTAAGTGCAAGCTTTAATACCATGATTTCGGTTCATAAAAATAAAATTACCTTTTCAACACAGCACCACCATCTCCGCCTCAAAACCTGCGAGCACCCGACATCACTGGACGTAGTGTGACACTAGACTGGGAAGTACCTGCCACCAACGGTGGCTCGGAAATCACAGGTAATCTTATTCGAGTATCAAAAAATCGGATTGATCATATGTTGACATTCGATCATTCTATTCAACAGGATACGTTATCGAGAAACGTACAACAACTTCAACGAAATGGACGAAGATAGTGACGCTCGACGCGCACTGCCTACAATACACGATCGACAATTTGAAAACTAAATGTGAATATACATTTAGAGTGTTCGCTGAAAATTCAGTAGGTCTTAGTGCTCCGGCTGTAACGGAAACAATCGTATTAAAAACACACGCAAGTATGCTAACTATCTTACCACTGAACATCTAAATTCCAAAATTATTCAAATTGTTTTTCATCCACCATCTAGCCGTTCCTTCTCCACCAACTGCTCCTCTAGAGATACGATCAATAGCTGCAAATGCCAGCGTTTTCGAATGGGGTATACCCGAGTCCGATGGAGGTGCACCATTGCTCGGTTATAATGTTGCCATTCGTGATATGAGGAAAACAATGTGGATTGAAGTCGGTCGCGTGCCGCCGGATGTACAGAAATTCCAAATTCGAGATCTACAGGATGGTCACGAATATTTGATAAGGATATTTGCGAGAAACGAAATCGGATTGAGCGAGCCGCTCGAATCAGACGAACCGTACAAAGTAACTTCTGCAGGTAACAAGAAAACGCAACTGTGGTTCCTTCTCAAAAAAACATTATTTAAACTATACCATACCTGATTTAATTTATCGTTTCTTTTCCAAGGCCAAGAATATTTGCCTGACGAGCCGCGAACAGAGGCAACTGGCATCAGTACTGAAAATACATCATCTTGGTTACGAGACCACAACATGGATGCGGATATATCATCATATGCCAGATCGAAATTATTGCGAAAAGATGAATATTTCTTCCGTATCTGGTACTATGCCAAAAAACTGTTCAAAGATAAAACAGACAAATGAGTATGAAAATATAAGTAATAACTCGAAATTTAAAATGAAGATAAACACTTTCAGATAAAAACTTATTTATTCTCTGTTCGCCTTTAGTTTTTCTTTTCTAATCATAAGCTTAATTGTAAAATACATATTTTATTATTTGCATTACGTACACATTATAATGCATATTATAATATATTCATGGCCAAGTTAGCAATAATTACGAAAAAATGCGAGCGAAGTAGTAATTAATTGCTGACGGACATGTTTTAAAAACATTTTTAATATTTACAATTATTTTCGTTTTTTTGATAATCTGTGATAAATAAGAATAGAACAGTAATCATTGAAAACTATTAAGAAAATTAACTGAAAATTTACCGATAGTCTATAGGCGTTTCTCACATGCAATATATTACATGTCGAAGAGCGGAATTTTCGATTCGAACTCAAAGCTCAGAGGGAGACAATATAGGTGCAATTAAATTAAACGATACTGGGCTTTGTTTTTCGACAAGATATGCTACTCTTTGAAAATGTTATTGAAAACATTATATCTATTGTGTGTTAATAAATATTTTCAAATAAAATAAAAATCGTAGTTTTTTTCTTAAATAGAAAATAAATTTTAGCTGAGGAGTAAGCTGCAAAATATAAATGTAGCGGTCGTTCTTAAAGCCGGTGGACGTAAGTATTCTGCAGCTTCATAAATTATAAGATAAATCGGACGTCTACATAAGTAGCTAAAATGTTAACTACAGAAAAGGAACTCGTCATACAGCCGCATTTTCAGACCTGGCGACGAAAATAATAGAAACTTATATTTATAATTATTTTTCCTAAAACATGTCGCGATTTACTAGTGACAGGGAATTTTGACTGAATCGAAGACCAAACAAGATTTTTGCTACAAGTGTGATGGACAACCATTAACGAAACAAAAAAATAGTGTTTAAAGTCGCTGGAGCAGGGTGGCATAGGAATGGCTGTGAAAGCCCCAAATCCTCATTAGCTTATGAGCCAGACACCAGACTCAGCCGGGACGTATCAAAGCACGTTCGCTAGATAAAGGAATCCTGAAATATCGAAGACAGAGAAATACAAGGAAAAAATGCCCCCGAGTCAAACCTAATTGGAGGTAAACATCTTCCGGGACCAGATGTTGTGGAGGCTTATGCTCAGGGGCGGATTTGCCACTAGGCCTGGTAGGCCCGGGCCTAGGGCGGCAAATTTTCGATTTTTTTTTGGGCGGCAGTTTTTTTTTCTGTCGTATATGTACATACTCGTATATCTAAGTTGAATGAGCCTAACACCTCAAGCCAACCGAATTCTCTAAAAAATCAATGCACGCGAAAATTCACCTCCGATGGTTTTTTTTCGGACATTAAAACGTTTGACTTATAATTAATATCGAAATACGATCACGGTAAAGGACCAAAGAAACTCAAAAATACCTAAAAAGTACCTAGAAAGTATCTGAAAATACCTAAAAAGAGCCTAAAAATATCCTAAAAAGAATGCCAAATAATACCTCTTCAATTTAGGAAAAGCTTATCAGAGGTAAATATTTGCGTGCATTGATTTTTCAGAAATTTTTTTTTTTATTATTACGCTGCAGGGTATATCAACTACATACGAATCTCTTTACTTTTGACGTGTTTTTCAAAAAATGAAATCTAGAACATCATAGGTCGAAAAATTACGGGTTCATCCTTAAATAATAACATATCGAACATTTATTTACAGTAGTCGAGTTCATAGTTGATCTCCAGTCAAGTGCGGAAGCAAACTTTGAACGAAATAGTAAACTTACTTATAAAAATATGAGCGAAGACGTTGGAATTATATGCGATGTAAAGGTGTATACGATTTTGGACTCTTAAAAATGGGTATTACTGGATTCTTTTTTTTAGGTACTTTTAGGTTTTTTACTGTGTGTGTATTTTAATAATTATTTGTGTGGCAAGGGCGCAATAATAGGGAATTTTTACGAACGAACGGTGCCGGTTTTGCTCCGATATTCTTTTTTTGTGAGCTCGGGCGCAACGAAAAACAGCGAAGTATTCTAGGGAAAATCGCGCATTGTTACATATAATGTAATTCACGAAAAGGGCGGCAAATATTTCTGAGGCCTAGGGCGGCAAAATGGTCAAATCCGCCCCTGCTTATGCTTAGGCTTTTTTAACATTAGGCCAGGCAGTCTAAACGAAGCCTGAAAAGCAAAATGTCTGCTCGGGCTCCCGCCCAATAATTAGGCCACAAGTTTAATTTTGATCAAATCGAATACATTGTGGAAATTAAAGAGTACGAATCGACTACATATACAAAATTCGGAGTCACGGAAACAACAAATATTTTGGTCAGTGATTTGATAAAAGACCGGGCATATCAATTCAGGATTTTCGCCAGAAATGAAGTCGGCATCAGCGACTCTCTGGAAACCGAAGACAAAATCATCGCGGGTAGAAGAATAAGTAAGTAATTTAATGAGTGTATATAGGATTCTGCTTTAAGTAGCCATTTCAATGCTTAACTAATGCCAAATAACCCAATTTTCGCTTTCCGCTCTTTACACACGTTGTTCGCAATAACAGTTAGATTCGGAGAAAATCTCAGTAAGTGCAAGCTTTAATACCATGATTTCGGTTCATAAAAATAAAATTACCTTTTCAACACAGCACCACCATCTCCGCCTCAAAACCTGCGAGCACCCGACATCACTGGACGTAGTGTGACACTAGACTGGGAAGTACCTGCCACCAACGGTGGCTCGGAAATCACAGGTAATCTTATTCGAGTATCAAAAAATCGGATTGATCATATGTTGACATTCGATCATTCTATTCAACAGGATACGTTATCGAGAAACGTACAACAACTTCAACGAAATGGACGAAGATAGTGACGCTCGACGCGCACTGCCTACAATACACGATCGACAATTTGAAAACTAAATGTGAATATACATTTAGAGTGTTCGCTGAAAATTCAGTAGGTCTTAGTGCTCCGGCTGTAACGGAAACAATCGTATTAAAAACACACGCAAGTATGCTAACTATCTTACCACTGAACATCTAAATTCCAAAATTATTCAAATTGTTTTTCATCCACCATCTAGCCGTTCCTTCTCCACCAACTGCTCCTCTAGAGATACGATCAATAGCTGCAAATGCCAGCGTTTTCGAATGGGGTATACCCGAGTCCGATGGAGGTGCACCATTGCTCGGTTATAATGTTGCCATTCGTGATATGAGGAAAACAATGTGGATTGAAGTCGGTCGCGTGCCGCCGGATGTACAGAAATTCCAAATTCGAGATCTACAGGATGGTCACGAATATTTGATAAGGATATTTGCGAGAAACGAAATCGGATTGAGCGAGCCGCTCGAATCAGACGAACCGTACAAAGTAACTTCTGCAGGTAACAAGAAAACGCAACTGTGGTTCCTTCTCAAAAAAACATTATTTAAACTATACCATACCTGATTTAATTTATCGTTTCTTTTCCAAGGCCAAGAATATTTGCCTGACGAGCCGCGAACAGAGGCAACTGGCATCAGTACTGAAAATACATCATCTTGGTTACGAGACCACAACATGGATGCGGATATATCATCATATGCCAGATCGAAATTATTGCGAAAAGATGAATATTTCTTCCGTATCTGGTACTATGCCAAAAAACTGTTCAAAGATAAAACAGACAAATGAGTATGAAAATATAAGTAATAACTCGAAATTTAAAATGAAGATAAACACTTTCAGATAAAAACTTATTTATTCTCTGTTCGCCTTTAGTTTTTCTTTTCTAATCATAAGCTTAATTGTAAAATACATATTTTATTATTTGCATTACGTACACATTATAATGCATATTATAATATATTCATGGCCAAGTTAGCAATAATTACGAAAAAATGCGAGCGAAGTAGTAATTAATTGCTGACGGACATGTTTTAAAAACATTTTTAATATTTACAATTATTTTCGTTTTTTTGATAATCTGTGATAAATAAGAATAGAACAGTAATCATTGAAAACTATTAAGAAAATTAACTGAAAATTTACCGATAGTCTATAGGCGTTTCTCACATGCAATATATTACATGTCGAAGAGCGGAATTTTCGATTCGAACTCAAAGCTCAGAGGGAGACAATATAGGTGCAATTAAATTAAACGATACTGGGCTTTGTTTTTCGACAAGATATGCTACTCTTTGAAAATGTTATTGAAAACATTATATCTATTGTGTGTTAATAAATATTTTCAAATAAAATAAAAATCGTAGTTTTTTTCTTAAATAGAAAATAAATTTTAGCTGAGGAGTAAGCTGCAAAATATAAATGTAGCGGTCGTTCTTAAAGCCGGTGGACGTAAGTATTCTGCAGCTTCATAAATTATAAGATAAATCGGACGTCTACATAAGTAGCTAAAATGTTAACTACAGAAAAGGAACTCGTCATACAGCCGCATTTTCAGACCTGGCGACGAAAATAATAGAAACTTATATTTATAATTATTTTTCCTAAAACATGTCGCGATTTACTAGTGACAGGGAATTTTGACTGAATCGAAGACCAAACAAGATTTTTGCTACAAGTGTGATGGACAACCATTAACGAAACAAAAAAATAGTGTTTAAAGTCGCTGGAGCAGGGTGGCATAGGAATGGCTGTGAAAGCCCCAAATCCTCATTAGCTTATGAGCCAGACACCAGACTCAGCCGGGACGTATCAAAGCACGTTCGCTAGATAAAGGAATCCTGAAATATCGAAGACAGAGAAATACAAGGAAAAAATGCCCCCGAGTCAAACCTAATTGGAGGTAAACATCTTCCGGGACCAGATGTTGTGGAGGCTTATGCTCAGGGGCGGATTTGCCACTAGGCCTGGTAGGCCCGGGCCTAGGGCGGCAAATTTTCGATTTTTTTTTGGGCGGCAGTTTTTTTTTCTGTCGTATATGTACATACTCGTATATCTAAGTTGAATGAGCCTAACACCTCAAGCCAACCGAATTCTCTAAAAAATCAATGCACGCGAAAATTCACCTCCGATGGTTTTTTTTCGGACATTAAAACGTTTGACTTATAATTAATATCGAAATACGATCACGGTAAAGGACCAAAGAAACTCAAAAATACCTAAAAAGTACCTAGAAAGTATCTGAAAATACCTAAAAAGAGCCTAAAAATATCCTAAAAAGAATGCCAAATAATACCTCTTCAATTTAGGAAAAGCTTATCAGAGGTAAATATTTGCGTGCATTGATTTTTCAGAAATTTTTTTTTTTATTATTACGCTGCAGGGTATATCAACTACATACGAATCTCTTTACTTTTGACGTGTTTTTCAAAAAATGAAATCTAGAACATCATAGGTCGAAAAATTACGGGTTCATCCTTAAATAATAACATATCGAACATTTATTTACAGTAGTCGAGTTCATAGTTGATCTCCAGTCAAGTGCGGAAGCAAACTTTGAACGAAATAGTAAACTTACTTATAAAAATATGAGCGAAGACGTTGGAATTATATGCGATGTAAAGGTGTATACGATTTTGGACTCTTAAAAATGGGTATTACTGGATTCTTTTTTTTAGGTACTTTTAGGTTTTTTACTGTGTGTGTATTTTAATAATTATTTGTGTGGCAAGGGCGCAATAATAGGGAATTTTTACGAACGAACGGTGCCGGTTTTGCTCCGATATTCTTTTTTTGTGAGCTCGGGCGCAACGAAAAACAGCGAAGTATTCTAGGGAAAATCGCGCATTGTTACATATAATGTAATTCACGAAAAGGGCGGCAAATATTTCTGAGGCCTAGGGCGGCAAAATGGTCAAATCCGCCCCTGCTTATGCTTAGGCTTTTTTAACATTAGGCCAGGCAGTCTAAACGAAGCCTGAAAAGCAAAATGTCTGCTCGGGCTCCCGCCCAATAATTAGGCCACAAGTTTAATTTTGATCAAATCAATATTGTTTCCAATTCGCATTCTTGTTTTGAGTGAAATGCAACTATAAAAAAATATACTAATATTCATGGCAAAGCAAAGATCATTTTTAACAACTAATTATGAAAACTTTTTCATCTTTCTTGTCGTTATCGGACGTCCATAAGTCCCGAGTCTCTACTTAATAAAAACACAATATATGGGCAAAATTCGAATTTATTGATCAGCATTGACACTTTCAAAGGTGATACAATCAACACAACGGTTCTCTAGCTTTTCGATGTTTTTTTTGTAGAATAATTGATCTTTTAGCTCAAAACAGGCCTCCGTTTTGGCAATCACTTTTTCATTCGTGTAAAATCTCTTTACCTTGAGCATTTTTTAAGGTCTAGAAAGAGCCAATCCAGGCGGCCAAGGCCCGACGTCAGGCTGTTGTGCCACGTTGACGATGACAAAGAGCCAATAATCGCTAGGGGCCAAATATGGAGAATATCGGAATACCTTCCCCATACCGTTCCTCTATAAACGGCTGTGAGTCCATCGTTATAAATATTTGTATCGCGGCTTGCATACTCCACAACGGCTGAAGACATTAAATCGTAGGTTTTGGCAAGGCTGGGCCCCGTTCCTGCGCTTCTAACGTGTACGAAATTGACAAAGAGCAATCCGGATAACCAAACCATCGCTTCGTTTCGAATTACTTTACCTCCTGGCTCGGAAAAGGCGCTCCAAATCAATTTCTGGCCTCCTGGTACCTTAGTTAAGGAGTTTATTCCAACAACTCGAAAAAAAACTTTCGAACGAATTCATCGCGGAGCTTTCGAAACTAGACTCATCAACAAGGAGAGCTTAAATCGACCTCTGAAAATTTATTACCAGAACGTTCGTGGTGTGACGACAAAGGTTATTTATATAAAGATCTCCTCGGTAATCGCGTCTGATGACATTGTATGCCTAACAGAAACCTGGTTCTCTGGGGATATATATATTTCAGTGAAATTTAGCCTCTTCACACTGTTTTTCGTAGGGATCGGAAGCGATCTGTGTGTAATCTTTGATTAGGAGGTGGTATTTTAATTGGTATACACAAATCTCTGAGCGGAACGCTCTGCAGTGACTTCATTCCCTCCGCTCCGTGTGATTGTCCGTATTTCTCCTTGACCATCCTCAGTGCTGCTTGTTTCCTTAATCTATATCCCTTATAGTAGTCCCGTACTAGTATTTGAACGTTTCTTTGCGGAACTCTCATCCTACCTCAATAGCCGCTTCCCTTCTGCTTCCTTATTTTTATGTGGTGACTTTAAAATGCCGTCGCTGGATTGGGATAATACTTTTTCAAGTATTTTGTCTTCAAGCAATATTTCTCTCACTACTTCTTCTTTTATATCCCTTTGCTCACTTTCCCAATTCAACAACGTACCCAATACTAACAACAGAATTTTCGATTTCGTTCTGACTAATCTTTACCCTTCTTCCGTTTGTTTGAAGGCGCGTACACATACAACCAACGAACGACCAACGAACGGCAAATGATAGTTTGATCGAATGTTGGTCGTTGGCCTTGCCGTTGGTCCTGCCGTCTACACAGGAACAAATTGGCACCCATGGCTTGGAGCCAAGGCATTGGATGCGGTTCGGGCTGAGTGTCATTGTACACCTAGTGATTGACAGCGATGAAATTGGGGTTGTAAAGTATAACGCATTTATGATAGTAGAACGCATTTCGACACCGTACACCTACTAGTTTAGAGAGCTTTGGCTTTGGATGCTTTGACAACATGCAAAAACATAGTCTAACTCAACACACTACTCGGTATTAATGACAGCCAACATGACCAACCGTCCACACTACAACAGAGTCCCAAGGCCAATACATCGCCAACGCTTTGAAGTTACCGCCAGCAGAGCGAACAGCAGCCAAGGCCAAGGTTGGCTCTTCATACACACTAAGCGAATCTGAGCCAACGAATGGCTTGGCCATTGGGCTTGGTCCTATGTGTACGCGGCTTGAGTCCTTCTCTGTCTCCGTATGTGCGCCCTGATCCTCGTCATCCTCCTCTTTTTATGGAATTAACTCTTAACCGTTCGTATAAAGTCAAATCTGCTTCTACTCTTCGTTTCAATTTTAAAAAAGACAAACTATTCCGCTTTGTCCAATGAAATAAATGGCACTAGGTTAGGTTAGGTTAGTGAAGAGGGCTGCCGGGAACGCGGCCAGCATTAGGCCACCAGTTTGGGCCCATTTGCCACCCTCATAGACAATTACAGGCTTTCACACTTACAGCCATGGCACTGGCGGGATTCGAACCCGCAGGCCCCGTAGCACGCCGCTTTTCGGCCTGACGCCTTAGCGAGCAGAGCTATCGAGCCCCCAAATAAATGGCACTAACTGGATAATTTCTTCAGAGGGCTAAGTGTGGATGATGCTCTCTACAAATTTTATTCCTTCTTGCCCAACTTAATTTCCTGCTACACTCCTTCCTTCCGCTGTAAAAGAAGTTCCGACCCTCCCTGGTTCACAATCGATTTCGCGATTGCTCTTAGGGCCAAAGATGCAACACATAGTAAATACATAAGGTATGGCTCACTTAATGACCTTTTGAAGTTTCAAAGGTTACGGGCTGCTGCTAAAAAGTCAGCCAATAACACAATGCGTGCTTACCTTGAGCATGTCGAAACTTCTATAACTTCCGACAATCCTAAGCCTTTTGGTTCTTACATCCAATCCCTTAAAACTTTCTCTGGCATTCGTTCTGTTATGTATCTTCAATATAAGTCTGCGTCCTCACCTAAACATTCTTGCGAGCTCTTAGCTCAATTTTTCTCTTCTTTTACCTCCCATCATTCCTCTGTCAATAATTTTTAACATTGACATCTCAACCGGTACCTTTCCATCTCTTTGGAAATCCGCCAACAAATTTCAAATCCATAAAGCTGGTGATCCCTAATTACCGTTCCATATCCCTTTTGCCATGTTTTAGTAAACTTCTCGAAAGAGTCGTTTACAATAGAGAGTTCCATATCCCTTTTATCCAGCATGGATTCATCAAAGGTAAGTCAACGGTTACAAACTTATTGTCTTTTACAAACACCGTTGTTTCCGCAATTGACCAGCAAAATCAAGTAGATGTCCTATATGCAGACTTTACCAAGGCTTTCGGTTCTGTGAACCATGGTATTCTTCTGTTTAAGTTAGCAGGGTTTGGTCTCTCTGGTGTCCTTTTTTCTTGGTTCTCTTCGTACGTTTGTGATCGCTCTTATGTTGTTACTGTTAACTCTTGCTCTTCTACAACCTTTTTCCTACCTCAGGAGTTTCGCGAGGATAGATTCTTGGTCCTTTATTGTTCCTTTTGTTTATTAACGATCTTCCTTCCCTCTTTAACTCACCCTGCCTTTTGTACGCTGATAATCTTAAAATTTTCCGAGTGATTGATCCGCTAGTGACTGTTCCATATTGCAGAATGATTTGGATGCTTTGGCTACCTGGTGCGCAGCGAATTCCCTCACTTTGAATGTTGTGAAGTGTCATCAAATGTCTTTCACCCACAAAACATCGCATTGATTCTTCTCCTACTCTGTCCTTGGCTCCCCTCTGATTCCAAGTTGATTCCCCCCTTTGATTCCAAGTTGAAGTTCGACTTGCATATTTTACACATCACTGCCAAGGGTTCTTGTTTTTCCGGCTTCATCATCAGATCTTCTAAATGTTTTGTTAATCTTTACTTTTCTCTACATCTGTTTTTTTCCTTCGTACGTAGTGCTCTTGAATACTGTTGCCAAATTTGGTGTCCACATTACGGATACTTGATCAATGCGATTGAATCCGTGCAACGCCGATTCCATATTGTGATTACAGTGTGCGCCTCTCCATCCTTCAAATTTCTTCCCTTGAGTCACATAGAGTGTTCCTCGACGAGTGCCTCCTTTTTCAACTTTTTAACGGCTGTATATTGGTTGACCTCAGCATTCAGTTTTTTGTTAGAGAATCGGGCCATCCTAATAGAACATTATTCAACTTTAATGTTATATTTGCCCGTTCCGACATCTATTTCTTTTCCCCCTTCTGCGTTTGCCTCGTCAGCACAATAGCCTTAACTTTTATCCTCTGCCTCGAACGTTAACTGTGTTTAAAAATACTTTAAAAAATAACGTTCTGTTATATACTCGAAATATGTCCTAACTAAGTCAATTGTTTGTTCCTTTTTTCAGTCGATTTAGCTTTTGATTTTTTTTGTATTACTTTTCCATTCTGAATCTACTTATTTTTTTTTTTAATTTGCATGTTATTGTGTTTTTATTTATGTATGTATTTTTATTTTTTCTTCTTGTCAATCTATAATTGGATTTGTTCTGTGGATTTGGACAATAAATAAATAAATAAATAAATATGGTGGATGCTGAAGCAATTTGAATTGCAACTCATGCATTTTTGCCATCGAATTGTAACACGATTCATAGTCTTTTTCGTCGCTTTGAACGACGTTCACCGATTGCTGCCCACTCAGCAAATTATAGTTTTGACTCGGGAGTCTAGTGGTGTAACCATATTTCACCCATCGTAGCATACCGACGCAAGTAATCCTCTTTATCACGGTTAAATGGCTGGAAACCACGTACTGAATCATCAACAGGTTGTTATTCTTGGTCCACTGTGAGAGAACGCGGCACCCATTTCAAAAAAAACTAAATAAACAGTATTAATATAAATAGTATTAACACTACTTTTCGATATCTTTAAGGTGTCAGCTATCTCCGGTAACATCGTTTTACAGTTGCCCAAATTTTTTTGATGCTTTACAATATCGTCACCTCATTTGGGCGTCCATCCAGAGCATTCAACATCATCGGTGTCTGCAAGATCTCGTCTCGATACAAAGCAGATATCGTAAACCACATCTTGGGCGTGAGACTGCCCGCCTCTTCTTTAGGTTTATCTGCTTTTTAGCATCATCTGCTTTTGTTTTGTAATTTTTTTTATTTCATTGAGAACGCTCTTCGTCGCGTCTCGGCTAAATCTGCCTGAGAGTCTATAAGTCATATACAAACTAACCCCTCTCCCTTTGTTTTTGAATAATGCGACTACCATATTTTTAAATATGTAGCAAAAATTTCATGAAACCACCCTAGCCGCGATGAGCTAGCATCCATCGGGTGTGGACTTAAGGGAGCTCCGCAAATGCAGACTCGGGGCCTTTTCAGCAATTTCTTGAGAACTCTTCTCATTTTACCTCTTTTATGGTCCCCTATCATCTTTAGCATGCTCTACTCTCGGACTTCGGCTCAAGTTGATATGCCTTACCTTGCAGTTCAAAATATTTGCTATATGTCTATATTCCCGTTAATTGCTATTACATCATACTTCTGGCCGTTATACGTTTTCAGTGGTTTCCTTTTGCATATGAATTTACGTATCGAACTTAAGCCTACAAAAATTTTGAAAAGATACAAGAGCAACACACTTAGTCATAAACCACGAATCTGTCATCACAACTGAAGATTAATTCTCTTAAATAGCAGTTAAAATTAAAAATATAGAAAATATTGTACAATTCGAAGATAGAGTGCCATCCTTCTAATTGATGAGATATATGCTAGATAGATACTAGATAGTATAGATATACACATGCTCAAAAAAGTTTGCGTACACCTTACTAATATTATAATATCTAAATCATGATAAAAACCCATGAATCAATAAAGCGCCCTTGATTAAAATAATTTGATAAGAGGGGTACATTGCTAAAAATGCATAAATGCAAGTTTGATAAAAAAATACACAAATTCCTAGAATTAAAGAAGATATGAGGTCTGTTCGCGTACTTCAGCAAACTGCAGCAGTAAAAGAATTTGGCAGCTGGCTTCTTTTTGCTGCAAAATTTGGCCTGCAGCAAGAGTACAAAAACGACTTTCTGCGAATCTATTTTAATATATTATAATAGATTCAGGTACGCGAACAGACCTATGGCAATTTTAATCTTTAGAAGTCTCTGATCCACCCCAAAAAAGACTGCGTACACATCACACTGCTTGGCGATTTACAGTTAGAATTTACAGTTGCAATGCGAAATTTTTTGTATTTATACAGGTAGTGGTTTCATTGGTAAAGTTTTTGACAATATTGTGTGAATTAAAGACTATCTTTTCCAATGGAAGCTCGCAATAAGGAAATAAGTGTTAGTGAATGGAAATTGATACTAAAGCTGCGTGAAAATGGAAATTTTTTTCGTGAAATCGCGTATTTAGTTGGAAGAATGCATTCCTCAATACAAAGGGTTGTTAATAACTATAATACAACCCATGTTTTTATTTCACGGTGTCGATCAGGACGTCCACCTAAACTTACTGCACGTGAACGTCAAAATATTAATTCTGTGAAAAACAAAAATCCCCGGTTAACGGCGTTCCAACTTGCTCAAGACACTAAAGATAAATACAAAAAAAAAATATGCGAGGAAACAGTTCGCATAGTTCTCAGGAAACATGGTTACCATTGTCAAGTAGCACGTAAAAAGCCATTCATATCAGCACAAAATCGCCATCCGACCTCTTTTTGCCAGAAAGATGGACATGACCACCAAAGCTAAATCCATTTGCTATCAGACCCTGATCCGGCCAATCCTGACTTATGCATCCCCATCCTGGATTACCTGCTCAAAAACTGTCATGGCAGAAGCTGAGGTATTCGAAAGAAGAATCCTGCGCTTCTGCACTGGCAGGTTCTACAACCCGGTAGTTAAAAAGTGGCCGAAGAACCTTCTCCTGTATCAGGAGTCGGGACTGAAGTCACTTAGGGCTATTACTATCACTTAGGGCACACTAATATCATTAGTGTGTAAGAAACAAAATTTATGCCAAAAAAATAACCAAAAGAAACGATAAGAGCCAGCAGGCCAAAATAGTATAGCCGCTAGATTTTAAGTTCTTTTTCTTGTTAATTAAACTGTAAGTTAGGTTAAGATTGTACAAATAATTCATAATAAAAAATATTCAATTCAAAAATTCAAAAAAAAAGCACAAAATCGCCTAAAGAGAATGGAATTTGCGAGAACTTACGTCAAAAAGAATTCTGGGAAAGGGTTCTTTTTTCATATGAAGGTAAATTTTGTATATTTGGGATAAAAGGACGCAAATTTGATTCCCACTGCAAAACATGGTGGCGGTGATGTGATGTTTTGGGGGTGTATGGCTGGTAGCGGAGTGGGGCAATCAACTATTAAAGAGTCGATAATGGACAAGTATGGATATCTGATCTTAAAAGACAATCTCAAGCAAAGTGCTAAGAAATTAAGGCTAGGGAAAGCTTTTCACTTCCAGCACGATAATGACCCGAAACATACTGTTCACATAAATAAGCTTTGGTTGGTCTATAATGTCCCAAAACTATTCCACACACCGCCTCATTCACCGGATTTAAATCCCATTGAACATTTCTGGGATTTACTTGGGAGAAAAATTCACCACAATCAAATTAGAAGCAAAGAATCACTTCAAAATTTCATATTGAAGGAGTGGAACAGTATAACGGCCGAAGAAACTACAAAGCTAGTTCACTTCATGCAACATAGGCTAAAAGGTCATTTATAGGAAACGGTTAACAAGCTATTAAGGTGATTAATCGGATAAACTAATCAAGGCGAATTCTAATTAGATGATTCTATTATTTCAGGTGTACGCTGACTTTTTTGGATGCATTTTGATGGGCTTGTGTACAAACTTATTTTTGTTTTTAAATATTAACATCAACGAACGAGTAATGAGTTGTATCCTTAGTTACTATATGGTTAACCGAAAGCAATAAACTATAATTCTTAGTCATAAACAACTGGAAAGGTTCTTTAATTTTAAAATATTTGCTATCACTAGCAAGTGTACGCAGACATTTTTGAACATTTGTATACGCATAGCTCACAAAAAAAATTTCAAGAAAACTACTACTTTAAATTTTTACAGTACTCTTTTTCAATTAAGCTTGTACGACATTATGCAACTAGCTCCGCTAGTAAATTTTTATTCGGTGTTTGTTTAATGCAGCTGATTCGTACATTGTTTCATATTAATTTGCGCTGGATGGATTTTTTTTTTTTTGATATTCGGATCTTTAACTATTGTATCCAGATGAATTCAGTTTTTCAGCTCCATAACTTCGTTTAGAAGTTTTTTTTTTAATTTCAATTCAGTTCAGAAAAATTTTATCAAACATGTACTTTATAAACGGTAGCGTATCACTCATTTTTAAATCCTCTTTAAGTCCATTGCAGATTATGTTAACAAATTCTTCATTTTTAACGATTTTTTGGAGGTTTTTCGCCCTTTTACATGCATCGCATTTCCACGTATCTCGTCCAGGACTTAACTAACGGACATTATCGTCACTTCCATGACGGTTGCATGCACTATGGTATTCGCTTTCACTGCCAAAGCTCGCGTGATAATCCTCAGTCATTTTTGGATTATATCTTATTGTTTCATTCTTTTATCTTTTGACATTTTGTTCTTTCTTTTATACGTTCTTTTTCATTTTACAGGCAAACATTTTCGCCATTTTTATTCTTGTTACGATTACTATTTGCCTTCCCTGAAAAATTTGACAAATTCCGGAACCTATATTTAAACAAGCATTTGTTCATTTTTCCTTTTGTTTAAAATAGTAATTTTAAAATATTAACATTCTCCTCCTAGCTAATCCATTATTGTTGCTTCCCACTATCCCAAAATATCCTTTCGAAAGTATCTTCTCTGAGTCGAACACATGAGTCCTGTTGGCACTTTGCGAGTACTTTGAGCAAATTCATTATGATAGAGTGATCAAATTTCAAAATATTTTGTCTTGCTCCAAACCAAGATTCAGTTTCTCATAATCTCGAAGCCTATATTTTTTTGCACACCTTATCCATAACAGAACAAAGCTAGCCAGTGCAACAACAACTCTTGTTATGGATAGGGGGAGTTGTTGTTTCGAAACGGCAAATATTTCTGAGGCCTAGGGCGGCAAAATGGTCAAATCCGCCCCTGCTTATGCTTAGGCTTTTTTAACATTAGGCCAGGCAGTCTAAACGAAGCCTGAAAAGCAAAATGTCTGCTCGGGCTCCCGCCCAATAATTAGGCCACAAGTTTAATTTTGATCAAATCAATATTGTTTCCAATTCGCATTCTTGTTTTGAGTGAAATGCAACTATAAAAAAATATACTAATATTCATGGCAAAGCAAAGATCATTTTTAACAACTAATTATGAAAACTTTTTCATCTTTCTTGTCGTTATCGGACGTCCATAAGTCCCGAGTCTCTACTTAATAAAAACACAATATATGGGCAAAATTCGAATTTATTGATCAGCATTGACACTTTCAAAGGTGATACAATCAACACAACGGTTCTCTAGCTTTTCGATGTTTTTTTTGTAGAATAATTGATCTTTTAGCTCAAAACAGGCCTCCGTTTTGGCAATCACTTTTTCATTCGTGTAAAATCTCTTTACCTTGAGCATTTTTTAAGGTCTAGAAAGAGCCAATCCAGGCGGCCAAGGCCCGACGTCAGGCTGTTGTGCCACGTTGACGATGACAAAGAGCCAATAATCGCTAGGGGCCAAATATGGAGAATATCGGAATACCTTCCCCATACCGTTCCTCTATAAACGGCTGTGAGTCCATCGTTATAAATATTTGTATCGCGGCTTGCATACTCCACAACGGCTGAAGACATTAAATCGTAGGTTTTGGCAAGGCTGGGCCCCGTTCCTGCGCTTCTAACGTGTACGAAATTGACAAAGAGCAATCCGGATAACCAAACCATCGCTTCGTTTCGAATTACTTTACCTCCTGGCTCGGAAAAGGCGCTCCAAATCAATTTCTGGCCTCCTGGTACCTTAGTTAAGGAGTTTATTCCAACAACTCGAAAAAAAACTTTCGAACGAATTCATCGCGGAGCTTTCGAAACTAGACTCATCAACAAGGAGAGCTTAAATCGACCTCTGAAAATTTATTACCAGAACGTTCGTGGTGTGACGACAAAGGTTATTTATATAAAGATCTCCTCGGTAATCGCGTCTGATGACATTGTATGCCTAACAGAAACCTGGTTCTCTGGGGATATATATATTTCAGTGAAATTTAGCCTCTTCACACTGTTTTTCGTAGGGATCGGAAGCGATCTGTGTGTAATCTTTGATTAGGAGGTGGTATTTTAATTGGTATACACAAATCTCTGAGCGGAACGCTCTGCAGTGACTTCATTCCCTCCGCTCCGTGTGATTGTCCGTATTTCTCCTTGACCATCCTCAGTGCTGCTTGTTTCCTTAATCTATATCCCTTATAGTAGTCCCGTACTAGTATATGAACGTTTCTTTGCGGAACTCTCGTCCTACATCAATGGCCGCTTCCCTTCTGCTTCCTTATTTTTATGTGGTGACTTTAAAATGCCGTCGCTGGATTGGGATAATACTTTTTCAAGTATTTTGTCTTCAAGTAATATTTCTCTCACTACTTCTTCTTTTATGTCCCTTTGCTCGCTTTCCCAATTCAACAACGTACCCAATACTAACAACAGAATTTTCGATTTCGTTCTGACTAATCTTTACCCTTCTTCCTTTTGTTTGAGTCCTTCTCTGTCTCCGTATGTGCGCCCTGATCCTCGTCATCCTCCTCTTTTTATGGAATTAACTCTTAACCGTTCGTCTAAAGTCAAATCTGCTTCTACTCTTCGTTTCAATTTTAAAAAAGGCAAACTATTCCGCTTTGTCCAATGAAATAAATGGCACTAACTGGATAATTTATTCAGAGGGCTAAGTGTGGATGATGCTCTCTACAAATTTTATTCCTTCTTGCCCAACTTAATTTCCTGCTACACTCCTTCCTTCCGCTGTAAAATAAGTTCCGACCCTCCCCGGTTCACAATCGATTTCGCGATTGCTCTTAGAGCCAAAGATGCAGCACATAGTAAATACATAAGGTATGGCTCACTTAATGACCTTTTGAAGTTTCAAAGGTTACGGGCTGCTGCTAAAAAGGCAGCCAATAACACAATGCGTGCTTACATTGAGCATGTCGAAACTTCTATAACTTCCGACAATCCTAAGCCTTTTGGTTCTTACATCCAATCCCTTAGCTCAATTTTTCTCTTCTTTTACCTCTCATCATTCCTCTGTCAATAATTTTTAACATTGACATCTCAACCGGTACCTTTCCATCTCTTTGGAAATCCGCCAACAAATTTCAAATCCATAAAGCTGGTGATCCCTAATTACCGTTCCATATCCCTTTTGCCATGTTTAAGTTACCAGGGTTTGGTCTCTCTGGTGTCCTTTTTTCTTGGTTCTCTTCGTACGTTTGTGATAGCTCTTGTGTTGTTACTGTTAACTCTTGCTCTTCTACAACATTTTTCCTACCACAGGAGTTTCGCAAGGATAGATTCTTGGTCCTTTATTGTTCCTTTTGTTTATTAACGATCTTCCTTCCCTCTTTAACTCACCCTGCCTTTTGTACGCTGATGATCTTAAAATTTTCAGAGTGATTGATCCGCTAGTGACTGTTCGATATTGCAGGATGATTTGGATGCTTTGGCTATCTGGTGCGCAGCGAATTCCCTCACTTCGAATTTTGTGACGTGTCATCAAATGTCTTTCACTCACAAAACATCACCTTGGCTCTTCTCCTACTCTGTCCTTGGCTCCCCTCTGAATGCTGTTGCTAGTTTCAAGGACCTTGGCGTGATTTTTGATTGCAAGTTGAAGTTCGACTTGCATATTTTACACATCACTGCCAAGGGTTCTTGTTTTTCCGGCTTCATCATCAGATCTTCTAAATGTTTTGTTAATCTTTACTTTTCTCTACATCTGTTTTTTTTTTCTTCGTACGTAGTGTTCTTGAATACTGTTGCCAAATTTGGTGTCCACATTACGGATACTTGATCAATGCGGTTGAATCCGTGCAATGCCGATTCCATATTGTGATTACAGTATGCGCCTCTCCATCCTTCAAATTTCTTCCCTTGAGTCACATAGAGTGTTTCTCGACGAGTGCCTCCTTTTTCAACTTTTTAACGGCTGTATATTGGTTGACCCCAGCATTCAGTTTTTTGTTAGAGAATCGGGCCATCCTAATAGAACATTATTCAACTTTAATGTTACATTCGCCCTTTTTATTTTTTATATTTCTTTTCTCCCCTTTTGCGTTTGCCTCGTCAGCACAATAGCCTTAACTTTTGTCCTCTGCCTCGAACGTTAGCTGTATTTAAAAATACTTTAAAAAATAACGTTCTGTTATAGACTCGAAATATGTCCTAACTAAGTCAATTGTTTGTTCCTTTTTTCAGTCGATTTAGCTTTTAATTTCTTTTTGTATTACTTTTCTATTCTAAATCTACTTATTTTTTTTTAATTTGCATGTTATTGTGTTTTTATTTATGTATGTATTTTTATTTTTTCTTCTTGTCAATCTGTAATTGGATTTGTTCTGTGGATTTGGACAATAAATAAATAAATAAATAAATAAATATGGTGGATGCTGAAGCAATTTGAATTGCAACTCATGCATTTTTGCCATCGAATTGTAACACGATGCATAGTCTTTTTCGTCGCTTTGGACGACGTTCACCGATTGCTGCCCACTCAGCAAATGATAGTTTTGACTCGGGGGTCTAGTGGTGTAACCATATTTCACCCATCGTAGCATACCGACACAAGTAAATCTCTTTATCACGATTAAATGGCTGGAAACAGGTTGTTATTCTTGGTCCACTGTGAGAAAACGCGGCACCCATTTCAAAAAAACATTAGGTATACCAAAATATTCATGCGAAATATTATTAACACTACTTTTCGACATCTATATGGGGTCAGCTATCTCCGGTAACATCGTTTTACAGTTTCCCAATTTTTTTTATGTTTTGCACTATGGTCACCTCATTTGGGTGTCTATCCGGAGCATTGAACATCATCGGTGTCTGCAAGATCACATCTAACGTCAGCAAACCAATGCTCAACGGTTGATTTTGATGGAACAGAATATGCATAGCACTTATCAAGACAAGCCTTTGCTGTGGCGGTATTTGTATTCGATATTGTTTTGAATCCATATAAAAATAAATATGCTAGGGTGGGACTTTCAGCTATAACGCTGAAATCGTAGGTTATGGGTAAGCCACACCACATCTTGGGCATGAGGCTGCTCGCCTCTTCTTTAGGTTCCACCTTCGCAAATCTAGGCATATCATCTGCTTTTGTTTTGTATTTTTTTTTTATTTCATTGAGAACGCTCTTTCGCGTCTCACACTAGCATCATATCTCTGGAGCAGGATCCACTCTAAATTTCATGAAACCACCCTAGCCGCGATGAGCAAGCATCCATCGGGTGTGGACTTAAGGGAGCTCCGCAAATGCAAACTCGGGGCCTCTTCAGCAATTTCTAAGTTACTCTTCTTATTTTACCTCTTTTATGGTCCTCTATCATCTTAAGCAGGCTCTACTCTTGGACTTCGGCTCAAGTTGATATGCCTGACCTTGCAATTCAAAATATTTACTACATGTCTACATTCCCGTTAATTGCAATTAAATCATATTTCTGGCCGTTATACGTTTTCAGTGGTTTCCTTTTGCATGTGAATTCACGTATCGAATTGAAGCCAACAAACATTTTGAAAAGATACAAGAACAACACACTTAGTCATAAACCACGAATCTGTCATCACAACAGAAGATTAATGCTCTTAAATAGCAGTTAAAATTAAAAATATAGAAAATATTGTACAATTCGAAGATAGAGTGCCATCCTTCTAATTGATGAGATATATGCTAGATAGATACTAGATAGTATAGATATACACATACTCAAAAAAGTTTGCGTACACCTTACTAATATTATAATATCTAAATCATGATAAAAGCCCATGAATCCATAATGCGCCCTTGATTAAAATAATTTGATAAGAGGGGTACACTGCTAAAAATGCATAAATGCAGGTTTGATAAAAAAACACAAATTCCTAGAATTAAAGAAGATATGAGGTCTGTTCGCGTACTTCAGCAAACTGCAGCAGTAACAGAATTTGGCAGCTGGCTTTTTTTTGCTGCAAAATTTGGCCTGCAGCAAGAGTACAAAAACGACTTTCTGCGAATCTATTTTAATATATTATAATAGATTCAGGTACGCGAACAGACCTATGGCAATTTTAATCTTTAGAAGTCTCTGATCCACCCCAAAAAAGACTCCGTACACATTACACTGCTTGGCGACTTACAGTTAGAATTTACAGTCGCAATGCGAAAATTTTTGTATTTATACAGGTAGTGGTTTCATTGTGAAAGTTTTTGACAATATTGTTTGCATTAAAGACTATCTTTTCCAATGGAAGCTCGAAATAAGGAAATAAGTGTTAGTGAACGGAAATTGATACTAAAGCTGCGTGAAAATGGAAAAAGTTTTCGTGAAATCGCGAATTTAGTTGGAAGAATGCATTCCTCAATACAAAGGGTTGTTAATAACTAGAATACAATCCATGTTTTTATTTCACGGTATCGATCAGGACGTCCACCGAAACTTACTGCACGTGAACGTCAAAATATTAATTCTGTGAAAAGCAGAAATCCCCGGTTAACGGCGTTCCAACTTGCTCAAGACACTAAAGAATAATACAAAAAAAATTATGCGAGGAAACAGTTCACATAGTTCTCAGGAAACATGGTTACCATGGTCAAGTAGCACGTAAAAAGCCATTCATATCAGCACAAAATCGCATAAAGAGAATGGAATTTGCGAAAACTTACAACATGCGCGGTGATGTGATGTTTTGGGGGTGTATGGCTGGTAGCGGAGTGGGGCAATTAACTTTTAAAGAGTCGATAATGGACAATTATGGATATCTGAATATCTTAAGGGGGCAGGATGGTTTCCAACTTAAACAAAAAAAATTTTTCAATTATTTTTTATATGAAAGTACAATATCTCAGGAATATCCTCTGAAAATTTCAAGTCAATCGGACTAAAACTCGCAGAGATACCGGTTATTTTATGATCGTGTTGCCAGGTATATTTCAACGAGAAACCGAAATAGTCTAGCTCGAAACTCGGAACTACATTTTTGAAGTCGGTGCGTAACATAACACAAAAATTAATGCACCGATCTCAATGAACTTTGCCGGACATCTTTAATATGATAAATACTCGCATATGAACGATGGTTTTTTTTTTTAAAAATTTTTTACTATTTTTTACAGGCAATCATAGGCTGATTTTTTATGTGAAAATGGTACCTCCAAATTGAAAACCGCACCAAAAATCGGAAATCGCATATTTTTCAATATAATTTCGTTCATCCGCGAAAAAAACTAATATATTAAGTAAATCACTTCGATTTTTGGATTTCAGATAACACTGTCAGGCCAGGTTTTACGCACCGCACGACGCCTTTTTTTCGAAGCGCCTTTGATCTACTGCCACCACGGGATAAATAATTAATATTTTTTTCTACAATAATTCCTACATACTCTCAAAATATAGTTCTTTAATGTATAACACAAATTTTTTTTTAAAAAAATTAGTAATTATTTTCACTCAAAGCTGAGAAAAAAAATCGCAAAAATCGGCTTTTCTTCGGCCTCGGAAACCATCTTGCCCCCTTAAAAGACAATCTCAAGCAAAGTGCTAAGAAATTAAGGATAGAGAAAGCTATTTACTTCCAGCACGATAATGACCCCAAACATACTGTTCACATAAATAAGCTTCGGTTGGTCTATAATGTCCCAAAACTATTGCACACAACCACTCATTCACCGGATTTAAATCCCATTGAACATTTCTGGGATTTACTTGGGGGAAAAATTCACCACAATCAAATTAGAAGCAAAGAATCACTTCAAAATTTCATTTTGAAGGAATGGAACAGTATAACGGCCGAGGAAACTACAAAGCTAGTTCACTTCATGCAACATAGACTAAGAGGTCATTTATAGGAAAGGGTTTGCAACAAGCTATTAAGGTGATTAATCGGATAAACTAATCAAGGCGAATTCTAATTAGATGATTCTATTATTTCAGGTGTACGCAGACTTTTTTGGATGCATTTTGATGGGCTTGTGCACAAAATTATTTTTGTTTTTAAATATTAACATCAACGAACGAGTAATGAGTTGTATCCTTAGTTACTATATGGTTAACCGAAAGCAATAAACTAAAATTCTTAGTCATAAACAACTGGAAAGGTTCTTTAATTTTAAAATATTTGCTATCACTAGCAAGTGTACGCAGACATTTTTGAACATGTGTATACGCATAGCTCACAAAAAAAAATTTAAAGAAAACTACTACTTTAAGTTTTTACAGTACTCTTTTTCAATTAAGCTTGTACGACATTATGCTACTAGCTTCGCTAGTAAATTTTTATTCGGTGTTTGTTTAATGCAGCTGATTCGTTCATTGTTTCATATTAATTTGCGCTGGATGGATTTTTTTTTATATTCGGATCTTTAACTATTGTATCAAGATGAATTTTCATTTTTCAGCTCCATAACTTCGTTTAGAAGTTTTTTTTTTAATTTCAATTCAGTTCAGAAAAATTTTATCAAACATGTACTTTATAAACGGTAGCATTTCACTCATTTCTAAATCCTCTTTAAGTCCATTGTAGATTATGTTAACAAATTCTTCATTTTTAACGATTTTTTGGAGGTTTTTCGCCCTTTTACATGCATCGCATTTCCACGTATCTCGTCCAGGACTTAACTAACGGACATTATCGTCACTTCCATGACGGTTGCATGCACTATGGTATTCGCTTTCACTGCCAAAGCTCGCGTGATAATCCTCAGTCATTTTTTGATTATATCTTATTGTTTCATTCTTTTATCTTTTGCCATTTTGTTCTTTCTTTTATACGTTCTTTTTCATTTTACAGGCAAACATTTTCGCCATTTTTATTCTTGTTACGATTACTATTTGCCTTCCCTGAAAAATTTGACAAATTCCGGAACCTATATTTAAACAAGCATTTGTTCATTTTTCCTTTTGTTTAAAATAGTAATTTTAAAATATGAACATTCTCCTCCTAGCTAATCCATTATTGTTGCTTCCCACTATCCCAAAATATCCTTTCGAAATCATCTTCTCTGAGTCGAACACATGAGTCCTGTTGGCACTTTGCGAGTACTTTGAGCAAATTCATTATGATAGAGTGATCAAATTTCAAAATATTTTGTATTGCTCCAAACCAAGATTCAGTTTCTCATAATCTCGAAGCCTATCTTAGGCGCGCTTTTTTGCACACCTTATCCATAACAGAACAAAGCTAACCAGTGCAGACGCATTGGAAACAACAACTCTTGTTATGGATAGGGGGAGTTGTTGTTTCGAATGCGTCTGCACTGGTTAGCACTGTTCTGTTATAGATAGGGGGAGCAAAAAACCACGCCTATTAATTTTCTGAGCGCGTTAACATAGTAAACAAATGTCTCACCTGAAATTTTCACAACCATATTGACAGCCAGCTGAAGAAAGAGGCGCGAAAAAACGAGGCTTTTCTTCGAAAATCAGCTAAAACTTCAACAAAGAATGTTTCCCTCCACGGGTTACCCTTTATTTATTACCTGCATCAGTTGCTGCAACAGCTCTTCAATTTCGAACATAACATCTTCAGGAAGTGAACACTTTTGAAGCAAGCAAACAATTCAGGCGACTTTTTTTAAGCTTATTTCTCCTCAAGTTGCAGGCGATAAAGCAGCATCACCAACCACCCTTCAGAATCATAACAAATCGCATACATACACACACGCACTACTACTAATAGACCTTTCATTTGGTTTAACTCAATTCCAGTTTCTAGATGGCGGAAGTGAAGCGGAAACGGTCGAATACGTTAATTCGTGCACCATCAAACTTTTTGACATTTTCCTTTCGTTCAGCTTCACTCGTACCTGAAGTAACGAACAGTGAAGTAATAGAAATGGAGTGGACATGCCCCTAAGATTTACATTGAAGGAGATGGTAGTAATTTTTTGTCCGTTAAATGTCAAATCTGGTCAAATCCAAGTAGTTCCCCTCCAATTTGAAATTGAACGGAAAAGCTACTTTAACATGCTTTGTGGGCGAGAGAATCGAAGGGGCTAATGGTGGAAAGTCATACCGTCGATGTCATCTCCACTAGTACTACCTCACTGGTAACAAAACTAATGAAATTTATTAAGCAATTAAGGACAATTTGAAAATAATTTTGATAGATGGTGTCAAAATTCAGAAATGTTCTTCAATTCTCAATGTGCTCACAATACTGATGACTAATATGACTGAAAAAGCACACCATTCCGAATATTGAGTTGCTCCATGTTAAGGCCGGTACTGAGTTCGAGTTCACGTGAAATTTTGACATGTCTCCATTATAGGCTGGTACTGAGTTCGAGTTCACGTGAAATTTTGACATGTTTCCATTATCTGGTCATTCTTTCGAGCGAAAATTTTGACACCGGAGAAAAGCAGAGACACTGCTCATTCTTGACGGATAAAATGTCAAGAATTTCACTTTTCGATCGATTTTCTTATTGGAAAGTCATTTGCACTGCTCAACTTTCAAATTGAAACACTAAATGTCACTTTTTCGCTCGAAAGAATGAACTGCACAAACTAAATTGGCGTGAAATGATTGACAACATGTTTCAGTGCCATCTATGTTTTCAAAGCGAAAGCAACTTCAAAGCAACTTTTCATGCTAAAGGCTGGTACTGAGTTCGAGTTCACGTGAAACTTTGACATTTCCCAATTATCTGTTCATTCTTTCGAGCGAAAATTTTGACAATTGAGAAAAGCAGAGACAATGCTCATTTCTGACGGATAAAATGTCATGAATTTCACTTTTCGATTGATTTTCTTATTGGAAAGACATTTTCACTGCTCCATTTTCAAATTGAAACACCAAATGTCACTTTTCCGCTCGAAAGAATGAACTGCACAAACTAAATTGGCGTGAAATGATTCGCGACATGTTTCAGTGCCATCTATGTTTTCGAAGCGAAAGCAACTTCAAAGCAACTTTTCATGCGAAGAACACAGTACCAAACTTGCTTATTTTCAAGCGAAATTTTCGCCGAAACAGATTTCGCGCGAAATTTTGTATGAAAATTTCGCGTGAAATCGAACTCAGTACTATGCTTAAGAACACAGTACCAAAATTGCTTATTTTCAAGCTAAATTTTCGCCGAAACAGATTTCACGTGAAATTTTGTATGAAAGTTTCACGTGAAATCGAACTCAGTACTATGCTTTATCTGGTCATTCTTTCGAGCGAAAAATTTGACAATGTAGACTAGTGGAGACGAACGTGTGACAGTGGCAGTAGTGACAGTTTAAATTGTCATCAGTTGCCACCCGTCAAGAATATGGCTTTTCATAAATATTCGAACATGGAGCAGTCGTTGTTCACGAGATTAGTGCATTAGTGATTAGTGAATACATCAAATTGGGAGATGAATATCAAAGTGCCAATAGTGGTTTCGTATATGACTATCAGCTGATTAATGTAGACGATTTCAATGGAGTTCGTGAGTCGGCTGAAGCCAAAGCAGCTAAAATAGCAGCAATAGCAAGAATATTGGACACACTCCCCCGCTTTAAACCCCACCATTCAAGCATCTGGAAGGATAAATTCAAAATAGTGAGTAGTGATTGAGTCGACCGATAAAGCAGGAGAAAAAAGTTTAGCGTTTCAATGTGTTCCTTTTCATTTTGTTCGCGAAAGAATTAAACATAGATTTTTAGTATGTATTAATAATGTTGCAAAAATTCAATGCAAAACCGACCTTCTATTCAGTTATTTATGGGCTACTATTCAATCCGAAAATATTATTGGATTGTAATGTAAGAAAATCTATCAAGCTTTACGTACAGTAATGCTACTGCGGATAGAAATTTTTCTCACGAATTCAGTTCATTAAAAATGAAAGTTAATTTTAATTACGAATATTTTTTCTTTCAGAATTGGAAACTCCAGATTGTCTAATTTATGTGACATATCCTGTCAATATCAATGAATTCATTTTTAAAGTAAGAGCTCCAAACAATGCTCACATAGGTTTTGCAATTGATCGTATTTTTACAAAACGAAAAAAGGAGTTGATTATCGGATGGTGGCGCAACAAAAAATCTGCATTAACGTTAAGCGGAAATGCACAAAATCTTGTTGAAATCGATACACCAGGAATATTGCATCCTGAAGAGTATAGAGGATTTTGGATTCGGTGACAAAATCAAGTACATATTTTTAACTTTTATTCCAGCACTAATTTCTAACATTAATAAACTTTTTCCAGATTTTGTCAATTGGCCGAGAAGGCGAAAATGCACCATTTATTTCATATGAAATGAGTTCACGTATTGTCATAAAGAGTGTTGGTGTATGCACAGGATGGGGTGCATCCGGTTCATGGATAATTGAAAGTATAGTTTATTTTCTTCGATAACTAGATAGTGCTATGATTGTCGCTACCTAGCCAGCATATTTCGATCCTTCAAGAGGGAAAATAACAAATTTTTTATAGCTCCACCGTCAGCTGAATTTCCTCAAGAACAAATGTATCCGTCGCCGCCGTGCAATGGTCCTGGAAGGTGGATTCAAGTCACAAAGGGAAGAAAACCTGCGGATGCCACACCATGCAGCGAAGATAGTGAACCACTTTATATTGGCCGAGGGATTCATCAGCGTGCCTTAACTCCTGGAAAAGTTCGAAAACAATGTAATACAGTAATCAAAACAATAACTTATACTAAATTTATTTAGGTAGTCCCTTCAGAACGCGTTCTTCGCATTGCTTGGGGCGGAAGTGAACATTCTTTGAGGGTGTATGAAGTTTTATGTGGAACTGGTTATCAATTGATTTCTGCGTCAGGAGGAAGTATACCTCCGCAAGCTATTATAGCTGGTCAAAGTGAGAGTGGTGAATCTCTTTTTGTTGGACGTGTCATACATAATGGAAAAACTATACCTGGAAAAGTTCAACCATCACATGGCTCTTGCTATCTCGCATACGAAGGCCGAGAGATTGGATACGATGATTATGAGATTTTGGTTTCAAATTGAGAGCTGTTTGTAACGAAATAGGTGTAAACGCCGTAATTTTTGCACTAAAATGTGAATAGTTCTGATTAAATAATGAAATATTATTTAAGAGAAAAATAATGCAAATGGATCGTGCACGCTGATTGATGTATGATCAGGCTGGAACGAAGGAGGTGAACAATATTTATTTGGTATTTACTCAATATAGATAAAAAATATTCTCCATTTTTCAATAATCTTGCATACAAATCCTGCTTAAAAGTATGTTAAAATTGATTAGATTTAGAATCTAACCAAATAATATATGAAACTATTTATGAAAACAAATTCCTATCCAGTTTTGAAAATTATTTGTTTATTTTTATTATTTGGCTGAAATACATGATTGTTTTGCTGATATAACCTAGTTTCAGTTTATTTAATGTGAAAATTTAACAGAAGATACTATTTTGCAAGGGAAATATGTTTTTCAAGACATTAATCTCTCCACACATTTGGTCATGGCAGGCATTGAAATAAAATTACTTTTAATCAAACTTATTTATAAACTTTTGTTTCCGATTTCACAAAAAAACAATATATAATTTCAGAAATGCCTTCTTCCTGCTGCGTTCCAAACTGTCGGTCTACTTATAAGACCAACAGTATTTTTAGCTTTCCTAGGGACACTAACGTCACAAAGAGGTGGCTAGCTAAAAGCCCTAGGAAAGACCTTAAAGTTGTCAAACATACAGTGATATGCGACGTGCATTTCGAAGACTGGCAAATCATCCGTGAAGATACGCTTCAAAAAGATGGCTTGCCAGTATTAAGAGGGAGATGGCAATTACGTAAAGATGCTATCCCTACACTTTTCCCGGGGCTACCAACGTATCTTTGCTCATTTTCAACTCCTCGAAACGATCCGGCTATAAATCGAGCTTTGCTGCTTAATGAAGAAGCACATTTAAAATGGCTTCAACAGGATAGCATTTTGTCAATCAATAATATTGTTTATAATTTAGATAAATTGTCCTTAAAAGATTGGCATACATCAGTGGAGGATTGTACAATTTACTTCTATAAAATAAATTTTAAAGGAAGAGTACCGCACATTGAAAAATCTTTCTCAATTAATGAAGTTTTTCAAGTGCGATTATTTTTAAAAGACAAAGAAATTCGTTTACAACCTATTAAACACATATTAGGTAGCAGTTTAAAATGTGACCTATATTCAAATATTAACAATATTTTAAATTTCGTGAATAATATTGATTTGAACATAATAAATGTTACAGACCGCGTAAATGATATTGTTGAACAAATAGATGATTTAGCTCAATATGAGCAAATCTCCGAGGAAGATAAAATTACTTTGTGTTTCCTCTCCAGACAACTTAAATTTTGCATCGCGAAAACTGTACTCTTCAGATAATATCATATCTTTCAGTCTATTTTTTTCACTTTCCCTGCCGCGTATAAATATGTGTGGGAAATGAAATTATTGGTAATGCCCCATCATAATTATTTAAAAACATTTGCAACAGGAACTTTATATTCAGGCGTTGCCACAAAATATCTCACAGATAAGTTTAAAATGCTGGAAACCCACGAGAAATATGTCAATCTTTTACTCGATGAAATATATGTAAAGCCGGTTATTTGTTTTAAAGGGGGCAAAGTAGAAGGAATCGCTCATAACATGCAAAATGACATTGCAGATCTGCGCCCTGCTACAACTGTCCAGGCATTTATGTTAACTTCACTTTTATCCAAAAATAAGGATGTAGTAGGCCTATATCAAGTTAAAGACATAAGTGCTTCTTTTGTCTTCGAAACTACTCAAACTAGTTTGAAAATTTTGCATGAAATCGGCTATGAGGTAGTGTGTGTGCTAGCTGACAATAATCAAGTAAATAGAAAACTTTTTAAACAATTTTCTCCCCACAAAGAATTACAGCCTTTTATTAATTCTCCATTTATTCCTGGGGAAAAAATTTTTTTTGCTTTCGATGCCGTCCATATATTCAAATGTGTAAGAAACAATTGGATAAATGAAAAATCGCAAAGTCTTAAGTTTCCTTCAATCGAAGATGCCAATGAAATCGCTGACGCCGATTTCTCATGTTTAAAAAAAATTCATGACCAGGAAAACTTTTCAACATTAAAACTAGCTCCTTCCTTATCATATAAGGCACTTAATCCTAATAGTTTTGAACGGCATAATGTTTCCCTTGTCATGAGAATTTTCAATGAGAAAACCGTTGAGGCTGTTAAAACTTTTTTCCCCAAATCCACTGGGACAATTGAGGTTCTAGAGAATATATTTACTTGGTGGACAATTGTCAATGTTAAGACCCCAAAAAAAGGATATAATTCAAGGCAAAAATATGCAGAGCCCATTACAAGTTCTACTGGCGATAATTATGTTTTCCTTGTTTCTTGCTTGCATTGGCTAATTTCATGGGACAATTTTAATGAGCGCAGCATAAGAGGTAAACTTTCTACCGAAACACATTCAGCAATCATTCACACAACGGCGTCATTACTTCATCTTTGCAATTATTTGCTAAATGATTTAAATTTCCGATACGTTTTGCTAGGTAAATTCCAAACAGATTCCCTCGAAGAAAAATTTGGAAAATATCGAAGTAATATATCGAAGTTTAAAATTTCCAACACATTTTTCATTAAATATGGGCGCTGCTGCATTTCAGCTATTCGAAACTTTAATTTCAAAAGATTTCGAACATTTGTTTTTAAAGCAAAACCACCATAAGCAGTTCGTGTTCTCGTTAATTTTTAAATATATCGAATGTACTTTAAATGAAATTAGATATTGTCCGTGCGGAGAGAATTCAATAAGCTTAGCAAAAAAAAAGCGTCAATCTGGGCAAACATTTGCTTAAATAACTATACTAAAAATTTAAATGATGGGTTTTACTGCTTCACTGACCGAGCCCAGCGGCGCAAGTTGAAGACGGTTCGAGGACTACAATAAAAAGGTATACCGCTTTCTTGCTTTAATGAAATAATTATTATTTATTACTTTAATTAGAATCGTTTCAATTCCATCGAACAAGATCAATTGGCGGCAACAAGGGAAATCGATTTCCGCAGCTTTTTTTTTATAATAGTTTTATGTATATTTATGTATTATTGATATTTGAAGTTGAAACAAATGAATTATGTAAAATTAATTTTAAGCAATGATTTAGCCTGAACTTATGTATGTAATTTTTTTCCTATCTTATTTTCTTTCGGGGGATGATGAATATTTAATAGCTCGTTTCTTGACTAAGCGGTTTACAACTGCTATGAAGAAGAGACTCTGCAATGAAACTGACCCATTTTTATTATTAAAAAACATAAGTATGCAATATAAAATTTAACAGAAGCTTTGCTTGAAATTATTTATTTATGATGTAGCAATCAATTATCTATAAAATATATATGAATGTAAATATTCCTTTTAGATTCTTCATTTATAAAAAATATTTTTTTTGTAGCAGATGTATGCATTAGTTATTTCCATTTTTATTTTACTTCCAATTTATATGTTTTATTTTATTTTATTTATATATTTATATATCGTTCCTCTTCAGGAATATATGCAGTATGACCGAGAGACGGGCCTCTTGGCATGATTGTCACTTTGTGCAGTGAATGTGCCTCTTTCGTATAATATGACACGATAGCATGTCCACCTTCATTGCTTCTTCGTCCGGTAAACGAGACTTTCTTTCAGGTCTAATCAGTACTTTATCTCTTGCTGCTTCTAAATGCTTCATTGTGACATTGTCCGTTCCATCGGTTGCAGCTCTGTACATATATTTTATGTTTAAATATACGTATATTAAATGTATGTATTTAAAAAAATGTATTACATTACCTAAGAGCGGCCTGATTGACCATGTTTTGCAAGTCAGCTCCTGTGAAGCCAGTAGTTCCCCTCGCCAACATATCAATGTCCGGAAAAGACTGGTGTCGGGACAACCACCTAGAAAACAAAACATCCTTGACAAACTGCACTGAAAACCGACTTTTGCGATTTACCTGAACGTCGAAGCGACCGGGTCTTAACAGGGCTTGGTCTAAATCATCTCGTCGGTTTGTTGCTCCTAAAACAATGACTCCTTCGTTTTGATGGAAACCATCCATTTCGGATAGTATCAGATTGTATATGGATGCAGCACAGAATTAGTTCTTTTCGCCTCCACTCAATCGATTTCATCAATAAAGATGGCACATGGTGCTTTTTCTTTGGCCGCTTCTGGAATAGGATTAAATGATGAATTAAAATGGCAAAATAAGAAGCCATAAATTAAAAGGCCTAGCAAAATTGTAGCGACAGAGAATTGACATAAAACATCACATAACCTAACACCAACTGATAAACATTTCGCATTTTTCCGATTTGTAGGGGATTTTTGACATCGAATGTCACTTTTACGCCCGAAAAGAATGAACTGTGCATACTAAATAGGCGTGAAATGATTGGAGACATGTGTCAATGCCATCTATATTTTCAAAGCGAAAGCAACATCGAAGTAACTTTTCATGCGAAGAACACAGTACCAAACTTGCTTATTTTCAAGCTAAATTTTCGCCGAAACAGATTTCACGTGAAATTTTGTATGAAAGTTTCACGTGAAATCGAACTCAGTACTATGCTTTAGGTTATCATTTCAACTTCAAATGTTAGATGGTGCGACCAATGCGCAACCGAAACTTAACGAAACATATCGTTCAATTCGTTCACATTCTCGCCACCAGAGCGCATATCAGACCGACCAAAAATTCTTACAAAAATGGCAGTCAGCGTCATTTGTAATCTAAAGTTATATTTTTAAAACCGTAATGACTGCCGAACTTAATTCATATCAATGTACAAGTATCGTAAATTAGAAGTTCATGTTCAAGTGAATTAAATTATTTCGAGAAACAACGTCGATCGGCGACTAAAACGATTTTTCATCGGTTTCATTCGGAACGAAAATTTGGTGGCGCCATTTTGTGGCTGCTTTGTCGGCTGTCACACATCTTTTCAAAGTTCAAGGGCTCACTCGGTGTGGATAATTTCAAAAAATTTGAATTTGAAACGACAAATTGTCGTCTAACTCATCTGTAACATGTTCAAAACGTGAGCAGGGTGTATAGTGATCACTATGGAACTGATTTGTGACGGTATAGTGTGTAGCTAGTGGGAGTGAAGTGCTGTTCTTTTTCATTGTCTAGTAAAACCAATAATATTGTGGCAAGTGACGTCATAGCCGAATTCAAGGTCTTAGCAAGATTCGCGCAAGAATCCGAAGAAATTGTAAGGAAAAACATCGTTTATAGCTACTGTGATTTTCTGAACGATCACCGCTCGAATGTCGTATGTTTAAGAATATGAATTAGTGAAGTGTATGTGAACAGAAAGTCAAATCTGACAGCAGCACAAGCAAGCAGTCTCATCGGGAAGATTCTGGCTGTGGTTATCGTTCGTGCCAGCATATTTTACTCGTAGTACGTCTGGTTTGAGCAGCCAACACTATCATCAGCGATGTCTGTGCAACAGTTCTGCCTACGATGGAACAACCATCAGCCGAATTTCATTTCAGTGTACCGGTTTACACCGGTCGGACCAAAAGTGACCTGACCTAAAGCGCGGACTAAATGAACTTAGTCCTCAGGTGTTTACAACGAACCCGACCTAAAATTTGCTTAGGTGGAATTTAGTCCTCGTCCGGATATGACAGCTGTCATTTAGTTTAATTTTCCTTCATGCACTGTATTTATCGTTTCATTTGTCTCTGAAACATGTTTATTTCAATGATTTTGTGTCAAAGGGGAATGTTATGAGCTTATATTCAACATACATACATTATTAATAGTCGCACAAAAATCAATGTTTAGGTCGCGTGTGTTTACAACGATTATAGTCCACGACCTATATTTAGGTCAGGTCGCTTGAAATCGTGGACCGACCTAAATTTAGGTCGGTCCACGAGTGTATACAGCACGTGGACTAAAAAATTTAGGTGGAATTTGGTGTTTAGTCCGCGGACTAAACGTCCGCTGTATACGATACTAGTGTGTTCGTCGCTCCTGCACAATGGCACTCTGGTTGACGTCACACTGGCAGCCGAGGGAAGACAGCTTCAGGCACATAAAATTGTTTTATCGGCCTGCAGCTCCTACTTTCAGGTATAAACAGATAAATGTTATGTTTATTCAAGAGCAAAAATATTCGACATAAGCAAAGGAGTTGAAAATAATGTTCCAACCGTTTTGACGTATGAATCTGCTCTAATGGATTTATTATAAATTTAATCCTGTTCAGAGCACAACCGGCTCTGTGTGATGAGTCTGGTTCTAACTATTTGACGAGAGTTTTCATTGTGATTACTACTTATTATGTAATAGGTAAATATGTTAGGAAGATACAATGTTATCGGTTTGACGTATGTCGAATGTGCATAGAGAGAATTTCTTTGTATGCATGGTTAAGAATAATGCAAATACGTTGTTATGACCGGAAAATTGGAAGAAAAACATGAATTAGATGTGCATATATAACTACCTATATTAGAATATTATCGAAGGGCGTGCAGTATATCCCAGCAGTTTTATGCTTTCACAAATTCAGAATATTTTATGCACATTTGAAGATTCAAAAAAAAAAATCACATACAAAATCATTGTAAATTGTTACATATTGTTTTTCGAATGCTTAAATATAATTCTGGTATTTTAAATCGTGTCAGATCCAACATTAAAAATCCTTGATTAGGTAAAAGTCAACAGAAGCAAATATTGTTCTATATACACCGATTTATGCCTTTCTTAATGCATCTTGAAGTTTCCTAGACACATAAAAATAACAAGAATTCAAATTTTTTCGTAAAACAGGGTGCTGAATCTTGCTGCAGACAGTCATTTCGCTTATTGGGAAAGCTATACAATAGGTCTGTTCCCGTACTTTCAGTCACTGAATTTTCCTGAATCATGTGGTGGGTGAAATTCATGAAAAGTACGGGAACGCTCTCATTACATTTCCTGAAAATTGAAAACCAAAAGTGTCCGTTTTCGGTTTTTGGGAGAACAATAGTGATTATAAAGTCATGTAGCTGTAGCTGGTAAACCAAATCAGCTGAAAAAATGGTTAATTTGAGAAACAATCTATTCTCCACAGCTGTGAGAATGTCAATCTTGAGATTTTTGCTATGACTTTCTCTATTCATTTCTGCGGATAACATTCAGCATCATAAACGCGTACGAATTGTTTCTTTTCGAAGTGGCTTATAAGATGAATTGATTCATTTCATCACATTGATTGGAATCCGCCACTGATAATCTGGGAACCTTTTTCACTATATTCAAATCTCAAATGTTTTTGCTTAAAACTTGGCTAAATGCTGATAAATCTTAATATCTTGGCGTGATATTGATGTTTCCGAATTAGAATCACAATATCCAATTGATATATGTCGACAATTTGGCTTATTTGATCGATAGGCACTCCAATTCGATTCAACTATAACTCAATTTGAGCGCGGCAAGCACTAGTCCAGGAAAATTTGACATGGTGCTTCGGAAAAATTAGGGGGAAATTAGATTTTGGTGTGAACCTTGGTATTGACGTGTCCGAGTGTGAACCTTGTGATCCTTGGTACTATACGAGGGCTGTGTTAACTTTTATGCGGGGTCAAAGGTCACCAAAAGTGACGTTTCGCAAATATCTCAGTAACAGTCGCCTCTACAGAAAAATAATATATGACGAATTTGTGGCTTAAAAAATGTCCTACAAAAAGATTTTATAACTTATTGTTGTAACGATAACTGTTTTTGAGATATATTGATTTAGACAGTTGTAACAAACAGTATGCACTCTCGCAACGGTATGTTTATGTTATTCGATTTCGATTACGACTTGGAATATTTATTTATTTATTTATTCAATCATTATAGCTACAGGCTAATCTTAAATAAAAATACAGAATTCCTTTTTAAGATATAAAGCTCACAGCCCACATAAGACAAACTTGTGAGTGGGTGCGGCGTTACTTGAACAGTTTTAGCTATAGCTTTATTAGTTTAGCTATAGCAATTGAACATAATTAATATATATATACAAACTATCTAATTATTCCATGCATAACTTATACTCATGAGTTGCATTATGAAACTTAATTTTTAAATAATAAACACTGAACAAGGACTATCAACAATATACTTTTTTAGGACTTTCCTGCAATTTGATACATTAATTGATTCTTTAATTTCAGTCGGTACTTGATTGTATAATTTTGGACCCAAATTACATGCATGCCTTGACTTTCTGGTCTTCCTATATTTTTGTAGAGCTAGAGGTCTCTTGACTTGTGAACGAGTAAGATAAAAAGAGTGCTGAATTTCGAAGTCATTGAGATGCAAGTAGACGTTTTTAAGCAGTTCATAAACAAACAACTGACGTATATTAAGCACATCAAACTCAGAAAAAGCTAAAGTGGTAGAATAGAACTTTGATTGTTTAATACAGATTTTTACCACTCTATTTTGCAAATTTTGGAGAACATTAATAGTCGCGGAATATGCTGATCCCCACACCAAAATTCCATATTGCAATAATGATTGAATTATTGCAAAATACACCATTTTCATTTGTTGTGGTGGAAGTATATATCGAAGGCTATATAATTTATACAAAGTTTTTCTTATTCTCCCGCACAAATTTTCAACTTGAATATCCCATTTCAAGGAAGAATCAATAGTTATACCCAAGTACTTAATGGCATTGGCTTCTCTCAAGTTAATGTTATTAATTCTAATATTAAGTGACCTGTTGTTGAACGAATTTTTCCCAAAGCAAATGTATTTTGTTTTTTCTAAATTTAGGGCTAGCTTGTGCTTACACAGCCAGTTATAAATAAGCTCCAAATCACGATTTATATTTGAAGCAAGATTATTCTCGTAATTATCACTATACAGAAGTACCATATCATCAGCGAAAGATACAATTCTTCCTTTAATCATGGTTTCTTCAAATTTACATAGCTCGTTCACATATATTAGAAAAAGTATTGGACCCAAAACAGTTCCTTGAGGTATTCCACATATGACTGCGAGATTATCACTTATGGATTCACCTATCCGAACATTTTGATTTCTGTCAGATAAATAAGATTTTATTAGCAAAAGAGCATTACCTCTCAATCCTACATTTCGAAGCTGGAATAAAAGTATATCGTGGTTTACTGTGTCAAAAGCTTTCTTGAGATCTAAAAAAATAGCTAGAGCTTGTCGGTTGTTATCAACTTCATTATTAATAAATTTAGTAACTTCGTATAAAGCATCTGAGGTACCTATTTTTGATCTGAAACCATATTGATTAGGAGCGAAAAAATTATTTTGCTCAAAATACCACATGAGTCGAACTTTGATGCATCTTTCTAATAATTTACTCAAGCTTGAAGTAAGGGAAATCGGACGATAGTTACTCGGATCTAGCGGATCCCCTTCTTTGTAAAGCGGGACAATAGTTGCATGTTTTAGCCTGTTTGGAAAATCCCCTTTAGTCAAGACCATGTTAAATATAAATGTTATAGGTTCAACAATTAATTGGCCACAATTTTTTAGTATTTTTGTACTTATTTTATCAAAGCCAGACGACTTGTTATCTTCAAGATTTCGAATACGCATAAGAATCTCAGAGCTATCAATAGGTTGTAAATTCGTAATAAAAGCCGTGCATTCATTTTGGTGCGGTATGGAAGAATTATTATCACAGATAATCCTAGAAGCAATATTTTCACCAATATTTGTAAAGTACTTGTTTAGAATATTGCAAATTACTTCCTCGTTTTCAACAACGTTTCCCTGCTTGTCACTCATTTGTTTGATTCGTTGCTTTGTCGTACAACCAGAAGTTAATTCGTTGATCTTTTTCCATAACTTCCTTGGATTATCAAGTAATTTTCCTATTTCTTTTTTAAGAAAATTATTCCTAGCAAATTTTATTATGGAATTGAGCTTGTTCCTATACTTTTTATACTGCGTTTTCAAAGAATCATTAAATGGTTGATTTCTTATAAGCCTTGCTAGTTTATCCCTATATCTTATAGATTTGACTATTCCAGGGGTTGCCCATGCTTTTACAGGTGTCAAACGTGGCTTTAATATACGAGTTGTTTGTTTCGTGGACTGTTCAATAGCACATTCCACGATTGTATAAAAATTGTCGAGAGCCCTATTGACATCTTCGCAAGAGTATAAATCTAGCCAACTCTCCCTGGCAATAATGTTTCTTAGTTTGACGTAATCTAGTGTATGAATTATTTGAGTCGTATGAATTATTTGAGTCTTTGAGTGAATATATGTGAGATGGTTTTTCTATGTTTCAGAGGCCCATAAAAACAAAAATGTAAACGAACATATCTACTACACTCCAGGATAGGTGGAGAAAAATGTTATAATCCTTTTTCAGAAGCTCTGAAGATAATGTCAATATAAAATGGAGTCGTCGGCGATGATAAAATAAACTGCCATAATGCTTATGAAGTTGATCTCATCTCCATCAAAAAACATGGCTGCTCAAAAATTCGATATCATCAAACTAAAACGTGCTGATAGAATGCTTCCTCTTTTAACAGTGACCAGTTCTATGAAAATTCATAATGAATAAGTACTTATTGATCCTTTATTACTATTTCAACGCATAAGTATTACAAAAAGATTTGACACCCAACTTTAAGAATTTTCGAAGTATGAACTAGCTCCATACCCGTTATCATTCCTCGTTGAGAATGGAATGCGTAAAAACCAAAAGACGGCTATTTATAAATGCTTTATAGATACCAAAAATGTTACATATATTATTGACGGAGGGATTCTTTCATTCTCGCTCTTGCGTTTTACAGATGTTCAAAAACTATTAAGGCTTGCAGAGTGGCTCTCAATGAAAAGGCAAAGCATATTCCTATCCCGATTATATGGGTGTCAGGGCATAGTAGGGTCATAGGCAACGAAAAAGCGGATGAATTGGCGAGAAAAGGTTCAGGAGTTAGTAATAGCCCCTGCGTCACTGTACCGCGGTCAATCGCTGACGCCACAAGCAAACTTGATCCCGTCATATAGTCCAAATTAAAGTCCGAATGGGAAAACAGGATGGACTGCAGGGTGGCCAGGACATTATAGCCATCACCTCATCTAAGCAAAAGCAGGTAACTGCTCAAGCTCAGCAGAAACTGCTCAAGATCAGCAGAAACTGCTTGACAGCCACAGGGCACTGCCTTACCGCATCTCATGCGAACAGAATGGGATTGACATCCAGCAATTTATGCAAGAGGTGCGAGATGGAAGAGGATACCATCGACCATACTCTCTGTGATTGTCCGGCCCTAAATAATAAACGCCTCAAGATTTTTGGTTCTTACCACTTTCAAGGGTTACCAGAGGTGGCCAGTACCGTCACGCTGGGTCAGCTGATCCAGTTTGGCGAAGCGATCACTTGTCAGCTCTAAAAAGCCAGCGGAGGGTGGCAAATGGGCCCAAACTGGTGGCCTAATGCTGGCCGCGTTCCCGGCAGCCCTCTTTACTAGCCTAACCTAAAGAGGAGTTAATAAACTACGCTGAAATATTTAGTAAGATAGAGTGTTTTCCAGAGGTAGCCTTCAACAATGGAATTCGATTTCAACTGGCTATATATCAAGCTCCAACACAAGAAGTATCTATTGATACACACAGATATTTCATTTTTCTAAGCTCAAAAAACCGTTTCAACTATATCATCTTCCGTCAATATCTAGTGCTGCTCGGCAACATTTATATCGGGTCTATTACCAAGTTCAAATAAGGCTATACAACGAGCTCGTTCCTGAAGATTGGGTATGGAAGTTCAGGAATACCATTTTGTAGCCAATTCATACTCTGCTTCAACCTGTTCGAGAAATTTTGCTAAATACAATTTTATGCAATTGCACCAAGGGCCGCAGCTTAAACTGCGGCTGCAGAAAAGTTGAGTTGTATTGTTCACCAGTTTGTGGTAATTGTCAGGATTAGGCGTGCTTAAATTTATCATTCGAGATGAATAACACCAATGACAACGACCATACTGATGATTTAGATCCACATTGCTTCCTGACTGAATCCATGAAAATACAGGAGACAACAGAACCACAAAAAGATGATGAAGAGGAAAACAAAAACATAGAAATAGAGTCCGAAGAGGAATAATTATTGAAATTAATAACTCCTGTTTACAATAAACCAAAAAGAAAATAATTAACAAATTCATAATAACTTATTAAAAAAATTTGCAAACAAAAACAAATGTGGATTAGGCCTACTGGGAATCCCACATAATAAAAATTGCAATTTGTACTCTACCTCGAAGGTGGTGTGGAATGGAGTGCACGTTGCATGAGAAATATAAAAGTTCCCATCTTATGAATCAAAATATCTCAAAAACAGTTATTAAGCTACAAATTCGTCATACATTGTTTTTCTGTAGAGGTTACCGTTACCGAAATATTTGCCAAAGGTCACTTTTGGTTACCTTTGACCTCATAAAATGTAACGTAGCATTCGGATCGATGGGAATGTTTGACATTCTGTTCAGCACGCCAGTATTAAGGCTCACACCAAAATCCAGCTTTCCCCTAATTTTTCCGAAGCTTCGCCTTTTTTATGTCGAATTTCACTGGACTACACGATACAATTCATTTAATCAAAGCTGAAAGGCCAAACATTTACCTAACGAGCGAACAGTTTGGCGCAGCTGTAAAGATGATAAATTTGTAATATTAATCTAAATTTTACCTAAGATGTAGTTGTCCAGGCCACTCCCTGCGACTCAAACAACCGCTCTCATTTAATTTTCAAGTAAGGAAAGAGAAATTACATGTCACCAGCAAAGAAAAAAACTAGTATTTCTGTTCAAATTTCACAATTTTTTATTGTTTCAATATATACTTCCGTTTGAATTCAGATGTAATCCTTAAGATAACTTAATTAGATTGATCAAAAAAATTATATAAGCTCATAATCTAAAATTTGTTAACCTATTTGATTATATACTACAACGAAAGGCCTGTAATTAGCTTAAAATTTTCTCGGATTAGGGATATTTTCTTGCAAAAGTGCATGCACTTTAACCTATTTAGTAAATACGTTCATAGGCTGGAATCAGATATGGCGCGTCGTGGATTTCGAAGCTCCTGCTTAGAGGTTGATCTTCTAAGATACAAAAATCAGCGTTCGTGCGCTAAAAAGATGGGTAAGGATGCTATGAATGCTTATCATATTCACATTGAAGCTTCCATATCATCGTGTCAACAGAAACCGTTCTGGTCCTAAATACGTTCCCTTAAAAAAACTCCCTCTATACATTTTGTGATGCACCTAAATAATTTGTCTGCTTCATCGCCTCAAGAAATATGTGAGCTGTTTGCTCATTTCTTTTCTTCTACTACCTCCCAACTTAGTTCATCCTTCTCTGTCAGTTCTCATCATCCTTGTGTGTTCCTTTATTTGTCCTCTTTAATCTTAGTATTTCGTCCTTTTCCTTCATCTTGGAAATCTGAAAATATTTTTCCCATTCTCAAAGTCGGAGATTCTTCCTGCGTCTCCATTTATCGCCCCATATCGCTTCTATCTTGCTTCAGTAAGCTCCCCGAAAGAGTTTTTACAATAGATTATATTCCATAATTGAACCTCTTCGCGCTTCTGAGCAACATGGTCTCGTAAAAGGTAAGTCAACAGTTTCCAACTTACTTTCGGTCACCAATACTGTTGCCTCCGCCATCGACCAGCAAAAGCAAGTGGATGTATTATATACAGACTTTCTCAAGGCTTTTGACTCTGTGAACCATGAAATCCTCTTTCAATATTTCGGGTCAGCTCCGTTGCTGGTTTTCCTCTTAAGGCTGGTACTGAGTTAATCGTGAAGCTAAATTTTGACATGTCTCCATTATCTGGTCATTCTTTCGAGCGAAAATTTTGGCAATGGAGAAAAGCAGAGACACTGCTCATCTCTGACGGATAAAATGTCAAGATTTTCATTTTTCGATCGATTTTCTTATTGGAAAGACATTTGCACTGCTCCATTTTCAAATTGAAACACCAAATGTTACTTTTTAGCTCGAAAGAATGAACTGCACAAACTAAATTTCAACGCGTTTTCGCGAACGTTTTCAACGCGAAAGCAACTTCGAAGCAACTTTTCATGCTAAGAACTTAGTACAACTCTTGTTTATTTTCAAGCTAAATTTTCGCCGAAGCAGATTTCACGTGAAATTTTGTATGAAAATTTCACGTGAAATCGAACTCAGTACTATGCTTTAACTACGGTTCACTTTTGTTCTTCTTCTCCCTTTTATCCTACTTGTGGTGTTCCCGAAGGCTCGATTATTGGTCCTCTCGTTTTCCTCCTGTTTATAAATTATCTTCCCGCTTCAACTCCGCGTATCTTTTGTACGATGACGATCTGAAAATATTCAGGTTAATTGAATCAGTAGATGACTGCTCCCAGCTGCAGGATGACTTGTTTGCTCTGGGCAACTGGTGCTCTGTCAATTGTATTAACCTTAATGTTGCTAAATGCTTCCAGATGTTCTTTACATTATATTTTCCTATTCCATCTTTGGTTCTTTCTTTAGTCCTATTGATAATTACATGGACCTTGATGTTGTGTTTGACACTAAACTAAAATTTGATGTCCACATTTTATGTGTCACTTCCAAGGCCTCGCCTTTGTGCGGCTTCATTCTTAAGGCCCCCATTCACGAGCAGTCCAAATGGCCTGAGGCCAGGCCAAAATCTCACCGTATGTGGGAGAACTCGGATAGACTCATGGAATCAAATTGGATTTCCAATCAATCCAAAGTCCATGGACTCAGGCCATCGGGCCATTTTTTGGCTCGACCGTCTGTGGGGGAAATAGTAGGCCGAGTTTGGATAATCCATAAAATGGACTAGTCGTGTATGTTGAAGCCTCAGTCCAAACAACGTGGCAATCTTACTTCACACGCTGACCTGTGACTGTTCCTGTGGTTATTTTCTTTAATCGAAAAATTCAGCATAATGGATAGTGGTGGCCATGATTTTGTTTTGGAAGCTAATATAGGTCACATGAATGTATATTATTTGACCCAAAGCCTGAAACCGCTTGCTAAGTACCGCAAAGTAGCGGTCAATATTTCGTGAGGACTGATAGTTTACCTCATATTTGTATCCTTTCGTTTGATAAATGTGGTGACCAACCTTAGCAACGTGTTATATGTCGTATCATCCATTCTTAAATAATTTTTCCAATCAGAAGGCTCAAGTGTGAGCTATTTTACCAAATTTACGTCAATCATTTGATTCCGTTTGGCAAGCCATCCTTTTTGCCACTTCCTTTTTGGTTTTCGTTTATTTATGAAGATGCAAGTTGTAATTGGAAAAACTCCATATGCTTCGGATCCATCAATAAATTATAAATAATTTTTTCTTCAAGTTTATCTTCATTTTTTTTCTAAATTAATGACAGGAAATGGAATGGATTGACTGGATTAAGGCTCTGTCTCGAGTGGCGAGCTAAATTGGACTTAAACCAAACGGACTCAAGCCAAATGGGCTCACGTCATTTGGACTGTTCGTGAATGGAGCCTTTAGAGCGTCTAGACCTTTCACTGATATTTCCTCGTGTGCACACCTGTACAACTCCTTCGTGCGTAGTGTCCTCGAATATTGTTGTCAAATTCAGTGTCCTCATTTTCGTTTCCTAATTGATGCTGTTGAGTCTGTGCAACGCAGATTTACTCGCTCGTTATTCCTCAAGTTCCGTTTTTCCTACTGTGAGTATAGTATGCGTCTTTCCATCCTTGAAATCTCTACCCTCCTTTCACGCAGAGTGTATCTTGACGAATGTCTCTTGTACAAAATTATTAATGATTTTGGTACATATATCCATAGCGCGAAGTTTTCTGCTCGTGACCCGGTACGTTTTACCAGGACTTCATTTACCCTCAACGCACCTTTTGCTCGTATTCATACATATTTTTACTGTCCACTTTTGCGCTTGCCTAGGCAACATAATTGCTTGAATATTGGTCCTCTTTCGCCTTTGCTACGCACTTTTATAGAAAAATTAAGATCAAGCGTTCTTACGAAATAAATTAATTAAATTGCTGAATTTCAAATTTAATTTCTTTATTGAATTTATGATTAAATTGTTTTAACCGCCTTTTATTTACTCTGTTTAAAATTCATTGTCTATTTTCTTTGTTTATTCTTTTGTTTTTGAAGTTTTGTAACTTATCTTATTTTCTTTATTTATTTTTTATTTATATTTATAAGTTTATTATTTGTCTAGTCTCTAATTGGATTTGTATATGTTGATTTAGACAATAATAAATAAATAAATCACCACCTAGACTATACATCTATAGATTTTCGAATTTTTTATTTCGTCTGTCAAAACTTTGAAATTTTGAATATTCGAAAATAGCTTCAAGTACAGTCCGGCTGCACAAGACTGGAGGTTTCTTTTTACTTCATCGAACATTGTCAATATATTTGGTGAATGATCAGTCGAAAATTCGACAAATGGTTCTACTGTCAAATTCATTGCATCGAACCCTTTCGAGATCAGGCACCTTTTGAAGGTCCGTTGGCTAGTATGAGCCGGTTTAGACGAGCGGTGTTGTGCTTTGATGGCACAGAGTTTGCTGGACGATGGTGCTTGCTGTAAGTTTAGACGAGCAGTGTTTTGCTGTGCTAGCACACAGTTTTCTTAATGCATCATAATCAGATTAACTATATATACAGAATAACAGAAAAAACAATAAATCAAAACCAAAAAAGGAAAAATCGCTTCTATGCGTGACCGAAGGGTGGCTGTAGTAATAAGGCAACAGTTTGCGGAATATTTTGTAATTGAGGGAAAATTAGACTGGCAAGAAAGAGGAACACTAAATTAAAATATTAATACAACAACTTTGTTACCAAAGGCGTGGAAGAAATTGAATTCTGCAATTGATCTATGCTAGAATTCATTAAAAATAATTACTTTCTTTAAATTGTACACTGATGCTTTAATGGCGCAGTGTCGTTTACAAATTTCAGCCGATCAAAACACCACAGTTTTCATTTTTTTTTTGGAATCTGCTACCAGCCGTAATTCCTTCGCAAATTGGCTTCTGCGTACTTGAATTTTGCTCCGGATCGCATATAAACTAATTGTCCCATATAAACTTTTCAGTTTGAGGTAAATGTCCTCTAAACTTTTTTTCCGCATATTCCTATTTATATAGTCTCTGTGCTTAGAATTATGTAAACTTTTTTTTTACTCGTACTCCAATAATAACATATTTATAATTTCTGGCTCCACATACACTTGTCCGACATTTTCACTTTCAATTTCGATCAAGCTTTATCGATGCGCTCTACTAAACGTCTCAAAGCAGACTAAATTACACTTTTCAACAAAAAATGTCTGAGCCCCAGACTGTTTTCAAGAAGAAGAACCAAGAGAAGCGGCTGCCGTGCTCGATGATCGACTAGACCATTCGTGCTCGCTGTTCCGTTCCGTCCTTCACTTCCCGTTCCTAAAAGCTCGTGGTGGGTCCAGCAAAAAACCGCTCGTGTAAACCGACTCTATAGCCTCGTTTATAACGTGGTTTCAAACCGGCTTAGAATTAGTCAAACCACGTTGTATACGCGCAGTGGATTGATTTGAGTTAAGTCGATCCGATCAGAAAATTTTACTGGATTGGATCGACTTGGGCGTTACAAGACGCGGATCGAGCGATTGAGGATTGAAAAATTAGAAGCTCACTTGAGTTCTATTCATATATGTGACGTTACGATGCGATATACTTCACTTTAGTAGAACTAGCTGCATTTTATTCGGTTAATCCACTTTAATTCAGTCACACCAAAAACCTACTTTGAAGTTTCATTTCAATCCGTTCCAAGCCAAGTCACTCCAAGTCGATCCTGGTAATATACAAGGCTTATGTAATGCCTAGTACTATACTCTTCGCGAAACGAATTCAACGGTCGAATCCCATACAAAAACAGCTTTTCAATTCGTCAGTAAAGCTCTTTTTGTATGGGATTTGACTGTTGAATTGGTTTCGCGAAGAGTATAGTACTAGGCATAAGTTTGAATTTTTTAACGATTTGGCAATCGTTGTCTCGAAAACATGTTAATTTTTTTTCCTTCGGTTTTTCTGAAATCTTCCAGAATACGTTTTGGCTTCCTGACTCGCAGGCATCAGGCAACGTTTGCACGATTGAGAGAATACTCCATATTGAAATTTAACAGTGTTTTGAACTATATTTTCATTTTTACACAATTGCATCTTTACGACGCGTTGATTCCCGTTCGCTCAATTCAAGAGAAACGCCATCCTTCGGAGAAAAACAATCACTGTGCGATTCTCGGGCTACAGCCTTCCAACATTCGAGAATCAATCATCTTAATTATGATCGTCCTGCATCCCCATTTGCCATGCTAGAGTATAGATCAATTGTATGTGACTTCCCTAATGCTAATTATGAGAGCATTCACCAAGTTCTTAGGCACTATCGATTCGACGAATACTCTTCTAGAAATAGATCTTTCCCTTTCTTCATTTTACCAAATAATATTTGACATTGTTGAAATATACGTTCCTAAGAAAAAGAGTCAGCCTCTCCTAGGCAAGTTAGACAGGGGTCATCCTGTGCAACACCTATTTGATATACGTGTCCTCCTAGGTAGTTGTGCCCACTCAGTATGCTGTCATGGAAGATTAAGATGCAAGAAGGATGAGCTCGCTCTATAGACCAAATAATCGCAACTGACAATTACCAAAAAGATAATGGACCTAAACACCGAAAACTAAATTGTTCGCAATGGAAGGAAGAAATTGGCGTTACAGCATTGAGTTGACCATCATAATAGCCAGACTCTCGCTCAATGTAAAATGCTTTGCAGAAATTAGCAGGGGAAAATTTAACATTATTCAGTTTAAGGTTCACTTAAAGAAGATTTGGAAGTTCTTTCCAGCCGAATGTTCGAAAATATTAACTGAAAGTTGCAGGTATAAATGTCAACATATTCGTAATAAGGTGTCCAGATTGTATACAAAGAAAATGTCAAGATAGAAGAAAGGAAACGACAAAATTAAAAATGTTTATATATAAATATTGTTTTACGTACAACGTTGCACTCTTTCTTTATGAACATACTGCACCTTTCATTTTCATACCGAAGCAAACAAGTCAAAATTGACATAAGGTATTCATCATTCCTACCCCCTTATCAATAATATACTTATAAGTTACTTATAAAGATCTTGTCTTATCAACTTAGAACCCCAATATCAAACACACTACTTGTTTTTGAGTGCGTCATGCAGACATTTATTCTCTAGGGGTACCCTGTATGGCATAATTGCTCACTAACACTTATCAGAAGTCTTCAAGTGTTACAAAACAAGTGTCTGAAAACTATTCTCAATAAACCATTTTATTTCTTGACCGATTGGCTGCATGCTTTCGCGAAATTCAAGAAAATACTTGATGTATTTAAATATTTGAATCAAACTCTTTTCGCTAGATAACATTTTCCAACAAACCTCTCGAAGCATATCTCAGATTTGGCTTGTAATTTGAAGATAATAAAATTTGAAGATAATATTTTCTAAACTATCATGATATGCAGCTAGCCTTGAAACATTCTGAAATTCCTGAATTTAAATTTAAAGATCTTGTCTAAACTCTAAGCTTAAACAATAACATGCGAACGAAGTCGATAAAGTTATTATTATTATTATTACCTAGTCAAGTCATAAATACTGGTACACAGGAAAATTGGCGCCAAATGAAAACGAATTAATATTTAAAAAAAAAAATTTTTTTTTTATTGAGTTATTCAATGGCTACAAATCTTAGAACAACTTGTTCGAAATGATTTCTACTTGCCTTCCAGCACGACTTGAGTCGATCTGGCCACTCATCAATCGCGAGGCGCACTTCATGCATGGGGAAATTGTCCATTGCACGGACAAGGGCTCGCTTCAACGAATCAATATTTGGATGTCGAGTAGAGCAAGCCATGTCGTTTAATACGGACCACAACTTGTAATCCAATGGGTTGAGGTCTGGACTACCAGCTGCCCAATTATCCGTTGATATGAAGTGCGGAACGTTGTTTTTGAACCACAGTTGAATCGCTTTTGCTTTGTGGACTGGAGCAGAGTCTTCCTGGATAGTCCACGGCTTGTTGGCGAGTATTGATTTGTTGAGAGGCTTCACAATGGGTTCCAAGACGATCGATTGATATACTTTGGCCGATGTTTTCACTCCTTTCTCGCAAAAATGGAGCTTGGTAACGCCATCCCCACCATGCCATTACAGACGCGGGATGGTAGCCTCTTTAAACCCTCGGGATGAGTTGGGATGCTTCTCTGGATGACCGTGCATACACACGATCGTTCTGTTTATTGAACGATTCTTCTACGGTGAAGATTTTCTCGTCAGTAAACAGAATTTGTCTGCGAGCGTTCTTCCCTTTCGATTTTCGCTTGCGTTTTTCCTTCAATGTGGCCGTGAGCAGGTGTCCAGTGTGTCGCTTGTACGCACTAAGTCCCAAATCTTCTTTGATAATGCGAGACATGGATTTTTGCGAAATTTGTATTTCCCGCGACAAGATTTTCTGTTTTCGCATCGGTTTTCGGTTGATTCGTTTCTTCACGGCTTTGATCGCTTTCGGAGTTCTCACAGTGTGCGGACGGCCGGATCTTTGACGGTCTCGTACTCCACCAGTACCCTCAAACAACTTCACAGCAGAATACACAAAATTGCGGGTGATTCTAAGCGGTCGCAACGTCCTAAAGATATTGCCTTTTTCCATTTTGCATTTTAGTAGGCCAACTACAACAATACGATTATCGAAGTCGCCCCATTCCATGATTGTAAACAATTGATGTCAAAAACTTTTTACGTCGCAATGAAGCTTAAATGTCAACTGCCAAATCGCAATCAATACGAAATGGATGCGCCCAGTGTTGCATTCATAATGAGTGCGTTCAGTTGTGTGCCAGTATTTATGACTTGACTAGGTACTAACTTTAACATATTTTGAAATCAAAGCATTTATACTAGTCATCGGCACTACATTCGTATCAGCGAATAGGACATATCCATAGGAGTTCATTTTTGTAAATAATCTACGATATTGCAATAAAAATCTCGCTCTCAGGAAGATTTAATCATTGTTCAATAACTAAGACCAGAAGTAGAACGGTCTCACTAAAGCCTGAAGTGAATTTAAAATTTATTTCAAAAATACTTGCTCCTAAAATTTCAAATTCAATTTGACCGGCTATCATGCATTAAAAACATATTTCAACTCAATAAAACTACTGTTTAGAATCAATCTACAAATCTACTTAAAATTTAATTCCTTTTTCCTCTTCTCCACAGACACTCTTTACTTCAAATCCATGTCAACATCCAATCGTTATTCTGAAAGACGTCCAATACAACGATCTTAAAACAATGGTAGATTTTATGTACTACGGCGAAGTGAATGTCTCGCAAGAGCAACTTCCGCATATATTGAAAACAGCGGAAATGTTAAAAATTAAAGGCTTAGCGGAAATGCCCGATGCAGCCGCATCGCTAACAAAATCCGAAAGTAAATCATCATCAGAGCAAACTGATCAATTACAAGCTGGTAGCGGTGAATCGTTGTGGGGTAGTACCGATTCACAATTTCATCATCACCATCAACACCAGCATCATCCACAACACCATTTACTACCACATCACCAACAGCGAAGATCACCGTCACCAACGTCGTCCGGTGCATCATCGGCAACTAGACGAAAACGGTTAAGGAAATCATCGAATAGTGGTAAATATAAATAGAATCTGTTCCCAATTCAACTTGTTTCGCTTAAGAACTAGACGCAGGATCTATTTCAGTCAAAGATCATCTCCCCTTTGCAGGATCGACTGAACGGACATCGGAGGAGCAGAGTAGTGTCGAGGGCCAAGCTAATATCAATCTATCCCAAATGGCACAAATGTCGTTTGGCGGCACCGGTACAAATCTAACGCAAGCTCTTCACACGAAAATTATCAAAGAAAGCTCGAGCACCGACACTGATACACACCCACAAGATTCATCGCAGGAAAGCATTGACGAAACTGCCGGTCATCATCCGCACCACCACGTACAGCAAATTGTATAACTCATTCAGAATTATTGTCGGACCAGTCTATTAAAATATCGTTTCTCTCTTGTTGTGCTTTATTTCAGAAACCCGAAGCAGATTTAAGCAACGTACAACAGTCGATGCCATTAGATATATCCGGTCCCGCTACGCCATCTGAGCAAGAAGGACCAAACGTCACTTGCTCACAGCCTCAGTCATCGCATTCGGGTGAGTACGATTACGTTATTGTATCTATGTCTGTTTTGTTTAGTCGATGTATTCATTAGAATTTCTTCTCTCATTCATATCATCAAACACTATGCGAGATATATTTGCAATTCTAAATTAACGTTGATCTTAATCCGCTAGTTTGTTAAAAGTCGTTGTTGTGTCATGTGTATGTGCTCTGAGATGTTTTCATTTTCAATGAAACTGGCTACGAATTTAGAATGTTAGCGATTGAATAAGCGATGGACGTAAACTGATTCAAAGCGTTATCTACAGATTTATATTGTATTTTGTTGGCGGCGTATAAATGATTTGGATTTATTAATGAGAGAGCAACTAGTATTTTATTTAAACTTTAGTCTAAGCCATTGCATTTCAAGAATTCTAAACTTTGTGGTTGTACTCTGGTACAGTCAATTTACATAAAGTATGAACGCAAAATCTTTTAGTATTCTCGCCAATCGTTTTGTGCGGAAAATGCATCCCTCATATACCACGCACAGTTACTAAATCGTGTAAAGCAAAATATAGAACTACAATCAGTACAATGAAATTTATTTACAAATCTACACCAACTCTGACTTAAATTTTAAATTAGTTCGACAAAAAGTGAACGTAAGTCGGCAAAGTCATAATTCAAACCTCATCAGTTCTGGGGGTTCAAGTCGGTATGGACTTCATTCAACAGTATTTTGCTCCCCCTATTTATAACAGAACAATGCAGACGCATTGGGAACAAAAACAACTCCTCCTTTCCATAACAGGAGTTGTTGTTGTTTCCAATGCGTCTGCATTGTTCTGTTATGGATAAGGGGAGCAAAAAAACGCACCTATTATAGACGAGTGTAGATTATTCAGTTCTATGCCTCATTTTACTCCTGATTTCACTCAGGTATCTGATTAGAGCTTGGTTAACTCGAAGCCCGGTGTTTAACCCTCCGAGAACACATCTATTTTTTTTTATCATCGAGAACAATTGGAGTCAAATTGACCCCAACCACTTTTGAACGTCTATAGAATCGCCGCCACTGAAGATTTTCATTTGAAAAAAATGTTTAAGTATTGTTTGAGACCTCTTTTAGTAGTTCTCATACATTAGAAGTGCCTTAAATGTCCTAAATATACCTAAAAAAAAATTCGGGAAAAAACAGTTTTGTGGAAAATTAGCTTTTTTACAAAAAAAAAATCGTAACTTATTTCATTTTCAATGTTTTTGGCTAAAAATTTAAGTGAATACTCTCAAGATATGACAAAATTATAAAAAAATATGCCCTATAGTGGCCCTTGAAAAAAAGGTATTTAATTTGCATATTTACGATGGCAATTGTGAAGATTTTAAAATTTGCATATTTAAAAAAAAAAATCATAACTTTGTCAATTTTTAATATATTGAGCTTAAAATGTATATGAATACTCCCCAGATATAGTAACACAATAAAAAAAATTAGCCCTATATAAAGGGTTGCAAAAAAGGTATAATCTTCTGAATAATCAGACTCTGATTGCTCCGAGACATGGTCGTCTTCGGAGGAATCACTGTCGCCAAAATTGTTATCATTGTCTTCAGCTAACAAATTATTGCGTATACTAGAACGCAGATTATACACCATATTGCTAAAAACAAAAAAAAATAAAAACACTTGCAAACTTATTTTTTGGCTTTTTTAAATTAATCTGTCGATTTATAAAGTAAAAAAAAATTTGAATTTTTACCTCAAAATTGACGTCGAATACAGATGGGGTCTATTGACCCCTTGGTCTGCTTCAAAGGCTTCTCAACGACTACTGACGATTTGGGACTGGAAGCGAACTGTGTAAACTTATGGTCAAGACACAGAAATATATTTAGGAGCCTATAGTACTCCTCTATTCCCACAGGCCTAAGCGCTGCGATCGGTCAAAAAGGTCTCTGGGGTCAATTTGACCCCCTGTGTTCTCGGAGGGTTAACCACGCACAAAAGACGCCAATGCTTTACTCATTTCACTACTCAAGCTGTCGAAAAGTTGCAAATCAATTTAAAATATTTGAAAGTTAAACAATCATTAGTAAGGAGGTATTCATTTTAAATCATAAATCAATAAAAACAAACAATTTAAAAAACTTTTATTTCCACTTTGAAACTTTTATTTTCACTTTCCACTAAAAAAAATTTTTTTTTTTTAAGTTTTGTTAGATAGGTTGGTAATCGATATCAAAAGAGGTGATAGAATCCGCTAGTCAACTGGCTTAAAGCGTGGATCGCACCCATATTTCGGTTTAGCTTAAGTTAATAATAGCTCGGCAAATAATATTATTATTGTCATATTCAGTCGTATTTTATTCGGGTCCAATTTCTGTATAGATCTCCATAATTTTTCTGAAAAATTTAAATTTTCGGGTTCTATGCAAACTTGCCCTTGAAAATGTTCCTTGGAATTCGAAGAACCATTTGGGTACAGGATTATTATCTCCACCGTCACATAAAAAATTTTAGGGGCTAAAGCATTTGAAGAAATTCATCAGACATAGACATCTCACTATATGTTGCAAGAAAGTCTTTTATTCCCAGCACATTGCCCAATAAATATTCAATTTCATCTCTTTTTCCTGATCAATAAGTAATGATAATCGGTTATTTCCAGTTCGCATAAAATTCAAAAAAAAAATGTTACTGCTACATATACTCACTAAGTCAGATTTTAAAAAAAAACATAAATAGGCCACGATTCCTGGGAGGTAAATTCATTTGAATACGAGTGGTCGAAGAGAGTACATCAAAATGGATCAAAACGAAATCAGAGTTGTCATTAAGTACTTCTGTTTGAAAAAATTGTATACCGGCGACATGGTGGGAACATTAGAGGACTCTGCTCCTCCATATTCCACCGTTGCACGCTGAGCCAAAGAGTTTAAGGTGAACACCGCGAAGGACGCGGTAAGTTCCAATGAAGGTGAACACCGCGAAGGACGTCCAACCACGTCCCTCACTGAAGACAATGTGAAAAAAATCAAAGATATCATGTCGGTAGAACGAAGGGTGACCATCAGGCAAGTAGCTGAGGTCCCAAGGATCTCTAATGGCCGTGTTCAAAAAATCGTTGTCCACGAATTACATATTGTCAGCTGTCATGAGCTACTCAGAATTACTTACCTAGATTATACATTTCTTACTGATTAAACTAGTCGTCTTTGAACACTCGAAGTGAGCAGTTGTTTATTTTCATTGGAACTCGGTTTTTCCGGAGTGCACCTCGCTACAAAAAAGCGTGACGTTGGATCCTGACTCAAGCGACGAAGAAACCGAAGCCAGCAAGAATCTCAATCCGAGGACGTCTTGAACTACTCAGAATTACTTACCTAGATCACACATTTCTTACTGATTAAACTAGTCGTCTTTGAACACTCGAAGTGAGCAGTTGTTTATTTTCATTGGAACTCGGTTTTTCCTGACGATATGAAGGGGTCTCTGCGAGTTGGGGGCCGAGAATGTTAACCGACTGGCAAAAGAAGAAACGAGATTGAATATCGAAAAGTTCCAGGCAGATCAGGAGAAGTTTTTGTTTTTGCAAATGCCCTTGGCAAATGGTTTTTGGCAAATTTGTTTGCGAATAACCGAATATTAAAGACGCGATGAGCACATACCACAGTCATATTGACGCCTCTCTCATCCTGTCATCAAAAATTCTTCTAGTCCTACACTCGTCCTCGTAAAAAATCTCTTTGCATACCTTCTGTGCTCTATCTTAATGACTTATCTATTACGTCACCACAAGAAATTTGTGAGCTGATAACGCGTTTATTACCTTCTGGCACTCCCTAGCATAGTTCCTCATTTTCTTATGATATCTCCTCTTTTGAACCTAATAGACTTTCCTTGTTTCGTACGGATATCTTTAGTTCGAAGCATCAGCTTTGGTCCTTTATCAGTCTTCTTTAATCATAGTAATTCGTTCATTTTTTTCTAACATCCTTAAAGCAAGGAATACGTCTTGCATTTACAATTTTCACGTCATATCTCTTATTTCGCTTCAGTAAGTTCCTCGAACGGATAGCTTACATTGAAGAATATCCTATAATTGAACTTTTCACCAACAGTATCTAACTTACTATCGTTCACTGAACTGTTACTTCTACTGTTAAGGCAAGTGGATGTACGGGCTATCCATTTCGTGCTTGAGAAAGTAAAACCCTGCATACCGACGTCTGTCTCAGATACACGCCAACCACACTTTCAATTATTTAGTTGAAGGTTTGCCATTTTAGGCCAACCACACACGGCGGTTCAATCGAAGCGTTTAACGCGTCGGTTTTTCTCGACGGTGACACAGCGGTTTTCAGAAGCGTTTATCCAATGCATTCATCAATGCGTCCCGAAAATTTCACCTTGATCGGATTTCGCAGCTATGAAAAAATCGGAAAACGCTCGAAGAACCGAGTCGATGGGTCATTTCTCTCGTTTACCGGCTTGGTTCCAAAACCGAGAGTCATTACAATGCTAAAGTAAAGTTTGCAATAGAAATTTCCAGGATTCGTGATTTCGCAATTGGCTGGTGTGAATCGGCCTCCAAGATCCTGCGATTTGACGCCTCTGGATTTCTTTTTGTGGAGCTACGCGAAAGGTCGTGTTTATGCGAACAATCCCCAAACTCTGGACACACTGAAAGACAATATTCGTGAAGTCATGGCCGAGATATTGTCCCAAATGTGCCAGAAAGTCATTGAAAATTATCTCAAAAAGATTGAGTCCTGTAAGAAATCCAGTGGAGGACATTTGAACGATTTTATGTTTCTTTACAATGAAATCAAAATTACATCACTTTCCGAATATTTTGTATTTTTTGAAGTTTACTTTCTCAAGCATGAAATGGATAACTCTATATTATATATGTTATATTGTTTTAGATCTACTTCTGATCTCTTGATTCTCGGCCCTCTACGTTTCCTTTTGCTCATGAAATATATGCCCTCCATCTATAACTTCTCCTCTCTCTTGTATGCTAACGATCCTTAAATATTTAGGGTGATCGAATCAGTTCACGACTGCTCCCAGCTACAGGATGGCTTAAGTGTGCTAGACTGGGGAACTGCTGCTCTCTCATTCTGTCACGTTTTTCTATTCTACCCATGGCTCATTCTTCAGTCCTGTTAATAGCTTGAAGAACTTTGATGAAGTATTTGATTCAAAACTTAAATTTATCCGTATATTACGTGTAGCGAATCCAATCCCGGGATCCCGGCTAATTTCTGGTCCCGAAAATCCCGGGATTGATGAGTTCTAATCCCGGGATTTTCGGGATTAGAAATTGGCCTGGATTCCGGGGCCGGGAGTCAAGCATAATCGGCAATCAAATTACGGCAAGACTCGAAAAGAGCAAATAGAATCCATATTTATGAGAAAGCAATTAGCATGCAGGTTCACATCAAAATGCGTAAAGAATAGAGCAAAACAAACCGATGTAACAGTTAACAAGAGAATACAAAGGGGTTTGTAAATAAATAAGTATGGACTGTTTCGCATTTAGTGCATTCGTTACTTCGAATGATTTGAGGAAATTAATACTAGCGAATGCATACACAGATTTACCAAAATCCTCAATAACAATAAAAAAAAAAGGCTGTGGGCTATGCAAGCAGGATAAAAATAAATAATAAAAAATGAGATAAGACAGGCTAGTATCTCAGGTGAACGATTCAGTTTGACGTTTGATGAGTGGACCTCGACAACAAATAGGTGCTACACAAATATTAACATCTACTTAGTGAATTCTTACTGGAGCTTGGTGTGAGTAAGGATATCAATGACAGTTGCAAACTACCTAGATATATTAAAAGAGCGTTTCGCTGAGTTTGATATTTCTCTAGGAAAAGACATTGTTACCATCATAAGTGATGGGTCAAATGAAATGCGAAAAGTAGGCAGACTAGTTAATACAGAGCAACATATTTGTTTGGCACATAGCATCCTTTTGGCAGTTTGCGATGTTCTCTATAATAGGAGGTCCATTCTAGATTAAAGAGTTGATGAAGCAGCTGATAATCTGGACGAAGACCACGAAGATTTGGACGCTCCTGAATCAGCTTACTACGTTGAACCCGGCTGCCTGCAAGACACGCTAGATCTGACGAAGGACATCAGCGCATGCATAAAGAAAGTTCGTAAGGTAGTTTTATATTTTAAAAAAGCTTCAGCGAAAAATAATAACGATCTTCAAAACTATGTCAAATCCGAGCAAGGCATTTAATTGTCTCACTTACTGGATTTAAAATAAGATGAAATAATCTCTGGACAATGTTTAAACGGTTTTCCATTTTGAAAAATAGTATACATTAATAGGCCTGCAATATCCAGAGCGATTGAAAGAAACTGAGTTTGATTCGATTCACAAACTTATTGAAGTTTTGCTCCTTGTAAAATTGACTGTGGAGGCCTTAAATCACAAAGATGCAAATTTATGCACTGCTAATACATCATCAAGATTTTTATTTAGGCTGCTAGGAGAAAAACGGTCCATTCTTGTGAATGCTATGAAAATTGCAATATTGGACCGAATAAAAGAGCGTCCATGTACTGAGCTATCTGGTTAGCTAAGCTATCTCCAGAATCTACATTGTGCCAGCAAAAACTTACCAAGTGAAATAGAATCTCTATTTTGGAAACCAAGCAACGCAAATATTTAAAAAAAATACTTCAATGATCTAGATGCTGAACCCTTTGCTTGCTAGCCAAAAAAATGAGGAGAACCCAGTAGATACCCAGTAGATATTGAATCAGAACAAGGTAGTCGTCAATTGATGCTACAAGAAGAGCTGCAAAAGTATGAAAATAATCAATCATGAAATGCCGCAAGAAACTAATCTAATTAAAACTATTGCAAAAGAAATGAAACTTTTCGAAAGTGGTGGCACTCGCATAGTTTGGAGCAGGCTTACCAATATTTATCGACCGTTTCCGCGCCATCCAACATCGGGAATAAATTTAGAAGCAGGCTTGGAGACGATAATTTGGATACTTTGCTATTGCTTCAATGTTACTTCCGAAAAAACCAATGAACTTTGGCAGAATTTCTACGTGTTGAATATTTTATATGTTAAGAGTTGTGATTTATTGTTGTGATTTTTAGTCGTGATTTGTTGTTGTAATTTGTAATAGTTGTAATTTTAAATATTTCTTTCATACTGTCAACGTCTCGGATAATTAAAATTATTGTTTTTATTTGCATCAATTAAATAAATTAGTAATTATTCAGTAACATATTTTTTTATACAGTTTTCAGCTTACTTATTGCTGTAGTTTTGAAATGTTGGCACATAATATAGTCTGTTTATTAAAAACTTGACTTATTTTGTAGTGTTACATTTTGGATCTCGAATCCCGGGATTTGAGATTTTTTAATCCCGTAATCCCGGGATTGAAAAAATGGTTCGGGATTGGAATCCCCAATTACGTGTCACATTGAAAAGTTCTCGATTGAGCAACTTGTCATATTTCGTGTCCTTAATATTGTTACTTAATTGGTGCAGATGAGTCTATGCAACGTAGGTATTATCGCTCGTCACTCCTTAAAAAATTGAAAATGAATTGAAAAATTTACACATTACTAGTGCTGGTTTTAGTTATAATCTCATCCTACCCTTTGGAGGTGTAATCATAAAATAAATATTTTCTCAAACATTTTGTCTTAGCAGAAAATTATCTTTTTAGCTTCCAAAAAACATTTCTATCGCGAAAAAAAAAAATATTTGTGAAAAACGATAGGTAATTTCCATCCGCAATCACTTGCTAAGAGGTTTTTCGATTGAAAAGATGTTTCGGACAATACGGCTCCCACTAGATATTTTTATGATTAGACTTATGATACACTGCTGGTATTGGTACCAGGGTATGGATACCATGGTATCGATAAGTTGGGAGGGTGATAGACTGCACCTACGTGGGATTATGTAACATCACATGTCAAAAGTGAAAACTGTCAAATAGAGTGTAGAATCAAAAATGAAACGGAATTCAGACGTACCTGTATTTTTTGTCAAATTTGCTTGTTAAAACTGTCAATTTTTTCTAATTCATATCAAAACAAGCGACACTTTCAAAATAAAACCATTCAGTGACATTTGTCAATTATCTGTATTGGAAAGTTTCATTGCTACACTCACCACTGGCTGGAAATTGTCTCTGTTGGCAGTAAAATCTCATGTTGAAATCCCATCCAACGGTGTAGATACCCCGTATGTATCGCTTTGCCGAGCTGGTATTAGCCTAGAACTGGATGATACACTGGTGGTATGGACGATACCATAGTCTCAATACCAGCAGTGTATCAGTAGTCTTACAGGCTTCTTCAAACTATTCTTACGATTTATCATTTGTGCAAAAGAAATCACCCACTCAAACCATTTGTTGGCATCAATCTGAGATGTATTATTTGGTTAATTGAATGCGAATTTTACTTCTCAGTTCTTGAACCCTTGGTCTCATTTCTCTCAAACATCTGTAATAGATCCCTGTTTTCACTTTGCTTCCGAAATTGTTTATTTACAATAATAAAGAAATAAAAAAGTAACCGTAGGTGATGTTGAAGGTGCGATCGCAAAGTACATTATCCTGCGACCCAAAGTATTGAAAACACACAGAACAAGGCGGTGGGCTCAATTCACAGAAACAGAGGTCTCGTTTTGCTACTAAAGTAGAAAAATAGAATATTTACAACAAACATTTTCAACTTTCATCCGAAAAGTGTTTATATCGCACGAGTCTAATCTTACCATTCTTTATTATGACAAATATTTATAAATTATATTAAAATATATAAATTCACGTTTCATATTTCATAAACTTATTGTAATTTGTTTCTATTTGCTTTAACCTGATCCAGTATTTACAATGATAAATGTATAAAACATAAATGCCAACAAAGACATCAGGTGGAATTGTTTCACACATTCATGTAAAATATTATTTAATTGACTTTTGTATAAAGTATGTTTTCAATGTCCGATAAAATAAATATGCTGCACAAATGACAAATATGCTGATAGTTATTTTTCAAAAATTAATTTTCTTAAATTTGTAAAACTAACCATAAACATGTTAATACATTCGTGAACGCTGACGTGAGTTCACGTCTTTTCAAATTACATTCCTGCTTACTGCTAAATGCTGTTTCTAAAGGCTGCCGTGTTATGGATATCTTATTATTGTTTCCTAGATGTAGGAAATATGCATGCATATGCATAATTGCAGCGTACAGTATTTACCGGCAACTAGGAATAACATTTGAAAAGACGCGAATTCATGCCAGCGGGTGCGATTTTGTTAAAATTTTATTTTGATTCTCGTTTAACATCAATCGGAATTATTTCAACGCAAGAAGTACGTTCTTCCTATGTGTTTCATTGCATAGGGGAGAGACACACTTGAAACTAACTCAGCATTAAAATTAAATAGACATTACATACTGAAAATAGACATAGACGCCTGAAGTCTAAAGTGTTAAATATTATTGAAATGATTGTTTTTGTTGTACACTATCCTTGCAAATCTGGGATCAGGGGAGAGCTATAGAAGTCAAGTAATAGTTAAAATTTCGGCATGTAAATAGAATCAAGTCAATTCTACGGCAAATTGGAACGATTTGACGTAGAATAGATATGATGCAAAATGAAAACGTGTTAAACGGATGCTGCTTGTATGAGTTGCAATCTGTTTTCAAAATGAGGTTTCAATTTTTTTGCTAGTAATTGCCTAGTTATATATCGACAATTTAATTTTTACTCGTTTTTCATTTATTACCGTTTGACAAATTTCGTATCATTCTGCAATTGATAATAGTTCGATCGAATTTTTTCTTTGAGAAGATTGTAGAAAAAGATCAAGCAATGATATAGAAATTCAAAATTCCTTCATAATAATTAATTGGCTCTCCTTCCTCTCCCAGGTGTGCAATGGACGGTTGTGGACTCAAGCTATCCACGATTTTCGCTGTCATCATGTCAGGCTAACCTCGCTCTCGGTGGTGATCATGCTTCGAACAACGGAGCAAACGCTTCGAACGGCCAACATCATCAACCACAGCCGCAGCAGCAACAACAGCATCAGCAATCAATCACGTCGTCAGGGAATAGTATAGTTACAGCTAATCAGCAAGGACACATACAAATGCACTATCAAGGATCGGCATACAACCCACAGATGATATCAGTAAATAGTCTCGTTAGTAATTATTCCCAGAATCTATCAACGCCTACATCACCGAACGAATCCACAATGGTACAATCGGTGTACAGTCAAGGGCCTACCCCTACGCAATCACCAGTGCACCAAATGACAGGTGGCAACAATTCAACGCCTGGTTTGAATGCGCAAAATCAGCCATCGCAATCGAATCCAACACCGCAACCGAAACGAAAACGATCGGTGAACCCACAGGGTGACGAAAATTTCATAAGGGCTCTCGAAGCCGTGCGAACGGGTGGCATAGGATTTTGTAAGGCAGCTCGTTTATATGGAGTGAATAATCGAACGCTATGGCTAGAATATAAAAAACGTGGCTATCCGATAAGCAGGCCCAGCATTAAAAATCGAATCAAACTCGAACCCAATATATCGCCGCCGCCATCATCGACTCCTACCAACGAAGAAAACACTATAGAGAATTACGAACACATCAATCAGCCAACGATAAATATGCAAGTTCCTCCAACATCGGACACGCCCACACCGATTATGTGCCCGCCACATGCTCATCCGATGGGTGTGATGAGTTTTCTAGATACCCGACACATGGAATTCCCAACCAGTATTCACACGATGTCGCGTCAACGATATGCAGACAGTGCCGTTAATGTGAATACAGCTGCGATGAATTTGCAGGGTCTAAATTTTAATTCTATCTAGATAATATTTTAAACTCATGGCAGATTTGCGTGTAATAACCAATACCTAATGTAAAATGATGATGTAACATTTAGAGCCAGATTTCACTAGTAACTTGTATGGACTTACAATCGAAACAAACGTAAAATGTTTCAAGATATCTATTTTTCGGATTGAACTGCAAATTTAACGCTTTTACTGATGGTTATAATGTGATGCTGAGAACAGGAATGTTCTAAACAGGTTTTAGTTCTTCAAGCCCAGCCATGATACTTTTCACTTGAATCTTAAGTACACACTCAAACCCTACAAAACAATTCACTACCGACTCACAATTCACAAATGTGTATGAGAGCATTACCAAAGCCAAAACTTAAAATTTTGAAATTAATATCGCACACACGAGTGCAAAAGCGAGATATTCGTTTATATTTTTTGGTTTTGATTTTATAAGTCTGGAAAAATTGACTTAAATCGTGTACCGTATCATTTGTAGTTCACTAAAGTGAACGAAACTTGACAAATCTGTCAGATAATTACACTATGGTTACGCCACATATTTTCTACGCATTCGAACATTGACTTAAGTCAATTTGAGCTCAAATACCATTATAGTCCAGCCTTTTGTCTCTTCTTCAGTGTTTGGAGTTTCCGTAATGCATACACTGCCAAAAGATTCCTAAACTCTTTCAATTGAATCTTTCACATCATGACATTTCTGACTACATTTGAACAAGAGTTTTCTCATTATGGTTTTTCACTCGATGCATACCTGCTAGACTTTTGCTTTGTCTTCATTATCGAAAATTCCATAAACAAACGTATATTTTAATAAAAAAACCGATTTTTCCTTTAGAAGCTAGATATATTGAATTTTGTGACAAATATCGATATTTCGAGGGTAATCTGCCCTCTTCTTCAGTGTCTATCAGTCTGATAGACACTGAAGAAGAGGGCAGATTACCCTCGAAATATCGATATTTGTCACAAAATTCAATATATCTAGCTTCTAAAGGAAAAATCGGTTTTTTTATTAAAATATTTTTTTGAGCTAGGAAAAAATTGGTACACATTAAATACAATTAAACGTATATTATTACAAAAAAATGCACTGTCAAATCTATTGATTATTTCGCAAAGAAAGCAAGAAGTGCAGGATAAAGAGTGTGACTAAATTGGACTGCGAAATACAACCATTAGCTCTAGAGTTTCGTGCATTTTGAAAAGTCATGCATATCTGGACCTCTTTGATTCCATTGCCTCCGAAATTTAGCTTTAAACGCTTTCGTATCTACGTCTCACGCTACTCGTGGTGACTCGAACATATTTTTATGTATTAAGCAATGTTCATTTGAACTTGACGCAAATTTTTTAATGAATTATTGCTTCAGAACAAGCATCATGCGAATATAGTGATTAATCCAACTTGGCACTAATAATCACTGATTCGCACATTAAATTTCATACGCGGTTCAAAGTTGAATTAAGGTCAACTCAAAGTGAAAAGTTCCAATACACAGAGAAAAATAGATCTAGTCGAAGTATAAAGATGAAGTGTTGAAAATCGTGTTCTACATCTGAAGAAAAGTTCAAACAGGAACATTGTATCGTTTTTTAAAAAAAAATCTAATCAAAGCAAATCAAATACAGATCATACTCGAAAAATGATGGAAATCAAATTTTTTGTTTAGAAGATATCAGCCATCTCTTCAACTAATGATTAACAAACACTACACAATAAAGGAAGAAATGTAAAGCGCTTTAATCCTAAGATGAATGAATAGAATAGAATAGAATATTTTTTAGTACTTAAGGATACATTTTAGTTCAATTTAGTTGTTTTAAAATGACCGATATTTGTTTAAAGAAATCTACATGTATCGGGTGAAATGTGTGCAGATTTACAAATTATCGTAAACTAATTTTTTATTTTAAAATTAAAGTGATTCATGAATATAAAACAATAATAGTAGATTTGAGAGCAATAATCGAAACATATGCTGAAATATGTGTAGAAAAAAATCTCTGAGAATCTTATGTAAAAGATACAAATTAGAAATCATTGTTATTTTTGCGCCTGAGATTAAGTCACTCATCTTTAATTTTCCTTTGTTTTGATCTAACTAACACTTGATGAATTCTAATGGAATTTCTGTTGTAAATTTATAATTAATTGTTGTGATAATTAATTTTCTTTCGTTTGAAATGTCTATGATTGAAATTTATCTAATCGGGATTATGAATGCTACTTAAAATATAGTTCGCAATATCTTCCTTGAAACTAAGATCTGAAAATAAACATGATGTCAAAATAAAAGAAGATAGAGATTGAGAAAAGCAACTAATTATGAATATTGTTACTATTATTGCATAAGTTCTTGTGTAAGGGAAAAACATACGAAAAAGCATTTATCAATTGTAGTGTTTTTGTGTGTTTATTATTATTGCGATATAAACATGAAGATAAAGGAAATAAATTTCTTTTAATAGAAGATGTATGGAATGTTCATTGTATGTAAATATTTATTATGCATTGAGTTAAAAAATTGCTCGCACTTTAGATTAGAATTTCCTGACTGATACAAGGACACGCATAGACCTATTCTGCCCTACTAAGCATAAACGTTCTATCTACATTTTAGTACTTTCGAGATATTCACTGATTTGTGTTTTGATTTGTACTGGTGGTATATGGAGAGTGCATTTTTCAATATTGATTTTAACGTACTTTCACAAAAGATAGGTTTTTCAAATTTTGTAGAATTATGCAATGGAGTTTGCCATATAGTTATATAGCATCGGACAAGAAGACCTGGAGTTTAAAGGTCTAGTCAAAGTGGTCATCTAGAGCCCAAGACCTTTTTGCCGAATTGAATGATGTCCTTCAACCACTGCTCCGTCAAGTGTGTTAGGTCCATCAGCAATGTCTTACCGAAATAACGCTGCCTATTTTCCATAGCGCCGAACAGTCAGACCAGAGATGTTGTATTGATTCTGAAACTCCAACTTCTGGCACTTCTTCCAGGTGTCGCTGGTTAATAGTCACAGTTTCTTGGTATGTGCTACTACAAGACAGTGGCCAAAAAAATGATGCCGACCAACTATTTGCAGTCGTCCACGGTAATTTAAGCGGGCATTTAGTTACTTCGAGCTTGTATGACCCCCACATGATTTTGGTTATTCTGCCGGTCCGAATTGCACGCCTCCTGCACACTGCAACCTTCATAATATTGTAGTCAATCCAGCACTTAACTGTTTGGATAGAAAATGAGATGTCTGCCGATGCAACTAGGCGAAGACTGGCGACATGCTTGGCAAATGGATCCGCTTTTTCTTTCTCATCAATGAATTCATTTATTTTTTTAATTAGACCAATTTACAGATTAAAAATCCACTTACATAATTGAGAAATATAAAAATTTAGATAATTAGTGACTAATAGGAAATGAATTGGACTTAAACGTAATGTATCCAGGATATGTTTTTTAAAGGAGGAAAAAGTAAGAAGCTAAGACGCAATTTGAAGCTTATCATGCCTGCGAAATATGGAACACTGAACTGATACAAAAGACGAGTAAACTCGCGCTGGGCAGATTAAATGGTATCCGATAAGTACACGAAAGGAGGAGACCACACTTGGGAGCAGTACTCAAGGATACAACGAAGTAAGGAGGTAATCAAAGAGAAACGTGGACCGCGAAGAACGAAATCTACAACTTTTGATGCCCTAGAGGCAATATAAAACACATGTAGTTAAAATTTCAACTTCGCGTCAAGCACTAAACCGAAATCTGAATGCTGGACCGTATGAAAAAAATGAAAAACTTGGTTTAACGGAAAAGTACATAACTAGACTTTTGGATACATTAAGAGGGAGTGAGTTTCTAGTACATCATGCATTTAAGGCTGTGAGATGTGACTGCAATGAAAGCCAGTCATTGACTGGTGAGATTTCATGAAACAGCCTAAGATCGTCCGCATAAAAAAGGCATTTAGATGAAAATACAGAAGGAAGGTTATTTATTAAAAAAAAAAAACAAATAATAGACGTCCCAAGAATGTAGCCTTGTGGATCAACAGGCCTAAAAAGGAGGGGAAGAACAAGCATTGAGCATAAGTTTGGTGGTACGTTTGTGGATGTAAGATGAATACCAGCAAATGGGGAGACGGAATATGCCAAACCAAGTAACCCTATCAAGCAGTCTGGTCGAACTTGTCGAAAACGCTCGCATATCAGCATATATAACATCAACTTGGTGCCCATTGTCAAGAACAGAGGATACAAAATCGACAAATTCGAGTAAATTAGTTGAAGTGCAGCAATTTTTGATAAAAATGAGTTGCGCATTTGATATTTTTCCATGCCCACCACTGTAGAATTGATCGCGTACTATTTTTGCTAACAGCTTAGAAAAACAGTGAAGAAGGGATATTTGGCGATAGTTCGAATCGTTTTCAATATCTCCCGTAAGAAAACTTTTCTTCAATTTCCACCATGAATGGAAAGCACTGAGACTGTAATGGCAGCAGTGGTCTCGATGGTATAGCTAAAAGATTCGCAAAATCTCTTTTATTTAAAATCTCATCTTTGTGCATACTTTTTAACCTAAGCTTTCAGGTTAAAAAGTATGCACAAAGAAGATAAAATAGATGTTTCGAATATTTTGGCTATAATCATTGACACCACTGCTGCCATTAGAGTCTAGGCAAGACATGCCAATTTCCACTTCGATGGGGTTCACTGAGCGAAAGTTTATAGAAGGGTTAGCGATAAAATTGATCATACGAAGCTACAAGCGAAGAAGAAAATAAGCTAACAAACATAGTTTATATTTCATGCGCGCATAGATTTTGAATCAAGAAAAATCCAGAATATTCTGAATCTTCTCTTGTTGCCGAGCCTGTTTAGAGTCTGAATACAGTTTGGCATGAACTTCAATTAATGTGTGTGAGACATCAGTGCTTTTACCGCAGCTTTACAGTTTGCGGAAATATCCGTTCTGTGGCTTTTCGTATTACAAAGACCTCCTGTCTGAAAAACATTACAGTGATTCGGAAGCCTGAAAGCTGTATCTTTATCGCAGGCTGCAGAGTAAACTGTAGCAAACACTCCTGCAGCCGTTTGTGATCCGTCGGGTCAGATGCTAATGGCCTTTTTTTCCTGCCCATCTCCTGCGGTCGCTTGAGAGTGGGTAGCAAAAGTAGGGTAGAGTAGTAAGTGCATCTTGCGTGCGAAAAACAATCACAGATTAGAGAGGAGCTACGTTCAGCAAAAGTTTTTTCAGTGTAATTTGCAGTTACTTGAGTAGCAACGTTAGCCATAACTGCAGGTTAATGAAGATCAGCAACTACAACGTCTGTATCAAGGACAACTGTCTCAGCAGCTCATTGATCTTCATCTGCAATACCATTCTCCAGTGCCGTCTCCTGGACCAGAATTACAACTTATTGATAATTTTAATGGCCTCATTAGAGTAGTCTCATCTCCTCTTCAAATTTTCTTTTCTCGTGTTGCTGCTGATACTTGCGAGGAAGACGAAGATGTTTATATCTCGGAAGCTTGGAAAGCCGGATAATATCAGCCACAAGAAACTCACCAAGGATTCTGACAGCCATCGTATTGTGAGCTCTTTCTTACTGATGCTTCCAACTAAATTAAGCATGATCGGGCGCCTTGATTTCTTGCCTGCTGACGTTCTTTTTAAAGAATTTGAGTTCCCTCGTGGAAATTTTCGCAAAACTCCGGCCCGGCTCCCGTCCAATTGAATAGATCCTGTCTGCCCAAAAATCATCGTTTTCACTTTTTTTTATCAAAATGTTCGTCGACTAAGAACTAAACTTTAGGATTTCCTCTGCAGTAGCTTCTGACGATTTTGTCTGTCTGACAAAAACTCGACTTTCTGCTGATTTTTTCAACGATTAGTTATTTTCTCTTCATAACGTCTTCAGAGGTGATCGCACTAGTCATTTATCGAATAAAACAGACCGTGTGAGTTCTAATTGTCATACGCAAAGTACTTCATCCATATAGAAGTGTATATTTATTCTAATAACTCGAAGTATTTTGTTCTGGTCGTGTGCTCGTTCCCTCAAAACAATCAACCAATTTCTCAATTTTTTGCTGGAGGTAACTCTGCATCTATTCCTCAAGATATTTGTGATTTGATTACTAGGGTTTTCGCTTCTTTTTTTCCTCTCCCTATAATTTTTTCATGGAACTTAATTTCGTCTTTGACTCTTCATTTGGAGATTGTGATGACAATTCCTCTTGAAGTAGAAATCTTAATATTTTTTATTGAATACAAACAGTTATCCTGATGGTATTCTAAATGTGTTTACTAAATCTCTTGTATCTTTCTTATGTGTTTTTCTGTCTCTTTTATTTAATTTGAATTTGTCCGTAGGTATATTTCGTCTAGCTGGAAAGTTGCCAATGTTTTTCCGATTTTAAAATCGAGGGACATTAGTAATATTGCCCACTACCGTCCTATATCCTTCCTCTCTAGCTTTCATAAGTTACTTGAGCGGATCGCCCATGATAAAATTCAGAGTGATTTCAGTCACTTGTTTTCTGCGGGGCAAGATAGATGCATTCATAGACAACTTTGTCGCCTGTTCCCTTGAAAACAGTCTACAAGCTGATGTGATCTAAACTGACTCCATGAAAAGAGCACTTGAAAGGGTAAACCACTCAGTGTTTTTGGAAAAGTGACGTAATCTCGGTGTTTCGAGTATTCTTATTTCCTGATTATCTTCCTACATACATTTTTAATGGCTGTTCTTCTTCCCCTTACTATCTTACCCCTGGTGTTCCCAAGTTTCCATCCATGGTCCCCTCCTTTTCACCTTATTATTCAATTAACTTGTTAAAGTGTTGCTACAAGAGGTCGAATAAGCGGTAGCGGGGGAAAAATATAAAACAAAACACACACCAAATACAAAAACACAACTTAACTTACAAGTCTGACATTTATCAGTAATATATCTGACGGCTATGGGGAACACGTAGTCAAGTTAAGCTATTTCTTCAAATCCTGTGTCGCTTAGGACATGCCTTGTAACTCACTCAGTGTTCAAGGGTGCATTGTCCTGCAAAAACAGAACTCCTTTCGCTGGTTTGCCTCACCTTTTCTCGACCACCACTTGACATACTTTTGTCAAAAATGCGACTTAATAATCCTCGTTCATTACAGGAAGGTAGTAAGAAAGATGGAAGAAAAACTCACAAAAAAAAAACAAAAAAATTTTGCAATCCCAAAAGCAGTCAGTGGCCATGAGCTTCTATGCCGATCTTTCAACTTTGAATTTTTACGCTGTCCTTTCTCCTTTTTTTATACATTGCATTGACTCCTTTTTTGACTATGGATCGTGTTTTCATTTCTATGTTTGATCAACAGCGACAATACGAAAAAAAAAATCATCAGGTTTATCGTCTACGATGTTCAAAAACTGCCGCGAGGCTATGACTCGATGCTGCTTGTCCAGTGGGCTGAGCATTTTTGGCACCCATCATGCCTTCATCGTTTTCATGTGTAAATGGTTATGCAAATTGCCGCTGATTCGTTCCTAGGTAATGTCTGCTTGTCACCATTTGACACGCCGAACGTCTTCAGCAATTTTTTTTACTTTTTCAATATTTTTTGCGGTGACGGCATCGTTTAGACGCCCTAGCCTGGGATCATCTTAAAGCGACTCTCTGCATTGCTTGGATTCTCGATTCCAACGTTTCATGGTGGAAAATGAAGATGCATACTCCCTACAAAGTGTAGATATATCTTAAAATATTTCAATATTAAAGTTGACATAAACTGCCAAGAACCAAATATCAACTCCGTAAGTAGACGAACGACCAACATAATTAATTTTAATGTAGTAAAAAGCAAGCTCGATTTGATCGATTGGGACTTAGTTATCAATAGTGTTGATGATGCTAACTTATCTGCTCATAAATTTATCCAGTCTATCTGCAACACAATCAAGCAATCTACAAATACTAAATTTATACCGTAAAAACTCAAACCCCTGAAGCATTAGATTTCTGTAGAAATAATCGTATCAATAAGGAAAAGAGACGAAATAAAAAAAGTATTAACAGAGAACCATTCAACATCGATCTAAAAACTGACTAAGTTAAATATAGAAATAAATTAAATACCATCAAGCTAAGACAAACTGGTACCAAAAACGAATCAACAACTCTAGCAACAACAAGAAGTTATGGGAATTAGTTAATGATATTACAAATAGTAAGATTCCCAAAAATATTCCATTGAGTTTAATTGACATACTTCATCCGGAGCTAGCTTCATCATCTGAGAGTGAAAAGAACACATCCCTTGCTAAACACTTCAATGATTATTTTGTAAACATCGGAGAGTAAACAGCAAGGAATTTCGATAATAACAGCGAAGATGTTTTACCAAACACAAATAACATCTTCTCTAACTTTCATCTTCATAAAATAGACAGTAATGAACTGCTTACTGTAATAAATTCACTTAAAAAGCAGTCATCCCCAAGTTGGGACAATTTAAATAATAGGCTAATTCAAACAATTAAAAATAGCATTATATCCCCCTTAACGAAACTGCTCAATAAATGTCTAAGTGGAGGAACCTTTCCGACTGACTTCAAAAAGCTATTGTTATCCCTATATTCAAAGGAGGAAATCGTCTGGACGTGAATAACTATAGATAGATATCACTTCTACCCATACTTGCGAATATATTTGAAAGATGTATAAAAAATAGATTAACTAAATACTTGACTGAAAATAATGTACTATCTAGTAACCAATACGGGTTCCAAGAAAAATTAGGTACAGAGGATGCAGTACTAAAGGTCATAAACTTTAGGTACAGAGGATGCAGTACTAAAGGTCATAAACTTCTTGTACTCTGAAATCGACAACAATAATAAGCCTTTAGCTGTATTTATGGACATAAAAAAAGCATGCGACACTGTACCCAAAAATTTGCTGATTAAAAAACTAAGTGGTATTGCCATCATAGGTAAACCCCTGAAGTTACTAAACTCATACCTTAGCTTAAGCCAACAAAAGGTCAAAGCTAACAACGCTTATAGTGATTGGTATTTGAAATCTGATCTAGGTTTACTACAAGGGACTGTCATTTCACCCTTGTTATTGCTCATTTATGTAAATCATCTTTGCATTTTGAACGAAAGATCACTTAATAGTAAAATAATATCCTTTGCTGACGACACTGTAATACTGATTTCGATCCTTACCTGGATAGAGAGTTTCAGATTATACCAAGTACACATGGAAAACGTGCTAAGACGGTTTCGCAATCACCACCTCAAACTAAATACAGAGAAAACTAATATAATTGCGTTTTCCATCACAACTGCAGGTCAGCCAAACGTACGTATTCTTCCTTTACACGACCAAAACTGTAGGCTTAGAGACAATATTGCATGTAATGTCAAGTGTATAGCAATCCATATTGTAGACCATGCCAAATATCTAGGGGTGACAATCGATAATAATCTAAAATGGAATAAACACACAGAATAAGTTCGGGCGTAGCATACACATTTTTCATTCTTTGAGGGACTTATTAACGATAGATCAACTAAAAATTATTTATTATGCCCAGTGTGCACTGCAATACGGCATTGCAGCCTGGGGTGGCACCTTTTCTACCCACCTCTCAAACAAATTTAATGTCAACACAAAGACAGATCCTAAAAGTTATCTTCCAATTGCCTCGTCGATTTCCGACAGCTGAGCTCTTCGCCTTATCAAAAGTATCTGGTATTAAAAAAAACTTGACTTAGCTGCTACTCTTTATTATACCCACATGTATGTAAAACCCAACAATGATCAAGATTACCTCGAAACAGGAACAAACCGTAATAATATGGTAGTTCCCGCTTGCCGTAAAACACAAGCACAAAAATTTGTTTTCTACATGGGATCTAAGTGTTTTAATGAACTCCCTGAATGTTTAAAAAAATATTAATTCGTTTGGAAGATTCAAATTTAATATAAAAAATGGCTCCTAACACTATCGAATGAACTTTTCAAGCAACTTTTAATTTTATTTAAATCCGCATTGTGAACTAATTTTCTATCTATAATTTGTTGATTAGATGTAAGTGTTAAAACAATACAGATAAGACATAGACCTAAGAGTTGAATAGGCCTCCTTGCACAAGCTATGCTTATAAGGAGACTACTACATTGATCTTAGTATGTAAGCTTTTTCGATGTTAAGCATTTTGCGGTCAATAAATTAACGCAATTGAAATCCAACTTCTTGAAAAAGTTTAATTGCTAACATCATTCCGCTTATCTTCCAGATAAACTAGATACCAATGCACTGATCGGCGGAAGTAAACGTAATCGCTTCCTTATTCGTCAGCCACGAATCAAACGAGACAGCGACACGAGCCAACAATCGCCGGAAATCATTGAACTGGAACATACTTCGGCCAGAAATTTGTTATCAGTTCCACCGAAAATTGAACGACACTCATCGGAACCGGCACCAAGTATTGCACCGTCATCACCTCAACTTCTTACCGTTCCTGGGCACTCGGGGCCGCTACTTGTGAAACAACATTCGCATCCACTGTTGCCAAGCAACCATTCACCACCACTATCGTTGACCTCGAGCAATTTCAGTTTGCATCGGCAGCTATCTCAGCCAACGCCATCTTCACAGGTTATATCATCAGGCGAGGCGATATTTTCGACGTCGGCTTGTATTTTATCGACAAATACGATAAGTCATAGCTCTGGAATGGTACAATTTATTCCAACGATCCCAATCAAACATGAAACTTTGGAGATTTCACCATCCAAGTCGATCACGGCTCCTAACACACCGATGGTTCTTATACCAGACCCTGGCATCACGGAACATCACTTGAATCCGATTCGGGTGAAAACGGACGAGTTACAGCGATCGGTGTCATCACCACAGGTAAAAGGACAAATTGACCATGATTTGGCATATGGGGTGAAATTGCCGATTACTTTTGGCAGTAGTTTTAATCATTTTCAACCGTGAACATTATCTTTGAATTAAAAAAAAAAATCCTCATGCGAAACAGATATGGATCGAATTAATTGATACTTTCTATATAATGCGGGGTCGAAATTATAATTTCCAAATGGATTAGTCTATTTTGAATTTTTCCTGCTTTTAAAATATCTTATTTGAAAGACCAATACAGTGGTCCCCGTTTATAAGCAACCCGCTTAAAACCAATACCCGCTTAAAACCAATACCCGCTTTAAAGAAACTTTTCATGCAACAAAAGATGATTCCATATAAATCTTCAAATAATTTCCCCGCATTAAAACAACCCTCTTATATGCAAACCCGTCTTATGAACACGAATCTTTTTCTCATGATTTACCTAAATCTTACAAATTCACCCGACTATAAACATTTTTTCGCGGAATTTTTTAACACGGTTTTATTTTTTTAGTTGCATTTTTAAAGTGGAAGTTTTGCACTTCACATGTCCTCATTTTACGAAACTTGCTTCATTGTGTATGCATTTGCGGATGAGATTTAGAGTGTACGTAGAATTGATTCTCGATTTATTCAGCAAGTATTTGACGCAAAGCCATTAAGAAAGTAATAGGCACGTCTAAATAAAAAAACTCTAGCGCACCTGAACCGCTAGAAAACTAATTTTCGAAGAAATTGTCTTTGAGTGACAAAAAGTGTGGAAAGACGTAATACACTGTTTTTTAGAATCATATCAACCATTCCTTATCCAAAGCAACAAAACTCAACTATAACACATATAATTCAGTGCTGGCAACACTTTCCGAACGAAGCAGCAATAAGTTTACCATAACAAGCTCATACTCAAATCAACGTATCCTTTGAATTTCGTTCTCTTCGCAGGATTTCATCGAAAGTTTCAGCGGTTGAACGTTGTTTGAGGCTGCCATCCAAAAAATGTTCAAAACTCGAAAAATTTAAAAAAAAGAGTTCCTTATTTTTATTGCAAATGCTTTGCATATGAGAACGTTGTTTGAAGCATCTGTTGGTGCAATATTTACGGAAATGGCTAATGCTGGTTAGCATGTGTCAACAGCAAAGCATAATACATACCAAATCTGCTTCACGTTAAGTTAAACCCAACCAGTAAATTTCGATTCGATTGAATCACTGCGCTGGAAGCTATACGGGTGAAAAGAATTTTAGGGTTACCACCCTCAAAACTTATCAATTTTTTAAAGCGTTAATATTTCTTGTTAATTTTCATTGCAGGATCATTTCCATTTGGAAATCGAATGACATAATCGCTCAGTAAAGAAATTAAACAAAATTACAAAAATTGTCATAGCTGGCAGCCCTTTCATAATTTTGGTACGAAATTTCTACGACATTTGGTTCACATTAAAGTCCATTTACTGCGTGAACTTCGTTCTGATTTCTACACTGGACCGGAAGTTATAGGGAAAAAAGCTTTATTTTGCTGAGCAAATTTGCAAGATTTAGGGGACAAAAATCACCATAGCTGGCAACTCTATTCTAATTTTTCAGCCAAATTTTCATCAAATGTTACATAGAGTAAGATCCAAGTACTGGATGAATCTTGTCAAAATCTGATGGCTGAATCGGAAGTTATAGGCCAAAAACCGGTTTTTTTTCTCAGTGTTTTTTCAAGATGGTACCACTAGCACAGGGTTGCCCGCATTTCGAAATCACTTCTATCAGACCTGGTCCTAGCTAATACCAACATGTTCTGTAAATTTCACTATGATCGGATAATCCGGTCATCAGTTCTCGTGAACAGAACTTTCGAGTGCTGAAAATAGAGGTAATTTGGTGATGGGTTGCCGTTCTTGTGCAAATCGGAATTTTGAAAATTTCAATTTGACATGATGGACAAAGGTTAAAATTTATCAGTGATTTGTTTTTTTTGTCAAAAATCAAAAATTTTTCAGGAAGGTCAATGATTTGAAGGTTTTTTTTTCAAGAGCCTGCCGTAGCTGCAGGGTTACCCGCACTATTTTGAATATCAACGTGTGCTAAATTTTAGTCAACATTAATACGCTCTGCAAATTTCAGGACGATCCATTGCTTTTCTTAGAAGTAATGACAAATCAAAATTTGAAAAAAAATCCTTGCCTACTTTTAGGCACCCTGCACCCACACACGGCTCAAAATTTCCAATTCTTTATCATAGACGAGCTTAAAACATAATTAGTTTTTATTCCCAATACATTTCTTTAACAAAAATTTACACTGCTTGGATATATAGGAGTACCTCAAAATTCACTAAAACGCTCGCCGCCGCCAAAAGGTTTAGAGTATCTGAATTTGAGAAAGTTGTGGACCTACCTACTATATACATCTACGTTCTCCCAAAATTTCAGCTCAATCGGATCGGCCACTCCAGAGATTACTTCTATTAACCGATTTGCTGATATATATATATATATATAAATAAAGAAATATGAATTTTCGGCGAAACGAGTTTAATACTATTGTTCTTCGAACATTAGTAACAAACGAAGCTAGGATTGCATAAAATGTTGAAGTTTCGCTTATATATGGTGTAAAATTCGTAAGAATAAAATTAATGAAAAGAGAAGAACTACATTCAGTGTCAAGCGAAAGTTTGAAATTATTGATTTGGTGAAGCCAAACGTTTCTAAGAGGGAAATTGGCAAGTGCAACAGATCTACTGTTACAGGGATTTTGCAGGAAGAAAATGAGCTATGACGAATCGCTTCACAAAATAATGAATATGAAAAGACAAAAAATATAGAAAGACAAAGAATACGAACAGGACGTCATAATGGAATTGAAAGGTTCGAACAAGCTGGTTTAATGAAATGCAGGCTCGAAATGCTAACATAAAAAGCCCATTAATTAAAGAAAAGGCTCTGAGGTTTGCGGAAATATTAAATATTTCTAATGTCAAGGCAACCAACGGCTGGCTTTGGCGATGGCAATAATAGGAAAATATATACAGCATTCAAAATTCGTATTCGTACGGCCAATTTTTTATGGGAAAATTGCATTATATCATTAAAACAAGAATAATGTCCATTCAGAATTTATTATCTTCCTTCACAATACTTAAATTTTAGCCAACCATGCAGAATTAAATTTAATCTTCTTGCCATTCAATGAAAATGAAAAAAAATGATTTCCAATAGCAGCAAAATCCGTATTCGTACCCATGATAATTTCATCATCGTCGCTATAATGCACGTGTTGTTGTTCTGCGAATCATTAGAATTGACAGCTGAGTTTGAGGAAAGTAGTTTGTTTATAGTTTTATACATCGTTTCGAGTCGTAAAGGAATTAAATCTAAAATGGGACGAAAGACAAGTGACGATTTAAACGATTTAAAAAAACTAATAGTAGATTTGCATAAAAAGGCCAATTCATTGAAGAAAATCGGTGATATTGTTTTAAGAAGTAAGTCAACTGTGCAATACATCGTAAATAACTAAAAGAAGTGTGGCAAAATCACTCGAAAACAGCGAAACCAAAACCGGTCAGTCCTCATAAGAAGCATCGGTCCTTCTTACGACGACATATTTGGCAGGATCCAGGAGTAAGAGGTGTAAAACTTGCAGCATTGCTCGAGGAATACCATGACATCAAAGTAACTCCACAAACGGTTAGAAATCACATTAAGAAACTTGGATTTCAAAGCCGAATCCCAGTAAGGAAACCATTTGTAAGTGCAGTCAATAGAAAAAAAAACTCGTAATTTTCGCAAAACAATATTTTAGCAAGGAGTTTTCGTTCTGGAAACGAGTCATCTTTTCTGACGAACGTAAATTTAACGTTAAAGCGTCCGACGGATGCATACGAATTTGGTGTGCGCGAAATACAAGACTGGCTAAGTGTAACCTCTTGCCGACATTCAAACACGGAGGCGGTTCGGTAATGATTTGGAGCCGTTTTGGTGCTGAAGGTGTTGGGAATTTGCACTTTATCAACGGTATTATGAGCTCGCACATGTATAACATTTTAAAGAGATATTTGGTCCAAAGCGCAAGGAAATTAGGTTGTGAACGGAACTACATCTTCCAATAGGACAACGATCCCAAACACACAGCTTTTAATATTCGTCTCTGGATGTTATATAACTGCCGCAAATATTTAAAAACTCCACCCCAAAGCCCCGACATCAATCCTATCGAAAATTTGTGGTCGATTGTTAAGAAAAATTTGCGCAAACATGACCTTCGGAACATTAAAGGGTTAAAACATGCTCTACGGACAGAATGGGACAATATTCAAAGGGATTTAACTACAAAACTCGTAAAATCGATGCCAACAAGACTAAAAGCTATCTTAAAACAAAAGGGCTATCCAACCAAATATTAAAATTTAAGAATAAGCGTTTTATATTTAGGTTCCTAAAGCGTACGAATACGAATTTTGTTTAGTTATAACCGAAATATTGTTACTTTTTCCAAACTACACTTTTTATTTTGTTTTATTTTGTTTGATATACATATTATCAATGATTTTATTGCATATCTTTTCAACTGGTAGCAAATTGTTTCAAAATATAGAGGTTTTTCACATAAAATTTGTTGAGGTACGAATACGGATTTTGCATACTATATTACTTTACCGCGTTGACGCCGAAAAAAACTTTGTAGATGAATCGGCAGTATCATCATGGACCAAGAACATCCTTCCTTCCATTGTTGATGATTATTCGGAAGTAGATATATTTAACGCCGATAAAATTGGTTTCGCTTTCAAGGCTCCACCATTAGGTAAGATGGCGAGAGAAGGAGGAAATATAAAGGGTGACAAACTAAGAGCCGGTTTAGACGAGCGGTTTTTTGCTGGATCCAGCACGAGCTGTTAGGAAAGAGAAGTGAAGGACGGAACGGAACAGCGAGCACGAGTGATATAGTTGGCCATCGAGCACGGCAGCGATTTTTCTGTTATTTTCTTAGAAATAATTTGAGGCTCAGAAATTTTTTGGTAGAAAGTTCGATTGCTACGAATATAAAAAACTGTGTGCTAGCACAGCAAGAAATCGCTCGTCAAAACTTGCAAAACAATTGCTAACTATCAAATTAGGGCAAACTTCCTTCATATATGCGAAGAAAATAAATTTGCTTGATGCGTTGCACATTATGAAACAAGCTTGCGTAATGTGCAACGGATCAAGCAAATTTATATTCTTGTCATGTTTCTTCGCAAACGATTAAAAACTGCTTCAAGAAAGCTGCATTCTGTAAGGGTAACGTACAAACCGCGGTGGATGAATTTGCAATAATAAACGAAACGATTGGCTTTCCTATTGTAAGGATATATTTTACGAATATTTCAACTGCGATAACGACCTGAAATGCTTTGGGATCTCGACTGACGAAGAAATTGTACGAGAGGTTTCGGATCTAAATCAGGAAGAGGCTGAAGTGATCGAAAACGATCCCGGTACACCAGTAAATATAGGATCAAACCCTATCAAGACAGGTTGCCATTCAGGCTCTCAATACTCTGAATAAAAAAATAGAATCAAAAAAGTTCAACTTATAAACTCTACAAAAAATAGAACATTTTGTTAAATCAGCAGGTATCAACACAAGACAGAAAATGATTTTTTTAACTCTAACGGTTTTATAGTGGAACTGTTTTCAATGTTTATTTATTTGCAAAAATGAATAATTTTGAATCTTTTTTCTGCATATTCATTAAAAAGTTGAAATGTATACATATTAATTTTGCGTTGCACCTAATTTTTAAAATTGTAACTAGCTATATAAATTGGCCCTCGCTATAAACTTGACATTTGCATACAAACGATCCCTCTCATATAAGCTCCTTACTTGCTTATTGGCGGGTCTCGGTTAAAAGCAAACCCGCTTATAATTTAGTGGCTGTTTTTAACCGGGGAGTACTGTATTTCCTTCAGAAGGTAGATCTATTTCAATTTCTTGACATATATCGATATTTCGAGGGTAATCTACTCTATTTTTCTCTCCTAAGCTGCCGGCCCTCTTCTCTCGTAATCGCTAATCTGCCCAAGAGAGCAGCTACCCTCAAAATATCGATATACGTCAAGACAATGAAATATATCTAGCTTCTAATGGGAAAATTAGTCGTTCAAATTATAATTTTGGTTTTTGATTTCTATCACATATGCCAACTGGAGTCCATAGAAAAGACCTAAAAAAAATAAAATGTTAAATTAATAGCTAATTCATAATATTTTCAGGCGATACGAGAACCCTGTTTGGAAAACCCACGATCGAGTCATTGTCCCGTTATCAGACCAGGTCCAGCGCTCGGCTGCAATTTCTGTTGGAATACAATCGATGCGCACGGCAGAATTCTGCGTCGCAAAACGAAGTACCATTGCCCGGAATGTCAGACGAACCTTTGTATTGTTCCATGTTTTCAAGAATACCACGAGCGTCAAGGCAATGAAAACCCGTCCAGCGAAACCATATCTTCACTGACCAGCAGCAACAGCAAAGGACTTTCGTCTGCTGGATTCAGACACTATCCGAAAACCGGATCGATTTAAGCTCCTTGTTTGGATGACTCCGACAACGGGGCCAATTAGTTTGTACTAGTGAGGACTTTGCTTCACAGTGCTCTATCGAAACGAGTTGAAATGGTGTCGGGAGGATGCTGTGATCATTTCATGCGTTACGATAGCCATACGTTTGTAAAATTTTGTGGGGTCAGTAAAATGCATTAAGTTGCATCGCGGTCCTCGAGTTTCGTACAGTGTTTTTGCGTATCACTTGGGATGCACGTAAAGAAACACTGACACTAACCAAGCAAATTAAAATTTTGTGCGCAATTTGGATTGGTTGCAATATGAATGAAAATCTTGTAAAGTTTTTCATGATACAACTATTGTAACCGTGAACAATTTGAAAAGATACAATAAAACCAACTATTTTCGTATGTTGTTGTTAGCAATATTGTAATTGTAATAATTGTATACAGTTTTTAAATTATATATAAACATATATATGAAGAAGTCAGGACGTGAGAAAGAAAGAAAAGGTGTTTTAACGTATAAGTACCAAAAAATAAATGTCATAATGAATTTTTGTACAAAAAAGTTTTAAGTTTTAAAAACAATGTTTATTTAATTTTACAGTACCTTATATTTGTTTAAAACTATGTTTTTAGCTTTTAATTTACATTTAATACGCTACGTTCGATCATTCATCGTTCGATTGTAAATCGCTAAGATTTCAGAAACTTTTATTACATCCATCCAACAAAAAAAATTATATGAAATCCGAATCGAATAGTTTTGATGAATGAAACAAAAGTAAAAACAAAAAACAGCTAAGTGTATAGATAATGTCGTTTTGATATGAAAATTTGTAAGCGCCAGTTCGGTTTGATGACCGACGGGAATCACAGCCATTGCAAGTTTAACAAAAAAAAACTTAAGTGTATATTTTAGTTGTTGGCTCTTTAAAATGAAGCAGAATGTACCTGATAAAAGACAGATTGTAAAATGGAATAAAAAATAAATTCATCGAAAGACGTTTGATTTTTTTTGTGCTACGCTTGATGTGCATTAATCATTCAAAGCCCTGATTCTGTAGTTTGAGTTGATTACATTTTTCTCCAACAGCCAAGGCTTCTCTCTGGCCAGCCAAGACGAACCGTTCCAGTTACGATCAAGCTCAAACTCCCTGCGAACGCGAGCAGCCAAATCAAAAAGGCAACCATCAATATTAATCATTCCTGTTATCCATCAAGCAATTTTTCGACTTCATCGTCGCAGCCCAGAGACTGAAAATTCAAAACAGCAGCATGATTTTTTTTTTAATAATGAAGTATTTTATTTGTATAAATTAGAATACCTTTAGAATCAACATGCAAACAAACTAGAATTAAATTTAAAATATATTTAACACTTTGACAACATACTCTGCTACGACTAATAGAGAATTCTACTCGAATCTTCGGTTGCCATTAGAGTTTTAAAAACAAGTTTCGAACTCCACGTTGGGCGCAATTTATAGCGAATTGTTAAATTGAGAGTGGCCTTAACATAGCTCAGAGCTAGACCAAAGTCCAGAACCAAGAGTGCTAAGGTCGAAAAGTGGAATGGCTGTTGATTTCAAGAGGCAAATTAAAAAAAAAAAGAATTGTCTCGAGAGCAGGGTACCCTAGAAATGACCGTGAAAACCCCTCGTCCGCATTAGTGGAGTACCCCAGCATCAGTCGGGGTTGGTTAAAGGGTACTACGCTAATGCGGACGAGGGGCCTTCACGGCCATTTCCAGGGTACCCTGCCCTCGCGGCAATTCTTTTTTTTTTTTTTGAATTTGCCTCTTGAATGGCAACAGCCATTCCACTTTTCAACCTTAGCACTCTTGGTTCTGGACTTCGGTCTAGTTCTGAGTTGTCTTAAGGCAACTCCCTATTTAACAATTCGCTACAATGGTTACATATTCATTGCAAGGTGTTTCGTTAATATTTTCATAATACGGCAAAGCTTTCATTCGTTTTGGATGCTTGGCAGGATCGGAAGGAAATAGACCGAATAGTGATGAAAAAGTTGTGACACATGCAATATCAGCCACCTTCATTGTTGTACCCGCAACATACGGATCGGCTTCAAGGAATTTTTCCATAAATCCGTAGGCGCTTTGCGTACGTTTTGCAGGGAAATCGGGAATTTTTTGAACTCCGAAAGCATAAATTGGTATCACTATATTGAGAAGACAATGGGCGTACAGTACACTATTGTTAAAATGCAACCGTTCATCGACTCTAACCCGTTTGCTCAATTCTTGCGGGTACAGATCATCGTTCTTCCCATACTTCTGGATTAGATAAGTAGCTATTACATGACTATCCGTGACAAATTGATTGTCATCCAATGTCGGGATGGTGTGCTGGGGATTCAGTTTCAAATACCACGGCTCATAGTGATCTTGCTTCTTAATATCTAGTACTTTGAAATCGACCTGCAGATCCAGTGTCTTGTGCTTTGGCGATCATTAGAACAGTCCGCACCGGAGGGCTGTATACATGGCCGTAGACAATTGGCTTGGACATGTCTGTAGGTATGAAGTGTTGACCAGTTAACGTTTAACGAAAAACAACCGAAACAAATCATCACACAGCTTTGGAGACATAAACGGTCAAAGTAAAACCGATGAGACCATCACAATGCCACGAAATGTTGCTATTGAATGTGATTTACGCCCAAGATATATGAAAAGTTAGGTTTCGAGACCGACAAGCTATTTTGGATGTAATTGCCCCGACCCGAAATCAAAAAAAAATCACCCAGAAACAATTTCATGCTTTTGTTGTTATCATTGAGGCAATGAAACTTCTCAAAATACGTGAGGACCTTCGGCTCGGTACCTTTATGAAGGAAATGGCTACTTTGTATGGTATGACACTGTAGGGCAAGCTTCAAACATCTTATCAGACAATGATTTAATATAAATTAGGAAAGTTTTGTTCCAAGTAGTTTTCATGGCATCAATTAGTTGTTTTTATCTTCGAATTCTCTGGCGTCTTCGTAGAATTTGTTGGTTAACTAGCCCCAAACGTTCTCCATGATGTTTAAATACGGTGATTAGTGATTATTAAATACGGTGATTTTACTCTAAACCAGGTTTCAATTATATTATATTATTTATGGATCTATTCTACAGATGTAGGATCAAACCACAAACTGAAAACCAAAAATATATACAAAAAATATGAAAGAAAATTATAAAATAAATATATTAGTACATTATACGCGATCAGGTTCAGACAAAAATCGTAGAATACCTTTTTTAAAACTAAACAAGGGTTTGGAATAGGGCATTAATCCCGAGATTGAAATGGAGGTCCCGCAAATTCGGGATTAGATTTTTCGGGATCCCGAGATTTCGAGATTTTATAAAAGAACTTTATTAAAGGATTGCAAACATATATATTGGCTTATTCGTACTCAATTAAAACTTTATTTCAAATATATATACATAAAACGGGAAGTTAAGTTAATTATAATGTTAAATTTATGCACATATGTACATGGGTGCTAGCAAGTAAAACGTTAATCTATAATTACATCTAATTTAATCTTATGATCTAATTTCTTCTTATCTTCTTGTCCAATAATTTCTCCTTATTTGGTCATGATAGATAATTATAAAATTAGCTAAAAACCAATTCAAATTTAATCAGCATAACGGATGTTACGATAATATAATAAAAATACATGATTCTTTTTTGTTGTTTACATATCAGTTGTGTACTTACCAGTGATAAGTAATAATACCGAATGGCTCAAACTGCTGAATCGTTTTGAAAGTATGCTCGTAATAAACATAATCCGTCAAGAGTTTCAAAATTTAAACTAGACCTGAATTTTATGCACATATATGCAGCTGCGCAAAAAAATATTTCGGGCTCTGATCTTTTTGGTGGGATATTAAGGATGTGATCATACGCCTGTTGTAATAATGAGCCCTTAGTGCCTCCGCTTTCATAAAACGTTTTTTCTTTTAGTATTAAGGGATGTTCGCTCATGTCGTAATGACGAAACTTTTCTAATTCTCAAAATGGGTTGAATTTTATCAATCCCGAAATCTCGGGAGTCCCGATAAAAAAGTCGGGATCCCGAAAATGTTCAAAATGTGTCGGAATCCCAAGAGGCCGAAAACTCCGGATTACATGCCCTCGTTCGGAAAGAGAACCAAACTGTTGCTTATCGTGAATTCTATGTATCCTAAGCAACAATTAATGAAAATATACCGCTGTACCTACTAATGGAACAGAAAAAGTACACTGAGCTATGGTAGCGAGGTGTGAAATAGGAACATGGGAGGAAAGTAGTCCAACCTAGAGTTTATAAAGGAATCATTTATCATAAAAAAACCCGCGAGTACGCAGCGAAGAAACGTTTAGGATTTGCAATCGGTCTTCATAAGTACAATAGGGAATATTGATATTATTAATATTATAAATTATCATAACTGAAAACTTCCCCTCTTTCGTGAAATACCATGAGATTTTGGTCGGATCTGAGCTAGTGTAAGATCCTGAAAAGTGTCAAACGGTGTGGCGCGAATACAAACTTTCAAACATGCAGGGCAAGGAAAATATTTTTTGCGCAATGTTATGAAAGCCGAACATTTTTGGGGCTTTATTACTGCTAAAGCTGACTTTATAATCACTATTGTACTTTCAAAGACGAACAACTGATACTTTTTGTTGTCACTTTTAAGCAAATGCCATTGAAATGCTAAGATATAGAAGATATACCGTGGGTAAAAAAAGTTAAGGCACGAACAATTAATAAGAACAAAAAACCTATTTTTAATGCGACTTTAATTAGAAATGACTATAGCATTTAATTAAAAGTGTTGCATGTTTACTTTAAGAACAATATAAAAAAAACCGGTAACGAAGCAAATTCCACAACATTAACGTAACATTTTTCAGTGAAGTACCAAAATAGCGCAAAAAAAGTTAAGGCACAGTGCGATTTTATCTGAAATTATTTCAATTGTGTTAGAGAGATCAATTTCAACAACAACAAAAATTACTTGCATGAAAAAATTACTTGATCAACAAAAAAAATTACTTGCATAGCGCTAATACTTTGTGGCTATTCCACGAATTTTTATCACTTCTCGCAGTCGTTTCGGCATCTTTTTCGCAAATTTTTTACAAAAAGTGAGTGAAATGTTGGTCCCTTCATCAATAATGACATCTTGGAGCCCTTTGTTATACTTTACTTTTCGCAATGCTACTCTAGTTTTGAGATGATGCCATAAATGCTCGATCGGGTTTAAGTTCGTTGACTGAGGGGTGGTTTTAATAGCATTTGGACAGTTACAAATAGCCCAAAGCCGACATTGTTCCGAATTGTGCTTCGGATCGTTGTCCTGATACAGGCCAAAATTGTATAAAATGCCTAATTTTTCAGCAATTTTGTTTAATATTTCTTTTAAGAATACCCAGGCAATAGGTTTGATCCATCATACCGTTAACAAAATCTATATTTTCAGGACCAGATGGCCCCATACAGTTCCATAGCATAATGCTCTCTCCACTGTGTTTTACAGTGGGAGTAGTATGATTCCTCCTAAACTCTATATTAGGCTTTCACCGAACATATCGCCGCCCATCAGATCCAAAAACATTAATTTTTGCTTCATCAACAAAAATTATGGACTTCCAGAATGATTTTGGCTTTTTTACGAACTCTTAGCAAAACGTAATTTACCAATTTCATTTTTTGTACTAATATAAGGTTTACTTAGGCACATTCTGCCCTTAAGACCCGCTTTCTTTATTACATTTCGAATAGTTTGAGTAGCGACTTTCGTTTCAACTCGTTCTTTCACCTTAATTTGTAAAACTGGGACACTTAGTTTAGTGTTTTTCTTAATTTTTCTGATAATCCACTTTTTTACGCTCAGATAAGATTTTAGTCCTCTCTGACTAATGTTTTGTTTCAAACGATTTGGTTGATTTATATTTTGTTATTAATTTCTCACTGTATAGCTTGATTTTCCCATTAGTATTCCAATGTCAGAATACGCCATTCATGTTATCTAACGTCGCAAAAAACATTCACGGATTTCCGCACCTACCGATTTCCTTTTCACACTCATTTTTATCAACACCCTCAATAAAATTACTTTTTCAAAACACTTTTCAAGCTAGACTGAATAGAAATATCATATTTTCATGATTTGAAGTACATTTAACGGTATTTTTTCCAGGAATTACAAATAATTTCAGATAAAACTACGCTGTGCCTTAACTTTTTTTACGCGATTTTGGTACTTCAGTAAAAAATGTTACGTTAATGTTGTGAAACTTGCTTCGTTGCCAGTTTTTTTTATATTGTTCTTAAAGTAAACATGCAAAACTTTTGATTAAATGCGAAAACATCATCATTTATTATTAAAGTCGCATTAAAAATAGGTTTTTTATTCATACTAAGAGCTCGTGCCTTAACTTTTTTTACCCACTGTATCTTCTATATCTTCATACTATATCATGATACCATGAAAGCGTTTTTGTACTTTTCATGAATTTCCTCCAACACTTGATTCAGGAAGTTTCAGTCCATGAAGGCGCCTGAAAGTACGGGAACATACCTTTAGTGTGTACAAAATTCAGCGGTGTCGCACCGTAGTAGGAAATGGTGGCTAAACTGAAAATTGAAGATTAACTAACAAAAACGTACAAAAAAACACACTGAAGATAAACAAACAAACAATAAAAACATACACACTACCCCAATCACACAATCGGTAAAATTGTCTAACGGCTGTGCGGTACGTAGTCGCATATTACAAAAAATTTTCCTTCGGAGAAGACGATGTGAATGGTAGCCCGACGTCGTAACTGTTTTACCATGTCATGTCATGTTCAAATTGCGCGCGTTTCAATTTGCGCTCCACATTTAATCATGGCCTTCAATTTAATGGTGTTTTTCTCTTCATGCTTCAAATAGTTATGAACAGTCGACTTACCTCTGCCAATTTTTTTCTGCAATTTACTGAACGTTGGAACTATCTTCTTTGAAAAAGTTGATTTCAATTTTTCGTTAAGATTTCGCACCGTCTAAAGTTCTTCTATTTGCATCAGAAATGAAAAAAAACGGATTAACGATACAAAATACCTTCAAATAAACTCTATAGTGAATTGTATTTTGACTTGATTCTCAAAGCATTCAAAATAGTCATTGCATTTGCAACTGTTCCTATTCTATTAAGCTGGTTTAACAGGCACAAATTGTTAGTGTATCCAACATGCATCTTCTATTTCACATGAATGCATGCATAATCATATACTCTGTCATTTCGGATATTAAGCTTAATACTGCGAAGTCGAAAACAAATGATATTAGGTAAAATTATCTTTGAATCGGCTGTTCCTAAATGATCAGAACATGTATGGCAGATTCCACTTGTTGATAGTTTTCACCATTTCCATGTGATTAGAATATTTTTTTCGAACATAATTTCGTACCAACAAAACTTTTTCTCAATTGTAGAATAATTTGCAATTTTGTTTTGTTTATTTGAAATACACATGACTTTTTGGAGCACAACTCACTTGCGGGAATTTTCCTAAGCGAAGCTTTCTTCTCTATCGAATCGCCGTCTTTTGCTTTCTACATGCCGTCTTTATATGTTTGTGTGTGTGCATGTGGCTCTGTTTGTGGGTTGGGGGAGAAGCACCTGGCACCTCTAAGCAATCAGGCCAGAAAAAGCCATTGTACTCATATCCCCCACCTGCCATAGTTTCCCAGATCTCTTAACGAAATTAAAGATCAATGACAGGAAAAAAGGTGCTATCTTCTGTATACGTGCCCTATCCCAGCCGAAGAATTCCAATCTAAAACGCGCAAACGCTGATCATTCACAGAGAGAGTCAGCCTCTTCTAGGCAGGACGGCCAGAGAACATCCTTATGCCTGCCATGGCTCTACAAACTTTCCTAATCTAATTGTGGAGGACATGGTTGAGCTCCGAAAGCAAGACGTTGATCTGTCTGGCCACATCAGAAGACTTCCATTCCGCTTTGTGGGCGTTAAAATCCATTTCCGAAGAATAGCATCTGCAGACACGGTCGGAACACCTAAGGCGGGTTCGAGGCCCTGTAGTGGAAGCGTTGAAACTTGCTGCGTCTGCAATTTCAGCCATATATAAAAAAAATAAATTTTATGTCATTTCAGTGTTAATTTCATTTATTTCATACTATTTACGCTGGCACTCATCGTTAATGTTGCTGAAACTAAAGAAAAAAATCCTGTATTTTTGAATCCACATATGATCTATTTTTCTTGAAGGCAGGCTCTATGATAATCACAGAACTCGAAGTAACATATTTCACGAAAACAAAGAAAAAACTATTCGTTACATATCAATTATATTTTATTCATACGATTACTCAGCATGCTCGACCTAATTACTTTTTCTCGTCCTTTTTCGTGGAAACTTCTTCTGCTGCAGGATTAGCATTCCTGAAGTTCGGAAACTGCTCCCATGGTGCTGACAAATCAAACTTACGGAATTCTTGAGCAAGCTCTAACGGTTCGCACACAACACGTTTCTTTTCATCATCGTAACGCAACTGAAATGAATATTTCTTAGTAAGAAACAACCCAATTCAATGGCATATATACTTCAACGTATCCCGACAGTGGGAAATCTCGTCGCTGGGGATGTCCCTCGAAACCGTAATCAGTCAGGATTCGTCTCAGATCAGGATGATTAGCGAAGAACACTCCGTACATATCCCAGATCTCTCGTTCGTACCAATTAGCAGCCTTGAATACATCATTCACCGAGTCGACCGGTGTCAGCTCATCCGTGTATGTTTTGACCCGGATACGGGAATTGTAACGCAATGAGAGAATATTGTAGATTATTTCAAATCTATATTGCCGGCTCGGTACGTCCATACCAGCGATATCAACCAAATTGGCAAATTGACCGTTGTGGTGATCTTTCAAGAATTGCAAAACAGGAACAACGCCGTCCGGACAGATAAGAACTTCGAGCTCATCGCCAGCAGTCAGTTGAACCTTTTGTACATATTTCGGCATACATTCGGCCACATATCGTCCGAAATCTGCTAGTTGGCTTCGAGCAACATCATCATGTTTTCGAATCGTAGCTAAAAAGACCCTGGACAGTAAAGGTTTGAAATACTTCAAAATTTCTAAGGGCTCTTACGTTTCGATTCCTCGGTCTTCGCAGACTCGGTCGATGAAAATCGTGCGATGATCGCCCGAGAAGCTATTTTAGAATAAGCTAAATATTAAAAATTCATTCCAGGCCGTCAAAAACTTTAGTAATACCTGTGTTAGCGTATGTGTTGCGAATACCCGTAGAAATACTTCTTAGTAAGGAAGCCATTTGATAAAAATTAGTTTCCTACGGGATCTTTTTTAAAGTTTGTGGGGCTATCGACCAATTGACAGCTCTTTACATAACAAAATACATAACCTAATCGGTTTACTTACAGCGGCGGTAGTTTCTCGCCATGTCAGCTGTTTCGAATTTCTTATTTCTTATGGAAAGAAATATTTGATCAGAAACAAATGTGAATTTTATCAGAAATAATTGCTCAAGTAAGCAGCAATAGCGAACAAAACAAGTTATTCATATATTTTTCTTCGGAGACAACGTTTCATTTCACTGAAACAAGTGCATTTTAAATAGAAACCAATGTAACAAAACTATCTTTGACATCCGTGACCTGAGACCATTCCATTTCTTGGAAGCCATCGTTCCCGTGGTTCGTTCGGAATTGTGTCAAATTGCTAGGAAAAAGGAACCCGGAACGTATAGAAGCAACGGAGTGTAAATGAAATTTCGTGGCGCGGAACGGGCTGAGAGAAGAATTAGTAAATAAACAAAACGATCCGATTTGATATTTAGTCGTAAACGTAAACTTACCGAAATGATGCACCATCTCAAATGGATGACCCATTCCGAAACCATAATGGACTTGCAGCGAAGTTTGCACAATGACGAGGCCTCGTGCGATGTACTCGTAGCGTCCGACAAAGGCATTCAGTTTAGGGCTCATCGATTCCTGCTATGTTTCTGTAGTGATTATTTCAAAGAAATGTTTCGAGACGTTCCGATGAATCAGGAAGTGACGATTATGATACCGGAAGTTCGTCCTAGTATACTGAAAACGATTTTGGATTTTATTTATATTGGGGAGGTCTGTGTCTCGTCGACCGACATGTCAGACTTTTTCAACACGTTTAATTTGCTGGAAATAAAGAGTGGAATAAATTGTGAGAGACGAATTGTACCGAAACAGGAAACGTATCAGGAAGAATTGAGTATTGAACCCGTAGATGATATTGAGATTGAAGTGCCGCAATCAGGGACGGCTGGTAAATCAGAGGTGGGTGTCGACAATTAGGTTTTGTATTTCATTTTTCTTTCTTTAAAACGGAAGTACGAGGAGGTATACTAAAATATTGTAGCGTAACATTCATCTAGAATGTTTACTAATCGCGATATTTCATTCCCAGGAAACAGATGGAATGCAATCAGAAAAGGAACTTGAGTATTTAGAAGTATACAGCTCTCACGAAAAATTCGCTCAATATGCCATGGAGCAGGCAAACAATGAATACATTCTTGCAGAAACTAGTGAACCAAGCTTTGTCTTGCCGGTTGAAAAGACCCACAATGAAATTACAATTAACGCAGATGAAGTGAGTAGTGCGCACGAAACCGAAACCGAGCTACCAGAAAAATTCAAACCCGACAAAAAAATATACAAAGCAGAAGAGCTACCAGGATTCTCATCGCGTGGCGAGGCCTTCGACGCAGCAATACAAGATGTACTGCATTTCGGCGTGAGTCTGCAGAAAGCCGCGACAAAGTATAATATCTCGAAAACAGTTCTTTGGCGACGTGTGCGAAAGAACAGCGCCTATAAAACAGAACGAGAACACCCAATGTTGGATTCTGCAATTAAAATGTTGGAGAAAGGCGAATCGCTAAAAACAATCAGCCAAACCATTAAAATACCCATATCTACGCTGCATCGACACAAGGTACGCTTATTACAGGAAGGTCGTCTTCCACAGCACATACAGGTCAAGCGTCGAGACTCCAAAGACAATCTCAAAGAACGGCTGGCAGACGCGATAAATGCCTGCTCTCGAGGTATGTCCCAAAACCAGGCGGCAAACATTTATTCTGTGCCGAAATCGACACTTTGGCGACATTTGCAGAAACAAACATGCAAAATCGAAGTTCAAAGCTGCGACGAAATGATATCTAGTTAAAATTTGCGTTCGTTGTTTTAAACAGAACAGAAAATATGTTTTTTTTATGCTATTTTTTCAAAATATTTTCAAAGCAATCTTGCTTTGAGTTGAGGAATTTTGCATTGAGTTTCATAGTTGTGCGACAAAAAGTATCAATTTTTTAATGAGATCATATACCATACATTTGTATTTTGCCACTAAATATTAAAATTATAGGGGGCATGAAAACGTTATTTTAAAAAGAAAAACTACATCATGGATACAATAGTATTTTTTACTGTAAGTGAAGAAAAAATAGTGTAAATAATTGAAATAATATCACCGTGTAACTTTAAGAGATTGAAAATAATTGCATATTTTACTATTTAATATGTTTGGAAGTTAATAAAAGGATATAATCCAAACGTGGATAGAGTAAAAGTTATATTAACGCAAAGATATTTTTTTTAAACAAAATAGTTCAATGATAGAAATGAAACTAAATTTTTCTATGGATGGGGATATATTCGTATCAATCTGACAAGGTAAGTAAAATTGAGTGTCGTGCTGAAAGCAGTGTCCGGGTCTGGCCTCGCGCATCAAGTCGTGGTTGTAGAGTCCTTACGCACATACGAGTGCAATAGTAGACCTGAACGCGTTTTGTCGGTCACCCAAAGTACGGATCTACACAAAAGTACAGGCAAGACCATTTTTTGTACAAATGTAGCTTCGAATTTTAAATTTTGGGTGTAGAGAGTAGAGTTAGGAGGTGAATTCCTTCCAATTTCCCATGGAAAGCAGTGTTATCTTGGAAGATTGCCTCATTTACCACCTTTTGATGGCATTTCAAAACCGAATACGCATACGGTGTCCACCGGCAGCCACGAACTTCTTAAGGTTTATTCACATTATCAAGCACGGTACGTGTCGGACACAACAAATATTTTAGGTCTATTCCCGCACTGCGATTAATTGCAATGAAACCGTTCCCATACGCCGATTTATTGAAAATGTCCCCTCTTTCAGTAGGGTCTTAGCTTCTGAAAAATACTGAAAAGTATCAAAAGGGTGTGGTGCGAGTAAATATTTTCAAATATGCGCGGCAAACAATTATTTTTTGCCTAATGTTTTTATGAAGGTCCAATATTTTTGTGGCGATAATTTATCACCGCTTAGGATGACTTTATAATCACTATTGTTCTCCACAAACCGAAAACTGACACTTTCGGTTGTCAATTTTCAGGAAATGTAATAAGAGCGTTCCCATACTTTTCATGAATTTCTCCACCACATGATTCAGGAAAATTCAGTGGCTGAAAGTACGGGAAAAGACCTCATGTTTACTAAATGCTTAACTGATTTCTTGATTGAAACGGTCTGACAATCTGGCACACAGGAATCTGGAAACGGGTTCACTTTATATGCTTTTGTCAAAGTGTATAGAATGATAAGTGGGTGAACTCCTTCCATCTTCCAGAAAAAACACTTCGACCTTGAAATTGCGCCTCCATATTAGAGTTGGGCGTTATTTAACGTAACACGTTAAATAACATAGTTCCAAATCTGTAACATGTTCCCAATGGAACATGTTACTGAAAACTACATGTTATTTTTGGAACGCTTTACTTATATAAAAAACGAGTAACACCTAACGAAACGCTTGAAACATCATAAGCGGCCTCAAGAGCATGCGACACTCATTTCGGTAATTGGCCTCCTCTTTATTGTACTTGTTCGCCAGCTCACAAAAAACTCATATTTTTAGTTCTATGTTCAAAGGAACGCACAAATACACGATGTTGAGTAAACTCGATAGACAGTTTGGAACGTGCGTAACGTATTAGTTACTGTGCGTTATATTGGAACGCGCAACGTGTATGATAACACACGGTGTGCGTTCCAATATAACTCACGGGAACATCGTTCCAAAAATAACATGTTACTGGAACATGTTACTCGTCGGAAAATGTAACGTTGGAACGTGTTACTTATGTATATAGTTATTTCCCATCTCTACTCCATATACGCAATGCATTATCTGTCAAAGCAACCTGAGAGTGTGCTGGTATTTTTTGCGAGAGTGAGTCGTATGTGAGCAACGAAAAATCTAGCCTGAGTATGTAGTTGTCGAATCTTGTCTTGCACTTCTTTCTGTTCCATGTGATTTCTTCCAATTTTCCAGGCTGATCAACAATACAATCTCAGGCTAGTTCACTGGAAGTTTTGGACCGTATACATATACGGAGTCCGCACGCTGGTTAGGAACTAACTCTTTACGCTGTGCTTTTGTAGCCATTTGTAATAACCTACATTGAGGTTAAGACTACTTAGAGTTCTCCGGACCGCAAACCCACACCACCAGAGATCACACTAGAATCGTTTTGGACGATGTGATAATAGGCGTGTTAGTTTGCTCCCTCCATCTATAACAAAACAATGCTAACCAGTGCAGACGCATTGGAAACAACAACAACTCTCCGTATCCAGAACATGAGTTGTTGTTGTTTCCAATGCGTCTGCACTGGTTAGCATTGTTCTGTCACAGCGTAAGAAGTTAGTTCCTAACCAGCGTGCCAACTCCTTCTATTTTCCCAAAAAAACCACTTTGACCTTGAAATTGTACCTCCATTTACGCAGTGCATTATCTGTCAAAGTAACCTGAGAGTGTGTTGGTATTTTTTGCGAGAGGGAGTCGTACGTGAGCAACGAAAAATTTAGCCTGAGTATGTAGTTGTCGAATCTTATCTTGCATCTCTTTCTGTTCCATGCGATTTCTTCAAACTTTCCAGTCTGATCAACAACACAATCTCAGGTAAGATATATGGAATTTTGGTCCGTATACGGAGCTGGTACGCTGGTCAGGAACTAACTTCTTACGCTGTGATTCTGTTATGGATAAGGGGAGCAAAAAACGCGCCTAATGATGCTCTTACTTGTTTTCTATTTTTCTATACTTTGTGCCATAGTATATGACTGCAAAATTCCTACCACTACCAAGCATACACCTGAAGTTTGAAACAGTTATCAACTATAGAGTACCTGTTTTTCACTGGTCACACATATCTCTTTCTCTCGCCTGTCCCACTTTCCAGAAGTTCCGACATACACTTGACATCGAAACTTCGTTGCTCTCTTTCGCAAACGTCATTTAAGCCGAGAATTCACTACGATTTAATTATCATTAAATCATTCGTTCAAATCCTTTGTGAATAATCGCCAATTCAAAGCTACGTGTCAATTAATTGAAAGCTATTATCCTTATAACCACCCCAATATAAATCTCTAGGAAAAAAAGATTAGTATTCAAGCATATTTGCGCGACAAGGACGAGGATAATCATTTAAAAAAACAACACCAAGAGTGAACTAGTACAAACCGATCCGAAAACGACGAAGATTTCCATTGGTTCCGCAATCCAATTCATCCGTTCCGCAGACTAGACGTTTCTCGTGTCAAGTGGAAACAAGAGATATTTCTTCGAGCCTAGTCGTCGTGCACGCGAGCAAGCGGTCCATATCCGATTTAGAACCAAACGTTTTGACAAGTCGTGTGCCTGATAATCGATTGGCAGTTTTATTTCTTGCCTGTGTTTAATTTGTTTATCGTATGTCCATCCAGAATTTGCAAAAATTTGGTAAGTAAAATATTTCGTTCGACTGGAAATTGATTGTGACTCGTAGGCGTGTATGAGTTGTCGAAATTTTCTCGATTGTAATATGGCGACCTGCGTAGCAACTATTGTTAGTCAATGGGCTTGAGATTGCCATGTGTCCGAAAAGAAGCGTGCTGGACTTGGATTGTAAACTTGTGGAAAATTTTGGCCATCTTCGGTTAATTATTTCGATGACTTTCATATTAAAAGTGCCGTTGTCTGAGAGAAAATCGTGTTTCATCGTTCTCGCGGATGACTTGAGAAAGTTTCGTTGTTGAAACGTCATCAGCCAGCAGCTCGTGTGACTCAACCAGCAATTTTCATATTTCAATAAGTTTAAGAACATCCTGAAATTTGTTTTGGATAAAGAAAGGCGTTTCTCGAAAAAAGGTATCGATGTGATGACGTCAGACTGTTTTGTAAGGCGCCGATCATTTTGGAACGAATGCAACTCATCCGTTCGCGGCTTTGTCCATGCGAAAATGTCCACGAGCTTTATCGAGGTCATTGTCTACGAAGCAGTTTGACATCATTCCGACGTCGTTTCTAGTGCATGCGGAAATTTTTAACGATGCGAATGTCGTTGCATCGGCAGCGTCTGGGTTGCGGATAGCTGGCGACGTTGTAGTGTGGTGATGCGAAATGATTTTCTAGTTGTTTACAATGCACATTTGATATTCCATTGCATGTGAAGATGAAAGCATGTGTATTGATCACATGACCTATATTTCTCTTGCTGACATTGAATTTTGCATTTTTTTACGCTTTTCTATTGGTATTTCATTGCAGACCCCTTTGCTGATGCAATTAAGGGTGCTGATGACACTGTCCAGGACGGTCTTGTGCACATAAGAATCCAGCAAAGAAATGGTCGAAAGACACTAACTACCGTGCAAGGCCTCTCATCGGAATATGACCTGAAGAAAATAGTGCGAGCATGTAAAAAGGTATGTTGGAATTCACACTCTAAATATATGAAAAAATGAAAAAAAAATATTTAAATTTGAATTTCTTTTGACGAAATGTGGCTATCATCACGACTAAGCCTTTCAAATCATATTTAAACAGTAGTTATTATCTCTGACGTAACTTCGGCAAACATAAGAATGAAAGTGCTATTCTTGTGTTTATCTAAGTCAAAGATGAATCGGAGTTGTAGACTATTTGACGAGCAGCAATTGCTATAGCGTAGATACATTTTTCTTATAATTCTCCTTTCTTTCCTGCGGAATAATGGCGGATAGATTGAATTTTGTCGACAAGAATATTTTTTTTGCTAACTTTGGTTGTAAACTGAATGCTACTCTCGGTGCCATGCTTTTTGCGAGAGTTATGATCCAGATCTAAATTATGTGTAATGGTTTCTTGCATAAAAATTGATTCATTTCAACATTGGAGAATTATTTCTCTTCTATACTCTTCTATACTGCTCTTCTATCTGCACTTTCTGATTTTTGAGCTAACATTGGATTGGAAAACTACACACCCTATTACATCATTCTACAAAATTTGGTAAACTTATCTTTTGTGGGAGTAGGTATGTTAAAATCAATATTGAAAAATGCACCCAACATATATCTCCAAAACAAATCATTGAATATCTTGAAAGTACTAAAATGTAGACAGAACGTTTATGCTTAGTAGGGCAGTATATAGGGTCAATACTCCTAATATCGGCCAGTTCCAAAAATCTGATCTAAACTCGCTAAAATGAAATCCAAGAATTGTTTTTGGAGCTAGTGGCAGTTTCATAGTGACTCCCTTTCTGACAGGTGTCTGTCTGGTCATGTGCTCCAGACTCTTTTCTCCGGTGTGTGTTTATTTTTTGCATCTGTGAAGATCTACTACTTTAGTATCCTAGCGCTCTTAGATTCACATTGTAAAAGCTTGGAGGCTATAACTTCTGTCTGTCGAGATGTATAGTAGATGTAGATGTCGTGTATTTCCAGATTTTTGGAAAATATTTCATGCGGAAGATCGCATTGCGAAAATTCGTTATTTTTTTGCATATCATTGTCTGGTAAGTCTGAGATTGGTATTCAATGTCTTGATTTGTGTTTATTTAGTCGTGCTACTGACTGTCTTATTTCTGTTTTTTTTTGCATGGGGCGAATATCTCTTAGTCGTTGTAGCTAGAAGATTGATACGTCTATCTTCAATCTCTTTTCATCCTGGTGTTGTCTGCGAAAGCATCGTCCTTTCTCGCGTTGTCATGTTTTAGGCCATTGGAGGCGTGAATTACCACCAAAGCGAGTTCTTTCTTCTGTCTAATGCATTTTGTCAATCGCCTAAAAATATTGTCTCTCGACTCCATGCTTTCCAAATGACTTTCGTGTTCGCTCCTGAATAGTGAGATCCGCTAACTGCTGTTATTTGTCAGCCGTTTTTACTAATGTTCGAAGAACATTAGTATTAATATATATATATATATATATATATATATATATATATATATAATATATATATATATATATATATATATATATATATATATATATATATATATATATATATATATATATATATATATATATATATATATATATATATATATATAATATATATATATATATATATATATATATATATATATATATATATATATATATATATATATATATATATATATATATATATATATATATATATATATATATATATATATATATATATATATATATATATATATATAATATATATATATATATATATATATATATATATATATATATATATATATATATAATATATATATATATATATATATATATATATATATATATATAATATATATATATATATATATATATATATATAATATATATATATATATATATATAATATATATATATATATATATATATATATATATATATAATATATATATATATATATATATATATATATATATATATATATATATATATATATGTATATATATACACATATATATACATATATATATATACACATATATATACATATATATATATATATATATATATATATATATATATATATATATATATATATCACTGAGTTTTTATTTTATATATATATATATATATATATATATATATATATACACATATATATACATATATATATATATATATATATATATATATATATATATATATATATATCACTGAGTTTTTATTTTATATATATATATATATATATATATATATATATATATATATATATATATATATATATATATATATATATATATATATATATATATATCACTGAGTTTTTATTTTATATATATATATATATATATATATATCACTGAGTTTTTATTTTATATATATATATATATATTTATATATATATATATTTATATTATATTTATATATAAATATTAACTCGCGCCACAGTATTTTTCAGTAGCTCAGACCTTACTGAAATTTCGTCGTATTTACTGAAAGAGGCGAAATTTTCAGTTTTCAGTAAAATGGCGTACGTGAACGGCTTCAATGCAATGAATTGCAATTAATCGCATTTAATTGTAGTACGAGAATATACCTAAATTCTGATTCAGTCACCAGTTTTAGTTAATAGCTGAATCTTACTCTAAACCACGTTTGGTAGAAATTTGGTTGAAAAATTAGGTTGGAGCTACTAGCTATAGTAATTTTGGTGTCTTAAATTTTGAAAATTCGCTCAGGAAAATAAAGCTCTTTGCCCTATAGCTTCCAGTGCAGTCATGGAATCATAACGAAAATCATATGGCAAATTAAACTTACTGTAGGCAATATTCAGCAGAAATCTAATTGGGAAAACAATGATAGGGTTCCCAGCTATGGTTGGTTTTGTTTTTTTTTGCATATCTTTAGTTAGCGATTTTATCATAAATCTTCAAATCATAGGAAAATATTACAATCTAGGAAATTTGAAAACTTTTGCGGGTGGTAACCCTAAATTTCTTTGTATGCCTATAACTTCCAATGCAGTCATCGGATCAATACGAAATTCGCGCAGAATAGGTTGACTTCAACGTGAACCAGATGTGATATATTTTTGGCTTCGGTGCTAGCAAAGGGCTGCCAGCACGAGGCGTTTTTGCTATTTTCGTACCAATAAATGCTTGCATTAAGTATTCATATCGCGAACATTTGCAATGAAAATAAGTAAACAATGTTTAAATTTTCTAAGGTGTGCACATTTTTCGTCGAAATCATCGAAATTAAATTGGCTTAGCGTCTATTATTATATAGGGTGTATTGGTCTTAAGTAGGAGTAGCCAGTGGTAGTTGCCTTAAGTAGCTAGTGGTAGAATACACAATCAAAATTTGCACAAATTCTCTACCGTTCTTCGAACATTAGTGTTTCTAGCGGTTCTGATGCACTGGGGTTTTTTTTTTAATGAGCTCGTTAATGTCCCTCGGGTTCTCGTAAGGGGTATAACTCTCAGTGGTGAGCTCGTCTCTCACTTGGACTATATTTGCTGATAGGTTTTCTATCATTCTATTAATATTAAAGCTGGCATTTTCAAGTGTCTGATGGAAAGTTTCGTTTGCCATTGCGTCATGCAAAAAGTCCCAGTTGGTTGTCCTCCTGTATCGGAGAGCATTGTTTATGTAGACAACTTCTGTCAAGAAAGCACTAGCTTACGGACGGATGAGAGCTCATCCAGTTCGATGGTCCGCACACTGTGCTGGAGATTTACGAAAGACTTATGTCGAGGGCGCTGCTTTTGGTTGTCCTTACTGGAAATGTGTAGGCTAACTTGTTTTTCCATGCGATCTTGTTCAGTATGGTTTCTGATCTGTCAACGAATTCAAAAGACTGGGTGTGTACTCTGACTGCCGTTGCCTCTATCTGGACTAGGTTGGCAGTGGGAATGTCGTTATATTTATTATTAATATTTGCTCTCACGTGGGTAGCCTCTGCCAGTTAATTTGTCAATCCTATATAAGATGTAGTTAGGAAAATAGAGGCGGTCTGCGAGTTCAGGAATGAGGATTAAACTTTACCAGCATCGCGTATCTTCATTTAAAATTATAGTACCAGATTGTTGCTTTAGTTCCATCGCAAAGAGCAATTTCTAGCCCCAAAGCTCCGCTGTGCACGAATTCGTCAACAAATAGACAAATAAACCAAGCGCTGCAACAAAAAACGGAACGAATTCATCTCAGTACTCTACACCAGCGTAAGTGGTAAATATTCACAATGTTGAAATTTTCAATTCGAAACATAATATTTTTCGCCGACATGGAGAGATTTTGCTAACGCTCCTGTCGTAGGTGGTGTTCTTCTGGCCTTCAAAAAAAAAAAATCTAAATATCTTTAATATAAATACTGCATAGAGATAATGAATATATTTTTGGTCAAGATGGTATTCTGCCCTGATTCGCATAAACGTTCTATCTGCATTTATGTCATTTTTGAGATAACACCGGACTCGAAAACTAACATACTCTATTACATCATTCCGCAAAATTTTAAAAACCTATCTTTTGTGGAAGTATATTAAAATCAATATTAAAAAATGCACTCTCCATGTATCTCCAGTATAAATCAAAGCACAAATCATTGAATATCTCGAAAGCGCTAAAAAGTAGATAAATGTAGACACAGCTGACCAGGCGTTATCTGAGCGTAGCATCATCTCCACGGCGTCACAGGGCCAATTAAAGAGAAAAGTATGGTGTCGCCCCTTCTGAAGCGGGCGCAATGGAGAACGGTTTACAAAGCGTAGTCAATTTCCCTATCACAATACGTTCAGAACTTCGTCCTGGCTTTCCACATTCTGTGAAGGTATATCCTGAATTAACCGTGGTCCGATAGGAACTGGCTCAGTTAGAGATTTATTTCACCGTGGTAGCGATTAAGCCAAGGTGTTAAGGCGGGAATTAGTCTAATCGTCCATGCTTCCGTCGAGCCTCTCCCAAAGCTCAAGTGTTCGCGCTCGTGCTTGAGCAGCCAATATTTTTTTCCCCGCTTCTGCCCTTTTCAAGAACATCTCCCTGCGTTCGCTCGCCAACAAATCAATTGGGATTACTCCTGCTATATCTAACACGTCGTTTCCTGAAACTGTTCTGTTGCTGCTTGCGCAGCGCTTCCCTACGCTGGACACCCACCATCCTAGTTCGATACTTTTCTAATCTTAACACAGTGGTCCATATCACCGCGCCAGGCAGCAGCATTGAGTGAGTCATCGTCATAAGAAGTTTACTCGCACTAGGGCTAAAGTCTAGTAATGGCTTATCATTTAAAGCAGGGGTGGGCAAACGGTCGATCGCAAACAGTTTGACAGTCGATCACAGACATTTTAAATAATTTACTAGGTTGATTTAAAATGTGAAATAAAAATTTAGTAGACGATTTATTCAGTACATTTTGGAATGGGCCTTGGCCTAATATATCCAATCGGACAGTTCACTCGCAGAGCCTTAGTGGCGGAGAAGCCAAAGGGGAAATCCGAGATAGCTATGCTCTCGATTTGTTCAATTTATAGATTTATATGATTGTAGTAAAACTGCTTCACTAAATCTCGTATACGTATACGGTTGTTTCATTTCCTTAAATATCTCTGTTCTAAAGTACACACTTTATATTTTTGCTTCTCGCTATACACCTTGCCTGCATTTGCATTCGTCTCCCTGCTACCGAGGTAGGAAATTGTCGCACACAGCGCAACAAAATTTCATCTCAATTTTAGATAAAATAAAATTTTAAATTAAAATCTTTTCACGCCAATTTAGTTTGTGCAGTTCATTCTTTCTCACTAAAAAGTGACATTTGGTGTTTGAATTTGAAAATTGAAATGTAAATGTTTTTTCAATAACAATTTCGATTCTTGACATTTTATCCGTCAGAAATGATAAGTGTCTCCGCTTTTCTCCATTTTCAAAATTTTCGCTCGGAAGAATGACCAGATAATGGAGACATGTCAAGATTTTGCTTAACGATTAACTCAGTACTCAGTAAAGTAAATTGGCGTGAAATGATTGGAGTCATGTGCCAAAGCTATTTGCACTTTCAAAGCGAAAGCTTCTTCCAAGCAATTTTTCACGCTTAAAAGTGAGTACTACTCTTGCTTATTTTCAAGCTAAATTTTACGTGAAAATTTGCATGAAAATTTAACGTGAAATCGAAAACAGTACTGTTGAGGAAGCTTCTTGCAAAGATTTCTAGATATTTTGCCTGAAATTATTGCATTTTTGGACACATTGGGAGAAAAATATGAGCAATTGGAAGATCCATTATTGGTAAAGAAATTAACATTTTTTACGGATTTTATGGGCCGTTTCAGCTCGCTTAATTCACAATTACATGGAAAAGAAAAATATTGTTGACTTGTTAAGTTCGGTAAATGTTTTTTAAGTAAAAATAAAACCTTTTGCTTCACAATTAAATGAGCCCAATTTTTAAATATTTTCCATATTTAGAAAAACATATTAAACTTACTGGTGAATGTAAAATGCAAAAGCTGAAAGACATCCTTCAGTTCGTGAAAAAGTCCGGGGCCTTCGATGACCGCTTGGATTGCATTTTTTTTTCTCCTGGCCTATTTATCTGGTATCACTATGCACCAATAGGTCTATGTGTGGGCTTGTGCTAACCGGTACAACCTAACCTAACCTACTGGTGAATGTAAAATTGAAGTGTTTTGTTCTGAACTGAAAATTTTAATCAAGAATTCGAGAGACGATTTGCAAATCTCAATAACCTTCAATCGATTTTTGAGTTTATTTCATTTCCTTTTGGAGAATTCGATAACGAGGAAATTTCATCAAATCTAACTCATAATTTATAATTGAATTCATCGGATCTAGAGTTAGAAATTTGTGCAAATGAAAACTATTTTTGGATTTTATTACCATAAATAATATCCGTTATGGATATTGGTGGCAATGAGGATATTTGCATTTTTTTGTTTCCATTTATGTATGTGAAATGAAAAACATCAAATCGCAACTTAGGAGTTGTCTGACTGATGACCACTTAGTGGCATCTATTCGATTGTGCATCAGTGTTTACAAGCCTAACTCTACAATACTTTTTGGTGAAATGGAGTGTCACGCGTGTACATAAAAAATTAATCCAAAATATTTATTAATAAAGTACATTGCACAAAGTAGTAAATACAATGTATTTAATATATTAATATCAATAAAGACCTTAATTGAATTTTTATTTGTTTTTAATTTAAACCGTTTTTCGAAGTCGATCGCGCATAAATTAAAAAAATTAATGTCGATCATACTAGTATTAAGTTTGCCCACCCCTGATCTAAAGCATCTGAACTGAAATTTAATTTTAGATGAGCTCATATCGGTTGATTGCGTGACTTGTTTGCTAAGTGTGATTGGTCATCTGTGTTGTAGGAGCCTAATCCAGACAAAGCTACATTTAATTTCCACACAGCAGATTATTTTTACGGTACTGCCAACTACCTTTAGTGGCTGGAAGACTCGTTTTCCTTGGATGTCGTCACAGCTTTGTTATTTTGAAAATTTCCAAAAGCAAAGCCTGGAAAAAGTTTCGCTTGACTCGCTTAGAGCCTGACTGCAATTTTTTTTTTTTGCTGGCCTACAAACTGACTGTGCCTACACAGACTTGACCTTTGATACGCTTGATCACTCATACTCTTAGTCGAGCTTCATTCGTTTCAATTCGCTAACTCGTTTTTGAACTGGGTTGACTCTTACTTGACGTGTAGCCTTTCGCGGGGCCTTGACATCTCAAATAAAAACGACGTCTGGTATTCCACAAGAAAGTCATCTAGGCCCTTAACTATTTTCTTTATTTATTAATTATGTACATCATCCTGTTGTGCTTTATGCTGATGCCAAAATTTTCAAAGTTGTGAGAAAACTTCCCAAAATTGATATTTAGTTCTTTGAGGGTTCTCATTAGCTGAGTCCATTTATCTAGATGCCTTATTATAACTTGCTTTTGGTGCGTTTGTAGTCTGGCTAGTTGTATGTGTGTTATTCCTTCCTCAGAATGATTAGGAGAAATGTTAAAGGATACGCTAATCGAATAAGTGATCTTGTACAAAATAAAATGATTCTAATTTTAAATGAACTTCATCAAGCACGTAAATAATATTATTCTTCGTTTTTTTCATCCTCAGGAATTTGCGTGCAATGGCACTGTAATTGAGCATCCTGAATACGGCGAAGTATTGCAGCTTCAAGGTGATCAGCGTGAAAACATTTGTCAGTGGCTAACAAAATCCGGTCTAGCCAAGCCAGATCAACTCAAAGTACATGGTTTTTAAACAACACGAACAATATAAACATCAGCTGCAACAATACCATCGTAGCGCATATAATTGTACAATAAATAATTTTGATGAGAAACAAATTGAAAATACTGATGAACGTATATGCATGATCCTTTCCTCAAACAATTATCTAAAACGTGAGACAGAGTTGAATAAAATCATCAGCGATTAAAATTTGACGATTAATAAAAAAAAACGAAACAGAACATGATGAATTAACAGTTTTTTGTATTATATTTAAAACAACAGAGAAAAGAACACAGCTAAATGATAGATAATTTTCGTTTTCAACATAATTTCCACAACAATTGCCGAGAGAAAGGGAGAAAAGTACTTTTGTATATCGAGTAATAGAACACCAAAATTTCATTATCGAGCATATTGATTGTATGTAGCGTAATAAAACACCGATCAAATATATGATAGAATATATTTAGGATTTCAATCACTTATTATTTCATACTTAGAATCAATACTTTCATAATTTTATTTTTCACTTTCGTAAATCAATCGAAATATTGAAGTTTCGTCGTTCTAACGAGAAACATTGAAATGTCTCCTCAGTACATTATTGAGCATGTGTAGTTGCTAGAAGGCTTGTTTAAAGTCCGATTAGTATTTGATGCATCTAGCAGGCGAGTTTTGTCAAAAATCTTCAAGTTAATGCTTGGTGCCACCAGCATAAGCCACTGTGAGCGCAAAAACGTACGATCTTAATGTTCCCGCCTTCAGTTTTAATCTTACTTTAACTAGATAGGAAAATCACAGTGACTTATGACTGATTTCTGTTGAAATACTAACGAGTCATTTGTTTAATTCATTAATTAAAGAATAATCTCGAAAAAAAATCTCCAAACTACGTGTCTACTCTGCATTTTTTCGTCTTTGAGTAAGAAGCTAAGTATAATCGAAACCCATGCATGGTTGCCCATCAACTAGTTCTCGATTATCGAAATGCACTTGCAAATTTTGAGAGAATGTCGTGAATAACACTTGTAGAAATTCAATGTGAAACTGAAATTTGATGGACTTGTTTGAAAGCAGCGAAGTCAATTGTTATCGCTGCCAGCACTAACAATGTATTTAGGAGGGATTGATGTATTCAGAGAAAATCTTTACTATGAATCGTGGCTAGTTCGGATTCATTTATGCTTGAAATTTTGTACTTTTGCCTTTAATTTCTTTTAAAAACTGTTTCTTTTTGTATAATGATATTTTTGTATAACCGTAAATTGATTGGATATATCTGTTGATCAGTTAAATTAAATGAGATAAATAACGTTCACTTACTAGAAATGATTATAATTTACAGTAAATAAATTGTGGCTCTTCAAATAAATGCCTATCTTACTAACGATACAAATGTATGTGCTTGTTTTATTCATTGTACTGCCTGCTAACCTTCATAATCGTAGCTCAGCTGTGTTGTAATTCGGATTTTCAGTAAATTAAAGCGATTCCAGGATCACGTAGCCCCGTATGATTGAAATAAGTGACTATAGAATCTTCGGAAGTGATTAATTTCTGAGTACGTATTCTTCAATTTTTTGTGGACGTGGTCCTGGTTTAAATTTGAATATGGACGCGGTCCTGGTTTAAATTTGAAGATGGACGTGATACTAAATGGTCATAATGAATCGTATGAATAAATCCTAGGAAACAGCGCAGTATTGGGTTTTCCTAATGATATCTACCTGTCGTATAAATACATTTAAAAAAAAACTTTGCTAGAGTTCAAAACCAAGTAAACTTTTCTACTGAGATATACAGTGGCTCACAGCCAAAATGATGTAGCCTAGTATCTTATGAAAAATGATCAATATCTCTCAGTTTCTGAATGAAATATAAAAAAAAGTTATGAGGAATTGTAGACATAATGTGTATAAAAATGCAGACAAGTGCCGATTTTGGACTCAGCCAAAATGATGTGAAACGGTTTTTCCGAGAAAAAAATTGTATCGTTTTTAAAATCTTATAAAATTAAAAAATATGACTTCTAGTATTCTGTGGAGAGCTTTTCTGCTTAAGAACCGCGTCAAATCTGCGGGGCATCGATTCCACTAATGATTTCGTGTGCTCTGCTGAATTTGGTTCCACTCTTCCTGCAAAGCTCTTTTTAGGTTCTGTCGGTTGTTAATTGAGTGTTCAAATTCTGACCACAAATTCTCTATTACATCTAAATACGGAGACTGTGGAGGTGTTTGAATAACATGTGGGCAATTCCAAATGAGCCACGTTTGAACGAATTGGGAGAAATGCATAGGATCATTGTCATGATAAAATCGAAAATTATTCCTTATATTCAATTTTTCTGCACTTTGCAGTAAGTTCCCGTTCAACATATTCAAATACTGGTGTTTATCCATGATACCATCGATGAAAGCTAGATTTTCGACCCTTTTTTGCGCCCCTTGTTTTACATGTCCATCATACCATAACATGTCCACCTCCGTATTTCGCAGTGACCCTTAAATGTTTTGGATTGAGCTCTGTATTTGGTTTCCTTCAGATGCATTTTTGCCTGTCAGATCCATATAAATTAAATGTGCTTTCCTCAAAGAAAATGACAGTTTCCCAAAAAGCAGTATCCTTTCTCAGATGTTCACGAGCGTAATCAATCCTGTGCAATCTGTTTTTGCGATTGATGAAAGGTTTCTTCCGGCCAACTCTAAAATTTCAATTGGGATTCCTGAGTATTTCCCTTATAGTTTGGGGGATGCTCTTTTTGCCGAGAGTCCTTTCAGTGAACTACGCCAATTTGGGGGCACCCAATGTAGGATCCTTTTTTGACTGTCTCAAGATCCAACGGCAATCCGTTTCAGAAAAAAATGGTGAGTTTTTTTTTGACTCGTTTTCCTAAACGATTTTCGCGCACAAAACGTTCAATAATATGCTGAACCGTCGAAGCACCCTTTTGAACAATCTCAGCAATTTTTTGAGATTTCCCGTCCTTAAAATGGTTTATTATTAGCTCTCGCTCTTCAATAGAAGTGTGACGACCCATCGCGAATTAAAAGTCGTATTGTTCTTTACAGAATAATGATTTCATTCAAAAATCAAGGTCTGACTGATAATCATTATGTCTGCAATGCGATACTCTTTTCTCACAAACGGATTGTTGGAATTAGCGGTATTTTTTTAGGGAAAACCATTTCACATCATTTTGACTGTGAGGTCAAAATCAGCTCTTTCTTATCTGGATTTTTATTAATTTTTATCGTAACGGATTATATTTTTTGTTATTTTCTTTACATAAATGATAAATAAACATTATATCTGCAATTGCTCACAAGTGTATTTCTTTATTGCATTCAAAAGCAGCCAAATATTGGTCATTTTTCATAAGTTACCTGGGTACATCATTTTGGCTGTCAACCACTGTATGTATTTACGATCGCCAAAACTAGAATGAGTCGTAGCTAACTTAAATATATCAGATGTGTGGCTTCCACTATTAAATGCGACAAATCTCTTTGATAGTCCGGGGAAATCTAACATGCTGCTTCGGAAAAATTGGGGGAAAGCTGAATTTTGGTGTGAACCTTGGTACTGGCGTGTTGAACAAAATGTCAAAAGTCCCCATCGATCCGAGTGCTGCGTTACTTTTTATACGGGGTCAAAGGTCACCAAAAGTGACCTTTCATAAATATCTCAGTAACAGTTACGTCTTTAGAAAAACAATGTATGACAAATTTGTAGCTTAGCAAATTTCCAACAAAAAAGATTATATAGCTTTTTCCTGTAACCATAACGGTTTTTGAGATATATTGATCTAAACATTTGTTACTAACAGCATCCTCTTTCTCACGGCCTGTTAATATTATCCGATTTTGATTACGACTTGGAATGTTTGTGAGTTTGTTTTTCTCTATTTAAGAGGCGCATGGAAAAAACATTTAAATAAACTTATCTACCAGACTCCAGGGTAGGTGGAAAAGTGTGCTCCGAAAAGTTCCCCCCTCCCCCTTTGCCATAAAATGGTATCCCTGAGCATCCATCCCAAATCTTCAGAAATGAGCTCGTTGCCTACTCTTTGCCCACTGTTAAACAAGATAGGATCACTTTTTATCCGGTTTATTGCCTATTCTTGACATCGCAGGACCAGCCCTACATCCACACTCTTCCTACACCCTACCCACCCCCGCAAACGAACCACCCCGAAATACCCGGTTTTTTAGTTTTTTTCCCATACGGTCTTATCCCATGAACGATCAGGGCAAGGTTACGTAATTTCAGGTGCAAATTGGTTTCGAGACGTCTCATGTCCCTTTGGCGCTATGCAGTCATCACAGGATTGGTAAAAAAACTGATTATTCGGGGATAATCTGCATCGGATTGAGCTCCTATAATGTCAAGAATGAGCGTTTACAGAATTATGCCATGATATTATCTTGCTTTTTCATGCTCCTAGGCCCATGATATGTTACAAAACCTATTTTCACCTGCAGTGTTGTTATTTGGTCCTGCTCTTTCGTGGAATATCCCATAAATGATGCCACAATACAGTTTTTTCGGAGAAGAGAGTAGCGAACAGATGTCCCTACAAGTTTTATGGCAAAGGGGGGGGGGCGGGGGGTGGCGGTAACTTTTCGGAGTACAGTTTTCCACCTACCCTGGAGTCTGGTAGATAAGTTTGTGTACATGTTTTTTTTATGCGCCTCTTAAACATAGAAAAACAAACTCACAAACATGCCAAGTCGTAATCAAAATCGGATAATATCAACATGCCGATGAGAATGACGGTGCTGTTAGTAACAAATGTTTAGATCAATATATCTCAAAAACGGTTATGGTTACAGGAAAAAGCTATTTAATCTTTTTTGTTAAAAATTTGCTAAGCTACAAATTTGTCATACATTGTATTTCTATGGACCTGACCGTTACTGAGATATTTAGGAAAGGTCACTTTTGGTGACCTTTGACCCCGTATAAAAAGTGACGCAGCACTCGGATCGATGGGGACTTTTGACATTTTGTTCAACACGCCAGTACCAAAGTTCACACTAAAATTCAGCTTTCCCCTAATTTTTCCGAAGTTTCGCCTTTTTTATGTCGGATTTCACTGGGCTATTGAGGGGAAAGTCTTGATTTTTGTCACTTGTGTCGTCCGGAAAATTTGATGCATGAAAAAATGAGTAATTTATATAAGTTTTTTTTAAAAAAAATGAAGTGTTAACTTATTTTCAAAACAAATAATACAACGTTATCGTAATATTTGAGAGTAATTGGGAACAAAATATTTATTTTAGAACAAGTTGTCATATTTGTTGAGCCCCGGCAAACAAGTCGTGCTTTGCGGTGACCATCATAACATTGTACTGGTTTATCCAGGGGCATTTCATGTGAAGCGGACAACGAAAAAAAGTCAAGGCTCTGGATTTCGTTCATATTGAGCATAATGGTACTTCTAGATCTAGAGGATATGAACGTGGATACGCAATGTTTTTTCTATGAGGCTTAGTTGCCGAGCTATGGACTTCTGAATAATTGACGAAATTGATGAAAGGGTTTTTTTGGTAGACGATTTTGAGATTCGAAATTTTTTTTGTCAAACATTAAATATAATGATTAGTATAGAGAATTAGCTTTTCTTCTTAATTTTGAGATTAGATTTGAAAAACAATTTTTTTTCCTGTGTAAAACCGGAAGTAAACACTTCAACTCGTAATTTGAATAATTTGGATCAGGTTAATTTTGTTTATTTTTATATCAAATATAAATCAAACAAAAAAATAATTAGCTCATTGTTAAATCTAGTGTATGTTCGAAGATTCTTTCTTTGAAAATAAACAAAATGACGGGCCTCTGATAATTTACTCACGGATTTTCAAGGAAAAAAATAACTAGTTAGACGTTTATAAAAAAAAATGTAAGTTTAAAAAAGAAAATCCTTCGACCAGCCACTAATTTTTTATTAAGCTTTATAAATTTAATTCAAATTCGTAGAGTAGTTTTGAAAGCATAATTTTGACTTTGAAAACATAATTTCGCGAAAAACTCATTTGAAGTTTTAAACCCGATTTATATAAAGAAATACTAATTATTTAATTACTTACATCAAATCATCTATTCTAATTAGCGCATTTGGCTGCCACCTTTACTCGCTCAGAATAAGTCCTTTTTAAGCGTATCGACGAGCATTGAGTCCACAATTTATTCCAAAGGTATTCCTAGCAACTAATAATAAATACATGGGTACCTTCATTAAATACACAAGAAATACTACATAACAATAGACTTCAAAGCATCCAATACGCCGATCGAAGCCAGTTATTTGTAGATGCCGTTAACTACCTGCAATCAAGGGCTATAGAGCTCTTCAGTAATTGTTGGACATCTGGAAAACTATTCACTGAATTTACTAGAAATTTTCAGCTAATATTTTCGAAAAATTCTTTAAGAAAATTCTATTTTCAAGAATTCGATTATTTGAAAATCCTGACTATTCCCGTCAACCTTCAACCACTTTCTTTTCTATTGAATCGCCTAAAGATTACTTAATTTCAGTACATAAAACGGAGATTCTTCTACGTTACATAGTCAACCCAAGATCTCATGTTACAATTTTACTTCAAAAGTATCATATATTCAGAGAAATTTGGCGATTCGGATGGGAGTGATATTCCGCTAGGAAGTTCTCAACAAGTTTCGGTAGATATTACTTGAAGGACAAGGACAACGACGGTCAAAAGTAACGGCCAAAACACAAAAAAAATAATCAATAGATCCGGATTGGAGAAGAATCGCCGAATAGCGTCCAATTCTAGTGATGTGCCTTAAAAGATAACAAAAAAATAAATTTTGCCTCTTTGGAAATAAATTTTATGTTACAAGCTGGACTTAAAGTAAAATGGCAAAGAACATAAACAATTTATTTAAGCTTATCTAGCTTCTAAAGGAAAAATTGGTCTCTAAATTATAACATAAACTATTTATTTTTTAAACAAAACTTGTTGTTTTCAACTTTTTACACGAAATTTAGAATCTAGAAACATCAAAAAAGTATTTAACCGTGTTAAGAATTTTCCTTCTTTTTCGCTTGTCTTTTGTAATCACTTTCAGGGATATCTCTACTCAAGCTCCAGCTATAGTCCACCAACATTGACGCATTTCATCTGCCTGGTATCTCTGATCGATTGTGGATATTTCTTCGAAGAACCGTTCACCATGTTCGTCACTTACATTACCTCAGTTAGTAGGTAAAAAATCACGTTGGTTGCGAAGGAAATGAATTTTTAGGGACATATTGCTACCCAGCTGCTGGTACTGCTCACAAAAACAATATATTTTTCATATCTATTGTTTCCCAAAAAAGGACATGAACGACTGCTCTAAAAGACTCCCATGGATCCTTTTCAAAGTCCTGCAAACCTAAATCCAAGTTTTAGTCCTTCAGAATCGCTCTAATTTGAGGAACGGTAAATATTCCTCCTTTAATTTGAATGTAGGTCCATCTTTGTTGAGATCCTTGACAACGTTCTTCATTAATCCCAATTTAATATGCGGATTGTACTAGAGGAAGGGACCCCGGGACACAGATTTGGTCTTGGATTCGAAATCTTTTTTTTATGTAATGTAAAGATTTAGCCCGACACACAAAAAACAATAATACTTTGTGTGGCCCGTGTGCAGACCCAACAACATGGCTATGACTATGAGACCTCTGTAAATCAGCCATTGGTGCTCTGAATATGATATAGGATCTAAAATTAATTTCATTTTTTCATATGCATATTTGAACAGAATCGAAGATTGTGTGTTATTTTTGATTAGAAGAACAGCTTCTAAACTGTATTCATTCAATCTTCAAAGCCTAAGCCATTTGAGCTATGACAAATTACAAGCTGGTTTTTAGATTTATATAGGGCAACAAGTCTTTCTGATGATTTCTGCATAAACAAATTTTAAGAAATTATTATTAAAGTAATAACACAACAATTTTGAATGCTCGTGATAAATATGATAATTCTATCAAGCACCCAATTATATTAAATGTGGGAAGCAAACTATCAATTTTAAGTTCTATATTTAGATTCAGCGAATCAAATGCTGTAGATATAGATTTACATTTTCATGTAAAAGGTTAGATTTGCATTTTCATATAAAAGGCAATTTCGATGTAGACCTGTATTGTTCGTTACTTTACATTTACTTGAACAACAAAAGAAAAGACTGTATTTGCTCACTGCAGATATGAAATACAGTCTAGCTTTACTGGGAGAAATTGTCTTTGAAGACGAATTGTGGCACACTTAGGATATTGTGCAGATGCGTAAGTATTGACGCAAATTTCACAACAGGGCAATTTATACCAGCTTGGACATTTCTAGAATGATCAGGACATCGCCAGATGGTCTAGTCCTTATTGTTTCATTCGATTACATGACTTCTCAGCTATACTAGATTTCTCTCGTTCTATGGGAATTTTTAAATTTAATTGCATACACAAATTCTCATATTATTATGATTTTAAAGATTGAATGCTAAGTACAAGGGGATGGATTACCACCGGTACTCTTTAACTTAGCGCTTGAGTATATTATCAGAAAAATCCCCGTTGAAAGTGTTTTTGAAACCAAAGTGTGCTTAATTGTGATAAAGAACCGATTTTATTTAAATAATGCAATGAATCCAGAATTCAAAAAGTATTTCAACTCAAAATCACCCCGATTGGTGTCAGAAGTGGGATCGGCTTGCGTTGGCAACTCAACAAGCAAGATTTGTTGAAGTTCCAGACGGTGAATTTTTGAGCTCGTTAAAGTTAAAAGTTTTTGAGCTCGTTAAGTGTGTGGAGTGATAAGGAATACTTTGAGCCCGAAAAGAATAGATTCGGAAACGTTTGAATTGAAACACGGTCAGGAAGAGCGAAGCGTCGTAGAGAAGAATCGGATGATGGCTTTAATAGTGAAAATGGGCACATTTTTAGATGGTTGGTAGCTGTAATACTGACTCGTAAATAGATAGAGGGATCTTTAACTGAAAGCCTTCGCCGTTGCCCGACAATTCCTCAAAGCATGAGCCCTTTACTGTAACAAGTTTTTTCTATAACCTTGTAAGCTAAGGAGTGTGGTGCTACTCTCTTTCGCATTTGGATTACGAATCAGTTTTTTCCCCAAAGATTTCATTGGGGCTCGATAAATCCGTTTCACACACTTGGCTGCGATTGGGGGTGACGTTGCATGGCTCGATGCCCAATATTAGAAGCTGCGAGTTATACACGTATGTAAAGTTTACTCGCTAGTTAGCAGCTCATCACTCTGCGAGCTTAGTTGAACAATCCATGATACTGCAGTATATTATTTAGGACAGCTAAGACATTTTTACATTTGAAGCATATTGAAAATTTTGCATGAAATCTGTTCTCGTTTTCGCCGCTTCAATTTCCATATTTCAGTTTATAGAATAATAAACTTCATACAAAGAGCATGCATATCTATTAAGGGATACAGCTCGCAGTATACATATATGTGTATAGCACAGTGGGGTGAAATGAAAACGTGCACCTCCTTCTCTCAACCCCAATCAACACAACGCAAAACGAACTGTTGCACATTTCGCTACGGCATATCTGAGGACTGAATAGTGGAAACCTAAAGAGCAAACGAATGAATGGGAAACAGCTGTTCGCATTCTCTGCCAGCTTGTTGGGTGGTTGGTTGGGAGTTAAATGAAATTCACGTGGGCGAATTTCGTTGTGTTTGGGGATGTAAAGAGAACAAGAATCAAAGAGAGATTGACGCTACTGGTGGGACTAGAGTTCGTGATTTTTAGGAAATCACACAAAGAATAGCCGTGGTCGCGTAAAGTACAGACGAATTGAAAGTTTTTCCTCTCCATATGGTTCTAACTTTTCACATTTTTAGTCCGTTTCGAACATTTCCGAGCAAAATTTGATTATACCGTGAATGTTAAAATTGGTCACGGGTATCGGGCACGTTGAGCTAGTACGAATCTTTCGAAATAGCATTTTCTTATGGAAGACTTTCGATTTTCGCACTGCGTGCTAGGCGTGACAAAGAAATCAAAGCGTATTTTTGCATTATCTGAGACTCATTTGTTATTTATTAGTGACTTGTTTGTTTCATGTAGGTTTACATCAAGTGGGCGACTGTGATTGACCTGACATTGTATAATTTTAGAGTGATTTAGTATTTTGCTTTGCATTAGTTTTTATAGCATGCCCCTCATTGTCGCGGACAATTACGCAGACTTATAGGTGGCTCAGAAGAACTCAATCACATGAAAAACTTCAGGAACATAGTTAAGTGAATGAATTGAAAAGTGTTGATGTGATGATAATTCGGTCGTTTTGAAGAAGGTCCGATAGTAAGCAATTACTTTATTGGATTATTATACGACAGTGCCGGCGAGTGGTAGGAAAACATGTGCGTCCACGAGTGGTATTGATGCCCATATGTTAAATAGCAAGTTCGATAGCGATCAAAGTCAGGCGGAATGACCGTTGGTGTGCAATTATTTGGAATTCCTGAAAAACGAATAAGCTCTGCCACCGCTTCTGTACGCGCTTCTAATGAAAATGGCTATTAGGAAAGTCCAAGTTTCGTTAACGACTACTTCACATACTGTCCTGGGCCCCGTCTACCAACGCAGTTTACAGCCCTCGGCTACAGCGAGTGCTTGTATCCTTTCGTCTGTGTCGACCGTTCCGTCCGTTCTACCGCGTGTTGTTGACTCCGCCGCCGTGTTGGAAAATCAGCGAAATAATGTGATTATGGCTGGTGGCCGAGCCGCATGTCCTGCGAATGGAGGAGCAACCTGTAGCTCGGTCACGGGCTTGAACTATGGTGGTAGTGCCCTTGGACTGACAACCGCTCCATGCTGCACCAACAACTGTGGAGCAACGAGCTGTGTGCTGGCGCCAGTCGAGTTAGTTATCCCCACGACTCCAATAGCAACAGCCAACTGTGCTAATCAGAATCAGTTTCTCTATTGCACATCATGCAATTCCAGATGTTTTCTAATTCAAAAGGTAGGTTTCGATGTAACATGCTCCTTTGCATAATGCTGCAATATTACTTTGTTTTGGAAAACTCAGAAACAAGTAGGTCCTGTTGATATTTTTAGAAACAATACCCTAGTCCTTGAAAAACCTACTTATTTTTCCCAGGCAAAAAATTGAAGTCAAACTGTAAAATAAAAATGTATCAAAGACTAGGGATAAATTATTTTTGCCAATGACTTTCCAATTTGGTTGAGATGTAACTTATATTTTTAATTTAAACGTAAACTAGTTTGCTAGTTTGAATATCCTGCAGTTGAGTGTAATTTCAAGTGTAATATTTTACGAATACAATGATGATCCCCATGTATGTAGGATAGGAAATAGCTTTCTCTCGAATCCGGGCAAAGGGAGGGAATGGTGGTGGTGGCTCGAAAGCGGAAGCCTACAAATACTAAGGAATTAGACAAATTCCTTATAATACTGTTGTACGTTGAAGATATTCACTTGCAACGGGGGTTTTGACAAGAGGTGGAAGGAAATAATATCATTTATAGCTCCATTAACAGGAAAACTGAGTCTAGTGTTTTAGATGGTCTACGTCGATTTGCGTTGGGAGTGGAATTCACAAGCTTAACGTATAAATTATCCTTGTATGTTGACAATAACATATTTTGATAAGTTACATTCTTTTTTTTGTATAACACTTCCTGTGGAAAGTTTTTTGTAGCTCATTTAAGTATCGAAATAAAGAAGTTCATTACCACTTAATCGAGGTTCTGCTATAGCAATAAACAGTCTATTCGGGGAATCCCAACAATTTGAAGGTGCCTTAAAAACGTGTACAAGCTGCCAAATTGCTGCTAATCGTTATTTTACTTGGCTATAAAAAGAATCTATTTAGTCATGTTCTCGATGGTCTCTTATACTCAAAACTAAAAAGTGAAACAATTAAAAAGAGAGTGCAAAAGTCAAATAATGCAATACCAAATAGTGTATTTAGTAGCACACAAATATTTGTTGTAGTAACAACAAAAAACATTTTCTTTGCTTTTGAAGAACGGTGTACATAGCCAATATGCATACGAAAAGAACTTAGATTATGTCTACTAAAATTTTGACTATTTAAATTTCACTCTTAAACTTTTACAACTAAATATCAATTTTCTATAAATTCATCTTTTTCATCTATTTTAAGGTAGCACCAACGGTACCAATCATCAAAGTAGGTCAAGCGGCCGATGTTACTACGACACCAGCAACTTTTTCGCCTATTTGTTATACAAAAAACGATACCAATTATACAACGGAATCATTCCATACACCGGAAATATGCTGGGAGCAATTTTCTTTGCCAGGAACATCTAGCACGTATAGTGATCGTGAGTAAACTTGATTATTCATTTTCAATGTGTCCGTACATATAATCTACTTATTATTACGTTAATAATTAAGTTATTATGAATTCGAAGATGAGGTAGGTGAATGTAATGTTGATACCTTCTTACCTTTTCATATAATAACCATTCAATGTCAAAGTGACTTGCAAAAAGTCAGCATTTGCACTGTTCAAGAAAGAATTGATGTAATTGTTGTGATCCGCTTTTCCACACCAAAATCTGATCTGATATTATCAGCAATAAGTTTTACTCAAATGTACTGCAACACAAAACGGTTATTTGGATTCAATTGCAATTGAAGTCTTTCAAATGATCCAAAACCAAAAAATTACCATTGCCGAATTGACAATCTTCCCGCCATGCAGCATTTCAAATTCAACTTCTAAACAAATATCTTCGGTAATATGTGAAGCTGTCTACAAATGCTCGATGATTACCATACTTGTCCATTGTGAACTTGTTCCGAACGACGGCATGTGCCAGTGCAATGTGTGTGCGTTGCGGCCATTTTTAAAGATTTTCCGTGTGCACCGAGAAATATTGTGTTCGACTACGCATTTTTGAGGTACCACGCAAGCCTATTCTATTGCGGTTAATAGAATACGTTGTCCGTAACGCGGTCCAATTGAAACTTGTCATCGATAAGAATTGTTGAGCTGTGAAAACTGTTTTTTCCTTGCAAGTGTCGCATCTCGGCCATTTCGACTTTCGTTTCGCGACTTGTGCACTGTGTCGTTCGTGATTGCTTGGTAGCAGTGTCGAACCGAAGAATATCAGTTCAGAGCTCGCTCGTACGTGCATACGAAATTTTCCGTCAGCCCCGTAACCAATAGTTTTGCAAGAAAGTAGAAATAGGCTCGGGGAATTTGAATTTTTCGTGTCGTCGTGTCATTGAATCGAGTGAGAATTTTGGTGCGTTCGCAAGTGTAATGTCAAAGTGTAGTGGATCGACAGAGGACCATTATTGTCAGACAGCGAGCAGTGCTCTTGGCTAGAATTAGTCCCCGTCCTGTGTAGCTTGAAGAGCAATCCGGTCGTAATATTGCAGCAGTGTTTTGCTAAGTGCAAGGCGAGGCGAAAGATAACCCAAAAAGTGAAGTGCAGTTTGTGGGAAGAACAGCGGCCGAAGCTGAGGAATGTAATACATTCGTCTGGCGATAAAAGGCACGGCGAAACAACGTAAAAGTTGTCGGGTGGAGAGGTGACCGACATTGACGGCGGCGACCACGACATTTTTTCGGATAGTTTATCGAATTTCTTTCGTGCGGTTTGCATTGGTGACTTTGATATTTCAACATAAATTAGTGCCAAGTTCTCCATAAAGACGGGATCGCGTCGAGTGAGTTCGAATTCCGCATGGAAATTTGTGTTTCATCCGCGAGCAGTGAGAAATTGTTGGGAGCGTCCGTGTAGTGGTAAAGCTGGTGTAGATTGCTGTGACTTTGCTGTTGGTTGAACGGATTTTCGTTGCTGGCAGCCGGTAGGACGGAAATTTTTGGAATACGCAAATCGTATCGTATAGAAGGAATTATGAATGGACATTCGACACAGCTTTGATGGTGTCGAAACAAGGATAAGTCAAAATTCAGTCGTCCGTAATTGCATGGTTTTTGGACAAAATCGTAGTTCTGGTCGTTCCGCGAAATCATCGTTCCGGGGATTTGGTGCCGTTCCATCTTGATCGTAACCGGAGTGCGAGAGTATTGGTGTGCCAGTGTATCGGACGGGTGCGGAGTTTTTTGCATATGCGAAAGTGAGATAACGCGATAAGAAAATAAAGGAGACTTGTCTCGTGCTAGCCAGCTAGAAGTGAACACATAAACGTCTTGCCGTGCGATAGCCGATTTTGTATCGAATATAAACAGCGTATATAACAAGACGAACCAACACAAGCATAAGGAACACTTGTCCGCTATCATATCTACTTCTTCGCCTGCTGCTGTCACCGCCATCGTTGGAGAGCGAGCAAGCCAACGAACACAGTTGCTAACAATTTCGTCGTGTAATTTATGTGGAATGGAATCTGGTAGGTAATTTACAATTGCAATTGCAACTTGAAAACGTCACTTCCCTGAAATTCTGGCAATCGAAAGTGATCCGGAACCAGTCTGGCAACGGTTCGCGGTGAAAATCGTTGATAGAATTTTTAGAAATTTTCGCTGCAATCGCGAAAATGCTCTTACGTCATCACATTTTTTTTTAAGTATTCCAGTGTTGATTTATAGCGTTTCGATGCAGTTTCTTTGTTGAATCAGTATGTTTCTTGCACATTCGACATGTTTTGTATTTCACCTGACACGCGGCAGACTTTTAAATCAAGTTCGAAGTGAATTTTCATTGAAAAGCGAAACATCCATTTTGGGCTGTTAATTTCGGACGGAACTGACTGTTAATTTCTATAAGTGGGCAAAGGATAGATCGGATTTTGTTGGATAGGGTTTATTGAAATTCTCTCAATAAACATTCTAGCGAAAGGGGAACAAGGAAATTAATCGAATCTACATTTTGACATTTTACTTGTTTTTCGACGCGAAATTTCCCTTCGACGCAAACTTCAATCAGCTGTGGTGGATGCTTAGTCGGTGGTGCCATATTCGTGGTTACTTAGTTATTAGTTGAATTGAGTTCATATTTGATACATTGATATGACTACAAATATACTGGTACTTTGAGCTTCGTTATGAAGTAAGTTCGTGATTAGGTAAGTAATTTTAAAGTAAGGTGCTATTGCCTTCGTAGAGTTGTATCTGCCTGAAGATTTTGGTTGCTAGCTATGCAGACACTTTCTAGTTTTGATCGCAGTGTCAATACGAAAAACTATCTAAACAAAAAAAACTTACTTTTTTTTCTTCCTTCCTTCCTCTCTCAAGCAGAATACACGGTCCATGTGTATCATCGCTTCATCAAACACATCGTCCAAGTACTTCCCAGACAATTGAAGAATTTGTATAAGGTTAAGCACAATAGTCAATCCCACCAAATGAATGAAAATCATTTTACCTAAAGCCTAAATGTCGAATATAAAATATCGTATAGGTAGCTTCTTTTGCTGATGGAAAAGAATTGATGTAGCACTTCATGATGCTCTAAATAAAAATAGAAGGAAATGCTCGGAATATTTATAGTACTGTGTGCGACAATATCATTTTTTTAGAATTATTTTTCACATATAGTTTATTTCAAGTACCTACCAACCGTTAAATATTTACATATATTTATCTCCCTTGAGTTAACATGAGCTTAGGTTACACTTTTTCACTAATATCGTCATGTGCTGCTGTATGCTGCAAAAATTGGCCCAGCTATCAGATCTGAAGCATGTTGCCATGCCTAAATTTTTACTTTGTTCCTAAACTAACAATCTGCAGTTGCCAAAAGTTGCCAGGTTGAGTATTCTTCTTTTGCAGTCATTCTGTAAAAAAGCCAATATTTTCAATAACGTTATCCCATTTTGTGAAGATATCGATGATTAGTTCTTTATAATAACTCAACCGCCTTACCTACAACAGTAATTCTAGAATTTTCCGCAAAAGCTCAAATCAGAGAACTTTCTTATTTTAATTATGCATGAGTTTCTAAACTGTGCTGTTACACTATTCCGATGTATTACTGTGGCAGACGATATTTTAAAGGAATAGGGTAAATGCTACTAACGTTGGTCTGCTCCGAAAGTCGGCCACCCAAACCTTTTTTGTCTGTTAGTAAGAAACAAACTATTTAAACTATTTAATTTCTTTTGATATCGTTTGGACAAATTTGATTTGTTTAGAGAGACAAAGAATAGTTGAAGCTGGTCGGATTTAGGAGCAAGATGGCCCTCCTTTGGAACAATCAGCCTATGTCACTGGCAAGTACCAAATTATAGGAATGTGGCATAGGACTGGCAATGAATTCAGTCAAATTATAGGACTGATTTTGTTGATGCTAGGTCCCTTATCACAGAGAAGAGGTTGGCTTAGACCTTATTGTATTGGCCATCTTATTCGATATTACAAATTAGGTAGAGTATAATGAATGACAAGCTACCTTAATTAAAATTTCATGCAAGAAAGTTCATTTCAAGGATTCATAAATAAGAAAACATATACTTTAGACTTTTAAGCTGATTTGAGGCATTGTCTAACACATTTACTAGAGAAGTCAGAGATTTAATTTTGCGATGTCAAGAGATTTATCAACCGAGTTATAAGAAAAAAGTAGGAAAGCATTCTCTTAGATTGGCTAGGGATTTACATCAAAGATTTGATATATCCTAATTAACTATGAGACCACATTTCTTCATCATCGTGGCACTGCAGCCCGTATCGAGCCTTGGTCTCCTTAACACAGCACATCCAGTCGTTTCGGTTCAAAGACTGCGCCTCCCAATTCGGTGCTCTTATAAGATATATGCTGTCAGCATAAATTGCAGGTTGCCAACTCTTGCGTCGCTTTACGACTGGCCTTGATCCGTTCACTCGTTCTTCGAGATCCTGCTTGGGATTCGATTTGCACTCATTCATTCGACGTGGCCAGCCGATTGGAATTTTTACAGTTTTTATTATTTATTATTTATTTATTTAAATCTATTTCAACAGGCTACTGAGCAGTTACAAAAATAGAAATACTAGAAAGAGCAAAAAAGATTTAAAAAAGCAAATAATTGAAAAAATTAAGTATATACATATTTGAAATTTCAACAAATTAAAACAATAAATAAGTTAACATGGACGAAAGTGCAAAAACGGTAAAATAATCAAGCATTATAAGGAGCTTTAAGAATTAAATCTTTAATTTGAGACTTAAATTGAGAGAATGTTAGCGAAAAAGGAACAAGCTGAAGATCGTTTCCTGGGGATACGCACTAGCGGCGAGTTAAAATGAACTTTAGACCGCGCGAAGGGAAAAGAAAACATTAATTGAGATCTATTTGATCGATTGTTGTTACGTGAGCACAGCATATAACCAAGATCGGAGAGCATAGGGCAATGGAATAGCTTGAAAAGCAAGCACTCGTCAAGGAACACTTGTCGGGAATCTAATGAAGGAATTCGGAGTAAGGAAAGACGATCACTATACCCACAGTAAGGGATGTTGAATTTAAACAACAATGAGCGAGTAAACCATGCTGAACGTATTCCACTACCTCATTGTGATATTTATGACGGGGAGAACACACTTGACAACAATACTCAAGGATGCTACGAACAAGTAAAAAAAAAACAGATGGAAAGAGGTAGATATGCTAGCAAAAGGAGCAGAGCATCTAAGGATGAAATCGGACAGAAGAGAGGCCTTGGTGGTTATATAGACAATGTGCTGGTCGAATTTGAGCTTTTTTTCAAAGTACACACCACGATCCTTAAAATTATCAACAGCCGTAATAGAAGATCCGTACAGAGTATAGGAATATATTACGGGTGTCATTTTATACGTATAGGACATTTGATGACATTTAGATATGTTCAAAGTAAGTGAATTTTGAGAGCACCAATCGCACAGAGTACATAGATCATTTTGGAGTTGGAGGCAGTCGTTGGTAGATTCAATTACTTTGAAAATCTTGAAATCGTCGGCAAACAAGAGGCAGGTAGAACGAATAAAGGAAGGTAGATCATTTATAAAGACTAGGAATAGTGGATCCAGAATGAAGCTCTGAGGAACACCGGAAATCGGACAGAAAGGGGAGAGGTAGACGAATGCACAGTTACAGCACAAGAACGACCAGAAACATAGCATGAAAGCCAAGGCAAAAGAAGAAGAAGAAGAACTTCGAAGCTTTGCAAGAAGAATTTTGTGATCAATTGAATCAAAAGCTTTTGAGAAATCGGTATATACCACATCCACTTGTTTCCGTTAGATCAAAGTATACTTTCAAGTTATGCCTAGTACTATAGTCTTCGCGAAACGAATTCAACGGTCAAATCCCATACAAAAAGAGCTTCACTGATGAATTGAAAAGCTCTTTTTGTATGGGACTCGACCGTTGAATTCGTTTCACGAAGAGTATAGTACTAGGCATTAGTAAAGGATGTAAGATTAGAGGTATCTTTGACGAAAATCATGCTGTTCAGGAGCAAGGAAATGATGGAGGAGTGGAAAGCAGCCTGTTGTAAACCATTCTTTCAAGTTCTTTCAAGTCAAAAACAAGGAAGAAGGGAAATGTGACGGTAGTTGGAAACACAGCTTGGGTCGCCAGACTTGTGGATGGGTAAAATATAAGCAGATTTTCAATTGGCGGGGAAGAAGAGGCTGATTTTAAGTATAATAGACAAACGAACACATAGGTAAGGTTAGGTTAGTGAAGAGAGCTGTCGGGAACGCGGCCAGCATTAGGCCACTAGTTTGGGCCCATTTGCCACCCTCATAGACAATCACACGCATTCACACTTACAGTGAATGTATGGCACTGGCGGGATTCGAACCCGCAGGCCCCGTAGCACGCCGCTTTTCGGCCTGACGCCTTAGCGAGCAGAGCTAGCGGGCCCCCTTAGGAACACATAAGTATAATGAAAGTGATTTGGCCAACAGGATAGGGATACCATCAGAACCACAGCCGACATTGACATCAAGCCACTTGAGTAAGGATTCAATTTCAAGAGGATTGGTGTAAATGGAAGATAGGAAAGTTGAAACAACATGGGGAACTTCACAAGGCAAGAGTGATTATGTTGAGAAAAGAAGGAAGAAAAATATTTTACGAAAAGGTCGGAAATTTCACGTGGATTAGACGCAGTAGCGCTATCGAGGAACATGGAATCGGGGAAACGATGGGAACTTTTGCTCGGGGAACGGACATAAGACCAAACGTTTTTCTCATGATTAGAACAAATATAGGTTTCAAGGCTGGAAAAGTAATCTCGGGTAGCTTGATTTACGGCAGTTTTGGCAAAACGTACCCTTGAAAATTCGAGGAAATCATCATGAGAGCCGTATGTCTAAATCTAGCTCGAGCGAAATCCATAGCTTTGAGGGCAGACGGCATGTCACGACGAAACCAAGGAGCGTCATTATCCTTGCGAGGATGTCTGAAAAGAGTGAAACCGAAGAAAAGGTTGGATAAGAAGCTGTGAAATTTTATGACTAGTTCATTGACAGTGAGACCGCGGGAAAAGCAGAATCAGTTAACCGAGTTCATTTCAGTCATCATACCAACAAAGTCTGCTTTATGGAAGTTAAAGCGCATGGCTCGAGAAGGACCTCTAAAAGACTGAAGATCAACATTTTATTACGATGGAGACTTCCGGTTCGCCATATAGGGTATAAAATTCGTTATTCCATCCAATTCGGAATCCATACTCTTTCGGTACTGGACCGAATGATTCCTTTCAAAGGTATCTAGAATCATTCAGAAACCTGAGTCAGAAGAATGTTCTTTTGGCTATAGTTGATCTGTCAGTGTTATTGCTGAACTTGTCGTTTGATTTCAACTCCATTGCCTGATCCTTCGAGATGTTCGTCCCCAAGTAGACAAAGTGGTTTACGTTTTAAAGTTTACAGCCTCCTATTGCTATATTTTGTGTTACTTAAGACACCAGACAGCCACGATGTCGCGAAGTGTTTCACCTCCTCGTCGGAAGCGAGTCGGCGGCCACCTAGGTGCTCCTTCGAATGAGGAAAGAGGCGCTTTGAGCAGGTACCGGGGTTGGTTGTGTGCTCGATGAAGGTCCAGCAAAACTACTTCAACAGCGTGGTGGTCTTCTAGGCTGGAAGTAAGGATAGGATTTTTAGCAGGGAGGAATATTCAAACACATCCCTTCAAATGACAAGTGTTTAAACCGATATGAAGATTGTGTCAGAAAATAACTTAATGTACAGCTTTGGCCAAAAGTATTAAGCAATCTTGATATTTTTCATTTTTTAGGGTAGTAAAAAATCGAAATAAATTAAAACGATTTATATAGGTTTTTATTACTATTTATTAATAAAAAATCAATAATTTGTGGCTCCACCTGTTGCCTGAACTACGGCAAAAATTCTTTTTGGTAGAGAGCTTAAGAGATTTTTACAGTCTTCATGAGTAATCGTGGAATGGATCCACGCATAGGCAGCGTTTCCGCTCTTCTTTGCTTTTGATTGTGTGTGGTCTGACTATGCGCTTTAATAAACCCCACAAATGTTCTATGGGGTTCAGGTCCGGAAACTGGGCAGGCTAGCCCAGAAGCTCGATTCTTTTTTTTCCGAAACCATGTCATGGTCATGGCTTTCTCGTGCATATGGATTCTATTTGCACTTTTCGAGTCTTGCCGTAATTTGATTGCCGATTATGCTTGACTCTCGGCCCCGGAATCTCGGTCAATTTCTGATCCCGAAAATCCCGGAACTAGAAACCATCAATCCCGGGATTTTAGAGATCAGAAATTGGCCGGGATCCCGGGTTTCGGGATTCCGGGATTGGAATCTCTAGTCACCACTCCCTTTATTCAGGGAATAAAGTGAGTCACGACTCACACTTTATTTCCTGAATAAAGGGAGTCGTGATTCAGGTACCAATGCAGAGCTAAGTAAACTCTGAGCTCGGTGCGCGGTCGAGGAATCTGAATTCTAACCAGCGACCCCACACACTAGAAGCTAGTGCTCTATCCACTACACTAGACAAGTTTCTACATACATTGATGTGAGTTTTCTATTAATTCATGCAATTTACAGAGTTTAATCAATGATTACACTGAAAAAAATCATTTGGTATTTCATATAAAGAAATAGTCATAATTTACTAAAGAAAATGGTTGATTTTCAGCCTACTAATTCAATTTGTTGTTTCCGCAAATCATGAATCGTTAATTATCTCCGTATGATATTAATCATTTCTTTTACTGTCTTTAGACATTTTTACAATAAAAATAACTAAACTTTCTATAATGCAGACATTCATACAAATTATATTGGCAAAGTTTTCTATTTCAATAGTAAGAAACTCTACAAACAGTTGATCCTTTTTTAACTAAAGAAGATTAGTTATATCAACTAATCTAGATTTCCTTATTAATTAAAGTGTTTTGAAGAATAAATCATACTTTTAGACTTTTCTACCAAATCAAAGTCATCTATTTGCAATTAGTTAAAATTTCGAATTCTTTTCGTTCAGTGTAGTCAATGATCGAGAAATGATGAAATACATCAGTGTTTTAGTTGCTTTTTATTTATTCAAAAAGGGTGTATAATTTAAGTTGTGCTTTTTTAACACATGTGAATTTTCCTTTATTTTTATCGAGTCGACATTTTGATAGCATTCTTTATTATATTAATATACCTTATCTACACTTCAAAAGATGATTTGTTTGTTAGCAAAAAAATCATCCATGTTTACAAATATTTGCATTTTTCGCTATCAAATTTGACTGCATCATTTAAGCTGTGAGCTACTGTACCTCTAGTGGAAATTAAGGCGACAGAAGCTTTCTGAAATGCTGTTTACAAATTAACTGGAGCTCCGTTCCAAAGAAAGTTCGAGAATATTTCCATATCGTAGACCGGAAACAAAACTAATATAAGACGACGTTCGTCCATCATACGCATCGTCACCCAAAATCAAAACAATAACATCCTGTCTTCCGACAAAGAAAAAACAGTTCTGGGTAATTTTTAAAAAACCCAAGTAATTTCATTCATTCTAACGAACAAGTACATATTTTCTAATGTCTCAACAGCCGAACTCATCAAATTGTGCTGTTTTGCTCGCAGCTCGATTCCATCCATCCATCCGAGTTCGATCAAAAAAATAGAAACCTTATCAGTTAAATACATGTAGAAATAATACACAACTGATAAAACGTTCGAAATGATGAAAAGCCAAGAGCGTGTCGTTATCGCGTTGGAAATTTTACAAGAGCCACAACTAGAATACAATGTAAAATGTAGGAAATAAGTGAAGAGATTAGATACGAGTAAATAAGTTTTTACTGATGAATGCATCACTAGAAGATTCTTGCTTGGCTTGCCCCCACATCTTCCTCGTCTTGTTCTCATCGATCGTGAGATATTGTTTCGCGATTGCGCAGAGGAAATTCGGAAGAGATTCCCATGTCGATAGGGAGCCAACTAGCAGACTTTGGTGTTCGAATTAAAACTGCAGAGTATAATGAAGTGTTTACTAAACTATTTATGTTGGACGTCATTCGATTGTTATCGGAATCGCCATAAAAAAATTAGTTTACGTTTCAAAAATACGAGTCTAGTGGTATTATTTGTATTATGGCAAGTATATCGAAGACCTAACAATTTTGAACAAAGTGGAGTGTGAACAATATAAAAGCAGTAAATATTTTTCTCCGTACAATTTGCTTGGTATTGGAACTCATGAGCTCACTTGAAACACTCATAAAAATATCAATATACTATCAATTGTTATACTTCGGAAAAATCGTAAAACCGGCTTAGCAATAAATCTTATAAAGCTCAGATACTTAATGAATTTATTACCGCAACTTTTGCATATTTAGATTTTAAACTATTCGATAAGGAATGTTGGTTAAACCTATCCATAGCCGAGTTTTTTGTAATGTATCACCATCGAATTAAATGACTAATTTGCATTAGCCTTGAACTATTAGAGGTTTTTCCAAGTATCATTTTCGGATGTGTTGCAGATACTTGCTAGCGCAGTGTAGATATTTTTACTGGTATCCAAAGAAAATCTTAAGATGATCCATCATCTTCTGTACTGTGCTTACAAGCGCGGTTGATGAATTTTTTTGTATCATTCCTGGAGAAGGTACGAAGTAATCTTCTTGAGCTAAAGTTACTGGGAGGATCCAGATGTCTGTCTGAGGGGATACTTCGTCGAGATCTTCTTCACGGACGGCTCGAAGACAGATGTTAGATCTGGAACTAGTGTTTATCTGCATTCATCGAATGACAAGTGAGCTTTTTCTCTTGGAGAGCATGTTTGCATTTTTCAAGCAGAAATATTCGCTATCTTAAGAGTTGCCTGCTGGGCAATTGAAGAAAAGTGGAGGGGACAACGTATTGCTATTTGCAGTAACAGTCAAGCTGCGCTGATGGCTCTGCGTAGACCCCTGACTACTTCGCAAATTTCCAAAGACTGCAAGACACGATTGAACTCTGTCGCCAGATTCAATAGAGTGCATCTGCTCTGGGTATCGGGGCACGGTGGTTTTGAGGGAAATGATATTGCTGAAGCCATTGCGAAGCAAGGTTCAAGAATTCCACTACAGAGCCCTGAACCCGCCTTGGGTGTGCCGACCGTATATGACCATACCATTCTTCGGAAGTGGATAGTTAATACCCACAAAGACAGATGGGTAATTTCTGATGTGGCCAGGCACACGAAGCTCTTCCTTTCAGAGCTCAACCATAGGACTGCGGATTTTCCTACTCAACAAGAGCAGGAAAGCTTACAGAGCTATCACAAGCATACTGACTGGACACAACTGCCTAGGAGGACATATGTACCGAATAGGTGTTGCACAGGATGATCTCTGTTCATCCTGCTCAGAAGAGGCTGACTCTGCAGAGCATTTCCTCTGTGAATGCCCAGAGTTTGCGCGTCTCAGATATCAATTTTTAGGCTGGAATGTAGCACGTATGAAGAAGATAGCATCTTTTCCCTCTATCATTGATCCTAGATTTTGTTAAGAAGTCTGGGAAGCTATGGTAGGCGGGTTGTATGAGTACAGATAGTTCTTCCGGTTTACGTGTGTACCTGCCGTTCGGCATCTGCCACACGATCCAACATTAGGATTTTGTCCGTGATTTCTTCACGGACGACAGCGTATCGAATCAGTCTTTACTATCAGTTTTAGTTGATTTATGAGCTCAATTTCATTACTGGTAGAATGCGCACCTACCGTAATGCTAATCCATAATAAACCTATTTTCCCGGGTGCAGGCGGAGAAATGTGCTTTGGACACATTAATCCTAAGTAACGGCCAGGTCCGGAAAAGATTTCTGGTCATTGCAGATAATAAATCCATACTGGATAGTTTACAAACCACAGTCCCGGCGAAGCTCCCACTTTAGGGGCCAACCTCAGTGACAGGTGTCATTTTCCTCCGGAAAATGTGGGCTACATCTGCCCCCGCCGTACTGATACTAGTCGGAATCAGTTCGTTTCGTGAACTGTTTAAATTTTTCTTTCAGGTGATGCTCACATCCAAATGATGCACGAAGACCTATAGTACATATAAAGGCGGACCCTGGAGAACACCTCATAATCATGCTTTAAGTGTATGAGTGCAATGGGTCTTTTGTCCTGAGTGCTTAGAGGTGCCAGTCGCCTCTGTCCCAATCCACCCACACACACACACACACGGTTACTTCTCTCCGCCAAAAATTGAATTCGTCGCTATAGAGAACACCAAGAAACGGTAATTAGTGAGTGAGATCTCATCCGATTAGCGCCAACTATTCCATTTGAATAAAGTGATATATCAATAAAGCATAGTGATACATTATCAATAAAGCATAGTGAAACATAATATCTACCCCACCTGGTGTGCTGTGAGTTAATATCGCAACCCATTTGACGTTTTAGCTTTTCCGGTTCAGCGCACTGAACCAGGCCCTACAACTCCTGCGTTGGCGGCGGAAGTAAGGCACCAAAAGGAAGGTAAGCTGAAGAGACAATCGTGCATTTCAGCCTACCATTTTCCCTGCATCGCTCTATGACCGCTAACAGTTTTTCGCATGAAAACTGTCTGAGCGTGGTGGTATTAAGGAGATTGGAAACCAGAACAAGTCCTCAGCTTTGTTGATCTTACAGCATACAAAGTTGTTGATCCTCTGACTGAGTTGAGTCCGTAGGTCCTTTTGCCTCAAACTCACGGCTCCTGTAATTAAAGGGCTCATGCAGTTTTGCCAATTTTTCGCTCAAAAGACGGGCGAAGCCTTATCATGCTGTAAGTTAGTCTGAAAAAAATATTACACACTCAGGTTTAGATATGCTCTGAGTTAATGTTTACGGAACCTTCGGAGGGATTCTCAAATAAAGTCTGTAAAAAGTCACTCTAGCTGATAAAAGTTCTACTCGATCTTTGTGTTTTGTTCTGGAAACAAATCCATGGACAGTCACAAGAGAAGATTGTTTACTTTTTTTTCGCAACTAGCTCAGCATCTCTGCATCTGCATCTCAGCATATAAATAATATCATAGGGTTGAAACCATCTTTATCAGTGGTGAGGACCTTCTTGGATTTTATGTACTTTATGATCTTATGCTTCGAACATGCTACAATAGTTACGTTACCTGCACTCTTGCAAGGGCCAGAAATTCAACAACTGACAGAGATAAGCCTGGAAATATCGTGATCCAAAATTGTGAATTTGAACCGATTACCAGTATTCGCTCGCGGAAGATCAGTGTGTGCTATTCCTTTCATGTTTGACCGGAGCATAAGATTTGCAGGTGGCCGTCAACAAGCATCGCTTACGTGAAATGGTGAACTGAATCCGACTCCGCTGTTCTCCTCCACCGTTTACCGTTCTTGTTGGACACATATATTACAACGATGAAGAACGAAGATGCAATTACTGAGTCCATTTTCCTCTCTATCGCGGATTATTTGTTTGTACTTGACGAATTAGAAATCTCTTTCGGTAATTGCGGTACTTTTCAGTACTCAGTGCTCAGAAATTTCAGCTTTCGTTTGTAGCTGGCGTTTCGTATGCGTTGACACATTGGCACCTTGGCACCTCGCTACCAAAGGTCTCCTGTTCCTTCGCAACAAATATACCGATGACATCGGTCAAATTGGCCATCAGGCCAATTATCTAAAATATCTATCTAAAATATCTAAGTCCTGGGCAGATGAAACATCCTGTGCGATAGCAAGGCAGCCCTGGATATCCACGGATGCGCATCACACCAGGCAGCTTTTAGGCTTAACTCAAAGAGCTCTACGTTGCTCTGTGGTCGTTCTTACGGGCCATTGCCTCATAAGGCGGCATGCGCAACGAATACCACCAGAAGTGGTATTATCAATCTAGGAAAGGGAAAAACTGTTTCTCCAACCGGGAAATTGCAAGAAGGCTTAATAGATCTGTATGTGTAAAAGGTATAACACTATCAGACGAACAGGCAGAAAACCTACCATAAATGAACGTCCTAAATGGCTAATCCGGTAGAAAGCTAGAGGCAAAAGTATGAATGCGTCTCAAGTTCGAGCAGATTTAGACTTGCTTGTAACGGTGCGACACGTAAGAAGAATTCTGAGTAGCAGCGACAATTTAATATGGACGAAAAGGAACCTAAACCATAATTAAAGGAGAGACATAAAAGTGCAAGGTTCTGTTCAGTGATTAAGTTTAATTTAGAAGTGCCGGATAGACTTCAACACTACTGGCACGATCTAAGAAGATATGTATAAGGAATTCCGACTCTCCCGCAATTTCGGTGGCGGTTCGGTTATGGTTTGGATATGCTTCTGTTATCATGGGAAGCTTCCTTTGCCCACAATATCCACAAGAATGAATTTGAAAAAGTATATTGAACTCCTCGAAGACTTGATGATTGATCACGCAGAGTTGGACCAGATTTTGACTTTCAAGAAGACAATGTTGCCATACATTTATCCCGTCAGGCAGAAGCTTGGTTTAACTAAAAGGATGTACCAGCTTGTACTCCTGACTTGAACCCCATAGAGAATCTGTGGGGAATAATATCGAGATGGGTATATGAACACGGAAGGCAATTTTCGAATATAAGAGAGCTAAGCGAGCAAATAATAAGAGCGTGGGACGAAATACCAGTTACAATATTACAAACCTTGGTTAATTCAATGTCAAAACGTGTATTTGAAGTAATTAAATGTAAAGAAAGCCACACGAGGTATTAACCTTATCATTTTATTAATAAATATGTGCCCCATTCCTTGTGAACTTATAATAATGCCCCCTAATTTAACAGGAAATAAGAGAATATTAATTTTTTAAATTTTGTTTACGTTTGAAATATTTTAATTTTGTTATATACATACATATATATTATTAAGTTTTTTGTAACTCCTATTCGTAATAAACATAATGAATTAGAAGTGAATTTATTTGAATTTTTCGGTGAACTTATAATTGTGTCCTCCACTGTATTTGTAGTTTTTTGTGGAAATATTTTGTCATATAAGTAGAGATGGGCAAAAGTGATCAGAGCTTATCATTCAGGGCTCTTTTTTTACAGTGCATTGCCTGAAAAAAGTACAGCATAGTCTGTGAGCGAAAGCTTTCGTTCGACTAGACTTAATGAAATGCGGAGCGAACAGCGTTCTGAGAGTACGGCGCAACACTGTAAAAAAGAGCCATGAATGATGAGCTATGATCGCTTTTACCCATCTCTACTTATAAGCATAAAGTACAGTGGCTCACTGCTTATTTTATGCAATGTCGTTTGTAAACTATAGAACACTATAGTAAAAAATAATTAGAAAATCATGAAATTCTAAATGAATATTCAGAAAAACATGCTTATTGATTACAATTAAATAAAATAAGGTCTACGAAAATAAATTCTGACACTCTTAAGGCTGAAAAGACCGATTTTGCAGCAGAAACGTAAGCCACAGCCTATTTCATGCAGATACTTGTTCCCAATTCTGTCCGATCGCGTCGCGCTGTATAACGGGATTTTGTTATCTTTACTTTTTTTGAAGCATTGGCAACTAGCTGTAGTCAGTATATTTAGTGTGATATGGTACGTGTAAAGGACAAGAAGAACTTTTTGAAAAAATGGGTCGTCAACGACAATTGAGGACCGAGAATTAGTCATGTCATTTCAAGAACGAGCAATCCCAGCGGAAAATTACTCAATTTGTTATTTTGAGTCCCGCCACAGTGCAGAGTATCAATGAACGCGCTTCGTTTATGAAAATCGTATCCAAGATAAGGGCAGATGCGCACCAAACAAAATTTTCAATGCGTCTGACGAACGATTTGTTGTATGTAAAATCATGGCGAATCCACGGCTCCAAAATTAGTCGCGGAGATACAACAAGGACTAAGTAAGTCAGTCATGCTGTGCAGAAACTGTCCGCTGAGATTTCAATTAGGATGAGAAAGAAGTTGGTTTTAATCTTAACAACAAATTAGGTGTGTTTACTGAATAAAAACAATGAGCAGAAAAGTTGTGAAACTCCTTTTGAAAGTAGACAACTAATTAAGAGACTTCGCGAAGAGGGTAAAAATATGCGTGAAATTGGGAGAATAATTGGAAGAAGTCATTCGTCCGTTCAGAGAGTCTTGCAAAATTATAAGCAAACAAAAAGTCTACAGGTGAGGAAACGCCGTCGAAAAAAAAGTGACACCTCGAATAGAAAACATGATTTTGCGTGAAGTTAAAGTAAATCCTAAGATTAACACCCGAAATAGGCAGAGCCGATAAAGAAATTTCATGATTTGGTTGTGGGTGCAGAAACTGTAAGGGTGCACTTAAATCAAAACAATTTTCACAGAAGGGCTACGAGAAGAAAGAATCCAAAGTATATGCCCAAAAACGACTAAATTTTGCGAAAGAGTGGATGTCTTGGAGAGGTCTTGTTTTGCGACGAAAGCAAATTCAACATTGATATGTCCGATGGTAGCACTTTACTATGACATATACTGTGCAGCATGGTATGGGGTTAAATGGGGGTAGGGCATTAATCCCGATATTGAAATGGAGATCCCGAAATTCGGGATTAGAATTTCCGGGATCCCGAGATAGTCCCGAGATTTCGGGATTTTAAAAAAGAACTATATTTAGGGAATTTAAACAGATTTATTGGCTTATTCGTACTCAATTAAAACTTTGTTTCAAATATATATGCATAAAACCGGAAGTTAAGTTCATTACAATGTTAAATTTATGCACATGTGTACATGGGTGCTAGCAAGTAAAACTTTAATCTATAATTGCATCTAATTTAATCGTATGATCTAATTTCTTCTTATCTTCTTTTCCAATAATTTCTCCTTATTTGGTCTGATGGTTAATTATAAAATTAGTTAAAAACGAATTAATATGCAATCAGCATATTTCCATATCATTTAACCCTAGAATGGTACGTAAAATTTTTGGATGAATTTAGGTACATGTTTTTACTAATAAGAAGGCAACAACATTATTATGTACATTTTTTATTTTATCATTAAATATAAACAGATTATATAGCTTTTAGCCTCATGGCAGTCAGAGTGGCCAACTGGCTGATGCGCGACGAAATATGTACCGCATGTGAGCAAAAATTACTCATGGGTACCATTCTAGGGTTAAATATCAATTACAAAATAATATTGTTTTTCAATGAAACAAATATGCCTAATAATATCGATTGGTTCAAACTGCTGATTCGTTTTGTATGCTCGTAATAAATATAATTCGTCAAGAGTTTCAAAATTTAAACTAAACTGATTTTGCTGCACATATATCCAGCTGCTGAAAAATATATTTCGGGTTTTACATTTTTTGGTGGGATATTAAGCATGTAATCATACGCCAGTTGCAATAATCAGCCCTTAGCGCCTCCGTTTTCATAAAACGATATTTCTTTTGGCATTAAGTTCTGGGTTGTTTGCTCATTTCGCAATGATGAAACTTTTCTAATACTCAAAGTGGATTGAATTTTATCAATCCCGAAATCTCGGGAGTCCCGATAAAAAATTCGGGATCCCCAAAATGTCCAAAATGGGTCGGGATCCCGAGATCCCGAAATCTCGGGATTGCATGCCCTAAATGGGGGCTAGTGGTGTGGGCAATTTAATGCACGTGGAGAGAACGAAGGATATATTTAAATACTTGGATATATTAAACGAGATCTTCGCTGAAAGTGTTAGGAATATTAACCTTCCTAATAACTACATATTTGCTCATAAGTCTCATTTAGTTAGGGAGTGGTTGCTGTATAACGTCCAAGGCAATTAAACCCTTCCCCTCAATCGACCGACTTGAATCCCATTGAGAATCTTTGGGAACTGCTGGATCAAAGAATTCGAATCCATATCATTACCTCGAGAAAGCAGAATGGGTAAAACTTACCGCAGAAGATACTAGTAAATTTGTCAAAAGCATGAAAAATCGTCTTGAAGCTGCAATTGATGTCAAAGACTACCTACCAAACTAAATTCTATTTTTTGCTCAATCAATTATGGATTCCCATCATTTGTACGCAGTCTTTTTTGAACTGAAATTTCGGCTATATAGTTTTTATTTCGGATTAGAAAAATAAAATGTTATTTTAATTTTAATGTAAAAGTCATCCTACATAGTTGTTTTATTTACTTTTTCTTTGAATTTATATGTAAACGTTTATCTTGTACGCAGACTTTTTTGACTCACTGTAGTTTTCCAATAACAGCATAACAAAGCTTATATTTGAAGCTGCATGAAATAATCTGTTAGCCACTGTATCGCATGATCATTTGAATTCGAAATTGATTTGATGTGTAGAATATTTGGTTTATTGAAGAGGCCCATATTTTGTCAATATCCTGTTATATAAATTTAGCTGATTGACAGTATTTTTTAAAGGCCATATCAACTGTTAGACATTTGGGTGCTGTACATAGACCTCTAATTTCGAAAACTCGTATTTAATCCCTGTTCTTTGAAGCGTCATATTTACTAACAACAGTCATACTGAGTAATAGATAATCATGACTCAGCAACATTCAAGCCGATAAAGTAAAAATAATATATTCTTGATAAATTGCGATTGTTATTTTTTTAACGAAAATATTTGACTTTAACACAGTGCTAATATCACATGCTGACGACTGATTCCATCATACAAACAGCATAATATAAAGAAAAAACAAGATAATTGCCGGCTATATTTGGAATCAAAGGCCACTACTTATGTAAAACGATGATGCGACTGAAATTTTTAATCTCCTTCTTAAACGAAAAAAGAATTATCGAGAAATGAAAGGGTTAACTTCTCGTTGATATCGATGTTTGGAGATAACATAATATTATTGTGCAATCACATATGAGTATGCATATGTTGTTTTGTCAACTGATGGAAAATGTGCTGCTGGCTCTTGTGTGTTTTGTCTTGTTTTGTGATTTCCAATAAATGCGAACCCGAGCGTAGAATCAGCCACAACACGTCACTCGACTTTTTCTTTCGTTTGGAGATAAAATTCGATAAACTCGTTGGTTTGATTTTGATATTTGTAGTTCGGTTGAAATTTGATAGTTGTAATCTCAGACTTATCGGCACTCACATATGCTGGAAAAAAAATCTACTTAAATTATGAATACTAAAAAGATGCTAGGAAGAAGCGACTGTTGATAAGTCGATCAAATCTATAATACATAACCGTGTATCCCAGACAAAAGTCATTTGCAGACAAAAACGGACATTTATTCTTTCGATTTTTCGCCTCATTTTCTTAAGATTTCTAGACTATTCTTACTGTAATCGTCAGAATAATATTACTATTAATAATATTAAGTCTAAACAGCCTGATTAATTTTCTTATGATATTAGCCTTTGTTTTTAATTAATTAATTCTATTTATTTATGTGTGTCCGGAATCTTCTTGTAGCCTGTACGGCAACGGAGCTGCCAGTTGAATCTTATAATTATTACACCATTTCCCTATAGAATAAATCTGCGGGATATCAATTTGTTTGTCGAATCATAATCCGACAATTATCCAAAATTAGCTTATTGAACCACAGGTACCTTGGTAAACCTTTCAGGGCTGTGTGACGTTTTAAAATTTTATTAAATCACAACCAATTTTTTTTTCTATTGTATACCTCTCAAGCCACTATGAATAAACATAAAACAATTAACGTAACCTAAAAGGTCACAAAAGCAAACAATATTTGACTTCTTACTTTCGAAAGGTCAAATTATAAAATCGGGTCCCATGTTCCTCAAATAAAAGTATTATCTCTCATACTCGCTTTTTCAATTAATATTCAAGGAGAACAACTAGAATTTCGAAATCAGTAAATCGGTGTACTTGTATTGCAATTTCATTTGAAAATAGTTTATGCAGACTTTCAAAAAATATCTAATCCGTATATGTAGTCGCCAATGATGAAAATATTTCTTCTAAACCAACAATTTTGCAAAGCCAAATTTATTGCAGGTATATAATTTAAACATTTGAGCCAAAAGACAAATATTACCTTTCTCTTCTGGTTTAATGTGTGAAATATCTACCGTTTCTTTCAACTGATTATCACCAGCAAGTAATAAATCGAAATAATACTCAAATCTGCTTAAATCTGACCAATTTTAAAATCATATATGACGGAAAAATCTACACGTTGGGCGTTAATTCGATTTAACATAATTGATTTCTTTCGAAAAACCAGGAAAAATATCAAACAAGATCCTAAAAAGCTTTAAATTGCAATAAAACTACCCTCGTGTAATTGAAATGCAGCTGCAACCGTTTTGTTGTCGTTTACCTGCTGTAATATTTCATTACCTAGCATCGTTGGATGTGTATTGGCAGCCCCGTAACCGAAATGTCATGTGTTAATTTCTCGGAAAGTATAAATTTCCCTCAAACACACATAAACAGTTCTCGTACAAACACCCTGTCGTCACACTCAAACAAGCACATCAAACACGTTTCGTTCCATATTGTATGTCTCGCTCTGACACAGTAAAGTTTTTTTTAGGTTAAAATGTTTCGTATCCCGTTCGGTTCGCGAAAATGACAACGAAAATATTTCATTTCGCAGGCAATTACAAATGTCAGTGCGAAAGTGGTCGACTGTACGCAGGGTTTTGATCAATTCCGTCGCATTCGTGTCGCAAATTGTGAGCCTGTTGGTAAATTTTCGACGGGACATTGTGTTAATTCATCGTGATCATCGCGTTCGTTTGCAAAATTCGATTCAGATCAGCCAAAACGACACTGGTCCGACTAGAGTTGTGTTATAATGATGAAGTGCAGTGTGATAGAATACTCGTGAATCGTGAAATGAAAATCATTGAGGTGGTGTCCGAGTCCGTATAATCGTCGCGTGATGTGAATCATATTTTCGCATTGTGAGCCGTTGTCGTCGTCGCCGTCTTCATCGTAGCCATCGCGTTCGTTGTCGCCTTTGCCGTTGTGTGTGCCTCTCTGTTGCCGTTGTTAACGTCAAGTGTTCCGGGAACTTCTTTGATCGGGGGAGCCCCAAAGCTGCCGCTATAGCTACTTAATCTGTGAACTGGTGCTGCTGAGGAATTTTCAACCTGCTAAGTAGTGCGGCTCCGTCGTGGTCGTCTCGTGCCGATATTTCTGTTAACCGTTGGCTCGTTCGTTGATTCGTCGTGTCTCGTGCACCCGCCAGGCCAGCTTGTGTTTCTTCTGTGTGCGATGATCTAATTTACTTTTACTTCCGATTATTCCTTTCTTTATTTTCTGAAAAATTGTGAGTGCAGCAGAAAATTTTCACATAGCGATCCGTTGTCGCTTGGGACCGCTAACCCAGTCGCAACCACACTTGGGAGTATTATTAACTTTATAACTGGGCGGTCTTTGCGAGCGACGTTCGCTTGAAAATGCATCCATGTGAGTATTTGATGATGTGAATCATTTATTCGTCGGACAATATATTGTTTGGCAAATTGGTGGAATGTGCCAATCAAAAATATTTACTTTCGAGTTGAACGGCATCGGAGCCCAGAAACTGTATTTGAACGTAATGTATGAAAGGGTGATCTGTAACGCGCTACGTAATTCGTGTCGCTTTAGATTTTCTGTCTTAATAATTATCCATTTGGGGAAATGATGCAAGTCTGTGAAAAGACTGCAGACCACAATATCATTCCGAGGGCGATTTCATCACGCAATTTGAAATACGAATAACGAAATATGTTTCAGATGAAAAATCGAATTTATTTCGCATACATGTCCCCAAAGAACCCAAAAATTGCCCTTGAAATGTTATTTTGTTTTCATTAAACTCCTCGCAATAATTTTCCTTCGTTACCATTCTTGCACCTCCTCCATCTTGCCCAAATTGAGGCAGTGAGCCTTTCTACGTAGTCAACATGGCTTGAAAGCAAATTATCTTATTCTTAAATTCTTACGTATAGATTCGATGCCTGCTGTAGAAAATTTAGTATTCTAATAAAACATGCTATCTAACTGGAATATGAGCCTGAAAGCAACAGCTGACTCGAAATGACGTGTAACTAGAGGGTAATGCAGCTGTATTTTCCTGTTGGACCATTCCAAGTGTGCTACAGCGGCTGAGAAACTGGCACGTCTTCAGCCACGTAAAATACAGTCTCGTAGCTGACTATATTTCTGCCATTTAACACATTGTCGATATTAGTTTTCATAGCACCAAGGTTTACTATGTCCTTCCTATTACTAGTCTGCCCACTTGTTTCAATTGTGGTAACAAATCAGTGTTCCAAAGTTTCCGTTAATCTTCAAAGAATAGCTATTGATATTTCAAATCAAAAAATTAAGCGAATAAAACAAAAAGTTGCTTAGTTCTACATCAAAGAACTAAAATCTTAATAAAAATCACTTAATCGTCTTGTATTTTACAACATTTGATTTTCTATTACTAAAACCTAGATTGTTTTTCGCTAATTTTTATATTTTCTTTCAATTTCAGCTGGATACGTGTACATGAATGGGGAAACCGTTAATTTGCCCGCCACTGGAGCGGTATACACTTCAAGTATACCAGAAGCAATGCTGGGTGCTAATCCATATGTACCGGCAGCAGCACAAGCAGTAGCAGCACCTCCCATAACAGCAATTTTACCTCAACAGGCTATAGCCGTTCAAGAGTTTGTACCACAATCTCAACTAGCAGCACAACAGACACTAACCCCGCAGCAACACCAGCCGCAACAAGCCGCCACAATGCACGGAGCTGCCGTCGATTATAACACAATGAATGGCACCATGGCTGCCGTAGTAGATGGACAAAATTATTATACAAATTCCGATGAAAACGATCCTGTAGTATCCGCGCAACAACATCAACAGATGCCTTCAACTTCCGCCGCCCACCAAACCGTAGATTCCTCGACGCAATCGCTTAATATGAACTCATCCAATACAGGAACGAATGTTTCGGCTAGCGGAGGTGGTGGTGGCAATTCATCTAATGGAGGAACTCAAATGGTTATGGGTCCGGATGGTGTTCAAATACCGTTAGAGCAGCTTAAACAAAAATTAGCAACACAATTAGACTACTATTTTTCACGGTAAGTTTTTATTAGATTGGCCAATATTTCTACCAATATGTTCTTATTACGAAGGATGTGATAGCTTCCTTCTATGTCACTGCCAAAAAAGATTGGTAGCATAGTCAATACATTTGTTTGTTTTGTATAAATACGGTTGCTACTTTTCCTTTTCGCGATCTTATATTTTTTGTAATTCCATTCAGAGGACCTTTAAAAAGCAGATCATTACAGATTTGTATCTATTATGTATTTATATATTTTTAATTTAAAAAATGTAATTATCGAGTGTCTTGTCTAAATTCGGAGCCCTTTATCACTATTTTAGAAAAAAATTAAACCTTCAATAGAGGCACATTATAACCTATTAAGTGTGTCTTAATCTGATCTTCCCTTATTGGTTTTTGAATGCTCTCTAAATCGAATAGCAGTTCGTAGTATTTCAAGTCCTAATTCAATTTCTGCAATTTTCTGAAGCAAAATGGTTGTATTAGATACCTACAGTACCGAACAAAAGTCTACGTACACCATATAAAATAGCGGAAAATTGTTAAGTATAGCATACATAAAAAAATGTGATATTGCAACCCTTTGTACACAAATATTTTATTGAAAGTACACGAAATTTGAGTTTCTGCGAAAAAGAAAATTTAACAAAAAGCCAAAATATCCAGAGATAACAAAGAACAAAGGTCTACGTACACCTACAATTCATTATATTATATGGCATTTTCTTATTAATATTAATATTTCGTTGGCCCGCTATTCGCTGTAATTACGGCCTTCATTCTGTTTGGCATGGAATTGGCAAGATTTCGCGTCACTTGTACTGGTATTTTGGCGTACTCCTGAAGCAAGGCTGTATTGAGGTCTTCTTTATTTCTGATGCTGTGTTTTCGGACTCTACACTCGAGATAATCCCATAAATGCTCTATGAGTCGGAGGTCGGGTGGCTGAGGTGGGGAATGTAGCTACTTCGGGATATTGAAAATTAACAGAATACCAGCCGTATGCTTAGGATCGTTATGCCGGGTTTCCACCAAAGAGACAAAACAAGAAACACGGACAAAATAGGTGTTTTGTTTACTAAAACAGTTTTCAGAGACAAAAATGCTCGCGAAACTGTTCAGTTTTTACAAAACATTCGTGTTTTTGTTCAGAAAAACATGTTTTGTCCGTGTTTTTTGTTTTGTCTCTTTGGTGGAAACCCGGCATTATATTTCTGGAATGTCCAACTGGTTCGTAGGCGCAGTTTTCGCGCAGATTTTTTAAAACTATGTTTTAATATATTTACATAAACTATGCGATCCATAATTTCTTCAATTATAACCAGATTTCCCACTCCAGTCGCTGAAATCCAACCCCAAAATAGAATAATACCACCTCCATGTTTAACGATGGGAATTAAGTTCTTCTTTTTAAGACTTTCATGGTTTTTCTCCAAATTCCATGTCTTCCATCATGTCCAAACAAGTTGAACTTGCTCTCGTCACTAAAGAGAACAGTGTCCCAGAGAATCGAATCATCATTTTCAACGAGTTTGACAAACTCCAAATTTTTCTTCTCATTTACTTCGCTTTTTCGTGCTGATCTACTGAAGTATCCAGAACTGTGGAGAAAACTACGTACCGTTATTATATGAACAACCTTTCTAGTAGTATGCTTGACGAATTCCGCTAGGATCTTTGAAGATATCTGCGGTTTATTTCTAATTTCAGTTAATATACTTCTTTCTTCACGTTGCTTTAGTTTCTCGGCTTTTTTTCAACAGAATTCCTGACCCGGTATTTTTTTTTACGACGGTCTGAATACTGGAATGAGATTTATTTACTATTATCCCGATTTCGCGGTAAGAAAGCCCTTCGTTTTTCAATTTCACAATAAGTTCCCGCATGTCATGTGATATGCCTTTTTAGTCTCGATTCCATTATTTAAAAAAAGGATTTTAGTTGCAATCTTTATTTGCCGACAGTAAAAACCCAACTGCTTAAATTATTTCATTATAGCATGCAACCCAAAACAAATTTACCGCTATTTCTTAGAAGTATACGTAGACTTTTGTTCTATGTTATCTATGGATATTTTAGTTTTTTGTTAATTTTTTTGACTGAAGTTTCGTGTACTTTCAATAAAACATTTTTGTACAAAGGGTTATGCTTATTTTGCAATATTACGATTTTTTATTTATGATATACTTTACGATTTCCCGCTATTTTATATGGTGTATGCAGACTTTAGTTCGGCACTGTATGTCATTCTCGAAAGCTTCATTCTTAATCTGCCAATGTGGTTGTGTTTAATGATCCCGAAAAAATCAAAGGATCTGAAGGCAAGTTAGAGTAGATCAGCTGCCACAAAAAGTAGAGCAATTAAGAGCACGAATTCTTATGGAACAATTCATAAAGTTGATTGCTTGTTAGCTTAGCTTTCAGTTCTCTATTAAAATAACTATTTCAGTCACAACTTTTTGTTGACAGTCGGTTCTGACAGACAGCTGGTTCCTTGCCCGAAATTTCTCAACTGAAACAGGTCGAGCTGGAAATCGTGCTCTATATTGCTTTCGTTCATCCGCAGATCAAAGCAACTGAATTGCTCATGAAACACATTTTGGTGAGATATCTCAACCTAGTTCAACTTGGAGCAGCTCATTATTAGTAGGTCGACAATCTACTTCAAGATTAGCGAAGATTTGTCGATAGCAAGCATTCGTATTGTATTCAGGGTGTCCCAACTAAATTTGCAAACACTTTGAATGATTGTAAATTCAGTTTTTACTCACACACAATAAATATTCAAATTGTGAAAAGAAAGTACAGAGGTTAGGTTAGGTAGAAGTGGACTGCCGAAAGACGCAACTAGGTGCAAAAGTTGCCCGTTGCGACATCATAGCTAATTTTTCGCCCTTAGCTACTATAGTCAGGAAACGATCTGGTTTCTTTAAACTGCGCTATTCCCTTTAGATCAACAAGCGATAGTAAACACTTGATAAATACTTGACAACTATCACAAGACTGATCCCAATACGAATGATCGCTATCGTTGACGGAATAACGGCATTATTCTTTCAGCATTGCTGCTGTGCGAATACTTTTTTGATTCAATTCGCGGGAATTGCATAAATATTTCTCAATTTTCTATTGATACGATCAGAAAAGAGTACTTTTTTCTAGTTAATATAAGAGAGAAGTGTTGCTAAAAGAGTTAGAGACATTTTGTGTTAAAAAAATGTAGCTCTTTTAACTGTTGCAGGACAGTAAAGCACGATACGATGTGTGTACGAATACTTTTTTGTATGGCTGTATATTTTTCCATAACTTCCTAAACAAAATCATGGCCACTACTATCAAATAATCACAAAAACAGTCAATGAGCTTGTCACAGGTCAGCGTGTGAAGCAAGACTGTCACGTTGTTTGGACTGAGGCTTCAACACACACGACTAGTCCTTTTTTTGGATTGTCCAAACTCGGCCTGCTATTTCTCCACACACGGTCGAGCCAAAAAATGGCTCGATGGCCTGAGTCAATGGATTTTGGATTGATTGGAAATCCAATTTGGTTCCTTGAGTCCATGAGTCCTCCCGAGTTCTCCCACACACGGTGAGATTTTGGCCTGACAGACCATTTGGACTGATGGACTGCTCTTGAATGGGGACCTTAAGTCCGTAAGCTCACTCATGACGCTAATCATGAAACTAATAATCGAATTCATCAAAATCTGCACTCCAAAATTATAGTTTAAGTAAACATTTAGCGTAATTTGGCAATATAAGTTTTGGCAATATAAGTTTTCCTAATTATGTAAGATCGGGGAGCATCCTACACGTATCAACTGTTTGTTTGTTGGTGGCCACAAATATTTCTGTTAGATTCTCTCTGAACCATGGCAAACAAATGTTTATGGTTACAAATGCAACCATATTACGAGAATATAATTATAAATATTTTATGATATAAAAATAATCGTTACGTCTCCATGACGTTGAGCAATTTTATGAGCGGTTCATGTTAGAGCCTTAATTCCGTCTAAGCCGCTCTGAAGTCTGTTTCTAATGCTAGATTTTAGCTAAAGCTTTAAGCACATCGAACATGACTACATCCGTAAAATATTTTCCTTCAAGACCAACTCTTGTTAGTTGAAGCCCTGCAGAATGTTGTGGTTTGAAGTAGTGATGGGCGTTTCTGTTGTTTTCAGAAAACGAAAACGAACTGTTTTTTTCCAAAAACAACTGCTTTTTTAAACTTTTTGAAAACTTTTTTCACTCGACCAGCAGCAGATTGATACTGGGTGTTACCATTAGTGATGGGCGTTTCTGTTGTTTTCAGAAAACGAAAACTATTTGGAAAAAAACAGTTTGAAAAAAACAGTTTGAAAAAAACAGTTTTTTTCAAAGTGTTTTTTTTCAAATAGCTTCCGTTTTCTGAAAACAATAGAAACGCCCATCACTAATGGTAACACCCAGTATCAATCTGCTGCTGGTCGAGTGAAAAAAGTTTTCAAAAAGTTTCAAAAAACAGTTGTTTTTGGAAAAAAACAGTTCGTTTTCGTTTTCTGAAAACAACAGAAACGCCCATCACTAGTTTGAAGCCGCATTGTTCTGTTGGCGATTTAAGAGAAACTTCCCTTTGGTACGAAAAAGGAAAATCTGATCTACTAGTTAAGTGGTTGATGAGAGGAGGCCAATGGGTCTCCAATTTTGACAAAAAGATAAGTAGGGCTACGGGATGACGATTATTCTGGCTGATTTCCATCAGGTGGTGTATTTCCTATCAAAACAAATGTTATCAGAGGCAGATTTTGGTGACATTATAAGGCCCTGGAGATTTTCGTTGATCGATGTTGAGCGTCAAATTTCAACAAACCCAATGGGAGCTATGTCAGCCGACTTGCCTCTGGTTTTAACGTAGCACCGAAAATACTACGATTACTTCTCCTAATGTGGTTTCTTCTTCTAATGAGAATCTTGATAGTTAGGAAGATCGTAACGAACATGGCTTTCCGCAATTTTCAGCGTGTTTTTTTTTTGGCTTTATTATGATTTTGTTGAGCCCCTATTGCATCCTGCATGCCGTTAGCCGTTTCGAGCGTTTTAAAGTTATTAGACTGAGAGAAAAATTTTGGTAAAATTAACAATTTTTCTTAGTTGTTTTTGCGTCAACTACAGGCTATAGTTAAAATAACCATAAGAAAGATGTTGACTACTTTTATGTACCATGACGCATGGCTGATAAACAACGTCCGTCAATAACAATTTTCGGCAGACAAAAATAATTTCTCAACAATAACATTGTATGCACAACAGGGATGCGTTCACTCAACAACAAGAATCATATAAGAAATATTGGGATAATTTGTCGATAGTTAAATCGTACACAGACAATAGATGCGTTTTTTCGGTCCGATACAGAACAGAATAGAACTATGTCACTAAAACAACGATCTAGTACAAAACAGCAGTGCATTCGCGAAGACTGACATAAGTTGCTGTATTCGCTGTGGTAGCACAAAACAGCTGAAAATAAAGGGAGAAAATAACGAGTATAGACTACCACAATGGATAGAAAATAGAAAAATAAATAACAGAAAATTATCTCTTTTAACTTTTTATGCCGGGTTTACATTCTCGCCGAGGAATGGCAAATGTAGACAAGGTCTGTGTGTAAATGATCTCCTTGTCTATTCTCGGCTGTTTTTTTCATGGCAAGCACGCGTGTGTAAATGGTTTGCTCGTCGGCTTTTGTTTGTTTTATGAAGGGATAATGATCCTTTTATTGCTGTGCCTGAGTGTTTATGACCGTCTCGTCCTAGCTCGAAGCCGCTGGAAGCGAAGTCGGTTTTATGCATCGAGTCAAAGGGATTCGAGAGGGTAGCATGTGCTCATTCACATTTTCGAATTTTTCGCTGGGACTTCAAACATGTCTGCGTGTCCCAGATTGAAATCACTCAACGCACACCAGGCAGTTGCAATAGCCACAACCTGTACCTCAGCCATCGTTCACTGAACTGAACAAAACAGCTCACAACTGTCGAAAGATGCACGGTGCAATATCCTAAGTAAACAATTCACCCTATGAAAGGTGCATGGTGCATGGTCCGTGTTGCATGGTGCAATATCCTAAATAAACAATTCACCCTATGTCTTGCTGAGTCTCGTCCAATGTCTTGGTGAGTCTTGTTGAGTCTTGTCCACGAGACGCTCGTCCCTATGTATAAATCCGGCATTACACATTATGAGAGCTTTTTCTAATTTGCTAACTACCAAAACATTCAACATAACCTTGAAAAAACCAAAGCTACCTCACAGCAAAAAAGACAACTTCTCATGAGCTTTTCTTTTTTCTATCAGCACATTCTATAGTTCAGCACGTGAACTACCAATGAGGAATAGAATTTCTGTACTAGTGAATTTACTGGTACAGGAGTGTTGTTGTTTCCAATGCATATACTCTGTTCTCTTCTGGATAGAGTAGCAAAAAAAACGCCTAATGAGTTTTTATAAAATATTTTCGTAGTTCTATGGCAATGCAATCCTGCGGAGTTCGAAACCTGGGTAAGAAGAAAAATGGCATGCCCTCATTTTGATTCGAAACGAATCATTTTTGTAGGAAGAAAGAAAGGTACAATGTAGAATTCTCATAAAAATGGCCAAAATATATGAGTGCAGTTTTAAAATCGAATACAAATTCATCAAATATATATAAATGCACGAATGTTAGATAATTATTTTTGTAATTTTTATGCTCCGTAGATTATTTTATTGAATTATTTATGTTTTAAATTGCTAGCGTATGTATGACGCGAACCATCTGTCATCCGAAACAAACCATCTGCCATTAATTCAATTTGAAGGATGTGAGTATAAAATCTTACTCGCTCGGCCACACTGACTTTGATGGTTACAGATAGTGAAGATACAGCGAAAAAGTATGAATCAAATATCAATCGTAGATATTAATTTTGGAAATTTATACTTGATTCCGTCGCAATGAACAATGAAATAATTTTCCTTCCTCACATAGGCAATCCAAGGCTGCAACGGCTGAGCTGCTTGATGAAATCATTGTCATATGTATACAATCAACAGGTGGATAAAAATCATTCACATTTTCTACTCTCAAGAGAAAAAACTCTGTTGTGAATCTTCGATTGTAAATTTTATGTTTCATTTTTTATTCGTGAATAGCAGCAGAGGTACATAAGTAGGTCAAATTTATTACATCTTTTGGGGTTTCAGAAATTTCAATCAACATTAGTTTCTAACTTGATTTATTGTAGGAATGATCTATCTCGTATAAAGCCCCTTTTTATTTAAAAAATGCAGCACAATGCTTTCTCTCCCTTTTCTTATCTTGAGACTTACAGGTGTTGATGTAATGAAAATTAAGGATTACTTCCACTGGATGAATGTTATCTATGTAGATTCTGCCTGAATTACTAATACTTCATATATGATCTGTCTGATTATTTCTCTACAAACTTTTACATCAGGATTTGAAATTCCCGGAATGAAAAAGCGCATAATGTACGCATATTAGGATATATACAATACGCATATATACAATTTAGAAATCCTGCAGAGGCTATTATGTTTTCTTCGCGCCAAATCTCCAAATTTTTGTCTGAAATTCATTTTGGAGCCGAGTATTCATTAGTAAATTTTGATCGATATTCTTTTCAGTCATGCCTCTGAACAGAGTCATATCAATTTCATTTTTATGAAAAACTCGATTAAGTCAGAATGCTTCCAAGAACTAGACCGATATCTCAACCATTTCGTTAAATCGACTTTTTGGATATATTTCTGAAGAACTTTGTAGAAAACAAATTGTTGTGGACATCTATTTCAGTTTACATTTTGATGTGAAACCTGGATAATTCTGTAGTTGAATAGGACACATCCAAAAGGCATTCGAATTTTAACCAAATATAATCAAATGAGAAGATTTCCACAAAATTCGTATTAAAGTATGAACCTACCTAAAAACCAAGTATTGGAGTAACGATGCGTGAAGGATTGAGTCGGTTTGCGAGTGTTTATAGTGCTGCTTAAACAGTAACGAGGAGAAAATAGCTTTGAGCTGCAGACTCATAATTTTTACAGGAATATCTTTCATGAATGAAAGAAAGGAACAATTATGCATTGGGCATAAACTATTGGCGTTCCATGGCATTTGGCGAAATTTAATTTAAAATTTTCATATGTCGCCGCATAAATCTCTGAGCTCTTCCGGCCAGACCCTTTTTCCTGCAACTCCAAATCAAAGATTAGCTATCTGCAATATCTTTAGTAATTTGCCAAATTAAAACCAAACTAAATCTATCAAGAACATTAAAAACTACAAGGGTTTCAAAATGATCAAATTCATCAGTCTCTCAAATTATTGGAGGACTTGTGAAAAACCAATTAAGGCGGTTAATGCTTTTTTGGGGAATTTGTGTTTGACAAACCATTAAAATAAAATAGTTCATAAATTATATATCATTTTTATTACTATTTAGATAAAATTTGTGCATTTTTTGAAGTAAATTTATACAAAATAGTCGGAGATACGCCGCCCAAGAAGAACACATATGCACTGAAAAAACACATGGCGCCAGGCGCCATAATTTATAGACTTCTGGCGCCATGTACATAGTCGATTTAGGGATAGTGATAAAATATGGCGCCACACGCCATAATACATGGCGAAAAGTACATAGGAGCAGACGCTATGCTTATAGCCCTCCACGCCATACACTATAGTCCTCCACGCCATGTACTATAGTCCTCCACGCCATGTATATGGCTTTGAGGACTATATTACATGGCGTGGAGGACTATAGTACATGGCGTGGAGGACTATAGTACATGGCGTTGAGGATTATAGTATATGGCGTGGAGGACTATAGCAGAGCATATAGACTAATAAATAGCATGGAAAGCGCGTGATTTGCGAGATAAATCAAGAAATTACCCCACAAATTGCGAAAAATAGATAGCAGTACAAGATTTCGAAAATCGAAACAAGACAAAAAATTCTCCGCCAGCGGTAATGCTACGATAAGATACGTTCTTCCATTCCCACTAGGCAATATACATATACTTTGCAAAACACCTTTTTAACGATTGGCGTTTTATGCATCATTAATTTTCTTAAAACCTAGTCTATGTATTAAAGTGGTCGGCAATAAGATAATAGATGCGGAATACTATTTTCGATACCGTTTGGAGAATAAAAAGAACATCTCTATTACGTTTATGCCATCCACTAACGACAATGTTGGCTGGTGGCAGCGAATGTTCCCTGCGTTTATTATTTCTTGATGGGATCTTACCTCTCATTGGTCGATTGTCAGGGCCGAGAATATGCTTCTCTCACTTTCGCATATGATAAAATGAACTTATTTGGTTTTAGCTCTGTTTAGGCATACATTCACATTTTGTATCAGGGCCGAGAATATGCTTTTCTTACTTTTGCATATTGAAAAACGTACTCTTTGTGTGCGGCCTCTTTTCAGGCACCAGCTGATCCGTAAACCCTCAACATCATACCCTTCTCACCCATCGGAAAATATCGCGCTTTCAGTGCTATTTATTAGTCTATATGCTTTGACTATAGTATATGGCGTAGGGGACTATGGTACATGGCGTGGAGGACTATAGTACATGGCGTGGAGGGCTATAAGCATAGCATCTGCTCCTATGTACTATGGCGTGTGGCGCTATATTTTATCACAAATCGACTATGTACATGGTGCCAGAAATCTATAAACTATGGCGTCTGGCGCTATGTGTTTTTTTAGTGCACCAAATATAAATTCCACCAAATATCAATTCGATAAATTCGAGTCAACATACTCACTATTGAATGTTCCTGCTCCAGTGTGAAAATTCACCGGTCGAAGTATCGAAAATATCGCAGCCACTACTTCAGTTCAAAATGAGTCAATTATGTAGACCCAAGCTCTAATGTCACTTGCTGACATTTATACCTTCCCTCACACAGCATGGCTGCGAGTTATAATTGGAGTGCCATGAGCCATATTACATGGCTCATGGCACTATGTAATATAGCGTGTGGGGCCATAATTTCTGTGCCATGTAATTATGGCGCTGGGAGCTATACTGCATAGCTCAGGGCACTATGTACATAGCGTGTGGAACCATAAATGCTGCGCCATGTTACATAGCACCACGCGCTATGTAGATTCACACATTATGGCGCTGGGAGCCATATTGCATGGCTCAGAGTACTATGCACATAGCGTATGGCGCCATAAATAATGCGCTATGTTACATGGCTCTGGGCGCCATGTGGATTTTTTTCAGTGTATAAAAAGAGGTGCTCCACTGCTGCCATGATTCCGGCCGCTCTGTTTATCTGAAATCAAAAAACCAAACGCAGTTTTAATTGTGAGACTTGAGATTCCAAAGTGAAGTAAAATTAAGTTAGAACGCCAAAAACTAATATTTTTTACCGCTTTAGAAAAATAAGATCAATTTTTCGTGATTTTTTTTGGGTCTGTTTAGCTTGTAAAATAAAAAGTAATGAACCATTCTTAATTATTTTAGTTCATTTTGTAGTTATTTATGTACTTAAAATGATGTATGAATTTGAGCAGAATCAATCAAATAGTTTTTGAGATATCATGGCAGCAGTTTGAAAAAATCGTGTTTTGAGAAAAACGCGTTTGAAAGTTGTTGTATATAATTCATGATAAAAAATTCGTCTCACGATCAACCTGTTATGCCTGGACCATAGAGTACACCTTCTTTTTCTTCAAAGAAGTCAAGTAAGGCCGTTTTCTCTTCTCTGTTGGATATCCGGGCTTGTTTGGCGAAATCGCTCAAGCGTCTCTCTGAGCGGTCGATGCGAGAAGGCTTGGGCATTTAGGCCAATATTTACTCCTATAACTTCCATCACCTTTAGGATAGGTTCGAATCCTTCGTTGAAGATTAGCACAGCAAGAAATGTGACGATTTCGAGGACTTTTGCACCAGAATGAAGATGCTTCGGAGCGAATGTCCAGATTATTGAGTTTGTGAACAGTTCTAGGTACCCGTTAGTTGACAATTAGTACTGTGTATAATAAGTACAATTTAGATACACAAAATAGCCAGGTAAGGAGCTGGGCTCGAAAATAGTCGATGCGAAAGTAAGCATATAACTCCTACGGTTTACGAATACCTCCTACGGTGACACTGTATACTTCCTACGGTTTACAGCTGTAACTTTTCAACGGCTTCAAATTTCGTAAAATTCTTTTACCCACGTCTTCTATACATGTTTTAGATGTTATTTATGAAAAAACAAAAAAACGATTTTTATTTTCTGACACATTAGACGACTGCCTTAAGACACTGCAAATATATACTGCAAATTAACCAACCTGAAGCAAACCATCTGCCATTAATCCAATTTGGTAATAATCTACGCTTCAAAAAGTATCACTAACACAATTACTGCACAAGCTCACTGGCCAAAAAGTCAAGAAACTGATTGGTGTCATCTAGATTTTTCGGAGTCCTTCCTAAATGTGGGCATTCGACTACAGCACGAGACAGTGCATAAAGAAACTTCCACATGTTGAAACTATTCCAGGATTCATAGAATAATTACAAAAATGCCGATTTGCTGATCCATGTTTGTTGAATTTAACAATTGTAAAGTGGGTCGCTTGCTATATATATCAACTATTTTTCGTATTTATCAAACAATTAAAACAGTTGAATCCTCTGGTTTCGATATTTTTTGTATCAGCAGGATTGTAGTGTCTCTCACTACTGTTCTTGTTTCTAATCGAATCAGAGACTCCAACTTGTATAAAAAATAAAACTCGTAAGTCACGCTGATATGTAATACAAAACTATATTTTTTCTTCTGGCAACAAAACTCAAACTTCTTCTGTTTTTATATTTTATGCTTCCAGTGGCTAGTTTTGGTACTAAATAAAATTTCAAAATCCTGTCGCAATTCGATTCCACGTCGCTGCGAATGCAAGCTCCAATGGGGTCAACTGCTTTTGTATGGTCAAATGAACTATTTTAGTATGATTTTTGTTGCATTACTATCAACAATAGTTAAATCAACCACGACTTTTTCTTTCAGTGTAGCAATAACCATGGTGACTAGGAAGGTTTACCAAACGATGGATGACCTCTATTTCACGGAGGTGACTAAGAAGATGTCCTCAATTTGAAACTTAAATGACTAGTGGTACGATGATTTAGGGAATGTCTTATGAAATCTATGTGTCCAGGATATCTCTATATATATAGGGCCAAAGTGATTGGCTTCAATCGCAATGCGTAAGCAACATATGTCCGTGTTTTGAATTTGTGCAGTTCTTTTCCTCTAGAGCTCTATTTGACTGATCAAAAGAAGTGACTGTGTATACCATTTCGGAGTCAAATTCATCGATTTTTGGTACAACTACATAATATTTTCGAGTCTGATTCATATTCAAATCAAATTCGTAAATTTTCGATATCAATTCATGTTTTCGAGACAAATTCGTAGTTTTTTCGAGGCGAATTCATAATTTTTGCACGTCAAGATTTTAACTTATGAATTATGAATGTACCTTAATGAAGTATGAATTCAACCCGAAAACTATGAATTTAACTAACGAAAATTATGAATTTGACTTGCAAAGGATATGAATTTGATTCGAGAAAATTTTGAAAATAACTCAAAAAATTATGAATTTGACTTGTAAAAATTATGAATTGGTATCAAAAATTTAAGAATTTGATTTGAAAAAATATGAATTAGGCTCGAAAATATTAAGAATTGTACCAGAAATCTATGAATTGGATTCGAAAATTGTATAAATTGAGATCTTTCCTTAGAAGTATAGGGCCTTTGTTGATTGAATAGTTCGCAGGAGTTTTTCGTAAAAAATAGCTCATTATGAGCGATAAAGATAGATTGTATATAAAGAAAGGCTAGTTTGTACTTTAATGGTCCTAGCTATCATGTACTCAAGGATCGGTGGATCAGTGATGGTGGTCTACGTTCATACTTACGAGTATTGTTTCTACGTCTCCTCTCATCCTCTGCCTGTCTATCTGTTGTTTCTGTATAAGTTGTCGTTGGGATTTCAGAACAGACACTACCTGGCTTTAAAAATGTTTCACGGTATCAATCCTGCAATTGCTGGCAGTAGCTCTCTTATTTTGTTCGCATTCTAAGTAAGCATTAATTTTCTGCAAGATAGCGAGTGCGGAGGATGCTGAAGAGGATTGAGTGGGAACATAATTTGCATCAATTTTGGCATCACTTCGTTCATCATTGAATTATCTTTTTTTTGAATGTTGACCAAGAACTGTTTGCTCTGAAGGTTCGATTTGGCTGGTGAAGAAGTTTATGATTTGGTAGACTTTTTGAACTGGTCGAGAGTTAAGTGAGGATGACACAGTTTTTTTTAAAGAGGCCATGCTTCAAATTGGTTGAATATTAGACAGGGCTGCTTTCTTCATTCTAAAACAGTTTTGAACAGCCTAAATATAGCATTTTCCCTGTGATCCGTAACTTCAAATACATATTGATTTAAAAATTGTTTTAAAGACATTTCGGTAGAGTATCATACTCCGGGATGTATTCTAGCGATTAGACAATAATTTGTTTTGATGTTGCATTCCAAGTGTGACCTCATATCTAAAGTAGACAAATGTTTGTTTATTTATTTATTATTGTTTAAATTAACAGAAACAAATCCAATTAGAGATTAGACCAAGAATAAACTTATATACATATAAAAAAAACACAAGAAAAGAAAGAAAATAAGATAAGGTACAAAACTTCAAACACAAAAGATTAAAGAAAGAAAAAAGACAATAAACTCAAATTAAACAGTATATATAAGGCGATAAATAAAATTTAATCATAAATTCAGTAAAGAAATTAAATTTGAAATTCAGCAATTTAATTTATTTCGTAAGAAAAAACGCTTGTTCTTAATTTTTCTTTAAAAGTGCGTAACGAAGGCGGAAGAGGACAAATATTCAAGCAAATATGTTGCCTAGACAAGTGCAAAAGTGGAGAGTAAAAATATGTATGAGTACGAGCAAAGGGTACGTTGAGGGTAAATAAAGTCCTGGTAAAACGTACTGGGTCACGCACAAAAAACTGCGCACTGTGGATATATGTAATAGAACCATTAATAATTTTGTACAAGAGACATTCGTCAAGATACACTCTGCGTGAAGGGGGTTTCAAGGATGGAAAGACGTATACTATACTCACAGTAGAGAATGCGGAACTTGAGGAATAACGAACGAGTAAATCTGCGTTGCACAGACAGACAATTAGGAAACGAAAATGAGGACACCAAATTTGACAACAATATTCGAGGGCACTACACTCGAAGGAGATGTACAGGCGTACACACGAGGAAATATCAGTGAAAGGTCTGGACGCTCTAAGAATGAAGACGCACAAACGCGAGGTCTTAGAAGTGACACGTAAAATGTGATCAAATTTTAAGTTAGTGTCAAACAAGACTCCAAGGTCCATGTAATTATCAATAGAACTTAGGAAAGAACCAAGGATGGAATAGGAAAACGTAATGTGGGATAATTTAAATCTAAAGGACAGCTGGAAGTATTTAGCAGCATTAAGGTTATACAATTGACAGTCAAGTCATCCTCCAGCTGGGAGCAGTCATCTACTGATTCAATCATCCTGAATATTTTCAGATCGTCAGCGTCCAAAAGACACGGAGAGTTGAAGGGGGAAGATCATTTATAAACAGGAGGAATAGGAGAGGACCAAGAATCGAGCCTTGGCGAACACCACAAGTAGGATAAAAGGGAGAAGAAGAACAAGAGTGAACCGTTACAAAACAAGCACGATCGCGAAAGTGAGAGGAAAACCAGCAACGGAGCTGAACCGAAATATTGAAAGAGCAGGATTTCATGGTTCACAGAGTCAAAAGCCTTGTGAAAGTCTGTATTTAATACATCCACTTGCTTTTTCTGGTCGATGGCGGAGGCAACGGTATTGGTGAACGGAAGTAAGTTGGAAACTGTTAACTTACCTTTGACGAAAACATGTTGCTCAGAAGCGAGAAGAGGTTCAATTATAGGATATACTCTATTGTAAACAACTCTTTCGAGAAGCTTACTGAAGGAAGATAGAAGTGATATGGGGCGATAATTGGAGACGCAGGACGAGTCGCCTGCTTTCAGGATGGGAAAAATATTTGCGAATTTCCAGGAAGAAGGAAAAGTACAGGAAGAAATACTACGGTTAAAGAGGGCTGATAAATGAACACACAAGGATGATGACAACGACTTTGCAAAGTTATTAGGGAAGCCGTCGGGTCCGCAGCTGGCACTACTGTCTAGGTTAGTAAGCAAACCAAATATTGGCAGAGAAGGATGAACTAGGTTGCGAGGTAGCCGAAGAAAAGAAATGAGCAAACAGCTCACATATTTCTTGAGGCGAGGAAGCAGACAAATCATTTAGGTATATCACAGAAGGCATAGAGGGAGATTTTTTAAGAGAACGGATATAGGACCAGAAAGGTTTCTGTTGACACGATGATATGGAAGCTTCAATGTGACCATGATAAGCATTCATCGCATCTTTAACCATCTTCTTAGTGCCCGAACGTAGATTTTTGTATCTTAGAAGATCGATCTCTAAGTCTGAGCTTCGAAATCTACGACGCGCCATGTGTTTGGGTTTTAAGAGCACCTATCATGTCAACCGCTAGCCAAGGAGGATCAACACCTTTTCTAACACGAAAAGTGGGATTGTGACGGGAAACAAGATTAGACAAAAAAGCATAGAACGCATGAAGGCCATCATCAACATTTAGACCTCTGAAAAAAGCAAACTGGTTAAGAGCATTAATTTCATTGGACATCGAAGCGAAGTCCGCTTTAGCAATGCTATAACGAACACAGATGTATTTTTATTCTTGGGAAATGAGGTAAAGAAAAGTTCTATAACAAAAGGGATGGTGAGGATCAGGACTGACATAAGGTGACAGAGCAGCACTTAAACGAGCAGATGACAAAGGAGAATGTTGGTCGGGTCTGGGAGTTGAAGTAGGTAGCGACGTCTCTACAATCAATGTATTCGAGTGCGGAGTAATAAGTTCCGCGGCTCTTTTTATCTTGATTTGACTCAGGTACTTATTCAGAGCTAAGTCTGGTGGTTGATAGAGGCTGGATTTGAAACATAGACCACACACGCTAGAAGCCGGTGCTCCATCCACTCTGCTCATTGTAATCAAAAGAACAATCAAAAGAACAAGAACGGTAAAAAGCTCGAGATAATTCTTTCCTCGGAAGAACCAATAAAATAAGTTAATTCAGTGTGACACTAGTTCGAATACCTACAACCAGTGTTTCTAAATCAGAGATTTCTACTAATATGTATTTTTAATCTTGACTCGCTATAAATGAAGGAATATACATTATCAGCACTTAATTATTGTCTTAAAGCTTTTTGAATGAATTACTCGTATTCGCGTTGATTGTAAATTTATGAATGAACCTCTCTACCGGCTTCAACCCCTAGACACAACAAGGATTGTAAGGTTTCTTTACCTTTTACAGTTTAATATCTCATTTTTCCCTGCTACATGTAATGCTTAACTGCATACATAACAATGAAAATAAGCCCAAACACTTAGACTGATTGTTTTTATCAAATAAACTTTGCCTAATTGAATCGTGGTAATATGTATCATATCAATTTAGGGAAAAAAACCATGACTTCGAGCTAAATTAGGTCGATTCTGGCAAAAATAAAAACACATTCCAGTTGGTTCAATATTTAAACACGTTTATAAATATTTAGACACATTTATATTTGAAGAAAAAAAATCAAACACAAGCCATAAACTTTACAATGGTATTTATTCGATTTTCCTTCTTATACAAACTATACTCTCTGAAAGTATGCTAACAAACCAACTATTTAGGTTAGACGTTTAATTTGCTATTTGTAGAGAATTCATTTTATATATTTTTTTAAATCATCATTTACGATTCCGATCATAGTAAATTCAATTAACTTTATTTTTACCTTTTCAATTTCAGGGAAAATTTGGCCAACGACACTTATTTATTAACACAAATGGACAATGATCAATATGTGCCCATCTGGACGGTAGCGAATTTTAATCAAGTTAAGAAACTTAGTAAGGACATTCGATTGATAACCGAGGTGTTACGTGAATCTCCCAATGTTCAAGTAGATGAAGAAGGTCTTAAAGTGCGCCCTAATCATAAGCGATGTATAGTGATTCTTCGTGAAATACCTGAAAATACACCAAATCATGAAATTGAAGTAAGTTGGAAATGTTTTTCGTGCATTCAATCATGTGATTTGATTTTGATTGTTTATTCGTAGAATATGTTTAATAATGAAAACTGTCCCCGCGCCATTTCCTGTGAATTTGCCATCAATAATTCGTGGTACATTACCTTCGAATCTGATGAGGATGCCCAAAAAGCTTTCAAGTATTTAAGGGAAGAAGTGAAGGAATTTCAGGTAAGCTTAACATATTGGTCAGATCTAATTGACAGGATGTGCAATTAATTTGCTTCTTTGTTTCTTCAGGGCAAACCAATTAAGGCTCGGATAAAAGCTAAACCAATGAATAGGCTACCCATAGCACCTGTTCAGCTGTCATTGAAAAATGACTATCGGATAACTCCACCGCCAGCTGTATTCGATCCGACCGCAACAATTCCATATCCGGCACAGCAACGTTACGTTTATCCGACAAATGGTGTCTCAATGCAACAAGGAACCTATAGCAATCAGATTATGTTTGTAAGTATTGAATTTGTTACGTACTATATGCGCAGAATTAGACTTTGTTTCGTATTTTGAGCTCTTGTGCCACTTATTTGATCTCGTACGCATTATTTGTGATAAGATATTACTGGGCGCTTGCTCTGTTAATGTACGTATTATAAGCGCCGGCCTAAATTTGTGGGTCACGTTCCTATCGAATCAGCAATTGTCTCAACGATAATAAGCCATTAGACGCAACTTATTTATGATAGGATGGATTCGCAAGAATGTGACTTATACACATGTATTCACATTCTAATCGAATTGTATAGATTAATCTGAAAATGTGTAATAAAAACTAAATCAGCACAATTCGTTTTCTCCTTGCAGCAACCCATCCAACAGGCTCAGTTTTATTCGGGAATCTTACCGCACTGGGCTCCAACTGCCGCACCCGCCTCAGCTACTCCGCATAGCCAGAACTTCTTTGAGATTGGAGGCGTCTTTCCAACTCCTCAGGTCTCTTATACAAAACAACAGACAAGGTATAATAGTCACAGAAGTAATGCCGGAGGAGGTGGGAGTGGTGGTCATGCGCGAAGTAATAAGCAGAGGAATTCATCAGGCGCCCCTCATGAGCATCGCAATAATCAGACTGGAAATAGTGAGTTGAGAGATTTAAGCAACGTTGAAACTGTTCTCATAACCAATTCGTTTTAGGCCAGCAACAACAGGCTCAGCAGGCTGGAGCTGTAGTCAATAACAATCAACAAGGGGCGGCGCCGAATCATAGACAGCATTATTACCAGCAATCGAATTCAAACAAAAATCAACAGGCATCGCATTCGGGGCAGCAATCAACTCAGTCGGGAGGTAGCAAGGGGGAAAAAATATACAATTCGAACAGTAAGTACTGAAATAATATCCTGTCAGACAAACGATGTTTTAGCATTCGCTTTTATATCAGGACACCAGCAACAGGCCTCCTATTCCCACCAGCATCAAAACATGCATCCAGATGCTTCCGCTGTACCGCTCATGGAGGTGAGCGCTGGTCACGAGGAGACTACCACACATCATCGCAATCAAAACATACCGAAAGACCAGTGGCTGTACAAAGCCCGCCGAAGAAGGCGAGATGACGATAGTTACAATAATGGTGGAAACCCTAATTCGCGATCGTCGGTCAGCAATACCAATTCGAGCAATTTGGTAAATGCTTCATCGGTCCAATCCCAACAGTCGATAGTACAGGGCAATAATGGAAACAATTCGACGAATTTACAGGTGTCTACGAATTCCGCATCAGGAGGAGGCAAGGTTACAAGTCCGAACCAGCCACACTCTTCTGGGCATCACTATTCATATGCTCATCATTATTCAGGTAATTAGTTGGTTTCAAATTTTGTTTGGTACTAGTATAAAAACAAACAGTAACATTGACAGTTTACGGACATGATCAAACAATTTTAAATAATTTTAGGTAATGGAGCGAATCATAAACAACAAGGCGGAAATCAGCCACCTTATCACTCACAACATCACCAGCAAAGTGCATCGACGCAACCGCAGTCGCAACCACCTCCACCGCCACCGCAATTCGACTTGGAGGCCGCGGCGTTCCCTCCGCTACCAGGCCTCGAACAATCGAACTCGGTACAAAGCAACTCAAATAACTTAAATTTCCAACCGCAATCGTCGTCAACTGTGACAGCGCAAAACAATAGCACATCATCAATAACGAACACAAGCAAACCTTCAACTGCCATTTCTTCTGCTCCGTCAGCTACCACTGTACTGCCTGCTAGCGGTGCTGGGTCTATAGGCGCGAATCAAACGCTAAGCAACGTTGCCTCTGACATCGAAACTACTTCGAATGTGATGGTATCCTCACAACAAAGTCATACAAATAACTCTAGTTCCTCCAGCTCATCCTCTGCCTCTGCTCCGGCTGCCACTGCGCCAGTTCTTCCGCCAAACAGCAATTGGTCCATGTCCGATGTTATTCGTAGGGCGGTGAGGCCCAAAGGCCAATCGCAAAAGGACTCTAGCAAAAACACGTCAATGTCAAACGGTCTAAATAGTAACAATTCAACAAATAGTGTAGGAAATAGTAGCTTTCGAACGCCAGCAAGCGATGTATCAACGATTTCAACGGTTTCAACGGCATCACAATCTCAACCGACTCCCGTTCTAAGCGTGAATATCAGTGGCAACGGTAGCGCAAGTGGCAATGAGACTGCAATAGACGTGGGTACTGTGGTGCTGACGCCACCATTCTCTCCCGAAGCAAAACAAACGAATACTAAAGTACTGTTAATTAACAATAATCCTAATACTGTGATAAAGTGTCTAACACATAATACGGCTGATAAGGCAACTAAGACTGACGAGTCACTGCTTAATGGTGTAGATAATAATTTGGTAAATCCTTCGACTCAAGACGTGATAGCAGCCACTCAAACCACAAGTCATGCTGTGAATGCTCAAAGTATGCCCGTGCCTGCTACTGCGAATGTTGCAACAATGACTTCATGTGATATTACTAGCAGCGGCAACGGTAAACAGACCTTAGTAAATTCATCGTCATCGTCAGTACCGACAATAGCTTCGGCCGGCGTCCCGAATGCAGGCTTCAAAGGGGCATCCACGATCGCCATCACTAAATCGTTCTCCACGGCCAGTCAAACGACCAAGCAGAAATTGCCTGTAACGCCCACGACCCCAGTTCCAATGTCTTCAGTGAGTGGCCAAGCGCTGCATGCTAGCAATTCGCCGGTGTCTCCGTTGCCGGCCGATGGGGTGGTTTTCAATGCATGCGGAAATGGAGCGAGACTGAGTTATGCGCAGGTAGCACAACATCACAAGGAGGCTATTGCAACGCCGAAAGATCGCAAAACGTCCGAATCTTCGTCGTCGGGTTCGACTGTTGTCGATAAACAATCGCAGCAACATCCACCCCAACAGCAACTTGTCGCGAATGTCGAAAAGGAAAAGAAAAAGGATATTGCAGTTACTAGTACGGTTGCCAAATCAGCATACAACTCGGATACGAATAAGGATCGAGGTAAGTTGTGGTTGAATGTTAAATTAAATTTTATTATCGAAGAAAATTGTTACTGCCACAAACATTAACAAAATGAAGTGCAAGAAACATTTTAAAAGCACCCTTACGGGACAACAACTTACAACGAAATAAGTCAGATGTGGTGTGAAAGATCTGCTGAATAATAACTCTCAGATAATAGATCTGCGATTTGTAAAAAAGATACGATCATTTCTCTTAGCTAATTTGCAACCATTCTACAATATTTTCGAAAAATGTTTCTAGTTGTTGATTCGAAGAAATTCGAAAATACTTTCTAACAAATAGGCTATTGGAGAAAATATCAATATTATTTTTATCCCTAATTCATCCTATTCGGTATCTTTTACAGCTCTATCCGGTTATTGATCTTATCTTTTTGAGGGAGACAAGATGATTTGATACGTTTATTCTTTTAAAAATCAGAAGTAAATGATAAATCTGCTGAAGCTCTTTAATTAATATGTGGGTTAAATTGCAAATTAGATATATTTATTTATTATATCTTAAGATATAGCCTTCAGCGCTTGACGGGTCTTAGTAGACCTAAGGTTGGCAGGCCTCGCAGAATTAGTGATTCCTAAATATTTGATTCAATTGTACATACTAAAAGATGTCCTTTTTTATTACATTTCCTAATATATTATCTTTCATTTTATTCAAATCTAGCTATCGCCGAATTGCGACAATATTTTCCTAGGCTTGCCGCTTGTTGACTTTATTTGGTAGCCTTTAGTTATTATAAAAACTACAAAGCTACATAGCTTCTAAACCACCTCTTTAGAAACTTGTTTTAATTTTTCTTGTTATTTCTTCTTTTTGGTGGATCAAAGTCAACGTGATAATTGTTTAGCCTTAAGATTTATCTGCTATATATATTCGGATAATTGAAGTACTAGTAGCATTCCTGTGCTCGTTCGGAATTGTGCTTATGTTTGGAGCTGACAATCAGGTGTTTGCTAATTTTCGAATCGAATCAAAAAGTTATTCTTGGTTTTCACTTCGATTCTTGTCGTTTATTTTAACTATTTGAGTACCGGGAGCGACGCATTTGCAAAGAGCCGTTGGGTTCTGTTTCTTTGTGGTTCGAACAGCATACCGGCAAGCTGGCGTTATTAACTCCTTTGAAAGTTCGGGGTTTTTTTTAAGAATAGATATCAGCGTTTTGCATTTGATGTCGTTACTGGCGATAGAGCATAGCAACACTGGCATACGATACTTGAATCGTATAAGCCGGTAGCAGACTTTTCTTCCTTTTAAATAAAGATATGGCATGCGCTGCCAATTTAAATTTCTCTCGTCTGTTTCTTGATATATTTTCTGCTAAGGGTGACAGCTATTCGCAAACATTGAAAAAACGAGATATTCAGATTTTAACGCTTCATTACGCATTTATATTTCCATTCCACATAATTATAATACAAGTAAAAGGCTAAAAAAAATTTTATGTAAAAGGTGTATAAAGTTTAGTTACATCCTGCTTCTTACGTCGTACCCTCTGACTCGGCTCTTTCTCTCACGCCCACAGTGCAACGCAGAGCGCTTCGAGTTAAGCCTAGAAGATGCCTAGTCTGCCTTTTTATTCCTATGCCTAGGACTTCCTAGCGTTCTCAAGATATCTTTGAACTCCAAATCCAGTAGGCATTGCGGAGCGATGTAGTCAACACCCGCTGGTGCGGGTACTCCCTCGGCCAAAATCCTCGCATGACCGAACTCTGTTCTATCCCATGCTGAGATACAATTCAGTCTCACAGCAGCACGATTAGCTTAGATTAGCGAGATCAGTAGATTGGTTGGCAGCCAATGTAACAGCACAAAAAGTGTCTTAGTAGAGGTGAAGCGGACCGCTCCAGTTGCCAGTAGTGCAGCCATCGTTCGCACTTTATCAAGGTGCCGTTTCCAAGTATCCTTAAGAGTAACCTGCCACCAGAACGACACCCGAAACAATAGAATTGACAATCTCTTCTTCTAAAGAAGTGGAAAAATTAATATGAATGCATTTATTGTTTATGAACGGAATAGATTTATTTTGTGTCTGCCGGTTTATCAAATGATAACAGATTTAGTTGCTGTTGTAGTAATTTTTCGGCTGGAGAATAGTAGTAAAGGGGGCAGCGCTGCTCATAAGTGCCTCTGCTTTCAAGCCATCCAGCCAATGCACTGTGACTCGACAACTTTTTAAACATTCAATTGTTAGCGTTCATACCATATATTTGTGGCCCCTAGTTCTCATTTTTATCAACTAAATTCGAGTTCTACAGAAAATTCAAAAATCGAATTCACCTTTCGGTGTTGCGCATTTCATAGAGCTGAGATTGCGATTGCTGGTCTCCGGCGGAAGATGTACTAAAGATGAACCAAGTTCACTTCAAACCTGTGTAGAACAAACGAAGGCTTGGATATGTAAATGCCATCTCAAAGAGCCATACATTGGTGTCTCGTATGAAACGAGCCAAACGAACGCGATGTGACGCTGTGAACTTTCGCAACTCATTCTCAGCTCTTTTCTCCCCAATATTGTGGGTTAGGTTCGATTTCGACATCAACACGTTGGAATAGAATTCTAGTTTACCATTTTAGCTACACATGACAGCAGACGTAGTTCAGTCTTATTTTCGATTCTAAGGTAACATAATAATTAGTAAAAGGTAGATATCACACTTTTTTTTGGATACATATACGAGGGTTGATCAATAAGTAATGATAATGAATATAATGCAAGGTGATTACACTTAAAAGATATATTTATTTTTTAACATTGTCTCCTAACAAGTTAATATACTTAATCCATATTTTTTCCAAACCCAGGATATACTTAGAAAAAAATTCTCTATCTTGACTCTCCCAAAATGCCTCAACAGCGGCCATCACTTCGCTATCATCTTCAAATTTCGTACTTCGAAGGTGTTCCTTGAGCCGAGGAAAGATGTAAAAGTCACTGGATGATGTATAAAAAGTTTTCCGAGGAAAGATGTAAAAATTCGAATCCTGTTTTTTAAATTGCAGCCATCGAAACTGCAGCCTTGTGAGCCGGTGCATTATTTTGATGAAACAGAACTCGACTCGCAGTTTGCTGCGTCTTTGTTCCTTCATTGCCTTCATTGGTCTACCTAGCAAGAACCTGATATAGTGGCTTCCTTTTCCAAACATTCCATTAAGATAATTCCTTCAGCGTCCCAAAAAAGTCATGCATCACGTTCCCCGCCGAGCTCGACACTCTGAATTTCTTCGGGGTTGGTGAAAAGGGTTGCTGTTTGGTTTCTGGATCCAAATGGTAGACTCAAATCTCATCCATGATCACGAAACATGACAAAAAATCTCCTGATCTGCCTGAAACTTTCCGAGATTCACTCTTGAAATGTCGACTCGTATCTTCTTTTGCCAGTCGGCTAACATACTCGGCCCCCAAAGCGCAGAAACCTTCTTCATATGTAATTCGTGGGCAACGATTCTTTGAACACTGCCATTTGAGATCCCTGTGACCTCAGCTAATTGCCTCATGGTCACTCTTCGATCTACAAACATGACATCTTTGATTTTTTTCGCATTGTCTTCAGTTAGGGACGTGGTTGGACGTCCTTCGCGGTGTTCGCCTTCCCAGCTTAAACTCTTTGGCTCAGCGTGCAACGGTGGAATATGGAGGAGCAGAGTCCCCTAATGTTTCCACCATGTCGCCGTGTATGTCTCTGGCAGACAATTTTTTTCAAACAGAGGTACTTAATGACAACTCTAATTTCGTTTGACTTCATTTTGATGTTCTTTCTTCGACTGTTCGTATTCAAATGAATGTACCTCCCTAGAATCATGGCCTATTTATATGTTTTTTTATGTTGACTTAGTGAGTATATGGGCTAGTAAAAAAAGTTTTTTTTTAAATTTTATCCAAACTGGAAATAACCGATTATCATTACTTATTGATCAACCCTCGTAACTATTTTATGATACTTGCATACTAAAAACCAAACAAGGGGTAAAGATTTTTTTTTAGATATTATTGTCATGTTTTTCGAAAAAAATAAAATTGACTTCAATGACCGGATCAGAAAACGGATTTGTTTCTCAATTAAAATCTAAATACACATTAATAAATCTACCATTATTTTATTGTGTGATACACCAAGAAAATTTGGCAGCATGTGTTTCGTCTTTTGAATAAAATGCCGTAATGAAGACTATATTCGAGCACGAGAGCTGAATCATAGAAAATTCAAGAACCTTTTGTAAGAGCTAAGCAGTAATTATCGTGAGGTCATTTTACATACAACAGTTCAGTTACTAAGCAGAGGAAAAGGTATCGACCGATTTTTCTCATTACGAATGGTGACAAAGTTTACAATGAACTTGATGATGATCGATTGTGGAGTCTTGTAGCATTTCCTTGTGGTACAACGAGGAAATTAAGTGAATTGAATCAATCTTTACAAGGTGAAAGCAAAATTATAGCACAGATGACCCAAAGCTGAACAAGCTGAACATTTATTGCGAAGACATCAAAAATCAAAAGCTCGATTATTTTCCCACACTTTCAATGGCGTATTAAAATGGCAATATATGTACGGAGAGTTGCCATGTATATTTAAATTACCGAAATTCACAATCCGCTGAATTCAAATGAAGATTTGGAGAGTTGGGAAACTTCAAGAAATGTTTTTTTTTTGCCTTATTGAAAACCTCTCGCGCTTAGAATCAGCAGTTATTAGTCAGTTAGCAGAGCTGGGATTCAGTTTTTCACAATTGTTTGATGAAATCATTGAAATAAAAAATGATTCGAATTTGGAGGTTATAATAAACGAAAAAAGAGAGAGGTAAAGGAGCATGCGGAATTGTGACAACTGATACCGGCAAATTATAAGACAGTGAAAAGCTGCGCCCAATTGCTTTTGGAGTTGTTCACATCGACTTATCTGTGTGAATCATCAAATTCGCAAATGAAGTATGCGAAAAATGTTTATAAAAATCGGCTTACTGATTTCCACTAAGACGATATCTTAAGAAACGCAGTAGCAATTTTCAACCTGATTTAACTAAAATTGTGAAAACTTTGTCACACAGTCAGAGGTGGTACTATATTTTTACTAAGTGTAATTTTCACCATAATGTCTCTTGTTTATTTGCCTTTGTTTTTGCAGCTATCACTAGACGGCGGCCCACGTAGTTTAGTACACATTTCTTAGTGGCCCTGATATAAAAAAAAAAGTTGAGTATGGCTGATCTAAATGATCCCATTGATTTTCTATTGGATAAAGGTCTTGGGAATTATTTATAGCAACCACTCTTTTAAAACTCTGACAAGATTTTTGGGATTGTTCTTTCGTTGAAATAGCCACAAACCCAACTCTTTAGTGCTAAGCTGAAGATTTGTTTTTAAAATTTTCGGATAATCCCTTTTTCATGGTATCTTCAATAAATAAAAGAAGTCTCAAAATATCCTCAGACCATCACAGATGCCGCTCCTAGTTTGACGGGACTTACTAAATTATTTGCCTGTAAAGTGCAGTTCTTTTCCTCCGAATTTTCGATGGTTTCCTCTTTTTCATAGTCTCAAATTTACTCTCATCTGAATAAATAATTTTTAGAAATAATTTTTTAATTTTTTTATTGAATTTAGAAATTAGCGGCTTCTCCCAAGGAACTCTATTAAATTATTGCGTAGCCTGAAGTGCTCTGCCAACTGCACTAGCAACTACGTTATCTCCTTTTACATGAATAAGTTTTGAGCCACTTTTGCCTCATCTATACCTGGGTTTTTCTGCACTTCACCAGCTTTAGCCCTTATATTCACTCCATTTAATTGTTTAGGTCGTCTTTAAACGTATTGCCAATTATTTTTTTAACTGCTACATAATTTCTTTTTACTATTTTTGCAATGAAATGAAAGAACAAACATGAATCTTTTGTTTAGACACTATTGAAAGAAGGCTCCTAAAATTTTTAAGTTTCTATTGGTGCTCACTGTACATGTATAACTATGCAGTCTTGCAATGGGTTGTGGTTGAGCCGTTACAATTGGCAATCACTCTACATGGCAATGTTTTTGTCCTGATGAAAACCTGATTTTTTTCCTCCTCTCCGCACAGTTTACATTAAATTAAAAACAATTGCACTCTCTATCGACTCTAAACTTTTCTCTCCAGTCGCTTGGAAGCTATATTTAATTCATAACTCTTTTTTACTATTCCAGATTCAAACTATCGTTACAATAATAACACAAACAGAAATAGTCGCGAAACAAAAGAGCAAAAATCTCTGAATAATTTGACTCGTGAAAGGCGTGACACAACCGATAGCGGCAACGGTAGCAGCAATAACGGTGGCGGCAGTAGCAGCAACACTAACACAGTCACGAACAATAATCGAAATCGATCCGATCGCACGACACAGCAATTTAAAGATTATTTAGTAAAGTTACGCAATTCCAAGTGATGTATTGTCTCGCATATCTTAGCTATGCGATCGGTGTGTGAATTATTAACCTAGGATATGATATGACTTGTTAAAGGAAGAAATGATGCGTTCTTGTAAATTCGCCTACAATCACTACATGATTACGATATGATGATGAGGATGATATTGTATGGAGAAAGGCAAACGCGAAACTCGTTTGGTAACAAATCGCTGTTAGTTTAAGATGTAGCGTTGAAAAACTAAATAGAACAAAACAAAACAAGACAACAAAAAAAAATCAATAAAAGAAAAATTGAATAAAAATTATTAAGAAATTGATACACAGTAGAATATGTAAAGATATAAATATTATGAGCTACATAAACTGGAACAATAAGAAATGAATTATTATGTATATTTAAACGAAACAAACAAACAAGCAAGCAAACAAACAAAACATTGTTATTGCATAATAGTAAACTATGGTGAGCATATAAAAAAAACACAAAACGTAGCATAATATAAAGTGCTAGGAAAAATAACTAAACGTTGGCTGCTACACTTTTTCCAATGAATTTTCGTGAATTTCGGGAGAAAGTCTAGGAGACATAAAAATAATGATCGTTTTAATGAATATATATATGGTTTTAATCGATGCAGGACATTTACTCTAGTTTAAATGAAAATAAAAAAAAAAACGAAAACTATAATATGAATTGTAATAGTTACGATGAAAAACATTTATTATGAAATCCATGGAATTCACAATGTGTTACTTTTCATTTAAGAACCAATACAACACTATATTCGTAAATAAAACGTTTCGACAAAATTCTATAAATATTTTTAAACAAAACACATTTGAAATCTTTACTTGGAAACGAACGAAGAATTTGATTTCATAATTATTGTATACATACTATGGATAGTGATAAAAAAAAATAATTTAGATAACAGAAAATAATGTTAAAACTGACGATATTTTCTTTTGTATATTATATTATTTAATTATATAATTTATTTGCGTAACGTATTTAGGAATGAGCCTATGCCATCATGTCTCAACTGAAATGTCGGTTCACGAATACGTTTAAACGATAGAATGAAAATGCAAATGGGATATTTTAGAATTCGTACCAAACTAAAGAAATAATGAAACGGAAAACAATTATTCGTATGGAATATCGATAAATAATGAATTCAAGTTAACTCCTCTATAAACTCAAAACCCATACATGTCTTATAAAAGTAAATATATATAAATAAATGCTATATAAAATGTAATATATAATTTAAATTGTTATTATCTTCAGGATTGTTCTTACTTTACTTTATTTCAATTATTTTTTTGTATTTGATACGTATAACCATATGATTATTGAATGAATTATTGTATGAAAAATCGAAACTATGTAGAACATTTAGATAAGCGTTATGAAATATCATGATGGGTTAATGAAAACAACATCAAAGCGAAAAAAATGAATCTGATATGCTACATCAAATATTAAATGAAAAATAGATGTTTGATATTACTAAAAACCGAACATAGAGCGACAGTACGAAACAGTAATTTTGTCAAATTCAAAATAAATTAGACATGTTTGCTAAGAGAGGATAAATTGTTAATGCTGTAATCATGCCATACGGAGACCTAATTATTTTGTGCACACAGACACATAAAAACAACTACAATCATGCAGTAGAGAAAATTACCAATAACGTAATAAATATATACGAACAGGATACAATAAAAACGCACTCTACGATTGTCTTAATATTGGCGAATACGCTTTGAAATTGTTATAGTTATTTTTTAATCATGAAAATCGGGAGTGTTGCAAAGGTCTTTATTTAACTCTTTGTGACCGGTTAACACTAATTAATCGAAAAAAGCAAACACTAATTTTTGAAAGCAACGACTTGATTGACTTCTCAATTTATTTTCAATTAGAGTGTAAAAACATGATTTTGATTTTTTTTCTAGAGTTAAAAAATACCTCTCAAACCCAATATAAATATATATTTGTATATACTTTTAGACAAGAAAATGAAAATGGGAAAACTAGCAAAAAAAACAATGTTTCATAATTCCATTATTTTTTTTCCCCCTAAAACGCATTGTCCCACGCTCTAGCTAGCCTTCATAATCAGTTGGTGTATACACAGACAAAATTATAAATAAACTAAGGAAAAAACTACGAAAATTGTCGAGTTCTGTTTTATTATTTTTATGATTTGTTGATTTGTGTTGAGAGAAGTTTGCTGACAACTTGCATGGTTGTTATTGTCGAAATGGAATATTCTTTTTTTTTTGTTCATATGTGTGCAGTATCTGACTGACAAGCTAGGCAAAAACTAACGTAAATTAAGAAGAAAGGTTTTGATTTGTTTATTCAGCGGTTCTATTTCCTACTAATTTCTAATTTTCCTTTACACATAATTCCAGCCCAAACCATCAATCCATTTCCGCCCATTTGACGACGCCTGATTTTTATCGAAAGATCTTAAGGCAGCCAGTCGTCGGGTCCATTCAGGCGCAAACGTTTTTCGTGGGTAGAAATTACTTTTCGCCATGGGTTTTTCCATTTATTTTGTTTACGGGCAAATTGGATTTTCACTTCTTCGGGGTTTTTTTTCCTTTATTCAGAAAAACTAATTGAAACTGTCTTCATACGTTTTATTTAAGAAATTCAGCCTGTTAATCATATTTCACGATACAAACTGAAATTGCAAGATCTTTAAATCTGTCATCGTATTATTAAGTGTTTTTATTGCGATGCTATATGAAAACTGAATTTAATAAGTCGTGGTTTCGAAAGTATGAACCATTTTCTCATCAGAAATCAGTTCATGGTGGCAACTTGGAAGGTGAAAGGTCATTGATGGTTATTTACACTTCTATATGTTTTCGGAGGCTATTCGCAGAATAGTTGCACAAAATTCGAGACAAGAAGTGAAAAATCTGATCGCAATTTAGCAAAGACGATTTAAGTATCTTGAAAAAACTCATTAAAGAGTAATTGAAAATTCCTTTTTCCATTGAAATTTCAATAAACTGTCAACAGTTCAACAGTGCAGCTGCTTGTCCTTTTCCGTTCTTTACAGTTTCTGAAAACTTAGAAAAATTGAAGAGTGTCTGACTCATCATTTTACAGCGGAGAGTTCATTTTGCAAGGGTGCTAATAATTCTTTCACAGTTATTTATTAAATGACACCCATTTTCGGTAATTGTTATGCTCCCATTCATGCCATTTATTGGGTTTCTAGCATTTTTTTTTTTGAATTGTGGAAGTCTAGGAAAATACATAGAGCGGTGTACAAAAGTTTTCACACATAGACGTTTGTTAATTAAAACAAAAACAAAGCCAACAGAAAATGCTTACTTAATGATTTCGTGAAAACAATTATTCATCTTTAAGCTATTAAGTACCTAAGGAATAAAATAAATAAAATAATACCCTATTCTGGAAAATAACAAAATATTTCAAATTATACGTTATTGTCCAGACAAAAGTTTTCACACACTAAGTTTAAAAAAAATTCCTACATCAAGTAAGTTGGAATGCTGGCAAGACTCATGTTGATAATTTAACTGGAAAGTCCCGTTAAATATTTGACTGGATAAAATGTATTTGCGTGTATGGTTTATTTGTAAAGTCATTAAAGTAGTGATCATGTCGCGCAGGCAGAAGGAAACTACGCAAGAAGAACGTAAAATAATTTTGAATTTATTCAAACAAAATAAATCGTATAGAGAAATTGGAAATATACTGGGTAGAAGTCGGTTTACAATTTGCAGTATTGTAAAACGTTACAAAAACGACGCAGCATTCGAAAGTACTCCACGAAAAGGACGCTCACGAAAACTAACAACTAGGGAAGAAGCGCAGCTTGGTTAAATACAATTTATTTTGGTTTATAATGAATTACAATTCTAAAATACAGGTTGTAAGAATCATTAAGAAACAACCCAAAACAACATCATCAGAGGTGGCAGCTCAAGTTAAAGTCAATTTAAAAAAAAGATGTTCACTCCAAAACCATAGGCAGACTCCTTCATAGCAATGGATATAATGCACGGGTACCTAGATGAAAACCTCTAATTAGTAAAATAAATAAAAAAAAAGAGATTGCAATTCGCGAAAGAATTTATAAATAAGCCTGAAGGTTTCTGGAATAATGTATTATTCTCTGACGAGAGTAAATATAATATATTTCAGTCTGACGGTAGAACTCTGGTATGGAGAAAAATCAACACAGAGTTAAATGCAAAGAACATTACAAAGAACTACTAGTCAAACACGGTGGTGGAGGAGCTATGGTTTGGGGCTGTATGGCTGCTTCAGGTGTTGGCGAGCTTGTATTCATTGAGCAAACGATGGATCAAAAACTTTACTTAAATATTCTAAAGGAAAATTTGAAAAAGAGTGCCTAAAAGTTGGACTTAGATGATCAATTTTATTTCCAGCATGACAACGATCCGAAACATACGGCTCATAATGCTAAAATGTTGGTTACTTATAATATTGCTCATGCTTTACCGACTCCCCCTCAGTCACCGGACCTCAATCCAATTGAAAATGTGTGGGAAGAAGTAGAACGACGGTTGCGGAAACATACAATTTCCAGCAAGACATATTTAAAGGAAATGCTCCAATCAGAATGGCAAAAGTTAACGGCAGATTATACAAAAAAACTTGTGTTGTCGATGCCTAGGAGATTAAAAGAGGTCATTAAACAGAAAGGACTTCCAACGAAATATTAAATATAAAAAAATGACTATAATCAACGTAATATCACAAACTGTGTGAAAAGTTTTGTCCGAGCAAAAATGTGTAATTCAAAATATTCTGTTTTCCAGAATAGGGTATTATTTTTTTAAATTAATTTTTAAGGTATATAATAGCTTAAGTGATTACCCCCACTTGTAGCGCAAAAAACAGGTCATTTTCATGAAATTTTTTTAAGAAAACTACGAAACTTTTTTAAACAGTTATTATATTATCTTAAAGTACATACATTGAACACCTTTCACTAATTTTTTTATTGAAAAATATTACATTGTTAAATTACAAATGGGCGTCAAAACGATGGTATTATAATTTTTACTTTTTGCGGTGACCAACATTGTGTCGAATTGGATCATCCGAAACAAAAAGTAGCGATGGATTTAGTTAAATAACAGTATAAACTAGTGGTTGATCGAAGGTTTTAAAACAATATCCATAATTCACAAAATGGCGGACAGTCAAAGTTAATGGTTCGATTTTCAATTGAAAAAACGGTCGTCTTTTGGCTATAAAACGGCCATTTTTTATCAAAAAAACAAATCGAACGATCAAACGCTTAATTTTTATACATTAAATAAATCTGCTAAGTTTCAAAAAGATCGGTTCTGTAGTTTTCGAGTAATTTTGGTCACCGACTTCAAAAATGTCATTTCGAGAAAAACGCGTTTTAAGTTTCAAGTTCAGTTTACACGGAGGAAACAATTTTTTTTTAATTTTCCATATAATAGCTCTTCCACCGACGTTGCCGCTTCCAAAAATGCAATTTGCTGTTACCTTCTCAGCGTTCTGCCTTCCCGAGTTCTCGCGGCCGCAACAATAGATAGAAACCAGGGAGAGGGTCGAGCGCGGTAGACAGCAGATTAGCCAGTTGTATAAGTAACGGTTTCTTCTCTTTCAACGCTCATATCTCGGTCAATTTTTTTCGGATCGACTTGAAATTTGAAGGGCGTATTCTCAGATAGTTATACTTTTAAAAAAATGCACCAAAAAACAAAAGGAAAATTTCAAAGTTACAAGTGGGGGTAAGCCCTGAACAATTAATAATTGTTATTCGAAAATAATGAAATGAATCTTTTCTGTTGGCTTTGTTTTAATACTTGTTTTAGTTAACAAACGGCTATGTGTGAAAACTTTTGTCCACCACTGTATGTCATATTATTTATATGAATTTCATCGAGACAGCCGAAGTTGTTCTCAAACATCTTTTTTGCTTCCTTCGCCGTGATAATCAATAAAATTTCCTTCTCCATTATCCTTTAAGGACACAACCTATCATGTCATTTGAACAGTGATGAAGATACTCGCTTAGCAAACATTTACTATTTTTGCACTCTCCATTACATTCCCCTTCAGCGTCTTAAAGGTGTCTATGAGCTTTGCTTTAACCAAATTTAGTTAAAAATGAAATAATCCATCTTTGATTTGATGAAATCCAACGCCGCAGCGAAACAATTTTTACTACCTCCTATACCCACTAACTCAGCATAAAAAAAAGCATAAATAGGCCACGATTCCAGGGAGGTACATTCATTTGAATACGAACCGTCGAGGAGAGACACATCAAAATGTAGAAAAACGAAATAAGAGCTGCCATTAAGTACCTGTGTTTGCAAAAAATGTCTATCAAAGACATACACAGCGACTGGGTGGAAACATTAGGGGACTCTGCTCCTTCATATTCCAACGTTGCACGCTGGGCCCAGGAGGTTAATCTGGGAAGAACATTCACTAGCCTCGTATGCAATGTGGTTTCAAAGTGGATTAGGATTAGTCACTAGTGAATTTGGGATAAGTCGATCCGATCAGGAAATTTTACCGGATTGGATTGACTTTGGTGTTAAAAAACCCGGATCAAAGGATTGAGGATTGAAAAATTGCGATGCGATATACTTCATTTTAGTAGAACTGGCTGAATTTTATGCGGTTAATCCAGTCGCACCAAAAACCTACTTTGAAGTTTCATTTCCATCCGTTTCAAGTCAATTCAGTCCAAGTCGGTCCGGTTTGTATACTAGGCTACTGATGATGAACACCGCGAAGGACGTCACTTCACGTCCCTAACTGAAAACAACGTGAAAAAAATCGAAGATGTTGTGTTGGCAGATCGAAGAGTGACCATCAGGCATGCAGCTGAGGTCACAGGGATCTCGTATGACTCGTCGAAAGAATCGTTGCCAACGAATTACATATGGAGAAGGTCTCTGCGCGTTGAGTGTTGAGAATGTTAGCTGACGAAAAAAAGAAGAAACGAGTCGACATTTCGAGGGTGAATATCGGAAAGTACTAGGCAGATCAGGAGAATTTTTTGTCACGCTTCGTGACCATAGACGAGACCTGGATCCACCATTTTGATCCAGAAACCAAACAGCAATCGATGACCTGGAAGCGACTCTCTTCACCAGTGTCGAAGAAATTCAAAGTGTCGAGTTCGGTAGGGAAGGCTATGTATCAGTTTTTTTTTTGGGACGCTGAAGGAATTATTATGGTGGAATATTTGGAAAAGAAAGCCACTATATCAGGCTCTTAATACGTAGACCAAATAAGAAGATTGCCGGAGGCTATTAAGGAAAAAAGACGCGACAAACTGCGAGTCGGAGTGCTGTTTCATCAAGACAACTCGCCGGTTCACAAGGCTGCTGTTGCGATGGCTGCAAAGAAACAGGATTCCAACTGCTTGAAAATCCGTCCTATTTCGCCACATCTAGATCCCAGTGGCTTCCACTTCTTTCTTCGGCTCGAGGAAATCCTTCGGGGAAAGAAATTTGAAGATGATAGCGAAGTGATGGCTGCTGTTGAGGCGTTTTGGGAGCGTAAAGACTAATCATTTTTTTTAAGGGTATCTTGAGCTTGGCAACAAGATGGACTAAATGTATTAACTTGTTAGGAGACCATGTTGAAAAGTAAATATTTTTTTAAGTTTAATCACCTTGCTTTGTATTCATTATCATTACTTTTGGATCAACCCTCGTATATTTCCAAGTGACTGATGTACAAGAACATGGTCTTGCCGATCGAGAGACTTGAGTGGAAAGTTTATCGAAGGGAAAGTTTATCGAAGATTCGTTGGCCCCATATATGAAAAAGGATGATTCCGGACACTCTATAGCCAAGAGTTGTATGCTATCTGCATAGAAGCAGATACAATAAAAAAGATAAAACTCGGCAGACTGTGGTGAACAAGGCACTTATTTAGAATGAGCGATAAGGAACCTGCATGGAAAGCTCTTTGCGGCAGATTTTAAGGCAGCCGACATCGAAGGAGACCTGATTTAAGCTGGAGTGATGGAGCCAAAGTTGGAAACACTGCATTCAATTGAGAGAACTTGAGAGAAAAACTCATCCTGTCCGCATTGAGAAGATTTGAAGAGTGTGAAGTTTAAGTGCGCAGATATCCATGTACTATAGGTAGGTAGAATTTTCTCTCTTCAGAAATTTGTTAACAAATATTCGAACAGTGTACCTTGTACCCATCCGTACTCATGCATCTTGCCCGGTATGATGGAAGTTGTCCATGATTTCGTAAGCAAACCAAATCGATTTGTACATACCAACGGAGCCAGCACTATACCTTTTTTCAAATCCCTTTGACTCGATACGTAATACCGACAACATTTCGAGCGGTCTTAAACTAGGGCGAGACCCTCATGAACCTTCAGAAACGCTCATAAAACAGGCGAGAGCCGACGAGGAAGCCATTCACATACTCGTGCTTGCCATGTTTTGGCATGTAAAAAACAGGCGAGAATCGACGAAGTAACCACTTACACTCTCGGCTCGGCAACATTTGCCATATCTTGGCGAGAGTGTAAATCTGGCATTAGAATCTTTTGGTCTCATTGAAAAATGGTTGGCTTGAAAAAAGCTTGCTGCCCACGGCAGATGAAACAGAGAATTTTAGTGCGATTTATAAAATTTAGCCGTTGAGATGTTGGACGAGTAAGGTAGTGCGTTATTGTGGTGAAATACAGTTTTTGAGTTCGATGAAGTCCCCATCAATTTTTCCTTGGATTCCGTAAAAATATTCTATAGCAATGCTCTATTACCGAGCACACTTTATAAAAAACATATTAGAGTTATTTCCATCGTGTAACAGAAAACTATCGATACGATCTTTTTTATCGATGGAACTATCGTTACCTTTTTCGGAGCTGATTTATCGGGAACAGATTATTGCTTGTTCTTTGGCATACATTAATGAATCAGGCTTAATAGAATAAAATTCATCAACAAATGGACAGTTTCCTATTTTGGTTCGAAAGATGCGAATTACCAATCGTCATTCATTCCTTTACACTGACTTACTGAGAAATCAACATTAATCTATGACAGCTAAAATTCTATATGGTGATTTCTGAAAAATGGTTTTAACTGATGATGATGATGAGCAAGTCTTTCATTTGGTAATGGTTACCATTTGATTCGTCAATTTTACAATTTTTATATTATAGATGAGAAATAAATAAAAACGTGGTTAAATAGTACGTAATAAATGGTTCTATACGAGGGCGCCCAAAAAACGGGAATTTCGTCACAACTTCTTTATCTCTTAATATTTTTACACCATTTTTTGATCACCTTCAAAGTGTTCTCCATTGACAACGCACTTCTACAAACGGTTCTTCCGTTGCTCACAACAGTTTTTAAATTCACTTATCGGGATGTCCTTTAGGCCTTCTAGTGATTTTTGTTTTACCTGCTGTCTGGGGAACAAAAAAAATTGACATGGCGCTAGATCCGGTGAGTAGGATCAATCGAACAATCGGTGTCATACCGTTTCCGCTCAAAAACTGCTTTACGAAGAGGACGGCGTGGGCCGGCGCATTGTCATGATGGAAAAACCAGTCGTCTGTGCCTCAAAGATCTGCCCTTTTCTTCCAGATATTCTCCCTCAATCTTTTCAAAAACTCAATGTAAAATTACTGGTTGTCATTTTGACTCGGGGGAACGAACTCCACGTGCACAACACCTTTGCAATCGAAGAAACAAATGAGCATTGTCTTGATGTTTGACTTCACTTGGCGAGCTTTCTTGGGACGAGGAGAAATGGGACTCTTCCATTGGTTTGATTGCTGCTTTGTTTCGGGGTCGTATCTATAGCACCACGATTCATCACCAGTAATCACTTTGGAAAAACATTCAGGGTCTTCTTCGAGTTGATTTTGAAAATCAAAACATGCCTGAAGTCGACTCTCGCTTTGCTCGGCTGTGAGAAGACGAGCGACAAATTTGGCTGCAACCCTTCTCCTGTGCAAATCTTTGGATGAAATCCTCTGAATTGAGCTCCTTGACATTCTAGACATCTCATACAGTTGAACATAGCTCCCGCTCTTGCAAGAATTTACGCCAACAGTTTCTGCTGGTAATTTTTGTATACTTACTAATTTGATTCGATTTTATATTTTACTTAGCTTTTCACTTGAAGCCTTTTACTTGAAGTGAAAAAAGTTACAAAAATTAATCTGCAAATGCCCAAACACAGTGAAGACGTCTTTTTGAGAAAACGACATGTAGCAACATAATTTGAGGTTAAGACCAATTAGGAGCTCTTCGGACCGTAACCTTCATCTGCAAGAGGCTGCCACCTCCGTGTTTGACTGTAGCTTTCAAATCTTTGTTTTGCAATTCTATGAGGATCCGTCAGTGCCAAAAATATTAAATTTCAACTCATCAGCGAATGAAACGGTATCGAAAATCCAGGGTCCTTATCCAAATATCCAGGGTTCTTATCCTTATCCAATCGGCTTCTAGCGCGCTATTCTACCATTGAACTCATGTTCTCGCAGCACACGGCGAATAGTTTTCGGGTGACATAGCTTGCCCAACTCAGCTTTTCTGTTGCCAGATTGGCCGATTTCCTGCCAATTGGGATATCTCTCCGTGGCATTTGGCGACAGAATTTAATTTTGGGCTACTGGCAACTTTTTGGGCTCCACTGACGAGCTCAAGTTTCAACTGCTAAAAATATATAAAGGTGAATTCACAATTGATTTCCTCAATCTTGAACGTAAACCTCTTCACTTTATGTTTGAAATATTCACTTCATGTTTTAAATTCCGGTTGAACCTAAATTTTATTTCTAGTCTATTACATGCCCGCCTGCCTAAGGTAGTCCGCAATAAGATTGAAATTTAAATCTGTGCTTGTAAAAGTGATAAGTATGAGCAAATAGTCAAAGTACAGTGAGCACGGAAAAATTTTGGACAAAAGCCAATGAAGTAAAATCTGCTGCTGGATAAAAAGTTGTCAAAGAAATATGCGAAATCGCTTTTTTATTACTATATTTTCTTGCATCTAATACAAAATCGTCTTACACTACAACGCGCCGTAATTCCAAAATACAACAGGCGATATAAATTTTAGTATGATAAATAATATAAAGGCTAAAATTCGAAATAAAATGCAACTACATTTTTTGACATCTTTGATGCGAATTCCAATTCTCTTGAATGTTATCAAAATATGTTGCAACGACTGTAAAATATCACCAGATACGATACAAATAATAGATTCTTCAATTTACACGTTTACTATATCAGAAAATTAAATTGTAAATATAATTTTTGACTATATGAGAGATTTGTATATAAATCAACAAAAAATAAATACCATGTAAAAATGGATACACAATTTTTTTTTGCATCTAATGAAAAATTTTTTTCCCATAATTTTAGCCTCGACCTATTGTGTAGCAGTGTTGGGCTCTTTTGGGCTATTTTAAAAGCCAAATTGGGCTCCACGAACGAAAATTTTCTGCCAACACTGCTCAGCTTTCCACTTCACTGGCAATTTTCGAAGCCGATCGTCTTGGGTTTTCCCAGATTTTCCCGACAATATAGTGCTCATCCGTTGGATTGAAAATTTTTTTGGGAGCATTTCTCTCTTTATCGTGCGTTATATTTTCGCAGACAAATCGATATATGATGCTCTGCACTGCAGAATCACTTAGTCCAACCATCTCACGAATTTTTATATGCGCATGGCCGCTTTTAAAATTATTGAGAACAAGTTCTCGCTGATCAATTGTCGCACGTGGTGATCAATTTATCACGATCTTCTCAACGAATTCAGAAAGACTGAACTTGAACACATTACGAATATAATGACTAAACATAGCATTGCAAGATAACGGATAATTGCAAAGTATTTGATTGAAATAAGCTCTGGCATTGTTTTTGGCTGCGTTTTTGGTTTTTGATTGTTTTAGAATATTAAACATATATAGAAAAATTAAGGAACACATTTGATTAGGTTAAATATCAGACTAATAACCTGCGTTTAAATAATGTTCATATCTTCTTTAGTTTTTATGGACAGTTAAAGTTTTTTTTACGTGCTGGTCGAAATAAACTGTGAGCCACTGTACATATGTACAGTGAGTCACAGCCGAAATCGTACAACGTGAAAATATATGATAAAACGTTTCTCATTATCCGATAAAATGCAACAAATTATTCAAAGTAAATCATATGGCAAGGACATTGTTTAAATTTATGAAAAAAGGTTTTTTTTCATGTTTTTCCACAAAAATTTGTTGCTAATAAATAATAGATTACACTTGAAAAATAAAATGCTGTCTCACAGCCAAAATCGTAAAAATTTATTTTACCATTATAATTCATATTACTTGCTGCAGTCAATATTTTGTAGGATAGTCTCCCTTTTCAATGACTGCTTTCAATCTGCGCTGCATCGATTTCACGAGCTCTTCTAAATATTTTTGGTCAATTTTTCCCCACTCCTCCAGCAATGCACGCTTTAAATCATTTTTATTTATATTGTTATGTGATTTAATTTTTTGGCCCAAGTAAATTCCAAACATGTTCAAAAATGTTTAAGTCAGGAGACTGTGCAGGAGTTTTAATAGCTTTTGGACAGCTATACAAAAGCCATTCTTTTATTATTTGTGCAATGTGTTTAGGGTCATTGTCAGCGTAGAACTTGAAATCCTCCAATATCCCTAATTTTTCTGCACTCGCCTTCAATTTTTTGCTCAAAATATTAAGATATACCCATTTGTCCATTGTGGTATCTATAAACTCTGACGCTCCAACACCAGATGCAGGAATACAACCCCAAACCATAACTGATCCTCCCCCATGTTTGACTGTGGGTCGTAAGCAGAGCCGTCTTAGATCAATTTGGGGCCCTGGGCACTTTAAGATAAATGTGACCCCTATGACAGAGGGCTGAGAAAGAAAAGAGAAGATCAAGTGCAGGTGTGCAAAATTCTAGATATATTTATCTGTTATTTTTATATAAATTAAAAGTCACATTAAATTAATTGGTAACTATAATCCGGGAAAGTAACTCTTCAACCATTATACGCAGATTAGTAATTAAAAAGTCTATATTGATTGAATGGGTACTTTGCTAGATTTTAGACAAACAAAATCATTAATCATTTCTTCAAAGTCTCTTTGAGCATATCACATTCTATGGACATTAGTGACAAACTGGTCAATCTTTCTTGAAGCATTCTACTTATTTTCGGTACATGTTTTATTTTTTTCAATTTTGAGAAGGAGCGTTCCTCACTGCAGTTAGTTACCATCATGCATAAAAAGATTCTCAATGCAATTTCTACATTTGGAAACGTGTCTTCAATTTTGTCTTCTTTCAAAAGATGATATATTTCTGAAATATAATTAGTTTCTTCATCTTGACTCCTTTGAACACTTTTCAAGTATTCTGGTAAATGCAGACATTCCATTTTTAACTCTTTCTTGCTAACGTCGTTATGGTAGATTTTAGGGAATTCTTTGCGACTTTGACTCAACACCTTGGGACTCAAAATTTTTAAGCGAGATAAAAAATCGAACTGATGACTTATTTCCTTGTCCGAATTCAATTGCTGTTTTAAATGAACACTCAGGGTATCAATTATGGGAATAAAAGTTTCTACTTTGAAACTAAAATTTCTCTTTCCCATTTAGTTAGACTGGCGCAGAACCATCAAATTATGAGCTTCTACCTCTTATTCTTTGAGATTGGTTCTTGTAGTCACACTCCGGATTTTTCACTTTGGCGCACGATTCAAAATCATCAAATTTATCCCTTGCATTAATAATAAAATCATCAAGTGAAGCTTACAAATTAGTTGCAACGTCCATTTTTCTAGTTTTTTTCTGAAGATAAGTATTTGTTTTGTCTATTCTTTCAATATGGTGTTCCGAATTTCAGTCAGTAAGATAAGTTTCAAGTTTTAAATTTTTTTGGACAAACTAAGAGCTTCGCCTAGTTTCTTTTCTTGTCTGCTCTGCATCCTTCGCGATAGACGTCAAGGTTTCTATAATTTGTTTAAAACCTTGATGTAAGGCGCTTACTGCATCAGCTCGTGCAGATCATCTGGTTTGAGAAAACTTTTAAGAACTTTTTTTGAGCCTAAATACTTAATCAATGTATTCCGTCGGTGAGTAGAATAAAAAAAAATTGTACAATTTCTGAACCATTTGAATAAAACTTATTGCCTTTCGTACACAGCCAGCGGGATGAAGAACTATCCAGTTTAGAGAATGTCCCCGACATCATGATACAAAGGTAGCAAACTCACATTTCTCCTTGATTTTCGCTTGCAAACCAGCATACTTTCCTGACATATTTGATACTTTGTCGTAGCTTTGCCCGCTGCAATCTTTGATTTGTATGTCATGATTCTCTAAAAATTTCAGGATGGTTTCGGTTAATTATTCTGATTTGTGCTCTTTGATAGGTATACATTCCAATAATCTTTCAATTGGAACACGGTCTTTTACGTATCAAATCATAAATTTTAAGTGGTCAGTATGAGACAAATCGGGCGTGTTGTCAACGTTAATCAAAAAATACTTAGCTAATTTATTTGCTTTATAGTTTTTTTAGGAACTGCTTTCCCATTACGTCAATAAACACATTACAAACATTCGCTGATATATAAGAAATGTGTCCTTTTTCAGGATTTTCATTTTTTTTTTAGATGATATTCAAGAAATTTATCAAGCTCACTTAATAACTTCACACATCCTAAATAATTTCCATTGTTGGGAGATCTAAGGATTTCATTGTCTCTTCGAAACGGAAGCCCTCTCAATGCCAAAAATTTTGCAACTGCCACAACCCGTTTAAGTACACTTTTCCCGTAATCTATTTCTTTTTGATATTGACAAAGCAAGTCTGTGTCTACTCTACCAACTTCTTAACTTGATGTAGAACTATGTGATTAATGTGTTTCCAATCATTACATCTACCCGGAGAGCATAGGTTTACATAAGAAAGGTTAAATAAGCAGCGAGAAAGGCAAAGCGAATACAGCAACCAATTTCTTTCAACACTTTCATTATTTTTTTATTTGCTGGATAATGCCGAATGGATAGGATAATCCCGAACAGAAATGCCGTCCCGGCCGTACGTTTCAAATAGGAACAGAAGGAATTAAAATGCCCTCCTCACACATTGAAGATCGATTTGTTTATGTTTATTCCAGTGATGCCCAAACTCACACAACCCAAAATGTGCATGTGTTAAAGCTGTACTGTTTCTACAATAATAACTCATAAGATTGATAAGATACTCTTTAAAAGTGGGATCATATACATATATGAAAGCTTAAAAGTCCATTTACCCGCGAGTATAGGCTTGAGCATCACTGGTTTATTTATTCACAAATAATTTAAGGATATCACTTACTAGAAAGCAGATAGAGCTGCCAGTGTTGGCCCCCGGTTCATGAGATTGCTATAAAAGCAGAGGGATAATTATTAGGTATGGTCAGATAATTTATTTTAATTTTCGCAAAATAAATATATTTATCGGTTGTGATCTGGAAATAAGGGGCCCTATAGATGGCGGGGCCCTGGGCACTTGCCCAGTGTGCCCATGCGCAAAGACGGCCCTGGTCGTAACCACGCCATACTGTTACTTTGCGATCTGATGTAAAGAAATTAAATTTACTTTCATCAGAGTAAATAACCTATTTCCAAAACTCAAAATCATATTTCAAATGCTCCTTGGCAAAAGCTCATCGTTTCCTTCTATTCTTTGTATTTATAAAACGTTTATTTCGAGCTGTGCGGCCATGTAAATTTCCTTTTCGAAGAACTCTTCAAACGGTTTCTACACTGCATGTTTCCCTCAGTACTTTTGACACATCTGCAGTTAGCTTTGGAGCGCTTAAAAAAGAATTCTCTTTGATTTTTCGAAAGATACATCGTTCGTCCCGTTCACCGAAAATTTTATTATGTGCTCTTCGGATCTTCCAACAATATAGGCGATTTCGCGATGTTTTTTCCCCTTCACGAAATTATTAATTATTATGTTTCTAACTTCGATATTAGTTTGCTTCATATTTGAATATAATTCAAAATCACTCACGGCGATATGCAACTTGATCCAAAATTACTAGAAACAACGAACGAGTCTTCACTAAAACGACTAGAACGCAAACTTTTCCAACTCTACGCTCACAATTGATGATGAACTGCCTGCGGACCGCGTATTACGATTTTAGCTGTGAAGCCAAAACTTCATTATCTTGCTTTTCCACGGAAATTCCTAAAGCGAAGTGTTATTGTGCTGTCTAAATTAAGGGCGCGATTATTGAAAATATCAAAAATTTTCGTATTAGCTGATTTTCAATTAAAAAAAAAAGAATTAAAAATGCAATATGCCATAATTTAAATATTTGTATGGCTTTTACGATTTTGGCTGTTAATTACTGTATATATTAAGTTTACTATAAATTCTACTTTATTCAAAGACACAACAAAATATAATTTATTCGAAACTAACACCAAATCAAAATTAGATTTGAAAAGGCAATACCCCATGTGATTCCAATTCTGTTACCACTTAACTATTTTCTTATTGAAATCGTGCCAAAACTAGAAGTTTTATCAGCCAAAGAGGAAAATGATTGATTTACAGCTGCAATGCGTTTTCAAAGAACTGTACGTGAATTGTATTGATATACATATAACTATTAAAAACACCTAAAATCAATTACAGTACAATGTCAAATACTGTCTTTGAAATACAAATACATTTAGTACACAATATTATATCAATGCAATACCTGCAAACAGGTATCATAAAATATCCTAAAGTACATTTAGCTACTTTACTACGCCACAGTAATAATGAAAAAGTAAAAACAAAACAAAAAACAATAAAAAAATCAGATGGTCAGGATTTGCTTGCGAAATAAGCGGAGCTAATTATGTAGCACTGTGTAAATAAATAGAAGAAAAGAATAAACAATAAAAATTAATAAACAATATTATTTTAGACAACATAAAATAAAAACCCGATTGCAAGCCTAGAAAGAAGCAAAAGAATGCAAGTCTAAAATGAAGCAAAAATTGAAAATTTAGAAAAAAAAATATAAGAAGAAATCATAATAATCTTTATTTTAGTGTAAAAATCAACCTAAGAATTATTAAAATTTATATCGCAAACAATAAGAAAATTCACAAAAAAAAAATTAATAACGTTTGAATAGATGAAAAACACTAAAATAATAAATACCCAATGATAACACGCTATATCACGAAAATCAATGTGTGTGTGTGTATTAATGAAAATTCTATGATATTATGGAAAACTCGCATAAATTATATGCTCTTAAAGTGCCTAAATGAAAACCAATTTTAGTTTTCGATTGCGTCAGAATTTTTCCGTTTGCTAAGTCAGGCATATTTAGGTTCGAAATATGCTTAATATTATCGTATTATTTTGTTTTTGGTATTTCAATTAGAAAGTAAGTACCTATCTAGAAATTTTAATGTATTTATGCACATCTTTAAATGTGTTAACTACCTATCCATTTATTTGACTAACTAAACTTAAACAAATATTGTACTGAAAATGTTATAATGCTTTTCAAGGCTCCTATAAAGCTTCTTTTCGTTTAGGTTTTTGAAAAATACTGATAATATGTAACTATATGTAACTCATATCGAAGGGGAGGAGCTCTGGCTGAAATGCAAATAAGATATTTTTGAATTTATGAAGTTCAAATTTCTTTAATATTGTGATATATCCTTTAATTTACGAGAACAGCCACATAATCTACACTAGCTTATAGCTAAAAACTCTTAAAATATAAAAAAATTCTTAAAATATGTGAAGCCCTGCACTAAATAAAAAAAAACTGATACGCCTATGGATCTACCCATTCCAAAATATTTGAAACATTTTGCTTGTCAGAATCACTCGTCAATGACCACATGCAGAGATTTTGCCACTAACGATCGGTAACTGGCAACTTAATTTTCTGGTGGATTTGATTCTCAATTGTTTGCATGGTGTACCAATATTTTTCCTAGCTTGTAAAAATATTTTAATTAAACCAATTTTTCCTTTTGAAGCTAGATTTAATTTAATTACTCGACATGTATCGATATATCGAGGATAATCTGCCCTCTTGTTCAGTGTCTATCGGTCTTATTTTAAAATAACTTAGGTATCTTATTTAAGGTGCTTACTTTTAAAATATTAACTCATACTAATTACCAGCTAATTATCTATTAATTACATACTTAAGTACATTTAGCTATCTATATTAATTACATCATGCTCCTCACCATAAAATATATGTTCAAATTAACCTGAAAGAAGTGGTAGACAGTTTCCTTGGTCTGTGTTTAGTCGCCTATTCATCGGGGTTTTCCATATGCTCAGGCTTTCGTACGCATCCAGTTTCCGCACCTGCTGTACCTCTTTAATCACCTCCACGTTGTCCCATGTGATGTTGTGCTCCTCCTCCAGGATGTATTTCGCTATTGCTGACCGTACAAACGTTGTGTTCCTTTTCCTTGCTGAGGCTGCTTCCCGCTTATGTTCGGTTAGTCTAACACCAATTAACTGTTTCGTTTCGTCGTCGTAGCACTACAGCCGCTCTTGGGCCTTGGCTTCTCGCAGGTGACGCCTCCAGTTGTCTCGGTCCAATGACCGCGTCCTCCAATTTCGAAAACCGGGCAGCTTTTTGCAGTCTTCGTCGACAGAGTCAGACCAGCGTTTTCTGGGTTTTCCTACTGGTCTTCGACCCTCGGCCCATCCGTCGAATACCTTCTTAGGTACTCGATACTTGTCCATTCGTTGCACGTGACCAGTCCATTGCAGCTTCCGCAGTTTGATTATTGTAGCAACCTCTGGCTCATCAAAAACCTCGTACAACTCGTGGTTGTACCTTATCTGCCATTGGGCGCACTCTTGTTTAGCTCCAATTATACACCTGAGGACCCGTCTTTCGAAGGCGTATTCTCCCACAAGCAGGTGTACCCATTTTCTCCCACAAGCAGGTGTACCGATATAATTAATAAAAACTCCTCCAAGATTTCTAGTCAGACTGCCGCACATATAGCTCCTACTACGACCAATATAAATTATACTTCTAAAGGTGGCAATATGACATCTGAATCTCTTCGAAGATCAGTCGGCCCTGTTAGGCATTTTTCCTAACCGAACCCAGAAAATCTTCAAACTTTTTTACCACAATTGCAGTTACCAAAACCAATTGGAGAATATTCAGGCGTACTCTTGCTCTGCGACTCGAAAGCTCCGATACAACTGCACAAACTTACCAGGAAATTGATTCAATCATCCAATCTTTTTCATTGGCCATATTGGCAGCCAGGGATCAATCCACACTAAAAGTCTCCCCAAGACCCATACGTTTTCCAGAATTAGACGGTGAAATGCATAGGCTAATTAAGTTCCGTTACAAATTCTGTAGACAATGGCAGCGAACTCGTAACCCAGACATCAAAACTCAAGTGAATGGTTTCACTCAGTTAATCAGGAACAAGTTCATAGAAGTACGAAACCGTAGGTGGAATGAAGTAATATCTACCCAAGAAAAAGGTTCTTCGACCGTGTGGAAATTAAATCGAGCTCTTAAAATGAAACCGGCTTTTATTCCTCCTCTCAACGCCCCTGCTAACAGTACAGCGTATACTGACCAAGAAAAAGCAGACGTGTTAGCGGGCTACTTCCTTCGAGCCCATGATTCTGGTGACTCCCTAGGCGAAACCACCCTGGAAATTGAAGCCAAAAATTTTAATGCAATTTTATGCTCACGATCTGAGGTCAAGCGCATTCTCGAAAAACTCAAGAATAAAAAAGCTCTCGGCCTCGATAAAATCCCCAACTTACTTCTCAAGCACAATTGCAGCAATTGATTACTCATGCTCCATTTTCAATTCATACTTTCAGATCAGTTGCTTCCCGTCTGCCTGGAAGAAAGCAGTTGCCATTCCTATTCTTAAGCCTGGAAAGAGCCCACATGATCCTAGCAACTATAGGCCGATTAGTTTACCTCCATCTCTTAGTAAATTTTTTGAAAAAGTAATTCTATGTAGACTCCAGAAGGTGATATCACTCAACAAAGTCATTCCAGCTCATCAGTTTGGATTTCAACTGCATCTCTCAACAAACCATCAGCTGTATAGAGTATGTAGGCATATTCAAATGGCATTCGAAAACAAACAGTCTACCGGTCTAATTGCGCTAGATATAGAAAACGCTTTTGACTCGGTATGGCACAACGGACTAACATTTAAGCCCTCTAAGCAACTATTTCCTACTTGCGTAATAAAAATAATTAATTAATTAATTATTAATTAAATCCTTCTTGACAAACAGAAAGTTTCATACATCATACATAGTTTTCATCATACATTGTTTTTCTGTAGACGATACCGTTATTGCGATATTTAGGAAAGGTCACTTTTGGTGACCTTTGACCCCGTATAAAAAGTAACGCAGCACTCGGATCGATGTTCAACACGCCAGTATCAAGGTTCATACCGAAATTCAGCTTTCCCCTAATTTTTCCGAAGCACTATGTTAAATTTCCCCGGACTACTATGCTATTAAACCATTGAAATTCGACACAATATGTTAACTATTCTGAGTTGGCTCAATGCTATCAATCACAGTAGCCAATCAGTCAATTTCCACAATTCGGCTTGATGAATCGATAAGCACACAATTACTTGCACTAATAATGACTGCCACAATAAATTTTGGTTCAAAAACAACGCGTACTCTTGACAGGATTCGATAAAACAACACAAGTTTAATTAAAAAAACTCTAGCGCACCTGAACCGCTAGAAACACTAATGTTCGAAGAACAGTAGAAGAATTGTGCAGGTTTCGAGTGCATATTCCACCACATGAGCTGCTTATTACGACCAAACTGTTTCAAACGCCAGGTTTTACTTTGGTCTCAAAGATTTCACTTTATTTTTTACTTTTTTACAAAGGTTTTACTTTGGTCTCTATAACTTATATGGTGGAAGGTTTCAGATATTACCACTGGCATGATTTTCAACATTTATGAGAGCAAAACACGGGTTAATTACCCAGCAAACAATTTAGTGAGCGTTCACTAAAAACGATAGTTTCTCGACAATCAACAGACATATCCCTCATACGAAACCCAGCCTGTTCGTAAAACGATACGCAGCAATAATTTTGCTTAGGATGACCGACGCAATAAATAATACATGCCATGTACAGGTATATGTGCCCTATGGCCTATGCGGCTCAGTAACAGATTTTACATAGATTTTTCCCGTAGTTTGCTGGTCGCGGTATCCCGAACAAAATTTCAGTTTAATTCGACTGTGCTGTGAATTCGTCTGTGCTGAACAATGTTCTTGTATAACGATGTTTTATGTTCGTCTTTAGAAGCCTATATTGCTTCATTCTTCCAGTCTTCCAAATTTACTCTACTATGAGTAAATAATTTTAACTCATTTTCAATTCGTAACAGCTAATATATTTGAAATCTTTAAAACTATCGCTAATAATTCATAAAAGTATCACTTTTAACGAGTATATATACTCGCTAGGTGATATATACTCGCTAGAACCACATTTTTTCTAACTCATTTACGAATCGTTAAAAATGATTCTTCTCGGATGGCCATTTTAGTAGGACCAATTAATGGTTTTCATCTCATTTGCGAGCTCGTTAACGACAAAAACATTCGTAAAATATGACTTTTTTTATGAATTAATTACGATGCATTTGGTTTGCTGGGTATATTCGTTACCAGTTGCTTATTTCACAAAATTTTGAAAGCAGCATCTCATATAACATCAATGAAGAAAATGGTCAGTGCCTGCATCAGTGTAACTGAAGTTGGTGCTTGGGGCTGCGATCCGAAAAATTTGCAGAGCTTTGGGAATTGAAACATTGGTTATTTATTTTCATTGTAAATGTTTCCGGTATGAATACTAACTGTAAGCATTTATTGATACAAAAGTAGCACAACCGACTCGTGCTGGCAACCTTTTGCCAGTATCAAAGCCAAGAACATATCACATCTGCTTCACGTTGTTATATTACATTCGAAGTTATAGGAGTATAAAGAATTTTAGGGTTACCTGCAGCAAGTTTTTTCAAATAATCGAAAACTTAATATTTCCTGTTTATTGCCAATACAATATCATTACCATTTGAAAATTCTACGATAAAACCGCTTAATAAAGATATTGCAATTATACACAAAACCAACAATAGCTGGCAACCCTATCGTGGCTTTTCAACCAAATTTGGCCTGAATAATGTTTATAATAGGTTCCATTAATTGTAATAAATTCGTATTGATTTCATGACTGCACTGGAAGTTATAGGGCAAAAAGTTTTATTTTCCTGAGCGAATTTTCAAAACTAAAGACACAAAAATTACCATAGCTGGCAGCACCAATTAAATTTTTCAACCAAATTTCCACCAAACAGAGATTAGAGTAAGGTTCAGCTACTGTGTCAATTTCATGAAAATTTGGTAACTAATTCACATTTCATAGGGCAAAAAGCAGTTTTTTTTCTTTGTAATTTTTCAAGATGGCACCACTGGCACAGAGTTGCTTACAATTCAAAATCGCTTCTATCAGATTTGGTCCTACTTAAGTCCAATGCATTCTGTAAATTTCAGTTGTATCTGATTATTGGTTCGTGAGTTCCCGTGAACAGAAGTTTTTGATGCTAAAAATTTAGGTTAACTGGGAAAGGGTTACCGTTCTTTTCCGACATGAAATTGCCAAAGTTTTACTTTGAACGTGTAGATAAAGCATAAGATTTTCAAACAGATTGATTTTATTGTGACAAAGGGACATTTATTAGGATATTCGATGGTTGAATGTTTTCACTTCCAAATTTTTATTTTATCAAATTTAAAACACCAAAATTATCATAGCTGGCAGCTCCAATCGAATTTTTCAACCAAATTTCTACCAAACGTGGTTTGAAGTTTGAAGTAAAAGCTATTGTGTGAATTTCGTTAAAATCGAACGATTCAATCAGAATTTATAGGGCTAAAAACAGTTATCCTTTTTAGTGATTTTTCAAGATGGCAGCACTGGCACAGAATCGCCCGCATTTCAAAATCACTTCTATCAGACCTGGTCCTATTTAAGACCAATATATTCTGTAAATTTCAAATAATTCTGCTCATCGGATCGTGAGTTTTCGTGAATAGAAGTTTTTGATGCTAAAAATATAGGTAAATTGGGTAAGGGTTACCAGGCGTGCCCGTTATACCATATCAAATTTTTTTTTGTTTATGTAAACAAGGCACAAGATATACATATGAGTGGCTTTTTTTTTTTGAAGAAACGGCATTTTTTCAAGAGAGACGATGATTTGGAGGTTTTCACTTTCAGTGCCTGCCCCAGCTACAGGGTTGCCAGCACGCTCATCAAAAGCCACACAAATCTACAACTAAATAATACCAATACGTTCTGAAAATGTTGTAATGATTGAATAGCCCTGTCAAAAGTTATCGCAAGTTAAAAATTTTCAAATTTTCCTGTTCTCTTTTTAGGCACCCAGCGCACACATGGGGTTAAAAAATTCCAAAACATCATCCGATTCACATGTAAAACACGTTCAAAATTTATTTTGTCAACTTTATTTTTGCAAAAATTATTTGTGTGCGGAATAATAGGTATATTAAAAATATCACTAAAATGGCCGCAGGCGCCAAAGGATTCAAGATAATTGACATTTAGTGAGACCTTGACCTATTCTACATATACACTAAGGTATCCTGAAAGTTTCAGCTCAATCGGATGGCGCGTTCCCGAGATTATCTCACTGAAATTTGTTGATGATATATATATATATATATATATATATATATATATATATATATATATATATATATATATATATATATATATATATATATATATATATATATATATATATATATATATTTATATATATATATATATATAAAATATTATATATATATATGGAAATATGAATTTTTGGCCGAATCGATTTTAATACTAATGTTCTTCGAACATTAGTAAAAAGCACCATTTGTTTTGATTTGCTGCAAATTTCAGCAAATAAAATACGAAATCTAACCTCACTTTCATTCTGCATCACCGTTAACTCTTCCGTTCCGATGCTGGTACGAGCGATTCTGATAACCTTTCCGTTATACAATGGAAAGGATTTCTCAAGATCTGTCAGAGCACATGACGTGATCGGCGTTCTACAGGGTGCGTCAGGTGTTTGAGAACATATTGCCTTCAAAATTAGAAGGCGTATATCTTATTGAAAACATGTTATATTTTAATAAAATTTTTAAGGTACATTATTTGAGTTTTAGATTAAACAAGTATTCAATAAAAACCCCCTCAGCGCAAATAACTGCTTCAATTCTTTGTCAAAAACATTTACAGGCCCGAATCAGCTGGTTCTGGTCCATATGAGTCATTACTTCGGCAATAACTGTTCTTAAAGAGCCAAGTGTATTATGATGACGTTTATTAGTCTCCTTTTCAATAGCGCCCCATACATAATAATCCAGTGGATTAAGATCTGGAGAGCTGGGTGGCCACAAATTTGGAGTTATGTGATCATGCAAATTCTCAGACATCCAATCTTGCGTGATCATGGCTTTATGTGAAAGAGCTGAGTCCTTTTGAGCAACGTACGGTCTGCCACCGCGTATACTATCAATCCAAGGCTTCCCAACTGTTTCTAAAACCTCAAAATAGGCGGCAACATTCACTCGAAGTCCTTGAGGAAAGAAATGGGGTGGCATGACGTGTCCTTCATTACTAACCACTCCCAAAACCATGACAGTTGCTGGAAATTTTGCATGCATAACATGAGGAACATCTGAGGGTTCTGAACACAACTATCTGTCATTACGTCGGTTTATTTTTTGATCTTGATCAACATTTTTTTCATCAGAAAAAAACCATAGCTCGTCTGAAACTTCTGAATGTTTTAACTTATTCAAAAGTCTTTTTGAGGGCATGAATCGATTTGCTTTAGTTTGGGCTGACATAAACTGGCCTCTGCACATCACATTATATCTTTGTGAATAATCCGACGTATTGTGCACTCAGAAACACGGACGTCTCTCGATATGGCTCTCACAGACTTTGAAGGATCTTCATGTATAAATTCTTGAACTTGCTTCACAAATTCCTGTGTCCTTACAGTGTCAGAACGTGTCTTATGCTTTTTACGCTTTCAAACACTTCCTACATCACCATCAGATGCTCCAAACTCCTGACGAACTTTGTAAACAAACGATCGGGCGACTTTCAAAAATGTAGCAATTTCAAGATCGCTATGGTCTGCATGTATAGCAACGATAACGGCATATCCTTTCATTTCTTGAGTAAACTTATTATCCTCCATTTTGAACCTGAAAACAAATAGATGAAAAAAATACCGTTTAGTATTGGCAAGCACATACGTGTATCTTCTCACATACCTGACGCACCCGTTGTAAGAAGAACTATTGGTGTTGCCGTTCAGATACTATTATCTTTTTTTGGCGTACCAGTTATTTTGCCAGCAATAAAAGGCCCCCGGAGGGGAATGAATCTTTTGACTTTCAGTGAATTTATTTTAATTAATCCTGGCAGTTCGAATATTTCTTTTGCTTCATACAACAGCATAGCTCCTCCCATTCGGTTCGACGTCATCAATCGTGAAATCATTTTCGAAAGTTTAAATCATAGGTAGATACAAATACATATAACATGTAATAAACAGTAGTTTTTAAGATTGTAATATAGCAGCAAATAAAACTGAATTCCTAGAGTTGTTATAAAATTTAAATTAAGACAATGACAACAACAACAACAAAATCACATAAGTATGAATGAGAAAACATTAATAGTGGGTAGGATAAATCAAATCAATTTCTAAGAGCAAAATAATAATCATATTATTGTTAAATTGTTATATATCACAATCGCATCTACATAATGATTATATATATGTACGTGGAAAAAAATTCACATCACACTCATCGCTTCTATGTGCAATCACGCTACCGAGAACAACATAAATATGTAAAAAACAGCGAAGCTTCAAATCACATGCAAATGTATTTGTCAAGATGATGCTAGATATGCCAATATTTTACACAATAACTTCAAAATAAACGTCCATGTTGTTTACTCCGACCATTAATTTATATGGCTGGCAACCCATTCGAGCCGTACCATGCATCCAAATATGAAAAGATACATGATTCGGTCATATATTTCAATTTATTTGACTCTTTATTTTTTGACAATTCTTTTTCAAATCATATTTTAGGTTATGTATTAGCTTTTGACATTGAATTCCGTTAGATGCTTTTGCTTTCAAGCTCAAAATGTGATTTGAAGGAAATAGAAAAACTAAAAATCACGCGCAATGATTAGAAAAGTCAATATTGATGTGCATTATGGTATCAAACAAACCACGATATAAAAATTAAACATTTTTGCAAACGAAAAATATGTGCTAAATAACCTTAAACCCGACGAAGGAAAAGTGTTTCATTCTCATGTTTTCCACTATCCGTTCATTTAATAACAATGCTAAACGATGTCCATACTATTCATTCATTTATTCATAAGGTTGCGCCAATAGCAAAGAAAAATAGATAAAAGTGTATCTATTATATAGGAAACACAGAACAGTTTTTGTATGATTAAAAAAATATATCTAGAAAAAAAAACATATAAATACAGATATTTATTTAGAAGTGATGAAAGTAAAAAAAAAAAGAATTTAAACGTAGAAACATAAGATATTTAACTTAACTTCCTGTGAAGCATCGTGAACTAGAATTTATATCTGCAATCGTACACCAAACCAAATGCTGTTTAACACTAAAAAAATGACAACAGTCTATTGACCGCGATACAGTGAAAGAAATACAATTTCGGCCGGTCAGTGATAAACTATTATCGAGGAAATTCACACTGAATCACATAAAACACAGCCATATTTAAGTAATTGAAGTATTTCGAAGATCAATCCAACTGAATGCAAAGAGGTCTATTTTTGAAAACCAATGAATGCTTGAAAGGGTCTTAAACAATTCCGGACATTTTATTTTTGACTTTTAAATTCGACTAACTTTCATTAAAGCACGAAACACATTTACACGATAAAACGACGAGAAATCAAATTAAATTTACTGTATCATACATAATAATAAATCATCAATAAAAAACAATTACTTAACATAGACATGTTCAAATAATCATCATACTTACTGTAACAAATCAAATAAATATAAAATAAATCACTTTAATTTTTTTTAATGTAAACCAAGACATATAGAGCATGTAGTCAGTGCTCGTATGAACCGATCTGGTCCTTTTTTTTCTACAAGCGATTGTAAAGGAGATTCGTTTCGCCTTATGTTTTTTAAGCGTATACCATCTATTGTATTGTATTATAGAAATACATATATTAAAATGAAACAACTAACTATAGGTCCTAAGAAATATGTGGTATATCGTATTCAAAATAACGAATTAACTATGTATTGAAAATTACTTAAATCTGAATTATTTGAAAAAAAAGTACATGAAAAGATGTTGGAAAAGATAGCGAGAGAAAAAAAAAATGCTGAAAAGAAATTGAAAAAAAAAATAATACGAAAATAAAATAAACGCAAAACGAAAAGAAGATGCATTTCTTTATTTACAATTTTATGGATATACTTATTTAAGCCATCTAGTGCAAGTGATTGTATAAGTATAAGTTTATGCAATTTGCTAGTTTGTTTGATAAAGAAATTCGAACATTATTTCCACCGTGTTCGTTTCATGGTTCGAATCCGGTTATGGGCAAACAAATTATGGCTTTTAAACTAAGAAAGATTTATGATTGGCTCAAATTAACCATCAAATGAATGATCAATCTTATTAACTCAATCAATCTTATTAAAAAACTTTATACAATTTAATGTATGGCCGTTACTATCATAGCCGCCAAAGCATACATTGACTGTGTTGCATCACGGCCTCTCAGCCGAGCCGCCGTCAATGCAGCATATTTTATTAAGGAATCGTTCAAGAATAGACCCTGCGTGCCTTGAAGTTGCCAACCAGCTCAGTCATGTCGTGGGCATTTGGGTCGGACGATTCCATCGTACTACGGCACGCTGACATAACAAACAAATAACTAACACACACTTAGAGGAAAGGACGGTGAAGATTCACCGTAAGAATCATTACTTTTAAATGATGAATTATTCAAACATAATAATATGGTGATATAAATGAATCTGTATTTTAATATAAATGATGAACATGCGTGAAGAAAGAAAATAAATACTATTAACAATACGAACTACTTCAATATTTCACCTCAACAACTGAATTATTATACTCACTATCTTAGGCACGTTGATGCTATGGGTGGGCTTTCATTCACCCTATCCCGGCCGGGATCGGTTCACACCAATCTTTACAATGCAATTCATCAACTTATTATAATCCAGAGAACTCCACAGAACAGTATAAATTAATAAAAATAAAATTTCAAAAGTAAAATATGAAATGAAAAGAAAAACCGCAATAAAATTCAATAAATACCCACACCATTAATTATACTACTTATGTCTAAACTTTTCTCTATATTTCAAACTTTTTGGTTTCAAAAAAAAAGGAAAAGAAGCAATCAAATAAACTACTAAGATCGAATTTTCACCAACACGCTACTCCAAAATCGCCATCGTCATGAAAAATATTTAAGGTACTTATCTGCACAGAGACTTGCTTTGACTGCATTCACTTTCGTCCGCAATGAAAAGGAAACACAACCGCCAATATTAACCATAAATTCTGGTCCACTATGAAAGATTTACGTAAACCGCCAGTTCAAATTCAGATTTCGTTGCTGTTTCTCCTTCTTTTGTGGTTCTTTTAGCCGATACACCATCGAACAGCCATTAGTTTCTCCTCTTAGTGGATGTTGAATTTGACCGCCGAAGACGAAAAATCGCAAAATTTCCAGGATTATTTACAATACCAATTAAATTCCTGCTTCTTTTAGCTTTACGCTTCACAGCCAATTAATAATTATACTTTTTATCGAAATTCAAATTCAAAAAAATTTTCAAACTGGCACTTAACAAATTTCCTGTTCTGCACTCTGCCACAGTTTCTCGAAGAAGCCCCTTTTCTTTGTTCGAATTTTTCACTGAACCGCTAGAGCGGTTCCCTTCCAAATTCCCCGTCGATTCCAGTGTCCCACACTAATAGGGCATCACCAAGCCTGTTGGTACAAGCATGAGACGCCATGTTTGCTGATATGCATCGACGGGAAATTGTAAGAGCTTTCGCTGAACAGCTGAGTCTGCTTATCTCATCTGTCAGTGCTGATGTTTACCTTTTACGGTTTGTACTTTTGCTTATATTAATTTTCAAAAACTAATTAAAAATTGTTTCAGGGAGGTATATCTTCAATAGTCTGCAACAATCGTGGGGACGACCCAGACCCTGAGAACTCAAGGCCGGGCAATAATGGGTTTGTGTAGTCTTCGTTCCTTTTTTTTTTTTTTTTTTTTTTCACGACTTGATATCTTGCAAGTGATACACTCCCAAAGATTTTCCTTCCATATTGCTCAGCTCATAGGACACCTGACCCACCTTGCGTTTGACGGTAGCCCTGACAAACTTCGGAGCAAGTTTGGCAGAGAACCCATCAGCTGCACGACTCAGGATATGGTTCCGAACCCAAACAACCTGTCCCAATTCAAGTTTCTTTTCCCGAGACCTCAAATTATATCGATTTGCTCCCTTAGCGTATGCTTCAGCAAGTTTACTCCTGACTCGGTCGTGCGCCATTCGTAACCTGTCATTATTGGAGCGGAGTAACACCTCACCATCCTCAAAAGCATTCAGGCTCTTTAATAAAGCGTATTCGGAGCCATGCCGGATAGGATGATATCCAAACATCAAAAAATGAGGTGAAAACCCAGTGGCCTCATGTACAACATTGCGGAATGCTGCACACGACTCCGCCAAACATTCATCCCACTTTCGATGATCTTCTCCTATATAGGCTCGAATTGCTGTGAGTATCGACTGATTTACTCTCTCGGATGCATTAGCCTGTGGCGAATATAGAGGATTACGGACATGTTCGACTCCATAGTGTACCAGGAAGTCCGAGAAAGCTTTTGAGGTGAATTGGACCCCATTATCAGAGTGAACTGTCTCAGGAACACCAAATGTGAGGAAAATATGTTGGGTTAAAAACTTAATCACATTCTCCGTAGTGACTTTGGGTAAAGCCTGAAGCCATACAAACTTTGTGTAATGGTCCAGGACGACCAGTAGTTGGGTATTTCCAGACTTGGACCTTGGATACGGGCCCATAAAATCTATAAACAAACGCTGTACGGGACGATCTGTCACTCTAGCCGCGCCCATAGGAGGTCTCATGATGGTGTTGGAGCTCTTCATTTGTTTGCATACTGCACAACCTGAAATATAATCCGCCACATCTTGTCGCAGTCTCGGCCAATAGTAGTATCTTTGCAACAGCTCTACCGTTTTGCGAACACCACAATGAGATCCCAACGGACTGTCGTGCACGCGCTCCAAAAGGACCTGTTTGTAGGCATCAGGCACCCATATCTTTACGCTTGGAATCCAGGTCATCGTTCTTCTTTGAACCACACGATATGTATATAACCTCGTCGTAAATCATCAGGTTTTCAAATTTATCAGGATTCTCTCTAATTTTTACAATTAAACGTTTATACTCAGGGTCTTCAAAAAAACTTTTTGGAATATTACTTCCCCAATGCTGATGCTCGGGCATGCATACTACCGCACAGACTGGTTCATTCTCAGAAGCGCACGCCCTCGACAGTGCATCCGGTACCACATTCTGAGAACCTATCCGATGTTCGATGGTAAAATTGTATCCCTGTAATTTTAGGCTCCACCGCGCTAGCCTGCCAGACAGGTCTCTTTGATTCATCAACCACTTCAAGCTGGCATGATCCGTGATGACGGTGAAAGGTAGCCCCTCGATGTATGCCCGAAAACGCTTCACACTGTGCACTGCCGCCAAGCATTCCAATTCCGTTACACTGTAGTTGCGTTGCGCGGCATTCAACTTTGTAGACATAAATGCAATGGGATGTTCCCCACCATCATCATCCTTTTGAAAAAGGACACTGCCAATGCCAGTGGCACTTGCGTCGCATTGAATGTAAAAGTGCCGAGAGAAGTCCGGATTTACCAGCACTGGCGCAGACACTAAAAGTTGCTTCGTTTGATTGAAGGCATCATCAGCTGCCTTCGTCCACGCGAATTTACGTTTGCCCTTTAGCAAATCCGTAAGCGAAGAAGTGATTGCCGCAAAATTTGGTATAAACCGCCGATACCAGCCTGCCATCCCCATGAATCGTCTCACGTCCTTAACCGATTTGGGCTGTGGGTAGGCTATGATGCTTGACACTTTCTCTGGGTCGGTTTTAAGGATACCATCACCAATTACATAACCGAGGTATTTAATCTCCTTCTGGATGAATTTGCTTTTTTCAACGTTGATCGTCAGATTTGCTGATGTTAACAAACTGGCCACTTTGGTAAGTAGCGCCAAGTGCTCATCAAACGTTGAACTGGTTACGAGCAAATCATCCAGATAGACGAACACCCGATCATGCAATTCATGTGGAATTACCTTATGCATCAGTCTGCACATGGTTTGAGGGGCATTGCACAGCCCAAATGGCATAACAGTGAAATGATACAGGGGACGACCGGGGACGCAAAAAGCGGTTTTTTCTCGCGATCTCTCCTCTAGCGGAATTTTCCAAAACGCATCTTTCAAGTCAAGGCTTGTTATAAATCGTGTGGACTGAAGACGAGCCAATAACCCTTCAATTAGTGGCAAGGGATAAGCATCTTTTACGGTGACCTCATTCAGTCTCCGGGCGTCCAAACATAGCCGCACTTTACCTGGCTTCCTGACGATGGTGACTGGCGAACTCCACGCACTTCTGCTCTCTTCAATTACCCCCAGAGACAACATGCGATCTAACTCATCATACATCAGCTTCTGCACGACAGGTGAAACTGCGTAATGACGTTGTTTAATAGGTTGGGCCTCTCCTGTGTCGATGGCGTGCGACAGAAAATTTGTTCTGCCCAAACCTATTTTATTACAGGACGGAAACTGATGTATGACGAAATCTAGCTTCTGCTTATCTGCTGGGGACAATTGTTGGAAACATGAAACCGCAACTTGAGTTTCAATAGCGGAACAATGTGGGACAATTTTAAATGCATCCCAGAAGTCTATGCCAAGATAGACTTGATGGGTCAAACTGGGGCATAACAAGAAGCGTATCATTCTAGTTTTATTATTGAACTGTACCAACGTACTAATATAGCCAAGTACGGACGCCTTCTGACCTGAAGCAGTTCGAACTGCCGTCTGCATGCAGTGTACATACAAACCCAGCTCATCGACTAGTTCAAGTGCCCCTGAACCCAGAATACTAACACTGGCCCCGCTATCTAGTAGACCTGTGAGTCTTCGCCCCTTAATATAGATATCCGCAAAAGGCCGATTGTCGCCAGGTGTGGACACGATCGACTCCACACAAGCTCGTTTCAAAAATTGCCTCTGGGTAAAGTACCGCCACGACCGTGAGAACCGCCCTGCTGAACGCCTCCGCCTCCTGAAGGTTTCTTCAAGTTCACAGTTAGTTGATAGTAAAGAGGGTTGCGAATCTGTTGTATTTGATGAACTTGGTCGATTCGTTTCTTTATTTACGGTCGCCGTCTCAACTCCGGGTCCACGTTGGTAGCGGCCTCGGTCATAACTGGTCGGGTTGCCGGAGAAATGCCAGGAATGCGCGACCTCTCCGCTGGAACCGCATTCCCGCCGAAGTTTCCCGACTGGCATCTAAGACACTTGGGTTTTACTACTCCCTCTCTACCACAACCAAAACAGAAAATTCGCTGTACTGGCTCTTGACAGTCAATAAATCCATGCCCCAAATCTTTGCAGTTCCAACATACTCGATAACTTGCTTGTCCATCAGCTCGTTGACTCCTAACTGGAACGGGGTTGGCACTAGTCTGCAATGCTTCAATTCTCGGTCTGGTGGGTGCCTCTGATGCTGTTAGTCCTTGGTACCAAATGGGATGTCGAGATTGTACGGTTCTAAAGTCTGAGCAACCACGGTCCTCTGAATCCTCCTGTACACGTAGCTCATTTACCACACGGGGTCGGCGATGAGTGTCGCGATCTGCATTCCACCCCAAAAGTTTCCACTCAGCCTCCACTATGCAGCAGCGTTTAACTAACTCCCTCGTGGACCTAAAATCAACTCCAGCTAAATGTGCTTTTAGTGCTGGCGCCATATTGCGAAATACCACACATTGAAAATCCAGATCAGACAGTGGCACAGTTAACTGTAAAGAAATACCTTCCAGTGCATCGTAAAAATCCTGAAACACTTCCCCAGGTTTTTGAATTCGTGCATCCAACATTCGCCGAACATCTACATCTGAATGACACGAGCTAAACCGTTCTAGAAACTCCTGACGCAAGGGGCCCCATAAAAGGGGGTAATTCAACTCCCGAAATTGCCAGTACCAATCAGAGGCCGGCCCCTTTAACAATAAATGAAAGTCTGTTGCCAAAGTTTTAAGCGCAACCTTATAATCTTCAGCCAACGACAAGACTCTAAACATAAATTGTCTAGCAGGCAAACCAGAATTTGAACCATCGAATGTAAGGTTCCATTTTGATATAGGCAAATTAGCTCCTAAGCTATTATTAGTTACTGTAGGTTCCCGAAAGACTACCCTTGGAGGTTCCTGACTGCCGGAATCACCTATATGATCCACCAAGTTCGATTGATTGGTGGATCTCTTTTCTTGCTTTTGCTTCTTTTCTAAACGGTCAGTATTGACCATTTGAGTGGCTTGAGCAACCGAAGGTGATAAGCTCAGGCGTTCAAGTTGGTGTTGGAAGGGTGTATAGCTGGGATCCCAGCTATTAGTTCTTCGACGCATTATCCTAGATTATAATTTGAAATTACTGATTCCAAATTCAAATTAATAAAATAAAAAAAAAATCACGAACTTCAATCAACCAAATTACTAAGTTCAGACCAAAAATCCAATGAACTTCTTTAAGAAGATTCGCTCAGAATTTGCGTGAACTAATCTTAAATAAATAGCAAGACTATTGAGACCAACAATAGAGCTCAATAGAAGAAGCAAATACTAATTGGCATGTAAATATTCCAACTGAATGATCAAGATAATAAGTAGTTATAACGCATTACTTTTTAGAGAAACATCAACTTAGTGAAAATTTACCAGCGTTATTCAGAAAGACTTATCTTTTCTCGCAACCAAAGCAAATCCTCAACCATATGTTTTCAGGTAAATACTGTATACTTCAAATTCTTTTTCAAATATTATGATTTGTTAGCACGATTATATGCAGAGATATTAGATAAATACGCAATGAATCAAACGATAAAAAATTACCTCGTTTATAGTTACTTTAAGACCATACAAAAAAGTAATGATTCTCACGGATCCTCTTCGTGGTAGGAATTAAAGACTGGAAAGGAAATGGTATGAAATTTAACACGAAATGAATAAAGGGGAATAAGGAGTACTTAGGACTTTCAGATTCTTGTGGTTGATCCCAGACGACTAACCCTCCATTAGTCTCGCATCTCGTTCAAAAAAGTTATACATTAACAACACCCCTACAGGTGGACAGAGATCGAGACCAGACTGGCCAGACATCACAGAAAGTATATGCTTGCAGGTGCATAAAAATTCAAATACAGCTCTTTCTTAGAACAATCCTATTCACAAGGAGATATATTTACAGAACCTTGAGCATGAATACAGCAGCCACAAAAATCTGGATCAAAATTATAGAGCCAAGCTCTGTTCAATAAATAAGGACAACCACAGTAGCACGAGTTGGGCGCCAATGCTGCATTGACGACCGCTCGACAACTGAAAAGATAGGAAACATGCCATTGATAAGATAATAAAGGAAAATGATAAGAAAATTGCCATTGTCAGGATTAGAATTACAACCCCAACCCAAGAAATTCAAAGAGAAAGAAAAAAAAATATGGCTGAGGCAACAAAATACTCTTGCCGAACATTTGCGACCTCAGCCGAATAGCACATTTGCCAAAAAAACATATAAAAATTAAAACAACTTTACACCTTTGCCATAAGCCTTTTGTTTGGGCGCCATTTGTTGCATCACGGCCTCTCAGCCGAGCCGCCGTCAATGCAGCATATTTTATTAAGGAATCGTTCAAGAATAGACCCTGCGTGCCTTGAAGTTGCCAACCAGCTCAGTCATGTCGTGGGCATTTGGGTCGGACGATTCCATCGTACTACGGCACGCTGACATAACAAACAAATAACTAACACACACTTAGAGGAAAGGACGGTGAAGATTCACCGTAAGAATCATTACTTTTAAATGATGAATTATTCAAACATAATAATATGGTGATATAAATGAATCTGTATTTTAATATAAATGATGAACATGCGTGAAGAAAGAAAATAAATACTATTAACAATACGAACTACTTCAATATTTCACCTCAACAACTGAATTATTATACTCACTATCTTAGGCACGTTGATGCTATGGGTGGGCTTTCATTCACCCTATCCCGGCCGGGATCGGTTCACACCAATCTTTACAATGCAATTCATCAACTTATTATAATCCAGAGAACTCCACAGAACAGTATAAATTAATAAAAATAAAATTTCAAAAGTAAAATATGAAATGAAAAGAAAAACCGCAATAAAATTCAATAAATACCCACACCATTAATTATACTACTTATGTCTAAACTTTTCTCTATATTTCAAACTTTTTGGTTTCAAAAAAAAAGGAAAAGAAGCAATCAAATAAACTACTAAGATCGAATTTTCACCAACACGCTACTCCAAAATCGCCATCGTCATGAAAAATATTTAAGGTACTTATCTGCACAGAGACTTGCTTTGACTGCATTCACTTTCGTCCGCAATGAAAAGGAAACACAACCGCCAATATTAACCATAAATTCTGGTCCACTATGAAAGATTTACGTAAACCGCCAGTTCAAATTCAGATTTCGTTGCTGTTTCTCCTTCTTTTGTGGTTCTTTTAGCCGATACACCATCGAACAGCCATTAGTTTCTCCTCTTAGTGGATGTTGAATTTGACCGCCGAAGACGAAAAATCGCAAAATTTCCAGGATTATTTACAATACCAATTAAATTCCTGCTTCTTTTAGCTTTACGCTTCACAGCCAATTAATAATTATACTTTTTATCGAAATTCAAATTCAAAAAAATTTTCAAACTGGCACTTAACAAATTTCCTGTTCTGCACTCTGCCACAGTTTCTCGAAGAAGCCCCTTTTCTTTGTTCGAATTTTTCACTGAACCGCTAGAGCGGTTCCCTTCCAAATTCCCCGTCGATTCCAGTGTCCCACACTAATAGGGCATCACCAAGCCTGTTGGTACAAGCATGAGACGCCATGTTTGCTGATATGCATCGACGGGAAATTGTAAGAGCTTTCGCTGAACAGCTGAGTCTGCTTATCTCATCTGTCAGTGCTGATGTTTACCTTTTACGGTTTGTACTTTTGCTTATATTAATTTTCAAAAACTAATTAAAAATTGTTTCAGGGAGGTATATCTTCAATAGTCTGCAACAACTGATTGATTGCATGGAGAAGGTCTAGATGGCTCCTAGCAGTCCTATTGTGCCTTCCGAGCGATATGTTCTGTATATTATCTAGACTTCTTATGAAATGGGCTATGTTCCCCGAATGTTATTATACTGGAGAAAGACAACACTCGAATCTTTTTCCCCGAATCTCCAAAGATCTTTGAGTTTTTAAATTTGCTTCACTTGTGTACACTGAAAAAACACATAGCGCTAGACACCATAGTATACAGACTTCTGGCGGCATGTATATAGTCGATTTCTGGATTGTGATGAAATATAGCGCCACACGCCATAGTACATGGCGAAAAGTACATAGGAGCAGACGCTATGCTTATAGCCCTCCACGCCATGTACTATAGTCCTCCACGCCATGTACTATAGCCCTCCACGCCCTCTATTAATAGTCCTCCATGCATAGACATATAAACCTCCATGCCATGTACTATAGTACTATAGTAGTAGTAGCCCTATAGCTAGGGCAGTCGCTGGAAATGAAAACCTTCAAATCATCGACTCTCATGAAAACATGTCGCTTCTTGAAAAAAAACCATTAATATATAAACCTTATGCTTTGTCTGCATAGTCAAAGTAAAAATTTTTACATCGGGCACGCCTGGTAACCATTTCCCAATTTACGTATATTTTTAGGATCAAAAACTTCTGTCCACGGAAACTCGCGATCCGATAATCAGAATTAATTGAAATTTACAGAATGTATTGGTCTTAAAAAGGACCAGGTCTGATAGAAATGATTTTGAAATGTGGGCAATTTTGTGCCAGTGGTGCCATTTTGAAAAATCACTAAGAAAAATAGCTGCTTTTGGTCCTATAAATTCTGATTCAATCATTCGATTTTGACGAAATTCACACAGTAGCTGAACCTTACTTTAAATTTGGTTGAAAAATTCGGTTGGAGCTGCCAGCTATGGTAATTTTGGTGTCTTAAATTTTGAACCGAAATTAAAATAAGCTTAGATTCTTTTATTACTTAGGGTGTATTAGTTTTAAGTAAAAAAAGTAAGTAGTGGTAGAATACACACTCAAAATTTGCACAAATCCTCTACTGTTCTTCGAACATTAGTGTTTCTAGCGGTTCTGATGCGTTAGGGTTTTTTTTCAGTGTTATTTTCCACTAACAAAACTTACCGATTGTTTTCAAACGTAACTTATGAAAGAAAGAAATTGTCAGCTAGACTCTTGCTTAAGGTAATTCTTTAACTAACCTCCCGGATGTCCTTGGGTTAGATTGCAGTAATAGATTAGATTAAATAGATTACAGATAGATTACAGTAAAATAGAAGCTCGACTTCAAATCAAAGCACTTACCTCAATTCATCCGGATCGGTATGACAACTGAAGCCATAATACATGGCTCATGGTACTATATCATATAGTGGGTCGGCCATAATTTCTGCGCCATGTAATTATGGCGCTGGGAGCCATACTGCATAGCTCAGGGTACTATGTACGTAGCGTGTGAGACCATAAATGCTGCGCCATGTTACATAGGACCACGCGCTATGCAGATTCTGACATTATGACGCTGGGAGCCATATTGCATAGCTCAGAGTACTATGTACATAGCGTATGGGACCATAAATAATGCGCTATGTTACATAGCTCTGTGCGCCATGTGGATTTTTTTCAGTGTAAGAGCTCAACGTGATCCGCGAAACGAGATTCGATCATAGTCTGTCTCCAATATTAATGTGTTGGATACAATAAGATGGATTATTACAGCGTAGAATGAAATCGCTGGTACGACAATACGGAAATGCTTTCATCAAACTTTCAGAGGAGGTACTTCTGCAAGAAGTTGTATCAAGTTTACCCTAACAGATCCAGTTGATCAGATCGGGAAACTAGATGACGATGTAGTTGTACATGGACACACAGGTGACTCCTCAGAAGACCTCATTCAAGAATTCATCAGGATGATCACTACTAGAGCTTCAGATGAGTCTGAAGAAGAAGAGGAGGACAATAGGGAAAAATATGTTATCCATCCTTCTATTACTGAAACCGATGCTTTTTCTCATACAAATGAGATGCTTATATTCACTTCAACGAATCAACCTGATTTAATCTAGGACGTTTTGAATATTAAGGTGAAAATCGAGCAACATATCGGAAAATCTAAAGAACGAAAATATTTATATCATTTCGTTAAAAAAATTATAAGTTATGTATTAGTATATATACTTAAACTAAATAACATTCACTAATTTTCATATCATTTTACATTTGTTTGAACACTTAATTATAATAATCAAAGCGCTTAAAATGAAAACACCAAAAGCGGGTTTTCAATTAGTAGTCGGATTTTCTTCGATAACTTCTCATAGTTGGTCAAAATTTCCGGAACAAAAAGTGGCCAAGTTTGGTAAGTTTCACTGTATTACTTTTTAAGAGATAAAAGTTGGAAGAATGTTTGTGTTTAAGTAGTTTTTGGATTCTCCCCATATTTGATCATCCTCAATTTAAGCTGGTGAGTGTATTGTTCCACAATCTGTTTTTTTACATGCTGGATTGCTTCTTTGATTTGCTTCGAAGTCGATCTTGATTTGCTTTGTAAGTGTTGTCTCTGTTACGTTGCCATTGGCTTCTGATGTAATGGAGTTCGTTGAAAATTGTTGTATCTATTTAACTAGAAGCGTGGCCACGCGATGAGCTTTTGCAGCTTTACGTAGCTCCCTAAAGCGCACGCAATCAAATATCCCCATCGCATAACTCACCAATTGAGCTCGCTCCCTCAACTCTGGGAAACCCGAGAATGAAGAACCGACTCGCATGATTTTCTTCACTAATAAGCATGCTACTCATCATCCAATGGGTTAGATTTGAGTGCCTTAGTAAATATGTGTGTTTCAACAGCATAAACGAAGTTAGGCTGATCGTCCTATTGTTCCTTGGACCATATAGTTTTTTAACCTTCCATCTCTTCCCTTTTTGGGTATGAAAACTAAGTTAATCCGTCGCCAAGTTGACGGAGCATTCGTCAGGGCTAGGCATGCCTAAAAAATTTCCTTGAAGTTTGTCTTCAGGTGGTCAATTCCCTTCTTTAGCATGGAGATGCCATCCAGTTTTCAAAGTTTCAAATTTTCAAAGGACATGATTGCAATCTTGACCTTTCTTCGAGTTAACACATATCTAACTATTTACCAACAATTCCTAGTGCTACGAAGAGCAGAAAGTTTGGTAAGAGGCATATATGCTTTCTGCGTTTCAATCAACGGAGCCTCGGAAAGTGATTCCCAAGTCAAAAAAAGTGTAGGGATTCCTTCTGGGACTTAGACGTTTTAGGGAATCAAGCTTAGCCGATCGGTGAGTCTCCAGGATCCTGTACAGCCTCGACATCTCTCGTGCACCTTTCACTCCCTCATATAGCGATCTGAATGATTCCCTCTTGGAAGTCCTCATCAAATTCTTATATGTTCTCCGCGAGGATCTGTAGGTCATCCAGCCATCATCTGTGTTGCTCTGTAAGTTCGATTGAAGAGTTTTTACTGAGTTTCGAAGAAAATTTAGTATTAAACTCGTTTCGCCGAAAATTCATATTATATATATATATATATATATATATATATATATATATATATATATATATATATATATATATATATGTATATATATATATATACATATATATATATATATATATATATATATATATATATATATATATATATATATATATATATATATATATATATCAGCAAAATGATTAAAGGAGATAATCTCTGGAGTGGCCGATCCGATTGAGCTAAAATTTTCGGAGGACATAGATGCATGTAATGGGTAGGTCCACGACTTGCTAAAATTCAGATATGTTTAACCTTTTCGAGGCGGCGGGCATTTTAATGAATTTTCAGGTACTGCTATATTTCCAAGCAGTGTAAATCTTTGTTCAAAAAAAGTATTGAGGATGAAAGCTTATTATGTTTTCAGCTTGCCAATGATAAAGAATTGGAAATTTTGAGCCATGTGTGCGTGCTGAGTGCCTAAAAGTAGGCAAGGATTTTTTTGTAAATTTTTATTTGTCATAGCTTCTGATCGAAACATTAGATCATTGTGAAATTTGTAGAGCGAATTGATGTTGGCTAAGACTTATCACATGTGGATTTCCAAGACAGTACGGGTAACCCTGTAGCTAAGGCAGGCTCCTGACAAAAAAAAAATTTTCAAATCAACGACCCTCCTGGAAAATTTTTGTTTTTTGGCAAAAACTTCAAATCACTGATAAATTTGAACTTTTGTTCATCATGCCAAACTGAAATTTTCAAAATTCCAATTTGCACAAGAACGGTCACCCATGATCAAATTACCTCTATTTTCAGCACCCGAAACTTCTGTTCATGAGAACTGACGACCGGCTTATCTAATCATAATGAAATTAACAGAACATATTGGTATTAGCAAGAACCAAGCCCGATAGAAGTGATTTGGACATGCGGGCAACCATGTGGCAGTGATACCATCTTGAAAAATCACTGAGAAAAAAAACTACTTTTTGGCTTATTTCTTCCGATTCAGCTATCAAATTTCAACAAAATTCATACAATATTTGGACCTTACTCTAAGTAACATTTGGTCAAAATTTGGTTGAAAAATTAGAATAGAGTGGCCAGCTATGGTGATTTTCGCCTCCTAAATCTTACAAATTTGCTCAGCAAAATAAAGTTTTTTCCCCTATAATTTCCGGTCCAGTGTTGAAATCAAAACGAAGTTCTTGAAATAAATGGACCTAAGTGTAAACCAAATGTCGTAGGAATTTCGTAATTGAGAATAAACAGCCACCTCACGGCAAAAAAGGCACAGCTACAAGTAAACTAAATGGGAACAAGAGCATGTGCAGTTGATAGTAGCCAGAAGTACTCGCAGGTACTAAATGAAACACGAGCATTATGTCAATATTATATCATGCGCAGTGAAAAAATGTTTCGAAATGCATTTACAACCGTCATTCGCAAGGCCAATGTTCAACAGGTGATTGCAACTCCATAGCGTAACCATAACAACATTCGTTGACAAACATGTTTTTAGTTTTTCCTATACTTTTCGCAAAGGCATTCAATTACCATTCACTTCGTAAATGGCATTTAATTTAGACGATCCACTTGCGGATATTTTAAGTGAGGGAGACAGTGATAGCTTCTTTGATATTCGGTCCAAGCCCAAAACTCAGCCGCAAAAACAATCAACGCCAAAAGCAACTACTACAGTGACTTCGACTGAATTTGAGAGTTTGTTCGGTATCAAGGAAACACCGCTGCCGTCAATACTCAAAGAAATTCCCAAACCTCCTGAGCTAACTCGTACTAAATATGTAGAGATAGCCAAAACGAATCCAGCACCCATATCGATGCCGACCACATCATTCAACGATGATGATTTGATTTCGGATTTGGGATTTGATCCGAAGAAGCCAAAAACAATAAATCCCAACAATATCTTTGATGATATTCTTGGTCCTATGGAAATGAAAAAACCAACAACTAGTGCTGTGATACGACCTCAAAGTACCGGTGGAATTATGAAAGAGGAAACTAAAGCTGTTTCTCGTCAGACGACAGAAACGACTGAAAGCACAGTGGCTGGAGCTAGTGTGGCGTCGATTTCAGGACCGAAAACAGCCATCGGTCCACGACCTTCCGTTGCATCTTCCAATGGTCTTCTAGGTCTGCGGGGCTCCCATCCCAAAGATACTACTGCACTAACAAACGAAATTCGGGAAACTTCGAAAAATGCGAGAAGAAAAGCAACGCCTGCCGACTGGCTTGGCTTAGAACCGGAATCGAAACCAGAAAAGGAACAGACAACTAAAGCTGAAACAGAAAAATCACGTCCGCCTGATGTATTTCAAGTGCATGATTACCAGCAGCCTGTGCAATCAGTATCTCAGTCCATCAATCAGAGCTTTGACCCTGCTGCGAACACTTTGCTTTTCACTTCCTCTGCAATAGAGTCGCAAAACACGTTACAAGCTTTGCAGCAACAAGAGGCGCAACTTGTCTTGGCCGGGCAAATAAAAAACCAGGAAGCAGCGCTTTTGGAAATGCAAAAACGTCAGCAGCAGCTTCTAGCGCACCAAGAGGCTCAATTCAATAGCCTCGTCCAGAAACAATTAACACGACAGAGTCAATTAGAAACAGTGATTCGCGCACAGCAGGAACGAATTAACTCGCATATGCAAATGCTGATAAGTCGTCCAGCTGTTATTTCAGGTGTTTCTGACAGTACTTGGGAAGCAAAAGCTGATGAGAAGCTAAAGCGATCTGAAGATCATTTGGAAGAAGTTGAATTGAGGGTTGAAGTGAAGCGCCTAGAACTAGAAAAACTTCGTTTAGAGGACCTGCTTTCAAATGTCAATGCAAATCATGAGAAAGAGATTGAGTTTATGGAGATGTCGCATAGGTAAGCAAGTTTTTATTATTCACTGTTTGAATCGTTTTTTTTTTTTTTTTTTTTTTTTTTATTTCAATGTATCTTACTACTAAGTAAATAACATCTCGTTTACAAATCTTACACACTAAAAATAACTAACTTTAGCCCTCGCTACCAATGTTTTGAGGACCTTCGTTTTAACAGAGGTTGCCATTAACACCAAAAAAGAAAAACAAGAAGTAAAAGAAAAAGGAAAAATTATTGAGTTAACCCATATAAGGTAATAATAAGTTTTGGATTATAATCCAACTAGGTTTGACAATATTAAAGTCTCCTCTTTTTAAGCCGTCGATGTCTGTACGTTTCAGCTATTAGTTTAGCTACCAGCTGGTTGGGGTGTTTCCGCAGCCTATCCTTATATCGTATGCCAAGCTCTTCCATAACATCTACCACGGGTGGGATCTCCAGATCTCTGCTGATGACTTCGTTTTTCACATAGTATGGGGCCGCTGTAATTATTCTCAGAACTCGCATCTGGGCTCTTTGAATCTTCTTAATATTCGTCTTGGATGCCGTCTTCCAGAGCTGAACGGCGTAGGTCCATATGGGCTTGATGACTGCTATATATAGCAAGCGTTTATATTGCAATTCCAAAGCCGAGAATCTGCCCAACAACCAGTATAGTGATCTGGCTTTATTTCGTATCTGTTGGCATTTTGCTTCAATGTGTGTGCTCCATGTTAGCCTCTTGTCCAGATGCACTCCTAAGTACTTAACTGATTCCTGATGCGGAATGGCTACATTATTCAGTTTGATGGGAGCAGTGTTGCCTCTTCTTAGTGAAAATGTGACATGAACGCATTTCGGTTCACTGAGTCTTATTCTCCATTTATTCATCCAGGTCTGAATGTTGATAAGGTGCTCTGCGAGATCTCTAGAAGCAATCACTGGACTCTTATGGGCGTAAATGATTGCTGTGTCGTCGGCGAATGTTGCTGTCATGATGTATTTATCCAACGGGAGATCTGTAGTGAAGATTGAGTACAATAGAGGCCCCAGAACGCTCCCTTGAGGAATTCCTGCTTTTATTTTCCTCACATCTGATATTGCGTCTCTATGTCGAAATGCGAATGTCCTATCACTCAAGTAGAAATCCAGAATATTATGACAAGGGTGAGGGAGATATAGCTTGATTTTGTGCTTAAGCCCTTCGATCCATACTTTATCGAACGCTTGTGCGACGTCAAGGAAGACTGCCGAGCAGTATTTTCCGTCTTCAAATGCCTTCCTGATATAAACAGCTACTCGGTGCACTTGTTCTACCGTGCTATGATCTCTTCGAAATCCAAATTGGTGGTCTGGCAGTATCCGATCGTTTTCCAATGAGCTTCTTAATTTGGCAAGTAGAAGCTTTTCAAATAGTTTCGACATGCAGGAGGTGAGACTAATTGGTCGGTAGGAAGCTATTAGGTTCACATCCTTTCCTGGTTTAGGTATCATTATGATCTGGCATATTTTCCAGATATTCGGGAAATATCCTATTCTTAACATGCTGTTGAAGAGCCATAATAGATACAAGAAGGCGCAACCTGGGAGTTGTTTTAACATAGGTCCATTGATTTTGTCTGGTCCTGGTGGTTTTTTGTTGTTGATGTCCTTCCCAATGGATGACAATAGCTCATTGTGACTCAATTTAAATGGCTTTTCACTAGCTAGTTGGACTGTACATCATGTTGTAGATTGGCGCTACTCCATTATTCGGAGTGAATACTTTCTCCAAATGATCTGCATACACTTTTGCTTTGGCTTCACTTGATTTAGCCCATTCCCCATTGGGCATGCGCAACGGATAATCTTGTATTATCGGGCGCGTGAGTCTCCTTGCTGCTTTCCATAGAGAGTAGTTGGACTCCTCATTCGGTGATAGTTGCTCTAAATAAGTCGTGATTTCCTTGGTTTTGCGCGATTTGAGGAGGTTTCTGAGATCTTTAGTAGCTTCATTCAGCGCATTCTTTGTTTCAGGTGACCTATGTACAATCCACCTTCTTCTTGCTTGCCTCTTTTTCTTGAGGACTGCAATGACATCATCAGGGGTGTAAACCGCATCAGGTGTATTTTCCGGGGTGGCTACTTCTGCCGCCTTTACCATTACTTCGCCAAGTGAGCAAGCTGCTTTTTCTATGTCATCAGGAGTTTTAAGCGCTACGTCTAAGTTTAAATGGGAGCTAAATTACATTTTATATGCTTTACAGTTGGTTCGCCTGTTCGTCAGATTTGAATTATAGGTATTATTTGCAGGATTGCCGTAGACTGTGAATTCCACTGGAGAGTGGTCCGATGAAAGATCTGCCCCTGTGTTTGTTGTGATGTGATGTGCAGCAAACCCTTTAGAGAGCCCAAAATCAATTAGGTCCGGGATCTTTCGTCTGTCTGTTGGCCAGTAGGTTGGCTTTCCAGGTGAGCATACTTTGAGATGTGAGCTTTGTATGGCGTTGTACAGTTGTCTTCCCTTTAGCGTGATGAGTCGTGAGCCCCAATGGGTGTGCTTGGCATTGTAGTCTCCAGCTATTAGAAATTTATTACCCAGCTGTTTAAATGAATTGATGAACTCCTCGGACGTAGTAGAGTACTTAGGAAGGCAGTAAATTGAAGCAAATGTTATTTGTTGATGGTTGCTCGTGATTACGATTGAAGTAATTTGCATGTTCACTTTTGTTATGTTCAGTAGATGATGATGCTTCATGTTGCTCTTTATTAGGATACCAGTACCACCATGGGCTCTATCATCAGGATGAGGTGTACTGTAGAAAGTGTATCCCAATATCTTGAAGTTGTTTTTTGAAGTGATGTGTGTTTCAGATATGAGAAGAATATCTATAGAGTTCATTTTGAGGTACTGCTCTATCTCCAGTTTATTATGGATTACTCCGTTTGCATTCCATGAGCTCACCTTAAATTGATTCATGGTTTATTGAGCAAGTGTTGTATAAGAAGATTTTGATTCCTAATGAGCTCTTGCATCATGCTTTGCATCGTATTCATGAACTTTTCCATACTGCTTATTAAAGTTTGCAGTCCCTGAGGAGAGACAAGTGTCGATTCCCCTGGTTTTTCGGCTACTTGGTTGGTATTGTTCGCTCCTCTGACTAGGTTTGCAAAGGAAGTAGCTCCTGCAGTCCAGGCAGGAGTCCGGGAAATATCCTGAGGTTGTTGGTTGAGTGGTACATATTTTCCACTTCTGATGGCTGCCTGTTGATTGACACTGTTCAAATTAGTTTTATAGTGCTTATACACCAAACAACCCCTGTAGTTAGCGGTATGGTTATCTCCACAATTATTGCAGAGTTTTGATTCCGGCTTTTTCGGCTTGTTGCAGTTTTTGGAGTGATGACGATCTCCACATAAAACGCAAATCGTCGGCAGTCTACAATAAGATTTGGTATGACCGTACTCTTGGCAGTTGTGACACTGAGGAAGTCCATTCCTCTTTAACGGTTCTTCTACCTTAATCTTTCTACTAAGAACATACTGTACATTATATATAGGGTGTACAGCACCTTTTTTCAATTTTGTAGACTCAGGCTCTAATTCAACCTTGAACATCGGTTGAGGTTTCTTTTCCCTGTTCAAGATGTTAAAAACGTGCTTCACCTTGAAGTTTTGCCTCTCAAGATCAGCCTTTATTTCGAATAACTTTTTGGACACTAATTATAGGAAACAAATCGAAGTTCTCGAAGGCAATTACCAGAGCTCCGAAAATCGTTTGAAAGACGAAATCAAAAATCTAGAAGAGCACTACGGTAAAAAATTAGACACGTCTGAATTAGAGAAGCAGCACCTCATTGAAGCTTATGAAGCGAAACTCAAAAATGTGATACAGGAGCGTGACTGTACGATTGAAGAACTGAAAGAGAACTATAAAGCTGAAATCTGTGCAATGAGACAAGAACATAAAGCTATGGTTGAAAATATTCGACAATCAAAATTAATGGAGTTTGCTGTGATTCAAGACAATACATCTTATCTACAAACTTTGAAAAATGCGTCGAGTCACTTGCAGAATGTTTCTGGTGATCTGCAAACCTTGCGAGATGAGTTAAATTCCAGGATTGATACAGCACATCGAGAAAGGGAAGCGAAGTTGGACGCAAGAGAAAACCTTCTTGAAGGTATGAATGAGTGATATTAAAGACGGACTGACTTTTTTTATTTCTTAAATCATGTATTTTCATATATTTTTTTCAGACAAAGAACGACAACTGAAAATCATAGAAGAAGCATCGGAACAAGAACGAAATCGTCTAATCGGGCTGGTAGCCACCTTAGAGTCTCAGCTTGGTAAACTAAACAAAGAAACATCAAACGAACAATGGACTATACGGCAAAAACTTTCCACTCTCGAAATCGAACGATCAGCATTCGAGCGGGAAAAACAATTCGCTAAGGAACAATTAAGCCGCGAGGAAAAACACATCGAAGAGCTAAAACAACAGTACCTGGACGAACATCAACGACTGGCGCAGCAAATACAAGACGAAAAACAACATATAGCGATTGAAAGGGCTCGATTGGAAACAGCTAAAAAGCTAAATGCTAGTTCGAACACGGAACAATACAAGTCCGAAGCGGAGGCAGCATTGAAGGTAGCACAGGACGCAGCCAGACAAGCTGATCAGGAACGAGAGAGATATTTGAATTTGCAACGACAACTAGAAATACAGAAGCGCGAATTGGTGGACGAAGAAAGCGGGCTGCGACTAAAGCAGGATGAGCTCGAGATTCTTGTGCAATCTGCTAAAGCTAAAAATCGCAATGTTCAAGAGGCCTTATTGCGAGCCCGTCAGGCCGAACAAAATTTCATTGAAAAGCTTCAGGCTCTGCGGATTCAGATGCGGCAAACTGCCCAGCATGAGACACAACTATCAGCAGATCGAGTAGAACTATCGCGACAGCGATTTGAGTTACAAGAAGTCAAAAAGCGACTGGCTGACACCAAATGTAGTCTGTGTCGAATAGGCGAGAAAGATACTGAGATATCGCGGATTCTGAGCCGTGATAATCGTGAAGGGATTCCCTCGCAGATACTTAATCGAACAAACATAGGATATGGACTAGTTGGATATTCACAGAGTTCAGTCGATCATTTGTTCGATTGTGACTTAGCTGAGCGGCTAAGAAGAATGCAATCGAATGATTTTGGTGCTGGTATGGTGTCAAATATTGATCCGATCTTAGCTGATTATTTACCGCAACGATCACGAAACGAGGGGACTTATAATGTGCCAACACAAAACAAAGAATCAAATATACTCGAGGCTACTATGGATACTCAAGCGGTGACGCAGGAGTCCAATAATTTATAAGAGGTAGTTTTGATTGATTTCTGAAAAAAAATTTACTGTTGTTTTTCTAAATAATATGTGTTTTTTCGGATAATTTAGACATTTTTGAGACATTTTTCGAAGATTTAGGTTGACATAATGGTTATTTTTTAATTTTCTAGAGAAAGAATTAACCAATCAAAATTTAGAGTATGACGAACTAAATTAATTGAAAGCACTTCCTATTAAGTGGTAGGTGAAATTGAAATAGATAAAGACAAGATTTATACTACTGGTACAATATGGTACTCTTCCATAGCAACACAAATTGTATTTCACTCTATCAATTTCATATATAAAAAGAGATATCGAGAAATATTGTCTGGAACTAACTCCATACAAAAAATACAATAATACCCCATAGAATAGGAAATGCCATGGAAAATGCTGAAAAGAAACTCTGGACATTTTTACCGATTGTGTTTTTTTTTGTGTTATTGTGGTGGTTTTACTAATGTTCGAAAAAGAACATTAGAATTAAAATCACTTTGGTCAAAAACTCATATTTCTATATATATATATATATATATATATATATATATATATATATATATATATATATATATATATATATATATATATATATGTATATATATATATATATATATATATATATATATATATATATATATATATATATATATATATATATATATATATATATATATATATATATATGTATATAGGTGCGTTTTTTTGCACACCCGAGCAGATAGAATTTTGTTAAGCATATTGAATGTGACAACAAAAATCCTGCACTTGTGGCGTCACTGAATAAAAAAATGTGGGTAAACTCGACTTGATGCATCCGGGAAATTCCACCACCAGAGGGCGAAAAGGTGGTAGAAGTGGTGAAAAATTGAAGAAAAACAGACAAAATTATACAAAAAAATATAGAAGAAGATAACACAAATAAGAAAAACAAAGAAAAAAAAAGAAAAATAAAGATTAAAATAAACGCACAACCACAAAAACACAAACATTTTAGCCCGACATCTATCGGTAAAACTCATAAAACTCCTATGTGGTGCATCAAGTCGAGTTTTACCAAAAATGTTAAGCAGTGGCAGTTTATGGGTTTACATGTAGAGTGTGCTGATAAAAGTAAGAGTGTTCTAAACGGTTCGTACCACTGCTGTTTATTATTGTGAAACCGACAGTTTGAATTGAATGAATTTGCATAGCACTCGACAATTGATAAACGTGCTGGCAACCCTGTAGCTACGGCAGGCACTGAAAGTGAAAACATTCAAACCATCGAATCTCCTAAAAAATGTCCGTTTCTTACAATAAAAACCAACTTGTTTACAAATCTTATGCATTATCTACACAGTCAAAGTAAAACTTTGAAAATTTCATGTCAGACAAGAACGGTAACCCTTTCCCAATTTACCTATATTTTTAGCATCAAAAACTTCTGTTCACGGAAACTCACGAACCAATAATCAGATGCAGTTGAAATTTACAGAATACATTGGACTTAAGTAGGACTAGGTCTGATAGAAGCGATTTTGAATTGTGGGCAACTATGTGCCAGTGGTGCCATCTTGAAAAATTACAAAGAAAAAACTGCTTTTTGCCCTATGAATTCTGATTCAGTAACTAGATTTTCATGAGATTGACACAGTAGCTGAACCTTACTTTGAGCCGTGTTTGATAGAAATTTGGTTGTCTTTGGTTTTGAAAATTCGCTCAGGAAAATAAAGCTTTTTGCCCTATAACTTCCAGTGCAGTCATGAAATCAATACGAATTGCATACAATTAATGGAACCTATTATAGACATTATGCAGGCCGAATCTGGTTGAAAAGCCACGATAGGGTAGCCAGCTTCTGTTGGTTTTGTGTTTATTTGCAATATCTTTATTAAGCGATTTTATTGTAAAACTTTCAAATGGTAATGATATTGTAGTGACAATAAACAGCAAATATTAAGTTTTCGATTATATTAAAAATTTCGCATCTGGTAGCCCTAAATTTCTTTATAATCCTATAACTTTGAATGCAGTCCTCGGATCAAGACGAAATTCGCAGGGTAGGTTTATTTCAACGTGAAGCAGATGTGATATATTTTTGGCTTTCATACTGGCAAAAGGCTGCCAGCACGAGTCGGTAGTGCTAGTTTTGTATCAATAAATGCTTACAGTTAGTATTCATACCGGAAACATTTACAATGAAAATAAATAATCAATGTTTCAATTCCCAGAGTTCTGCAAATTTTCCGGATAGCAGCCTCAAACATTTTCTTCATTGATGTGATATGAGATGCTGCTTTCAACTGATAACGAGTATAATTAACAAGTGTTTTGCTCTCATAAACTTTGAAATTCATGCCAGTTAGGGCATCCAATCCCGAGATTTCGGGATCCCGACACATTTTGGGCATTTTCGGGATCCCGAATTTTTGATCGGGACTCCCGAGATTTCGAGATTGATAAAATTCAACCCATTTTGAGAATTAGAAAAGTTTGTTCATTACGGCATGAGCAAACAACCCAGAACTTAATACTAAAAGAAATATCGTTTTATGAAAACGGAGGCACTAAGGGCTCATTATTACAACTGGCGTATGATTACATGCTTAATATCCCACCAAAAAGTCTACAGCCCGAAATATCTTTTTCAGCAGCTGGATATATGTGCAGCGAAATCAGGTCTAGTTTAAATTTTGAATCTCTTGACGAATTATGTTTACTAAGAGCATACTTTCAAAACAAATCAGCAGTTTGAACCAATCGATATTATTACTTATCACTTGTTTCATTGAAAAGCAATATTATTTTGTAATTGATATGTAAACAACTAAAAATAATAATGTATTTTTATTATGTTATCGTAGCATCCATTATGCTGATTAAATTTCAATTCGTTTTTAACTTATTTTATAATTAACTATCATGACCAAATAAGGAAAAATTATTGGACAAGAAGATGAGAAGAAATTAGATCATAAGATTAAATTCGATGCAATTAAGATTAACGTTTTACTTGCTACCACTCATGTACATATCTATGTGCATAAATTTAGCATTATAATGAACTTAACTTCTGGTTTTATGTATAGAAATTCGAAATAAAGTTTTAATTGAGTACGTATAAGCATATATACCTGTTTAAATTCGCTTAATATAGTTCTTTTGTAAAATCCCGAAATCTCGGGACTATCTCGGGATCCCGAAAATTCTAATCCCGAAGTTTCGGGACCTCCATTTCAATCTCGGGATTAATGCCCTAATGCCAGTGGTAATATCTGAAACATTTCCACCATACAAGATATAATGCATTCTTGAGAACAAAGTAAAACGTGGCGTTTGAAACAGTTTGCCTGTAATAAGTAGCACGTGTGTTAGAATATGCAACATTAGTGTTTCTAGCGGTTCAGGTGCGCTAGAGTTTTTGTTTATATGTTTGTTTTTTTTATGCCTGCCCGTCCTCTGTGGTACAGGGGGCAAAAACTTGAAGAATAACTAACAAAAACATAACCTGAACGATATGTTGTATCGAAATTGTTTTTTGAAATATAACTCCATGGTAGATTTTCGTGACATTTGACAGCATCTGATGAATGGTAATGAAGTTTGAAAATTCGAATAGTGAGCCGCTAACACGTGATAAGTTTGTCGGTAAATTAAATCAAAGCGAAAATCAATGGAAGAATTCATACTTTTTGATTCTTCATCTGAAGATGATAGTGAAAAAGTGTTGTGAAGGAATTTGAGAGATTGTAGTAATCCATTGGAGTTGCCGGAACAGAAGTAAGAAATAAAGATCTTGTATTTTGTAGGTTCATTAAACGTTTTCGTGTGACGAAGGAAGCGTTTAAATATATAGTGAGCGAGTTAGATGTTGCAGGTGCTATATGCTCCTCTATCCCGCCTATATTGAAAGTAGCATGTACGTCATCGTTGCTGGTGGGTGGAGCATCCAGCATCAAGTAGGCAACGATTACTTGATCGGAATGGCTCAAAGCACTGTTTCAAAAATGTTGAAAGGTGTAATTGACGAAATAGAGGAAAAACTGTGCCCCAAGTAGATAAAATTCACTTTTGAGGAGTGCAAGTTTTGGTTTCTAGAAAAATATGGGATTCCAGGAGGTACGATATATGAATATTGAATGAATATAGTAATACTAAAATATTTTTTTTCTTTACAGTTATCGAATGTATTGACGGTACCCATATATCTTTGTTGCAGCCGAAGGAAAACGAACACATGTTTTACAACCGCAAAAGAAGACATAGTTTGAATGCAATGATAGTAATTATTGTATATTTATAATATTATGACCAGTACTAATCAAAAACTATTTTTAGATATATGATCATAAGAGCAGAATCCTGGCATTCGACAGTCGATTTGATGGTGTATCACATGACTCGTTAGTCTGGGCACAATCGGAGGAAAGGTTTTTTCTTGAACGAACATCGCAAAACTGGCTCCTCGGTACTGTTGTCAACTTTTTGTTTATTTGCAAAGCTTGTATATAATCGCATTTCTTCAGGTTATTTTGGATATTCATTGAAACCATTCTGCATAACACCATACCGGTTGCCGAGCGTGAATACACCCGAATCAAACTTCAACACAGTTCATTTTAAAGCGAGATGTACTGTTGAACGTTCCATCGGGCTTTGTGCATCCTGGCAGTATCTGGAATGCTATTGAGAACTTCGCAGAAGGCACTCCAGGCCTTTCTTTTGGATTTCCTCAGCTATTTGTTTATTCTGAGAGTTCCCTTTTATAGGCCTCCCAGTTTGATGTAATTTTAGCTCGGTTGAACTCCGTTCTTGCAGCTCTTCTGAGTTTTTCTAACTCCCTGTTCCACCCGGGGCACCCTCGCTTTGGGAGCACTGGTTTTCCCGGGGCAGTTATCGTGGTATGATTCGAGGATTATTTTGGTAACCCTGTCCGCAGTGTCCTCCAGCTCCGTCTTCGTAGTGAAATTCGGGTGCAGACTATAAAATCCCGCTGTAAGGCTATTTTGGTAACCTTCCCCATCCGTATACTTTGGTTGGCTGTACTTTCTTTTACAATATGTTTTCCTAGTTCGAAGTTTATATGCCTATGATCAGAGAAAAAAGCGACTTCTATGACGTTCCACTTCTTCACCAAATGCGCTGCACTGTTTAACACCAATGTAAGTTCTAGTACCCCTTGCCAGTTAGCTGTTAGGAACGTTGGTGACTTGTTCTTAGTTGCTATAGACAAATTGATGTTTAGGAGGAAATCTAAGAGTAATCCACCTCTAGTGTTGTCGTCACTACTCTCCCATGTTGTGTGATGAGCATTGGCATCGCATCCAATAATCAGCATTTTGTTCTTCCTTCTGCTGTAGTTTACGAGTCCCTTGATGTTGTTACTTGGGACCTGATCCTCATCCCCTGGGAAGTAGGCTGAGACAAATACCGCCTCGATGGGGACCTGTACTTGGACCGCCATTATTGGTGTAGATTTGCGTATTGGACCAAGTCCTTCAGCTCCTGTGCAGACGGCGGGATGAAAGAGTTAAATGGAAAGTAAGCTGAGACGACAATCGTGCGTATCAACCCATTATTTTCTCGGTACTGCACTACAACCGCTGACAAGTCTAAGCTTGCAATGTGGTGGTATCAAGTAAATTGGAAAACACACCACGAGTACTAGGCCTCGTTGATCTTTCATCATAAAAAATATAAGCCCTTCATTGAACTAAGTCCGTAGATCATGCTTCCACGCAACCACGACTACTGTATACGCTCATGTAGGGAGAATCTTCCACTTAGCCAGTTTTTCGCTCAAAAGAAAAAGACGAAGAAAATTCAGAAGGAGGACAATGGAAGCTGTCCCTGGTTTGCAATGCTCAATTAGCGTGGCTTGACTCTTAGTCATCCGTTGAAGGCATTTATTTTATTTATTCACCAAACAAGGTATAAACAATACAAAAAAATATTTGAAATAAATATGTGGAAAAGAATAATTAAAAAAATTAAATAATTAACAAATAAATCAATAACAATTGATAAATAACAAACAAATAAAACATTGACACATAGCTTAAGATAAGGGGTTATGAATGGCTTGAAAAAGGGAGGATTTGAAGGAGAATTTGGAGATCGTTGGGGAATACAGAAAACTTATACTGTTAAATAATCTGCAGCATCTATTTACCGGTTCATTATCTGCGTAAGTAGTGGAATGTGGATATTCTTTAAGTAAACGAGAGGACCTGGTGTTCTCCCTCGAACAGACGGCATCGGTATTACCAGCCAACCTTTCACTCGCTTCTCCAGGCTCCACTTCTTGACATCGACTTTTCAAGAAAATGCTTACATTTTTCGCTGCATTGACGGCCCCATTCGTGTTCACCTGCAGCTAGTCTCTTTCTCACAGCTTCTTGCATTATTTGCGACTGAGAGTCTCCTATCGTCTCTAGCACCGGAGGGCGTCTCGTTTGCACTAGCTAAAGTTGCCTCATTCAGTTTGCGAGGATTTCGAAGAAAGAAAATTTTCCCTGTAGCCATACTTGCCTTTCAGATGCATGTGAGAACAGAAGATGCTACCGGCATGTTCCAAAGCTTGCTGACCATGGACATTTTTCATTTTAAACCTTCCAAAACTTTAACAAGTAACACTGAATACTTCTCTGCAGGAGCCTAACACTTGTCATTCTATTTCAATTCATGATGTGTCTTTTTTTATTTTCGTCCTAATAGGTACAAACTGTACATGATAAATAGTTTGGACGGACCGGAGGGTTGAAATTAGTAGAAACTTAATTCACAATCAATATATATGTATGAATTCGGAGTGATGTGTTCCACGCCCGCTTTGCCCCCAATTTAACTCACATCCAAAACGCTGTTGTGGTTGGTAAGTTACTCATAAGACTTACACAAATAAACCTAAAAAAAATCAATAAGTTTAAACTGCTGCCCAATTTCATAATAACTTCCCTACCTACTTCTAATTAGGTGCAACAGGTCCAATCAACCATCGACTTCCTGAGAAGCCACACAAACAATGATGACGCATCATACAAAAAAAAAATCGAATAATCAATTCTATGTACAATCGTTCAGAACAATCGTTCAAATTATTAGATATAAATAAACATATAAAATACTACATATAAATATAGTGTATCTGAAACTAAGAAACAACAAATTTAAACTGAAGCGAACGATGAGTCATCTTCTAACTGTTATATAAAATACGCGTTATGTAACAAGCAGGCAGTTAGACACACCAAACGGAGCCTAAATGTAAACATTCACCTAAAAAGAGGGGAAAGCCGTCTATAATACATAATACAAGAAGATTCTCACAATATTCTTCAATCATTCCGTCTTATCAGCACACTATGTATTTCACTCTTATCTAAATGAATGCTCACGTTCTCTCGCCATAGCATCGCATCTTTGGAAAAAAAAGATCTGAATAGCTTTAAGCCGAACATTCCCATTATATACAACTTGCATCCACATGTGACACAACAACATGAAACAACAACATGAAAAAACTACACAGAAATAAAAGAAATAACGAGGAAACCAAATCCAGGTAAATATCGCGTCTTGGACTCTCGTGTGGTTTTATGAGTTGATTCTTTCCCGGGCTCTTGAAATGTGTCAAGTTATCTTCACATAAAATATCCGTAGGCCGGGAGAAAAGGTAGCCATCGCCATGCAGCATGAGAAAATCCATTTCACCCGCTTCACTTTTTTTACTCGTACAAAATGAGTGTCGATGTTTATGCTGTGTGTTTTGATATTTCTTCACCGGAACCTGTTGGACGAGTTCGGATGGAGGGTCTCCTCCATCTATTGTATGTACTTCGAAATACGCAAGAAGACCTGCGTGAGTCATCCCATTGAATCAGGTGGCCGGTACCGCGTGTACCGAATCAATTATTCTTCTATGCTCCCGCTAATTCTATTGGCGTATGTATGTATCTCCCACGCACTGATGACTCTCATTAATTTTTCTATAATGTTTAATTGAGTGCACCAGATTGGTGGATGCTTTTGAACTGATTATTTTTCGCTTTGTTTTTTATTGATTTTATTACTAATGTTCGAAGAACATTAGTATTAAAATCGATTCGGCCAAAAATTCATATTTCTATATATATATATATATATATGTACAAAAAATTTCAGTGAGATAATCTCGGGAACGCGCCATCCGATTGAGCTGAAACTTTCAGGATACATTGGTGTATATGCAGAATAGGTCCAGGTCTCTTTAAATGTCAGTTATTGTGAACCTTTTGGCGCCGGCGGGCGTTTAAGTGATATTTTTAATATACCTATTATTTCGTGCACAAATGATTTTCGCAAAAATAAAGTTAACAAAATAAATTTCTAACGTGTTTTACATATGAATCGGATAATGCTTTGGAATTCTTTAACCCTATGTGTGCGCTGGGTGCCTAAAAAGAGGACGGGAAAATTTGAAAATTTTTAAATTTCGATAACTTTTGACAGAGCTATTCAATCATTACGAAATTTTCAGAACATATTGATATTATTTAGTTGTTGATTTGTGTAGCTTTTAATGAGCGTGCTGGCAACCCTGTAGCTAGGGCAGGCACTGAAAGTGAAAACCTCCAAATCATCGTCTCTCTTGAAAAAATGCCGTTTCTTCAAAAAAAAGCCTTTCATGTGTAAATCTTGTGCTTTGTTTACATAACCAAAAAAAAAAAAAAGATATGGTATAACGGGCACGCCTGGTAACCCTTGCCCAATTTACCTATATTATTAGCATCAAAAACTTCTGTTCACGGAAACTCACGATCCGATAAGCAGAATTATTTGAAATTCACAGCATGTATTGGCCTTAAATAGGACCAGGTCTGATAGAAGTGATTTTGAAATGCGGGTGATTCTGTGCCAGTGGTGCCATCTTGAAAAACCACTAAAAAAGATAATTGTTTTTAGCCTTATAAATTCTGATTGAATCGTTCGATTTTAACGAAACTTACACAATTGCTGGACCTTATTTTAAGCCACGTTTGGTAAAAATTTGGTCGAAAAATTCGGTTGGAGCTGCCAGCTATGATAATTTTGGTGTCTTCATTTTGCAAAAAAAAATTTGGAAGTGAAAACATTCAAACCATCGAATATTCAAAAAAATGTCCGTTTCTTACAATAAAACCAATCTGTATATTAATCTTATGTTTTATCTACACGTTCAAAATAAAACTTTGGAAATTTCATGTCGGACAAGAACGGTAACCCTCTCCCAGTTAACCTATATTTTAAGCATCAAAAACTTCTGTTCACGGAAACTCACGAACCAATAATCAGATACAGCTAAAATTTACAGAATGCATTGGACTTAAGTAAGACCAGATTTGATAGAAGCGATTTTGAATTGTGGGCAACTCTGTGCCAGTGGTGCCATCTTGAAAAATTACAAAGAAAAAAAACTGCTTTTTGCCCTATGAAATGTTAATAAGTTACCAGATTTTCATGAAATTGACACAGTAGCTAAACCTAACTCTAATCTCTGTTTGGTGGAAATTTGGTTGAAAAATTTGATTGGTGCTGCCAGCTATGGTAATTTTTGTGTCTTTGGTTTTGAAAATTCGCTCAGGAAAATAAATTTTTTTGCACTATAACTTCCAGTGCAGTCATTAAATCAATACGAATTTCATACAATTAATGAAACTTATTATAAACATTATTCAGGCCAAATTTGGTTGAAAAGGCACGATAGGGTTGCCAGCTATTGTTGGTTTTGTGTTTAATTGCAATATCTTTATTAAGTGGTTTTATCGTAGAATTTTCAAATGGTAATGATATTGTAGTGACAATAAACAGCAAATATTAAGCTTTCGATCATTTGAAAAAACTCGCTGCGGGTAACCCTAAATTTCTTTATACTCCTATAACTTCGAATGTAATTAAACAACGTGAAGCAGATTTGATATATTCTTGGCTTTGATACTGGCGAAAGGTTGCCAGCACGAGTCGGTTGTGCTACTTTTGTATCAATAAATGCTTACAGTTAGTATACATACTGGAAACATTTACAATGAAAATAAATAACCGATGTTACAATTCGCAAAGTTCTGCAAATTTTTCGGATCGCAGCCCCAAACACCAACTTCAGTTACAGTGCTGCAAGCACTGAGCATTTTCTTCATTGATGTTATATGAGATGCTGCTTTCAAAATTATATGAAATAAGTAACTGATAACGAATATAATTAACCCGTGTTTTGCTCTCATAAACGTTGAAATTCATGCCAGTGGTAATATCTGAAACCTTCCACCATATGAGTTATAATGCAAAGTACAACGTGGCATTTGAAACAGTTTGGCCGTAATAAGCAGCACATGTGGTGGAATATGCACTCAAAACCTGCACGATTCTTCTACTGTTCTTCGAACATTAGTGTTTCTAGCGGTTCAGGTGCGCTAGAGTTTTTTTAGCTTAGTTTGATTTTAACAATGGTAGCGTCGCTTACTCGATTTAAAACATACATGTAATTTTTTTTGCTTAAGCTTTTAGTTAAAAATGTGAAATTTCTGTTTATTTGCTTATTACTGATTTACGGAGAAAATTAATATTATTGTTACTTTGGGTAAAAATTTATATTTTCTTTTACGTATATATTTTGGCGGTCAGTCGTCAACCGAGTAAGGAGAGTAACATGTAGTATCTGAAACGGACTGGTGAAAGTGTAATCTATAACCTTCTCGCGGTGGCCGCTGGTACCAATCCGGCCGGAAGGGAGGATTGACAAATATGATCAGGCTAGTCCCTTCTAAGCAAGGTTGGTGAGAGGTCCCTCATCAGAGAGGTGAGAGGTGTAAAGGTGGTGGCAGCTGATCCAACTGAAGGGAGGAAGCGGAATACCCAACGCTTCGAAAGGAAAGTAGCAAAGCGACCGGCCATAATTAAGGTGATGTTGGAATTCAAAGCGAGATCCGAGTATACCCAAGTGAAACGAGCGAGCAAACGCCAACGCTCAGAGGAGCAAATCTCGCCGAGAGGCAAGTCAATGAAAAGGCCAAGATAGGAGACGGTAGATTGGTCCTTTAGGGACGTAGCTGCTAGCCACCTTAAGCTGGCCGTCGTCGACAAACAGGAGCACCTGGAGTGGAGATTCGAGGATGACGTGGCCAAGGTGATTCTTAAACGGATCACCGAAGAACTCCTCAAGTTTGCCAGTCGGCGGAAGAAGGCTCACCTCGCTATGAAGGCTGCAACATTGTTCGCGGCCACATTACGGTGACCTGCAGTGACGTCTTCACGACGGTCTAACTTCGGTCAACCGTCCTCAAATTTTCCGGAGACCATCCAGGTCTAGACGTAGAGGAGGAGATATCCGTGCGCAAGCTCATCACAGCTAGAGTAGCGGTGCCCCACCCGAACGCTTCAGAGGCTCTTTCTCTGTTAAAGAGACCGATACCCGATCTGAAAGTCTCAGGCTGGAGAGTATTCCAGGCGGTCAAACTCAGCAACCAATCGGCTGAGCCTGATTTAACTGGTGCTACGAAATTGGTGCTTGTGCTGAGAATCGATCAAGTACGAGCCAAGAGAGGATTGATTCACTTCGGGCTGAAGAGGATCACAACACCATCAAGGTTAGAGCGGAAAAGACGACTGAGTGAAGCCGAAGTGCGGGTGGTCCAAGCAAATCTGCATCACAGTAGAGCGGCGACAGGAATACAACCACTGTGTGTTGGGAGAGGAGGAACGCTGGTAGCGGAACGCAGCGGTGCCTGCTGTCGGCAGTCTATCTACCATACGACCAATATCCCATTACTAAGAAGAGTGGCAGAAGTGGCTATGACATCTGATGCTGTCTTCGGCTTTGACGCAAATGCTTCCCACGAAATTTTGGAGAAGCACCAACATAAACGACAGAGCTGCCTCTGTTAAATCCTAGCTATTTGCTAGGATTTCTAAAGCACCAATATCCTCAATATAGGCAACAAACCCACATTTATTACTAGGACCAGGGTTGAGGTAATTGATATTACCCTGGGAATTCCAAGTATAATGGAAAGTGTCTATATCCAGCAGGTGTCTAACCTACCGCCGGTCTCGGAACACCAGTGGTTATGCTGGAATATCGGTAGTTCCGGTATCTTACCCAAAAAAGTTCGGAACCCGGGAGCAGCACAATGAGAAGTTTACTCAAGGAAAACAAATAGACACCTCAGGGCACTAGACGACCTGGATTTAACGAGTCCGGAACGACTTAACGAGCAGGTTAACCGATTACGAGGAATTTTAGTGTCAGATTTCAAAGACGTGTGCCCGGAAAAGCCCGTAGGCGAAAACACTACCTTATGGTAGAATGGAACTTACAGAGGCTAGAGGTCACACACGAAGGGTGTTTAACAACGTAAAGCGGTCCGGAAACGTTAAAGACTGGGATCGATAGAAGCAAGAGTTGTCGCTCTTCAAAAAGGAGATAAAATAGCCAAGCGCGACTAATGGATCGAATTCTGTGAGAACATTGAGGAAGTACAGAGGCTGCTAGAATCAGGAATGTCCTAAGCGTAGCTCCCGGCGTGCCTACGTTTCTGCGAAGGGAAAACGGGGATTGGGTGGAGGACCCGAAAGAATGTCTCGATGTGCTACTGGAAACTTACTTTAGCTTACACGGCACAGCGAGTTGACCAATTTCCAGCGATCGACTGGCCGTCCGAGCAGCTGATCAAGGAAGTAGTAGGTGAGGTCAAGATTGAATGGGCTATAGGCATATTCCAACCTTACAAAGCTACAGGGATTGATGAGATATCGCCTGTCAAGTTCCAAAAACCAGGCAGGACCATCGTTGCTAACTTGCTGCGTATTTTTATCGCATGCCCCTCCCCAGAGTAGTTCCCGAGCAATGGACAAAAGCTAGCGTAGTCTTCATTCCGAAACCTGGCAGGTTGAATCACCATGACGTGAAGGACTTAAGCCCAATTAGCACATCAAGAGCTTCATTGATGTCGCGAGACTCTGTGTTGATCAACACGCGTATCTAGCGGGCAGATCAGTAAAGACTAGTGATGGGCTCAAAAACGCCAAACAGTTTGAAAACAGTTTGAACGAACAGTTTTTCCAAATAGCGAACGAAACGAAACTAAAATGAAAACGAAATTTTTTTTCCTAAAACGAACAGCATTTCTAAAATAAACCGTTTTTCTACAACGAATAGTTTTTCTAAACCTAATCGTTTTTATAAAACGAATCGTTTTTCGTTTTTCTCAAACGAATCGTTTTTCATCGTTTTTCGTTTTTTTTTAAACGAACCGTTTTTTAAAAACAAACTGATTTTTACAAACGAATCGTTTTTCGTTATTTAAAACGAATCGTTTTTCAACGTTTTTCGTTTATTTTCAAACGAACCGTTCGGCAGTGGAAGACTTTTTAGCTGCGGAAAACAGTATTTTCGTACTTGCGAGTATTTTCGTACTTGCAAGTATTTTATTCAAATATTCAAAAAGTTGTTAGGGCAAAAGAAGCTGAAATCGGACAAAATCGGCCAATTTTGGGTTAGAGTGGTTTGGGACATAACGGGCCAAGACCTATTACTGTGACATCAAAATTTCGGTTTTGTAGGGGAGTAAGGGGTTTTTTGGCCATAGTTTGGCAAAAACTGCCTTTACGGCGCTTTCGATGATTAAAAGTGGTCGGGGAGTATATTAGTGATATTTAAAGAGCAAAAAAATTGTGATAGAGGAAATTGGGGAAAAACGTCCATTTGTTCCAACAATTTTTTTTTGATCTAGCATGAATTTGGGGACCTTTCTGAGTTGTTTTGGGTGAAATTTCTATACAAGTCTGGGAAAAAGCGGCCTAGTTTCGAAGATACGGCAAAATGAGATCCGCCGGAAAAACTAAAAGTAGCACTAAAATTGCCAAGGAGGAAATGCATTGTATGTATATATGTACATACTTCAAACAGGTATTTGGAACAGGTATTTTTGCGTACTCGTACTAGTTACACCTAGTATGTGAAAATTCTAGTACGACCCAACTCTAATTGTCGTACAGCATAAAATTTGTTTGTTTTCGTTAATTCAAACTGTTTTAAAAAACAGTTGTTTTTGAAAAAAAAAACAGTTCGTTTTCGTTTTTTGAAAACAACAGAAACGCTCATCACTAATAAAGACGGCATTACACGATAGAAAAGTCCTTACAGCAAAAGGAATTCACGTTGACAGCCTTCTTAGACATTGAGGGGGTCTTCACTATGTCATTGTCGCGAGTATCATCGATGCCTGGGCTGGATATGGAAGGGGTAGAACTCTGGCTACCATGAGCAAATTAAAGCCACCTTTTTGGAGACCAAATCTATTATAGCAGCAGCTGTTAATGGTCATATAATCCATCAGGAGGTGGTAAAAAATGTAAAATTTAAAAAAATTCTTGTGAATCTCTCTGGACATATGATTTTGACTGGCCGACAGACAGCCAAAATCACATGAAACATAAGTGAGTCAACTGGGCCACGATCAAATAGGTCCAAACTTTTACTAAATATTGCAGATCATTTGCCAGTCCCAAGTCAAGGCCCACGACAATGTATCAGATGTGCAAGAGACAAAAACGATAAAAGGACAAAGTTCATTTGTTCAGGTTGTACCAAACCGCTGTGCTAAGATTGCTTTACTCCACATTTCATGATTACTCTCTTCTTATGCCGAAATTAGACACAGGCAAATGTTGGCGATATTTCATATGCCAAAACATGGACGCAAGTAATTTTGCAAGTTGTTCGACGAAACGATCGGGGAGAGTGTAATTGCGCCTTTAGAATGATTATTGTTTCAGTTACAGGCAACCCGCCTGTAGCCACAGACAGCACATGAAAAGAAATCTTTCAAAGAATCGTGTCTCCAGAAAATGTTAGATGAAGTATGTAAACGAATTTTAAATTGATGCATTTTCCATCCAGCCAGTTTAAAGATTTCACATTTTTTACCAATTTTTTGAGCAGATGGTTTTTTTGTTCGAGTAAGCTGACTCCTTAAATCATCGTGAAATTCACAGGATCGGTAGGACCAGGTTTGATAAAAGCTTTTAAAATGTGTAGACAGCTCTCTGCATGACAGCACACATCTTGAAATGTCCTCAATAAAAAAATCTTTCTATCTCAATAATTTGCGTAGTCATTAGATCTAAACGAATTTCACAGGTAAGTTCATCTTACCGTGCAACAGATTTGGCGGGGAATTATTATTTATTATTTATTTATTCAAATCTCATTTAACAGAAAATCCAATTGTAAAATGAGATACAAAAAATAACAAAAATCATTAATATAAAGCAAAACAAAGGAATATTTTTATTCCTATATTAATAAAAAAAAATAGAAGAAAAAGTAAAGAGAAAAATACACAATAAAAAATAATTAAGAGGCTACGTTAACATATCAGTAACATGTTTTTTAAAAGATTGAAAAGACATGGACAAAGAACCAAACTGATGTTCATCATGGCTTCTAAGTATCCTAGGTATAGGTGAGTTAAAATACACAAGAGTACGCGCAAAAGGAGTAAGGAAAAGCGATTGAGTTCTAACCTGGCGATCAAACACACGTAACAAATGACACACGCGAATCTTGGAAGAGAGTAAGCCATGATAAAGCTTATAAAGAAGACATTCATCCTGGAATATTCTGCGGGTACTCAGCAAATGCAGATTTAAGAAAAGCAGACGGTCATCATAAGGACGATAAGCAACATTAAATTTGTACAAAAGGCAGCGACTAAACTTACGCTGACCAGATTCAACAGCATTAGACAGGTACATGAAACGGATAGACCACACTTGTGAGCAATACGAACATGAGAAATAAAAAGACGAACACATGTGTTGATATTGGTTGCAAAGCGAGAGCAGTGCAGAACGAAACCAGCTATTTTTGAAGACTTAGCAACAGCAAACGAAACATGCTGATCAAATTTTAACCTCGGATCAAAGATGATGCCGAGGTCTTTATGTTGATCTAATATTCAAAGGAAATGGGATTAGGCTTATTGGAAAAAGACATCACGAAACACTTGGAAACATTAAGAGCAAGGGAGTTCGCAGAGCACCAATCCCTTAAAACAAAAAGATCCGATTGTAACTTACAACAATCATTTTGGGAAGCGGCAGCACGGAAAATTTTAAGGTCATCAGCATACAACAGAGAGTCAGACTGAAAGTTGCAAGGAAGATCATTGATAAACAATGTAAAAAGGAGGGAACCTTGGGGAACAACAGAAATAGGAAAAAAAGGGGAGGAAGAACAACCATTAAACACAACACGGCAGACGCGATCATGGATGTAGGAAGAAAGCCAGGATGTAAGGGAACGGGAAACACCAAAAGTACAGATCTTATCCAACAGCACTGAGTGGTTTACCCTGTCAAATGCTTTCTCGAAGTCAGTATAAATCACATAAGCTTGAAGACCATTGTCAAAAGTGCACGCGACAAAGTTAGTGAATTCCACTAAATTCGTAGTCGTTGAACGTCCCTTGATGAAACCATGTTGCTCAACAGAAAATAAATGACTAAAAGCACCATGAATTCTGTCATGAACAATCCGCTCAAGCAACTTCGGAAAGCAGGACAGGAGGGATAAGGAACGGTGGTTGGCCACATTGCCAATGTCCCCCGATTTTAAAATCGGAAAAACATTGGCAGCTTTCCAGGTAGAAGGAAAAATACCAATAGACAAACTCAAATTAAATAATATAGACAAAGGTACACATAAGGAAGATGCAAGAGACTTAACACATAGGCGCGCCGTAAGGGTGGCCAGGGGGGCCGGGACCCCCCCAGACCCTGGGTTGGCCCCTCCCAGAAAAATAAATATTTCCAATAGCTGGCACTTAAGTTTTCGCCTCTTAGGTTTTTGGGGTTACAGCAAGAGTTGAGTAGTGCAATAGTGTAAGCCTATACCAAAGCATACACACTACTTATACGAGTAACATAGAGACTGTACTATTTGCAGTATTAATTACGATTTTATGGGACTTATTTCGAGAAATGGACGGCAATATTTAATTTCGTAGAATACTATTTTCGAAGTCATTTGGAGAATAAGAATGGCATCCTTGCCACTTTTATGCTATTTATGACCTATTTGGTTTACACTCAGGTTAAATGTTTGTGAATTTTATTGTAATTTGATAACTACATCGGAATTTAAAAGGCATAGCTCTTCAATTTCAGCGAGCGTTTTTTCATAGAGACACAGCCGCCATATGGTACTTACCATATTCATTAAACTTTTGTCAGACCTGTATCTACTCAAGACCAGTATATTCTATGAATTTTATTCGGTCGCGAGATACCGTAAACACAAGTTTCAGGTGCTAAAAATATAAATAATTCGGTGCGATTTTTGTGCGATTGGGAATTTTACTAGTTTAGATTTGACTGTATAAATATAGTATCAAATTCATCAATCATTTGCATTTTATTCTAACAGCCGATTGAAAGAATTGTGTTTACGTACTTATGGTAGCTACAAGGTTGCCCAGACATAATTTAAAAACGACATAAACTTATTTTTTATTCCCATTGAGAGTCTTGTCAATTTTGTGATGATCTGATGACTCGGTGTGAAGTTATCACAATGCGACATTTTTCATAGAATTTCCATTGTCGCCAAAAATACACCAAAATTTCAGCTCGACCAAACTTTATGATCCGGATAAATTATCCGGATAGTAAAATTCATGCACAATGCGAAAACTAATAGTACTTGGAAGACAGTAAATAATATGGTGCTTGAACAGTCTTGGAATATTGTCAAAACGAGCCGAAATTATTTGGAAAAATTTATCGACCTTACAACGTGTCTCAGTCGCCAAAGACGTGCTTTCAGAGGACATGATGAAAGTGGTGCCAGTAATAACCGTGATTTTTTTTGGAATTTTGTGCATTATTCGCAAAGCATGATTCAACTTTTGAAAATAATTTTAAAAAGAGGTTGCGAACGTAGTGGCAAAACACAAAATGAATTGATGAAAGTAATTGCTCAAATTGTTCGCGAGGACAATACAGCTGAAATAAAATATTGCGGACTGATATCCATTATGGCAGACGAAACAAGGGTTCACAAAAGGAACAACTCTCCGTGGTTGTCAGATTCGCTAAAGAGTTAGCAGTCGAAGGAAGGTTCTCAAGCTTTGTAGACTGTTCAGGAGCTAGAAATGCCTCGTATTTAGCAGATGTAATTTTGAGCCTGCTAGACAGCTACGGACTTAGCAAATTGCCTGTTGTTGAACAGTCTTATGATGGTGCTAGAGTCATGTCAGGACAAAAAAGTGGTGTACAAATCTCAATTAAGATGAAACACCCTGCAGCCACATTTGTACACTGTCTAGCCCATAGAATTATCCTGGTTGTGATGGACACATTTTTCACAATCGAAACGTGTATATCCTTTTTCAATGCCATCGAATCCCTTTACTTACACTTTTCGAAGCCATCACAACACGAATTGTTGAAGCAGCTTGAAGAGGCAGTTCGTCTAAACACAAGGCGTGGAATGAGAAGTTTAAGCTCGACTCGTTAGTCAATGAGATTTCACAATTGCAAATATGTGATCGATAGTTATGGGACTATAAAAGAGGCTTTAGAAAAAGAAATGAGTGAGGGAAAATACAACGACTCAGTTTATTCATTGGGGATCTTTCATTCAATCAGTAGTCCTAAATTTGTAGTAAATCTTTAAATTTTTCACTATTTTCTTTTTATAACGAACATGTTAAGAACATATTTCCAAACTAAAAATGCAACTCTTAGGGATGGGATCAATCTTATGAATGGAGCAGTTAAAACACTACTAAGTGAGCGAGAAAACTTGTATGTAGTTTGGGAAAAATTAAATCATTCGCAGAAAAGATTCGATTGGTGGTCTGGATCTCACATTTACCAGAGCAAAAAGCACTAGTTTCAAAGGTTTTGCTGTTTCATCTAGCCTCGGACACGCAGTTAGGGCTACAAAGATATTCCTGCAAACCAAATGGCTCGAAAAGAGTAAGTTACAACACTTTTCATCTTGCCAAATTATTTTCGCATTTTCTAGGTTTTCTAGGTAACAAATATTTGAAGCAAGAGATCAATTTCTTCCTTCTAAGGTTGATATATTCCAATTTCTTCAAAGATATTTTGAAACTAAGCTATCCTCTTCTTCAAGTATAAGTTGGAATATATTTAGCTTCTAAACGAAAAAATATTCTTACATTTTTAATTATTTCCATTCTATTCCCGTATATTTCATACAAGCTTTCTTTCTTAGCGGTCATTGATAATTCATGTGTAGTTCATACCTACCATTCACATTATATGCTTGTGGTAGTAGCTTATACGTATTCAGAGACAAGAAGTTTATTTGATAATGCATTTTGCATTTTGAATAAATCAACAAATATATAATGTATTAGTAAATTATATAAGTTGTATGAACAGTACGTGTATCAATCAAAATCGATGTACAATCAAAATCAAAATCATCGCATGTTTTGAAACTTTCAGTCCCTGGCCCCTGCCAGATTTTAGGCCACGGCCCGCCTATGTTTAACAAACACATTAGGAATGCCATCTGGGCCACTGCTTGCTGAGTGATCCAACAAGGATATTGGGATTTCCACTTCCAGAGGATTGGTCATCACAAAATTCTCATGAGAAAACACAGGCGCAGCAGAGCTCCCTGAAGCAAAGTTAGGAGAGCAAAATGAAGAAGCAAAGAACTTAGCAAATAAATCACAAATTTCTTGAGGGATAGAAGCCGAAGTTTCCTCAAGAAAAAAAGTGTCAGGAAACCGGTTGCTCGTTTTTAGGGAACGGACATAAAACCAGAAAGGCTTCGAGTTATTTGATGAAAGACTCGCTTCAATATGGGCGAAATATCCACGTTTCGCTTCTTCACTGCTCGCAGAGACCGATAACGCTGAAACGCCTCAACAGAAGAACTACGAAGAAATTCATTTCGGGCCTTATCATTCTCGCGCAAAGATTTGGAAACTGCGACAGAAAACTAAGGAGAACAAGAACCACGACGAGAACGAGATACAGGTGTAAATCTAGTAACAATGGAATTATGGAGAGAGTAAGATGAAGAAACAGCATCATTTATATCAAGCCCACGAAAAAAAGAAAACCAATTGATAGTGTCACACTAATACTCAAGCACGGAGATGAACAATGCCCTCTCAAAGACGACAGCGAGCAGTCTCGACGATGATCTTGGCTAGTGAGGTAGTTTTTGGCGTGCTACGGGGCCTGTGGGTTCGAATCCCGCCAGTGCCATGGCTGTAAGTGTGAATGCGTGTGATTGTCTATGAGGGTGGCAAATGGGCCCAAACTGGTGGCCTAATGCTGGCCGCATTCGCGGCAGCCCTCTTCACTAACCTAAAGTACAAATAAAGAGAAATATATAGTGTGTACAAACCCATATCTTTATCCGTGTTAATATTGAGTGCGATTATTGTGACAATAGGAAGGAGTTCAGCAGCAATTATTTCATAGTCTGCCTTATAAAAATTGAAAGACGCCACAACTATGCTTTTGGTGCGTGGACTATTCAATAAACAAAAATCAATGGAAAGGGGGGGATGATGAGGGTCAGAATCAACGTAAGGAAAGGATGATGCGGAAATCGATAGATTAGAAGAAGGAAAATTAGAAAAGACAAGGTCTAACAAACGATTATTATTATTATGAATGTAATTAAATTGGGATAAGGAACAAAACGAAAGAAATAATCAGAGGGAAATTGAAAGTGCATTCGAAGAGGAAATGGTTAAAGACAAGAGGCCTCATTGAATGAGTTGAAGTCACCACAAACAACAATGGGAGAATTAGGATAGTAAGACATAATAAAATCGGACAGCTCACTATAAAAACATTCATACGTGGAGGGGGATGCACTAATTGCTATAGGGCTGCCATCATCAGATTTTGTTGTCATTTTGATATTAAGATCTTCTGCTTAGATGATAAAAACCCTGTTATGAAAATAAGCAGCCTATGTTTAAATTTATTAAATGAAGCACCGCAAATTTTTGTCCACCCCGATAACCTTCACTCCAGACATTGACCAAAACTAAATTAACAGGAGCGTCAGGTATCAAAATGGAGTCGGCCTGATAGACTTTTGGTGGCGACGACTTGAAATTTTGCTTCCTTTTTACTCCGTAGCTAAATTTTTTCTTCTAAATTCAATATTTAAATAATATCTGCAATAAACAATAAACGAGCGAGCATAAAAAAAATGGCCATTCGTGCACCATTCTTTTATTCTTGGAAACAAATCCTCCTAAAAAATATCGTTCCTAAATCCCACAATTTAAATGCGTATTTCGTTTCGCCGAATTAAATAATGACAATAACAATACGAAACAAATGCTTGTATTACCCAGAATCCGAACAGCACTATGTAGGCGAGATGATACCACTATCGCAATGTCCTCGAGTTGTGTTCCTGTTTCGCGACCGGCATCTCAAGTAGGCAACTACCAGCAACGCCAGCCATTTCTCGCTAATATTGAAGGTCAAGGAAGGATAGATCTAGGGAATGGTAACTACTTTTCTCGGTAGGCATCAAGCCAGTAAGCAATTTCTCCAGAAATGGTCCCAAGACGAAGAAGTACAACTTTCGAAGAAAACACCAACCAATCGAAGAAGCTAATAGCGTTCGCCGCACATCTTGTGGAAGTTCTCGGAACAATTTTACGTAATCTGCGCAGCGCTGTTGGCTCGTCGAGCGAGTTTGGTTGAATCGATTGCTAAAATAACGCGAAAACGGTGCCGCCTCAACCTGTAATAAATTCGAAGAAATCATTTCATCTTATTTCGATTTAATGCCACCGGATGGATGATAATATGTGTTTCGAAGAGTGAAGTGATGAAAACAATCGCGTCTTGCGAGGAATTGTTTTGGCTCGAAGCCAACCGTTGCCGGCAGGATAGGGAGTCCGAAATACCACCCTCAGCAGTGAAGGAAACGCTCTTCCTTACCCTCTCGTTGGACATGACTGCATGTTTTCCACCCCAAACTTCCAGGAATTTTTATCAGCAGTGCTCGTTAAGCGGCAAATGCTGTCTTGGGGTGGTTTGGTTGTATCGGGAGGGTGTAGTAATTTGAAATGGGACTTTGCGTCGCTATTTTAGAACGGGTCGAATTTTCACAGCCGCATTTCCCGGCGTTTCGGGATGCTGGAGAATTTCAATGACGTAGCGATGCTTGAATCTATCTCATAGCGGAACATTGTCGGTGTGACCGATGGGCTGGGGAAGCCAACAAGTGTGCAACTATACTGATATGTGTGTATGATATAGATATTTTAAAATATTTTACTATATATAACATAGATACTGACGTCACTACTCCTACCTTTGCAGCGACAGACTCTCGTTCAATCTTCAATGCACCCGACTACACTATCGGAAAGCAGGTTTCATAGTATCGATTATTGATTTACAGGTTTTCATTCGTATGAATATGGAAACGCAGACAACCTGTACGATGATATATCCAATACATGCATGCACATGGTAGCCGGCGCCGTATTTCTTTGCGGTTCTCCATTCACCTGAGTGTAATGCGGCTCCTGCTGGTAGCCAAGTCACATAATAAAAGAGTCTTCAAAGAAACGCTCCTCTCCTTTTCTCCTACTAGCTTCTCACAAATGCTATTTTCTTTGCACGTCTCGAAGTCGTTCTTATTTTATCGGCCGGCGAGGAATATCTTGGCGGCACAGTTAATATGGGTAAGTTGTGGTCAGTCACTTTAGCGGCAGTGTGGTTTCTTTGTTTTGCTCCAATCGATCCCCTTCTGCTACAGCATCAGTTGCGTGACACCTTTTGTATGTGCGTATGTGTCCACGGGAGTCTAACTGAACAGTTAAGTGATATCGGAAAAAATAACTGTTGTCATCTGGCTTATATGAGATTTTTGATCTGGGATTTAAATTCATTCAAAGAAAATTTTATTCTTAAATGGACGATGATAGGGAAAGCAAAGGAATTCACCGTATAAATTCACCACAAGAAATCGTCGCTCTCACGACTTACACTGGTGGTCAAAAATATAAATACACTCCTGTATTTCCCGGCAAACAGCTGTTTTTGACAAGTTTCAATACGTTGCAAGTAGTGGCACCTTCAGGAATGATGCGTTAAAGTCCGGAAAAGGTTTTCGAAGCAAGGAACGAAATCCTCTACAAATCATTTTTTGTCTGTTGCTTAAAGGGTAAGCTTTGCACTGGACAAAATAATAAATACAGTTTGTTAAATAAGTATTTTTGGCTATTTTTTGTGAATTTTTGGTCAAACTTGTTTCTTGAGGTAAGTTGAATACAAATTCTTCAAATTAGTGTGAAATTTCCCAACCCTTCAAACACATTCTGGTTCAAACATGGGGCGAAATAAGCACTGTTCTCCAGAACAGATGATTGATATTCAACGTTTTAGTGATGACCATTACTCTCTCCGTCAGATAGCGCAAGATGCTCAATGGGAATGGTACAGAATGCTCTAAAAAAGAAGAATAATCAAAAAAATCGAGCGCATCCACGGAAAACGAACCCGAGAACATTGGTTGGAGAGAAAAATCATGTGAACTTGTAAAAATATCCATTTGCGTCTTCTTCTATGATTTTACAGGAAACGGAGGCTGCTAGCGCAAGGACAATTCGTCAAAGATTAGTAGAGGCCAATCTTCCCACCCAATCGCCTAGAAATAAACCTCTGCTCAGTAAAAACAATATACGGAACCGACTAGATTTTGCAGACTGGTTTATACTGGAGCGGAGAAGAAAAAGTAGCGTAATATCCTATGGAGTGACGAATGAACCAGACGGAAAGGAGTATGTGTGGCGTCCTCTCAACAAAGCCTTGGATCCGCAATACACCAAAAAGACTGTTAAACATGGAGGAGGCTTTATTTTCATGGCACGGCGTAGGCCCAATACATTTGATTGAGGGCATTATGACCGAAAAGGGATACTTTGATATATTGGAGACCATCATGTTACGTTTCGCAGAAGAGAATTTGCAGCTCCAATGGACAATTCAGCAGGATAATGATCCGAAGCGTATTGTGAGGATATTCAAAAATAGGGTACAGTGTGAACAAACTTCACTTCTCAATTGGCCAGCACATTAATCGGACCTCAAACCTATTGAGAATTTATGGATACAAATAAAGAATAAGGTTTATCAACATAAACCGTGAAATAAAGCCGAACTGTGGGCCGTAATTAGGAGAGAGTCAGAATTAAAATCAAAAGAAAAGCTGTGAACGTTTAGTAGATTCAATGCCGAATCACTGTAAACAAGTAATTCAACAGAATGGCCAAGCGATAGATTACTAAAGTATAAATTTTAAGAAAAGGTGAAAACAAAATGTTTGTTTTGCAAAGAATCCGATTTTACAGATTTTCATTATATATGTATATTTTTTTGTCCACCTTGAAATAAAGAAAATTGAATAAAAGCAAATTATAGTCCCAATCCTTAGTAATCAAAACGCATTTTCTGCTATGAATATTTCCAACACATTCCACGTTATCATTGCAATAAATGGCATTACCTGCGGACTATTTAATATGACTCTATTCTGTTCAGAGTACTCCAGCGAGATTCTATTGACTTCGTCAATCTTGTCAACAAGAAGTCGGTTAAACTCAGCGCAATCAGTATTTCTTGGGGTTCTTTTTTCTCCTAGAGGGTTGTGGAAGTACCTAAAGCGAACGCAAAATGGCGATGACCTGAGAGTGAGATCTCACTTGATACAGACTATTCAGCTATTAATCTAACTATTCCAGGTGAACACAGTAATATGTAATTAACTGCATTTCTTTTTATTAAGGGCGACAAAAATGAAAAGAAAGATAAACTGAAGTGAAAATCGCATATTTCAGCCTACTATTTTCCCGGTACTACGCGTTGCCAATGACAGATGCCAGCATGAAAACTGTCTGAGCGTGGTGGCATCAAGAAAATTGTAAAACAAAAGAGAAGTCCTTGGCCTCATTGGTTTTTCATCATAGAAGGTTGTTGTCTTTTTGACTGAACTTAGTTCACAGATCCTGTCACCTCAATCTCTAAGCTCTTGTAAAACCATAATATAAGGGTTTGCCAGTTCTGCCAGTTTTTCATACCATACAGTCAGCTACAGGGACTATTCAGAGGCCAATTAGGTAAAAGAACGGTAAAAGAGCGCAGAAGCGAACAAATCGCTTTGGCAATACAAAATACTATTCAGCCTGTTCATACGCCAGCCACTTTGTGGCAGGAAGCAGAACTCTCAAAACAAATAAGCCTCATAGGAACCTGCCCACTTCACTGCCAGAAATGTTAACTTCCCATTGATTCTTTAGTCTTCGGAGCATGCCATAACCATTTATCCCAGCCTTTGGAAAACTTTCACATCGATCTAATATGAAAGCTTGCCCTTCTTTTACCTTCCTCAGCCTGGTAATGCGTCTTGTTAAGTTTGCAGCCCTAAATATAGCTTTTTTAATTTCCCATCTATAAAAAGAATTTCGTTCCGTATTTTCTGTCAGTCTTGGGGTCCTCTTTCGGTCCGGGACTAAGCTTATCTCCCGTCAACTCCTGGGAATGGATGATTACAAAATCGTCCGTGAGGGCACCTCTGATGATCCATACGTCAATAAACGAAGAACAGTACTTTTTGTCAAAGAGCAGGTCCCAACGCAAAGGTATTTGATTCCAGAACTTACGGTAATTTAAGCAATTTGGACTAGTTTTCAAATATGGAATGATGAAGTCATATTTGTAGTCATCTAGGCCAACAACCACTTGAGACGGTCTGAATTGGTTCAGGATGTCAACAAAATCCTAGTGGCAGTATCCTTTCTTGCGCTAATTATCGTCGAGAGTGATTACAATGCGTGTTCGCAGTTATGTGGGAGCAGCACCTGTGAAGGTAATGCCTATGGGTTGGCCATGAAGCAATAGCTGTAGGATACAGCAAGTATCACTAAATCCGAGCCAGCATTCCGTTGCTCATTTTCACAGTATCTTAGAACCTGGTTAGCTCCCCCACACATTTTAGCACTTTTGAATGCCAAGTCTATGATTTGGGATCTGAGCATTAGCTACTCCAGCTATACATGTATCGGAAGTGTAGCCTGAACTTACCGCAGACCCAACCTTCTTCATTCCTTACAACAGAGTCACTTGGGAGCAATTTCCAGCTGTTGTTGCAACACAAATTCAAAATCTCAATCTTGTGAAACTGACGAGGCTATTGATATGCTCATCATATTTTACCCTTTTCAGCTAATACAAAAAAAAAATCCATAATTTAATCCATTTCGCTGCAAAACATTATTCAGCTTCATAATAATCGGATATGTTTAAGACTACATTTTATCCACATCTAGCACACATTCCAAAACACGAATAGTAATCAAAACAAATACACTTTTGTCTTGATCAAAGACAATATTATCCTTATTATGGTCAAGACCAGAACCCCCGAGGAAGGTCTCTGAAAGGCTGTTCCAGGCTGAGATATGTTCCAAGAAATAAACAGAAAGACTAAGAAGACTAAGAAGTAATTTCACTTTTAATGGTAGTATACTCCCTGACTGTAAATCTACTGCGGATACTATTGCTGCTGCAATGTATCTAATCAATCGGGGAGAAAAATATAACTTTTGTCCCCAAAGTGATTTGGTGACTCTATCTCGATTCATTCCTACAAATCCTTCCATAGACCCCCAGCCACTAAACTTTTGTGAACAAAGAATCGTTCCTCACTTTGGTGTCAACCCTTTTCTCAAAAAGTCCTCAGGATTATTCTCTCCGATTTCATCTTAAAAAGATTTCTACCTGCTTCTTTGAACATTTTTGTATTCTCTATAATTCTTCTCTCAACTTTAATTCAAATACAGTTAATCCACATTATCAATGATAACCAAATTATGCTCGGGAATAAATTTAGCTTTGAAATCAAACACTTCACGGTGGACGACCGTCAAAATTGTTGACAGTTTCCGCAGTGGTAGGGGAGCATACGTCACCTTCAATGGGGTTTGCTCTGAAGAGTGTTCAATTAAATTGGATGTTCCTCAAGATTCGATCCTTAGACCGATTCTTTCCAATATTCTTACCGCTAATATCCCTGAAATCTCAAACAACTCTTTCACAGCTGTTAGCGTGGTCTGGTCATTTGGTCATTATTTCGAGCGAAAATTTTACCAATGGAGAATTTTAATATAATAAATAATGCATATCGATAGATATGCTATTGTGAGTGTCGAGTCGATGTCGATAATATCGACAGTTTGTCGATTGCAATTTGTTTCGCGACATTACATCGACAGGTAGTTGGATATGTGCAAAATGTAAGCTATTTTCTTGGAATATTCAGTCGCTTATAAAATAATTATTAAAGGGTGAAAATAACAAACGCCAAACAATTTGAACGTTTTGTATCTCTACTTGAGAATAACGAAGAGCTCACAAGAGGATTCGTTAAAGCTGGTGGGTAAAATCGCGAATTGAAGGATGGATGGAATAGTTTTGCAGAAGAGCTAAATAGCACGGGTCTATCAGTAAGAGATATAAGTGGCTGGCAGAAGGTTTGTTATTAAGATATCAAAATTCTTAAACTCGTATGACCTCCTCAGGTGTGGATCGATTTCAAATTTCAAATCGCAAAAAGATAATAAGAAACAATGGTAAAAAACTGGTGGTGGTCCGAACAAACAAGTTTATATCTCCCCTCTTCAAGAGTGTGTAGTTGATTTACTTAATTTAAATGTTAGCTGTGGCTGTGAATTCGGAACGCTGCGTATGAGTATGGAACTTGCATCGTCGAATTTAACTTGTTTCACAAGCAATCAAGCAACCTCAGTTGTAAGCGCTTTACCACCAGCTGCCATCGATGCAACTTTTTCAACGGAAAAAACACCTCGAGAAAGTAATCTTCCTCCGCAGACCAACTGGAAAGTAAACTCCGATTACTCGAAAAGCAAACTGAACTGCAGGAAAACATTAATAAAAATGTCGCAGAAACCCTGCACGTGGACAAAAAAAATATATTACTTTCAAAAATACAAGTTAAAATTGCTGGAGAAGTCCTTACAAATAAAGCAAAAAACCCTGCAGATTTATGAAGAAGATGCGAGAGACAAAAAAGACTTAGTGCGCAAAAATTGAAATAAAAAACTCTAGCGCACCTGAACCGCTAGAAACACTAATGTTCGAAGAACAGTAGAAGAATCGTGCAGGTTTTGAGTGCATATTCCACCACATGCGCTGCTTATTACGGCCAAATTGTTTCAAATGCCACGTTTAACTTTTGTCTCAAGAATGCATTATAACTCATATGGTAGAAGGTTTCAGATATTACCACTGGCATGAATTTCAACGTTTATGAGAGCAAAACACGGGTTAATTATATTCGTTATCAGTTGCTTATATCACAAAATTTTGAAAGCAGCATCTCATATAACATCAATGAAGAAAATGCTCAGTGCCTGCAGCACTGTAACTGAAGTTGGAGTTTGGGGCTGCGATCCGAAAAATTTGCAGAACTTTAGGAATTGAAACATCGGTTATTTATTTTCATTGTAAATGTTTCCGGTATGTAAGCATTTATTGATACTAACTGTAAGCATTTATTGATACAAAAGTAGCACAACCGACTCGTGCTGGCAACCTTTCGCCAGTATCAAAGCCAAGAATATATCACATCTGCTTCACGTTGTTATATTACATTTGAAGTTATAGGAGTATAAAGAAATTTAGGGTTACTTGCAGCGAGTTTTTTCAAATAATCGAAAGCTTAATATTTGCTGTTTATTGTCACTACAATATCATAACCAATTGAAAATTCTACGATAAAACCGCTTAATAAAGATATTGCAAACAAACACAAAACCAACAATAGCTGGCAACCCTATCATGGCTTTTCAACCAAATTTGTATTGAATAATGTTTATAATAGTTTCCAGTAATTGTATGAAATTCGTATTGATTTCATGACTGCACTGGAAGTTATAGGGCAAACAGTTTTATTTTCCTGAGCGAATTTTCAAAACCAAAGACACAAAAATTACCATAGCTGGCAGCACCAATCGAATTTTTCAACCAAATTTCTATCAAACAGAGTTTAGAGTAAGGTGCAGCTACTGTGTCAATTTCATGAAAATCTGGTAACTCATTCACATGTCATAGGGCAAAAAACATTTTTTTTTTCTTTGTAATTTTTCAAGATGGCACCACTGGAACAGAGTTGCCTACAATTCAAAATCGCTTCTATCAGACTTGGTCCTACTTAAGTCTTTTGCTTTTGTTGTGATTCAATGACTTTACTGGAAGCTATAGGGCAAAGAGCTTTATTTTCCTGAGGAATTTTCCAAATTTAAGACACCCAAATTACCATTTTTTCCACCGAATTTTTCAACCAAATTTTTATCAAACGTGACTTAAAGTAAGGTTCAACTACTGTGTGAATTTCGTCAAAATCGAACGATTCAATCAGAATTTATAGGGCTAAAAGCAGTTATCTTTTTTAGTGATTTTTCAAGATGGCACCACTGGCACAGAACCACCCGCATTTCAAAATCACTTCTATCAGACTTGGTCCTATTTAAGACCAATACATTCTGCAAATTTCAATAAATTCTGTTCGTCGGATCGTGAGTTTCCGTGAACAGAAGTTTTTGATGCTAAAAATATAGGTAACTTGGGCAAGGGTTACCAGGCGTGCCCGTTATACCATATCAATTTTTTTTTTGTTTATGTAAACAAAGCACAAGATTTACATATGAGTGGCTTTTTTTTTAAGAAACGACATTTTTTCAAGAGAGACGATGATTTGGAGGTTTTCACTTTCAGTGCCTGCCCTAGCTACAGGGTTGCCAGCACGCTCATTAAAACGTACACTAATCTACAACTAAATAAAACGAACATTTCGTAACCATGGAATAGCTCTGTCAAAAGTTATCGCAATTTAAAAATTTTAAAATTTTCCCGTTCTCTTTTTAGGCACCCAGCGCACACATGGGGTTAAAAAATTCCAAAACATTATCCGATTCACATGTAAAACTTGTTCGAAATTTATGTCGTCAACTTTATTTTTGCAAAAATTATTTGTGTACGGAATAATAGGTATATTAAAAAAATCACTAAAATGGCCGCCGGCGCCAAAGGGTTAAAGATTATTAACTTTTTGTGAGACCTGGCACTATTCTGCATATACACCAATGTGACCTGAAAATTTCAGCTCAATCGGATGGCGCGTTCCTGAGATTTTTTCACTGAAATTTTTTGATGATATATATATATATATATATATATATATATATATATATATATATATATATATATATATATATATATATCGAAATATGAATTTTTGGCCAAAGTGATTTTAATACTAATGTTCTTCTTCGAACATTAGTAAAAATGTATAAGTTGCAGCTTCAACGTTTGAAGTTAAATACAGATTTGTTACCAAATATTTGAAAACGTTAATTTAGTGTTAAGTACACTCAGCAAAATGTCATTTAATAGAATCAAATTTAAATCAAGAGCTGAAATTGCTTTGAAATAAAAAGCGAATCTTATTTGAATTCCACTTTATTATAAAAAACTCTAGCGCACCTGAACCGCTAGAAACACTAATGTTCGAAGAACAGTAGAAGAATCGTGCAGGTTTTGAGTGCATATTCCACCACATGTGCTGCTTATTACGGCCAAACTGTTTCAAATGCCACGTTGTACTTTGCATTATAACTCATATGGTGGAAGGTTTCAGATATTACCACTGGCATGAATTTCAACGTTTATGAGAGCAAAACACGGGTTAATTATATTCGTTATCAGTTACTTATTTCATATAATTTTGAAAGCAGCATCTCATATAACATCAATGAAGAAAATGCTCAGTGCTTGCAGCACTGTAACTGAAGTTGGTGTTTGGGGCTGCGATCCGAAAAATTTGCAGAACTTTGCGAATTGTAACATCGGTTATTTATTTTCATTGTAAATGTTTCCAGTATGTATACTAACTGTAAGCATTTATTGATACAAAAGTAGCACAACCGACTCGTGCTGGCAACCTTTCGCCAGTATCAAAGCCAAGAATATATCAAATCTGCTTCACGTTGTTTAATTACATTCGAAGTTATAGGAGTATAAAGAAATTTAGGGTTACCCGCAGCGAGTTTTTTCAAATGATCGAAAGCTTAATATTTGCTGTTTATTGTCACTACAATATCATTACCATTTGAAAATTCTACGATAAAACCACTTAATAAAGATATTGCAATTAAACACAAAACCAACAATAGCTGGCAACCCTATCGTGCCTTTTCAACCAAATTTGGCCTGAATAATGTTTATAATAAGTTTCATTAATTGTATGAAATTCGTATTGATTTAATGACTGCACTGGAAGTTATAGTGCAAAAAAATTTATTTTCCTGAGCGAATTTTCAAAACCAAAGACACAAAAATTACCATAGCTGGCAGCACCAATCAAATTTTTCAACCAAATTTCCACCAAACAGAGATTAGAGTTAGGTTTAGCTACTGTGTCAATTTCATGAAAATCTGGTAACTTATTAACATTTCATAGGGCAAAAAGCAGTTTTTTTTCTTTGTAATTTTTCAAGATGGCACCACTGGCACAGAGTTGCCCACAATTCAAAATCGCTTCTATCAAATCTGGTCTTACTTAAGTCCAATGCATTCTGTAAATTTTAGCTGTATCTGATTATTGGTTCGTGAGTTTCCGTGAACAGAAGTTTTTGATGCTTAAAATATAGGTTAACTGGGAGAGGGTTACCGTTCTTGTCCGACATGAAATTTCCAAAGTTTTATTTTGAACGTGTAGATAAAACATAAGATTAATATACAGATTGGTTTTATTGTAAGAAACGGACATTTTTTTGAATATTCGATGGTTTGAATGTTTTCACTTCCAAATTTTTTTTTGCAAAATGAAGACACCAAAATTATCATAGCTGGCAGCTCCAACCGAATTTTTCGACCAAATTTTTACCAAACGTGGCTTAAAATAAGGTCCAGCAATTGTGTAAGTTTCGTTAAAATCGAACGATTCAATCAGAATTTATAAGGCTAAAAACAATTATCTTTTTTAGTGGTTTTTCAAGATGGCACCACTGGCACAGAATCACCCGCATTTCAAAATCACTTCTATCAGACCTGGTCCTATTTAAGGCCAATACATGCTGTGAATTTCAAATAATTCTGCTTATCGGATCGTGAGTTTCCGTGAACAGAAGTTTTTGATGCTAATAATATAGGTAAATTGGGCAAGGGTTACCAGGCGTGCCCGTTATACCATATCTTTTTTTTTTTTTTGGTTATGTAAACAAAGCACAAGATTTACACATGAAAGGCTTTTTTTTGAAGAAACGGCATTTTTTCAAGAGAGACGATGATTTGGAGGTTTTCACTTTCAGTGCCTGCCCTAGCTACAGGGTTGCCAGCACGCTCATTAAAAGCTACACAAATCAACAACTAAATAATATCAATATGTTCTGAAAATTTCGTAATGATTGAATAGCTCTGTCAAAAGTTATCGAAATTTAAAAATTTTCAAATTTTCCCGTCCTCTTTTTAGGCACCCAGCGCACACATAGGGTTAAAGAATTCCAAAGCATTATCCGATTCATATGTAAAACACGTTAGAAATTTATTTTGTTAACTTTATTTTTGCGAAAATCATTTGTGCACGAAATAATAGGTATATTAAAAATATCACTTAAACGCCCGCCGGCGCCAAAAGGTTCACAATAACTGACATTTAAAGAGACCTGGACCTATTCTGCATATACACCAATGTATCCTGAAAGTTTCAGCTCAATCGGATGGCGCGTTCCCGAGATTATCTCACTGAAATTTTTTGTACATATATATATATATATATATAGAAATATGAATTTTTGGCCGAATCGATTTTAATACTAATGTTCTTCGAACATTAGTAAAAATTTATTTTCAAATCAAAATTTTTCATCTTTGAATTAAAAAGAAATGTATATGGAGCCAAATCATATTTTAAAATTTTTGAATCAACAATGTTCAAATATGATTTGGCGCCATATGATTTGGCGCCATATGATTTGGCGCCATTCTTTTTAATTCAATGATGATAAATTTTTATTTGAAAATAAAATTTTTATAATAAAGTGGAATTCGAATAAGATTCGCTTAATATTTCAAAGCAATTTCAACTTTTGATTTAAAGTGATTCAAAAAAAGTGTTAAGTGGTGAAATTTTTCTGAGTGTAGTAATCTGAAACTCTGAGCAGCATTGCGAATGCATCTTTTGAAAGTCTGAAATGCTGTATAAATCTACTCTTCATTAAATAAATCATAACTGTTCTAATGCAAAGTGCTTACTTCGCATTTTCCATATCCACAGAATTTGACGAGTCTCTAAGCCACATTCTTTTTCGCCTTAATTCTAGGAGGGCGGCTTGATTGTCTTCATCAAACTCGTCGTCAAAAAGTAAATCAAAAGAATTCATTTTACAAGCTTTCTAAAAAAAACATTGTTTTTAAAAAAAATTTCACTTGACAAATTGTTCAGAATGGCACTTTCGTTCACAATAGCAATCAATTCAAGCATTTTCCTCGATTTCAATATGGCAGTACTTATAAGTCGTTTCAATCGACTCTCGCAATACCAAAATGCCATCGACTCGACAACTTCGTCGATTATCGACTAGCAATCGACTCGACACTCACAATACGGGTGATAATTAACCCAATCAGAAACACCAGGTCCAGTCGTTTGCTCCAAGAGTATCCTCATTCCGCCGCAGAAGCAGAAGCTGCAAATTATTTCACAACAAGTACCAGTTACACTCCCTAATAGCTTCTAAATCATCCTACCTCCCTTATCAAAGCCCTTTCAAAAACTTTATGTAAAAAAATATAAAATGTTTTATGTTAAACATTGTTAAATCTATTATTTTTTTATTAGTTAACATATATCATTTTCAAATGTACTTTACTTATCAATTTATTTATTCATTAATATGTTTGTTTGTTTGTTATGTTAATATTGTTCTTTGCTTGGTTATTAAAAAAATTGAATTAATCGTCCTTTGCACACTTTTATTTAAAAGAAAAACAATGACAATTAAAATTAACAATATAAAAGGTAAATTAAAGGACGAATTTAAACATAAAGCTTAGTATTATAATCAATTGTGAAATTTGTTTCGGCGAAAATTTAGCTTTTTAGCGTGAAAAATCGCTTTAAAGTTGTTTTCGCATTGAAAATGAAGATAGCATTGACACATGTCTCCACCCATTTCAGGCCAATTTGGTATGTGCAGTTCATTCTTTCCAGCTAAAACGTGTCATTTGATGTAAATAAGTGTTTGATTTGAAAATTGAATTCTACCGATGTCTTTTCGATAAAAAAATCGATCGAAAATTGAAATGTTTGACATTTTATCCGTCAGAAATGAGCAGAGCCTCAGCCTTTCACCATAGTCAAAATTTTCGCTCGAAAGAATGACCAGATAATGGAGACTTTTCAAAATGTATCTTCAGGATTAATTCAATACCAGTCTTAAGGTGGTAAAAGAGTGCTATTTTCCGATAAGAACACCCACAGCGAAGAATCAGATAAGCGAACCGACTTGTGGTCTAGTCTACGTTATAAGAACTCGTGAGATGTAAATCTAATTAAAAATTTCTGCAAAGATCCTTATCTTTTACACCCAGGATGATGTAAAAGCGATTGTGAGATATTTCGCGGTAGGCAGCTAATAAGAAATAAAGATTGATAAACTACTAATTGTGTTGAAATTAATTATTTGATGGAACCGCGTCAGTTCCACTAGCGCAAAAATGTTTACAACTCCTGCAACTTGACAACCGAATGACCGATTGTTTACGTTTCATGGCTTTTTACCTTCTTCGCTTCTTCAGGTACATAAAACATATCTCGAAGCACGTTTCGTAGCAATCTATCTGCCGTTTGCCGATGCTATTAGCGTTTCATTCTTTTGTCCCCCGCCTGGCTAAATGTAAATTTCCTCCGGTTCGAACAAAGGGGAAGCGAATTGCATGTGCAGCAAGTGTGCTCATAAGCATTGTGCTACGGCGGCAAAGGGATTGGAAAACTGGTTACACGACGTCGATAAGTCCCGAGGGGTTCAAGAAAACAGGGAATCGTCGGAGAAATTGCATCCAAGCGATGAAAGAAACCTGTGCTTATGCCGCCGATATAATAGCGGCAGGCAGGTAAGAAGTCTGCCGGACCGGTTGGTACGGATGCGCTTGATGGGTGTTGGTGTGTTGAGCAAGTGCGCCCAGCGTGGGTTCGAAGAAGCAGGATAACCGAACTGAATGCACTTTTGCATGGCCGAAGGTGCGCATGGACGAAGCTGCAAAGTTGGTCGTGACGTGCATCTATTTACTTACTACGAAAGAAAACTTGTCTTGCAGACCGCTGTTATGTACCTAGCCAAAGGGGAAGCTGACGTCCAAAGAATATCGCCTCCGCGGAAGAACTTCGAGCCGATGGAGGTTTAGTCGATAATCTACCTCGCAGCATCAAAGCCGTGCTTGATGCGATTCGCGATTCCGCTCCTTCTTCAGAACACATTCGCGATACTAGGCATGCGCCAATTCCGTGCCATTTTGCCCATAAGAATAGTGTCGGGTTGACTGGCGACACCATCAATACACGCTCGACAAAAAGAAAACTTGCTTATGGGAAAATTGTTTCCCGGGGCGTTTTTTGGAGACAAGGAGGCTTCGCGTTCGATTCTGGAGCAGTGGCTTGCGGGCGCCGGTGGTTGTGTTGTATAATTCGGGAAAAGGGAACTCATGACCGGGAGTAAGGGCAAAGGCGACTTCTTGCTTTTGCTTTGCTTTGCTGGCTTCCTTGCCTTGTCTTGTTGCCAATCGACAATCTGCACTCGAGAACGCGAAAGGAACCTGAATTGTGCGGAGTGAACAAAGCGCCATCTTGTCGTTGTTAGTTGATTAGATTCCAAAGGATCTGACTGATGTCCTGTTTTTGAAATTACGATTTCTGGTGATTATTTGTGCTGTTGCAAGTGGTCGATTAAAGTGAAGAGTGTTTTATGAAAGATATATTTAGTGCTTCGCTTTTCACTGAAATTATTGTATAAGAAATGTGTTTGTTCATACATTGACCGAATCTGTGCGTTCATCCTCCGATTGAAGTAAGAAAAACTAAATTAATAAATCGATTTCTCAGTTCTGAAATCAATAACAAAGTGTATTATGTGCTGCGTTGAATAATGTAGGAGAAGTGTCCTCACACAGAAATGGATTATAATTTAATGTTTTGTAGCCGCTTCACTCCATTGAAACTTGTACAAGTTTCATAACAAGGTAGAGCATAAATGTTTAATAATTCTAAAAATATATATTTCTAAGTGGACGTCACTAAACCCACCGTTAATATTGATTACGTAATGTGTCGCTGATACCGGTGTTTCTGCGTCATATCAAAAGAAGGCTGAAGAAACTGTGTCGATTTGATGGTTATTAAGACTGATTTAGATGTGGAATTACTTTAACGATGATATTTACCAATTGAATCTCACCCCTTAACATTTTATCGATCGAAGAAAAAATAATACGTATACGTGTAGACGTTTGGTTTTTTTTGTAGGTTTTGATAAGTATTCGAGAAGATTTTCTAGCAGCAGTTTTTTTTCCTGAATCAGTTTGATTTAGTAGTGTGCAGTTGCTAATTGAGCTGGAAGAACTATAATTATCGCGTCGCTGTTTTTAATATTTACGTTCATACTAATAATAAACCCCATTCGTATATACTGTAAAATCATCTTGATGTTACGTTGTGAATATTTATAGTTTCTCTTAATCATAATAAAAAAAACTAAGATGATCCGTGTAAAACACAAATATCCTAGATGATCAATAGGGGGTAATCTATTCGGTTTAGTTGTCTTGACAATAATAGTAGTTCCTAATATATGGAGTTTATAATCCAACCGTAAACGAAAGGCTGGTCCATTATACGTTCTAGATCAGTATAATGTTTAAAATTAGTGATTCTTGCTACCGAAATAATTGCGCTCAACACGGTCTAGCAATGCAATAAACTCAAACTGATATCGTACTTCTCAACCAACTCCTAGTCCGGGGAAATATAACATGATGCTTCGGAAAAATTAGGGGAAATCTGAATTTTGGTGTGAGCTTTGGTACTAGCATGTTGAATAAAATGTCAAAAGTTCCCATCGATCTGAGAGCTGCGTTACTTTTTATACGGGGTCAAAGGTCACCAAAAGTGACCTTTCGCAAATATCTCAGTAACGGTCACGTCTTCAGAAAAATCATGTATGACGACTTTGTAGCTTAAAAACTTTCCTACAAAAAACATTTTATAACTTTTTCTTGTAGCCATAACTGTTTTTGAGATATATTGATCTAAACATTGGCTACTTACAGCATCCTCTTTCTCAACGGCATGTTGATATTATCCGATTTTGATTACGACTTGGAATGTTTGTGAGTTTGTTTTTCTATGTTTAAGAGGCCCATAAAAAAACATGTAAGCAAACTTATCAGCCACACTCCAGGGTAGATGGAAAAGTGTGCTCCGAAAAGTTAGTTATGAGCTATAAAATATAGCTCTCACTACGATAATATCATAACGGAGCATAACTTCACAATTATGGTTGCATATACTATGCAAACAGTACCATGAGCTATAGAATATAGCTACAAAACCTATATGAAAAATAGGTTTCTGCTTCATAGTAAAAGCTCATTAGCATTATGGGCTTTTCTGATATGCTGATAGCCTCAACTTTTTCTGTAAACAAAGTCTCGGCGCACATCATTATAGTCAGCTGTATAACATCAATGATTCTATAGCCTAGTGGGTAGAGTGTCAGCTCTTGTTATAGTTTATCACAATTTCGAAATTATCTATGTCTAGGAAATTCAAGTATCTCAAAATATACAAAAGGTCAGGCTTAGTTGAATACCTTGTTGCTTATCGTGAATTCAGAACTGACATAAGACTTCATATGTAAAATTTCACAATTTTGATACAGCAAACATTGAAAACAGTATGCCTTGTGACAACGGCAAACCTTTTTGACCCCACCGTAAAGATATAAATAACATTTCTCGGGCTTCCATTAAAACTGGAGATCAAGTTTCAACTACCTCTTAATCTGTTTGCTCAGTATTTTCCCTCGTGGTACTCTGAATCCTCCTCTTGAACTTTTTGGCAGTTTGTCGACATCATTTCTTCCTATTTCTTCTATTACGTTCTACGAGTATAATTAAGTCCATTATAAGCCAAATGAAATCATTCTCCAACGTAGGCACTGACGGGCTCCCAACGATATTTTTAAAAATGGCGAACTCTTCATTAAGTCTCTTTTTGACCATCATTGTTAATCAAAGTATGTCCGAATGTCGATTCCCTTTCTTCTGAAGAGAGAGTCATATATCGTCCAGATCAGGCCCGGCGGACGCCTTGGGCGGTGTGGGTAGTACTACCCACCTGGGAAATCAAACGGTGGATAATTACCCACCCTAAAATTTCGATTCTATATGCCACATTAATATAATGAAGAAATTTATAATTAATTTCTTTATTTGTGGTGAAGAAGAATGAATAAAATTTGAAACAAAGACAGAATTTACGAATGTCTTCAACAGCGAAATAACCACATTCCTTTAAAACATATGATATATGATGGTTTCCAAGGTACCCTAGAAATCATAAGTGTTGCCCACAAAATAGCATTTAAAGGCGCAAATTGTAGCCAGTATTACAGTCAAACACGCTTTCAATTAATTTTACATATTGCAATGTTTTACGATCGAATGGATGGTCTGAAGCCGATAGCCCCAAGCCAAATGCGGATTCTTGGAATCTACAGATCCACAAATTGCGGAGTTAAACTTCAAATCTCTTGACTAATCTTAATAAAATTAAATAATATACCACTACATCACGGACCCATCATACGAATCCGATTTGATGCAGACGAGCAACTTTTGGGTGACACGTACCCTTCCTCAGCACCCTTTCAGTGTCACCATAGAGAAAACCAATGCAAAGAGACACGAAATACAAAAAGAGATACAAAACACATAAAAAGGTGGGGTGCTTGGTTTTATGAGCTGGGGCCATCATATTATGACCTAGAGCGAAATGTAAGAAAACAGCGATGATGAACAAACATAACAGTTCATGAAAACTGGGCAGCATTGGATAGATGGAGTGCTTCTTTTCTTTGTATCCTGTTGCGTAGGGTATTTTTTAAGCGATATGTATTATGCTTAGTGTATTTCAATAGTCAGAAATTACTCTCTTTAGCGTGACGTGCCGGCTTTGGGTTTGTGTGACTGGTTATGAGGCTCTTCAGCTCAAATGTAAACGCCTGAGAATCATATCTACACAGCAACAAGAAGAAGAAAAGAATAAGAACAAAGAGTAGCAAAACGAAAGGAGAAGGCTCTTTCCGAATTGCCGCAGCGATATTCCGTGAACGAACACTCTATCGTGCACAGCATGCTTATGCTCTCGAAGTTTTATTTCTAGCTTCATCGCCATCGCTACTGAAACTTAATTCCAGCGAAATCGTTTTAACCGGACTGCACTTGCGAAGGGACAAAGAAAGAGAGCTAAGCAAGAAGAATGGTATAGCTTCACCGCTCACACTTTGAATCTTCGCGCAAATTTTTTAATGTGCATATTTCTACTTCATATTTCAAAGTCAAAGCTCTATCACGTGATTTAAGGTGCCGATTGTAGCGTTGAAAACAAAATAGACAGGTTCATCATAAAGTTGAAAAGTATTAATGAAAGACTCAAGGACAATACTTCCGAAGTCGCGAAATAGCCAAGCGATTCTTTTGTTCCTTCGACATCATCAAGCAGTCCCAGTGACAATTGTCGGTATGAACTTAAAACTAATACAGGTAGCGGTAAGTTCATTCTTTAAAATTTGGCTCATTCGGCCTCTAGTTTTCTCTACATAAACTATGTTGCATTATTTACTCTCTTTTGTGATTCACTAATGAAGTGGATATTTCCCCATAGAAACGTTACAGACAGCTAATATAAACATATGTATACATATACAAAATTTCTTATGGCTTTGTAGATTCCAATGTTTCCACATCACTTATACCCAAAGTATATCAGAGATGGAAAACCCAGTTCAAACGAGAAAGCTGAAACATTGTTGAAAAAAGATGTTTTCTCACGCTTCGATTTGCTTGTTTCTAAACTTAGGGGCTAATACTACCATCGTGCGGCAAACGTTTCTGGGTCAGTTTCAGGACTTCAAGCAAGAATGAAAGCCACTGCAATAAATAATTCACCTTTTACGTGTTATTTATGTACATTATGCTAATAAATGAATGATTGTGCAAATGTTAAATGATTTTTCAATATATCCCAGCCACCCACTTATCTACAATAATCGACAATTATTTACTACCCACCCCGGAAAAATGTGTTTCGCCGCCCCTGCTCCAGATGATTTGTTGTATGCTAATAAATGTCACCCAATATCGATTCGTCCATTCTTTTCCAAAATCCTTAAACGATACCTACATTAAATTATAAGACATGAATACTGGCATCTCATTGAAAAGGAACTACACGGTTTCCTTCTGGATCGCTCAATATAAACCAATCTTGTATACTTCATGAATTTCATTAGGCTTAATTTGAAGTTCAGGCTGTATACAAAGACTTCTCTAAATATTTTAACCAGAAACTTTTTTTCCCATAAGCTTGATGGATAAATGGATTTCTTTCCATAGGATAGAATCATACCTATTCGATCGATTTTTTTATGCTTGCTATGTCCTGTATATCACATATTTAGAGCCCAGAAACTTTATTCCACAAGGTTCTATGCTGGGTCCTCTTCTTTTCCTGTTTTATGTCAATGACCTGCCTCCGCTTCTTTCTTATCAGTGTCCATTTTATGCCGATGATCTTAAACACTTTGTGAACACAACGTCCTTTGAAGCCTGTCGTCTCCATAGTGATAAAGCCCCTCTCAGACCTTGGTTTCTAGCAGATGATACTTCGGATTGTCATAGTTCAACGACCGTGTCCTCCGGTACTGAAATCCGAGCAGCAACGCGCAGTGTTCGTGGACAGAGTGGGACCAATGATTCGTTAGTCTTTCCACTGTCCTTCGAGCCTCAGCTTTTCCACCGAATACCTTTTCAAGTGCTCGATACTCATCCATTCGCTGCATGTGATTAGCCCATTACAGCTTCCGCATTGTGATGATAATGGCTCACCAAATATTTAGTACAGATCGTAGTTGTAGCTTGTTTGCCAGTGGCTACTGTACCGTCCTGTTTCTATAATTCGTCTAAGGATCCGTCTTTCAAAGGCGTCCAACATGTTTGCAGATGCTTGAGTTAGGTTTCATTTTTCACATTAACAGCAGGTCTTATTATTAACATATAAGCTTGGAGTTATATTTTCCAGTGTATGCAGCAGGTCTTCAATGTAGTCAAAACGGAGCAAAAAATGTTATCATTTTCTCAAGTAGGTATGTAAATTTGTCCACATTTTGCAAATTAAAGACGTGTTAAGTTATAATTTGCCTATTGGGGGCCCTCATTTTTATTTTTTTCCATTATCTACTATTTTCAAATCTTTATCTACTATTTTCAAACTCTGGGGTTTTTTAATATTTTCTCGATACACAAGTCGAGTGATCACGATTGTATTTCCAATTATCGTCCTATATAACTTCTCCCATTCTTTAGTAAATTCCCCTAACGGATTGTATGTAACAAGCTCTATCCCCATGTTCAACCCTTCCAGCACCCCCCCCCCCCCCACCCCAAAAGTAGCATTAAAGTTTTAAGGACATAGATGCTCTGACTTCATTATCTGCGGGTTCACCTTCTACGTGTATGATTGCGTTTGTGTAAAGTTTTCCCACAATAACCCTTATAAGATCTAGAGGTTGAAGCTTGTAGAGAGCTTCATTCACAATTTTACAATTAACGTGAAAATGATTGTGAAATGATTGGTTCCACGTTTCAGCTTATCCCTGATTTAACTCAGATACCTATTCAAAGCTAGATTAACTCAAAGCTCGGTGCACGGTCTCTCGTCCGAACCTGGATTCGAAAAAGGGACCGCTTACACGCGTCTGTGTAGTCACTGTCAATTCCTGCTCTCCCATCTTTTTAATAATGTTCGAAGAACATTAGTATTAAAATCGATTTGGCCAAAAATTCATATTTCCATATATATATATATATATATATATATATATATATATATATATATATATATATATATATATATATATATATATATATATATATATATATCATCAAAAAAATTCAGTGATTATTTCTCAGAAATGCGCCAGCTGAAAATTCAGCTGAAACTTTCAGGATACATTGATGTATATGCAGATTAGGTCCAAATCTCACTAAATGTCAATTATCTTTAACCCTTTGGCGCCGGCGGCCATTTTAGTGATATTTTTAATATACCTATTGTTCCGTCCACAAATGATTTTTGCAAAAAGTAACGTAACGGAATGAATTTCGAACGTGTTTTTAATGTGATTCGGATAGTGTTTTGGAATTTTTTAACTCCATGTGTGCGCTAGGTGCTTAAAAAGAGAACGGGAAAATTTAAAAATTTTTAAACTGTGATAACTTTTGATAGAGCTATTTAATCATTATGAAACTTTCAGAACATATTGGCATTATTGAGTTGTTAATCTGTGTATCTTTTAATGGGCATGTTGGCAACCCTATAGCTACGGCAGGCGCTGAAAGTGAAAACCTTCAAATCATCGACTCTCCTGAAAAAAGGTCGCTTCTTGGAAAAAAAGCCACTCATATATAAATCTTATCCTTTGTCTACACAGTCAGAGTAAAAAACTTGAAAACTACAACGGGCACGCCTGGTAGCCCTTTCCAAACTAACCTATATTTTTAGCGTGAAAAACTTCTGTTCACGGAAACTCACGACCCGATAATCAGAATTATTTTAAATTTACAGAATGTATTGGTCCTAAGTAGGGCCAGATCTGATACAAGTTGTTTTGAAGTGTGGGGAATTTTGTGCCAGTGGTGCCATTTCGAAAAATAACTGCTTTTGGCCCTATGAATTCTAATGCAGTCGCTCGGTTTTGACGAATTTCGCACAGTAGTTGAACCTTACTTTAAGTCACGTTTGATATTAAATTTGGTTGAAAAATTCGGTTGGAGCTGCCAGCTATGGTAATTTTGGTGTCTTAAATTTGGAAAATTCCTCAGGAAAATAAAGCTCTTTGCACTATAGCTTGCAGTAAAGTCATTGAATCATAACGAAATTCAAATGGCAAATTAAACTTATTGTAGGCAATATTCAGTGGAAATTTAATTTCAAATTAATGATGGGTTGCCAGCTATGGTGGTTTTTGTATTTTTTTTGGCATACCTTTAGTAAGCGATTTTATCATAGAATTTTCAAATCGTAGTGATCTTATAGTGAAAATAAACACCAAATATTAAAATCTAGAAAATTCGAAAACTTTTGCGAATGGTAGCCCTAAATTTCTTTGCATCCCTATAACTTCCAATGCAGCCATTGGGTCAATACGAAATTCACAGAGCAGGTTGACTTCAACGTAAGGCAGATGCGACATATTTTTTGCTACGGTGCTAGCAAAGGGCTGCACGCACTAGGACTTTTTGGTATTTTCGTTGCAGTAAATGCTTGCAATAAGTTTTTTCATCGCACACATTTGTAATGAAAATAAGTAAACAATGTTTAAATTTTCGAAGATCTGCACATTTTTCGGATGACAACCCCAAACACCTTTCTATCGCTGTAAATTTCGATGAAGTCACCGAAATTAAAATAAGCTTAGATTCTTTTATTACTTAGGGTGTATTAGCTTTAAGTAGGAGAAGTAGCTAGTGGTAGTGGCCTTAAGTAGCTAGTGGTAAAATACACAATCAAAATCTGCACAAATCCTCTACTGTTCTTCGAACATAAGTGTTTCTAGCGGTTCTGATGCGATAGGGTTTTTTTCCGCTTCTATTACTCTTTTTAATACATGACCTACTTTCTATCCTTAATTTACCTTGTCTTTTGTATGGTGATGACTTCAAGATGTCTAGAATAATTGAGTCGCTCCAAGATTAAGTTAGCTGCAAAATTATTTAAGCACACTGTCGCCAATTCTCTAGCTCTAAATGTCTCGATATTATATAAGATATCTTATACCCATAGAATATTCCCTTTGTTGTTCTCTTATCATATTTCTGGATCTTCTCTTGGTGTGGTCAATAAATTTTAGAATCTTGGCGTCGCATTTGACAATAAGCTTAGATTTGACTAGCAAATCATACCTATTATCGCCACAAAGTCTTTTCTATCCGGTTTTGTGCTCAGAACATCAAAACTCGCAAAAAACGAGGCTGAAATTATTTTTCAATAAAAACTTGTATTTATCTATATTATGAATATCAATCTTCTGCCGCGTTCACCTTAGCCATCTACTAATTATATTTGATTCTTATTTTACTGTTATTACTAAATTGCTGCCTCGCCGCTTAATCATTCCTCTTCTCAGATATCTTCACCTCCAAATCATTTATCTTTTCGAATTTAAATTTAATCTTTCTTTGCTTTTCGAATATTTGATTGTATCTTATGATTGTTGTTATTCTTCCTATAGCTTGCATTGTTATCATTGATGTTGTTGTTTTTGTCGCTATTATTTTTATTAAAGCCAAGGTCAATGTTCTGACTACAGAAAAACCGCATTCGCCAATCTCATCAAAACAAGCACTTTATGTTCTTTTTACGCGTTTCACACTCTATTTCGATAGCTGTTTCTATTCCCTGCTTGTTTTCATCTTCTTCGTCGTCGTCGTTGTCGTCTTCCACCTTCATCAATTTCGATAGCTTAGGTTGAGAAGACAAATGTCAAACAAACAAACAAGCAGGCAAACAAAATACTGTGCAAATAAAAAATAATAAAAGTGTGAAAAACTCTGCACTCATATTTATAATCCATACGATGTAAATACAAAGTAAGGCTGTGCGCGAGTTTGATGTGCTAATTAGGTTTATTAAATATTGAAAGCACGTCTTTCTTATTTTTGTACGATATTCGGTTTAGGTACATATTATGCGTATCACATGATGACAAAAAAATTGGTTTATGTTGTTGTTTGTGATGTCCCAATTTTTTTCGGCAATTTGATCTAGAAAAGATGGTAAAACGAGTGAAATTGTGAAATTTTTATCTATGTGACTTGTTGACGTTAGACGAGAAACAGATAAGTGCTGATATTTGGAAGGCATGTGAAGATAGGAAGGTTGCATGTTGTAATGAGTGTAAATGCTTAAAAGCTATTTCAAGTAGATAGAAGTGCAATCATTTGGGCAAAATATATAAAAATGAGGGAACTCTCAGCATTTATAATTTTGCCTAAATAAGGTCTGAAGTAGGTTTGTACAAAAGAGGGTTTGAGGTTTTCTTGGCAATTCACGCGCAGATAAATCAAAAAATTATTGGATGAAGATGTTTTGAGCTTAGAAGTCAGTAGTATTTACGGGTTGGGTACAAAATCTCGTATTACAATATCCCGTTTACAAAATCCCGATTACAAAATCCCGATTACAAAATCCCGCATTACAAAATCATGTATTACAAAATCTCGTATTATAAAATCCCGTAATACAAACTCCCGATTTAAAAATCCCGTAGTTTTGCATAATATAGAATCAGAATCTATATTATGCAAAACTACGGGATTTTTCCTTCAACTCTTTTTTTACTGTAGCTAAAACGACGATAGCTAAAATTAGTGGAGGAGAATCAGAGAAGAAAAATTTAGCAAGGTACCAAAATTAAAAAAATTATTAGAAAAAGGTCTGAAACTGAAACAATCGATTATTTGAGAACAATCGCGTAAAATATGTCTTATGTTGAAATTTAATCCTAAATAAAAACTTAAATCACTATGTTTTTGTTATTTCATTATATGAATAGGTTTCATCGCACGAGATTTTGACTTTCGGGATTTTGTTGATTCGGGATTTTGTGATTCGGGATTTTGATACGATACCAGTATTTACATTTACAATTTCAACAAATAAGTGACCAAATTTTGTAAATCAACTGACTGGCGCATGTAAACGTAAGCTCTTGAAATGGGAAATGCAAACAAATATTATTATGCGCAAAGATATATTTAATAATTAGATATTTTGCATATTGACGAAAAACGTAAGAATTCATTAGAAATTTGCTAAATGTTTTCTTTGTGATGTTGAGTCTTGCACGAAAGTACTTGTTTAATATTGTTCAGAATTTCACAGGAACTGGTTGTGTTATTATTTTATACTGCTGCTCACTACTGATTTTGGATATTTTATTTATTCCGCCAGAATTAAGGTTGCAGTTGTAACTACTTAACGATTTTTTTTTACTTATCTATGGGGTACGATAGGTTTGGTTATTTTACGCGGCTGGCTCTTCCAAATTGAATCTGGGGAAGGTGCATAAGCCTGCTGTCATGCTGCATTGTGTATGGGACAGGGCTTATTAAGTGGGGAGCCACTCCAAGTCCTTTATCAATTGAGTAATTATTTTAGGTCCACCGAAGCTACTTGGGTTGGCTATGCGAGAGCTATTAGCCAAAGGACTGCTTCCTTCTTCCAGGAAGGGCTGAGCATTAGAAGGTGAACAACTATTATTCCTTCCTCCTCGCATCTAAAGCTCTAAAAAAGTCGTTATCAGGGTCAGCCAGCCGCGATGTATTCCTGCCAAATAGACAGTGTTCAGTTAGGACAACCACCACTGCACGGAGTTACCCCCATCGTAGCTGGAAGTTCCCTAGTGCCATCAATATCAAAAGTTCTCAACAATTTTCTTGCGATCGTACAAAAAGATTATTCTACGTACGACCATCAGGATGATAGCTGAGAGTCTTCACAGCACTTCCGGCAAAAGTGTGCCAGAATTTACAAGTTGATCCACTGCACAGTTCTTCTTAATATCCCGTAGTATCTTTAGGCCCTGGCACCCAAAACAGGTGCATACGACGTACGGTATTTGAAAACGAACTTTCAGGAGGTGTCCAGCAAAGGAACTCCAGCAAAGAACTATATAACCACTTGGCTGTCAGTAAAAATGAAAATATTCACTCCGAATGTCTGATTACACAAGAGCTAATTGGCCGGCTAAACTTCCGCCTGAAACACGCTGGAGTCGTCCGGTAAGCGAAAAGGTTTCAATTTTAGATGAGTGCAAAATAGAAGGCACTCTTCTCTGTCATTCAGTTTGAAGCCATCAGTATATATGTCCACAAAATCTGTTCCTAAGATTAAAACTATTCCCCAATCCTTTTTTTCTATGATGATGCCAAAGCTCAGGGAATGCCCTATTATGCTATAGCACAGCCTTGGCAGAAGCAAATTTAAGGAAAGTGGAGAGGAAGGGTTGAGTTTGCAGGAGATAGCGATGCACGATTCGTTTGAACAACTGAGACTCATAGTCGGTGGGGAAAACAGTAGATGGTAGGCTGTTCCATAATAGGAGCATACAAGGGAGCAGACTTGATATTTCATTAGAACAAAGAACTTAGTAATAGCGATAAAGAAGAGAAAGGCAGCCCACATTACGTCGGTGTTCAAGGGATTTAATACGTGAAGTAATAGTTTCATTGCCAATAAGCTTGAAAGCTTTGCGTTGGACTTTGTCTAGTTCCGCTAAAGCAGTGCGGCTTGACCCAGTCCTTATATGGCAGTTATACTTGCCTCTCTTAAGAGAACCTAAGCATTTCATGGAATTTTTCGAAATTTGAAAAATGTGGCCGGTCTAGCTTAGTTTCCTGGAGATGTTAAATCCTAATAGGCTTAGCGAAGGTGATTCAGAAATATCCACACCATCAACGGAAATAGTGTGGCTAGCAGGAGGAGGGTAAGGCTTGAGCCAAAGACGACAGCATTGGCTTTTGGACGCATTAAACACAACACGATTCGCTGAGCCCCAAGCGATAATGCTTAATAGGTCCCTTTTTAGCGATGCAAATATGTGATCCCTACTAACAAAAGTAGCATTTCCGCGAGAGTCGAAAAAGAGTAAAGTCAAAAGAGTATGCGAAGTCAAGGGTGCTGTCATCGGCAACACTATGAATCGGATTGAAAGTGGAGGAAAGGAGGTCATTTAGTTAGAGAAAGAACAGTACTTTGCGGAACCTCGGCATTGGTGATGTGAACACAGGATTTGAGTCGATCCAAAACAACTTGAAAGGAACGATCTACGAGAAAACTTTCAATCCACTTGACAAAGACGGAGTGAAGATCAAATGCACGAAGCTTGTCTAATAGGGCTGGGTGCCAAACTCGGTCTAACGCCTTCAAAATATCAAGAGAAACGATCATTGCTTCAACAAAGTTATGAAGATAACGGTTCTATCTCTCAGTGAGAAATGTAAGTCCCCAGTGGAGCGTCCAGAACGGAAACCATGCTGGCGGTCGTTGATTAGATGATTCAATTCAAGATATTTCATTAATTTTGAGTTCACGAGTGATTCAAATACCTTAGACAGAACCAAAACGATTGCAATAAGTCGTTTTGCTTGAGAGATGGTTGTCTAGCTATCCTTTTGCCAATTATATTAAGAAAACCGGTGAAAATATAATCCACGACCCAAAAAAATTCTTTGATTTTGTAAATATGAAGCGGAAAGTCACCAGTTATCCATTGTCAATGTCCTATAATAATATCACCTCTGCTTTTCCTAAAGATATCTGCGATTTATTCGCAGATAATTTCCAGAGAATTTTCAATGTATCAGACCCAGCTAACTCAAACCTTGCTCCTTCTAATTCAGCACCAACCACTTTTCTCAGCCAAATTAAAATATCACGCGAAGAAATACGTAAAGCTATCTTGGAGCCCGATTGCAACAAAGGTCCTGGTCCTGATCTCCTTCCACCGACTTTCCTGCGTAGGTGTGTAGAGCAGCTAATAACACCCCTGCATATATTCTTTGACAGGTCACTTTCATCCGGTGCTTTCCCATCCTCTTGGAAACTTTCATATGTGACACCAATTTTCAAAAATGGCGATAGACGCTGCGTCGAAAATTACAGGGACATTGCCATTTTATCTTCCATTCCAAAACTTTTTGAAAAGGTTGTATACAGTAAACTTTCCCCACTAGTTGACTCCCGTCTGAATGAGCAACAGCATGGCTTTAGAAAAGGTCGCTCAACTATCACAAACTTGACAATCCTAATTTCGGACGTTTTGTGTAAAATGGAGAAACGCTATCAAATTGACGCAGTCTATACTGACTTTTGCAAAGCTTTTGACAGAGTTGACAATGCTATATTGATCCTTAAGCTGAACAAATTCGGACTTGCTGGATCTTTACTAAGCTGGCTAAGTTCCTACCTCCACAGCCGAATCCAACTCGTAAAATTTCAAGGAATTTTATCAAAAAATATATTTGCTACCTCTGGTGTTCCACAAGGTAGTAATCTTGGCCCACTTCTCTTTAACATATTCATCTCGGATCTATCTGACGTCCTGTCAAACATACCTCACCTACTGTATGCAGACGACCTCAAACTGTACCACACTATTGAATCTAAATCTGATGCACTTTTCTTTCAATCCAAGCTTGATTCTCTTGTTCAGTGATGCAATATAAAGAAGCTCTCGCTGAATATTGATAAGTGACAAATTATAAGTTTTAGCCGTAAATGCACGGTTACACAGAACATCTACTTTCTCGGCAACAACTTATTAACTCGCGTTGATAGCGTTGTTGATGTCGGTGTTGTGATGGATGTGAAACTTCGTTTCACCTTGCTCTACGACAAAATTCTTTCCCGTGCGAATAACAACTCGGCTTTTTTAAGCAATGAGCCAAGGAATTGAAAAATTTGTGGGCCACAAGACCATTATACACTGCATTTGTACGCCCTCTTCTTGAATACGCCTGTATTATTTGGAACCCAGCCTTTGAAATCCACAGTAACAGACTCGAGTCCATTCAAAAACAATTTTTACTTTTCACCCTAAGAGATCTGTACAACCCTTACGATTTCGAAAATTTACCCCCATATGAGTTTAGACTGGGTCATTTAAACTAAACTTCACTTGCATCCAGAAGAATGATGATATCGGCCTGCTTCACATTTGACGTAATTAGAGGCGTTATTAGAGTTGAGTTCATTAATAGTAAATTTGTGATAAATATCCTCTTAAGGAACACCAGGTCCAATCGTTTACTAAAGGAATATCCACATTCCACCATATACGCAGCTAATGAGCCGGTGAATAGATGCTGCAGGGTCTTCAACGGCTTTAGCAACCTTTATTCCCCAACGTTTTCCAAACTACCCTTCAAATCTTCCCTTATCCAAGCCATTTGTACACCATAATTTTTAAGATCTTGTTTAATCATCGTTTTTAATTGTTATTCTTTTATTTCATTGTTATTTGACTTATTGTCTATTTCAAACTTATTTGTTTACTCAATTAGTTATTTATTTATGTGTTATTTATTTGTACCTTGCACTTTTTTTTAAAATAGTTTGATATTTCATATTTATATATATGTATTTGTATGTATGCCTTGTTTGTCTAATAAATAAATAAATAAATAAATAAATACTTCCGTTAATAATGAGACTGCTAACCTACGTCCTTCCTTGGTACTTGTGAGGGGTGCGTTCCCACAAACGTTGTCGGACCTTATGCAATCGGCGCTGAACCATGTCCAAACCTGGGCCAGAAGAGTCGGTCTTAGGGTAAACCCGACAAAAACCGAACTTATACTCTTCACAAGGAGACACAGGGTACCGGCTATTACCACGCCTAACCCCAACGGAATAACATTGGAACTTGCTGATAGTGTTAAATATTTGGGCCTTATACTAGACAGGAAACTGAACTGGGGGGCTAACGTGAAGCACAGAATTGATAAGGCTCGCGCAGCACTTTTTGCTTGCCGGTCCGCCTACTCCAATACCTGGGGTCTTAAACCTAGGGCGGCCTATTACATATTCACATGTGTGGTGAGGCCGATTTTGGTGTACGGAGCGATCGTGTAGTGGAAGGCAACGGAGAGCAAAACTAATAGCAATGAGCTAACAAGACTGCAAGGATTAGTCTGCATATGTATTTCGGGCGCTTTAAGAACCGCCCCAACGGTTGGGTTGGAAATGATTTTGGGACTCATGCCCCTAGATCGATTCATCTTTAGAAGCGCAAGCCTAGCGGCGATACGCGCTAAAAGTTCCGACATGTGGAACGATTCAGATCAGCGGGGCCACATCGGTATTCTTACAGAATGCCGCAAAAGATTTGGGCTCGTTGAAGACACGGACCACATGAGCAAAATAATACATCTTGACAGGAATTTCCAGGTCAAGATACCCACAAGAACAGACTGGAAGAAAAAGGAAGCTACCACCGATGGGGGCGTCTGGATTTATACGGATGGGTCAAAGACGGACACAGGAGTTGGCTCGGGCGTGTTTTCTACGGATCTGAGCCTTAACCTGTGGTGTAGACTGTCGGACCATGCTACCGTCTGAATTACATGCTATACGCATGGCAGTTGAGTCCATTAGCGGAATACCAACCAGACCAATGACGATTTGCGTCGACAGCAGAGCAGCCATTCTCGCTCTTGCGTCTTACATATGTTCTTCAAAAACTGTTAACGCTTGCAGAGTGGCACTCAATGAAAAGGCAAGGCATATTCCTATCCGGATTATGTGGGTGCCAGGGCATAGTGGAGTCATAGGCAACGAAAAGCCGATGAATTGGCGAGGAAAGGTTCAGGAGCTAGCAATAACCCCTGCATCACTGTACCACGGTCAATCGCTGACACCACAAGCAAACTTGATGCCGCCATATGGGCCAAACTGAAGTCCGAATGAGAAAACAGGTTGGACTGCAGGGTAGCCAGGACATTATGGCCATCACCTGATCTAAGCAAAAACAGGGAACTGCTCAAGCTCAGCAGAAACCGCTTGAGAACCACGGTCGGCTTGCTCACAGGGCACTGCCTTACCGCGTCTCATGCGAAAAGAATGGGACTGACATCCAGCAATTTATGCAGGAGGTGCGAGATGGAAGAGGACACCATCGAGCATACACTCTGTGATTGTCCGGCCCTAAATAATAAACGCCTCAAGATTTTTGGTTGTTAACACTTTCAAGGGTTAGCAGAGGTGGCCAGTACCGTCACGCTGAGTCAGCTGATCCAGTTTGGCGAAGCGGTCACTTGGCAGCTCTAACAAGCCAGCGGAGGGTGGCAAATGGGCCCAAATTGGTGGCCTAATGCAAGCCGCGTTCCCGCAGCAGCCCTCTTTACTAACCTAACCTAACCTACGTCTTTCCTTTATCATTTTCAGATTAACAGCCTTGAGTATGGTTGGCCACCAAACTATAATTCCGTACATTAGATTTAGGTTCACTATGCTAGTGTAAATACAGGCAAATATACGAGGTTCCAGCTCCCAAATTGCCCTTATAGCCCACTTACAACTGTAAAGTGCACCCAATACCTTGCTAGCTTTTTCTACTATATTTCCTGTCCATAGAACTTTGAAGTTCAGAGTAAGTCCCAGACATTTTACTCTATATTTGAGGCTAATGGAAGTTGTTTTGAACTTCAGTAGGTCAAAACTTGAAAACCTATATTTTCTCGTGAAAAGCAATGTAAGCTCGTAGGCCCCACTTTTGGTACCATTGCGGAAAAAATATGATGGAGATGAGATTTCCATGAAATGGCAATAGCGATGTCATCTAGATACGCTATTACTTTGCATCCATTTTGATCAAGTTTCGTTAGAAGTTAACTACTGCTAAATTCTAAAGCAAGGTAGACAGAACACTGCCTTGGCGAGTGCCTGTATTTACGAATCGGTTGATGGTTGAGCCACCCAGAGATGAGTGTAGTATCCAATTTCTGTGTAACTGATTTATAAGTTCGACTAGCTGCGAGTTAATATTCAGGTTCAGAAGAGCACCCAATGCTACCTGAGAATGCACATTATTCTCAGATCTATGTCCACAAAGGCAGCCAACATAGATTCCTTGAAAATAAGCTCAGTATCCTCTACTAAGGCAAGCAATGCTGTTTTCCAATATTTTTCAATCTAACACCCCACACACCCCTCTCTAAAATCTTTAAAAGAAAGAAGCAAAGACAAAGCGGTCTAAAGCCCTCAGGTTTAGCAGTTGATGCTTTCCCAATTTCAGTGATTACCACAACTTCAATTTCCTGTCAACTGCTGGGAATGCACGAAAACCCTAAGCCGGCGTCATGTATGGGCATGAGCCAAGGCATAGTGTCGTCAAAAGTATGCTGCACGTCAGCATGGATGAACGGCTTATCTTATATAGTAAAGCTGAAATAGCCTCCTCACTATCAGGAAAGTAAGTATTCATTAAACTCTAAGCGTCTCACAGCTGCTTTGAGTCCAAATTTTTTTGGGCCCTTATATACAGCCCAGAGCGACATGATAACGACTAGCTTCATTTTTACCTTCAATACTAGTGCACAAGGATTCCCATGCATCTTTTTTTGACTTATACACTTAAGTTAACTTTTTAGTACCCTTTTGGCCAAATTGAAATCCTTGCATTCACTTCGAAGAGCCACAATATACCTAGTTGAAAAATATATACCTAGTTGACTTTCAGGACTTCATACATAATACCACTATTGAATCCAGCATTTTGAGAGTTAGTGCCTTATTTAGATCATTGTTCCACATGAGGATAATTTTATACTTTTGAGTAACAGCTGCAGATGTGACACTGATACCGAAGGTTGAACATTTTTACATACATAAAAATATAGGTAATTCAGATAAGAGTTACCATTCTCATGCGATAAGAAATTTTAATTTTCGCTGTGAAGATAAAACATACAATTAATCAATCGCTGGCATTTTTTACAAAGCAAAAAAATTTTCAGGAATATATTTTGTTTCCGCAACTGCCGTAGGTGCGGCGTTGCCCGTATATTTAACGGAAACCCTACAAATGTATTTCTTTTGCCAGCTGATGTGTCCTTTGAATTTCCTAAATATCTAATATATGTAGGGGAATTATCGCAATTTGAAATTTTACAAAATTGTTTGCCTACTTTTAGGCACTTAGCGCCCGCATGTAGTTCCAAATTTCGTAGCATAAGCACATTTCCCCTACTTTTCCGTTTATTTAAAAAATTGAAAATGATTGACCATAGACTTTTCAGCCACGTGTATGTCTCATCCACTATACTGTTACTACATAAGTCACCTTCCAGAAACCCCACCACCGTTATCCACTTTGAACAAACCATTATTATCCATTTTCTAACCTGATTGCAATTCTCATTCAAAATCAATTTCAATCCGAAAATAAAACCACGGCAGGTGCAAAAAGGACTTACATTTGCAAAAAAGACACATACATTTGTTTTGTGCAATGTACTTTTTCAGGGCCCTCTATAAAGTCGAGACCATTTACAGTAGAAGGTACGGTAAGAGACAAGGACTAGCTAGTAACATTTGTCCACAAAGAACTCACGGACGATGCAAACCGACCTGGGTTGGTTCCATTTCAAGGAGTTTGCACGATTCGCTGTGCTGCGTTCACGGTTCCAAGGTGCTTTCACTAGCGTGCACACATATGCTGGTACGTGTGGAATAGTAGCTGAATATTTTATCGTATTTGGTGCCATGCTGTCGTTGCAGCCGTGACGCTAAAAGCCAATCAAGAGGGTGGTTTACAACGCGGTATAAATTTTTTGCATTTCAGAGGAATTAGATTAGGGACACGAGACTGGCAGTCGTCGACTGCCAACTTGACGTCAGCAATATGTCGTGACTGACGAACTGGCGGCGAGCGCGAAATTAATTACTTCCCGAAATTTTAGAACGGTCCTGTCTGCTGGCCCACACAACGAACAGTTCTATGGTTTTAATCCATGATGAATTAGAGGCACTTAATTATTTACAAGACTTGAAGAAAGTTGCGGTGGAGGCGAGAAGTGTGTGAATAACTATGTGCATATATATTTATGTGGTCTGATAGTATCTAATCTGTGAAAACACGCAAGTTTCTGGGGAAGTTAATTTCGTACATTTACATGTAGGTATTCGCACGTATGTATATTTGATGAATGCGTATATTTTGCGATTTTTAGAGATACGAATTGGAAGATGCCGGCTGTTTCAATAAATTATATGAAAATTCGGTAAATAAATGCAATAATATTAATTCATTAATAATATTAAGTTTTCTGTGAAATCCCAGGTGAAAGTGAATAGCTACAGATAATCACAGATATACATATATGGAAATATAGGGAGAGGTAATCGTTGAAATGCCATCACTTTTTGAAAACTTGCTCTTGAAAAGCTCAATATTGTGGAGGAAAATGTAATCTCAAAATTACCATAGCCATGATTGATTATCTATTCAAATTTTCTCCACTTAAAATCATAGTTCTGAGTCGATTTGCTCAGAACTCTAGCCAATAAACAATGTTCTGCTCCAATACATTTAAATTCAGTGAAAAATAACAAGCTGAATTAAACTCAAGTACAATATCATCACCGAAATCCACCCCATAGGACTACAATAGAAACCACCTCAAAAGTATTATGAGATCCTGTTCAATCTTTGACTCGATACGATTCGATCTATACCCAAACTGACAGTACATTCGCAGATGTACCAAAAAAAAAACTCGAACCTTTTTATCCAACCGGTTTCTCGGGACTCACTTTTCAACTTCAGGTGTTTGGGCACAGGTATCGAAGGACTTACGTGTTTTCAACTAATCGATCTACACACCCACTCTTACACCAATCCGAAACCCTCACAAAATGCACTAATCTTTCGTTTTATCTCCTTTTTCAGCACGCGGGACGTATGGTTTTCTTTAATTCACTGTTCTACCTGCCGCTGCAACCGAGATACATTTTTAGATGATGTCATGCCGTAATACATCGTACTCTGGTTGTCCAACGAAATATTTACAAGTGCGAAATCAAATTTGAATATTTAACATTAATTTTTAAATTTAAAAAAAAATTGAGTATAATTAACTCGACATCTAAATTAATATTTTATCCGATTTTATTTAATTTGTGTTTCTGTGATGCGATCAGTGCCATTTTATTCAATGAAATTGAAGAGAAGCAATGGAAATGTGTGAGTTGTGGTACAGAGTGTAGTGAAATTGTTTTTGAGTTGATGATTTGGTGAGTTTGGAAGGAATGCAACCAAGATACGACGACAGTATGAATCGTAGTAAAGAGGATGTATCAGCTGCTAGTCGATTCGAGGAATATCGTCGTGCAGCGAATTTGAGTCAGGATCGAGTAGAGAATTTCAGGCGAAGGTAAGTTTTGAATGAGATTTTGTTGATTTGATTTTTTTGAAATGTATGTGTCTATACACTCGTACCTTACATAATAGATATTGAGTTTTAAGTACTGGCTTCAAAACACAAACCAGATCGTTACTTACATACATTAATAGGTTTTTTGATTTATGAGATGGGAACAGAGTTTAATTTGCTGAGAGTACTTTTAAAGATTAAGTCTTAAAAAAGGCGTCAGCAGTGTTTAAACATAACTCTCCAAACAATGTCAATTTTTTAACGAATCAACAATGTAATTTTTTTGATGAATCATATTTCTATACAAATATATGCCATTTTCGAGTCAAACTCATAGATTTTTGGTACAAATGCATTTGAATTGAACTGAAAAATATTTTATTTTAAATTAATCGTACATCCTTAGCCTAACTTAAAGTTTAATTAACAAGAAAAACTTACAATCTAGCGGCTATACTATTTTAGCCTGCTGGCTCTGGTTGGTTTTTAATTTTTTTTTCATCACAATTTTTATTTCCTTACACTCTAATGATATTACCCAGCCTGTACAGGAGCTGGGATTGCCCTGACAATGCTTTTCTTAAAAACTGCCTTACGCTAAAACTACGATCTAACTTATACTTAATTATAATTATAACTTATACCTAATTAGACCTAAATCTTAACCTAGGTCTTAAGTCTAACCCCTTCTGTTCGTCGGGTGGCCTGTGTAGGTGAACAGCGCATCCGTGAGCCGCCGCTGCACTGCTATCTTCGCAGGGCGCATAAATGGCTCATTAGAACCACCTGTACGCCCTAGTGACCGAATCAGTCCGTTCTCATGTCCGTCTGTTTGTCTGTAAAAACGTGTCGTTAATACCACAACACGGTCCCTAAGTGACTTCAATCCTGACTCCTGATATAGGAGAAGGTTCTTCGGCCACTTTTAGTTACCGGGTTGTAGAACCTGCCAGTGCAGAAACGAAGGATTCTTCTTTCGAAGATCTCGGCCATGACAGTCTTTGAGCAGGTAATCCAGGATGGGGATGCATAAGTCAGGTTGGGTCGAATGAGGGTCTGATAGTAAATGGATTTAGCTTTGGTGGTCATGCCCATCTTTTTGGTGAAAAGAGGTCGAATTCGTTGAAATGCGGATTTGGCAGCTTTGATTTTTCGCCGCACAAAGGGATTAAACTTTAAGAATTCCTGGAAATCCATTCCGAGGTACTTCAGAGATGAACTAGGAGTAATCTTAGATGTTCCGAACGAGACAGCGAGTTTTTTGGCCTTGTTGCGGATAGTTTGAGATCCCCGATACTTGGAAGGATTGCGAAATACACATAGCTGAGTCTTACTGCTGTTTGGTTTGATGCCCCATTCGTCAAAGTAAAGACTTAGTTCTACCAAGTAGTATTCCAGGCTCTTCACTGCTTTGAGCGAGTCTTGGCTCGACGCGAATAAGAGCGTGTCATCGGCATATTGGAGGATTTGAACTTGGGGTTGGCCCACTGGAATAGGTAGGTCAGCGGTGAATAAGATATAAAGAGCTGGTCCAGTGACAGAACCTTGTGGCACTCCTGATGTCACAGGCTCTATGAGAGAATCTGCTCCATTAACGCTGACATAGTATTGTCTGTTGGTAAGAAAGCTTGCGGCGAGTCTTATTACCTCTTTTGGGAATCCAAACTTGATCAACTTAAATAGAAGGCCTTCGTGCCAAACGAAATCGAAAGCCTTCTCGATATCCAAAGCACACACTACTGTCGGAATGTTTCGCTCATTCAAGTGAGACACAATTTGATCATGCAAGTACGGGATGGCGTGCTGAGTGCCGTGCCTGCGCCTAAAGCCAAACTGGTGGTTAGGTATTACCTGTGTGAGCTCACAGTGGTTTTTAATTATTTCCATCCAAATTCTCTCAAAAAGCTTCCCCAAGTTAGGAAGCAAGGAAATTGGACGGAAATTGCTGGCCTCTTTAGTTTTGCCCTTCTTATGAATGGGAACAATCTTTGCTACTTTCCATGTGTTCGGAAAATAGCCATTGTTCAGGGCGTTGTTGAAAATAATGGAAATAATTCAGAGCATAGAGATTGGTAGATGTTTAATAATGAAATTAGATTTTCCATCATGCCCTGAAGACTTTTTACTCTTTATACTGCGCAGCAGTTGCACCAAGTATTCACTATTAGCAAAGTGAAACCGGTCATCTGCATTTTGTGGATCATCCGAAGGGTTGTCGGATGAAAATGTGGCCAAAGGCTCATTATTTGTATTGAGGAAGCGATTTACTTCCTCTTTTACTATTTGGCTGTTAAGAGCAGAACTGTCGGGCGGAACGGCATTCAGCTGTGATTGGAATGTCGATGCAAACAACTCTGCCTGACGGTCAGGGTTGCGTACAGCGACATTGTCAATCGTTACCACCATCTCCTGGCGATTGTATTTGCCAGAAAGCAGATTGATTTCTTTAAACATGTGGGGGCCTGGTCGGATGTCAGCCAGCCACTGCACAAGGCGCTCACTGCGAAATTTACCAACCATCTCAGCAATTATTTTGCTGAGACAGTTGATACTCGACAGTAGTGACTTGTACGACGGGTGATCCCTCCCATGCCTATGAAAAATCCGCTTTCACTTGCAGCGCCAAATATGTCTCACTTTCATGTGCTTAACGGCGGCAGCGCGTGATTTTGATATTTGTTAAGTGTGATCAAGCGTGTATTGTGGACAACGGTTTCGTTTATGATGTCACTGACGGACTCGATTAAATTATCAATCTCACGGTTTGTCAAGTTTGCCGTCACAGAAACATCAAGGTTTCCTACCGCAATGTCTATGTCGCGCTGAAATTTGCCCCAATCAGTGTTTTTAAAAGACCGGGTGGTCTTTGGTGGTCTGTCCATGAAGCTGAAAAAGGAGCGGAACTGAAGTCTGAGCTTCACGGCAAAGTGATCAGACATACCAGCTTGCGTCCAGCAGTGTCGGTACAAATGCATAAAATTTTTGAGTCTAATTCAAATCAAATTCGTAAATTGTTAATGCCATTCATAATTTTTTCGAGTCATAAGGCGAATTTATATTTTCCACATCAAATTCATAAATTATGATCTTGACATGCAAAAATTATGAATTCGCTTCGATAAAATTATGCATTTAGTTCGAAAACTTATGAATAGGTATCGAAAATTTACAAATTTGATTTGAAAAAATATGAATTTAACTCGAAAATATTATGAATTTGTACCAAAAATATGCTAATTTGACTCGAAATGGTATACATATATGGTTAAGTACGTTTATATTTATTTATAGCTTAAATTATCTCCATGTGGGGTGCATCCTGGGTAACACGTAATGTTTTAGCCCCTACCCTACAATGCCTCTGGTGGTAACGAGTTACTAGCTGCTCTATAAGTGGTTGTTTGCATGGCATCATCAAAACTATCGCCAGAACAGCCTACCTTTCGTCTACGAAATACTCTCTGACTTTGTGTTTTGATCAACGAACTAGGCTGGTTATCTTGGCATGCTAGACCTAGTCGTTTTGTATGAAACCTATTCTTGATCGGTTTCGGGCTAACATTATCATCTCCGTCCCAATAAAACTGGTGCGTCTCCGTAAAACATTCTTATTTTCGTAGCGATTAAGTTGGTCATCTATCTTCTAATTCTGAGTACTTGCTCCTATAATCCACATATTGGAGCTAAGATAAGGAATCTGAATTTGTACCCTACAGCACCAACATTCGCAAAAAAAAAGATACATTTAAAAAGAAAACTTTCTATGCCTACTAATATCTAATTTTGATGTCAGTGTAAAGTGTTTGTGGAATGTGGATGTGTAATTGTGGATTATGTAATTATATATTCCCACATCTGTAATGTCTTGACGACGGGCTGTCCTAATGATTGGGGGATGGAGGAAGCGGTTGGAAGGCTTGCTCCACTTTCAACTACAGGAAAAATAGCTGGAAAAACTGCTCTACTGAACCTTGCCTGTACCTTTATCTCTCAGTTCGGGAGAAGTGACTTTCAAGCCTACTCTGCAGACCTCTGGCCAAGCAAATCTCTACCCCTATTTCGATCCCTGGCATTACCAAAGCAACGAAGCTGAAAGGTGGAAGCCCGCATCCATCGAGTGGAAGCCGTAAGAAATGGCAGTAAAGCTCGCTAAGACATCATCGCTTTAGCCACCCAATGTCGATCTAATTTTTATTCTTTCAACAGATTCTAAGGAGATTTGAGAACTTTCCCCCGAATAACTGTCCACAAATAAAAAGGAAGCGCTTAAATGGGCAAAACTAAATTAAGCGACTCGTTTTACAGCCAGGGTTCCAATGGCAACGGCTGTTCAGAAATGGTAGAGGTTGGCTGAGCAGCCCGGTAGGTTTCGCTAGCAAGAGCCCAAAAAACTCCAGAGTGCCCCGACCAGAATAACTCGCCCACTTCATAAAATTATCAAAGAGGGTTTATTCACAGCAGTTATCAATAACACTAAAAGCGAAGGTATCATCTTACCAGACAACTGAAAGTTGATGCAAAAGCTCTTTTAGTTGGCTTTAATGATTTGCTCAAAGCAAATCCTGGGCCATTGCCGACATGACTTAATGCCTACCGGCATGAAGGCAGCTGATACCTTGTCAAAACCTTTAGATCTTTATAAGCTACCAGTAAGCCAGCAAGGCGAAGTATGACTAGGTATGAAATTGGACGTAGTGTAAGATTCCTAGTAAATCAAGATCCAGAGCGTGGACTCTTCACCTGAAGAGTTTATGCAGATCATAACAGGTAAATGTGACCTGATTGTTTCTGATTTGAAGGTTAGCGAGCTATCTGGTTCCCACCAAACCCATGCCCTTATTATTATCAATGAGTAATACTCTCTCTCAGATGAAATTAGTGGGCCAGTCAGTCTATTTCCCGTTTTAATCTAGGATCACCTGTACCTCTAGTCCTTGATGCTTGGCTATGTTTCCGTATATATAGTTTTACTGGTTCGTGAAGATTATGATCGTTCTTTACCGGTTTATGTTTTGTCATCTTCTGTCTGCAATACTAACCTAGTACCTCTAGATATGTTTTTCGGTCGCGAGATGTATCTCTTTTGTTTCTGTTCTTTTGCCTTGGTTTGTCATCAATAAAGATATAATAAATATGGTCGGAAAAGTGTGGCTAGTGGTCGGATAACAACACTGAAAAAACACATGGCGCCAGGCGCCATAATTTATAGACTTCTGGCGCCATGTACATAGTCGATTTAGGGATAGTGATAAAATATAGCGCCACACGCCATAATACATGGCGAAAAGTACATAGGAGCAGACGCTATGCTTATAGCCCTCCACGCCATACACTATAGTCCTCCACGCCATGTACTATAGTCCTCCACGCCATGTATATGGCTTTGAGGACTATGTTACATGGCGTGGAGGACTATAGTACATGGCGTGGAGGACTATAGTACATGGCGTTGAGGATTATAGTATGTGGCGTGGAGGACTATAGTATATGGCGTGGAGAACTATAGTATATGGCGTAGAGGACTATAGTATATGGCGTGGAGGACTATAGTACATGGCGTCGAGGACTATGGCACATGGCGTGGAGGACTATGGTACATGGCGTGTAGGACTATAGTACATGGCGTGGAGGGCTATAAGCATAGCGTCTACTCCTATGTACTATGGCGTGTAGCGCTATATTTTATCACAAATCGACTGAAATCGACTATGTACATGGTGCCAGAAATCTATAAACTATGGCATCTGACGCTATGTGTTTTTTTAGTGCACCAAATATAAATTCCACCAAACATAAATTCCACCAAATATCAATTCCACCATATATAAATTCTACCAAACATAAATTCGATAAATTCGAGTCAACATACTCACTATTGAATGTTCCTGCTCCAGTGTGAAAATTCACCGGTCGAAGTATCGAAAATATCGCAGCCAGTACTTCAGTTCAAAATGAGTCAATTATGACTTAGTTTATGCGAGATCCCAATTTAATCCCGATTCGGGATTATCCCAAATATCGCGTCGTATAAACGGGCAAAATTGGAATTGGGATTTTATGAAATTCGAATTGCGTATAACCATAGAAACTTATTTTGCGGAATAGGTTACACTCACATTGAAAGTGTATTGTATAAATGTGACAAGATAGGAAGTATGGGTTACGTTGAACATTTCATTTAATGTACGAAGAAGGCAATGACTATGGAGAGACATTTAGCAATAGCTGACGATTTTGAAATGCTCCATTCGGCGTTCCACAATGCTGTGGAAAATACAGCAGGCGGTAATTTGCGGAACTTATTTATAATTGACGTCTTCTTTTGCGAAAATAAACGAAACGACATTAGTTTTATCCAAATGCACAAAATAAGCGCCGTCATGTTGAAGAATCGCTTTCATTGACACATTTCATATGCACACTCACACATAGTCATCGGGCGTACACCCAACTGTTCGGGTTTAAGCTGAAATCCGAATTTGACCGTTTATACGACGGTCTGACTGGTATAATCCCGAATCGGGATTACATTGGGATCTCGCATAAACTAGGTCTATGTAGACCCAAGCTCTAATGTCACTTGCTGACATTTATACCTTCCCTCACACAGCATGACTGCGAGTTATAATTGGTGTGCCATGAGCCTATTACATGGCTCATGGCACTATGTAATATAGCGTGTGGGGCCATAATTTCTGTGCCATGTAATTATGGCGCTGGGGGCCATACTGCATAGCTCAGGGCACTATGTACATAGCGTGTGGAACCATAAATGCTGCGCCATGTTACATAGGCCCACGCGCTATGTAGATTCTGACATTATGGCGCTGGGAGCCATATTGCATAGCTCAGAGTACTATGTACATAGCGTATGGCGCCATAAATAATGCACTATGTTACATGGCTCTGGGCGCCATGTGGATTTTTTTCAGTGAACTCACTGAGAGTGTCGATGCCTATGACAGCCTCTTCTAGGGATGTGCAAGGTAGATTGTATTTCGGCGATGAACTGACTTAGGATAGTTACTCATTAAAGCCCTCAAATGGTCCATGTAGGCGTAAAAGCTTTCTGTCATCAAATATCATAGTTCAAAAAGCCATGTATGGTACCAGTTTGAGGGTAAATTGTATTAAAAATGATGGCAGTGAGTTGATTAGTCCGAAAGCCGACTGTAGTTTGAAGGTCGGACCAGGACTTTAAGAAGATGTATTTTTGCGTCTTCATCTAATTTATATTCATCTTTGGCATTCTTACAATAATGTTTGATTTCTGATCATCGTCAGGCCCATTCATCACAATTTTATTGTATAAAATATTCAAGTCTTTTTTTGCGAGTTCTCGAATTCCTCATTTTGTCATAATGACTCGAATCAGACAGATCGTATGATTTCTTAGTCATTTCTGCTGAAAACCTAAAAATGTAATGCAATGTAATGTAAAGAAGCAAGATTAATGTAAGCCACATACTCTTATCTAAAAGTGAAGGGAGTAACAAAAATATTCAAACTTTGCTTGCTCGATTGTTTTGATCATAACGAAATGTTAACCGCAACTATGCGTATTGTTAGAGATACTATAGTGTTTGGCGTTATTAGCTTGGCTAGATCTAGAAACTGCGTGCGGCTGTCACGTCTTGATATACAATTGTGTACCATTGCAGCGAAGTGCTTTGTGGTCGAACGGGGTAGCATGCATTCCTTAGAAGATAAACTAAATTCACCCAATTATTTTTCAAGTAGCTCAGCCCACCGAACCTGACCGGCCAAATTCCTTAAATCATATAAAGTGCCTTTATTGTGGATCATGTTCGACTTTGCGATGGAATTCGCATTAAGAGATCGTTCCAAAGATAAAATGACCCGAACCAGTTGGAACCGTGGAATGGAATTCGAGGCACGAGGATCACATTATTTAATTGAATCGAAGAGTCATTTAAATTCCTATCCCCTCACAGCTTTTCGTAAAAAAATCTTACTAACTTCTAGATTTTTTTCTCTCGTCCATCACATGTTTTTTTCCGTAAAAGGACAGATGACATTCCAAGAAACTCACTCCTGCTTAAGTGGATTGGTAAATCACCTGAGTAGTTCATCGAAATGTCATGCTTGTATCTACTACACATTTATAGTGATATTAACATATTTTGGATATTTTCACTGTGATTGCTACGTGCGTTCGTGGAACGCATAATTCAATAGCCGCAGCAATATCGATAGAGGAGCACACGAGCGTCGCCGTGTGTAGGATTTTAGGTGGCGGCGGCGCGGCATATTAATTGTTTCAAGATTAGCATTCGCAGCGAAGCATTTAATGGGCGCGTGTGTGTATTTAAGATCAGCACTCTCGACTACTACATATTATGTATGAAATGAACAGACCTATGGATCCCGTGGATGTTGAATCATAGTTATATGGTTAACCCACGTACGGGTTTTTAATCACAGTCATTTATGCTCGGTTGCTCACACGCGCGATGAAAAGGCACGAAGATAGTATGCATATGTTGTACACTAGCACATTGTCGCCTCTGGTAAAGAGTTAATAGTTTACGTCGAAGATGCTTGAAATTCTTTCAGACTTGGAAATAGTTTGGTGTTGACGTAAGTTTTAATATTAGTTGCTAGTGAAAGATCAAGCAACCGGGTTCTCGCATGTAGATGAGGAATATTGCAAATTTTTTGATAAGATCAATTGATATGTACATACTGTATATGATTTAGCAAACCGATACCATAATAATAAAATTCAAAGTGAATTAGAGAGAAACACCGGTAAACGAAAAATACTGATTAATGGGTCTCGGTACGACTTTTATAATCTCTTTTTATTCGAATAATTGTTTCATTTATAATTCTTTAATAGATGATAATAATGGTTATTTGACGACTGTAAATAGTCAATATTGGAGTCTTGACCATAGACCTATAGACACTTAAAAATGTGATTAATTAAAAAAAAAATGTGTTGACATTTTGTTCATTCATAATTCAGAGGAGCAGAATGTTTAGTGTTTCCTGGGGATTTATGATAACGGTGAGTTAAAATGAACTTCAGTTCGCGCGCAAAGTAAAGAAAGAAATTAACTTCACGAAGGGTCAACTTTGATTCGAAATAGAATAACATAGAACATAATCAAGATACCTGCCACAGGAGTTATAGTAACCCATTGAACAGGCAAAATAAAAAGCATGATGCTCTAGAAATGGTCCTGAAGTTCGCCGACTAGCTCTACGCGAGTGAGATGCGTTCTTAAAGAACGGGCCTGATGGAAAAACCAGTTGCCTGTGCCTGGTTTGCGTATTTCAGAGGTCTAAATGTTGATGATGGCCTTCATGCGTTCTATGATTTCTTGTCTATTATTGTTTTCTGTCACACTCCCACTTTTCGTGTTCGAAGTAGTGTTGATCAGCCTTGACTAACTGTTGACGTGATACGTGCTCTTAAAACCAAAGGCGTGGCGCGGCGTAAATTTTGAAGCTCCGGGTTAGAGGTTGATTTACTTACATACAAAAATTTACGCTCGTATGTTAAAAAGATGGTTAAAGATGCGATGAGTTCTTGTCATGCCCACATTGAAGCCCCATATCATCCTGTCAGCAGAAATCCTTCTGGCCCTACATCCGTTCCTTTAAAAAGTCTCCCTCTATCCACGTCTCAAGAAAAATATGGGAGCTGTTTGCTCATTTTTTTTCCTCTGCCACCTCTCAACCTAATCCATCTTTCTCCGCTAATATTCCCTCCTCTGATGTTAATAATTTTTGTATGTCTTTAACGAATCCGTTGGTGGTCGAAGGTTTGCTTGCTAACCTAGATAGTAGCACCAGCTGCGGACCCGACGGCTAACCTAACATATTTGCTAAGTCACTGTCATCATCTTTGTGTGTTCCTTTATCTGTCCTTTTTAACCTAAGTATTTATACCTGCACGTTTCCTTCTCCCTGGAAGTCCGCAAATATTTTTCCCATTATTAAAACCGGAAATTCATCCTGCGTCTCCAATAATCGTCCCATATCCCTTCTATCTTGCTTCAGTAAGCTTCTTGAAATAGTTGTTTACATTAGGGTTTATCCTCTATTGAACCTCTTCTCGCTTCTGAGCAACATGGTTTCGTCAAGGGTAGGTCAACGATTTCCAATTTACTTTCGTTCACCAATACTGTTGCCTCCGCCAGCAAAAGCAAGTGGATGTAGTATATACAGACTTTGCCAAGGCTTTTGACTAAGTGAACCACGAAGCTCAATGGTTTCAATATTTCGGGTCAGCTGCGTTGCTGGTTTTTCTCATACCTTCGTGATCGTGCTTGTTTTGTAACGTTTCACTCTTGTTCTTCTTCCCCCTTTTATCCTACTTGTGGTGTTCCGCAAGGGTCAATTCTTGGTCCTCTCCTTTTCCTCCTCTTTATAAATGACCTCCCTCTCCTCTTCAACTCCCCTTGTCTCTTGTACGCTGACTAAATTAAATTACATTAAATTAAAATTTGATGTCCACATTTTGCGTGTCACATCCAAGGCCTCGCGCTTGTGCGGCTTCATTCGAAGAGCGTCCAGACCTCTTACTGATATTTCCTCGTGTGTACGTCTGTACATCTCCTTCGTGCGTAGTGTCCTTGAATATTGTTGTCAAATTTGGTGTCCTCATTATCGTTTCTTAATTGATGCTGTTGAGTCGGTACAACGTAGATTTACTCGCTCACTATTCCTCAAGTTCCGTATTCCCTACTGTGAGTATAGTATGAGTCTTTCCATCCTTGAAATCCCTACCCTCCTTTCACGCAGAGTGTATTTCGACGAATGTCTCCTATACAAAATGATTACTGGTTCTATTACTTATGTCCCCAGAGCGCAGTTTTCTGTTCGTGACCCGGTATATTCTACCAGGTCTTCATTTATCCTCAACGTACCCTTTGCTCGTACTTATACATATTTTTACTCTCCTCTTTTACCCTTTCTTAGGCAGCATAATTCTTTGAATATTGGTCCTCTTCCGCCTTCGTTGCGCATTTTTTTAAATAAGTTAAGAGCATGCGTTTTATCCTATGAAATATTATCTTGAATTATGATTAAATTTCACCGCCTTATTATACTTTGTTTAGTTTTAATTTATAGTCTCTTTTCTTTTTATATATAAGTTTATTCCTTGTCTAGTCTTTAATTGGATTTGTATCTTTTGATTTAGGCAATAAATAAATAAATAAAGATCTGCCTTTTTCTTCGGCATACTCTCCCTCAATCTTATAAAAACCTCCAAGTAGAACTTCTGGTTGACAATCTGACCAGGAGGAACGAACTTTGCCTACACAACATCTCTGCAATCGAAGAAACAAATGAGCATTGTCTTGATGTTTGACTTCACTTGGCGAGTTTTTTTGGGACGCGAAGAGGTGGGACTCTCATATTGGCTTGATTGCTGCTTTGCCTCGGGGTCGTATCCATAACATCACGATTCATCACCAGTAATCACCTTGGGCAAATTTCAAGGTCCTCTTTGAGCTTCATTTTGAAGCTCAAAACATGCCTGAAGTCGACGCTCCCTTTGCTCGTCTTTGAGAGGGCAAGACAAAAATTTGGCAACAACCCTTCTCATGTGCAATTCTTTGGATAAAATCCTCTGAATTGAACTCCATGACATTCCAGTCATCTCACAGGGTTGATTAATGGTTCGGCGACGGTCTTCACGGACGAGGGCATTGATTTTGTCGACGTTTTCGTCAGTTCTTGACGTTGAGGGACGTCCTAAACGGAGTTGGTCTTCAATTGATATTTCTCCATTTTTAAAACGTGAAAACCATTCGCAGACCCTGGTTTACTTACGGCAGCATCCCCATAAGCATCTTTTTAAGCATTTCAATAGTTTCCGCGGCCGATTTCCCCAATAGGAAACAAAATTTCACAGCCGTGCGTTGCTATCGGCAATCCGCCATCACATTTTCTGTGAAATGGAAAAAGTTGTTTTACTCAAAAATTCTCACGGGTGAGCGGATGCACTCACAGCGACACAGCTTCGCACAATGACTCAGAAGGTGTGGCACTAACGGACACCTGGTAGAACAATGAGTGCTCCCACTCTCCCTCCCCACCGCAGCGCAATTCCTGTTACTTCTGAGTCCTCCCTCGTATATCAGTCTCTGGGAAATAGTGGTTACACAGCCGTTCGAGGTTCGAACAGTAACTTTTGTGGCTTAGTATCACGATGGCAAACCTTGTTTGTATATAGGGTCTGATAAATTTAATGGGTAAAATCCACATAACGCGTAGTCCTATGTAACATAACGCATCATTTATGGAGATATACACTATGCTTATAGCTTGCCAACCTTTAAAATATAGCTGCAATTGTTCCATACATTATGAGATTTTTTGCTTTGCCAATGGATCTCAGATCTCTTATTAAACATAGTTTCAACTCTTTTATAACATAGCACTACCTACTATAAACATAATCTTGGCACATATCACTTAAATAGTTTAAATTAAAATTGTTTCCTGAGTTACTTGATACGGGAAGAATTCCGCTTTTGTCAGACACCGTGCACTTTGAAAATTATGCAGAGATATTTGTATAAAATACAAAACAACTAATTATGTGCTTTATTGTCGTTTTGCTCCAATAAGAGCAGCAAAGTTTATGAAAAATACAACCGAAGGCAGCATCAATGGGTTTGGTTAATGCAATTAGAACACCTAGGTTTATGAAAAATACAAAAATGGCACTCTGTGTACTTTGTTGTTGCAGCGCAGGCCCAAAAACTGGATTCTTCCATCGCGAGGCAATGACGTGCTATGCAGAGCCATGCAATTAGTCGGCGCGACACCTTTGCTAGCCAGTTAACAGCGCGAACTTCTTAAAGGCAATTCACAAGCATAGCTTCCGCAAGTGACTGGTAAAAGCAAGTGGATGTCATATATACAAACTTTGACAAAACGTTCAAATCAATGAACCATTAAAATGCTTTTTCTCTTTCTTTTCCGAGCGAAGCCCGACCATATCTTATGAATTTCCTCATTCTCGTCCATTATCCCTATCTTTTTTTTGAGTCAAACAAACCCCATAGAAATTGAGTCTTTACTAGCATGACTTGATGTTAATGTCGGCTGTGGTCTCGACACTATCCCGAACCTGTTCGCCAAATCACTTTCGTCGTCACTGTTTGTTCGTTTGTCTATTATTTTCAGCATCAGCTTCTGTTCTGTCGACTTAGTAGACCACAAGCTTTCTTGCAAAACTCAAAGGCTATGGGGTATCTGATCTTCTCTTGTCCTGGTTCTCATCGTAAGTTGCTGGTCGTAGCTGTGTTGTATCTATGAATTTTAGTGCCTCTTTGCCATTCTGCTTTCTTTTTGGAATTCCACAAGGTTTGATACTTAGTCCTTTGTTATTCTTGATTTTACCGATAAGCTCCCTTGTTTGTCCATTCTCATTGGCTTTTATTTTATGATAATTTTAAGATGCAGAGTAATTGAATTGCTTGTTGATTGTCATCATCATCATCATGGACACTACAATCGGGATCCGGTCCTGGCCTCCGTCAACAACTTTTCCCATCGGTCCCGAACGCGAGCCGATGTCATCCAATTGCGCTCCCTAAAACTCAAAGTGGCTTGGTTAACGCCATCCCTCCACCGCAGACAAGGTCTCCCACGCTGTCGTCTGCCGTAAAATCTTCCGCAAAGGGTTTTCCGAGCCGGATCCTCTTCGCTCATTCGAGCTAGGTGTCCTGCCGACCGGAGTCTACCAAGCTTTATCTTAGTAATTATATCTGCTTTTAGGTAGATATACAATTCATGGATATACAATTCATGGTTGCAGCGTCTACGGAATCGCCCGTCTTCACATATGGGGCTAAAAATCCTCCTCAACACTTTCCTCTTCAACGTGGCTAAGAGGTTAGAGTGCCTTTTGCAGATCCATATGTGAGTACTGACCGGACCATGGTTTTGTACAGTAAGAGCTTTGATGTCCGCCCGCGTATTTCATCCTCCATTTTGTTATCGACTGCTACAATTGACCCAAATTAGTTGAAGGATGGCACTACTTCAAATTCATGCTCAACAATTCTGAAGGTTTGACCAACTCTAGGTGTTTTTCCTGCAGATGCTGCAACCATGTACTTAATTTTTCCTTCATTTATGTGCAGCCCCTGAATTTGTGCCGCTCGTTCGACGTGGATGAAGAATTCTCGTACAGCTAGTTCTGATCTTTCAATTATGTCTATATTAGCTGCGTAAGCCAGTATCTGACAGGACTTGTTGACGATAGTCCCTCCTGTGAACGTGCCAGAGTCTCGCATTGCTTTCTCCTGCGCGCGCCAGGTTGAAGAGGAGGCAGGCCAGACCATTGCCTTGTCGGAGCCCATTGAAGATGTTGAACGGACTGGATAGCAATACGGCTATTTTAACTTGGCTTGTTACATTGATCATGGTCAAACTACACAATAATGTCAGTTTGTTGGGGATGCCAAATTCTCTTATGGTTTTTTACAGTTCTACCTTGGCTATGCTACCATAGGCGGCCTTAAAGTCTATAAATAGGTGGTACAGTGGAATATTGAATTCCAGACATTTTTCCATCGCCTGCATGAGAGTAAAGATCTGATTAATTGTTGATTTACCTGGGATGGGAGCATATGGAGCTATCTGTTCTTGCAAGCTAAAGGAGAGTATCTTATAGAAAGTACTAAACAGTGTTATACCCCTATAGCTCCTGCACATAGTTACATCTACTGGCGTCTCTTGCTGCTCCCATGCGTACAATATAATTTCATCAATTGCTTGGTGTAATGTGGGCCCTCTACATTTAATCTGCTTAGCTGGTAGCTCCAGGGGCTTGTCATTAGCTACAATATGATCTCTGTGTGAGTGATGCTTAGTAAACTTTCTTTCTTCGAATATATCTAACTGTCATCAAATGTTTTATAGTTGTAAAATGGCTCATCTAATGCTTTTCTATTCCTTATCCGGATCGTTTCTGACGAATATCATTTGTCCCGTTTCATCCTCAGGTCTTCTACACGTTTAACTGATATCACTACTTCGCCTCTCCTGTTCTTTTCATTTTTAGCGTTGTCAAGTCTGGCCTTCCTACCTTATTTATTGAAATGACGCTGCAGAGTGTGTGTAGCGTAAATTTACACGCTCAATATTATTTAAAATGTATACCCCTTATTATATAATATTTATTATATAAAATTTATTATATAAAATTTATACCCCTTATACCTTTACCCTTACTCCAAAGACCCTCCTTAAAGTCTCGATGAGTGTTCCTTAACAAGTACCTCCTCCACTGTCTTTTGCTACCTGACCTTGGTTTCAAGCTTTCGATACGTCGTTATTACTTATCACTAGGAGGCACAATGAAGAATTGCTTGGCCTTTTACCACTAGCTTCCTTTCGATTTAGAGGTCAAATCAAAGCTTTAATTTTAGAAGTTTCACTTAATCTTAAATTTGTTGCTATTTTTCATTGAGCTTCTATACATAACTGTTTATTATTTCGTCTTTTGCTGGGTCATAATTGCATTTTTTCTTTAATTTTAATTATATTATGCTTTATTATTATTGTGTTTACTATCTTAATTCATCTTTTTGGATTTTGAAGTTTGGAAATTTTGAATTCATTGAATTGTTTATTGGCCTTTTTTCTGGCCCATTTTGTTTTATAATTGGGCTCTAGCCTGTAAGAATATAAATAAATAAACAAATTAGAGTTCTTTCTTTTTGAATTGGATGGCGTTCCTGCCTTATGTTTATAATTACATGTTAAAGATAAAATTCTCTAGAGTAAAAATTGAATCATTTGGAAGGATGATTACATAAATAACATAGTCTCATGAGTTGTTTCCTTAAGTTTTCCATTATATTGAGATGGTGAGATCAATAATATGATCAAACGCAATCATTTAATATATGCGCCCAGCGTGGGCGCTTGCACGAAAGAAAAAAATCGTAAAATGATCAGAATTTCGATACTATTCGAACTATTCCAAAATGTGAACAGGATGATGTACCCCCTTTTTCTTCAAAAAATATGTCGCAACCTTCTTATATTCATAATTTCCGAAGCTATTTTGCCAGCTAAACATTGTTTATTTCGCAATTAAGTCTACGATTAAGTGGATTTTTGCTTTGTTAATTTTATCACCCATCAATAAACAGATCGCTGCTAAAATGCCAATAAAGCGACTGCTATTTATAATACTATCGGCTTATCAGTTTGAACTAGTAGTGTGTTTGACTTTCTCATACCGCAAGCCGATGAAAACGATGCACATGCAGTGCGTTTACAACGGAATGCTCGTAGATAACTAACTGCTCAGAATTTTCAATTGAAAAAGTAAACACAAGTTTTAATAAGTTCATCGTACCACACTGTGGTGCTTAGGAATGTGGGGACTATAAGCCGATGCATGAACCGGCACATTTTACATGAATTTGTTGACAAATTTAAATAAAATTTACAATCTATCTTTTCCTTAAAAAAACATTTAACTTTCTAAAATTAACAGCGTTGAGATATCTTTTTTTTTAACTTTTCAAAAGAAGTATAACGCATTGTGACTGTAAAAAGGATTACATTGACTGAATTTATTCAATCGATTTCTATGAATAGTACGGAAACGTTGATCCGAGACAAGCTAATGCTCCGGTGACTGTTTGATGTCATATACGAACAGGTACTCCTCCAGTCATCAGCAGATAAGCGTGACGGATTATCCGTCTTCTGTTCCATTAATCTGCAGCGTAGAGTCAAAGTCTCATCGTGTGCGGTCGAGCGTTGAAAAATTCATGCTTAGTCTCATGGTCAACATGTTGCCGAGCATTCAAGCAACTTTATTATATAATTGCCACCAACTTAATATTTTCATTGAAATCTGGATACTCGAAGGCGTGCAAAATAGTACTGCATGTTCATACGTCATTCACACTGCAATTATTTCACATCATTATCAAATTTGTTCGGTTATTTTTTCAATGATTATTATTCTTGCAAATATTGATGCTCATACATGTAAGCAAGTCTGAATAATCTTTGCACGATTTGCTTTGAGAATTCCCGACTTTTGCTGCGCAAAAGGGCTCTCAACACATCAACACTGGGCAAGTTTTTATACGTCAAATTTTGATAAGAGCTCCCCCAAGATCGAACCGGACTACGCACATTAGTGGTGTTCAAAAAGTAATGAACGACTTAAAAGTAATGGTTACTCAAAGTAATGAAAAGTAATCATTACCGGAAAACGAAAGTAACCATTACTTTTTTCACAATCGTTCCTTCGTCGTTCTAAGGCCAAACGACACACAAAATGTATTTCGTTACCGAGTCAACGGGCAGCAATGATATCCAAGCTCGGGGTGATGTAGAGACCGGTCTCAACTCTCTACGTGTGCAAAGTAATGGTTACTTTTCGTTCCTTTGAGGAATGAAATGAGTAACGATTTGCTGACCATATCGTTACTTGTGAATTCATGATCGAAAGTAAGGAATGAAATGAGTAACGAGTAACGAGTAACGATAATGAATTCTGACCATTTCGTTACTTTTGAATTCGTGATCGAAAGTAAGGAATGAAATGAGTAACGATTTCGATTGCTGGATGTTTGATGGCTTTTGAATTCGTTATCACGAGTATTTCGTACTTGCAAGTGTTTTCGTATCGCGTATTTTTGTAACGAGTATTTTCGTACTGTCGAGTATTTTCGTACTTGGAAGTATTTTATTCAAATATTCAAAAAGTTTTTAGGGTAAAAGTAGCTGAAATCGGACCAAATCGGCCAATTTTGGGTTAGAGTGGTTTGGGACATAACGGGCCAAGACCTATTGCTGTGATACAAAAATTTCGGTTTTGTAGGGGAGTGAGGGGTTTTTTGGCCATAGTTTGGCAAAAACTGCCGTTATGGCGCTTGCGATGATTGAAAGTGGTCGGGGAGCACAATAGTAATATTTTAAGGGTGAAAAAATGTTGGTAGGATGAAATTGGGCAAAAACGTCAATTTTTTCCAAAATCTTTTTTTTTGTCTAGAGTAAATTCGGGAACCTTTTCAGTTGTTTCGGGCAAAATTTTCATACAAGTCTGGGAAAAAGCGGCCTAGTTTCGAAGATAAGGCAAAAGTAGCTAAAATCAGCTAATTTTGGGTTAGAGTGGTTTGGGACATAACGGGCCAAGACCTATTGCTGTGATACAAAAATTTCGGTTTTGTAGGGGAGTGAGGGGTTTTTTGGCCGTAGTTTGGCAAAAAATGCCTTTGCGGCGCTTTCGATGATTGAAAGTGATCGGGGAGTACAATAGTAATATTTTAAGGGCGAAAAAAATGTTGATAGGATGAAATTGGGCAAAAACGTCAATTTTTTCCAAAATCTTTTTTTTTTGTCTAGAGTAAATTCGGGAACCTTTTCAGTTGTTTCGGGCAAAATTTTCATACAAGTCTGGGAAAAAGCGGCCTAGTTTCGAAGATGCGGCAAAATAAAATCCGCCGGAAAACCGTCCGGGAAAACTGAAAGTAGCACTTAAATTGCTAAGGATTAACAGGTCGAGATCCTTTTTGGGTCGTCAGTTGGCTTCTCTCGCTGTGCTGAGGCCATCCTCGTGACTGCAGGTTGCCACGAGGGTATCTCCAACCCCACCGGGGTTGTAAAATTTACGAGACCGCGGGAGGTAAGATGCCCCTGGACTCATGTCCAGCCTTACCGAGGAGGTTGGCCCCCTAGTGGGTGCATGTTTAATAAGCGAAGCATTTTTTGTAACACTTCTTAATAAAATTTTCCGCAAACTTCTTGCTTCAGTGAGGCGAAGTGGAGAATCGACTGTTTAAGATTATTCAGGAAAAGTTTGGTATCCATGAAAAGTCATAAAGATGACAACAGGGTTAGTTGGTCCCATCTTACCAAAGCAACATACTTAAACCCGCGTTTCAAAAAGTATGAGTTCGGCGATGAATCAGCTTTGACTGTAGTGAAAGAGAAGGACGAACTGAAGGAAGAAGCTGAACAAACTAACATGCAAGCTTCAGTTGATGTCATTCAAACTTCAAGTAATGATCTTGGGACTGAAGAATCTACAGCCAGTTCAATCCCAAGCACAACAACTAGACCTGATGATTAGATTAGATTGTGGTCTGTATAAGAAACAATTGTTGCATGTGCCAGATCAACCCCAACATTCGGAAGACCCTCATTTAAATATGACAATTCAGTGAAGAGCCCAACAATCGGAGGAATCAAAATCCTCTTAAATAGTGGAAAACAAGGTCACAAACTTATCCAAGATTAGGAAAGTTCGCGAAAAAATATTTAGGAGTACCAGCAACTTCTGTGTGAGAGAATATTTCCACAAACAGGCCACATAATATCGGACAGGCGAAGTAGACGAAGACCAAAAAATTTGCGGATGATGGTTTATTTTAATTTCGAATAAAAAATTTTTAAATTTTCATTATGCTTGGTATAAAGTTCCTTCTCTATTGGTATTTGTCAAGAGCAATTTTTTTATATTCTTAAAAATAAAACTGTTTTCTTACTAATTAATATTTTTTAAATCTTTTAAGAATGTCATGCTCATAAGAGTACATATTTTCCGTTGTTGTCGTAAGGGTACACACTTTTTTGAGCTGTCCTCGCAGATAGTAGTAATAGTAATGAGTAACGATATAAAAGTAATGATTACTACGATTGAAAGTAATGATTCGTTATCATTACTCAAAAGTAACGAAATTTCCCATCACTAACGCACATGCCTATTGGTAGTAGTTTTGAATTGCACAATAATCGCAAATAGCGAATACCTGATGGTTCAGGAATTTCGCATCCATATCACGTAGGGGATCGACCATTGGCGTGGTCCCATCAGCCATCAACCTATTGTGATGACCATTTTCGGACCAACCGCTTCTCACGTCGTTTTCAGCCGCCTTTCACGTGTGTTTACTCTACGCAACAAGTCCTCCATTAGCCGCCTGTCGTCTGAATTCAATGTCCAGATCGCGAATCTGGCCGGCTTGTGGGTTTTTCTCGCAGCACAGGTGCCAGTCGGTACCTGCAGATAAAATTTATTGTGTACTTAGTTTTTTTTCTCTCTTGTTTGGCTAGATCGAAAAATATACACGAACGAGCGTTGAGGTCGGGCGGGCAGGCAAGTCGGCGGCAGACCTGATAAAGGCGACTCGGTAAGATACACCAGAACTACAGCAACAACAACAACGACACACACAAGTTCTAGGCCAGGTATATCTGGTAGATAAATGGGTTTGTGGACGGACAGATGCTCCCACCACACCACCTCAATCTAAGCGTGCTTGTGTGAAGCTCGAGTTCACTGTTCTGGCTTTGTTCGTATTTTTATACGCTATCTCCAGGGAGAATTGATAGCAGATAATAATAAATTGAGGGAAAGTGATAGAGAAAATTAATGGAACAGGGTGCTGACAATTATGAAGTTCGTATCTAGAGATTATTTCAAAGGAATGGTACAGTTTTCACAAGAAATTTTAATATAATTGAGTATAATATGCGATGTACACCCTACAACAGCTGTGCGGACTAGAGATAGGTAACATGAGTGAAGCAATCAAATTGAGTCAATCACTCGAACCCAGATCGTGTTCCGACACACTCTACTCTGAGTGAGTTGCCTCACAAACAGTTGTTCTTTTGTTGTGATAATGTGCTGTTACCTGCAGACAGTGATGCCAGATCCAGATTTAAGTCTGGAGATTGCCAGACTTTCACAACGTTTTCCAGACACCCAGATTTTATTCAAAATTTCCAGATTTTTTCAAACTTGCTCTGAAACTTTGATATTATAAATGTTTAAGTAAAATTTTCAAAACTTCACATACCGCAAATCAAAATGTCACAGAGTTTGAAAAGCTCAGTTTGCGGCTAGCTCTTTGTCGAATTCTACAATTAAATAAGCTCTTTCAAAGTGAACCCCAAAAAATATTTTGGCTTGACTTGGAAATAACAAGATTAACGAAAATAATGTTCAATAATTATATGCAAAGGCATTACTTAGAGAAAACCAAAAGAAAGGATGTTAAATTTCTAAATGAAATGTAATTTTTACCATAGGATGACCTTTACTTAGGGGCTTGCAGTGAATGTTTAGTTAAATAGACTGAAAGATTAGATTTTAGTATTCACAACGCACTGTTTAAATTATACTGTGCTTGTGAACCAAATATATCAGTATCAGTTTCATGGATCCTGAAAATGTTGTTTTGAAAAGACAACCTTCAATTATCGCACTTTGTCAATGTTTTCCAAACTTAATAGAAATATCAGAATTGCAGAATATAAATTCACAGTGATAGAGTCTACGAAATATTGAATTCACCGAGTTTGAAACCGGCAATGCTGAGTTATCTTGGAAACAAGTGACAACAATCGAAGCATGAGAACACAAGACGTCTTTTCCAAATTTGAAAAATTTTATTTTTCATCTGTTATTCAAACTCAATTATTTTGCACGTGTAGAAAGAATTTTCTTTCAAATTAATATCAATAAACGATAAAACGAACAATCGATTAAAAAAAAATGCTCTAAGTGGCATACTTTTTTCGAAAGAATATTTAAAATCCAGAAATGAAACTTGTGCACGTATAGAATTAAATGAAATCCTTAAATCAAAATTATTTTCGGTAAATATATATTAAAGCATATTGGCCCAGTCATTTTAGCATATAAAAAAAGGTCAACCTCGGAACGGGAGATAATAAGCTGAATTTTTGTATATACCTTCATTTTGGGGTCCTCAAAGTTGCCTCAAAAGTCTCATAAAATCTCGTGTCTGCGTCGCAAGTTATTCAAACTCAAAGGTGAGAAAAAACAGTTTTTTGCGATTATCTTGGTTTCTATTGCTCCGATGATGTTGACACATCGGATTGAACTTGTAGAGCATAAAATTTACGACAAATTTTATTTCAAGCATTTTTTCATGCGCTCAACCGTTTTTCCGATAGAGGGCGGTAAGCGCGCAGCACTCAGCCATATGCACTGTAATGCAAGGTCAACCATGAATACCTGTGAATACTGCCTTCAGTTTTGAATTATTTGTATTATTTATCAGTAAATACATTGTATTTTTTTTTTTTTTTATACCTCCTTCACTCCACTCTCTCCATCACTCAATATGCACGGTCCGTGTGCATCACAAAATCATCACTAAGTAATTATTCCTAGTACTTCCCAGACAATTGGTGTATTGGTATAAGGGATAGTACCATCTTGCTTTTTATAGTTAGTACTTTAGGTCATATTGTGGACATTTTATTTGTCATCAAAAACCAAAAAAACATGTGAATATAAACATGTTTTTTGGTTTTACAAAAACCAAAAAACAAAATTTAATAGCACTTTACCTATTTTTAATATTTTCATTTCTAAAAAACATGTTTTTATTTTTACATGCATTCAGTGGATGTGATACAGCTTCTGCGCTGTTTACAAGAGGAAAAAAATCTTTCAAAAAGCACTAGAACAACTTGACAATTTCGACGAACTAGCTCAAGTTTTTCTAGAAGAAAACTGCCCTGTCCAACAATTATACGATAATGGCATTCGGATCTCACTAGCGATAGACAATGCTCCAAAATCTGGGGATAATATCGGTCATCTTCGATATACTCAGTTCATTAAATCTACAAAACTTAATAAACCTGTTCAAATCTACAAAACTCAATAAACCTGTCCAATTATCTCATCTTCCACCAACAAGTGCAGCGGCCCATCAACATATAAACCGTGTCTATTACCAAGTTCAAAAATGGTTGGGGTATGATTTGGAGCCCCAGGAATGGGGTTGGGTGCTTTAAAATGAGTTCCTGGAGCCAATGACAACAAAATTACCACCAGCTTTCGATGAATTACTGAATACTCGATTTTGTAATTGTAAGAATGGATGTGGTGCACGGTGCCGATGTAGAAAATCGGGGCTGCAATGGACTTTAGCTTGTGGCCAGTGTAATAGGCAAGCTTGTCTCAATGCTATTTCATTGCAAAGTGACTGTGAGCAAGAGAGTGCTTTTGACCCTGAAATTCAGGAAGGTCTGAAAACACCAATTCAAGGCAACGAATGATATAGAAATTCCCGAACGTCCAAAAGATGACGATGAAGAAGAAGAAAAGTAATACTTTTGTTATTTAAATTATTAAAGATTGATAGATTCAAAATATGTAAAATATATTACATATATGTAAAATGTTATTAAATACAATGTATTTACTGATAAATAATACAAATAATTCAAAACTGAAGGTTTCACAGTTGACCTTGCAATACAGTACATATGGCTAAGTGCTGCGCGATTATCGCCGTCTATCGGAAAAACGGTTGGGCGCATGAAAAATGCTTCAAATAAAATTTGTCGCAAATGTTATGTTCTACAATTTCAATTCTATATGTTAACATCATTGGAGCAGTAGAAACCGAGATAATCGCAAAAAACTGTTTTTTCTCACTTTTGACCTTGAATAACTTGCGACGCAGACACGAGATTTTATGAGACTTTTGAGGCAACTTTGAGGACCCCAAAATGAAGGTATATACAAAAATTCAGCTTATTATCTCTCATTCTGAGGTTGATTGCTAAAATGACTGGGCTATAATCATAGTACGCAGATAATTGCTTTTATGAATTATTTTTGTGTCTTGCATTATTTTTTTTTTGCTGAAATAAATGGTTTTATTAAAATGATATCGTTTTTACTGAAACTAAGCTACGTTTTCCATTGAAACTAAAATCCCAAGATTTCTCCAGATGTTTTGAAAAATTTTCCAACATTCTCTGTATTTTTTTCTGGCAACGCTGCCTACAGATGACATTTTTGTGTGTGTAAAGAAACGAGTCAAGCACTGGACATCAGCAATTGTTTGCGCAGAGAGTTCTATGTTGGGGTTCCTCATTAAGTTCTTGCGCAGAGTTGAGTTGGACTTCGGTGGGACTTACGTAGAGTGTAAAATAAGGATGTAAACAATTCGGCATGGTGCGAGCATGCAGATCGACATAGTTTGTCGTAAAAAATTTCAGTTGTGATATTTTCTGATGCAGTCATCAGATTTTTACGGAGCTGATAGGACAGATTGACAAATAAGTGCATTCAAAGAAACTGGTTTGTGTTTACGCGCAGTTTATTTGGACCCTCAATTTAAGAGGCAAGTGCTTTTGGACGCGTCTACCTTTCATACAATGCATAACAATTTGCAAAATGAATCTGCGATTAGCTTCTTCGGTAGGCCAGTTTCCCGTTAAAATGAAGTAACAGCAGATAAAACATCACTTCCGTGTAGAAACTTTGACGAAAGCATTATAAGACCTCAGCGAGACAACGCTGCTGCAGGAACTACTGAATCCGAAAAATATTTGCAAAATCGTAATCAATGATCCTTTCTTTCAGCAAGTATAACTTTGACTCCCCAAGATAATGTTAAAACCTTAAGGAATTGTTGAAACTTTTGTTTCCTGTGAAGAATGGTTATCTTCAATGGTTTAATTCACCAAAAGAGCCAGGAATATTACTATAACTGCTAATTTATAAGCAGAACAAAAATAATGTGTGAAAATACGTTTATTTATTTTGTACAATAAATTTGTGTTTATGTTTATCAATCATTGTCTATATTATCTCTATTATCTAACACATGTTACATTAAAAATAATTCTGTTCCATATCTATATAATGTTTTAATCAAAAACTGATTGACACAATTGATTGACTCACACTGATTGACTCATCCGAATGAATGAGTCGAACTGTGACAACCCACCAAATTGAGTCGTTTTTCCTATCTCTAGTGACGACCTAGGTTGTACTGATGTCGGTACAGTAGTTGTATCTCGTGCATGAATCAGCACGCATGAAGTTCCAAACGGTCGACAGATCAACAACATAGCGAATATGTTGCTCATGTAGCGGCTAGTTTGTGGTTTGAATTTCAAGTATGACCAAGTATTGATGATAAGAGTCTACTAGACAGCATTGCAGAGTTTTACAAAAAACTTTAATTTTCAGCAATTTTAGTGGATTAAGAGTCACGGCATATCATAAATAAAATTACTTGCATAATTTTTATGCACTCCATCACCTGCCAGATAAGGCATCTTCCGATACCGTACCATAGCTACTGGCAATACGCACGGCACCTCGACGCTGGACGTTGGCAATACGCGCTCGAAACTTCTTCGTTTGGAGTGCATCCGCCCAAATTTCCGCCCCGTAAAGCAAGATGTAGTTGGTGGATGGCATCAGCAGCCTCCATCTCGTTTCGCCGGGACCACCGATGTTGCCCATCAACCTGCTCAGCGAGTCGACTGCTATCAGAGCATTGTCACATACTTTACGGATGTAGTCGCAGTAGGACAGTTTAGAGTCCAGTGTCACTGCCAGATACCTTACTGACCTACTGGTCTGGACTTCTGCAGAGCCTACTATCATCGGGATGACAGTCGGTACCCTTCGTTTAGTCAGCATGACAATCTCTGTCTTCGACAGTGCCAACTTTAGACCATAGTCGGTCATCCAACGTTCCACACTCCTCATGACTTGATTAAGTCTGAACTCGGCAGTTCTAGAGGTGATTACTGCTGCCATATCATCAGCGCAACTCACGAGAAACACATCCGTTTGCATTTTGTCCGAGTCTCCCTTCCGTTTATCGATGAGCGCCAATTGAGCAACTTTCCATCCCGATGAGAAAGCCCCCGCTAATAAACATGAATTTTATAAACCCAGTAATAGCCGCGGTTGAATTTCCATTACAACTTTAAGTGCTTCGACTGGCAATCCATTAGAGCCCGGGGCCTGCCTGTTTTTCGTCCTAGACACCGCGCCAATCAGCTTATCCTCCGTAAAGCGAGGAACGTCCCCCCAGTGAATGATGATGCTACCATCCGTTCACCCGCCAAGAACGGATGGTAGCATCAATAGCGAGCCGACGATGCGTTCTAGGGTTGCAACATCACTTAGAGGACTGCATGCAACCAAGTCTGCGGGCAACCAATTCGTACAACTCACCAAACGGGTCTATATTAACCTCCTCGCAAAGAGGCCAGCGCATGCTTCACGAGTCTTCCTCCAGGTTCAGGTTTATCGACGTTACCAGCTTACTGCTGTTTACCCTGACTGAGTTCCAACCAAGCGTTCTCCAAAATACGCGTGCCTTTGTCTGTTCCCAGCGATGTAGAAAGTGTTGTAGTCCTCCACCACCCTCCAATCACTCACGAGGGCTGCCAGTCATTCCGATCCCATGGTGACATCGAGAATGGGTTTGCCAGCGCCGGGTCATCGATATGTTGGCGAAGAGCCCGTATTTAGCCCCTATAGGTTCAACCTCGACACCATCTCTACTATACGCTGCCCTCGAGTGTTTTCGGTGGGAATGCCCCACTACAAAGTTCTAGCATTGAGGAGGGTCCGCCAGTGAACTGAGCTTGTCTCCAAATTCCTGTATTGAGTGAGTCGGCGAAAAGTAACAGCTCACGAAAGGTATTTCTGCGTATTTCGCCTATACGTAAGCCTCACCACAGCCGCCAAACCCGGATACTTGCGCTTAAAGCGTCAGCGATCCAGATAACCGCGAACCCTGTGACGTCTGTAAACCAAGTAGGCGAGTTCCTGCTTCTGTAAAGCACACTGATCAGAACGATCTGAGCCTTTTTTCACAGACGAGCTGCGTGAGAAGGTCGTCGGCTGCTCTGCAATGCTACAGATTTCCTTCAAGAACTCTCATTTTCTCCCCTGTTGGCTTTTCTTGGCGCTGTGTCTTTGAACACTTTATAAAAAATTGCACCCATGCACGCCATACTTCTCGACACAAAGCAAACACGTGGGTTCTGCAGGGCAGCTTAATGGACGGTGGCCGAACTGACCACATTTCCAGCAGCTGGCGCTACCATCTGAGCCTTTGCAGCTACTCTCTATGTGGTCACAGCCCAGACACCGGTAGCAATGTGCGGGCGTATAGCATACTCACCTTGACTCTAACAGCTGTGAGAGTTATTAGGGTTGATGCTTCATGCAGCTCCACCACCGCCCTTCTCTGCTCACTTGAGTTTTAAGGGAACAAAGTGGTCTTCACTTCGTTTCCTTCTCCCCCAAGTCACGCTTATTAGCTGCTGTCACCTCCTCATCAGATGTGAGGCAAACGAGGTCCATAGCCTCAATTTTGACTCTAGGGGTCATTAGTTTTACAGCCCCTTCTCCTTCCCCAACTATTCGGATCGAGTCACGGAGTCTCATGTGATCATCATGCCCCGTGATTTCCATTAAGACCCCCCTTCCGCCGTCTTCGGTATTCGACGGACTTGAGTTCCGGTTTTGTCTAGCTGAACTCCTTTACGGATCGCACCCAGGACCTCCGCGAATATTTTTCCTGGGGCTGGTTTAACCACCATAGCTTCCAACTTTTAGGCACCACTTCCAGTTACCTTTTTTCCGTTTTTTAGTTTTCTTCTTAGGCGGTCCATCTGTCTCCTGGGTATTCTAGACTCTTTGTCTTTGTGAATGTTTCCGGAGTTTTTTTAGAAGAGGTTTTCCGATTTTTTTTTCTACCACGGTCATCCATAATCCAGGTTCAGGAGCCACCGTCTCTGTCCTAGCCCTGATTTCCTGTCTCTCCTCAGGACTGGATTCGGCTGTCTTTTTATTTTTCCGGGCCTGAGTGACACCCGGAGCAACTGCAGGTGCTATCACTTCGGTCAAATGGAGCACCGTTTACGTTTATTAGTACTCTTTTTCCGCCTTTGGCCAGTTGGTCGGACAAGCGGAGATTACCTCGAAAGCTTCTTCTGTAGTTGCTTATAATATTTGCATATAGATCTATTGACGATTCACAAAAAGCTAAGTAAACAATGCTGATATTACATCATGACCTTGATGGCACACATTTGATCGATCTATTTATGATTAAGTAAATGATGTTTCATCATGAACGTAAGAACTTCATGATACACATAAATTGCTTGACGCAAAAGAATTTGATGACGTTATTGTGCAAATGAATAATTAAATGCAAAACAGTCACATCAGCAAATAATGCAATGCAATTTGTTTTATACTATAGTTAGCGACCTTGTGTTGATGGAGGTGAAAGCTACGGTTTTTGGCGTTTGAGATTCTCAAAATAAATACATTTTTCATTGCTAGTAACAATTCAATGCACTAAACTTTTCTTTCATACCGCAAAAGCGAAATTTCACGATAGACTCTTTGATTTTTCAAATTTTCTCATGGCATGTAAATGTTTTGAAATACCTTGTCGAGACCAATTATTACAAACAGTTTTTCAGGATGCATGTTTGCTGCAAGTCTCTTCAAGTAAATGACTTGATTCAGCTGCATGTTTTTTACAAACAAAAGTTTTTGCTTGCGACGTGCATTGGTATTACGATTGCTTATTGTTGACAGATGTTTATCCTGCAAAACAAACACAAGTTCTCATATGACTTTTGAATTTCGAATGTACACACTATCATCATCATAGAACCGGGTTTTACTGGAGCTAGATTTTCAGCACTGTGACTGCCCCCCTTTTGGGTGGGCGATTTCTTCAGACTGTTAGGATATCCGGCTAGTTGTAATGTTTTGTCGTATATGTATATGTCGATCGGGTCTCTTCTAAGTTCTATGTGAATGTCTGAAAATTTTTCTAAGAGCGATATATTGACAGGTCTGTAGTTGGTTTTTGTTTGTCTTTTATCTCTGCTAACACTCAGTATCGTATAACAGAATGGGTTTAACAATCTGTTGAAAGAGTACAGCTGATAGTGATTGTGAACCGGTTTGCTTCCGTTCTTATGCTAGGATCACCTGTACTCCTAGCTCGTTTCCAAATTCTATTTCTCCTCCTTAAGAGATTTTTTATATCTCTTGGAAGTTCGTAGGTTCTCGCCCACTTTATCGGAGTTTGAATTGTATCGTTCTCTTTTGTCTGCTTAATTTTAGCTGATAATGTTTTTTTTATCATGGTATATCGTTTTTATTCTATTAATATATAGCTTATAGTTTTCCATCATAAGCCTTTGTAGTTCTATTCCAACTTGGTTGTTTCTCACCTATAGACCTTCAAACTACTGATGGAATTTTACACACATATTGTGGATGGACAGGGGAGAGAAAGAGCATCGATTGTTTACTACAGTGGAGGACATCAGTTCATCAGAAAATTCAATTAAATTCAGTTCTAATTCATTATATATGTTACGAATATTTGTTAAGAAAAACTTAATAATATATGTAAAAAAATTTAAATCAAATGGAATTATTTCAACCGTAAACAAAACTGAAAAAATTAAAATTCTCTTTTTATTTGTTAAATTAGGGGACATTATTATAAGTTCACAAGGAATGGGGTACATATTTATTTATAAAATTTTAAGGTTAATATTTCGTGTGGCTTTCGTTACATTTAATTACTTCAAATACACGTTTTTTCATTGAATTAACCAAGGTTTGTAATATTGTAACTGCTATTTCGTCCCAAGTTCTTATTATTTGCTCCCTTAGCTCTCTTGTGTTCGAAAATGCCTTCTCTATGGGGTTTCAAGTCAGGACTACAAGCTGGCCATTTCAAAACTAGTATATCCTTTGAATTAAACCAAGCTTTTACCTCTCGGGATACAAGTATGTTGAAAGATAAAATCTGGTCCAACTATTGACTCTGCTTGATCAATTATCAAATCTTCGAGAAGTTTAATATACTTTTTCCAATTCATTCTTGTGGATATTGTGGCCAAGGAAGCTTCCCATGATAACACAAGCACCCCCAAACCATAACCCAACCGGCACCGAAATTGCGAGAGAGTCGCAATTCCTTATCTCTTCTTAGATCGTGCCAGTAGAGTTGAAATCTATCCAGCCCGTCTAAATTAACCGTCTGTTCATCACTGAAAATAACCTTTTTCCATTCATCTTTGTAAGACATTAAGGTTTCCGCAAACAGTAATCTTGCACTTTTATGCCTCTCCTTTAATTGTGGTTTAGGCTTGATTTTTGTCCATATTAAATTGTCGCTCCTACTCAAAGTTCTTCTTACTTGTCGCACCGTTACAAGCAGGGGCCCTATTATGATTCAAATTCCGAAATCGGAATTCGTAAAATCGCCCATGATCGGAATTTCGTATTATGATCTATTCCGAAATCGGAATTTAATTCCCGTTTTAAACTGCAGACAGCTTCATTCGAATGGGCTAAATCGTTTCCAGATTTCCAAAATATTTCCAATCAAGTGCCAAAATAGCTATTTAAATTTAAAAAAATGGCACGGAGTTTCACTGTTTCTTGCTAACATTGACTCTATGGCAATTTCTTTTGGTTTGCCTAAGTATGGTCAGTCGGAAATAACAAAAAATAAGGATTAAAATTTAATAAGTCGAAATAAGTCCAGTAGTTAAGGAGAATCTTATAAGAATGTAATATCACGAATTTTAAAATTGGTGGCAAAAAGTTTTACGTACGCATATCAATCGAACCGAAAAAACAAAGAAATTCGAAAATTAAAAATTCCCTAGAATCCGCCAAACAATTCGACCACAAATAAGCTGTCGGATTAGACGACTCGCCTTCGGAATTTACAATCCGAAGTTGGCGGATTCCCGTGCAAACTGCAAATCATAATACGAAAATACGATATCGTATGAATTCCGATTTCGGATTTTGATTCATAATAGGCCCCCAGGTCTAAATCTGCTCGAGTTTGAGACGCATTTATATTTTTGTTTCTAGCTTTCTGCCGGATTAGCCGTTTTTGATGTTCATTTATGGTAGGTTTTCTGCCTGTTTGTCTGATAGTGTTGTACCTTTCTTTTAATTTTATGTAATTATTAATTACACATACAGATCTATTAAGCCTTCCTGCATTTTCCCGGTTGAAGAAACAGGTTTCTTTGTAGGCATCAATTTTTGCCCTTTCCTCCATCGATAATACCACTCCTCGTGGCATTTTTCTATAGAAAACGGAAAATGTAATTTATTTAAAAAAAAATAAGTTATTCACACTGCAATTAATTCACTTACTTCAAAAATTTCCAGTTAATTCCTCCAAATTTCACAAACAGAACTTTCTAATTTACTGAACTTATAAATATGTCCGCTTGAAACGCATGAAATATACTAACTGAGTAAATTATATGCAGAAGAAATCAGGCTAGTATTTAAGTCAAGTATTTTTATAGGCAAGGCAAGTATTTTTATCAACTTTTGGACACTCCGCACCCACATCGGATTGAAAATTTTCCAAAGCGCTATCATAGTTCAGCTTAAAACGTTCTCAGTTTTAATTTTGCATGGCTAGTTTTTTTTCCAAATTAAACAAATCTGAACTTCTCCCTTCACAATTCAATATTTTCTGAAAATTTCATCTCAATCGAATTTTTCTTATACTATCTTTTATCTATACGTATACTAACTAAAAAGAAACACTTTTTAAACTTATAAGTGAGCATTTTAAACACAGAATAAATAAATGTGATTTCAAATCCATCGGCAGTAGTCATATGGTAAAACTTGAAAGATTCCTCTAACCTACCCTGTTTATTCAGAAATCAAGTAAACTGCCCCATAAAATTTACGCCAGAATTCGTAAACTAGAAATATGAATTAGGTTGGTCAAATCTTCATACGAATCACTGTAAATCTATAATAAAGACTAAGATTACTGATATACTAGGCGCGTTTTTTTGCTCCTCTATCCAGCGGAGAGTAGAATGAGAGTAGAGTAGACGCATTGAAAACAACAACACTCCTACACCAGTGAATTCACTGGTGTAGGAGTGTTGTTGTTGTTTTCAATGCGTCTACTCTACTCTCATTCTACTCTCCGCTGGATAGAGGAGCAAAAAAACGCGCCTACTATACGGTTAATAACCATCACTACCAGCTAGCCAGCTAAACCAGTAAAAGTTAAACAACCTGCGCTCAGCTCGACTGCTCTGCTCCGTTCAGCTTCGTGCAGTGGTATTTAGCATAGCAGGGTCTGGTAAATCTCTGGCACAGCGACGGATTAGTAGAGTACGAAGAGGCCTTACGTGGTGGAGGCTGCTCGCGTCAATCGAGATTCGCAGACTTGTGTACTGGTTGATCTTTGTTTTTCACTCGTAGATTGAAACTCGAAATTCGATTTTCGTTCGTTGTGCCGCCCACGTATCCGTTCCAAGTGTAGCGAAGATATTTTTTCTCATATTTCAATTTACTTTTGGCGTTGTTACTGTTGTTTTCGAGACCCAGAAGAAAAAAAATTATCCACGACTCACAGGTTTTTCTGTCGAAGATACTTTGCGAATCCAGTGTGCTATCTTTTCGGATGATATCTGAAAGCAGTTGCGACGACGAAAGAAAAAAAAACGTCACGTATCTTATACACTTTGTGTGTGCGAATTGTGAAAACTTCTTTTCCTTATCTACGGCCAATAAACAACGGTAATCGAGCGAGAAGATCACCTCGCCATTCTGGCCGTGCCATCGCACCCTGCAGTGAGCAGATAGATCTTTTGTATGTGAAGTGAAGTGAAATAGGTTCGAATCGATAAGAAGAAGAAAAGATAGTGGAGAAAGGCAATCGAAACGTAATAATCGTAGTTAATGTGATTGTGTGGTGTGTATCCCTGCTGCTTTTGTTCTATTCCCGTGTGCCTTGAAGTGTCGCGGTTTGGTGGCCATCGATGACGCTGTGTGACGATTTCCGCTTTCGACAGTTGCACAGGTGAAAATCAGTCAATCGAATCGAATGTTTTTTGTGTGAAAATCTGCACTACTCTTGAAAATCGAATGCTCGGCGGTTTATAGTGTAAAATTTTGTTTCATTCGAGTCGCGAGAAGCGCTACAAGTGATTTCAGTAGATTTACATTGAAAGGATTACCAGTGGCGGAACAGGCGGAGAATGGTGTTCTACATTTCGTTTTGGTCGAGAAACGTTGAACCACCGGATAAAGTGAATGCAGATAAAAAGTAAGTTGAAAAGTGGGAAAGCTGGTATCGTCGAACGAAGAAAATCTTGTTCACTAAAGTCAGAAATGCTCCAGTTTTAGGATTTCAAAGAGTTTGCATCGATTTAGACACTGTTTAAACAATTCATCTTGTCTATAATTTGGTATCTGGTAGAATTCACGAATTCACGTAACAGAAAAATCAGTGTTGCCAAATGCTAACTGGCTTCATGGCATACCTGTATCTCAAGTGTAAATAGCACGAAAGTCACATGAGCTTATTTTGGATTTTTAGCTTTCGATGTAAGTTCGAAATTATTTTTGTGGCCCGTAATATAAATATATTTTATCTTGAAGTAGCACTTTTTTGTAAAACTCAAAACTTGATATGACTATTGGCTAGATTACCAGCTTTTCGTGTGAAAAATCCTGGTAAGATTTAATGATGAAATAAGCAAACAACGGGTAGTTAACATTGGTGTTCCTCAAGGATTGATTCTAGAGCCAACTTTATTTTTACTTTATATTTATAATATATGTCTCTCTGGCCTGACCGGAAAATATATTATTTATGCTGATGAAACTCTTTTGTTATTCTCTGCCAACTCTGCTGAGCTTCTGAAGTGATAAATAAATAATGATTTAATTGTTGGCTTTTGGGAAACAGGCTGACAATCAATACCCGTAAAACTAGTTAAATGGTATTCAAGCAGATTAATAAAAGTGAAATCTGCCTTAACATCAAAATACATGGAGACGGGATACAAAGAGTAGCTAGATCTAAATATTTAGGACTAATCATTGATGATAGATTATCTTGGTCCCCTCACATAAGCAATGTGAAATCTAATTTGGTTTTCTGAATACCTGTTCAGAATGAAATATTACTTTGATTTAGACTGAAAGATATGATCTACAGCTCTAATTTGAGTCAAACTTCAGGGATGAATATTGATTCAGTTCATAGAATACTCAATAAGATAATTAAGGCAGTGCATAGACTTGATAGAATGACTCCAAGTGAACAAACAGAAAAATTAAATGTAAGGGATATCATATTTATGGAAAAAGCTAAGATAAGATACAAAATACTCCATAACAATACAAAATCTTCGATATCTTCAATAATTATCACGGCTATCACACAAGATTTAAAGATAATCTCAGACTTGATGTCGCTAGAACGAATAGAAAACCTAAAGATCCTATTAGATTAGATTAGCTAATTAGCTAATTTACCTAACTCTTTGAAGGATGCTAGATCTTTTCCCGTTTTTAAAAGGCTGCTGAAGAATCACATTAGAACCATGTAAAGTAAAAAATGTACTATTTTCTACCGATTACCGATTTTAAATTCATTAATTTATGCATCCCTCATACCAGCACTCTGTTGCTGTCTGGGAAGCAGTTTCGCTCGTTTTGTTTTTCTTTCAAAATACTTCAATTAATTTTTTTATACTATGAGAGAGCTTCTTTTTTGCGTGTTTTTTTCATGTTTTCCATTAACTCCCCATCAACTACCTCTATCTTATTGTCTTTATTCTCCATTTATCCTATTTATGTTTTCTTTTTTTACCACTGAATATTTTTCCTTAATAAAATGTGTCAAGAGTGTGGTTTTGGAATCCCTTCCTATCCTATTTCCTTTCGAAGGATGATGATAATTCTAATTGCTTGTTTCTTGGCTAAGCGACTCACTGCTGCTAGGAAGAAGAGGCTCTGCAATGAAGCTGACTCCATTGTTGGTTCGTTCGTTTGTGAGTGGGGTCCCTGGTTCGAATCCAGGTTTGGACGAATGACCCGCGTACCAAGCTTTCAGTTCAAATAGCTCGCCAAATAAACAGGGGTAAAGTGAGTCGTGGAACTTATCACTCCACACTCGTATTCACATTGATTGTAAATTTATGATGAAGCTCTCTACCAGCTTCAACCCCTAGACCCGTACGAGAGTTGTCGTGGTATTACTTCTTTTTACAAATGGAAACCGGGATTATCATTACCTTAGCATTACCTTAACTGAATGAAATGCTGTGATAAATCGAAATTAAAAAATGCAATGTTATATCTGTCTGCCATGGCTACAAAAAATAACATCAAATTCTGAGAGGAGGGATATAACATTATATTTAATATAAACAATCCCTCGGAATTGATAGACTATATCTAAGATCCTAAAAAAAATGAACAAATATTCCAACAATAATTGATTTTTGGGGCTTTTTTCCTAAGACTAACGTCTGAGAGCCCGTCCATACTGCACATAAAATTGTATGCGCAACCGTTTGCACAAACAAAAGCATTGTCAATCAATTTCATTGCAGCCAGATACACACTTTTTTTGTGCAAACGTTTGCGCATACGATTCTGGGTGTGTAGTCTGAACGGGTTTTAAGATTAACGGTCTCACATCGACTTTCATTTCCACTCAATTTTTTTCGTTTGACGCATAAGTATACACAACTCACACTAGTTTTATTTCTTTCACAAGCGTTTTCATACCAGGCAATCAAAACTGTTTGAGTCACGTATCAATGGGGTGGAGGGGTTGTTTGTAAACATTTTAGACGCCATGCAATCGATTTTTCTTTTTCCATAAATTATTGATAAAACTATTCAAGAGTATGTTTTCAAAGGTTCGTGTAAACATCTCAATCTCAATCCCTCCTTTAAGTGCCAGATCAAGTGGAGAGGTACAAGCCGATTTTTCGTCAAGGGCTTTTTTCAACTTTAGCTAAAAAGTTTCTGACATATTATTTCTAAAAGTGAATTTTTTTTATGTGATTGAGCTCTCTGCGAACCCGAAATTAGGGATAGATAATACAAAAGTTCAAAGTATATTTTTTACACCAAAAAGCTTATAAAATAAAGTCAAAAATGATGCCCTTCTGTTTGAGAACTTATAAACAAGCGATTTTTATTGATCCAAGGTTGGTCCATATCGAAGAAATATGTTTTTAAAGAAGTCATTAAATCGTATTGATTTCAGATGAAAGTTATAGCTTGCAAGTGCACACAAACTGCAAAGACTTAAGGCGATCGTGTACGGCGGCTTATATGATCCATATTTCCAAAGGAGTTCTTAAAAAAAATTATTTGCTTAAGTAAATGTGCAAAATATTCCTCAAGTTTCAGAAAATTCTTTTTATTTCTCCCTTGTCAAAAAAACCTGAAAATCACCAAAAACGTACTCCTAAACTGTTTCATCTTTAAATTGACGAGATCAATTTATGAGGCAAGCAGACCTCTGCTAGGCTATGGAACAATGTCCATCGTCTGATACGAATCCACTGAGCTAAGATAAAATATCACGTAAAAAATTGTGAAAATTATCGTAAGTAGTAAAAGTGTTTAACTAGCTCAGTTAGCCCTCATAAGCTTAGATCGCTTTATAACCAGCTTCTTCACTTCCGTTATACATAGATCATTCTAATTGACCCTTCTATGACCAAATCGTTCCTCTGTGGTAAAAAATTATCAATGGCGTTTCCGTCTGCGGCTCATCTTTTCAAGTTATACAGGGTAAACGATATGAAGTGTTACCTTTTCAAAACATCATATTTTTTGTGTGTGAATATATTTTTTATTCATTCAAAGACAAAAATGTGTAAAAGTAATCAAAAATTCAGGATCCATTTACTTTGGCTCGATGTGATTACTTTTTGCCTTGACTATTGCCTTCAGACGGTCAAAAACGAGTTTCATGCTGCAGGAATATGATTTTGCGATATTTTGACCCATTTACGTGTAATCGCTTTCCTCAGCGCATCCATACTGGCATATTTTGCAGTCCTCACCTTGCTCTCTGAAATGGACCAGATGGAAAAGTCCATCGGATTTGAGTCTGGGGAATTCGAAAGCCATTGTGTGGTTGAAATGAAATGGGGAACATGAATTTTTAGCCATTCTTGGTTCACACAAGCTCTGTCAGGCGGTGCCGAGTCTTGTGGATACGTCCATGGCCTGCGACCGAACTATTTGCATGCCCACGGCTCCAAAGTAGCTTCCAAAACATTTTCCCGATAAAAAGTCGCATTCACTTTGACGCCAGGCTCGATAAAAACAATTGGAGAGCGTCCATCTGCGGTCACTGCTCTCTAAACCATTACTTGTGTTGGGAAATTACTTCTGGTGGCCATTCAAATGCTCAAATTCTCGTATGTGCATTCGGTCAAGTAAACACGATCGTTTTGAGAATTTATGAATTGCTTTATTGGGAAATTTTTCTCATCAAAGAACACAATGTTCGGAAATTGACCACTTTCGTGTGCTTTTTGGAACTTGTCAGGCTTTGTTTTAAGTTCATTTTTCAATATGCGTCGAACGCTGTCTTGGGGTATTTTCAGTTCTTTAGCCATTTTCCTCCCACTTCGACGTGGATTTCGCTCAAGCCTCATCTTCACTTTCCGAACCATTTCAGGTGATGTTGCTGTTTTTTCGGTCCACCACCATTGCGTTTGGCAATGCTGACTGTATCATTATAACGATTTATGGTGCGATACACAAAAATTTTATTCACTTTGATATGGCTGAGCTCACGAACAATAGCTGGTTGCGATTTTCCACCCAAATATAACGCGATCACACTATTACGTTTGAATTCCATATCGAATAATTTTTATTCTATCAAACTGAGACACAAATACTTTTGGTTTGTAAACAATGCACATAATAAACTGTCATCAGAACAAATTTGACGTAGCAGTCATGAGTGGTTTGACGGATATGACCGGTGTGAAGCTGGTAACACTTCATATCGTTCACCCTGTACTTGTTTTGTTAAACCAATTTTTGTGCTAGATTTGCTCATTTAGCTTAAGTTCCTGGAATTTGAGAAAACCTATTGTTTGCAGGTTGCCTTTCGATTTGCTGAATGAAATGACGATGTTAATTAATTTAGCAGTCTGGTAAAGATTGTAACCTTTTGTTGGTACTGAGAGCGTATTATTATAGTAGTTTAATATTTCTAGCATGTAGTAAAGATTACGTGGTATGCTGTCTTGGTCGCCAAATTTTCGATACAGTTCAAACCTTACTGGTTCATGTTGTTTTTTTTTCTTGAGGAATTGATCTCCCTAGACATAGCTTACATGAAAACATTCTCTCTTATCGCCAGAAAATAAATAGTTAAGGTCTGAATTTGTTTAATCTTCTTGGACGCGATATCTGTGATACTATTGAATTTTACTGGTGTGTGTTTAGTTCTGTGATAAGCCACTGAATTCAACATTCATTATTTTACCTCTTACGAGGGTGGGGTGAAAAGTTTCCGGCCTGACCAAGAGATGGCGCCACTAGGTCTACTTTTGCAGCGGCGTCCTACAGTACCATTCCTTTCAAGCTTGTATGCACAGTTTCAGCCCAATCGCTACGTTAGTTTGCGTTTGAGAGCACAGTGCGCGAGACGCTTCCGTTTTTGCCTTCTTTGGAGTTGGTTCCCCTTTTCTAACCCACTGTTTTCACTGTTTTTTATTTTGAGGAGTGTAGTAGTGGACCTAAGTCTCATCAGCAGCTACGAATCGACGCAAAAATTCGTTTGGATTACGCCTATACAGCGACAAATTGTCGGTAGAAATTTTTTTTCGAATCAGTTTTTGGTCACGCGTTAGCAAACGCGGCAGCCACCTTGCACACAGTTTTTCCATACTCAAATGGTTGTGCAATATATTTTGCACACGTTCAGTTGGCATCCCACAGGTCTCAGCTATCTCATGCACTTTCAACCTGCAGACTTCCAACAATATTTGATGGATTTTCTCAATCATTTCTGAAGTTGTGACCTCAACGGGCCGTCCTGAGCGAGGATCGTCAGAAGTGCTCACACGACCCATTTTAAATTCATAAACCCACTGCTGAGTAGTTGAATATGATGGGGAGGAGTCCTCTGTGTTGAATCCATCTCTTCTTTTATTTGTTTTGGTGTAAAACCTTTCAAATAGAAGTTTTTGATAACAGCACGTTTTTCCAATTTTTCCATTTTCACGAAATCAACGGAAGCGTCTCGCGCACTGTGCTCTCAAACGCAAACTAACGTAGCGATTGGGCTGAAACTGTGCATACAAGCTTGAAAGGAATGGTACTGTAGGACGCCGCTGCAAAAGTAGACCTAGTGGCGCCATCTCTTGGTCAGGCCGGAAACTTTTCACCCCACCCTCGTAAGTCTCCCAAAATTAAATATACTAATAAATAAAGGCAATAAATCACACTTTGTGTTAGCTGAGTTGATGACGCCCAATAAAGCAAAGTGAAAGAATGTCAAAATTTCTACCCGAGAGCTTATACTTTTTTTTAAAAACATAGATGATATCAAATACGAAATATTCACTTAACAGATGTGTAGGCTTCCACAAACCCTTTAGGGTTAAACAGACCCCAAATATTGCAACATTTACAAATGCAAATGAAATATAATCCCTCTATAGCTGAGAAAAATGATAAAGCTTATATAATAGCAACATATGGTGCCAAATCTCCTTTAAGGGTGGGATGTGCCATTCTTGAAAACAACATCTCACAACATCTTAATAACAACATCTTAACAACATCCCACTTAAGCCTTTTATTGTGTCTATAACAGCATTGAATGCGGAGCTAGTAACTATTAATTATTCTATTTCAAGTGCGATTAAACAAAATATTGTGCTATTTGTGATAATGGGAGTGAAAAGCTCCGCTTTAATCTTCATTACGATAGAGTGCTTTCCCGAGCAAGTAAACAACTTGGTTTCATTAAGCGACGGGCCAAAGAGTTTAGGAATCTCTGGGTTACTAAATCCTTGTATATTTCACTCGTGCGTCCTCTTCTTGAATATGCGTGCACTATCTGGAATCCGGCTTTTGAAATTCATAGCCAAAGATTTGAGTCTGTTCAGAAGCAATTTTTACTATTCGCTTTGAGGGACCTTTTCAACCCTTATGATTTCAGTAATCTACCATCATACGAATATCGCCTTAAGTGTATGAATTTGTTACCCCTTGCGTCGAGAAGATTAATGTTATCTGCCTGCTTCAGCTTCGATGTCATCAGAGACGTGGTTAATGTCGTCTACTTGAAAGAAAAGTTTGTACTCAATCAGCCCTTGAGAGTCACTAGATCCCGACGATTGCTTATTGAATACCAACACAACACAACATATGCAGCAAACGAGCCAATAAATAGGTGCTGCAAGCTATTCAATAGCATGAGCGAGAACTTTTCCCCTACGATTTCTAAATCAACGTTTAAAAATAACATCATCAAGGCTCTCTCTTTATAGTCTCCCCCACCCCCTTCACCATACTAACATATATGTATTGTATGTTCAATTTAAATTTGGTATTTAATTTGTTAATCATTCATTTGCCATTTATCATTTATTTATTACTTTATTTGTTGTCTGTTTATAACTTATTTTATTTATGCACTATTTAATTTGTTAGTCATTCATTTGCCATCTGTCATTTATTTATCACTTTATTTGTTGTCTGTTTATAACTTATTTTATTTATGCACTATTTATTAGTCTTGTATTTATATAGTTTGTTTTATTTTTATTTTGTTCCGTAATTTTATGCATGTACTATTTCATTTTATTCTTTTTATACATGTACGCCTTGCTTGGTAAATAAATAAATAAATTGAATAATGTTATTGCCGATATATAATACACTTCTATTATGACCGTCCCATATCCCTTTTACCATGCTTTAGTAAGCTTCTCGAAATAGTCGTTTACAATAGAGTGTACCCTTTCGTTCAGCCCTTACTGGCCAGGGAACAGCATGGATTCATCAAAGGTAAGTCAACGGTTACAAACTTATTGACTTTGACAAACACCGTTGCTTCCGCAATCGACCAGCAAAAGCAAGTTGATGTCCTCTATACCGACTTTGCCAAGGTCTTCGATTCTGTGAACCATGATATTCTTCTATCAAAGCTAAATGGGTTTGGTCTCTCTGGTGCCCTTTTTTGTTAGTTCTCTTCATACGTTTGTAATCGTTCTTGTGTCGTTACTGCTAACTCTTGCTCTTCAACACTTTTTTTTCCTACCTCAGGAGTTCCGCAAGGATCCATTCTTGGCCCTTTATTGTTCTTTTTGCTTATTAACGACCTTCCTTCTCTCTTTAACTCATCCTGCTTTTTGTCTTAAAATTTTCAGAGCGATTGAATCCGCTAGTGACTATACCATATTGCAGAGCGATTTGGATACTTTGGCTAACTGGTGCACTGCTAAATCCCTCACCTTGAATGTTGCGAAATGTCATCAAACGTCTTTCACCCACAAAATATCTCCTTTGCTCTTCTCCTACTGTGTCCTTGGCTCTCCTCTCAATGCTGTTTCTAATATCAAGGACCTTGGCGTGATTTTTGATTCCAAATTGAAGTTCGACTTGCATATTCTTCACGTCACTGCCAAGGCTTCTCATTTTTCCGGCTTCATCATCAGATCCTCTAAACGTTTTTTTAATCTTTCCACTTCTCTTTATCTGTTTTGATCCTTTGTCCGCAGTGTTCTTTAATACTGTTGCCAAATTTGGTGTCCACATTACGGTGCAACGCAGGTTCACCCGCTCGTTGTTCTATAAGTACAGTATTCCGTATTGTGATTACAGTATGCGCCTCTCCATCCTTCAAATTCCTTCCCTTGAGTCACGTAGAGTGTTTTTGACGAGTGACTCCTTTTTAAACTTTTTAAAGGCAGTATATTGGTTGACTCCAGCATTCAACTTTCAGTTAGGGAACCGGGCCGTCCTAATAGAACATTATTTAACTTTAATGTTACAACAAATGAAAATGGTGTATTTTGCAATAATTCAATCATTATTGCAGTATGGAATTTTGGTGTGGGGCTCAGCATATTCCGCGACTATTGATGTTCTCCAAAATTTGCAAAATAGAGTGGTAAAAATCTGTATTAAACAATCAAAGTTCTATTCTACCACTTTAGCTTTTTCTGAGTTTGGTGTGCTTAATATACGTCAGTTGTTTGTTTATAAACTGCTTAAATACGTCTACTTGCATCTCAATGACTTCGAAATTCAGCACTCTTTTTATCTTACTCGTTCACAAGTCAAGAGACCTCTAGCTCTACAAAAATATAGGAAGACCAGAACGTCAAGGCATGCATGTAATTTAGGTCCAAAATTATACAATCAAGTTCCGACTGAAATTAAAGAATCAATTAATGTATCAAATTACAGGAAAGTCCTAAAAAAGTATATTGTTGATCGTCCTTGTTCAGTGTTTATTATTTAAAAATTAAGTTTCATAATGCATCTCATGAGTATAAGTTATACATGGAATAATTAGATAGTTTGTATACATATTAATTATGTTCAATTGTATTATTATAAAGCTATAGCTAAAACTGTTCAAGTAACACCGCACCCACTCACAAGTTTGCCTTATGTGGGCTGTGAGCTTTATATTTTAAAAAGGAATTCTGTATTTTTATTTAAGATCAACCTGTAGCTATAATGATTGAATAAATAAATAAATAAATAAATAAGTAAATTTGCCCGTACCGACATCCATTTCTTTTCCCCCCTTTTGCGTTTGCCTCGTCAGCACAATAGTAATCGAAATAATCGAAATATGTCCTAATTTGCTCAATTTGTTTGTTTCTTTATGAATTTTATTAATTTTCTTGGTTTCCATGTTATTTTCCTTTTCTTACATATTTATATACTTGTATGTATTTTTATTTTTTCTTCTTGTCTAATCTACAATTGGATTTGTTCTGTTGATTTGGACAATAAATAAATATAGCTCTTTTGCGTGCTTATTTTCGAAAATAGTAAACCAATCAATCATACAGTATACAATATATGGGTATTATTACATCAAAACCCATCTCTAATAAACAAAATTATCTGTTCTACTGGTCATAAAATGCAGTTGCTACAGAAAAAGAGCTATAGTTGGAGATAATCCAGTATCTTTTTTCCCCTGGTGAACATGGTCAAAAAAATCAAAAAAAAAAAAGATCACCGGGTGGCCTATCACGACGAGGTATGTGGTTTGACTCACTAAAAAAAGACGATCTACAAGCCCACGAAGTTCCGAGTCGGGACTGGCCTAAACACCGCTTCAACCTAGGCGTGCTGACTTACCTATCGGTAGCCACGGACTTCAAAAACTAGGACAGCTCATAGGTCGGTAAGGCAACCTTCCTTCCGATTTATGCGAAGTACTTTCTGTCTATCATCTGTAGAATTAGGTTTTGAAGAAGTTCCAGAACTAATCCTTGATGATATAAAATGATCTTGGTAAAGTGACTACCACAGTAAAATCACTAGTCTTTCAAGAAATCCCCTAACAAATCTGGTTTTTAGGTTGATTGAACAGGATTAACATGGTTTAAAAAACTTAGCGCTAATAGTTTTAATTGTACTAAAAACGTCTTACTAATAAACCCTTTAACTCAGGACAACTATATAAAATCAAAGCTGTGGATAATAAAAAAACTTAAAATTGTAAAAACAAATAAAAAAACTTAAAATTGGCCAAATTTTTTCTATTGCTATTATTTTGAATTGTATCTTATATATTAATAAATAATTTATTCGTTTTTATTTACTAAACTGAGAGTAAGATGTTCTGTTTTGATCAAAATTTTTTGTTTATAATAACAATATTTACAAAAATGAATTCATTATGAATCAAATAGAACAACATCTTACTCAGAGTTAACACCCTAAGGTTAGTTTAAGACCTTAACCTAGACAATAACTAACACACAAACATGACTCGCGTTATAGCGTATTAGATAACGCTGTCTTTTACCGTAAGGACATATGCCATTTTCGGATCGTCGGAGAAGGCAAGCAAGTAGAAAAAAAATTGAATAACTTCTGAGTTATTTTCATTTTTGTGCTTTTTTTCCTTTTGGGTTAATTTAAGCCAGTCTTGAAATGTAATTTTTTTTATGGTTCTTATGTCTTGACTCTATACCATTGAGCCATACAGATTTGATATATGTATTTAAGTAACACAATATTAAAAATAAATCAGCATCATCTAAACATCGCTAAAAAACTGGGGCGAAATAATTCATCATAGGTCTGGCAGCCCCAACTTCTCACACTTCGCAAAAAGATCAAACACTATTCCGTTGTACCCCAACATAGTCTTGACGTCATTCGCAACCTACCAAGATACGGTACGACAGCACTTATCTCGCACTTGGTATCGAAAGCTTGTTTACCTTAGCCAGAGATAGAAACCGGAGCCTCTGCGTTACCTTAACTTAAAAATACACCAATACAAACCACTTCGCCCCGTTTCGCCCAACATCCCATTCCCGACCGTCTCACTTACCTACACCTGCACGAATTTTTTTTTATTCATTTCCTCGGCATTAACAACAAGTTATGTTTATAATGCTTCTAAAATAATTATAAATTGATGACGGGTGTTATGATGGTGGTGGTTGTTGTTGAGGTTTTGCCAGCGTGCAGAGTACCGCTCTATTGCTTTTCACACGGTACGTACGTTTGCTATGGAGCCTAATCCAAAGTTAATGGCAACGGTAGGTAAGGTCTATTACTAAAAACAGAGGTGTGTTGCGTGATTGCCAGTTTTATTGAGATGTCGGGATCTTTGTTGCGATTCGTTTGGCTTTTGTTTTGAAAGTTTTTTCTATTAACTGGTTTTCCAATGTAAATTAAATCTTGTATGTCTGATCACTATGATATTCATAAACATTAAAATGCATGGATGAACGTGTGTTAGCATGTTGGTATTTAAGAGTAAATACGAATTTTAAACCTTTTTGGAAGCAAGATGAAGTTGAAATAGAAGACATAAAGCTTACTGAACCGGAAAACCTGGATTAGAGCAATGATTTAATTCAAAGTATCGATACTTATTTAATTGAAGACCACGGGACATAATTTGAAGACTTGATCTTTGAAAATATGTTTTTCGAGTGGAAGTGGTACTACATGCTTGTTGAAAAATCGATTTTTAATGTCGAAGGTCAAATGTTGCGCACATGAATGAAAATAGGTATAATCGAAAGACTTATTTAAATGAAATCGAAAAACAACAGCCATCTTTATCCCACAATATATCAGCAGTTTTTTTCATTTCGAAATTCAAAAATTCAAGATATGAGCCAATTTCGTAGAATAGATAGTGTATGCTCCAATAATTCCGAATGCATTATTCCTAATACATATGTCTAAATACAATTTGGGGCCAGTTCATCGGCACGGTGAAATGTTGAAATGTCTTTTACGCTACATTTGAACTAAATTAGATTTGATTAGAATGCTATTCTGCGACTAATCACTTTGCATCGTTGGGAGGAATTAGAGAATCTAGCTCAAAAATATGTGAGAAGCTTTTTGACACATTGATCCATTTCCAAGATTCCATGTATTTTTTGATTAAACAATCAAAATAATTGATGAATGAGGCCATTCATGGAAGGAGGAGTCTAGAGGTTTCCGAAAATTGATTTGAGATTTCTATGCAAACTGATTTTTCATACACCGTTGAAAAATATGATACCCATTTCTACCTTCTTTTGATACATCGAAGAAGAAAACGAAGCACCCTTGAAACATCAATATGTCAAGAAATTGAAATATACACTAAAAAAAATATACAGAGCACGTAGACCTATGTAACATAGCGCTGTATTTATGGCCGAGTACGATTTATATGAAATATAGCTCTCAGCGCCATAATATCACAATGTGGATTGTAATTTTGAATACATGTTCTACTAAACCTTCTCCTTATTACAACCAACCAGTATCGAAGGTCTTGTACAATTTTGATCCGATGAATTGACTGCATTGGAGGCCACAGGGTAGAATAGTTTCCAGGGTTACCAATTCTAAAAGTTTCAATATATATATATATATATATATTATTATATATATATATATATATATATATATATATATATATATATATATATATATATATATATATATATATATATATATTTATATATGTATATGTATATATATACTTTTTTTTACTAAAGAATGCTTATCATATGAAAATTCGAAGGCTGCATTTATTGGTAGTGGTAAGCAAATACCTGGTGCTGGAAACCCCTTGCTAGCACCATAAAACAGCTTCATATCAAGGCCAACCTAGGCTGTAAATTTCGTTTTGATCCGATGACTGCGTTGGAATTTATAAGGGTAGAAAAATGTTTAGGGTTGCCGATGGTGAAGTTTTCAAATTTTCGAAACAAACTTTTGAACTGGCAACCCTATCCTAATGTTGCAACCTAAATGATGCAAAACTTGGCTTATCCTTTACTGTGTAAATTTCATTAAAACCCGATGCCGGAATTTATAGAGAGAAAAGCTTTTACTTTGATTAGGGAGTTTTCAAGATGGCACAACTGTCACAGGGTGGCCTGGATTTTCAAATAACTTATTTCGGACTAAAAGACCTATACACATTGTAAATTTCAATAGAGTCTGATTATCGGGTATTGAGTTTCCCCGAATACAAATTTCGGTTGCTAAAAATAGATGATTTTGTGAAGGGTTACCGTTCCTGTGTAATGAAAAATTTCGAAAACTTTAATTTGACTGTGAAGCCACATAATCGGTTAAGTGAGTTTTGATACAGTTGACGTTTCACGAGTTGCCAAGTGTAAACAACAACAAAACGTTGTTGCCAAGTGTAAACAACAACGCTATTGCCAAGTGCAAACAACAACGCTATAGTTACAATGAAATTTTTAATAATGTGTTGCGACTGCGGAGCTCTGTCGAGCCGTCGTCAGTGCAGCATAATTATGTTTAAGGAATCGTGGTTAAATTTACCCTGCGTGCCTTAACCCTGCCGACTAGCTCAGTCTGGTCGTGGGCATTTGGAACCACGATTCCTTCGTGCTACGGCACACACACGAAACAAACAAACACACACAGCCTATGGAGAAGGATAGTGAAGATTCCATGTGAGGGTCATTATTTGTCAATAAGTCAAATCTACTTCATCCTTATTACAGTCTTCATTGTACCTCTTATCATTATATCAAATAACAAAATTGGAAAAGTAAATGCAAACCAACAAAGAAAGAAGAAAAATAATAACTATTCAGTAAAAGAGATATAATAATCACTTAATAAATTGATATCCCAACAAAATAATGCACTTAAGCAAAATATCTACTGATTTAGTTATAAAATACTGTGGGTGAGTATCAATTCCACCCCATTCCGATCGGAATCGGTTCACACCGATCTTTACAAGCAAATATCAAATATGGAAATTAAAAATTATATAACTAAAAATTCAAATATATAAATTATATGGAAGTAAATCAAACACATTTAGCACCCACACCAAAGCAAAAAAAAATTCAAATTAAAACAAATCATCCAATAAACTATAATAAGTCATGAAAATGAGATAAATACATTTATAAAAATTATACGTATGGTTTTTTTTCTTTTTCTATACTAATCTATTGATTTCTTTTGAAATTTACTATTATAATATTTTTGAGGAATTCACTTTTTTACGAAAAATAATTTCGGTAATTCACAGCTAGCAGTTCTCATGCTTAGATAAATGAGAAAAAATTCTGACCTTGAATCCAATTATTTGGTACTTAACTTGACCATCCAGTAATCGTTCTCCCTCGCCATATCTCCCTCGATCAATCAAATATTCCTTCAGCAATTCTGCCGTCGAGTTTGATTACACCGTGTTTTTTTTCCTTTTGAAATGCTCTCTTTCGTCCAAGATGCCAATGTTCAACTTCTGCAACTGATTTCCACTCAACTATGGAGTTTTCTAAATTTTCTGCATCAAATGCCAGGATAGAGTGTTCGAATTTTTACGAATATTGCAACTACACAATCAATCACTGATATTACGACAAATTTCTTTTAACTTTAACAATCTTTAATCAAAATCCAACTTCTGGATTCCCCTTTTTGTTCTTTCAAAAAAATTCCTTCACCTTTCCACCACGGTCAGACAAAAAGTGAGCCCCCTTTGTTCTTTTTCGAAAAAATTTTTCTATGAACCGCAAAAGCGGTTCTCTTCCCAAATTTCCCGTATTATCAGGTTTACTACATCATTCGGGCATCCTCAATTCCATTTGTACAGTCTCACACATCAGCTGATAAATTACTTTTTCAGCCCTATTGTGAACCGACTTTACTGTAATGATTTGATAAATGTCATCAGCTGTAGGTTGTTCATTGGTTGTTCCGGCTGTCAGCATTGCAACAGTTCTTCTTAATGGAATAGTTTGTGATGTACATGGACGGAAGATGTCAAAGAGTCTACGAAATGTGATACTGCCAGAACAAGTTATACATGGTGCAAGTTTCGAAGTAAGTTTTCCTGTACCAAATCAACTATCAAATTGAATTTTCACACTTTGATTTCAAGGACCTTAAAACGGAGGTCGAGAAATCTTACAATATTATAACCCTTTCCAAACCTGCAGTGGAAAAATCCATTCGCAGTTTGCAACAAACTTTCGCTCAAGGAATTCCTGAATGTGGAACTGACGCGCTGCGTTTTACATTGTGCGGCTACAATATCAATAACCATTTCATCAACTTCGATGTTTCAGAATGCTATGCGAACAAATTATTTTTCAATAAAATCTGGCAAGCCACGAGATTCACGCTCAACGCTTGCGAAAAACTGAATGTAGATAACCTTGCGCTGGACATTCAAAAAATGAGACTAAGGGATTTCGATAAATGGATTTTAAGTCGTTTGAGCAGCACAAAAAGAATATGCGACAAAGGCTTTGAAAACTACAATTTTCATTTTTTCCTTAAAAACTTTCTTCTATAAAAACTTCTGTGACGTTTATTTGGTAAGTTGAAATAAAAAAGCCGACTTGTTAACAGTTTTTGCCAACAGGAAACCACAAAATCTAATATCGGAAAAGGAAACCAAGAAGCTCGCGGACATTGCGCTGTTTTAAACGCTTGCTTGAGCTTAGGTCTGCAAATAATGTCAGCATCGCAACAAATGTTCCAAGATCATTTCTCGTATATTACATATTCAAGAAAATTTTTGGTGAAGATTCAGTCTTGGAAATGAGAACTGATAATGTATTGTACTTGTTTATGATAAAAAATTGGAAACTTTAAGCCCTATGTGGGCGCTGAGTGCCTAAAATTAGGCAAATACTTTTTTCAAATTTCGCTTTTTTATAACTTCTGACAGAAGCATTCGATCATTGCGAAATTTTCAGGGCATACTCATGTTGACTCAACCCATACATGACAACAACAATACATAAGTGTGCGGGCAACTCTGAAGCTACGGCAGGCACGTGATAAAAAAATCCTTCAAATCATGGGTCCTCCTTAAAATTGTTCGCTTTTTGCCCAAAAATGCAAACATTAAATAAATTTTATCTTTTGTACACCCTGTCAAATTAAAGTTTTCAGTTTCATGCTACAGAAGAACGGCAAACCATCACCAAACTACATCTATTTTGAGCGCTCGAAAATGCTGTTTACGAGAAATGAAGATCGAATAATCAGATCAATTTGAAATCCGCAGCCTTAAATAGGAGCAGAACAGTGAATTTGAAATACGGGCAACCCTGTGGCAGTGGTATCATCTTAAAAAATCACCAAGACAAAAAACTGCATTTAGCCCTGCTATTTATTATATAATCACCAGATTTTGACGAAATTCACACAAAAGCTGGACGTTTGCGAAAAGTTTAGTTGAGAAATTAGGCTGACGGCTATGCAGATAGAATTGTCTTTTGAATCTTGAAAATTTGCTCAGCCCAAAATAAAGCTTTTTGTCCTATAGCTTCCTGTACAGTCATGAAATTAAAACGAGATTGATATAGTAAACGGACCTTACTATAGGCCAAATATGGTAGGAATCTGGTTGGAAAACCATGCTTGGGTTGCCAGCTATGGTTCTTTTTATATATTTTTTACCTTTTCTCTACTAAGCGATGTTATCGTTAAATTTTCAAATGATAATGATCTCATAAACAACAAATACGAAAATTTCAAAAAGTTGACATCTTTTGCGGGTGGTAATCCTAAATTTCTTTTTATCCCTAAAATGTCCAATGCAGTCATGAGATCGAAACGCAATTTGTGAAGCAGATTTGGTATACTTTTGGCTTTGGCGCTGGCCGAGGGCTGCCAGTACGTGGCATTAGATATTCATATGGCAAACACCTACAATGAAAATAAATAATTCATGTTAAAATTTACCAAGTTCTGGATATTTTTCGGATGGCAACCCCAAAGATCTTTCTATCCCTGTTACTTTCGATGAAGTCATTGAATGATTTTGACGATGATAGACGATTTTGACGTGGTGAAGCAGTTGTGTTAGACTTTTGGCTGCAATGCTGGTAAAGTGTTGCCAGCACTGATCATTTTCATAATTTATATTATTGAAGATATTGCTTTCAAAGCTTTGTAAGATAAGCCTCCGATAATGAGTTTTTGACTTTCTTAAATTTTGAAATTCATGTGAGTAGTAACCCTGAATTCCTTTTCCACCCTATGAATTTCTATGCACTCTTGATATCAAATTGATATATGATCTCTGAAGCGGGTTGGCTGTAATAAGGAGCACGTGTGGTGGAAAATTAGCTCGAAATCCGCACAAATACTCTACTTTTCTTCGGATCCTATACGCTGAGTTTATTTTAATTTTAGTTTTATTTCTTGATAGCTTCAATGGGTGAACAATGAAAATTAGACAATACGTATGAAGAAAAGCAAAAACTATATAATAACCACGCTAAAAAGATTATAGATAAAACGCTAAAATTTGGGTTGTTTTTACTAATGTTCGAAGAACATTAGTATTAAAATCGATTCGGCCAAAAATTCATATTTCCATATATATATATATATATATATCATCAAAAAATTTCAGTGAGATAATCTCGGGAACGCGCCATCCGATTGAGCTGAAACTTTCAGGATACATTGGTGTATATGCAGAATAGGTCCAGGTCTCTTTAAATGTCAGTTATTGTTAACCTTTTGGCGCCGGCGGCCATTTAAGTGATATTTTTAATATACCTATTATTTCGTGCACAAATAATTTTCGCAAAAATAAAGTTAACGAAATAAATTTCTAACGTGTTTTACATATGAATCGGATAATGCTTTGGAATTTTTTAACCCTATGTGTGCGCTGGGTGCCTAAAAGGAGAACGGGAAAATTTTTAAATTTTTAAATTTCGATAACTTTTTACAGAGCTATTCAATCATTACGAAATTTTCAGGACATATTGATATTATTTAGTTGTAGATTTGTGTAGTTTTACATGAGCGTGCTGGCAACCCTGTAGCTAGGGCAGGCACTGAAAGTGAAAACCTCCAAATCATCGTCTCTCTTGAAAAAATGCCGTTTCTTCAAAAAAAAGCCACTCATATGTAAATCTTGTGCTTTGTTTACATAACCAAAAAAAAAAAAAAAGATATGGTATAACGGGCACGCCTGGTAACCCTTGCCCAATTTACCTATATTTTTAGCATCAAAAACTTCTGTTCACGGAAACTCACGATCCGATGAGCAGAATTATTTGAAATTCACAGAATGTATTGGTCTTAGACAGGACCAGGTCTGATAGAAGTGATTTTGAAATGCGGGCGATTCTGTGCCAGTGGTGCCATCTTGAAAAGCCACTAAAAAAGATAACTGTTTTTAGCCCTATAAATTCTGATTGAATCGTTCGATTTTGACGAAACTCACACAATTGCTGGACCTTACTTTAAGCCACGTTTGGTAGAAATTTGGTTGAAAAATTCGGTTGGAGCTGCCAGCTATGATAATTTTGATGTCTTCATTTTGAAAAAAAAAAAATTTGGAAGTGAAAACATTCAAACCTTCGAATATTCAAAAAAATGTCCGTTTCTTACAATAAAACCAATCTGTATATAAATCTTATGTTTTATCTACACGTTCAAAATAAAACTTTGGAAATTTCATGTCAGACAAGAACGGTAACCCTCTCCCAGTTAACCTATATTTTTAGCATCAAAAACTTCTGTTCACGGGAACTCACGAACCAATAATCAGATACAGCTAAAATTTACAGAATGCATTGGACTTAAGTAAAACTAGGTTTGATAGAAGCGATTTTGAATTGTGGGCAAGTCTGTGCCAGTGGTGCCATCTTGAAAAATTACAAAGAAAAAAAAACTGCTTTTTGCCCTATGAAATGTGAATAGGTTACCGGATTTTCATGAAATTGACACAGTAGCTAAACCTAACTCTAATCTCTGTTTGGTGGAAATTTGGTTCAAAAATTTGATTGGTGCTGCCAGCTATGGTAATTTTTGTGTCTTTGGTTTTGAAAAATCGCTCAGGAAAATAAAACTTTTTGCACTATAACTTCCAGTGCAGGCATGAAATCAATACGAATTTCATACAATATGAAACCTGTCATAAACATTATTCAGGCCAAATTTGGTTGAAAAGCCACAATAGGGTTGCCAGCTATTGTTGGTTTTGTGTTTAATTGCAATATCTTTATTAAGCGGTTTTATCGTAGAATTTTCAAATGGTAATGATATTGTAGTGACAATAAACAGCAAACTAAAAAAAAATACAAAAAATAACAGCAAACAAAAAAACTCTAGCGCACCTGAACCGCTAGAAACACTAATGTTCGAAGAACAGTAGAAGAATCGTGCAGGTTTTGAGTGCATATTCCACCACATGTGCTGCTTATTACGGCCAAACTGTTTCAAATGCCACGTTTTACTTTCGTCTCAAGAATGCATTATAACTCATATGGTGGAAGGTTTCAGATATTACCACTGGCATGAATTTCAACGTTTATGAGAGCAAAACACGGGTTAATTATATTCGTTATCAGTTGCTTATTTCACATAATTTTGAAAGCAGCATCTCATATAACATCAATGAAGAAAATGCTCAGTGCCTGCAGCACTGTAACTGAAGTTGGTGTTTGGGGCTGCGATCCGAAAAATTTGCAGAACTTTGCGAATTGTAACATCGGTTATTTATTTTCATTGTAAATGTTTCCGGTATGTATACTAACTGTAAGCATTTATTGATACAAAAGTAGCACAACCGACTCGTGCTGGCAACCTTTCGCCAGTATCAAAGCCAATAATATATTACATCTGCTTCACGTTGTTACATTACATTCGAAGTTTTAGGAGTATAAAGAAATTTAGGGTTACCTGCAGCGAGTTTCTTCAAATGATCGAAAGCTTAATATTTGCTGTGAAAATTCTACGATAAAACCGCTTAATAAAGATATTGCAATTAAACACAAAATCAACAATGGCTGGCAACCCTATCGTGGCTTTTCAACCAAATTTGGCCTGAATAATGTCTATGACAGGTTTCATTAATTGTATGAAATTCGTATTGATTTCATGACTGCACTGGAAGTTATAGTGCAAAAAGTTTTATTTTCCTGAGCGAATTTTCAAAACCAAAGACACAAATATTACCATAGCTGGCAGCACCAATCAGATTTTTCAACCAAATTTTCACCAAACAGAGATTAGAGTTAGGTTTAGCTGCTGTGTCAATTTCATGAAAATCTGGTAACTTATTCACATTTCATAGGGCAAAAAGCAATTTTTTTTCTTTGTAATTTTTCAAGATGGCACCACTGGCACAGACTTTCCCACAATTCAAAATCGCTTCTATCAAATCTGGTCTTACTTAAGTCCAATGCATTCTGTAAATTTTAGCTGTATCTGATTATTGGTTCGTGAGTTTCCGTGAACAGAAGTTTTTGATGCTAAAAATATAGGTTAACTGGGAAAGGGTTACCGTTCTTGTCCGACATGAAATTTCCAAAGTTTTATTTTGAACGTGTAGATAAAACATAAGATTTATATACAGATAGGTTTTATTGTAAGAAACGGACATTTTTTTGAATATTCGATGGTTTGAATGTTTTCACTTCCAAATTTTTTTTTTTCAAAATGAAGACACCAAAATTATCATAGCTGGCAACTCCAACCGAATTTTGCGACCAAATTTCTACCAAACGTGGCTTAGAATAAGGTCCAGCAATTGTGTGAGTTTCGTCAAAATCGAACGATTCAATCAGAATTTATAGGGCTAAAAACAGTTATCTTTTTTAGTGGTTTTTCAAGATGGCACCACTGGCACAGAATCACCCGCATTTCAAAATCACTTCTATCAGACCTGGTCCTATTCAAGGCCAATACATTCTGTGAATTTCAAATAATTCTGTTCATCGGATCGTGAGTTTCCGTGAACAGAAGTTTTTGATGCTAAAAATATAGGTAAATTGCGCAAGGGTTACCAGGCGTGCCCGTTATACCGTATCTTTTTTTTTTTTTTGGTTATGTAAACAAAGCACAAGATTTACATATGAATGGCTTTTTTTTGAAGAAACGGCATTTTTTCAAGAGAGACGATGATTTGGAGGTTTTCACTTTCAGTACCTGCCCTAGCTACAGGGTTGCCAGCACGCTCATTAAGCTGCTACACAAAGCTGCTACACACAAGCTACACAAATCTACAACTAAATAATATCAATATGTCCTGAAAATTTCGTAATGATTGAATAGCTCTGTCAAAAGTTATCGAAATTTAAAAATTTTCAATTTTTCCCGTCCTCTTTTTAGGCACCCAGCGCACACATAGGGTTAAAAAATTCCAAAGCATTATCCGATTCATATGTAAAACACGTTCGAAATTTATTTCGTTAACTTTATTTTCGCGAAAATTATCTGTGCACGAAATAATAGGTATATTAAAAATATCACTTAAATGGCCGCCGGCGCCAAAAGGTTAACAATAACTGACATTTAAAGAAACCTGGACCTATTCTGCATATACACCAATGTATCCTGAAAGTTTCAGCTCAATCGGATGGCGCGTTCTCGAGATTATCTCACTGAAATTTTTTGATGATATATATATATATATATATATATATATATATATATATATATATATATATATATATATATATATATATATATATATATATATATGGAAATATGAATTTTTGGCCGAATCGATTTTAATACTAATGTTCTTCGAACATTAGTAAAAATGGGCTGAAGTTTGTTTATTGAACATGTTTGTTCTAGTTGAACCAAGAAAAAAAAAGTAAAAAAAATCGTGGATTAGCACGCCTCATAAAAAAGTACGTTTTTTCAACCTTTTTTTCGACAGTTTTTGGGTCAAAAAGGCTAAATTTTGAAAAAAATTTAGGCATTTTTGAGGTTCAACTAAAAGCTTGTTCTATAGAGAAAACGTGTGCCAAGTTTCATCAGAATCGGTTGAGAACTTTTTGAGCTATATTTCCCGCCAATTTAAAAAAAAAGTCGTTTCGAGAAAAACGCGTAGTTTTGACACACAGAAACTCTATGATTGCAGCGACTTATCAACTAATCAGCGATTCCAGGCCCATACAGAAGTCCTTCAGTACGTTCATAGTACTCGTTTTTTTCTCAACGTTTTTTCTTGACACGCTTGACGAGCTTTTTTAGTTGTCAAAGAGCTGCGGCGATTTTTTCGACTCACTAGCGAGGATCGAGCGCTCCAGTACGGATTCAATAGCGCTCGAGTGTCGAGTTGAGTTGATAAATAATGCGAATTTCATTCTAAAACTTTACAAACATATTTTTTAGATGTTAATTTAACTATTTATGCAAAAAAAAAGAAACTCAAATTTTTGAAATTTTACATGAATCGCCCCCTTTAAGAGATGAATGAAAACTGATCCAATCGGGAAAATAAAATTTCACAGTAAGATACATACATACAACGATAGTGCTCTCATAATATATATTTATATATACTACGTACATATATTAGGTTGCTGCAGATGAAATGGCCGATTTAGCAATGACATAAAGTTGGCTGCAATTTTAGTGTATAATGTTGGCACAAGGCGGCGCAAATGATATGACATATTAAAGTATAAATACTGCTACCTTGGTTTATGGGGTCATTTCTGTTTTGCACTTCATAGTGATCGTAAAAACAAAAAGAGAAAGTGAACATTGAAGTGGATCAAAAACGGCTACTTTTACTATACGAATTTAAATTAGAGCACAACGCAACGGAACCAACGAGGAATATCAACAGCGCATTTGGGCCTGATACAGTTAGCGAACGAACCACTCGGTGGTTCGAAAAATTTCGATCCGGAGATATGGACCTTGAAAGTGAGCCATGTGGACACCCAGGATCATCGATCGATAACGACGAGCTGCGTGCATTAGTGGAGTCTGACCCCCGCCAAATCATAAGGGATCTTGCCGAGAAATTAGGCGTTCACAATTCGACAGTTTGCCGCCACTTGCAACAACTTGGAAAACTGAAAAAGCTTGACAAATGGGTTTCGCATGATCTTACCGAGCAAAACATGACGTGTCGAATGGAGGTTTCAAGTTCTCTTCTCTCCCGCAACAAAAGGAACTGTGCTTGCACCGAATTGTGACCTGCGATGAAAAATGGATTTTATACGATAATCGTCACCGATCGGTCCAAAGGCTGGATGCCGATGAAGCGCCAAGACACATGCCGAAACCAAGCCTTCATCCAAAGAAAATAATGGTAACTGTTTGGTGGTCTGTAGCTGGAGTTATCCACTATTCGTTCCTGCAACCTGGCAAAATCATCAATGCTGAGAAATACTGTGCTCAGCTGGATGAAATGCATCAGAAATTGATAGTCCAACGACCTAGGCTTGTCAACAGGGATGGAGTGATACAGCTTCATGATAACGCACGACCTCATGTATCGAGAACAACGGTCCAAAAATTAAACGAGTTGTGCTATGAGACTCTTCCTCATCCGCCATATTCACCGGACCTCTCACCAACAGATTACCATTTGTTTAAACATTTGGATCACTTTTTGACAGGAAAAAGATTTAATAATGAATGCCTTCGAGGAGTTTCTTCGAACTAGAAACTCGGACTTCTACAAAACTGGAATAAATGTGCTTGTATCTCGTTGGGAAAAGTGTGCTGCATCTATTGGTACCTATTTTGATTAAATAAATTGTTTTTATAAAAAGTTACAGCTGTTTAAAAATTTATTACTAAATCGGCCATTTCATCTGCAGCAACCTAATACTTCACAACACTAAAAAATGCTTCAATTATTTTTGGACACAGTATTCATGCGATTTTTCAGTCGCTATCATAAATTCATCTTAACTTTCTTCACAAACAATAAATCTTAAGATATTTCAACAGCTTGTTTACAAATAACACAATTTACAACTATCAAACTCCTATTCACAGCATTGCCATGTCTGAATACTAGCCATTTCATTGCATTCCATTTTTCATCCCACACAATTCCCATCAAATCATTCTCGTCTTTGTGTTCCGTTGCATGTAAAGAATAATTTCAATAATACCTTCCGAAATTGCTCCTGACGATATTCTTGCATTTCTCTCGCCAAATTCCACAACAGTTGCGAAAACTTTTCCATATCGTTCGTTGCAAGTGAAAGAAAGAAAGCTACCGTTACACAAGAACGACAAAAGGAAAATCAGGAATATCTGCGATCGATTGCAAGATAATCGTAGCGTACTAGACAACATCTCGTTCATCGCACCTCGTCGATGGAATGCATGTTCTCGAAAGAATGTAAACGACATGCCGTTGAATCGCGAATAATAGTCAATTTACATTATTTATATGCACATGTTTGTATGCGCTCGCGAAAGGCAGACGATGTGACATACAACGGGAACAACGGGCATCGGGACAGTAAATTGTTTTTATTTGTCTGTCTGATAGCGGCAGCGCACATCGAATTGGAACCTCGATCAAGAAATAAAACATGCAAATGAAAATCAAATGGCTTTGATGCGGATTGAAAAGAATGTAATATAGTTCCTAACAGAGCTTTTATGTTTTCCCGAAGCAATAGATACGAAACAGAGATTCTTTTATCATAATCGATTTAGTTTTTGCAGAAAAAATCGCGAAAATTCTTTGTTTTGATGCGATAACGGGTTGCTTTTGCGTCACTGGTTATCGTACGATCCCGCTGAAACAATTAACTTATCACTGTCATTCTTGTTGAATGGCTGTTGGTGCTGATGATAACGGTATGAATCACCTGGTTCATTCCTTTGCAGAATCTCACCAATTTGGTGATTCGAAATGATACTAGTTATGAATCATAATAACCAAAAACTTATTGTTTCGCGATTACATAACTCGTGTATTGACGTCAAAGTATGAAAATAGATGGTGAACTGAACACGGGTATAACGAGAGTCAATTACGGTAAAAGCCAGTAAGATCAACATTTTTCTATAACATTAAGGTGAAGTGACAGCTATTCAGTTGGGCGATAATTAAGATTGAAATTTGCGCCAAGCGCACGAAACATTTGAACAAATTGAAATTTTGCGAAAAGATAACAGAACAATATATCGAGCTAATTACATATGTATGTAGCATGTATGTGTAGATAGTTTCTGGGCCAGCGTGTGTTGTTTGATCGACAGTTTTCCATCAGCTGACAGCGGGTTCAATAAATTATTTCGCAAGTTGAAATCGAAATTAGATTTGAGTGCAAATTAGTATACTTGGTATATACGACAATAGAATGTCACAAGATGTTATCGATCATGGCGGCCTCAAGATAATGCGGATAAGATAGTAAAAAATAGCAACTTTATAGGCATATGTTTGCTGCGGGTTGAGGTATTAAGAGAGATTTCGGCCAATGGCACAATTCGTGCGGTTTATGTTTACAATTGAAATCAGTGACACAATTATGATTGTCGTGGCCTCCGTGCCCGTGTCGTGGCGGTAATATAATTTAGCCTTGAGGTTGATGTAGGTATATTTGCATAGTGTTTGCTAGTTGAGCTATACATAAGTACATCTTAATGTCTACAATAATAGTAGACACAGAAGTATGTATGCTTCAAAAAATGTTGTTGCTTTTCTAAACGAAACCACAATTACATCGTTGTAAGCATAGTTCAGCTCAAGCCGTTTCCATTTTTTTGTGAACCCAAATAGACGGCATTTGAAAATCAAATCTACGAAAGCGAAATTTACCTAAGGTTAGATATGTGTAATTAATTTGATCAAATTTTCCACACAGTTCTATAAATGAAGCTTTTTACATAAAATTTTCCAAAAAGTTAAGACACCGAGCGGAATTTCCTGAGCACGTTAGTCTGGTTCGATTGTACAATTAACGAAGCACTGAGTTCTTGTTGATGGATTTTTGAGCATTTCGAATACTGCGACAATTTCGATAGCAGATTTTCGGGATTTGGTGTATTAGCTCTGTTGGCTTTCGGTAATTCAAAATTTTTAACAGCCATTCTAGTCGGAAAGAAATATAACAGAAAACATATAAAAAGGAAATTTAAAAATATTGAAATTGAACCAGAATGATATGGAAAATAGCGAAAAAGAAATGTAGAAAAGTATCACCCAACCCTTTTTGAAATGAAAGAAAATGGAAGGTCTATTGTTTTATTTATCAAAAGGAACTGCAATTTTTTGAAGTGCTGACCGCTCATTGCACAAATCAAATTTTCTCCCGCTTTTTTCTTAAACATCTAATTTGCTCTGCAAAAGTGATTTAATGCATCTAACTTTTTATTCGACCTAACTGAAAGTACAGTGAAAGTTCCCTTTGCGGACAGCTCCCATAAGCGGACATCTCTCTACAGCGGACGTTTTTTTTTTTTGGAACCAGGTTTTTTATATGACTCTCCATGTAAAATACGCTCTCATAAGCGGATGATCTGTCGGACGGACACGGACACCATAAATTGTCACCGACAGACTCGAAACGTTCTCAAGAGCGGACGCGAAGCTCCAACAACGGACAACAATAATTTCTTTCCCTTTACATGCATGCACATAAGTGCCAGGTGTCGCAGGTGATGATTTCGTTACTATAATTTGTGCTTTGAAGTGTACTGTTATCAGTGCAGTGCAGCAATGGCTCCAACCAAACGCTTTTTAACTTTACGGGTACGTATGTTTTAAAAATCGGCTTTAAAAAAATTGTAATGTATAAAATTAAATTTAACGATTTTAGGTTTTAAATAAGTAAAACTCAAGCTTCAGAAGTATTAAAGCAGAAGGAAATCAATCGTAGACAATGGCAAACAAGCGATAATTTAGATCAAAAAACAAAAAAAATAAAAGGTGGTGCAGCATAGATTGACAAGATTTGTTTCGAGTGGTTTGCTCGAGTCAGAAACCAGCATGTTCCCGTATCAGGGACGTTAATAAAAACAAAGGCCAAAGAAGTAGCTAAAGCCTTGGGATATGATAAGTTTAGTGCATAGGATAGATGGCTACAAAAATGGAGAAAAAGGCATAACATTAGCTTCAAGTGTATATCTGGTGAGTCAGCGGACGTTAATATGAAGGATGTGGACCAACTTCGACAAAAATTGCCAGCGATGTTATTAGGATACCAACCACGAGATATCTTCAACGCAGATGAAAGTGGTTTATATTTTAGAGCTTTGCCAGACTAAACATTAACTTTTAAAGCTGAAAAGTGCGTAGGTGGCAAAATGGCAAAAGAAAGATTGACAATAATATTGTGCGCAAATATGATAGGAAGAAGAAGAAAAGCTTTTGGTTATTGGGAAAGCTGCTCGACCACGGGCAATAAAAAATGTTGCAGTTAATAGTTTGCCTGCTACGTGGACTTTTAATAAGAAGGCGTGGATGACAAGGCATATAATGACAGACTGGCTTCAAGATATGAACAGGAGAATTGGACTTCAAAAATGTAAAATTTTGCCTTTTCGGATCCTACAGATCTGAATTTGGAAACATTAAAATAATATTTTTACCTTCTAACGCCACATTTGTTTGTCAGCCCAGAATTTTAAGTTCTTCTATTGTGGTTTAATTCTGAAACCTGTTCTATCAAAAATTGATAACGTTTCCTCCGCCTCGCAACTTTCAAAATCCATTAACGTTTTGGAAGCTATCTATTTTATTAAAAACGCATGGGACAAGGTAACTCCAGATACCGTACAAAAATGCTTCGCCAAAGCAGGTTTTAAAAAATCTGTAGTTCAACAAGTTGACCTGATGGAATATGATGCAGAAGATGATCTCCCATTAGCAACCCTAGCAGAGCTATGGAGGAACTTTCATGAAGTTGAATCATCTGATCAACTGGATGAAGACTTTATAAATTGGGATCGCACTTTATCAATTGAAGAGAAAGCAAATGAAAATGAAGAAGCCGGAATGAATATAGCGGCTACAGAAGTAAATGATACTCAAGATATAGTATCGGACGACAGTGACGAATAGGAAATGAAGATCGTGGTCCAATCAACTCTTACGCCAGTGCCTTAGAGGCCGTTGGAAACCTAAAAAAGTTTTCAAAGGAAGATTTTGTTGCGTTCGAATATTTAAAAAATGTTGAGTCACATTTTCAAAATTGTTTTTTGCGAAAAAAACGTGAAAAAACAAAGCAGTCGAAAATACTTGATTAAAAAAAAAAGTTTTGTATTTCTAAATGATAATATAATGTACACGTATATATTTAAAAAAAATAAAAATAAGAGCACGTTAGTCGTTTAATTACGTTTGCTCTTACTTTTACTTATGTTAGATACTTTCTTATATACGGACACCTCCCATAAGCGGACAAAATTCTTGGAACCGTGACTGTCCGCTTATGAGAGCTTTTACTGTATTTGACATAATTACATCATTATCCAAGTATGCAGCGCAACGAATGCTAAACACGATTGCCATAATGTTTGGTATGTGAAAATAAAGGGCTGAGGAGGTGAAGTTAAAAGAGCTTAATTCACAAAATGAAGGGTTAATTCAAAATAAGTGTAAGTGGGGGCACTCTAAATACATCTGATTATTAGTTTTTATTATCTTTAAGCATATTGTTGCGCAAAACCCGATATAAATCCAAAATCTAATAAATTTCCGGTAAGGTCCCCTGATTGCGAATATTTCCGGGAATTTAAATTCAAAACGGTAAGTTTTCATGTGGTTTGGGGTTGACATGAAGTCATAATCAATAACATATTTTTCATGTTTATTCATTATAATGTAAAAAAATATATTTTCACACAAGAAAAAAAATTAAATTTCAACATAAAATATTTCGATCATAAAATTAATCAATTAAATCAAAAAATTTTCAACTTAAACTAAACATAATAATTTTTTTTTTATTTTAATCAAATGTCGTCCAATAGATCGATTTCAGCGGTTGCCGCATCATTATTCAAATCAAGCTCAGAATCTGAGCATAATGATTCACTTCGTGTATCTTCACTATCATCACCATCTTTATTTTTTCCTTGCTCTCTGTTCGCAATTTTCCAATTGTGGGCTATCAAATCTTGAAAACGATCTTTCCACCGTAGCTGACGTTGAAGGCACTGACAGAATTTTCGCTGCTATTGTGCCCAAATCAGTTTTTTTAAATAAGGTCTCCCACCAAGCAATAGGACTAACCTTGACCGCCATATCTCATATAAACTTTTTATTAAAAAGGCCGTTCCCGTTCTTTTTGCACATCAGTATGCCCATTTTCTTCCGTGATATTCATAATGACTTCACACCCGTCAATATTTTCCTCCGTCGTTAAAGACGCACCTCGGTTTTGTGAATCTAACACTGCAGCGGCTAAATGTAATGGTCTCAAGGCCGTTGATTTTCTTTCTAAAAATTTTAGTTTCAGGTCTTCCTGAGACTATTCGCCGAAAATGTCGCTATTAGAAGAGTTTTCAAAGATATCTTCCAGTTCTTTAAATGCTTTGTGTACAGAAATGACGTCACAAAAAGCTTTAAAAGCAAAAAGTAAACGAAACAAACATTTATGAAATTTGTTTCAGTTCCCAATGTTTCGGGAATATTCCCGGTACATTGGAAAATTTCGGGAATAAGCCCCGAACAGGAAGACTAGGCGCCTAAAATGAGATTGGGAAAATTTTAACATTTTTGTATTGCGATAACTTTTGACCAGATTATCAAATCTTTATGAAACTTGAAAGACATATTGATGTTACTAAGATGTATACTCGTGTAGTTTTTTATGAATGTGCTGGCAACCCTGCTGTTACGGCAGGCATTGGAAGTGAAAACCTTCAAACCATCGACTCTGATGAAAAATTATCGTCTTTTACAGTGAAAACCAACTCATATAGAAATCTTATAATTTGTCTATGCAACCAAAGCAAAACTTTTTAAATTTCACATCGGACAAGAACGGTAACCCTCCTCCAATTTACCTATTTTTTAAGCATCAAAACCCTCTGTTCACGAGAACTCACGACCCAAGTATCAGATACAGTCGAAATTCACAGAATGTATTGGTATTAAGTAGGACCAAATCTGATAGAAGCGATTCGAGAATGCAAGCAACTCTGTGCCAGTGGTACCATCTTGAAAAATTATACAGAATAAAAACTGCTTTTTGCCCTATGAATTCTGATTCAGTAACCAGATTTGCACGAAATTGACACAGTACACTAAGAAAACACATGGCGCTAGACGCCATAATTTATAGACTTCTGGCGCCATGTACATAGTCGATTTAGGGATTGTGATAAAATATAGCGCCACACGCCATAATACATGGCGAAAAGTGGCGGACTATATTACATGGCGTGGAGGACTATATTACATGGCGTGGAGGACTATAAGCATAGCGTCTGCTCCTATGTACTATGGCGTGTGGCGCTATATTTTATCACAAATCGACCGAAATCGACTATGTACATACATGGCGCCAGAAGTCTATAAATTATGGCGTCTGGCGCTATGTGTTTTTTCAGTGCATCTGAAGATGATCCAGTTTGCATCCAACAAAAGGCCACGAACCTTCTCAGTTCGGAGCATCTGGAGGTAGAGCACTTGATGTTAAGTGATGGGATTCTATCAAATAAATTCCCGAGGGATTCATGACATCAAAGATCATATCCTCTCCTATATTCAAGAAGCTTGCTGATATTTATACATTTCCTCACACAGCATGGCTGCAAGTTATTATTGTAGTGCCATGAGCCATATTACATGGCTCATGGCACTATGTAATATAGCGTGTGGGGCCATAATTTCTGCGCCATGTAATTATGGCGCTGGAAGCTATACTGCATGGCTCAGGGTACTATGTACATAGCGTGTGGCACCATAAATGCTGCGCCATGTAACATGGTACCACGCGCTATGTAGATTCTGACATTATGGCGCTGGAAGCCATATTGCATGGCTCAGAGTACTATGTACATGGCGTATGGGGCCATAAATAATGCGCTATGTTACATGGCTCTGGGCGCTATGTAGATTTTTTTCAGTGTTCAAGAAATTATATAGTGAACGAGCCGTCGCGCTCGTGTGACTTGGCTTCATTAGATTTTTTTCTTTGGGACTACGTTAAGTCATTGGCTTATGCAAATCATCCGCAAACTTTAGAGATGCTCATATCGAATATCGAAAATGAAATCGCTGGAATGCGCAAAAGTCATGAAAAATTGGGTTCAGCGGATCCACAGATAAAGAGCTTCCGGGGTGGTCATTTGAATAATGTTGTGTTTAATACGTAATGTTATTGATTGCACTTTAACCTAAAACAAATCATATCTGTTTTATTTAAAAAGGTAAATGGGTCGCTCTTCATAGTTTATATATGCTCCGTCGCGCATAGTGTCCAAAGCGTTTCTTGAAATAGCTCTTAACCGTATCTTCCGTATAAAGCTTAAGATAGAATCACAAGCTGATCTAATATTTAGGGGACACATTGAGTGAAGATTTCTGATCCGACCATTCAAACGAGCGACCCACTCTTGTCCTCGAAATGTCTCGGCGAGTATCTGTCTTTGATCTAAGTACCGCAAAAAATTCTTCTCTTGGTATATTCTAACCACCGAAACCCTACCAAACCCGCTAAATATATTTCTCATGAAGCGAAACATATTTACCACATTCTGGGTTGGATGTGGTTTTTGCAAATATTGTAAAAACGTTTTTGTAAAATTGTAAAACCTTTCTACCGCGAATTCCCTGGAGAAGCTTTACACTATTTTAGATCAATTTTCTGCCTCTTCGTTGCTGTTTCTTTTTCGTCCACTCCGGCTCGAAGATGATGCAAGAGTAGAGAGGTTCATGCGCAGTTGGCTCCTGACGCAACCAACTCCATTCTAAGATACTGGAATAAGAAACCTCCCATTTTGCTGGGAAATATGTATTTCTATGTAGAAAACTAAATTACAACACAACGTTTTTTTTTATTTTTTAATAAATAATTTTAAACCCTAAAATAAATCCCATTTATATTTGATCCCTCTCGTAGTATGATTGAAATAGAGGCAAAGTCAAGCAGCTTGTTCACCAGCCGTTCATCAGATCTTTGTACTCAAAGGACTGAGCCAAGACAGCTAACATTAGGGCATTAATCCCGAGATTGAAATTCTGATCCCGAAATTCGGGATTAGAATTTCCGGGATCCCGAGATAATCCCGAGATTTCGGGATTTTAAAAAATAACTATATTTTGGGAATTTAAACAGATATATTGGATTATTTGTACTCAATTAAAACTTTGTTTCAAATATATATGCATAAAACCGGAAGTTAAGTTCATTATAATGTTAAATTTATGCACATATGTACATGGGTGCTAGCAAGTAAAACCTTAATCTATAATTGCATCTAATTTAATCTTAAGATTTAATTTCTTCTTATCTTCTTGTCCAATAATTTCTCTTTATTTGGTTTGATGGTTAATTATAAAATTAGTTAAAAACGATTTAAAATTTAATCAGCATATTTCTATATCATTTAACCCTAGAATGATACGGTAAATTTTTGGATGATTTTAGGTACATGTTTTCACTAATAAGAAGGCAACAATAGTATTATGTACATTTTTTATTTTATCATTAAACATAAAAAGATTATATAGCTTCTAGCCTCATGGCAGTCAGAGTGGCTAACTGGCTGATGCGCGACGAAATATATACCGGATGTGAGCAAAAATTACTCTTGGGTACCATTCTAGGGTTAAATAACAATTACAAAATAATATTGTTTTTCAATGAAACAAGTGATAAGTAATAATATCGATCGGTTCAAACTGCTGATTCGTTTTGAAAGTATGCTCGTAATAAACATAATTCGTCAAGAGTTTCAAAATTTAAACTAAACTGATTTTGCTGCACATATATCCAGCTGCTGAAAAAAATATTTCGAGTTCTACACTTTTTAGTGGGATATTAAGCATGTAATCATACGCCAGTTGCAATAATCAGCCCTTAGCGCCTCCGTTTTCATAAAACTATATTTTTTTGGCATTAAGTTCTGGGTTGTTTGCTCATTTCATAATGATGAAACTTTTCTAATTCTCAAAGTGGGTTGAATTTTATCAATCCCGAAATCTCGGGAATCCCGATAAAAAATTCGGGATCCCGAAAATGTCCAAAATGGGTCGGGATCCCGAGATCCCGAAATCTCGGGATTGCATGCCCTAGCTAACATCAACATTGTTCAAACACCGCGAAACAAGTAAAATTAATTCAAAGAAATAAGCATCATTCAATAAAAAATTATAAAATATAGCCCCCTGCTATTTATGTCACCTACACACTAACTCATAATTTCCATCCATCGAGATACTTTCTCACAATCAATCTCAAGGCACACCTTATCTGCCAGGTGTCGTGGCCTGTCGTGTACAGATTGCCAATTCATTGGAATAATTATTGCGAAATGCTATAGCTTGGCTAGAGTATGTTCTGCGAAAATAGCACATATCGATATGATTAAATGACGGATCGAATAAAGTGGGATTTTTTTATTAGTTTTTTTTTTTAATGTTGTACGTGATAAAATACCATTGAGTGAAAATGACACGTACATACACGAGCCTTGATGTTTTTTTTTTATGTTTTCGATAAACATCTTTAATACAATGTATTGGCTCTTTGAGAAACAAACTGCTTAAGGCGCGGTGCAGTGCAACAAAGGTTTTTATAGGCGTGTGAAACGAATGTGGAAACTATTGCACGATTGTTACTGCATGTGCAGTGTTTTATTTATGAATAAAATCGGGACTTGAAATACATTTTTGCGTCATCTTAACGTAGAGATTTTAAGGCTTGGAATCAAACTATAAGCGAATTTCTTACAAATCATACGATTAAACATTTAATTGTTTGTTTCCTTGAAAAATAAAAATATTTCTTTGAATAAAGATCTTGATAAAATTCAGCCCCCCAAATTTTTATCTTAAATTTTTATTTTAAATTTATGTTTCGGATATTTTAATTATTTGTCATCTTTTCCAGTTCGATTGCTTCTCAGCAAAAGATAGATTACCCTTCAAATATTATTCCTTTTGCTACCAAAAATATCTTGCTGCTAAAAGTAAAGATTAAAAATGCCAATGCAAAAAATTAGTTTAGAGAAATTCGTAACGATTGTTTGATTCCGAATAGGGTCGTAAAACGTCAAGTACTGGTCTGTCACTTTGACATTTCGACATATGTCAAAATAGTTTAGTTTGATAGCTCAGAACTAAGAAAAAGGATATGATATTTAAATGACTGCCATTTTTAAAAGTTTTAGAAACACACTGACTGAAAAAATAAAGCAGGCAAAAGAGGACAACACGATTCAAACTCCGACAAAGGGACATAACCCTTACAAACTCCCAAGAAACATAAAAGATCTCGTAAGGAGGAGGAACAGAGTTCGGAGAAGAGCTAGGCGTACGGGTGACCCTAGCATAAGAACGGAAGCAAACCGGCTTACAAATGCCATCAGCTGTCAGATCGCAAGTGGAGTGACTTTTTGCATAGCATGGAACCTGGAGATAACAACTACTGGCGCATGACTAAATATTTTCGGCACAAAAACAGAATAGCGGTGCCCCCAATCCATGGACCAAATGGACTGAAATTTGACAGCGCTGGCAAGGCGGAGGCCTTTGCTGAGGTACTAGAGCTTCAATATCAGGAAAACCGCTCCCCGGAGGATGATATTGACGAGGAAGAAGAGGTTTGTGAGTCTGTAGACCAAATTCTTGCCTCTGCGCCAACAGAAAACTATCAAATCAAACCAACAAACTTCGAAGAGGTCAAACAACTCATTAGCAGACTTAATAAGCGGAAATCACCTGGACCTGATTCAATAGGGAACTTATGGTTGGCACAACTTCCGGACAATACATTGACAACAGTTACTGACATTATAAACGCTATATTTCGAACGAAGAGCTTCCCTGAGGTCTGGAAAACAGCGATTATAACAGTTGTACCTAAACCAGGTAAAGACCTCCACTTCCCACAAAATTGGAGACCAATAAGTCTCCTATCCTCCACAGGAAAAATCGCTGAGCGTCTTCTTCTCGACCGGCTTAATGAAATCATAGAGGAAAAATCCATTATGCCGGAGGTACAATTTGGCTTTAAGCCACTACATTCTACTGAGCTCCAGCTTGCAAGAGTGGTGCAGCACATACGCACAGGGTTCAACCAAAAAAAGTCAACGGGCCTGGTCATGTTTGATGTGGCCAAGGCATTTGACAAAGTCTGGCATGCAGGACTAATCTTCAAAATGCATACATTTCAAATTCCATTATCTTTCATACAGCTTATTGCCTCCTTTCTCCAGGGCAGAACATTCTGTGTCAGAATTGACAACCACCTCTCCACAATGCGGTCAATAGAAGCTGGAGTCCCACAAGGTTCACCACTCTCCCCGATATTGTATAGCTTATACACCTCAGACATCCCCAACATGCCCAACACAAAAGTAGCCTTGTACGCAGACGACACATGCATCTTTTATACCTCGAAGCATGCAGAAGCTATATCTTCAAAGCTGCAACCCTACATAGACATGTAATTGGAATATTTCCAGAAATGGAAAATTCAAATAAACGCCGAAAAGACGCAAGCTATCTTCGTATCGAGACGACGAAGACAACAACCACCTCAACTTGCAGTTGACAATCAGACAATAGAATGGCAACGGACAGCCAAATACTTGGGACTTACATTTGACAACAGATTAACGTGGACTACACACATAAAAAACAAGAGACAAGTCATAGACGGAGTACTGAGCAGACTACAACCCATGACCAGACCAGACAAACTGAATATGACCAACAAAACGCTCCTCTACAAACAAATCATACGACCCATACTGACATATGGTAGCACTGCCTTCTACCAGACGTGCAAGACTAACAAACAACAACTGCAGATATGCCAAAACCTCGCTCTTAGGAAAATATTCAGAGTACCATGGTATGTTAGGAATACGGACATACACAGAGAACTAAGGGTTGAGGCAATAGACATATACATACGCGACAAAACGTTAAAACTGTTTGGCAGACTAGAAAAACATCCTAACAGTACCATGGAACATCTGAAAAACACCATAGCCCGTCCTAACGAGAGATATCCAAGCCTCAGACAGCTAACGGAATAGTGCGGAACAACTGCACTAAGTGACATAATTTGCTTTGGGAGAGAAGTGAGTTGAGCCGAGGAGTCACCCACCCAGAAGAGGGGAGTCAAAGTGGCGAAAGCACTAGCTCCAGTATAACACAGTTCTAAGTAAAAGTTTTAGAAAAGAATTAGCTCCCTCTCTCTTATTTTATCTGTACCAATTTTTACAAAATATCAATTTTAAGTCAATGCATAGAAAATAATGAAATTTTCTATTATTTCTAACATAAAATCATACATACCTGAAATAATCACAGTGTATTTCAGTCAAGTAAACTGTCAACTTTAGCTTGAAAAAACGTATAGTATTTGAACTGTCCAAGGTCTCTACCATAGTGAATTCGATAAAAAAAAACAAACATAAGCTTACTTATGTACATAGTTGGTCAAATCTCGAATAAAAATACCATATAACGGATAAAAGCATGAACAAAATTAATTTTCAGATGAATTTTTTGTATGCCACGAAATCTAATTGGGATCGGTAACCGTAACGAAAATGGTAATTGCATATGATATAGGTAAAAAACCCTATGCTGCATGTCTTCATATTTACATAGGAACATTATTATGCACATCCGGTTGAATTGGACCAGAGAATAAGTGTGAATATTTATTTTTCGAGAATAAGTGACGATAATACTACTGAATCAGTATGTTTCATACTTTAATAAATTACCGGATAGTATATCATTAGATCTTGTAAATATGCAACATATTAGAAGAAGCACACAGTTGTTTATTAAATCCTCAAAGCAAGGCTAAGCGAATAACACTGCAAGTCAAACATTTTGTCTTATTAGAAGATTGATATATGTATAGCTATAACTATTTCCAGACATTATATTTTTAAAGCTATCTTGGAGCTTGATAGTAACAAATGCCCTGGACCCGATCTTCTTCCTTCGACTTTTCTTATTAAATATGTCGCACAGTTAATCCCTCCTCTTCACATCATACTTAATACATCTCTTTTTTTCTGGGCACTTTCCATCATATTGGAAATCCTCCTACGTTACACTAATATTCAAAAATGGTGATAGAAGGTTAATTCAAAATTATAGAGGTATCACCTTTTTATCAATTATTCCTAAACTGTTTGAAAAAATCATATGTGATAAGCTATCCCCTCTGGTCGATGCTCGACTTAACGAACAGCAGCATGGTTTTAGGAAAGGTCGTTCTACCACTACAAAACCTGATGGAACCTGATGGTGCTGGTTTCCCATGTTCTTTGCAAAATGGAGAAAGGTGATCAAATTCACGGAGTCTACACTGACTTCAGCAAAGCGTTTGATCGTGTTAGCCACTCAATTTTGGCTTTTTACTAAGATGACTTGGCTCTTACCTCCAGCACCGCTCACAATATGTGAAATTCCAAGAACTTATCTCTAAAAAAATTCATGTCAACTCTGGAGTACCTCAAGGTAGTCATCTTGGCCCTAGCTATTCAACATTTTTATATCAGATCTGTCGGAGGTTTTATCTGATCTACCTCATCCACTCTTTGCGGACGATCTGAAAATTTTCCATTCTATAAAGTCGCCAACAGATGCCAACTTTTTTCAACGAAAACTAAATTCCCTGGATCATTGGTGCTGCGTGAACAACCTATCTCTCAATAATGCAAAATTTCACGTGATTAGCTTTTCTCGAAAAAGAACGCTCGTACATTATACGTACTTTTTAAGCAATACGACTCTTAGTAGGGTTGACAATATATTAGAACTCGGTTTGGTGCTGGATGAAAAGCTCTGCTTTAATTTTCATTATGACAAAATTATCTCTTAAGCAAGTAAACGACTAGGCTTCATTAAGCGACGAGCCAGGGAGTTTCAGAACCTTTGGGTTACAAAATCGCTGTACACCGCGCTCGTTCGCCCTATTCTTGAGTATGCTTGCATTATCTGGAACCCGGTTTTCGAAATTCACAGCCCGAGATTCGAATCTGTTCAAAAGTAAGTCTTGCTATTCGCTCTTAGAGGTCTTTACCATCCTTGTGATTTTAGCAATTTACCGCCATATGAATCTCGCCTTAGACCTCTAAATTTGTCACCACTTGCATCCAGAAGAACAATGGTATCTGCCTGCTTCAGTTTCGATGTTATTAGAAACGCTGTTCATATCGACTACACACAGGAAAGATTTGTGCTTAACCAGCCCGTCAGAGTCACTAGATCCCGACAAATGCTAGTTGAATATAAGCATAGCACCGCATATGTTGATAAAGAGCCAACAAATAGATACTGCAAGATATTCAACAGCATGAGCCAACACTTTTCCCCCACAATTTCGAAAGCGTCCTTTAAAAACAAAGTTCACAAGGCTCGCTTACCCTACCCTCTCTAGTCTACCGGCCTAGTATCCTTTTGATGGCTAATAAAATATATAATTTCGTTTTTGTATTTAATAATTTTGTGCCCTACATGTAATATTGCTGTTATGTATTTACTTATTTCAGTGTATTTTATACCTGTTATTAATTTTTACCAATGTTCGAAGAACATTAGTATTAAAATCGATTGGGCCAAAAATTCATATTTCCATATATATATATATATATATATATATATATATATATATATATATATATATATATATATATATATATATATATATATATATATATATATATATATATATATATATATATATATATATATATATATATATATATATATATATATATATATATATATATATATACATATATATATATATATATATATATATATATATATATATATATATATATATCATCAAAAAATTTCAGTGAGATAATCTCGGAAACGCGCCATCCGATTGAGCTGAAACTTTCAGGATACATTGATGTATATGCAGAATAGGTCCAGGTCTCACTAAATGTCAATTATCTTTAACCCTTTGGCGCCGGCGGCCATTTTAGTGATATTTTTAATATACCTATTATTTCGTACACAAATAATTTTCGCAAAAATTAAGTTGACGAAATAAATTTCGAACATGTTTTACATGTGAATCGGATGTGTTGGAATTTTTTAACCCCATGTGTGTGCTGGGTGCCTAAAAAGAGAACGGAAAAATTTGAAAATTTTTAAATTGCAATTACTTTTGACAGAGCTGTTCAATTATTACGAAATTTTCAGAACATATTGGTATTATTTAGTAGTGTAGATTTGTGTAGCATGTAGTGTAGATTTGTGTGGCTTTTCATGAGCGTGCTGGCAACCCTGTAGCTAGGGCAGACACTGAAAATGAAAACCTCCAAATCATCGTCTCTCTTGAAAAAATGCCGCTTCTTCAAAAAAAAGCCATTCATATGTAAATCTTATACTTTGTTTACATATACAAAAAAAAAATTTGATATGGTATAACGGGCACGCCTGGTAACCCTTGCCCAATTTACCTATATTTTTACCGTCAAAAACTTCTGTTCCCGGAAACTCACGATCCGATAAGCAGAATTAATTGAAATTTGCAGAATGTATTGGTCTTAAATAGGATCAGGTCTGATAGAAGTGATTTTGAAATGCAGGCGATTCTGTGCCAGTGGTGCCATCTTGAAAAATCACTAAAAAAGATAACTGCTTTTAGCCCTATAAATTCTGATTGAATCGTTCGATTTTAACGAAATTCACACAGTAGCTGGACCTTACTTCAAACCACGTTTGGTAGAAATTTGGTTGAAAAAATCGGTTGGAGCTGCCAGCTATGACAATTTTGGTGGCTTAAATTTGAAAAAATAAAAATTTGGAAGTGAAAACATTCAAACCATCGAATATCCTAAAAAATGTCCGTTTCTTACAATAAAACCAATCCGTATACAAATTTTATGCTTTATCTACACGTTCAAAGAAAAACTTTGGAAATTTCATGTCGGACAAGAATGGTAACCCTTTCCCAGTTAACCTATATATTTAGCATCAAACTTCTGTTCACGGAAACTCACGAACCGATAATCAGATACAACTGAAATTTACAGAATGCATTGAACTTAAGTAGGACCAAATCTGATAGAAGCGATTTTTAATTGTGGGCGATTCTGTGCCAGTGGTGCCATCTTGAAAAATTACAAAGAAAAAAAACTGCTTTTTGCCCTATGAAATGTGAATAAGTTACCAGATTTTCATGAAATTGACACAGTAGCTGAACTTTACTCTAATCTCTGTTTGGTATAAATTTGGCTGAAAAATTTGATTGGTGCTGCCAGCTATGGTAGTTTTTGTGTCTTTGGTTTTGAAAATTCGCTCAGGAAAATAAAACTTTTTGCCCTATAACTTCCAGTGCAGTCATGAAATCAACACGAATTTCATACAATTGATGAAACCTATCATAAACATTATTCAGGCCAAATTTAGTTGAAAGCCACGATAGGGTTGCCAGCTATTGTAGTTTTTGTGTTTAATTGCAATATCTTTATTAAGCGGTTTTATCGTAGAATTTTCAAATGGTAATGATATTAGTATACTTCTTCAATATTAAGTTTACGATTATTTGAAAAAACTCGCTGCAGGTAACCCTAAATTTCTTTATACTCCTATAACTTCGAATGTAATATAACAACGTGAAGCAGATGTGATATATTCTTGGCTTTGATACTGGCAGAAGGTTGCCAGCACGAGTCGGTTGTGCTACTTTTGTATCAATAAATGCTTACAGTTAGTATTCATACCGGAAACATTTACAATGAAAATAAATAACCGATGTTTCAATTCCCAAAGCTCTGCAAATTTTTCGGATCGCAGCCCCAAACACCAACTTCAGTTACAGTGCTGCAGGCACTGTGCATTTTCTTCATTGATGTTATATGAGATGCTGCTTTCAAAATTTTGTGAAATAAGCAACTGATAACGAATATAATTAACCCGTGTTTTGCTCTCATAAACGTTGAAATTCATGCCAGTGGTAATATCTGTAACCTTCCACCATATGAATTATAATGCATTCTTGAGACCAAAGTAAAAAATGGCGTTTGAAACAGTTTGGCCGGAATAAGCAGCTCATGTGGTGAAATATGCACTCAAAACCTGCACGATTCTTCTACTGTTCTTCGAACATTAGTGTTTCTAGCGGTTCAGGTGCGCTAGAGTTTTTTTAGGTTTTTTTTTTAAATTATAATTTTATTTTTATTTTTATTTATATGTAATTCTTTACATTGTTTTGTGAAATAAATATATAAATATCCAGCATTTCTCGCGCACTTGTTTGACTGCGATTGTTCAGACTGAAAAGCACCTTGGTGATCCCCAACAGCGTTGCCAGTATAGACCTTAATTTTTTTTCTAATATTTTCTTCAAGGTTTTCTAGATAGCGGTATGCCTCTGTAATTTTTCCACTCCTTTCTTGTAAATAGGCCATATGATGGATTTGCACCACTTCTGTAGTATTCGCTCTTGATTCCAGATACACTGGATCACTTTGCGGAAGGCCTTTAGGGTGTAGCTTCCGTCGCATTTTATTGATTTTAGTCGAAATTTTGTTAATACTCGATGATCTATTAGTTTCTTTCTTCTTACGGCAAACTAGACTTCTTCAGGCATTGCAGGAGGCTGTTACCAGAGATATCTTTTAGCTCTGATATTATTGTTCTTTGAAATACCGAGCCCATCTCTCCTTAATCTCTCTCAGGAGTTCCCCAAAGGTCAATTCGTGGTCCTTTATTGTTGCTTTTGCTTCAATCTTCAATCTCTCAAAGCAGGATGAGTTGCTTTTTTTATAGATTGAAGCAGCTAGTAGCTGTTCCTTGCCGTTTTACTTAGTGCAGTTAATTAAAATTGGTTAACTAAGTTAAGCACTGCCAATTCTTTCACTCTGAATATTGCGAAATTTCATCAAATGACGAATATGGTTGACGTCGATTATCCCGCTTGTTACTCAATATTATCACAGTAATAATATAATCAAAATAAACAGTATGCACTTCCCCTTCCCCCTTCCTATTTAAACTTTTTAACAGTTGAACCCAGTATTCACTTTTATGTTATTGAATCGTTATCGGGCTACTTTAATAGAATTTTATTCTGCTTTAGTTTCTTTTTCTCCATTTCTTTCATTTTCATCCAAACAATGTCAAAAAGAATGTTCTTCAGGACAGTCTGGAAGCCCGCTGCCATCCAAACATAACCAAAACCGACGTAAGGAACATTCCTTTTATCTTCCAGAGAACAGTAATGCGAAACTTGCATTCCTGCGTTCCTGTCTTGAGGAGTGCAGAAACCTTCAAACACCATGGCGTGGAAAAAGATGCGATGCAACCATTTTCTGCTTTTAATTTATATTTAAATAACTTTTAAATGAATTTAGGAAATTAGTATGTTTTCATTAATAGAGAAAAGATAAGAAATTTAAACTATTTCGGCCGAAACAGTATGACCAGTGGAAGAATTTTGAGGGGATGGTTGAGTGAACATACATGTTTTTTTTTGCAAGATGGTAAAAACGATCATGTTACATATCCGTAACGAAATTGCCAACATGAAAACCAATCAAACCGCTGTTTTCGAACCATTATTTGCACTATACAAACAAGAGTAAACCGAACAAAACGAAGAAAACAAGCGCGTGTCAGAAACCCGAAAGCCCACTCGTACATAAATATGCACAAACATTCATACATATTTCTCTGCATCGATGCATGCATGCATCTACAAAAGTATCTTTTGATGCATCGGTATATATGTAGATGTAAAATTAATTATTATTCGCATCGAGTTAAGATCGCTGCGGTGCTATGGAAAAAGCCTTGATAGTGCAACTTTTTCTCGCTCGGTTCGGTGAAGTTTAACGAAACCGGTTTTCCTCGAAGCCTCGAAGTTATTAAGCCGAGAAAACACTATCGAGCAGAAAACACCATGAATCCAGTTTATTTAATTTTTTTACTGTTTGACATTAAATCGCTAGCGCAAAAAATAACAATGTTTTGAAAGGCAAGCGAAATCGCGACCATGCGAGCAAAGTAGCTTAGTAGATACATATCTATGGCGCATACAGAGTTATGTATCTAGCTATTTTTATTGCATTTAATCTACTTTTGATTTTATCATTGTTAGCAATGTTTGCTAGTAGTAGTGTCTGGTTTGGTGAGGTCTTTTGGAGATAATTAAAAGATTGATTGATTGAGGTTAGATCCACATATGTGTGTGCATAGCTAACTAAACGCAGGAACGTAAGTACATATTTTTCTATAATTACAATCGATGAGAATTTATTAAATTGCCAAAATAGCTATTCCCCCCGAAAGATAACGACTGATTGCTTCGACAATTTTTTGAATTTCGAAAGCTGAAAAAAATCTGTGGAATGTCAAATACTGGTTATTTCTCGTTTTCCGAAATTAAACTGTGCATTCACTTACTAACACAATTGCGAATAATATTCTTGTAAAATTTGCAAGGTAGTAGTGACTTCAGGCGTAGCTATTTATTGTAGCCATGTTCAAGGGCTTTTGTGTTTTTGATTTGATCATTATCTCATTATGTTTTTGTTCAATGTCTATAAATGAAAAAAGTATTATCTTGCACTATGTGAACAATTGAGATGGACTCAATCAATTGAGATGGCATTCCCGTGAGAATTATTGTCGAGGACGAATTTTAGGTTCATCGTACTAGACTCAAGGTGAGATGTAAACAAAACGTGAATGTGAAGTAGGTAGTATGATAAAGTGATAAGAAGAAAAAATATTTTTAGCATTTAATTTAAAACGATATGCTGAAAATAGATTCAAATGAATTTAATTTGAGGATTTTCTAATTATCTTCTTAGAAGCAATTATAGTGGCATGTTTGGTTTATAGGAACACTAGCATTTTTTTTATCTAAGTCTATACAGACACAAATGGTTTAGCGAACATTTAAGTGCAAAGTAGCAACAAAGATATGGCGAGACTATAGCTATATTTGATATTTAAATGCTGCTAAACGGTCAACACGATAATTTTACAGCCAATGTCCGTTTGGGCACGAATAGATAGAGTACTGAAGATTTCCCAGACAGTCCATTAGTAGTGGGTGTACCTGCGATGCTATACAACTTCCAAAATATTTCCCAGCTTTGACTACCAAAAAAAGTTGGAAAACATGAACCTGATAGCTGTCATAGTGACAGCTGTCAATCTATCCAACTGTCACTTGGTCTCAGCGAAAAAACTACGAGAATTTTCTCAATTTTTCAAAGGTGTTTGCCACCAGGTTCTACGTGTACAAGAGAGGAGATAGAACTTCATACTTGGGTGTGCATCTATGCATCTGTTCTATAATTTGCGTTCCTGCCTATTCCACTGACATAAGTCTTTGGTCAAGCGTACTGCTTATTTAAATTTAAACCAATTTTTTGAAGCTAGATTTATTTTATTTATATTTCAAGCGTAATCTGCCCTCTTCCTCAGTGTCAGACACTGAAGAAGAAAGAAAATAAATCTAGCTTCAAAAGGAAAAAATTGGTTTAAATTTAAATATTTTTGCAAGCTAGCAAGAACTACCCTATGAAAAGCCGCTGTGCTTAAATATTTCATGAAGAAGTTTTGGAAAAGATGACATTTTATGACAACTACTTTTATGTCATAGAAACCAAAATTCTACAGGGTGGATCCAATCTTCGAAACTAGGCCACTTTTTCTCAGACTTGTATGGACATTTCGCCCGAAAAAAACTCAGAAAGGTCCCCGAATTCAAGCTAGACAAAAAAAAAATTTGGGAAAATTGGACGGTTTTGCCCAATTTCGCCTTTAACAAATTTTTTTCGTACTTAAAATATCGCTATTGTATTCGCCGACCACTTTCAACCATCGAAAGCGCGGTAAAGGCAGTTTTTGCCAAACTATGGCAGTTTTTGCAAAAAAAACCCCTTACTCCCCGACAAAACTGAAATCACAGCAATAGGTCTTGGCCCTGTTATGTCCGAAACCATTCTAACCGAAAATTGGCCGATTTCAGCTACTTTTGCCCTAAGAACTTTTTGAATATTTGAATAAAATACTCGCAAGTACGAAAATACTCGATACTTGATATGTTTTGCAGCTGCACTATCTAAAAGCAAATTTTATTTTAACATACTTAAAAGCATGACAAAACTTCAACTTCACTTAATATTTGATCATACACTTTGATCAGACTTAATGGTTTTAGGAAAACTACCAGCCATTTATACATGATAAATGCTAGCCATACAAATTCCCATGCATATATATCATTTATATGCATCATAATGCATTAAAATGCATTACAATGCATTATAATGTATCATAATGCATTACAATGCATTTAAATGCATTACAATGCATTATAATGCATTACAATGCATTTAAATGCATTATACTACTACAAAAATACTACGTACAAAGGAGAGGAAAAGGTGTACACAGGTGGAAATATTAGAGGATCTAATAATAAAACCGGATAGTTTAGAGGCCCTGGCGGTAATATAAGAAATATGCTTATCAAATTTGAGCTTAGGATCAAATATTAAGCCAAGATCTCTAAAATTATCAACGACATTAAGAGGAAAGCCACAAACAGAGTAGGGGAACATCAAAGGTGAAATTTTCAAAGAGAAAGACATTTTGTGACATTTCGCGATGTTCAAAGTGAGAGCATTGGAAGCGCACCAAGTCTGTCGAAACATCTTGAAAAATCTTGAAACATCTTGAAACATCACTCGAAACATCTTGAAATCGTCGGCATACAAAAGACAAGAAGAATGGATTAAAGGAGGGAGATCGTTTATGAACAAAAGAAAGAGGACCAGGGATAGACCCTTGCGGAGCACCTGATGCAGGATAAAAAGGAATTGAAGAGGAGGAATTAACAGTTACAATGCAGGTACGGTCAAGGATGTAAGAGTTGAACCAGGAAAGAAGAGAACCAGCAATGCCATCGTAGCTTAGCTTTTGAAGAAGGAGGCTATGGCTGACGGAGTCAAAGGCTTTGGAAAAGTCGGTATAAAGTACATCAACCTGCTTTTGATGGTCAAGAGCGGATGCGACCGTGTGTGTGAAGGAAAGAAGGTTGGTTAAAGTGGATTTACCTTTGAAAAAACCATGCTGCTCATGAGCGAGAGTAGGCTGGTTAAAGGAGTAGACCCGCTTGTAAACCACTTTTTCAAGGATCTTGCTAAAGCAAGGAAGAAGGGAAATGGGACGATAGTTTGAGACGCATGTACGATCGCCGGCTTTATGTATAGGAAAGATATTGGCAATTTTCCAGCGAGAAGGAAAAGAGCCACAAGATATACTTAAGTTGAACAAGATAGAAAGAGGGACGCACAGAGATGATGAAAGAGATTTAGCCAGGATATTTGGAATACCGTCGGAACCACTACCGGTATTGGCATCGATATCGTTCAACAGAAGTTCAATTTCAAGAGGGTTCGTTCGAAATGACTGCAATTCAGGAGAGGATGTGGAGGGAAGATTAGAGGAATTAGAAGAGGATTGTTCTGAGAAAAAAGTGGAAAAGTAAGAAGCAAAAAGCTCACACACTTCTTGTGGATTGGAGGCAGCTGTATCACCCAAGTGCATACCATTGGGGATACTAGGACTATTTTTCAAGGAATGGATGAATGACCAAAAGGATTTCGGGTGATTGGTTCTAATTGATGCTTCAACGCCAGCAATGTAGGAGCGCATCGCCTGCCTGACAAATTCTTTCGCTTTAGAGCGAAGATCCTTGTACAAAAGAAGGTCAACAGGTGAACCTGATCTTTTATATAAGTAACGAGCTGCATTTCTGGCTTCAAGTGCGATTGAAACTTCACCGCTGAACCATGGAGCATCGTTCGGTTTATTAGGACGATTAGTTGGTGTGAATAGTGGAATAAGGTTAGATAGGAAGTTATACAACTTGCACAGAGCATCATCAACGTCAAGGCCACGAAAAAAAGAAAACCAGTTAATTCTATTTATTTCAATTGCCATGCCGGTGAAATCAGCCCTGTGAAAGTTGAAACGTAATAAGGATGGGACTTTATTCCTCATAGAACGAATATTAGAAATTTTCAGAATAATAGGGGGTGATGAGAATCAGGAGGAACATAAGGAAAGAGAGCAGCGCTTAAAGAAAGTGATGATTTTGGGATATTGGACAAAGCGAGATCCAGAATTCTATTGCTTGCATTTGGTATATTGTTGAGCTGAGAGAGGGAACAAAGTGAAAGAAACGAAGACGTTATTAAAGAAACACTACTAGTCGAGATGATAACCGAATAGTCAACATCTCAATCTAGAGTAGGGAGATTAAAATCACCACATAGCAGAACGTAAGCGGTGGGAAAATGACTGTTGAGGTAAGAAGAGAGTTCCGCCAGGAATTGTTCATAAATCGACAGAGGAAGGTTACAGGGATTATATATCCAAGCGACGACTAAGGTTTTGGCAGAAGGCAAGGAAATACGCACAAATATACACTCAACAGGAGGACTGAAAGGAGCATCACGACAGAGTGTTCCGTTGAGTGCCTTATTAATACCGATGAGAACACCTCCACCATCGGATTTACCGCTATCCAAACGATCTCTGTCTTTACGGAAAACCGTGTGGTCAGGTAAGATTTCCGAATCGAAGATATCAGCAGTAAGCCAGGTTTCTGTAAGACATATTATGTCGTCCGAAGCTAAAGTGGCAGAGAGCCTGAACTTATTAGTGTTTATTCCATGCATTGCAATGCATTTAAATGCATTAAAATGCAATGCATTACAAAATGCATTATACTGCATTACAATGCATTATTGACCTCATTCGACCCTATATACTTTTAGGTCTGTTGACTCATGGGTCGTGCTGTGTTGCTGAATAGTCGCGGCGGAAAAGATGCAAATCACGGGTTGTCTCATTTCTCGACCAAGTCATCGGCGTTTGTTTGAGATGCATCGCAGGCGATGGCCTATATATATTTGAACATTTTTTTATTGGCTGCGCCAACGAAACGTCCTTTATGGCTGACTCGATTGTCGTCAACCGATTGTCGATGACTTGACCGACCGAATGATCGATTGCGAGATGTTTAGTTCGATTCTCTCGATTGTCTCGATTGCACATTACCATCGAGTCAACAATCGAGTCCAACTTAAACCCATCGAGATGTTTCGATATGTTTGAACAATCGAGACAATCGAGTTTAACATCTCGCAATCGCGCATCACTACCCTGGCATCGAGTCTAGTTTCCCGGCTTTCGTCTCCCTTGTTTGTCGCATCGCAGGCGTCCTGCGTATTATTAACCGCTCGTGCCTGTGTATGCTTCCTTTCAACTCTTCCAGCTTATCACAGCCTAAGAGGGGTGATGCATTGAGCCCACTCAATCGGATTCCTTCAGTGACGTTGCAGCTCCGTTTCTTCAACATCTCTCAAAGGGTCAACACTTTGCATACGCAAAATAAGTCGGTGTAGCATCTCTTCCTGCCGTTTCCATCACATATTCCTCAACGTCCTCTAAGCTTCTTCATACGTAGCTACAGTGTCGGGCTCCGTTATTAGTTCTTCTTTAAATTCAAAACACGTTTGCTTTTTTGACAACCGCAAAAAAATCCCTGGCTGATCCATTAATGAACTTTTTTAAGATTAACCAATCTATGGGTTTTCTCAATTCCAGCATGACATTTCTTTGAAATCCCGCACAAAATGGCGGATGTGATGCTACGAACTATCACCGAAGTATGACAGTAAGGCAAGCAGCAGGTCCAAGCTCTTCAACTGACCGCAACATAATCAAACGTCTACTCAGCGGTTTTTATGTTAATATACTCGCTTATATTTTCTTTATCATCAAACATTTTTTATGCGAGCGCAGCAGTGGTAGCAATCTCCGTTTTTCTTTTAGTGGATGGCATCCATTCGGCAATCACCCTAGTTAGTTTTCTATTGGCAGTGTTTCTATTAGCAGTGTTTCTATTGGCAGTGCAAACGGCGATGAGTTGCATTCAGCGTTGATGATGCTGCACTATCACCACCTCCAAAAACTTCATTATTTTTCGCGTCTCCGATACCAGTTTTTTTCAGTTTGCACGTTATCAGTTTCGAAACACTATCCATTAATTGTCCCCATACCTAAGTTAGGTATAAAATCAAGAAGTACAATTGTGTACTATTGAAAAATTTGTTTACTAAAAATAAAACGGTCTTTCAATGTGCCAATTAGTCTCTTCGTGCTACTATCATGTCTTTTCTCTTCCGCTGCTAATTATTCAATGATGTCTGATAAATAACTGAGAAAAATATAGTTTTAGAAATGTCGCGATTTTTCAACGCTGATTGTGATTTTGAAATCACTGTGATTTTCAAATCACTGTGATTTTAAGGAGTGATTTATAATCACTGCAGAGATATTGGAAAAAGATACGATCAAGGGAACTGAATTTAAAAATACAAAAGGATAACAATAATTTTATTTTCAGAGTTTTCAAGCATAATAAAACCAACAGACCATTACACCCTTTGAATTTCATTTTGGTTTTATGATCCTGTCACGAATTTTCGCGAACAATATTTTCGGTTGCGAAAAATAGCTAATTTGGTTAAGTCTTACCGTTTTTGTCGGCTGACGTAGTTTTTAAATTTTAAACTGACTGTGTAGTAATTCGCTCTGTGATGAGTACTTTTTACTGTGAATTTCATGATGACCTGATATTTTTACCAGACATTATTACAACTTGAAATTGTACAAATTATTTTGCTCCCTTTGAACCACTCAGGCCCGCCTTGAATGAAAAATTTCCAAAGCGTTATCATAGCTAAACTTAGGACATTATCAGCTTTCATTTCGCATATTTGTTTTTTTTAAGTTCTCCTTTCCATATAATTGCAGTGATACCTGAAAATTCCATAAAACGCCCACCGCCGTAAAAGGGTTGAACATATCTATATTTTAGCTTGACATATACCTACTTTTTATATGCATCAATATTTTCTGAAAATTTCAGTTCGATCACATCACGCACTAAGAATGTCTAAGATCATCTAAGAATATCATCCACTCAATTCGACTCGAACACAAATTCCAAATTCAAAAGTCAGGGAAAAATCACAGGGATCGAAATCACAGCGAAAGAAATATCAGTAGTAAGAATCACAGTTTTGCTGGCTCCGTGACTTTCGATCACAGTGATTTTTAGTAGTGATTTTTGACAGTGACTTTTCGCAGTGATTTTTTGCTGTGGTTTTGCTTTGTTGATTTGCTTCGCTAAGATTTTGTTCGCTAGTATTTCGCTCGTTGTGATTTAATTCGCTGTGATTTTGAACTCCACTCCTTTAAAAATTTCTTACGACTGTACTTTTACGAGCTCCAATTTTAAATTTTGCACATTTGTAGCCTACATAGCTATTTACAATATATGAAAAAAATTAAGAAAATCGAAGGTGTTCATTTTGAAATATTCAAGCATAAAGGACACTGTAATGATTCTTTTTACTCTTTATGGCCAGGATGTTTTTCGCACTGCTTTTTCTAGAATACCTGAACCTTACCCTTTCCAACAAGACATTTTTGAAGGCTCTACGTAAAGTAGAAGATTTTATACAATTTTTTGAATGCAACACGAACCGACATTTCTCAACAACTTCAAGAGGCCATATTACCGCAAATATTAGATATTTTTCAAAAAAAAAAATTATTGGTGCACATAATTCAACTACTTATATTCACAGTGCAAATTTCATTGAAATCTGACGATAGCGATCAAAGACCGATTTTCGATTTCGATTTTCCGTGGAATGACCCAATATTCCAAAAACACCGAAAATTTTTAGGAATTCTGAAACATATTGTTATAGAAATCAGCTCCATACCGTGTGTACGATTCAATTGTTTCTAATCGCCATTAATAACTGATAACTGCTCGTGATCTTCTATCTAACTTATATTTTGCTATTAGGCGGAGTTATTTATGACATTTCTTGAAATTGTTTTCACAAAAGTGTTTTTTTTTTATTGATTCAAGATAAGAAATATTCATTTGGAAATTTTGTACATAAATTTCTGTTTGAATGTATTAAATTTTAATATTTTCAATTTCAGTTTATTTACTTTAGTTTTTCCTGGTTATTCCACGAAATTTAATTTTTTCCACAAAACCCACTCAGCCATTCTTATCTTTGCCCTCCAAATTTAACTTCCGTATCTTCTGCTTGAAAGAAGAATATTTCAGCCTTTGTTTAATATTGTCACGGCAGTATCTTACAGACAATAGGTCTGTTCCCGTACTACGATTAATTGCAATTAATTGCAATGAAGCGTACTAAAACAGGGTTTTTTAGTCCGTTTTAGTACGCTTCATTGCAATTAATTGCAATTAATCGTAGTACGGGAACAGACCTAATATCATAACAACATCCAGCGAAATAAGAAACAATAATATTTGCGGTAAACACATTTCGGATTGGGGAAATTTCATATTGCTACTGTGATCATGTAATTTGCCGTTATACGATAGCTTTCACGGCAAGGTCAGTCGATCAGTGTCTGGCGCGCGCTACTGAGTGATATCAGCTCATTTTTTCTCTCCTGTTTACACTTGAAATTCGGTATCGGCTTTTCTGAACTTAAATATTTATTTAATTCACAAATAAGTCGACTGAAATTCAAAGATACGCAGCGTATTATCACATGCGTACACCGAGTGCTAATAGCATTGTCAATTCGAACGATGTAAATGGAGTCTATTGTGTAAACTTTGTTTGTTATTAGTTTAGAAATATAAATATTTGAGTACGTAAATTAGTACTAAATGATTTTCAAAAAAAACTTGCGATACGATCGAAACGATTTACTAACCGAAAAACTTGTTTTTCTATCATTTGCAGCATGGTATGCATCCAAGATGAACTGGGTCAAATGGGTCTTGGTCAGACCGATATACCGTTTCCGGGCAACGACCATCTCCATCATCACCACCATCACCATCATCAGATAACCGACAGCAGTACCGAGAACACATGCCAGAATGGCTGGCCTCCAACTCCCGGTAACTTTGTGCATCCTGACAAGCCCATCGGTTGGATGCATGGTCTGCTCGGTTGCATGAAACCGGTACTTTCCTTCATCGGCAAAGCAGGTGTCATCGACATCAAGAACAAACAAACCGAAGACTGGGAAATCCCCTACGAGTCGATCACGAAAATGGAGTACATTGGTAGTGGGGCGCAAGGCACGGTGTTCAGTGGCGAATTGAATAATGAGATTGTGGCCGTTAAGAAAGTTCGCGATTTCAAAGATACGGATATCAAGCATCTGCGAAAGTTGGATCACGAAAACATCATAAAGTTCAAGTATGTAGCTGTACCTTATTTTTTTGTGAAATTTATATTTCTTGTGAATATGTATGCATATTTCATTTAAAAATACTAATTTCGCATTGTAGCACTGATGATATTGACAGATAAAAATTATATACAGTGAAACCTCACCTAACGGACACCTCTCTTAAGCGAACGCCCCTCTTAAACGTACATTTTTTTGAGTCCCTTCAAAAATCCATATGAATATAGCATCTTGAACGGACACCTCTCTTGAACGGACGCGGACAGTGCCCGTAGAACAATTTCTACTTGCTAAAACCTCTCTTGAACGGACACCAAGAAGCTGATGCAATCAATATACGCAGCAAAGTCAATCCAAAAGTCAGCAAAAATGCTTCTGTGTGCATTTGTTGAATTTTACAGTTGCTTACAACAATGAACGAAGCACGAAGCTCATTGCTTTTCATATCAGTAGCTTAGTAAATTGCTCACGGTGTTGTGTTAACTATTATACAGTGTAGTATTCGCGTTTTGTTAGTATAAATGACGACGAAATGGAATCGGTTGTCACTAAAAGAAAAAGTTGAAATAATAAACGTTTACAAAAGACAAAAACTTAGTGTCCGCGAACTTTCAAAAATGTTTAAAATCGGAAAAACTCAGGCTGCAAATATTTTAAAGAATCGTGGTAGTTTAGAAGAAAAATTTCACTCAAATTGTAACATCAATGAAAAGAGGAGTTTTTTTAAAAGATGACGGGTTACAAATTGACAAAAGATGCTATGAATGGTTCCTCAAACCTAGAAACAAAGGAATTCTTTTGTCAGGTACAATGAATTTCATAGCTTACAGCGATTTCTCTGATTTTGCTTTTTAGGACCAATAGTTCGTGATAAAGCAAAACAAATTGCTACGAACCTTGGCTTGGAAACCTTTTCTGCATCTGCAGGGTGGCTAGAACGGTTCCGTATTCGACACAATATCAGCTTTAAGGCAATTTAAGCATCTAGCGTTAATCCTGTCGATTTTGAATCATTTTTACAAAGGCTTCCATCGATTATTCAGGGCTATTCAGCCCGAGGTATATACAATGCCGTGAAATGGGATTGTTCTTCCGCGCATTACCTAACAAAACCTTAACGCTTAAAAACAACCGCTGTTTCGGGGGAAAGTTATCGAAGGAAAGAATAACGATACTACTTTGTGCGAATATGGCTGGTGAAAAGGAAAAGATTCTTGTAATCGGTAAATGGGCCAGGCCAAGACCATTTAAAAACATTAACATCAATGATTTGCCAGTATCCTATTTGTCCAACAGCAAAGCATGAATGACTGGTGAAATAATGACAAATTGGCTTAAGATTTAAGATCGAAAAAAATAGAAATATATTATTGTTTTTGGACAATGCCGCATCACATCCGACGCATTTACAATTTAAAAATATTAAGCTAATTTTTCTACCCCCGAAGTGCACATCTGCCAGCCATTAGACCAAGGTGTTATAAAATCGCTGAAAGTATTTTACGGGATGCAAATAGTGAGGCAAATTTTGCTGAATATAGACACCGCTAGTTTGGCACATGATCTTGTAACAAGCATAAACTTGCTAGATGCGATATATTTCATAAAAAATGCTTAGGAAAGTGTTACAAAGGACACAATTCGTAACTGTTTCCGCAAAGCAGGCTTCTTTCAAGACAATACTGAGAATTCTTGTTCTGCAGAAGACGATATACCACTAGCTGTACTGGCTGAAATGGGTAACGCTCTTACATCAGGAATTTTAATCAATTCAAGCATCGAAACCTATCTCGGAATTGACACTGAATTGTCTTGTGAAGATGAAGAGGAACATGCAGACGCCATCGAGGAATTACAAGTTTCAGATGAGTTAGACGAAGAACCACTAGTTCCAGATGTTGGGACATATAGCGAAGCGAGCAAAATTTTACATAAATTGCAAAAATTTGCGAGAAATCAAGGGGACTATTATGCATACAATCTTTTGTCAAATTTAAAATCCCACTATCAAGATGTTGGAATTCGTAAAATGGTTCGTCAATCCACATTATATGAATTTTTTCTCCAAAATAATTTATGTATATGTACATACAAGTTCATGGTTGCAACTGTTTAATTTGTCTTTACATGTTTTTGGTAATTTTGAACTGAATTTTTTTTTTGGAAAGAAGTAAATTTTTATTACTTAGTTATAATAAATAAACACATTTGTATACAAAAGTAAACCGTTTTTTTCGAGGAGTTAACTGCTACTAAAAATTTCTTTTGAACGGACACCCCTCTTCAACGGACAATTTTTTCGGTCCCGTGGGTGTCCGCTTAAGAGAGATTTCACTGTATAGGGTTTTCCAATAAGAGATGTTATTGTGATATTCAAAGAAAAATGCTGTTTTTTTATATAAATGATCGGATGTTTATTTCATTATAAAGAGGAAGGTATGCCGTTAATAGTGGAAAATAGCATCAGGCAAATGACCACCATGCCACGCTTACAGGACCATATCCTTTCATGAAATTTTCCATAACCAAATCGCAAAGTGGCTGCCCTATGTGCTCGATAGCCTCACGAATTCCATCTTTGAGGTCTTGAATCGACGCTGGGCTATTGGCGTAGACCTTCTCTTTCACGTGGCCCCAAAGGAAGAAGTCGCAAGGTGTTAAATCACAAGATCTCGGTGGCCAATTGTGATCACCTTTTCGAGAGATAGCACGGTCCGGAAACTTTTCCCGTAAAAGATCAATGGTTTCGTTGCTTGTGTGGCACGTAGCGCCGCCGTCTTGTTGAAAGTAAACGTTGTCCAGATCAATACCATCCAATTCCAGCCATAAAAAAACATTAATCATCTCTAGATAGCGCAATCCATTCACCGTAACTGTTGCCCCAGCCTCATTTTCAAAAAAAAATAAGGTCCAATGACTCCGCCGGACCATAAACCGCACCAAACAGTCACATGTTGAGGATAGAGAGGCTTTTCAACAATAACTCTTGGGTTTTCCAAGCCCCAGATTCGACAATTTTGCTTGTTGACGAAGCCACCGAGGTGGAAATGGGCATCATCACTCAAGATGATTTTCCGATGGAATTCCGGATCATTTTCATGCATTTCAAGGACCCAATCAGCAAAGACACGACGTTGTTGATGATCGACCGGCTTGAGTTCTTGTGTTAACTGAACTTTATAAGCCTTAAGACCCAAATCTTTATGCAAAATACGGTGTAATGACGTTTGTGGAATGCCTAATTCCAGAGAACGACGAGGAATAGACAAACCTGGGTTTTCTTCAACACTTTCGACTACAGCAGCAATATTCTCGGCTGTTCTTGAGTGACGTGCATGGATTTTATTCTTCACATCACTAAGTTGTCCCGACTGCTCGAATTTTCCCACCAAGTTCTGTATTGCGGTCCGACAAGATGCTTCACGACGACCCAAAAATGTTCGAGTTTTACGAACCGTCTCTGCCAAATTTTCACCATTTTTATAGTGAATTTTAATAATTTCAATGCGTTGTTGAATGTATCGTTCCATTTGTATTAATGGCGTAGTTTCTACTTGTCAAATGTCAAAAAATGACAGCTTCAAAAGTGACTTCTACCGAAATAGCGGACTATTCAAAATAACTCTTCTTATTGGAAAATTCTGTATAATACTTATCACATTAGAATATCCATGATTGTGATCGTTATTCGTGAATTTATTGAATAACTATCACAAAAAAAAAATCTGACCTACTCTTATAAGCAAACTGAACTTGTCCCAATTGACGTTGAAAACCGCCGACCAAACTAGAAGTACGTAAACTGCCTTTCGCTAAGATCAAATCTCCTACATAGCTTTTGCAGTCATATATCACTTGCCATAAACATTTTTTCTGTTACTTGCCGTGGGTTTAGTTTAAAACCTACATTATAAGAAAAATCGATCGAATCAGCAAAAGTACTAGAATATTGCCCGAAAAACTGTGGCAGGTCAGAAAATTGACGATAGCATCTAGTCATGTGGAAAAACAACAACAAGCATTATCGAAATATCCAATCTCAAAGTAAAAGTTGAACTTGATCAAAGTACGAAATTCCTCTAAATCGATTTTCATCAAAACAATGTTTGTTTTGATAACGAAACACTTCATGTGTTGCAGTGTCAAGGGTTTCGTGGCATTTGTGTATCTATATGAGTACATGATTGTAAAAAAATAATATCGACTATCAAACCTGATCGATATTATGATAATACTGAATATAGGCGCATTTTATCTGACTTTAACCAGATAGATTGACGTATGAAAATATGCTGGAATGCAAGGTTAGAATTGATTACGTTCTAGAACGTTTCATTTTGATTGTTGTGTTTTGTTTAGGTTTGCGGGTAACAGGTGTGAGAAAATATTTAAGTAGTAGATGCACGCAGGGGGGATCGGACTAAAGATATTTTTCTAAGCACATAATAATGTTCAGAAAAATAATTTATATTGCTGCAAGACATAAGTAAGTAATAAAACTGAGTTCGTGCTACATATGAGGAGGCGGAGAGATGAGAAAAAGTAAAATTAAAGTTCTGAATAAATTTATATGAGTACTGAATGATCAACTCCACAACTCACCTTATCCCTGGTTCGACCCAGTTACCTACTAACATTCTAACATTCATTTTAGGTATCTACTAACAGCTAAGTTAATTCAAAGCTCAACGTGCAATTATGATTAGATTAAGACCAGGGAACACGCACGCTAGCAGCCATCATCTACTCACCAGGCTATATCAGTTACTTTTATAAACAAAATGTAATCAAATGAAAACAAGTTTCCTTGATCAAACAAATGCTGTACAGTGTTTTGCAAAGCTTTCGTTTTCCTTCAGCAAACATAAAGAACATCGTTATAGTCATCAAACATAAAGCAACAAATTTGAAACAAGATCAAAATACTCTTGCAGTCCGTAATTCAGTCAAACGGGCTTTGCAACAAATAGCGCCCAACGTGGGTTTTGAGACGACAATTTTTATCTCACGAAGATTCTCATGTTCTAGCGACTGCATCAAACGGACAGATTTGACAGCTTAGAGTAGTCCACAACTTCATTTCAATATTATGTTGCACTACCGTCAATTCGTTCGGCTGATCCCTAGGTCCTAGTGAAAAATTTAATTTTTACTCGTCTTTATTATTTGGTCCCTTTTTCCAATTTCGACCGGCTACTCTCTACTGAGGAACCTTAATATAGTACATGGCGTGGAGGGCTTTAAGCATAGCGTCTGCTCTTATGTACTTTTCGCCATTTACTATGGCGCGTGGCGCTATATTTTATCACAATCCCGAAATCGACTATGCACATGGCACCAGAAGTCTATAAACTATGGCGTCTGGCGCAATTTTTTTTTTTCAGTATGAGAAAGATATCAAGAGGAAGATTTTCATTACGAAATTGAAGGAGCTGACGAGAGAAAAAGTAAAGTAATCCCACGACAACTCTGGTACGAGTCTAGGGGTTAAAGCTGGTAGAGAGCTTCATTAAAATTTTTCAATCATTGGGAATACGAGTGTAGAGATTTAAATCAGGTACCTAATTAGAGCTAGGTAAACTCAAAACTTGGTGCGCAAACCCTCGTTCGAACCTGGATTTGAACCAGGGACCCTACATGCAAGAAGCCAGTGCTCTACCCACAAGGCTAGTCATGCCAGAAAAAAGCATGCCATAAAAAAGAATGCCGTAGATACTATCCCAAATTATGTGATGAGGAAATTCACGGTTCAATTCACGGGAGAGCAAATGGAACTGGTTAAGGTCTCAATTTTTCTGTCAAGGAAACAACATTTCCAACCAAAGACTTGATAGTAAACCTTGAAGCACCAGTAAAATATCTTCCCAGAGAGAAGAAAGCACAGATTAGTGGTAATGTGGCTAAATTTATCAAGAAGGAAAGTAATAAGAAAAGGAACGCTGGCAACGCACAAAGGGTGATTAAAGAGTTGGCTACCAAACCGGTTTTTTATACTAAAGCAGATAAAGGAAACACTGTGATCATAATGAAAAAGGATGAATATGACCGATTAATCATGGAAAAGTTCAAAATTGGGGACTACCATAAGCTAATCAAAGATCCCTTAGCAAAGGGTCTGTTGGTGAAGTCGATAAGCTACGTGTCCTAAGTCCCGCGTTGTCAAAATGAGCTAAGGAAAGTTGTCACCGCTACGAATACTTCAACAAGGAGAATTTGAAAAATAGATTGCAGATGAATGTAGGGCCTTAGGGAAGATTAGTAACAAGGCAGTCGAAAAGCGGCTTGGTAGAGTGGCAACAATCGAGGAAGATGAGCTAGTTATATCATTTGATGTCAAGGCTTTGTTCCCAAGCATGCCGGTAAAATAAGCACTTGCGTTCTTTGAAAACTAGTTATAAGAAAATAAAAGCTCATCGGAGGGGAGAATGGGGGTTGAACACTATTTGAAACTTGCCCCAATTTGCATGAGTGAAAGCTACTTTACATTCAGAGGGAAGTACCTGAAAGCTATTACAGATGTCGCCGTTGAAACTCCTTTATCACTACTTATGAGTGAGATATTTATGAACTGACTGGAAACTTAATGAAGAAGGGAACCTCCCATGTATGGATGAGATTTGTAGATGGCATCCTGGCTATCGTGAAAATAGAAGAACTTTGAACTTTGAATAAGCTGAACACAAGACATCAATGGATTCTCTTCTTGGATTTGAGGATCATCAGGAAAGAAAGTCTTCTTGGGTTTAGTATTTACCGAAAGCCCACTCATACACCCAAAGAACAAAACCATCCGCGTCCGGTCATTCGCCTTCACATAAAATTGCGCCCTATAACTTGCTGATTCATTGGCTATTAACAGTGCGACTATTCAACGGTTTCATCTTCATAGAGGAGTATTTTGAAGCTACTAAAAGAGTCGCTATGCGGAATCTTTTTTTTGCGTCTGGCCAGACTAGAAAAGAATAAATAAGAAATGTATATATTTTCGCCAGTTATACATGTCATATATTGTCCATATTCTAACGATAAAGAAGATATTTCCAAGTATACTTTGAAAAAACTAAGCAAATCCTGTAAAAAAATTCAATTTTCAATGAAAGTAGAATAAACCGAAACTATACCGTTTGTTCTCCAAGAATTATGGAATTCTTGAATTTAGCATACACCGAAAATTTGCAAACAGCTCAGCGGACACCATCCTTATTGAAACAACGATTTTCTCGAAAAATGACGGCAGACAAATCAATTATTCGCCGATTTTTAACGGTCCCCTTCGAGCAAAAAGATGTCCAAAATCACATGCGAAAAGATGGCCAAAATTATACGATTTGAAGAAAATATTATGTTGAATTTCACTGAAAATAAGAGAGACAAAAACCAGCGAAAACAAGTATCGGTTTTTATACGCAAGAAGAGCAAGAAGCATCCATATGGTTACCAAGGGTTTGTTAATCTATTTTCAAGAAAGTTAGGCAAGTGCTTAGGCTTTACGGGGTTTCAATGTAAAAGCAGTTCTGGAAAAAACTAACCAACAAATTTGGCTCCAGACTTCTTCAGATTGAAGATAGGGAAAATTAAAAGTTAGAAGCGGCATTTATAGGAACACATGCCTGGGATGGAAGAGAGTATACATTGATCAAACGAAGCCTTTAGTTACTGTTAGACTGATCATATATAAACGAGAAGCTAACTCGGTTAGGAGAAGGAGCTTTTCACTAGTCTTATCAATTGTAGCAAAACAAATCTTAGAAGAAGAGTATAACTGCTGAAACACAAAGTGCCGCTGTGGTTGTGGTCTACGATGAGGTCAGGAGCTGTCAAAAAAGTTAAAAGCGCAGGTTTGCATTGAACCAGTTATAATGCGTAGCCGTGGCCGAAGTAGACCAACTTTCCACTTTTTGCCTGGCCACAAGTTTGACGAGTCGTATTTAACATGTTGTGGTCATGGAATGTTGGGAAATTACTGGCGAAAATCGCAGTTCTGCATCATTCAATGAGTAAACAGGGTAAGCATGTGAACAAGTCTTTTAAGGTTCGTGTTTTAGACTCTTTGGACAACAAAACACTTAAAGACAATTAAACTTTTGATGCGATGTTAACGGATCGAACGACGGCAAGATGATCAAGGAAATAAAGCAGATACGCAAAACAAATGCTTAAGAGGACCTTAACATAAACTGTATTTTAGATGTAATTAAACAACAATGCAAATACAATCAACTTTTAAAAGTTTTCCTTTCGATATTGGATACAAATAGAAAGTTGAGGTGAGATTATGATTTATACAAATAGTGCGTGGTTTCTGTAACTCGAGTAGAGAAAATTATCTATCCAATGTCACGCTATTTCACCGAGTAGAACTCTACTGATTGAGTGTAGCAGTTTCTGTACAGTGTAGTTGAGAATTGTGCGATGAAACGTGTGTGGAAGAATGGAACGTTTATATTCGGAACAGAAATAAAGATGTGTATCCCACAGGAGCCCACGTGTAATGGCTGCATATTTGCAAGGTAAAAATATTTGTGCTATTATACGGTAGTATTAGCGGCCGTATGAACCTGCTACTGGTTCAGAGACGTATTTTTGAGAGATTCGACAAATCTCTTTCGCATTCCAGGAGCGAAGTTTCAATAAAGAGACACCAAGTGAACTTCTGGAGGAATTAAAAAATGAAATGCTATTGGACTACGATAATATTTTTTTAAGTTTAGCAAAAAACAAAGCATTGTCTCGTCCGCTTGTTGTGTAAGAAAAACGATTTCTCACTCGACCAGTGAGGTTTTTTGTATTCCATTTTCTTTTTTATCTTGCAATATGAAACTACCACTTTCTCGAATCCGTCCTACAGAGCTCTTTCACAAGAATTCTAGCTCAACTACAAAAATAGCCGTGACAATATTGTCTACTGATAGAAATGTCAAACTCTACTTACGGAATTGCGAAAAAATCAAAAAAACTTTTTCTATTCTAATTCGTGTGGTGAATAGATTGAGTTGATATATGACAGTAGAGTTTCATACAGAATCGCACTAATGGAAAATGGCGTTAAAATGACGTCAAGTAGAGAATTGCAGTATATGTAGAGTGGCGACACTCTGACGATGGTGAACATTACCTTCCTTCGTCTAATAACCGACGTGATACTTACTTCATTGACTCCGTACTTTCAACAAGACTATCTCGATTCAACGATGCTTATATCCTCTTCTTGTTGAATCCACTCATCATCCAGCTCATCATATAACTTTCCAAATTAAAGACGATATACTCACTGAGTCTAACTTTGTTAATCTTTACAATTTTAACTTCAAGAAAGACGGCCTTCGAATGCGACTGGTCTTCGGTTGTGAATGAACCTGACATAAACTTTGCTACCATAAACTTTCATTCCATCTTATTTGGTTGCTTTGCTCGCTGTGTTCCATTGAGTCACTCTGTACCTTTGAAACGCTTTCCATGGATCAAACCAGATTTAATCAATCTAAAAAATTTAAAAATTAAGGCTTGGAAAGTGTACAATTCGTCGCGTTTAGAAGATGACTATGAAGTTTATGAGGAATTACGAAATAGATTCGTATCTGAAACCTCATCTGCCTACTCAAACTACATGAAGGAGCTAAGGCAGTCCTTCATAAGCCATCTTAAACGTTTTTGGAATTTTTTAAATTCAACAAGGTATCATGACGGATACCCATGTTCTTTTATTTCTGACGGCATGCTCATTAATAACTCGCAAGCTATCAGTAAATTATTTGCGGATTACTTCCAATTTGCTTACGGAATACCTCTCTGCAACTTCGACATAACTAATTTCAATTAATTAATGGACTCCCCTAAAACGATGTTGACAATGAAAGACCTATACATCAACACTGCCACTATACTAAAGCATATATCTCATCTTGAGAATAGTTTTCATCCTAGCCCTGATGATTTACCGACCATAGTCCTTAAGCGTTGCGCCGATTCTCTCTCACTTTTGTAATTTATCCATTTCTTCTGGCATTTTTCCAAACTTGTGGAAATATTCAGCTGTAGCTCCAATTCACAAAAAAAGCAGTAGAGATGTCGTGCACAATTATAGACCAATCACTAAATTACCATGCGTTGCCAAGCTCTTTGAAGCTATAGTTGCCGAGGTGCTATCTTTCCACTCTAAGGCATTTATCTCGCCTTGCCAGCATGGCGTTATTCAAGGCAAATCTACCACTACCAATCTTTTAGAACTTGCGAATCTAGTCATCCCTGCGATTGAAGAAGGTAGACAAGTTGACTGCATTTACACCGACATCACGAAGGCTTTCGATAAGCTGGATCATAATATTCTTATATGCAAATTACATATTCTTGAATTCCCTAATAAATTAATTGACTGGATTAAATCCTATCTCACAGATCGCAAACAGAACGTTCGATTTCGTGGCACTCTATCCACTGACATAATCTCCACTTCGTGTGTGCCACAAGGCAGCCACCTTGGTCCGATTCTTTTCGCTATTTATGTTAACGATCTTATCACCTTCGCTCCTGGATCCTCCATTCTACTCTACGCTGATGACGCGAAGATTTCCAATATAATATCATCACTTGACGACTGTGCAATCCTGCAACGCAATGTGTCAAATTTTTCGAATTTGTGCGCTCTAAACCGTCTTTCACTAAATGCTGACAAATGCTCAGTTATCTCTCACTCCCACAAATCATGTCATTAATTTCAATTACTTTTTAAATGATATTATCAGGGGCGGATTTGCCACTAGGCCCGGTAGGTCCGGGCCTAGGGCGGCAAATTTTCGATTTTTTTTGGGGGTGGAAGTTTTTTTTCTGTCGTATATGTACATATATCTGAGTTGAATGAGCCAAACAGCTCAAGCCAATCGAATTCTCTAAAAAATCAATGCACGCAAAAATTCACCTTTGATGTTTTTTTTTTCGGACATTAAAAAGTTGGTTTTATAATAAATATCGAAATGCGATCTCGGTAAAGGACCAAAGAAACTCAAAAATACCTAAAAAGTGCCTTATCAGAAAATACCTAAAAAGAGCCTAAAAAGACCTAAAAAGACCTAAAAAGATCCTAAAAAGATCCTAAAAAGAACCCAAATAATACCCCTTCAATTTAGGAAAAGCTTATCAGAGGTAAATATTTGCGTGCATTGATTTTTCAGAGAATTTTTTTTTTATTATTATGGTACAGAGTATATCAACTACATGCGAATCTCTTAATTTTTTACGTGTTTTTTAAATTGTACTTCATTACTGAAATTAATCTCTATAAAAATATGTCTATAAAATGAAATTTAGAACATCGCAGGTCAAAATATTTCGGGTTCATCTTTTGTCTAATAATATATCGAACATTAATTTACAGTAGTCGAGTTGATCTCCAGTCAAGTGCGGAAGCAAACTTTCAACGGAATAGTAAACTTACTTATAAAAATATGTGCGTAAACGTTGGAATTATATGCGATTTAAAGGTGTATACGGTTTTGGACTGTTAAAAATTGGTATTTTTGGATTTTTTTAGGTACTTTTAGGTTCTTTACCGTGTGTATATTTTAATAATTATTTGTGTGGCAAGGGCGCAATAATAGGGAATTTTTACGAACGAACTGGTGCCAGTTTTGCTCTGATATTCCGTTTGTTTTAGCTCGGGCGCAACGAAAACCAGCGAAGTATTGTTACATATAATATAATTCACGAAAAGGGCGGCAAATATTGCTGAGGCCTAGGGCGGCGAAATGGTCAAATCCGCCCCTGGATATTATATTAACCCGTTCCAATAAAGTTCGTGATTTAGGTGTTCTATTAAACTCTGCTTTTACTTTTAATGACCACATTGACTCTATACTAATAAAAGCCAACTGTACACTTGGCTTCTTAAAAAGGCGGTCTAAAGAATTCAATGACATTCGGATGACAAAAATCCGTTTCTGCTCTCTGGTTCGCCCGATCCTTGAATATGGTTGCTTGATATGGTCTCCATATTATAAGGAGTATATTGATCGAATTTAATCTGTTGAGAAAAGATTCTTAATCTTAGGTTTTAGCTCTTTCCGCTAGTCTGATCCTTTTTGTTTATCCCGTTATGAAAGCCGCTTGCAATTATTGACCATGGACACTCTTGAAACTAGACGTCAAAATTCCAAAGTTCTATTCGCTGCGAAGTTGCTCAATGGAAACGTGAACTCTGAGTTTTGTTAACTCTGAGTTGAGATTAGCTTTTAGTGTGGGGTTCCTGGTACAAGTCCAGATACGAACGGGGGACCATCAAGCTCTAAGTAGATACTTAAGTGAAATTAGCATTTCCAATACCCAAGACCCGAAACAGGTTGTACCGGGACAACTTTGCTTTTTACCCTAATATCGATCTTTAAAAAAACTTACTTTTAACTAGTGATGGGTCGCTCAGGAGCGAGTCAATCAAAAAGAGCTGTGTGAGTCAGCTCTTCAACTCTGTGCGAGTCAGCTCGTCAACTCTTTTGAAAGAGCTATGTGAGCCATCATTTAGAATAGCTCCGCACATTTCATACCTTCGCTTTAGTGGCAATAGCGATATTGCGGAGCCACTCAAACAACCACCCGACCAAATAGAGCTTATGCACATACACACGGAAATACTTCATTAGACTACCGTGTGTAGTTGAAGCGAAATCTAGGCTATTCTAACGTCGGAACACGAACATATGTATACGACTATCGTATTGCGCAGTGAAAAGAGTCAGCTCCGTTGAATGAAGAATGAATGAAATCACTGAGCCAGTGCGAATAGAATGTGAATGAAGAACTGTGCGAATCATGGATACTGATCGTGTGTGGTTATTGATGGCGACATTTTGTAAGCACACAGTATGCGTTTACGTGCATATATTTTGCTCTGGTTCACGAGTATTTTAGTAGCCAAATGTTGGCTATTAGGCGGTGCATTTCATAGGTAGATTTTAGAGATGAAGCGTATACACTACAACAGGTATATGGAACAGGTTCGTATCCAATATTTTCGTTCTTCAAAAAGTTTTTAGGGCAAAAGTAGCTGAAATCGGAAAAAATCGGCCAATTTGGGGTTAAGGTGGTTTGGGACATAACGGGCCAAGATCTATTTGCGATAGAAAAATTTCGGTTTTGTGGGGGAGTAAGGTGTTTTTTTGGCCATACTTTGGCAAAAACTGCCTTTAGGACGCTTTCGATGATTGGAAGTGGTCGGGGAGTACAATAGTGATATTTTTGATAGGGAAAAATGGGCAAAAACGTTCATTTTTCCATAATATTTTTTTTTTGACTAGCATGAATTTGGGGACCTTTTTGAATTGTTTCGGGCGAAATTTCCATACAAGTCTGGGAAAAAGCGGCCTAGTTTCGAAAATACGGCAATATGAAATCTGCCGAAAAACCGTCCGGAAATACTTTAAGAAGCAAAATAAAGGCAAAATTACAAAAAAAAAACAGAGGCAAATGGAATACGTAGAGCTTAAATTAAAGCTTGATGCTATTACCAGGTGGAACTCTACGTAATCTATGCTTGTGCGCATTCAAGAAGTAAAAGAGCCACTATTAGCCACCTTAGGTGTCCTGAACTAAAATCTACCAACTCCTTCATCTGATGAATGGAATATTATGAAAACAGCCCCTGATATATTGAGCATCTTCAATGAGGCTACTCTAGAAATAAGCAGTGAGAAAACGGTATTGATTTCTAAAATATATATTATTACATCAACGATTATAAGCTGCATTTCAGAACTCTGTCTGAACGAAAATAAAACTGCTGATGTACGCAGTTTTTTAAGTGTGATCCAAAGACAACTTTCAAACAGATTTAAATTATATAAAGAAAATATGTTTTGCCTAGAGAGCGTTCTTTTAGATCAACGACTTAAAAGACTAGCATATCAAAATGAATCCACGTACAAACTTGTTTGTATAGATCTAGTTTCGGTACCTACAGCACAAGGAACGCAAAATTCGCTATGGCGAAATTTTGATGACAAAGTCAACAGTGTAAGAAGCCAGCAAAGCTATGTAGCTGCAGGCATTAACGAAATGGATAAGTATTTACAACATGTAAATATACCCAGAACTGCTGACCCTCTCAATTGGTGGAAGGAAAAGAAAGATTTATATCCCAGAATTTGGAGATAGAACGATTGAGTAGAGTGGCCACAACAGTACCTGCGAACGAGTTTTTCAAAAAGTGGGTATGTGCTCACTGGAAAGAGATCTTATTTATCGCCAAAACGAATAACATAAGTGCTATTTTTACACAATAATTAATAATATGGCAAGATTTTCAGATATGATTATTGTTAATTCGATTGATTTTTAATCTATGGTTTATTTTTAAATTTATATTATATGCTATGTTATATTTTTAAAGTAATGTTATGTTATATTAGATTTAAGCTTATTATTATCAATAAAACAACAAAAAATAGCAATTTACTTTATACTTTTGCAACCATAAAAAAGTTGCTTGAAGTGGCTCTTTTGAGTGGCTCTTAACGAGCGACTCTTTAAAGTGAGTGAGTTTTACGGAGCTGGCTCACTTCAAATAGCCATTTTGCCCATCACTACTTTTAACTCGTGTTCATCTATTTCAATAAAAGCTTTTGCATATTAGCCGAAACTGCCTTTGATCGTCAACCCCGACATCATCTTTAAAAACCATTCTCTGAAATTAAATATACGGTCTAATCGAACGGAATCTGCTTTCTCTACTTTTTACGACAAAACTTCATTGGCTTATCAGTCAGTTCATCTTGAGACAACATTGCCTCGTCGCTATTGAAAAAACAAACAAACACGCGCAAACAAATCAACTCAAAGTGCTTTCCAAGCAAAACAAACGTGAAGATCACCTGATTTGCTGCTTTTACTACCTAATTTTAGTAACTTCAGCACGTACGACGTTCGATCGTTAAATATTATGAAATTCGTTGTTCAAATTTTGAAATCGAGATATATGTATACTTCGATAATTGGATTGTACGATTGCATGCATATAACATTTCGCACAATCAACAACACCGACTGATGCAATTCGAAAAAGGAAATCCGTCGATTCAAATAAATGTCAACAAATCAAAGTCTGGAAATTGTATCTGGTTTACCTACATATATACAGACATAGAATATTCGAAAAAAAAAATCTACAAATTCACAACTGTATCTATGCACGGAACAAATTAAGATTACAATAAAAACTGGAACGATAACCATTCCACAGATTAATGACCTTTACTGTCGTATGCATTAGTGCGGAATATGTATGGATTAGTTCGAAGATGGAGTGAAATATGTAAATACTATACATCAAGTGAATGGAAAAAATTTTCTTTCTATTTGATTTATTGCGTTTCGTCAGAGATTAAAGTACAACGACAATTATTATTAATCTACGATCGGTTTGCTGGTTCGGCGACTGTACAACAGCCACATGAAAATATTTGATTTATTCGTCGATGGTTCAAAGGTCCAGGGACTGATTAAATGCGATGATTCCGAGATTTACACGCACCTTTGTGTTTTGAATAAATAACGGGGAAAAGTTCGATTGAATTATTATTATTCTTTTTAATTATTATTATTCTTTTTTGAATCGAAAGCAATTATCTGAAAAATTTCAATGAATTTTTGAATACAATAGCCAGTGCTGCCATTTTAGCACTTTGAATGCTATATCTCAGCATGAGTTTTTCCAAAACGGCATTCGAAATTCGGAGTTAGCATCTAGTATTATTTTTAGCATTTAACACTCCGAGAACACAGGGGGTCAAATTGACCCCAGAAACCTTTTTGACCGATCGCAGCGCTTAGGCCTGCAGGAAAAGAGGAGTACTATAGGCTCCTAAATATATTTCTGTGTCTTGACTATAAGTTTACACCCGTTTTTACTCTATAAATCGACAGATTAATTTCAAAAAGCCAAAAACTAAGTTTGCAAGTGTTTTAATTTTGTTGTTTTTAGCAATATAGCGTATAATCTGCGCTCTAGTGTACGCAATAATTTGTTAGCTGAAGATAATGATAACAATTTTGGTGACATTGATTCCTCCGAAGACGACCATGTCTCGGAGCAATCAGAATCTGATTATTCAGAAGATTATACCTTTTTTGCAACCTTTTATATAGGGTTAATTTTTATTATTATTTTACTATGTCTGGGAAGTATCCATATACATTTTCAGCTCAAAATATTAAAAATTGACAAAGTTATGATTTTTTTTAAATATGCAAAGTTTAAAATCTTCACAATCGCCACCGTAAATATGCAAAATAAATATCTTTTTTTAAAGGGCCACTATAGGGCAAATTTTTTTTATAATTTTGTCATATCTTGAGAGTATCCACTTAAATTTTTAGCCAAAAAATGAAATAAGTTACAATTTTTTTTTGTAAAAAAGCTGATTTTCGACAAAACTGTTTTTTTTCGATTTTTTTTGGGTATGTTTAGGACATTTAGGGCACTTCTAATGCATGAAAACTACTAAAACAGGTCTCAATCTATACCTACAATTTTTTTCAAATGAAAATCTTCAGTGGTGGCGATTCTATAGATGTTCAAAAGTTGTTGGGGTCAATTTGACCCCAATTATTCTCGATGATCGAAAAAATAGGTGTGTTCTCGGAGGGCTAAAATTAGATTTCAGAATAATCTGGCACTCATCTATTTACAATCTCGCCCATCAAATTTTTCTCAATAACAGCTCTGTTCGTGTACTTTCAGTCGCGTTCATGAAAGGAAACTTCCTGAATCATTTGGTGGTGGAAATTCATGAAAAATACAAAAACGCGCTCATGGCATTTTCTTAAAAGTGACAACCAGAAGTGACAGCTGTCTGATTTTGAAATAATGATAGTGATTATAAAGTCTTAGGTAAAAAGACTATAAAGTCATCTATAACGCTCAATTAAATCGTGATGATGCTAAAAATCAGTGATTTGGTCCCATCCACTTCAGCCTCCTAGGAGCCTCGGGCATATACAAGGTCAAGTTTACCAAAGTATGTGCATTCTAGTTAGATGTTTTTTCCTGAATAATGTGAATCAATTGTTTTGTTAGGGCTTTAAAAGCAAGCGATCGCACGTATAACGCTGGAGAAAAATCTTCGTTATCCGACACTAATACTTTTTCTTCACATAAAAATAAATAATTGTTGCTGTTTTGATTGTGAGATTCCAAACAATGTTTTGAAAAATATTAGTAGAAATGAGCTTTATACAAGAGAAGAAGATTTAGATATAATTGATATGTCTGTAATAGATATAGAATAATTTTGAGATGTAAATTTTAAACTTCTAATTTATTTTTGTTATACATACGAGGGTTGACCAATAAGTAATGATAATGAATATAAACCAAGGTGATTAAATTTAAAACATACAGTCTGTCAAGAATGAGTTTACACATAGGGAAAAAATTCAATTTTTCATCTTTCTAATTATAAAATACTACTTTTTGTTTATGTAAATAATTTTTTTTTTCTTAATTATCGTTATTTGCATTATTTCCAACCGATATATACAAAAAAAGTACAACTTCAATGCAAAAAAAGAACGAAAAGAACAACGAAAACAATTATTACAATTCTTGAAGTGTCAACAAACTCTTTACACAAAAATTTTTTTTTTGCATTACTGCAACGATACGGTAAATTTACCGTAATTTTTGGTCTGTATTGTAAAGCTCTATAAATTTGATAATTAGTGTGTGTTTAATTTTTGGCTAATACGCATAAATAAGTGAGATATTGTGTTTTAAAATGCCAGGCAAAAGATTATCCTTTGAGTTAGTTCAGATGATATACTATAATCACCAATTAGGTAAAAGTGCACAGGAACTGTCGGAAATGTTTTGTGTAGCACGAATGGCAGTCTATAACGTTATAAATCATGCTGAAAAAGAGAATAGATTGGAGCCAAAGTGTGGAGGTGGCTCAAAACCAAAAATATCTAAACGTATAGAGCGCCTTATGATAAGGAAGCTTGATAAAAACCCCTGGATTTCGACCAGAACACTTGCTAGTGAACTCAAGGAAGAGTGTGATGCTGCTGTTTCCCATGAAACAGTACGACAGGCCATCCTACGAAATAAGTTCTCATCAAGAGCTGCACGAAAGAAACCACTGTTTTCTGCACTAAACATCGAAAAGCGTTTTTCTTTCGCTATGATGCATCTTTTTCAACCCGTTGATTTCTGGGACGACGTCATATTCTGCGATGAGACGAAAATGATGTTGTACTATAATGATGGACCGGCTAGAGTGTGGCGCAAGCCTTTAACATCGTTGGAAAATCGAAATATCATTCCGGCTGTAAAATTTGGTAAGTTGTCCATTATGATTTGGGGTGCTTCTCAAGCAGAGGAGTAGGAGACTTGTCATTCATCGAGTCAACCATGGACGCCCAACCATATTTGCATATCCTTAAAACATATTTGGCAAGCAGTGCGCAGAAATCCGGGTTTATGCATAACAGCAAACCAAATTTTAAGCTTTACCAGGACAACGATCCCAAACATAAGGCGAACATGGTGCGAATGTGGCCCTTATACAACTGCGGAAAAGTGATGGATACGCCAGCCAAGAGTCTGGACTTAAATCCCATCGAGAATTTATGGGCTTACTTAAAACAACAAGTCGCTAAAAGGCAACCCAAAAACCGAACTGCCTTAAAAATTGCGATTCTCGAAGAATGGCAAAAAATACCAACCACGTATGACCTGCGAAAGTTGGTTCATTCAATGAAAAATCGATTGCGATGTGTGGTGGATGCCAAAGGTGGCCATACCAAATGTTAAATATACCAAATAGTATTAAATATCCTGTAAATATGTAAATATTAAATACAATAATAATTTGTGTAAAGAGTTTCTTGACACTTCAAGAATTGCAATAATTGTTTTCGTTGGTCTTTTCGTTCTTGTTTTGCATTAAAGTTGTACTTTTTTTTGTATATATCGGTTGGAAATAATGTAAATAACTATAATTAAGAAAAAAACATTCATTTACATAAATAAAAAGTAGTATTTTATAATTAGAAAGATGAAAAATTGAATTTTTTTCCTATGTGTAAACTCATTCTTGACAGACTGTATATACAGTGGCTCAAACGTATAATCGGACAACGATAGTGCTCAGGTAAAACATGTAAAAATTTGGTAAAAAAAATTACACCTGAAGTTTTTTCTCATTTTGTATATTTTTAAGACATATGATATAATAAAGCATTTGTTAATTCATACTTAAGAAAATCAAACATAACAACAAACAACTCTACACAACAAGCCAAACATCTAATCGGACAAACTAGAAAAAGTTATTAAATCGTATATAATTTTTTTGTGTTAGTACTTAGTTGCAAATCCTTTTGACTCAATCACTGCTTTGAATCGCTTTGGCATTGATTTCACTAAATTTTCACAAAATTTAGGTTCAATTTTACTCCATTCATTATGTAATGCCTGCTTTAATTGGTTTATAGAATTAAATGATTTATTGTAGAGCCTTCTTGAAAGTTCTTCCCACAAACGTTCGATAACGTTCAAGTCCGGTGACTGTGCAGGCGTTTGCAATAGTTTGGAGCAATTATTTAGCAGCCAAAGTTTTGCAACTTCCGATGTATGTTTCGGATCGTTGTTCTCTAAAATGTCCAATTTTTCGGCACTTTGCTTGACATTTTCTTTTAAAATATTCAGGCACGCAAATTTGTCCATTTTACCTTCGATAAAATGCAAATTGCCCAACGCCGCACTGGACATACAGCCCCAAACCATTACTGATCCACCTCTATGCTTCACAGTAGCTCGGATATTTTTTGGATGAAATTTAGTGTTGGGTTTTTGCCACACGTACGTCCTTCCATCTGATCCATTTAAGTTAAACTTACTCTCATCAGTAAATAAGACCTATATATTGTATGAAAACTACATAAGTATTTCATTTAATATCCACAAAAACTTTCTACCGTTTTCCAAAATTCACGGAGTTTGAGAAAATATTCCTTTGTAAATTTCAAACGACATGACTTATTTTTAGCGCTTATGAATGGCTTTTTTCTGATAACTCTGCCATGGTAATCATTTTTTCTGAGAACATTTCTTATAGTTTCAACGCAGACTTCCTTTCCAATAATGCCATGTACAACAATTTTCAACTCCTTGGCTGTTTTCGGTGGATTCACCTTCACTTCTGCCGGAATGCGCCGTTGATCGCGCTCATTTAATATTTGTCCTTGACCTTTTCTGCTTTTGTTTCCGATTCTGTTTTCATCACGATACCTTTTTATAATATCTTGGATTGAATATAGGAACGATAACTTCTATATCCCGTACCGAACTTCTTTCTCGATAAAGCTTAATAATTAGTTTACGAATTTCGAAAGTAGTTCGTATTCCTTTTGACACCATTTTGTCACTTGTTGCACTTTCAAGCTTTAACTGAAAGTTACACTGACAGCTAAAACCGAAAGAAGCTAATGCATGGCAATTTCCAAGAAAACGCAGCTATGCTAGCAAGTGCTGCTATATTTTTCTTCCACGTCCGATTATTTGTTTGACTTGGATTATGGAATTACCTACTGATATGCTTGAATTTCACATGCACAAATTGAAAAATTTGTATTATTTTCAGATTATATTACATTTATGGAAAGTGTGAAAAGGGTTAAGTTGCATTTCATTAATAAAATGCAATTATTTGCCATATTTTCACATGTTGTACCTGAGTACTATCGTTGTCCGATCTTACGTTTGAGCCACTGTATATTTTTCAACATAGTCTTCTAACAAGTTAATACATTTAGTACATCTTTTTTCCATACCCAGGATACCCTTAGAAAAAAAATCTTTATCTGGACTCTCCCAAAATGGCTCTACAGCGGCCATCACTTCCCTATCAGCTTCAAATTTCTTACTCCGAAAGTGTGGTTTGAGCCGAGGAAAGAGGTAGAAGCCAGTGAGAGCTAGATCTGGCAAATAAGGTGGGTGTTCAAGCAGTTCGAATCCTGTTTCTTTAACTGTATCCATCGCAACTGCAGCCTTGTGAGCCGGTGCGTTATTTTGAAGAAACAGAACTCCGGCTTGCAGTTTGCCGTGTCTTGTCTCTTTTATCGCCTCTCGCAATCTTCTTATTTGGTCAGTTTAGGAAGCCACTACTCTTTTCCAAACATTCCATCATAATAATTTTTTCTGCGTCCCAAAAAACTGATGCCATAACCTTTCCTGCTGAACTTGACACTTTGAATTTCTTCGGCATCGATGAAGAGGGTCGCTTTCAGGTCATCGATTGCATTTTGGTTTCTGGATCGAAATGGTGGATCCAAGTCTCGTCCATGGTCACGAAATGTGATAAAAAATTCGCATGATATGCCTGGAACTTGTCGATATTCATCCTTGAAATGTCGACTCGTTTCTTCTTATGCTCGTCCGTTAACATTCTCGGTACCCAACGCGCAGAGACCTTATTCATATCTAATTTGTCAGCAAAGATTTTTCGAACACTATCATATGAGATTCATGTGACCTCAGCTACATGCCTGAGGGTCACTCTTTGATCTGCCAATACGACATCTTCGACTTTTTTTACGTTGTCTTCAGTAAGGGCCGTGGATGGACGTCCTTCGTGGTGTTCATCTTCAGTGGATGTTCTTCCAAGCTTAAACTTCTAGGCCTAGCTTGGAGGAGCAGAGTCCCCTAATGTTTCCACCATCTCGCCGTGTATGCCTCTGGTAGACAGTTTTTTCAAACAGAGGTACTTAATGACAGCTTTAATTTCGTTTTTTCCCATTTTGATGTTCTCTCTTCGACTGTTCGTATTCAAATGAATTTAGCTCCTCCTTAGAACTGCGTTATACTGGAGCTAGTGCTTTCGGCACTTTGACTCCCCTCTTCTGGGTGGGTGACTCCTCGGCCCAACTCACTTCCCTCCCAAAGCAAATTATGTCACTTAGTGCAGTTGTTCCGCACTATTCCGTTAGCTGTCTGAGGCTTGGATATCTCTCGTTAGGACGGGTTATGGTGTTTTTCAAATGTTCCATGGTACTGTTAGGATGTTGTTCTAGTCTGTTAAACAGTTTTAACGTTTTATCGCGTATGTATATGTCTATTGCCTCAACCCTTAGTTCTCTGTGTATGTCCGTATTCCTAACATACCATGGAACTCTGAATATTTTCCTAAGAGCGAGGTTTTGGCATATCTGCAGTTGTTGTTTGTTAGTCTTGCACGTCTGGTAGAAGGCAGTGCTACCATATGTCAGTATGGGTCGTATGGTTTGTTTTTAGAGGAGCGTTTTGTTGGTCATATTCAGTTTGTCTGGTCTGGTCATTGGTTGTAGTCTGCTCATTACTCCGTTTATGGCTTGTCTCTTGTTTTTTATGTGTGTAGTCCACGTTGATCTGTTGTCAAATTTAAGTCCCAAGTATTTGGCTGTCCGTTGCCATTCTATTGTCTGCTTGTCAACTGTAAGTTGAGGTGGTTGTTGTCTTCGTCGTCTCGTTACGAAGATAGCTTGCGTCTTTTCGGCGTTTATTTGAATTTTTCATTTTTGGAAATATTCCAATAACATGTTTATGTAGGATTGCAGCTTTGAAGATATAGCTTCTGCATGCTTCGAGGTATAAAAGATGCATGTGTCGTCTGCGTACAAGACTACTTTTGTGTTGGGCATGTTGGGGATGTCTGAGGTGTATAAGCTATACAATACCGGGGAGAGTGGTGAACCTTGTGGGACTCCAGCTTCTATTGACCGCATTGTGGAGAGGTGGTTGTCAATTCTGACACCGAAAGTTCTGCCCTGGAGAAAGGAGGCAATAAGCTGTATGAAAGGTAAGGGAATTTGAAATGTATGCATTTTGAAGATTAGTCCTGCATGCCAGACTTTGTCAAATGCCTTGGCCACATCAAACATGACCAGGCCCGTTGACTTTTTTTTGGTTGAACCCTGTACGTATGTGCTGCACCACTCTTGCAAGCTGGAGCTCAGTAGAATGTAGTGGCTTAAAGCCAAATTGTACCTCCGGGATAATGGATTTTTTCCTCTATGATTTCATTAAGCCGGTCGAGAAGAAGACGATCAGCGATTTTTCCTACAGAGGATAGGAGACTTTTTGGTCTCCAATTTTGTGGGAAGTGGAGGTTTTTACCTGGTTTAGGTACAACTGTTATAATCGCTATTTTCCAGACCTCAGGGAAGCTCTTCGTTCGAAATATAGCGTTTATAATGTCAGTAACTGTTGTCAATGTATTGTCAGGAAGTTGTGCCAACCATAAGTTCCCTATTGAATCAGGTCCAGGTGATTTCCGCTTATTAAGTCCGCTAATGAGTTGTTTGACCTCTTCGAAGTTTGTTGGTCTGATTTGATAGTTTTCTGTTGGCGCAGAGGCAAGAATTTGGTCTACATACTCACAAACCTCTTCTTCCTCGTCAATATCATCCTCCGGGGAGCGGTTTTCCTGAAATTGAAGCTCTAGTACCTCAGCGAAGGCCTCCGCCTTGCCAGCGCTGTCAAATTTCAGTCCATTTGGTCCATGGATTGGGGGCACCGCTATTCTGTTTTTGTGCCGAAAATATTTAGTCATGCGCCAGTAGTTGCTATCACCAGGTTCCATGCTATGCAAAAAGTCACCCCACTTCTCGTTGCGGAACAATGCGATCTGACAGCTGATGGTATTTGTGAGCCGGTTTGCTTCGGTTCTTATGTTAGGGTCACCCGTACGCCTAGCTCTTCTCCGAACTCTGTTCCTCCTCCTTATGAGATCTTTTCTGTTTCCTGGGAGTTCGTAAGGGTTATGTCCCTTTGTCGGAGTTTGAATCGTGTTGTCCTCTTTTGCCTGCTTTATTTTTTCAGTCAGTGTGTTAATAGATCTGTTAATATCGCTGGCGATGAATTTAGCTCCCTGGAATTGACGCCTATTTATAGGTTTTTTTCATGCTGACTTAGTGAGTATATGCTTTAAAAAAAATTTTGGTTTGGAGTGTTATGCGAACTGGAAATAACCGATTATCATTACTTATTGATCAACCCTCATATAAATATACATATTGTTTTCATATTGAACCATGTTTATTTCAATTAAATAAGAAAGCATTATTTACCATTATAATTTTACAAGATCTAGCATTATTTAGCATTAAATAAAATTGAATGTAGCATTATTCAAAAAAAAATAAATGGCAGCACTGACAATAGCTATCTGCTATTAATTTGAACTGTATTATTTTTATGTACTTTGGAGTTTTTGTATGACAGACGTCTGACATGTATCGCAATTAAAACTAAAGCTTAAACTCTATTATTTCATACTCTACGCCAAATTAAAAGTGCAATAACTTGATAATAAGTTCATTTTTGTTTTATAGTTCACGTCTCAAAGATCTCACTTTCATGTCTCCAGTCTCGACTAAAATTTCATTTGACACTCAAGACTCTCCGGGCATATGACGAAATGATAAAATAGTTGAAATAAACTTTATGAATTATGCATACATATTCGATTCACAAACTAAACTTGCACTGTACTTTGCTTAACGATCGATCATTAAACATTTCCTTTTTCTGCTTCTCAATTGTTCATTGTTTTTTTTCTCTTTCTGTTTTTACAGAGGGGTGTGCACCCAGGCGCCAGTATTCTGCATCATAATGGAGTTCTGTCCCTACGGGCCCCTACAGAATATCCTGAAAGAGGAGGAAGTCGTGTTGCCATCGCGTCTCGTCTCCTGGGCGAAACAAATAGCGCTTGGCATGCAATATCTTCACTCGCACAAAATCATCCACAGAGACCTGAAAAGCCCCAAGTAAGTATTGTTGTAGAGTTTTCGTTGTAGAGTAAGTTGCAGTTATTTTTGTTGGTGTGCTATTGTTGCTGTCGCGTCTTGCTGTCGCTACTGCTAGTAGTTGCTCGATTCTGCTGCCATGAACCGAAAGCTTCAATTATAAACGATTCGATTGAATTTCATTGCATTAAAAGTGCTTGTAGTACTATCAATTAGACCGGTTTAGTTTTCCTTGTTCGATGCAGTGCATTGGAGGGATGGGGAAGGACATTGCATGGGAAATTGCTTTCGGAACGATTTCATCGAACGGGATCGATAAAGTACACATTTTTGTTGTCTCCGGTTGCATTGGCTTGGAGTGTCATATGGACACGGTTTCGTCACAACTTGCATTGCATGTTCCGAGAGAATGCAATTATGGCAATGGTGGTCGATGTTACCGCATTGCGAACATTTACTTTTAAGGGAGGCCAGCAAGCTGGCAGGTAGATATTGTGTAATGAAAATAATTGTTTTATGAGCATCCGGATAGAATCGAATGAATTTTACGTTATTGATGTGATTTAACCTTTTAATAGAGTCGTTTGTCTTCTGAAGCGGAACGGATAGTTAGATGACCCCGAAGGGCCATAAATTCCAATAAAATTTGCTATAGTAGAAAAATGCAATAGGATATCCAAATGAACGTGCGACATCATAGTAAATATCTTTTAGTTGTCGTTTTTGTTGTTAATAACTATTTCTTGGCATAGTCAGTTGCTAAGGTGATAAATTCCTGATTATTGTTTGATCATTGTAGGAAAGTATTTAATCGATTCAATTTGAATTTGTTTGATTACATTAAAATTGTTAAACTTATGCTATTGAAGTCCATAAATCAGCCTTTGAAATTTTTATACACTTTATATAAAGTAATCCTACGATACCCTTTGTCAGGTATAGGGGCTGAAGCTGACAGAAAACTTCATTTACAAATTTACAATCAGTAGATATATACGAGTGTGATGTGATTAGTTCTACGACTCAATACACTTTATATACATACAGTGGCGGAAAAAAGTATTCGCGGTTTAGATATAAATCTAAAATATGACATTTTTGTTCCTTGTCTTACTCAAAACAACTTAATATGTTTAACTAAATTTATTCTAAATTTATTCTTAAGCACACACAGACATTAAATAAACAATGAAACCTACAAAACAAAATGTATATCTAAAGCAAAAACAAATTAACATGAAATTCATGAAACAATTGAGTGGAAAAAACTATTCGCGAAAAGTTTAATTTGGGCATTGTGTTTCAATTAGTATTTAGTGTGAAGACCTTTGGCCTTAATAACAGCATTCAGACGATTAGGCATCGAATGAATCAACTTTTTTGTCAATCGGTGGAAGTGTTTTCCCATTCCACCTGTAAAACTTCTTTAAGCTGTGTCCTGTTTGTAATAGTACGTTGTCAAATCTTTTTTTCCAGATCATTTCAGAGGTGCTCGATGGGGTTGAGGTCCGGTGATTGCGGTGGCGTATTGAGCATATGCGGAACATTATACGCGATCCATTGATGCACACAATAAGGCGTGTGCTTGGGATCGTTATCCTGTTGAAAGTAATAACTGCTAACAAGACCCAAGTTATTGCTGCTGATTTTCAAGACATCTTTCAATACATCTTTCTATTTAAATAAACGTTCTTGTCCATGATGCCGTCGATAAATACAAGTTTTCCAGCCCCCGATGATGCCATACACCCCCACACTAAAACTCCACCGCCCCCATGTTTAACAGTCTGCCTTAGGTCTTTTATTTGCAGTTCTGTGCATGATCTTCCCTATCCTAAGCGCCTGCCATCGGAACTCAACAAGTTGAATTTACTTTCATCTGAAAATAGTACTGTATCCCAGAATGTTAAATCTTTCATGTCATGTTCTTTTACAAAAGTTAGTCGCTTCTTTTGGTTTATTTTTTAGATTAACAGTTTTTTTCATGGTATTCTCGCATTATAACCAGCAATTTTCAGTACATTGTGCACTGTCCGGGCACCCACTATCTAACCATAAGTTTTGCTGATGTTAGTTACGATTTCAGAGGAAGTTGTTGTTGGATTGAAGTATCACTAACAATTTTCCGACATTCGCGTTGAGTTAATACTGGAGGACGGCCACAGCGAATTTTACTTTTGAAATCATCCGTTCATCCATGTCGTTTGCAAATACTCCGCACTGTGGATTCACTTCTATTTAGAGCATTCGATATGTCAGCAAACCTTTTTTCTTCCTTTCTCAAGTTTATAATAATTCTCCTTTCCTCTCGACTAGTTTCCGAACCTTTACGGCCCATTTTTGAAATAAAAAAATTAATCACTACTAAACCTTTCCAAACTCCACGCAAATACTTCACTGCGCGTTTTTTTACTTTATTAGCGTTTTTAATATCCGCCGGCTTCATGTTGACATTTTTAGAACATGGTTCCCCGAAAAATATAATTCAAACTCGTCATGCTATGATTTCTTTGCATACATAAAGCCAACCGCGAATACTTTTTTCCAGGTATAATTAGGAGTCAACAGATTCTTCCTTTTTCTGTAGCTCATACGAAAAATATTCTCAAAAATTGTTTTTACATTTCAAAAGACATAGTAAAAATGAATAATTTAAGCAAATCATTTAACTTATTTCGCTAACATATTGCCAAAAAAATTGAATTAATTTCTTTTATTCGCCATCCGCGAATACTTTTTCCCGCCACTGTAGGTACTAGGTGAAAATTATTTCTTTGTGTAAATGATCAGTTTTGGATGCCAAAATTGAAAAAAATAGTCACTGATCTCGTTGAGGCGCAACAAAAACTATTTTTGAAGACCAACTTGTGAGCTTACATCAGAAAAATTTTGCTAATGTTAAAACAAAATGTTAAAATTAACCAGATCTCTCAAAGGCAACTTCACGCTGCAAGACTTAATACTAACACTATCCCCAGATTGGGTAGTGGCTACTTCTACAACTAATCTCTCCACCAGAGTACGATATCTAAGAAGGTTTTGAAGGTGGTCAATTTTTATTTCGTTTCCTACCCCATACATCTGAAATGCAATAGCCGCTTGATATACATATTTGCGACTCTAAAAACATAGCGCTACGACGATTAAAGAAAAGGTGGAAGCGTGTCTGTAAATTACCCACCAATCATTTTGGAGCTGTCCTTGATCCAAAGCCACAACATTTTTCGTAATCACACGGATTCTACTCCATGAAACCGAGTATAACAATACAAAAGCACAGATCAGTGGGGTGCACAGACGGGGCAAAGGGGGGCAATTACCCCCTTTATTGCGTAACTGATTTTGAAAAAAAAAATCATCCTTTTGCTTTCCCAGTACTTTAATGAAAATTAAGAAAAATGTATGCCGAATTCTGGTATTTGCGCCAAAGTCCTATGCACGCCTATGCTATAGTATAATGACAGTGGGTTCATCTGAGGCTCAGATTAGCAACTCGGTATGGTACCTGGGAGTGATGTTCGATATTAAGTTGTCATATTGACACCACAACTGCAAGGCATATGATAGGGCTCTGTGAGTTGCATCTCGCTGAGAAGGTAGATGACCAATGACGGCCAGCAGCCTAGCAAAACGAGACGATGGCTGGTGTTGGTGACGACCAATTCCATCTTGCTATATGGGAAGAAAATTTGGGCTGACGCAGACAAGAAGATGGCATACGTATTGTCTGTAGTTACCGTACGGTGTCAGAAGACATTGTGCTAGTGGTACCGATTGACCTACTGGTGCAGAAACGTGAGGAACGGTACCCTATTTGCTAGTTAAAGCTGCAGCACGCACGAAGTAGCAAACTCCGTTCTGCCGGCATTGTTTGCTGATCATACAATTTTTGAGTGCAGTTGGTTCACAAGTTTGAGAATCCACGTTAGCCCGGTATCGCCATACTCGATCGTAGAAACGATGCTGCAAAGCGAAGATAACTGATGCACCGTCCCAGAAAATACAGTACCCAAAACAAGAGATCATTATCTTATCGACCCATAATTTTCAAGTCCGTGCATTCCGATAAGTGTGCAAGCATGACCGAGTTGAAGAAATACGCAAGCGTATTAATGTATAAACAATTTTCGTATCAAGGGAATTTGTGCAATGTCATCTAGACGTGTAGATTTATCAGGTTTGGTGTTGGATGCAACACTTTTCCTACATTTGCATCAGATAGTCGTCCATATTTGGTTTCGCAGCTCGATTCCTGAATGCAAAAGTTTTGGTAATCTGTATTTTTAAGTGCAGCAAATCCCTAAAACCTTCACTGACAGCTAATACATAATTTGAAATACGGATCCTGATATTATTTCCAGCTCATCACACAACCCAGATCAACGAATTACTTGTGCACAGAGGTGCCAGGGGCTTTGTATCAGGTAGTTTCATACCAAGTGTCGGATTTTGAAGGGTTAAGAAAAACTCGATTATTTTCAAATGAAATGGTTTTATTCCTCAAAATATTCACCTTTGGAGTCTATAGTTTGTTGCCAACGTGTTGGCAAATCAAAAATTCCTTTTTTGAAAAAATTAATATTTTTTTGCCCCAAGAACTCTTCAAAGGACGCAATTACAGCGTTTTGGTTGGAGTAGCACTTTTCTTGTAAATAGTTTCCCAGGCTCCGGAAAAGATGATAGTCTGTTGGTGACAGGTCTGGAGAATATGGAGGGTGAGCTAAAACTTCGTACTGCAACTCCTGTAGTTTTTGCATGGTCAAACGGGATACATGCGGCCGTGCGTTATCGTGTAACAGAATTGGTCCATGCCTATTCACCAGAGAAGGCTGTTTTAAACGCAATTTTGCGTGCATTTCGTCCAATTGTGCACAGTAGGTATCTGCCTTTATTGTTTCACCAGGATTCAAGAACGAATAGTGAACGACGCCTTCTGAAGTCCACCAAACAGTATCCATGACCTTCTTAGGGTGCAGTCCCGCTCTTGTTTGGTGGCTAGGTGCTTCTCCGCGACCCAACCATTGTCCTGAACGCTTCCTATTATCATCGAGAATCCATTTTTCATCGCAAGTCACAATCCTCTTCAAAAATGGTCCTTTTTTATGTCGCATCAGCAGTGAAGAGGCTACTTCAACTCTCAGCATTTTGTTCCTTTCAGACAATTCGTGTGGGACCCATTGATTGAATTTTTTCACTTTTCCAATATTTTCGAGACAGCGACTAATGGTTGATTTCGATACATGGAAGGTCTCAGCAAGGCACTGTAAAGTTGTCGATGTATTCCTCTCAACTTCTGCTCGCAGTTCGTCATCATTAACACTGCTACCTTGTTGACCACGTGGTTCGTTGTCCAAGCCAAAATTTCCTTCTCGGAAATTGGCAAACCATCGTTGCACTGTGCGTTCGTTACAGGTATCTGGTCCTAACACCTGATTAATTTCTTTCGTCGCTGCAGCTGCATTTTGTCCTTTTTTAAACATAAAAAGGTAAAGGACCCGAATATCTCTTACTGTAAACATGTCCATAAGAGCGAAAAGGACAGATATATGAAACCACACGGGTAATCAATTAGGCACTAAAAGAAAGGTATTAACCTCTATTTTCAAACACAAAACTTATATTGAATTTTACCAAACAACTCTGTTCACCATGAGATCACTTTTAAGACTGTCAGGAAATCCGACATTTGGTATGAAACTACCTGATATTTCAAGTCTTTGTCAGCTGAAAAATGAGCGTTCATGTGCCGATTGGCGTAAACTGTTCCAAGTGCTTCAACGTGTCTAATAACTACAAGAGGTTATATTGTGGTAAAATATTTGTCGAAGAAAAGTATAGTACGCCTTGTTTCCTCTGTTGAGTTGCATGTATAAACAATAAGGTCGCACATTTTGTCATATAAAGCGAAAATTTTCACGACCACTTATAAACTTTAAAAAAATTTTTTCAACTCTCTATCTTAATCCTACAAAAACTCCAGAGTCTCTTCATCGGTCAATCCAATACGATAAATGTGTTTTATGATCAGAAGACATCTAAAACACAAAAAAAAATGTTGTAGGTGGTAAAATTCGTAAAAGAACCCGAAATGACCCCTCCATACAATGGTCCATCATGAACCACTCTTATGCTGCCTCCTCACTGTGGGCCATCATGTGGCCCATTGTGTAGACGGCCGATGGCTTGCAGTGGCCGACAGTGGCGAAGCATGGAAATGGCGATGGCCGAGGATGGCATTCGCAGCGGTTTTTCACACACATCAAAGCGGGCCATCATGTGCAACCGAAAAATCATGACTGGGCCATCTAGCGGCCCAGTGTGTGGAGGCAAATTTGTGATGGTGACCATAATTGTGGCGATCATTGCGACCATTGCAGTGGCCGATGATGGCCCATAGTGAGAAGGCAGCATAATGGTTCCCATGATGGATTCCATCACTAAGTGGGTTCTGTACACTGGGCAACTGGACGCGATTGTCCTATTTTTTTAGTTTAGTTGTATGTAATTTGCAAATAAATTTTAACATAGAACTTAGAAAACTTCAACGAAATAAGAACTCCTCATACCACTGCATGAGTTGTTTATCTCGAAATTCCCATACAAGCAAGTCAATTCTCTTCCCAAAACAAACCATTCGGCGTGGGTACTCGAGTACCATAATTGATGGATTCAAGCACGAAACCCAAGATCCTTTGACATTTCAATCTACATTTCCGAAATAATCCCCCAGCTGGTTTTCTCTCCCGCAATTCAACCGAACATTCAATAGTTCATCTCCGAATTCGAGGAAACGATTCTCATATACGCTTCTACGGCGTAGCGTGATTACTAATTCGAATTCTAGGAATCCAGTTTCCTGAAACGTAGTTGCCCAAAATGTTTTGATTCCTTAAGCTTTAATATTGATGTAGACTCTATGTGTATACATACATTAAGCTATATAAAGATTCAGCCGACAAAAGAAGCTCTCTATGTATTTTATTTATGTTCAAGTATATACCATAAATATACATATGTATGTATATGCAAATTGAGTTTAAACACACCCACACATACATGCCATCTGTGTTCCCACTAAACTGTGACGCAATACTCCTCAAAATCGAAATCATTTCAGGACATCATCATTAGTGCGCAGAATCACTGCAACTCTACATATATAATCTCGCTTATGTAAGGAACTTTCTCCTTGTTCAAAGCGTCCCAAATTGCGCAAGTCCTCAACGTCAAATACATAAAGGACACTACAGTACAGTACATTTTAATGAGAACGAAACCATTTCTGACGGTCATAAATCTGCTTCAAAATGACACTGGATCTACTAAAAATCGATGGTTATCATACATACATATGTACACATATTTGTCCTCGGAAAAAGGCACCAAGGAAAAAGGAATCTATTTCACGCCCTCTTCCCCTACCCTCAGGTTGTTCATTTTAGTCTCGATAGCTTCCTATTTAATAAGCTTTTAGCCGAAAATCGATTGTTTTAAGTGAAAGTTATTTAAATATGTACAGAAACAATTCGACCTTGAAATCAACAAATTAAAGTTTATTACGTTCCGTTGGTAATTTAACGTTGCATTTCCGAGTTATAGATTTAGTGGTCAGAGTACTAATTAAATCATATAATCTTTGAATTTTAGACTGCTTGATTTCAATACAGTTGGATAGGAAAATTAAAAGACTTCCATTTTGATGATTGTTTCTTTTTTAAAATTCAATGTTTCTACTGTAAATATAATTTTTTAAGTCATACACGTGAGCACTATTGCCGAACATTGTTTGGTAAAAAGAAATTTTGACCTCTAAGTCGACAAAATTTTGCTTTTTTGAACATGCTCAAGCCATGAAATTCTTTCGATTAAACGTCAATATATAAACATTTTTATATTACCATGCAATGTTATAATTCTTTCCTATTACATACACTCTGCAGAAAAAGTCTGCGTACACACTCAACACATCCAACATGTCTCTAAAAAAACATTTTTTTTTATAATAATTTTTTTTCTTTTTTGCATGGCTTCATTACAAACATAAAACAAAATAAAAATGATGATTATTGTACTCCATAAAAATATTAAAATTAAAAAAACGAAAACAAATCCTGAAATGCAACAATAAAAAGTCTGTGTACAAATATTTATTTTGAAAATAAAACAATTGTTTTTCTTCGTTAATAGCTTGTGGGATATCCTCGTCTCTTTATTACTTCGCACAACCATTTTTGCATGGAATCTACCAGCTTCTTAGTGAACTCTGGGGCTATTGAATTCCACTCCTGGATCAGGACTTCCTTGAGCATTACCTTCGACGTTATTGTGTGCGCTCGAATCCTTTGTTCTAAGTGATGCCACAAATGCTCTATTGGATTAAGGTCAGGAGATTGGGGCGGTGTACGAAGCTGATTTTGGGCATTATACAGCAACCAGAGTATTACTACCTCCGCAGTGTGCTTAGGGTCGTTGTCTTGTTGGAAGTAAAAGTTGTCGCTTAAGCCCAAATGCTCGGCACTTTTCTTCAAATCGCGCTTGAGAATTTTAAAGTAGTCTATTTCATTCATAATACTTTCAATAAACTCCATTCTTCCTACTCATCCACTAGCCATACAACCCCATATCATAACACCGCCATCACTGTGCTTTACCGTTGGACAGAGATTTTTTTACGTCGAAAACCGTACCAGTTTTTCTCCATACAATCTTGCGACCTTTGATTCCAAAAATACAAAATTTACTTTCAACCGAGAAAATAACTTGTTTCCAAAATTCTTTTGGCTTATTTATGTGTTCCTTAGCAAATGTCAGCCGCTTGAGTCTGTTCACTGTTGTTATAAATGGCTTTCTACGGGCAACGCGTCCGTGATAGCCATATTTCCTAAAAATTTTACGAACACTGTAGCGACTGACTAAACTCGGTCGAGTAGCATGATATTTAGTTAGAGATATTCCTTCTCTTCAGGGTAGCATGATATTTAGTTAGAGATCTTCCTTCTCTTGCCAGGCGTGCCTTTCCCCAGCCGACTAGCTCAGCATGGTGTGGGTTTGCGGGCGGAAGATCTCTACGCGCTAGGGAATGCAGACAGTACAACACTTACCACGTTTTACATATTCTTAAAACAGACATAAACATGAAGTGAAGGAAACGAAGAAGTTCCGTAAAAATCGTTAATTAGCTATTTATTCTAAGCGCATTATTTAAGACAAAAAAAAAACTCAAAAAAAATCCAAAAATACAATTCAACCAAAATTCAATAATCAAATCAAATAAATCCAATCATATAAATCAAATCAAATAAATCAAATTAAATCAACTAATCAATAATTTGGGTGGGGTTTCTTCATACCCAACCCCGGCCGGAGTGGAGTTCACACTGATCATACAGCCTTTTGAAATAAGAATGTTGTCAAATTGTATGAATAATAAAAATAATACCAAAAGAATAATAGTAAATAGCTATAACACCTATATAAAAGATGTTAGAATCAAATAGATAAAAGCAACTGGATATTCAATCATACAAAAAGGAAAACTTAATGATAACTGACATTCCCCCCACACCATTAGGTTTTCAATTAATATTTATATAATTAGTAAAGAGTAACTAATTAAAATTCAGTTGAACGATTTGCTGCAATAACTGCATTCGAACATCCTCCGACACTTCTGTTCATAGACTATCGATCTTAATTTTGCATGTAGAATTTACTCCTTACCACAAGGCTTAATGTATAATGTTAATTACTTATCTGCTTCCATAAGACTGTGGTAAGTGATGGGAATCGGTACCAAAGAAAATTACGCCTCGTATCAAGTAACAAATTCGCATTGAAGTTTGCCTCTGCTTAAGTGAGTTAGCGGTTTCTATACAATGAGCCTGCTCGAGATTAACCAATGTAATTTTCCGTCTAGGCCGAATTAATTCCCAGCGTCTGCCAACGACACTGCTTTCTGGTCAGCAAACTGATCCGAATTTTCTTTTTTCAATATGTTTCCTGAGCACTTCATCAAACGAAGAACAAAAACACACCTTTTTCATAGTAGTCACTTCTCAAATAATAATTTTTACTAATTTTTCAATATTTCAAACACTTTATAATTTTCTAATATTTCAAACAGTTCTTTACTAATTTTTTCAATATTTCCAAACAAAATCTTCCCCTTTTGAACTTTTCAAATAAACTTTCTCTTAATTTTCAGCCGCCAAAAATCCGCTGAAATTTTTACTTTCACCTCCAACACTAGAATGCCCCTTTCATTGTTCGAAATTTTTTCAAGGAACCTCAAGAGCGGTTCGCTTCCAAATTTCCCAGGTATACTTCCAATTAGACATTATACTTCCAATTAGACACACCATTAGAGCATCCCCAAGTCTGTGGGTACATTTAGAAAAGCTTTCGCTGAACAGCTGAATCTGGGCCATTTCATCTGTCAGCGATGACAGCATTAATTGTCAAAACGCGACCACAACAACACCATCATCAGAAATAGACTTGTGGTGCTTTGCTTTGATGTCCTTTGTCATATCAGCTGCAGTTAATCTAGGATTAGCCTTTATCATTCGGAGCAAACTCCGAGTTTCAGGAGAGCTCAATTTCGGAGGACGGTCAGATCTGGGTTTTGAAACCAAAACTCCTGTGTTTTCCTGTGTACGACTCGTTGGACAGATTAATGACTTCTGCTGACTATTGCACCTATTTCACAATATGACGTACCTTTTTTCCAAAAATCCACGATAATTTCCCTTTCCCCAAGTTCAATTTTCTTTCCTTTATCAGACATCTCTTACTTAACGTTTTTTTAGCAATTATTTTTAACGCAAACCTTAGATAAAAACACGTAAATCAACTTTCCTACACAAATTTTATTGTTATTAGTGATTTAACTGCAACTCAGAGACTTTGACTTCCCTTTATACGCTTTGAACGCAGACTTTTTATTCCTGGAATTTCAGACTATTTTTCGTTTCCGAATTTTACCGTTGTTTAAGAGTACAGTAATTCTCATTTTTGCTTTATTTTATGTTCATAATGAAGTAGTGAAAATTAGGGAAAAAAATATTTCGGAATAAAATGTTAGAAACGGTGTTTTTTTTTTTTTTTTTAAACAAATGAGTTTTAATTTATGATAAGGTGGTGTACGTGCAATTTTTTGATGCAGTGTATGTTGGATGTGTTGGGTATGTACGCAAACTTTTTCTGCCGAGTGTAGATACTTTGTCTCCACCGAATACAAACACCTGAATTTAGTGCAAGCAGCTGCCGATAATTACGATCATCCATCCAAAACATGAAATTCGTTACCCTGAGTCATTTATCTTAACAAAATATTTCTGATCCGAGAATAAATAGTGCAATCTAGGGCCATTTCAATTAAATAAATAAGCTCTTTATACATATATTTCAAACAATTTCTAAGACAAAACTTCAAAATATCTTAGAAGGACCCACCATCTTACTACCATATTTTCTTTGTACATACATCATACATGTGTAGCTCAAATGCACTTTCAAAAGGTATCCGGTGCACAACATACATTTCCCATCAGACAAAAGATAAATTCAATGTTTATATCTGTATCCATATCGTGTACTCGCACGTATGTATATATTTATATAAATATGCCCGAGTTTGCAATATTCACTCTAGATAGTGTAGTATGTTGTAATGTAAGCCAGCCTCCTGTTCGCGAAATTTGAATACAGCTGAATAAATTTGCTAATGTTATAGCTGTGAATACATATCGCCAAGTTAAGTTCGCTCTGTCTGCTCCGTCGAAATAGCCGGAATCATTCGATAGCTGCAAATATAACGCAATAAGCTCATTCCAAAGACAGAGCCATGCCTTTAAAATGTCGATCGCTATTATTTGGCCCAGATAATTGCAACACATTTTCGTTATCAGCTGACAACGTAAATATTTTTACAATAAGTTCAAGTACGTAAGACGAAGTGAAATGTCTGCAATGGGATCGTGTAGAATTTGCGGTAACACGTTAGCATAGTAGTTCATTACGAATTGCATTTTAAGGGGGTCGCATACCAAAGGTATCCTATAATTTAGCTTAATTAACTAATTATTTGATTGAAAGTAGGTCTTCCTGGGAATTATTTGTGATTTTGACAGACTTTTCCCGCCTTAAGTTGTCAATTTAACCTGTAAACGATTACCATACTGTCTTAGAACTCTCTGACCAGGGGATATATTTGGGAAGTGCAAATCGGCAGTCAGATCATGAAAATGGTTACAGATATAGAATTTTTTTTCACTTATATGCATAAATTGTAATAGGGGTTTCATGAAATTCTTCTCCTAGCTTAAAGCACGTGAAAATTTACAATCATGTTAAACATACCTTTTTTTTAAAAAAAAAAGATATTAGAAATAAAATCAAAAAAATTATGATTATTAAAATTATTAACTAAAAACATGATTAATTTCTATATAGGTTTACAGCCATTTATTTTCAGCTTTCCAGGATTAATATGCTTCAGCACCATAGTTAGGTCCTTCTATGCCTTTCTTATGCTTCCGTTCCAAGACTCTTCAGACCACCTGAAAATCATATTTCTTCGACTTCCAACATCGCAACTGTCCCATTGTAATTGACTGTACACTCCTTATGATACCAGGCTTTCCTCTTCATATTCATCTCCAGTTTTAGGTCCCTTGAGCAGCTCTGGCATGCTGCTGACATCACTTCACGGTCCTTAGCTTTCCCGATGATAGAGGCCACGACGTTTTTTATGAAAAAACCTCGTCTCTGTCATGTGCCATCACTACTTCCTAACGCTGCATGTGATCCTTCAGCTTCAGTTTCTTCTTTCATCGCCCTTTTCATATCAGCTTCTGAGAAAACAGCTTGGTGGATGCTGGCAATATGATAAGTGCGATGGGATATAGAGGAGAAAAATTCATGATTGCACACAATTTTCGAAGTCCAGCATAGCCCAATCCTGCGCGCCTTGATGCATAGGCTATTCTTCTATTGACTTCTGGTGTGGCCTTCTATACAGTTTGTATCACAACACTGGTTCTACACACCTGTAAGGGGCCAGTTTATTCGCACAGGATAAAATCCCACTAAAGAGGAATTCGATGTCAACCACACGGAAGCCGCCCCAAACTTTCAGATGCCGCTCCAATCTTAGCATCACTTCTCTGTGAAAGTGCAAAATGTTCTGCTTACTTTCTTCTTCGAAACACTTTCTAGGATGTTTGACATTTTTCAAAGTTTGGGGTGATTAGGCCGGCATACCTTTAAAAAACCGAACAGAAAGGACCGAATCCCAGATATAGGCAAAACAGAGAGAAGAAGAACATAGTTCCACACTAAAAAAAAAGGATGGAGAAAGCAAAGACGAAGAGTGTGTGCCCTACACCCATGTGGTAAGAAGCAAACTAACAGAGAGGAACGTTGTAGAGGCTGCCATAGTTTCCTCCTTAACCTCTAATGACAGATCTTCGAGCAAGATTGGAGAGGAGCTCTCCCGAAGCATGGAAGTGTTTAGCATGATTTTCGAGGACCTACCAAACGAGGCTCCAAAACCGAATTGGATGGTGCCTGAAATTGAATGAGGTTCCTCATGAAAAGCGGTACGATCAAAAAAGAGGCCAAAGAAAAGGCATTCCTACCAATCGGACTAGAAGCCAATAGGAAAAGAGTAATAGTTCAGAAAAAGAGCATAAATGAGGCATTGAAACATCTGAAACATCCTTAATCAAATTATAAACAGCGACAAGTAAACTATAGTGAAATTACTATCATACCGAAGGAATTCTTATAACCGTCCAAATGGATGAAGTACAGAAGGCTCTCAAAGGAAAGAGTGCCAGTGGAGTAGAGAGAGGTGTTGCTCCTCTTTTCTTTAACATCACCAACAAAGTAGACTAAAAACTAAACACCATAGATTGAGATGTTTACATTTAAATCTGCATCCTGACAAACCTGCCTCGGCGGACATAAGCTGCAACTTTGGCTCTGGTACCTATAAAATAGTGTTAATAAAAGAGGAAAATAGCTCGTGAGGAGCAAAACCTAAGGGCAGCGATAGTACTTAGCACAAACATTAGCTATCTTCTAATCTCAGACTACACTGACAAAGGCGCAGTGGCAGGTCAAGGCATAGAATATTTTTCTCAGCCTACTTGTACGGGGATGGGAACGAAGTCCCAAGTAACAACATCAAGGGACAGGTAGACCAATTTAGAAAAGAGAACAAAATGGTAATAATGCACATCACACGTCATCAGGGATCAGTGATGCCAACGCTAGAGGTGAGTCACTCTTAGAATTTTTCCTAGCCAGAAATTTACCTATAGCTAATAAGGGCAGGAAAGCGGCACTAAACCTCACGTTGGTTTCAAACATTGCAGCAATGCAGTGCACTTAGTGAAGACCTAACAGGGGTATCGTTCTTTGAGCATAGCCATATAACCTCGAACTAGAAAAAAATGTCACAAAACGGGACAAGTACAAGCAACCAAAGTGCACGGACTGGGAAAGGTACAAGGAGCTAAGGAAATCCAAACGAAAACCTTGGGCGGGCTTTTGTGAGAGTCTCAACAGCATATCAGTGAGTGCAAAGATACATAAAGCTCTGTCGAAAGGCAATCAAGAGCATATGAGAATAAAAGGATAACGACTACCTTTTGGGGGCACACTGAAATTGTTGCTCAATACATTCCCAGGGTTCATAATAAGTAATTATAGTGATGTCGAGGAAGAAGACGAACGCTCTGAGCGTTCCAGAAGGTTGAATGGGCAAAAAAAAACCTTTTAAACCTATAAAATCATCAGGACTAGATTGAATCATCCTAGCTCTGCTACAAAGAGCCACAGAGAACAGCCTTAGTGGTTCCGATTTGAGGTCACCAGGGGAACGCAAAACAGGCAATCCGTCTCCACAATGCCCACGGCACGCTAACTTTGCTCTTTTTTTCTCGTAAGCACTCTCCGTACGCATTCGCTATCATTTTAAAGAAGGCTGCAGGTTCAAAGGAACTTAAAATATGTTTTTTGAACGCTTAGAATTTATTCCGGATCCAAAACAGTTCAATTTCGTGCGTGGGATGGATGTGGGGAAAAAAAAAGGAAATTCGATTTTTTGAGTGCAGAGGTTAACCTTTTAAAAAATATTATGAGTTTTGATATTTTTTTTGGTTACAAAATGGCTATGGGTTGAATTGAAACGTTAGTTGATTGCCACCAATAAACGACACGTTTGGTTTTCCTGTTATTCCTAATAACAGCAAAAGTAATAATTAACTAATTTATTTTAATAATTAACAAAGCCTCCTTCTTGATCTTGAAGCTTATTAAAACTATGATGGAGACCTCTAATTCATCGAAGACTACTAAAAACAAATCATGCTAATAGCCCAAGATCCCCAGTAAAGGGATATTTCCCACGAGGATGACCAACGCCAGACTGAGACAAATATATTTTTTGTATTGCTGAAGAATATAACGTTCGCTCAATTGTAGGACATGTGTTGTTTAATATCATCCTCAAACAGCTCATATTATTTTACCGTTTATTTTCTTCATATATCTTTCTTCTCTGCCCAGCAATTTTGATAATTAAAAATAATTAAATGCTAATGAAAGAAAAATTATTTTTTATTTGTACCTATACCTCAAATAAAAATTGCATTGAAGACACCCAGTATATTTAATGACTCCTCAAAATTTCACCTTATAATCAAAGCTACTCTACTGACTAATCTTCTTTCACTTTTCATCTACTTCCAGTATACTCATCGGCACCAACGAGATCGTTAAAATCAGTGATTTCGGAACGAGCCGCGAATGGAACGAAATTAGCACGAAAATGAGTTTCGCCGGAACAGTATCCTGGATGGCGCCCGAAGTAATTCGACATGAACCGTGCTCGGAAAAGGTCGACATCTGGTCGTACGGTGTCGTTCTATGGGAGATGTTGACCTGTGAAATACCATACAAAGATGTTCAATCGTCTGCGGTCATTTGGGGTGTCGGCAATAATTCCTTACAGCTCCCCATACCGTCAACATGTCCAGCCGGCTTCAAGCTCCTAGTCCAACTCTGCTGGAGTATCAAGCCCCGAAACCGTCCATCGTTCAGTATCATTCTGAATCATCTAGAAATCGCCGGTCCCGAATTGCTGAAACAAAGCGAAAAGCAGTTCTTCGAGACGCAACGATCGTGGAAACTGGAAATCCGATCCCATATGAAACAAATCACACAGAATGGAACAAGCATCCACAAGTACGAGCAGGATTTGATCAAGAGACGGCAGGCTGAATGGCAACATGCTCAAGATATTCGAATCGTTTACGAGCAAAAATTAGATAAGACGAACAAGCTGTATCGCGAATTGACGGAGTGTAAGGCTCAGTTAGAAGAGAAGGAGAAGGAAATCGCTGAGTAAGATCGATTTTCTAGGCTTGTATGCAACAAATGGGTTCATTATATTCATTTCAGACGCGAAAAGAAACTGCCAGGCTACAAACCGAATCGTCGATTCGGGAGTACTTTGAAAAACATTAGATACTATAAACGCAGATTAAATAACTCAACAACAATTGCATTGCCTGACTATCAGTCATCGACACCAAGTCCTGAAACAACTCCAGAGGTAAGCATTGAAATCTTAAACTTTGAATGAAAAGATAGTTTTCATTTTTTTTCATATTCCAGAGTCCCATGAAAGCCACACTCTATGCTCAGTTGGACGGTTCCTCGCAGCCTAAGTCCGTGGTGGTCGTTCCACAGAAACCGAAGAAGCACCGACATCGACGAGTTGGCTCCGGATCTTTTGCATCGCCTAAAGCGAGTCCGAATCGCGAGAGACGCTATCAGAGTGAACCGGAAAACCGCAAGATTAAACTTGTCGACAACGAAACTCAAACAGATGCCATGGACATTAGTGAGACGGATGCGAGTCCCAGTCCCTACTGTGCTTCGCGTGAACTGTCTCAAAGCCTTAACGCTGCTTCTGTGGCAACGACAACAACGACAACACCAACTGAATCACGAGTACCTAGCTACGGTGAATGCGTTAGGCAAATTGCCGAGCCTCAGCGACCCTCTGATCTCAACTTCCGTCAGGCAGCCAGTCCTTCTAGTCCAAACGGGAACTCGATGAGTACGAGCGATATTACGTATCAGGATGCATGTTCCTCTAGTCCTGACCAATTCCTCGACGATGCCATGAACAGCAACGAACGGCTCGATATTCGGGACTGTAGCGATGATGACAACCTGGAATGCTTGGGACGAAAAGTCAGTGAGCTAATAACGCAACAGACCACCACTATTGTGGGGGAGAATGGAAATGCCACGGAAGTTGTTGTTAGGGAAGTGATTTATTCGCCTGGCGGAAGGAGACGTGGCGTGGCTGGGTCGAATGAAAATACAATAATTCGGCATGCAGTCATTAGGACTTCTGGGGGAGGATATCTGAAGCGAAGACGCAATGACCTCGAAGGTGTTGCCAGTAATGAATCTCAAGAAGACCGATGCGATGATAGCTGGTCGGATGAAGAAGGCGAAGATACAGATTACAATTATTCGTTAAGGAGGAAGAGGTAAGAGTTCATACTAGTTTTGAAAAAGGAATCATACTATATACTAAGCCCTCCCAAGGCAAAATGCCTAAATCTGTTTCGTAAAAACTCTAAAACACCATCAAAACTATTGTTAACTACAGTCTTCAACTAATTCGTTTTCATTTGAACTCTCTTTCAGCATCGGACGACTGCCAATTGGTCGTGGAATGCGCTCTCGTCGCTTTTACAAAGTACCTGCTTCATCCGTTCCCAGTCATCCGCGTCGATCTGTCATTATATCTGACGAAGAAAATACCTCAGAATGCAGCCATTCACCATCCAGCCAACACTCAACCCTGGAAAGTAATCCAGACATGCCGCAAGTATTAAAGAAAATGAAGAAAATGGCAATGACGGCAACAACGGACAGTGACGGCCAGGAGCAATTGAGCGATTCGGAATCAGATGATCCCAGCCAGAGTACAATAGCAACTCAAATGCAATGCCAAAACAAAGAGATTCTAGTTACGGCCGGAAATAGAGTTTAAGCTAAACTATAAGATTTAATTTAAGATTGTTTTCAGAATTTCGCAAATATTGTTTATTTGAAGCGAAAACGATATTAGTAATTCTCATCATTGCCCCAATTCTTGGTAAGATTTATCAACGAACTATCTATATACTAAAAATGTATGCATTCCATCATTGAGACATTCCTGTTGATCTCAAATCAAGTGTTATTTATCTATCGTTACTTAAGGTAGAGACCATATTTCTAAATTAGAAGATAATCGAATGCAATCAGATGTGTTTTAATGTCGGGATCGAGTGACACTTGCTGCAACAATTCAATGCAGCACTCAACTGATGCCCATCTACTATATTCTGAATATTAACGGCTTCATTTACTCAAAAGGATATTATAAATTCTATATCCTCGCTAACGGTTGTAAATTTCCAGTGAGACATAACAGCCAACCAAACTTTTCCACACAACCTATTCACAGACCCAATGCAGACAATACGAGAAACATTTGAATCGAAATGCCATATTTTTCATGGCAATATCAAAAAATCGGGCTAAGCAATAAACTGCAATTCCTTGAGAATCCCGACATAAACAAATAATTTTGAATACTAAGAGCATTAATTTGTTTATTCAAGTAAATATTATTGTTTGATTTTGTTGGTTTAATCCGCTGGAGCTTAACTTAAACGCAAAAAAATATAAACAAAAAAATAAATTTAAAAAACAAAACTTCAAAAGATGCGAAATTCAATGACACAAATGAAAACTATATTTACATGCATAAATACAAATAAAAAACGATACAAAACAAAATGCCTTGACGACTTATTAATTTTAATTTTTATAGTTATTATTGCATTACCATAGAATATTTACAATGAAGAATGAAATCAAGTATGAAATAACACACAAGCTAATGAAAGAGAAACAACAAGAAAATAATGTAAAACAAAACCACAAACGATATGAAAAAAAATAAAGCATTCATTTTGTTAAGTGATACTATTATTTAGAGAAAGTTTATAGTAATTTCTTTTTGTGAAAAATTTCTGTACATAAGCATTATTATGTATGCATAATTAATTGAATTAAATTAAATTAAATGATAAGTGATATGATACAAAATAGAATATATTATAAGTAAAATACTATAATGGTAATTTGATTGTTCTATTTATGTACTTAGAATAAAAGTTTAGTCGATGACGATAACAATTGATATTTAGCACATAATTATGTTGAGAGGACTTGTACGCTGGAAGGCAGACTGACAAAGCGGCAGATAAGCAGAAAAAGAGACAGACAGATTAGATAATTAACTATAGATACTTACAGTTTTAAGATGAATTCCATAATTTCAAATTTAAGTTGAAAAAGAAAAGTAAAAATAAATAATGCAAAGATGTAGCATTGAATAAAAGCGAAAGAAATATAAAGTCAATGTTTATTATTTTGATCTGACAGTGATTTTTCCTCGGAATGACTCGTTAACTTAAACTCGTATGCTGTTTAAACAATCGTTCACCACCATAACGGATAAATTGACTGTAGCTGGCACGGATGTCAACACTCTAATTGATGTATCGATCGTTGAGCAGCAGTCTCGTGCCTCGAATATTTTTACTGCTTTGCTACCTGGTTCCTCTGCTGTAACGGGTCGTGGTTTGCGTGTCACTTGCTATCAAAGTCAAATGCATGAGGTTTCTCATCGTTGTGGAATGGTACAACAACCCGCCTCTTCGGATCTGAGCCATGAGCTCAAGGAAGAAATCAGCTCCAATGGAGCCAGCATTATAAGAGGTAACAGATTTGCAAAAACTCACGCCCGAAAACTTGCAGAATTGGGAGGTGGTATAATTTCGTATAGGAGGTGGCAAAATTTCGTTGGCTGGTGCCAACAAGCTGTTACGAAAGGACTTCTGGGCTCGTGGTATTCTTGTTAGGAATCCACTAAGATTCCTCGAAGAACATCATACTGTTTTCCGTAAAGACCAAGATCGTTCGATCTGTGGTAAATCGGATGGTGGTGTTCTCATCAATATTAAGAAGGCACTCAATCTTTTCCTTTTTGTCCTCCTGGCGAATGTATTTTTGTGCACATTTCATTAATTTCTACTAAAAACCTTAGTCGTTGCTAAAATATAAATCCTCTGTAATCTGGCTCTGTTAGTTTATCAATAATTTCTTGTGGGATTTTGCGCTTACCTCAATAGTCGCTTACGTTCTGCTATGAAGTGATTTTCACCACCTTACTTGTGACTGGAATGTTGCCTACTCGGCTATCATCTCGTCTTATAGTACCTTATTAATAACGTCATCGTTTCTTTCATTTCGTTTCCTGTCGCAATTCAATAACATCCCGAACGTTAGCAATAGAATTCTGGACATTGTTCCGTCTCTTTTGTCTCTTTCCTTGAGTTCTGTTCTCTCTTCTTATGTACCTGCTGATTTCCATCATCCTGCTCTTATCTTCGGAATCTCCTACAGCTTTGAGAAACAAAAACCCTTTCTGTGTACACTTTAACTGTCGCATATAATTTATATAAAAGAACTAGTTCATTGGCCGACCTACTTTTGTATAAAGAACTACGCACTAAGGTGAAATACACTGCTTAGCAGGTTTTGTGACCTAAATTGCTAAAATCGAAGCACTAACCGGAACTAATCTGCCAAAATCCTATTGGTCCTTCATTCGTTCGTTAAAAACTCCTCATATTTTCACTGGTATGCAATTGGATGCATATTATTTGAATGATATACCTTGTGCTCCACATGATGCGTGCGAGCTATTTGGATTTCACTTTACCTTTTTCATATCGCTACAATGCGCCCTTCCTTCACAAGATCTTTACTTCACCTCTTCCTCTGAATTATTATTCTTTCTTTAGAAATTGAGCTTCTGGTGAGCGACATCGATGCCAATGCTAGTAGTAGCTCAGACGTTATTCCAAATATTCTGGCTAAATCACTTTCATCGTCCCTATTAGAGATGAGGCGTATATACTGGAACAGGTATATGGAACAGGTATTTTTTTGGAACAGCCAGTACCTAGTACGAAATTCAAAAATACTAGGTACGAGTATTTTTGTGGACTATACATGTAATCAAGAATTTACACAATAAATTTCGTCCATTTACTTGATTTCAATCACAGTGACGTAATAGTATCCTAATATTAATATAAACTCGTATTTCATACTTGCAAGTGCTTTCATACTCACGAGTATCTCGTACGCAAGACGAAAATATTTGCAAGTACGAAAATACTCGATACGAGTATATACTCATATCGTTCCAAAATATTCGAATACGAAAATAACGTATCGTTCCAAAATATTCGAATACGAAAATAACGTATCGTTCCAAAATATTCGAATACGAAAATAACTTATCGTTCCAAAATATTCAAATACGAAAATAACGTATCGTTCCAAAATATTCGAATACGAAAATAACGTATCGTTCCAAAATATTCGAATACGAAAATAACGTATGGTTCCAAAATATTCGAATACGAAAATAACGTATCGTTCCAAAATATTCGAATACGAAAATAACGTATCGTTCCAAAATATTCGAATACGAAAATAACTTATCGTTCCAAAATATTCAAATACGAAAATAACGTATCGTTCCAAAATATTCGAATACGAAAATAACGTATCGTTCCAAAATATTCGAATACGAAAATAACGTATCGTTCCAAAATATTCGAATACGAAAATAACGTATCGTTCCAAAATATTCGAATACGAAAATAACGTATCGTTCCAAAATATTCGAATACGAAAATAACTTATCGTTCCAAAATATTCAAATACGAAAATAACGTATCGTTCCAAAATATTCGAATACGAAAATAACGTATCGTTCCAAAATATTCGAATACGAAAATAACGTATGGTTCCAAAATATTCGAATACGAAAATAACGTATCGTTCCAAAATATTCGAATACGAAAATAACGTATCGTTCCAAAATATTCGAATACGAAAATAACTTATCGTTCCAAAATATTCAAATACGAAAATAACGTATCGTTCCAAAATATTCGAATACGAAAATAACGTATCGTTCCAAAATATTCGAATACGAAAATAACGTATCGTTCCAAAATATTCGAATACGAAAATAACGTATCGTTCCAAAATATTCAAATACGAAAATAACGTATCGTTCCAAAATATTCGAACACGAGTATATACTCGTATCGACTATTTTGGAACTTGGAAGTATTTTCGTATCGCATATTTTTGTATAGAGTATTTTCGTGCTTGCGAGTATTTTGGGACTTTAGGTTTAGGTTTTTAGGGCAAAAGTAGCTGAAATCGGACAAAATCGGCCAAGTTTGAGTTAGAGTTGTTTGGGACTTAACGGGCCAAGACCTATTGCTGTGTTACAAAATTTACGTTTTGTAGGGGAGTAAGGGTTTTTTTGGCCATAGTTTGGCAAAAACTGCCTTTACAGCGCTTTCGATGATTGAAAGTGGTCGGGAAGTATATTAGTGATATTTTAAGGGCGAAAAAATTTTTGATAGGAGAAATTGGGAATGATAAAATAAAAAATGTACACAATACTCTTGTTGCCTTCTTTTTAGTAAAAACATGTACCTAAAATCATCCAAAAATTTACCGTACCATTCTAGGGTTAAGCAATGCAGTGGAGTCTGTTCAACGCAAATTTACTATTACTTTGTTTCTTTTCAATTTCACCTTACCTACCGTCCTTATAAAGATCTTGTTCCTACATTTTCCTTCTTACGTAGACTTTTTCTCGATGAGAGCCTCCTCTTTAAGTTTTTTCATAAGATAGTTGAACCTGGTCTCAGCAGTCACGTTTTTTGTCTGTCAAGCAGTTCGTAGGACTTGTTTTGTGTTTAGTGTGTCATTTGCGTGCCATATTTTTATTTCTTGCTGTTGCATTTACTTAGATAACATAAAGCACTACAGTTTGGTCATCTAATCTAAAAAAATTGTTTGTTAATTTTGCAGTCTTGGCATGCTTACACCAAAGATAACTCTGATAAAAATGCCTCAAGATGCTCCCACTGAGGGAATTGAAAAATCTATCACTTTTAAGAAGTATACACCTGCCGGTATCATAGACCTTGAGGGTGGCATTAAATTACACCACGTCTGACGCGATTGTTAAGATACTCGTTGGACTAGATGTTGGTAGATTGCTGATAGTTTCTATTGAGTAGCTTCTCAAGAACCGAGTAGTAACCTCGTCGCCGAAGAATTATCACTTGCGTCGAGGGTTAAACACGAGCGCTTCTCAAGATGGTGTTCTCTCCCCCATGTTGCGAAATATTACGATAAATACTCTTCTAAGGAAGCTAGACTGACACCTTGCTGCCGTCCATTCTAAATAAGAGCACCGATTGGCATCGATCAGACTAGGGGAAGTAATATTGAGGACGCTAAGAAGCTCATTCATCCTGCGTGTTCACAAGGCAAACCTGGACTTCTATTGATAAAGGTCGCAACAGGTTGTTGTTAAATTTAATACTCTTCGCCATGAAGTGGTGCGTTTTCAAGGACACTGCCTCATCGTAGAAACTGTGCCTCAGTGGATGTCGAGGAGTCCACCCTCCATCTCATATATCAGAATAACTAAAGAATAACTCAGTTTAGATTATATATAAGGATATAAGGATTTTCAGGGCAACTGTGAGGTTAGACTTGGTACCCTGCTACCATAAATCTCTTGCTATACCGATGAAATCGGTCAAATTGTTCATCCGGCAAAAATATCTTGAGGACGCTAGGAAGTCCTGGGTAGATGAATCATTTTGTGTGATAGCAAGTCAGTCCTGGGTTATTTATTTATTTATTATAGTTATGGCAGCTATTCGGCTTAATGCACTATGGCCGTTCTTTCGGGCCATTGCCTCATAGGACGGCATGCGCAACGATTGAGCGCAAGGTTCAATGACTTCTGTCGCAGTTGTGGCTCAGAGGTCAAGGATGAATCCGTCCTACATCTCATGTGCCAGTGCCCGGCTTTAGCAAGGAGAAGGGTGGCGGCACTTGGTGCACCCTTTCTCTCAAATCTGACCGAAATGCCCCGGGTCAATTTCAAGGGGATAGTGCGGTTTGTGAAAGGAAGCAGATGGTTTCCTGATTTCAGTGAGTAATATAAATTATTTTGGCATCACAACGGGCCTCTTTTGTGTCTAGGTGTGTCTGTCGGCAGGACTCTGTCGATCGGCTGCCACTTCAACCTACCTACCTAAGTAGCTTGTAAACTAATTTTTCAAAATGAAAATTTATATATTTTGGCTTTCAATTCACTTAGAATTTACGTGAAAGTCTCGTTTTATAACTCGTTTTCACGACTGATATTATTCAAGCTTATGTAGAGAGTGGGAGCTTATTTATACATACGTGGACACAAATAAATGCTTTCTATACTCCTTTCTTCATCAAGCATTTTGGAAAGAGAATCGTACAAAACAATTTTATTCCATAGCAGAGTTTTCTTTGCTGCTGACACGTATTTCTCTCCTCTATTTTTCGGTCCATTGAGGAAAAACCTCTCCAAAAGTGCTTCAAGATGGATCATTTTGGTTTCTCGGTTTATTTGGTCCAAAATTCGTTTTTTTTTTTATTATTCCAAAGAAGTAAAAATATAACGGTTTCTCCAAAAAACGAACTTTGAATTTGCTTTGCTATAATATTAGACTAGTGGAAATATAATCATTGGTGTCAGAAGTTTATTTCATAATAGATGGCTTTTAGATCAAATTCGATTATTCATTATATTTAGATGCAAATTTCGATACTGTTATGAAACTAGTATAAAGCCAATCTACAAATAAATTTCTTAGTGATAATTTTGGTTGTTTTACAGAAAAAATTTTATGTCAATCGCTGAACAGACAATACATTCTCCTGCATCGTCGCTGTTAAATCAAACCAGCATATCTGCGAAAATTTAGTTTTTGAGTTTTTGGTATCAAAAAATTCCCTTTTTTCCCGTCTATTTTTATGTCGCACCGGCATATCGTATAGTTGAATAAAAATCCCGTCTAATGGTGCTGTTCCGGTATGCATTTACGAGGAAACAGCCCACACGCGAAAACTTTAAAGCGCTCTGGTGAAAAATATGTATTTTGCAGATATGCCGGTTTGATTTTACAGCGACGAATGATGCATGCATCTCGCTGATTTTTATTGGACAAAGTTAGAAACTTTAATACGGTTGGCGTGAAAATATTTTTAAAGCAATAAAAAGCTGAAAGTCAAAAATAGGAACTTGGAAGAATAAGTCGTTTCTCGAACCTTAATCCATCAGATTCATTGCCCATATTTTTTACTAGTATCACGTTCTACTTATTGGCGGCTTTCTAGTGTGTTTTCATGAATGACTTTAAAAAGAATTCAAAGAATGCCCACGCATACACCATTTTATGCTAGAACGCCAGCAAAATTTTTTTTCAAATAGTAGAACGGCAATAAAGATAGCTGGCCTGATTTCAGGCAATTAATTGGTTTCATTCGTAAAATAATCACGAGTTTTATTGTCGAATTAATTTAACTATCGAATTAATTTTCTGATAATTTATAAAAATCGCAGAAGAATGTTCCTCATTATTGTAACACTTTCGACTTCATTGAAGAATAATCTTATTGATAAATAAAATCTTTATTTGATAATCGGATACTGTTCTTATTTTAATAAATATGCTGATACCTTCACATGGCTTACATACAGTGGCCTCATCGCATAATCGGACAAGCTCTTTTTGAATGTTTGAGTGAGTTTAAATTACGTAGATATATACTTTTTATGCTTTTTTCGCATTTATATATATTTTAGGTATTTACCTAACTTAGTATGAAAAAAAAAACAAAACATTTATCTTCAAGTATTATGCCGGGTTTCCACCAAAGAGACAAAACAAAAAACACGGACAAAACATGTTTTTCTGAACAAAAACACGAATGTTTTGTAAAAACTGAACAGTTTCGCGAGCATTTTTGTCTCTGAAAACTGTTTTAGTAAACAAAACACCTTTTTTGTCCGTGTTTCTTGTTTTGTCTCTTTGGTGGAAACCCGGCATTATAATAAAAGAATAAAAACAAAAATAATTCAATTTGTGGCGCGCAACGAATAATCGGACAGAGCAAAACACCGATGGAAAAGTTCCGTTGTTTTGCAAGTTCCTTCCTGGAACTTGGATTTGGTCTGTCGTTATGAGTTGTGGTTAGTCTTTTCAGTGCAACACATTAGAAAGTTCATTAAAATGTCTCCAAACGGAAAGTAAACTACGGTGGAAATAAGACAACTTATAGTCAGGCTGAATTTTGAAGGAAAAACTGTCCGAGAAATTGCTGAACTGGTCGGTAGAGGCGAATCAACTGTACAAGATATTATTAAGCGATTCCGTGATGAGTTCAGGATAGAAAATAAGAGTCGAGAAGGGCAAGGCACTATATTAAAAGAGCGAGAAGAGCGAATTATAGTAAGAGAAATTAAAAAAATCCTTTCAAAACGGCGAAAGAATTAAAAATAGCCTTGAAGGACCGCACTGGAAAGGATGTGTGCTTAAATACTGTGCGAAACACGTTGCACAAGTATGACTACCATGGAAGAGTTGCCAGAAAAAAACCATTTATAAGCTCTAAGAACAAAAACTTTAGAATGTAATTTGCCAAGGAGTACCTGTTAAAAGCACCAGATTTTTGGAATCAAGTAATTTCCTGGAATACGTATATAAAATCAGCTTTTTTTAATATTTTGCAATATTTCCAGGTTTTGTTCACTGATGAAAGCAAATTTAATTTGCATGGGTCGGATGGTAAGATGTACAGTGGCTCACAGCTTATTTGATACAGTGACTTTTTAAAAATGCAAATCACTGTAACTTTGAAATAAATAACCTTATTCAAAAAATTTAAACGTATTTGACTAGATGCATGTTCAACGGATACAATGCAAACCAAAAATGTTCCGCCAATATTCCTCGGTGTCCGGTAAAAGAGAAATACCAATGGCGCAGAAAAATTGCAGCTCACAGCTTATTTGATACAGACACTTCAATGCGAATAAACTTCTATTTCTCGCGGAGTTAATCTGTGTTGTTTTTGTTTCTTGAATTTTTGATTGTGTTTAGACATTGGCTTAAGTAATTTTTAGCAAGATCTTGTAAGCTGAAGTGCCAAAATTAGCCAAAATTGTAAAATGGGTCATCGCACCACAATTGAACAGCGAGAATTGGTATTAAACCACTTTAAAAAAGGACAAAGTGTTCGAAAAATTGCTGAAAGTGTGAATTTGAGTGTCTCTACAGTGCAGCGCATAATTGAACGCTTCGTACACGAAAATTGGGTAAAAATAGGAGAAATGCGCCAAACAATATTTTCACCGTATCCGACGAACGAATACATTGTAAGGAAAGTGAAAGGAAACACAAAGATTTCCGCTCCTAAATTGGTTACTGAGGTTCATCGTGAATTAAGGAAGTCATGTAGTGCTGAATCCGTCCGACGAGTGCTTTGCGACCATGATTTCAGGGTCCGAGTAGCTCGTAGGAAGCCTTTCGTTTCCAAAAAAAATACAATAAGCCGATTTGCCTTTGCCGAAGAGCATGTGGGAAAGCCATCCGCGTTCTGGAATACGGTTATATTTGCGGACGAGTCCGAGTTTAACATTGTTGGCTCCGACGGAATGTCATATGTCTGGCGCAAGGCAACCACTGAGCTAAACAAGGAGAACCTCAAAGCTACTGTGAAGCATGGTGGTGGTAATGTGATAGTTTGGGCCTGCATGTCCGCAGCCGGAGTCAGAAATTTAAAGTTTATTGAGGAAACAATGGACTAAACAAAGTACCTTGATGTACTCAAAAACAATTTGCTGCAAAGCACTGAAAAACTAGGTGTTAGCAACTAATTTTGGTTTTACCAAGACAATAATCCGAAGCACAAGTCGGGAATTGTGCAATCGTGGCCAATTTGGGGTTGCCCTCATTTGATGTTTTCACCGGCACAGTCACCAGATATGAGCGTCATTGAGAATCTGTGGACTTTGTTGGATAACAATATTAGAAAACACAAGATTTCTAATAAACAAGACCTGAAGAAAGCACTGCTAGAGGAATGGCAAAAAATTACTCCTGACATCACAAAAAAACTCGTTGATTCAATGCCGACTAGGCTCCAGGCTCTGCTTAAGTCTAAGGGCTATCATACGAAGTATTGAAATCAACTGGAAACTTCATAATTCACAACAATTTTAATGTTTAATCAAACTGTATCAAATAAGCTGTGACATGAAATTTGTTATTACTTTTAGTTTTTTGTTTTTTAAGATGTAAAACATCAACTTTGTAACAAATATAAACTTGTTTAATAAACAACTAACATTTTTCTTCAAAATTGTGTTCAAATTTTTTTGATATTGTTATTATGTTTTGAGTTATTGCAACTTAATTTTTTAAAGAAGCACTGTATCAAATAAGCTGTGAGCCACTGTATGTGTGGCGTACGCCAAACACAGAATTTGATCTAAAAAACACTAAGGCGACCGTAAAGCACGGAGGGGGCTCTGTCATGGTTTGGGGATGTACAGTGCGCGAAATAATTATATCGGACAAAGAGAATATCGAGAAAATTATATGCTAGATACTGATTCAAAAAATAAAAATGTAGTTTTATGTTTCATGCAATGATAACAAAGCAACAGCGGATTGTATTTTCAACTATTTAATTTTTTTGTAGCCAGGAAGATACAATATTTCAAATTCATGAACGAAATAATTATAACGGACAAATCACATAAAAATGTTTATAAGTATTTTATTTCAAAAATTAAAAACAATAATTAACACCAAAAGAAATCTTAATAATCTATAGGGCTTCCCTTATTTTGTATCACTTTGCATAAACGACGGGGCATGCAATTCACAAGGGATTGAAGAACATATATTTCAATTTGATTCCATTCCTTTATAATGGCCGTTTTCAGCTCTAAAATGGTGTCAAACTGACGACCTTGTGAATAGACTTGTTGTGATAAGATACCCCATGGATTTTCCATGGGGTTCAAATCAGGGCTTATAGCAGGCCACTTTAATAGCGGTATGTTCTGGGACTCAAAAAAAAAGTTTCGTGAACGTCGCAGAGTGTATAGGTGCGTTGTCTTGCTGAAATAGTCAGTCGTCTCTCCATAAATCCTCTGGAAAAATGACAAGCACGTCGTCCAAGAGTCCAACATACTTAGCTGAGTTCATTTTATGTGAAATAAAACAAATTTCAGACTTTCCCCGAGAGCCGAATGCAGCCCATATCATGAGGGAACCTTCTTGAAAGTTCCTTCTATGACACGTTTCCCGTTCTTTACGGACATCTCTCCAATATCCATGGCAGCCATTAGGCCCGTCTAAATTGAATTTTTTTTCATCACTAAAAATAACAGAATCCGATTCATTTGTCCAAAATTTATACCGTTCAGCAAATTCTAAACGTGCAGATTTATGACGTGGCAGAAGCCTTGGTATTTGCAAGCGTTTTCCATATTTAACCGTTTCATTATTCTTCAAAATCTGCTGAACCCTTTGCGTAGTGATGGGAAGATTCAATTGAAACCGTATTTGTGAGGGACTTAGCTTTTTATTAACAGCCAGCCGTTTTATCTCTCTTTTAGACCTCTCACTGACTTGGGACGGACGACCTGATCTCTTGATTTTGGCGTAATTTTCAGGGTTTTTCAAGATATTATTCACCGTAATTTTGTCCCTGTTCAACTTTTCAGCTATTCTTCTGATTGTTGTCCCGCAATCCCTGTAAGCTAAAATTTTAGCCCACTCTTTAGCAGTCAATGTTGTCCCCTTTGGCATTTTTATTGATTCGAACTGTAATTTTAAAAATTGCGAATTAAAAATTGCATGTGTCAATGCTAATCTTCATTAGTAGGCTGTGTATACCTTGGTGAACTAACTAGTCTTATAAATCTAGATGAATTATCAATTTTACACCTAGAAAATTCACTTCACGTACAACTTTCCGCTATATTTATTTCGCACTAGTAATTTGGGCTTCTGAAGAAAATTAAACACCAGCTGACTTCAACGAAAAATTAACAAGTAGCCTAAAGTGCCGTTACATTGCGTTCGCTTGCGAAAATGATATGACGTCATCACCAATAGTGTGAGACGATTCATTTTCTCAGAAATACCTAGTGATAGTTTGTATGTTATAATTATTTCGCGCACTGTATGTCTAGCGCTGGAGCAGGCAATTTACATTTTATAGATGGTAAAATGGATAGATTTGTCTACCTTGACATTTAAAAAAAAAAGTTAAGCAAACTGCTGAGAAATTGGGTATCGCCAGCAACTTTGCTTTCTACCAAGACGATGATCCTAAACACACTTCCAGCGTAGCGAAGCTTTGGTTGATCAACAACTGCCCACGCCTCATTCAACCGCCTGCCCAGAGCCCCGACCTCAATGTTATTGAACATCTCTGGGAAGAATTGGCCAGGAGAGTCTACAAAAATAAATATAATACAATAGACCAACTAAAAGTTGCATTAGTCGAAGCCTGGAACTCCATTGAGCCGGAAGTGTGCCAAAACTTGGTAAAATCAGTGCCAAGGCGTTTGCAAGCTGTTTTGGCAAGCAAGGGGCTTGCAACCAAATATTAATGGTTTTTTTGTTTAATTTTTTGATTAATTAGGGCCCTGTCCGATTATTCGTTGCGCGCCAAAAATTGACTTATTTTTGTTTTTCTTCTTGTATTATAATAATTGAAGATAAATGTTTTGTTTTGTTTTAAAACTAAGTTAGGTAAATACCAAAAAATATATAAATGCGAAAAAAAGTATAAAAAGTCTATTTCTACTTAATTTAAACTCACTCAAACATTCAAAAAGAGCTTGTCCGATTATGCGATGAGGCCACTGTATTTATGTAATAAATTTTTTTATCGAAGCAAACATTCAAACTTAGCCAGCTTCTTTCAACAAATCAACAAAAAATGTCATTTTGAAATTACAATTTTATAAATTTGATAAGAACATTTGTTTGGTTTTTTAAAATTTTTTAAAAATCTTTTGTCTTACTTTTTTTTAAATTGTTTTTAAAATTTTCAAAAATTAAATCGTAATTATTATGTTGACGGAAAGACTTCCAACAAATTATACCCAGGTTTGCCATACAGCCAACACGTATGTATAATTTTAATTCAGAGTCATCAGTCTGAATGTTTTCATTTTTATGTCATTTCCACAGAGACGATAGTGCAGGAAACGACCTTGCATGTGACGCCAATGGCGAATGCATAAAGCGGAAACAAACTTGCAAAATCAGAAACACTCAGCCGGAGAAACTGGAAAAACTTCCATACGACATTCACTTGAGAGAAAAACGTAAAATACCTCCGTTGACTGTATATCGCAATGATTACCAAAAGAAGAATCGAAAATGGCGTAAGTAGACAATTAAAACTGCTTCAACCGATTAAAAAAAAATGCATATAGTTTGTATTCCTGTGCAGTAACTATACTCGCATGCACTATGGTAGCTTATTTTGACTACTTTTCTGAGTTTCAAATGTAATAAGTCTTCTAATTAAAATACACCAAACAATAAAACTTTTTAAAATCTCTTTGTATAATTTTCACAGGCTGTCGTAACGTTGACGAAAAAAGGCCCGAAAAGAAATGTCTCCCGACAATCGAGGGACCTTTTGGAATTCTACTGGGAATATTCAAATTGGACGACTTCCTTGTCTCTTTAGAAGATATTCAGACAGCTGATATACCGGAAAATGTTTCAAGAGCTCTTCAAGCACTGTCCTCATGCCTCATTGCATTCGGGCATATTTTTATTACGCCCGAAAACGAATGGTCGGTTATAACCCTGAGTGAAACACTTGACAAAGGAAAATTACTTTACCAGGACTCCATCAGGACAATTGCCCCACCGCTGGCCGCGATCAGAAAGGAATATGTCTCGAACCAGTTCACGCTGTGCCAAAATCGGATGGCAGTGGAGATCTCGGAGCCTATCATTGTGGGCGTACTGCAGTGCAATACCACCAGAGTGTACAGTATAATTGTTGGATTGGAGATGTTCTTTCAGAAGTTTGATCATTGTTTGTGTGAAATCCAGGGGAATTTCTTTCTGATTTGGAAGACCAACAATTCCTTTTTCCTATACGATTGTTACGGTAGAACTGAACGGGGCTTTCGAGACACACAGGATGGAAAAGCTGTGTTGGTTTGCGTTTGCAATGTCAGAAATATCGGGATCATCCTTGAGCATATGTCGAAAATGCAACCGGATGCGGTGTATACGCTGTACCAGCTGAAGATGAAGGGAATATTGAAATGCTGCGATAAACCAATGAAATTTCAGGGTGGTCCGAGAAAAGAGGAATATCAGGTATTGACTAAACATCATGCCATCCTTGAAGGAAAGTTTCATATCGAACATTCGAGTTTCCGAGATAGTCTCCATAACCAAGCCTTGGCCACATGCATGATTGGGATCGCCTACTCCAAGATTGATCCACCTTCTTCGTGGGACTCCTCGGTTGTCGACAACGTAATGGTAATGGGACATAGGCTGCATCAGACACTCACTGAACGCAATCCGGGAAAATGTATAACTATTCAGGATATTCCCGCTCATTTACCACTTGGCCAATTCACGGTCACGCTCCACGTCACTCCATGGGCTTTCGAAAGCAATTGGCCAACGGGGCAGTCGTGCAAAAACAACGAGGCCATACAAAAACTGAAAAGTTTATTCAGACAGAAGTGTACCAAAAATGTGATTTTGCAGGTTAATAATCGAACTTACGCGCTTTGGGAACGGAACCGTTATTATTACGTTCTCGATCCATACTGCAGGTCGCTTGTTGAAGCGGCGTATTCATCGAACCCGAAGAAATGTTCCACTTTGCACATAGCCGATTCCATGGACAAAATTTGTTCGGCCTTAAATGAGTTTGTGATTCTAGCTAATGGTCCAAATGATTTCTATATACACACCGTCAAAGTTGCCAAGGTGCGAAAAATGGATTACAATAGTCTACCAGTTTCAGAGAAGAAAGTTTCGTGTGTTGCATCTGCAACGGCGCGAAATTTCCCGAGTTTGATGGCGAAACCAAAAAGCAGTTATTCGAAAGATGATGATGATGACGATGGCTGTGATTATGATGGTAAGATTGGGATTTATCCATTATAAAAGCTTGTAGCGATAGATCTTATTTTATCCACTCATTCTTTCTTCTCATCAAACTTCATTTTCTTTATTATTATAATCCTATCGATCAGTGTTTTATCACGCAAGAAGATCACAGTTAAACCTGGCTATAACCATCATTATTTCGTGACTTGTATTTTATGAAGCTCCTTATTATTTTGACTTTCTCCTAAGTTTTCCTCCGGTTGTTTCCCTTGATTGCTAATATTTCTACAGTGAAAAAAAATCTACATAGCTGGTAGACTTATGTAACACAGCGCAACGTTCATGACCCCACTCGATATGTACATAGTACCCTGGGCTGTAAAATATATCCTCTAGCGCAATAAAATCACAATCTACACAGCACATACTCCTATGAAGGTTAGTTTAGATAAAGTAGCTGTCAGTCAGGACAGTCAGGAGATAATTACTCAGAGACACACTTAAGGGCAGAAGAGGCACTTTCTCCTGATGCCACAATTAGCGTCTCCCCCTTGACCACTATAGTCAGGGAACCATCTGGACCGTTTCTGTTATTTCAAAAAAACGAAAACGAACTGTTTTTTTATAAACAACTGTGTTTTTTTTATAAACAACAGTTTGAATTAACGAAAAGAAACAAATTTTATGCTGTACGACAATAAAGGTTGTGTCGTATTAGGATTTTCACATACTAGATATAATTAGTACGAGTACGAAAAAATACCTGTTCCAAATACCTATTTGAAGTATGTACATATGTACATACAATCCATACGATTTGTAGTGATGTGATGAAACGGACTGATATGCCCTCCCTCACCCTCCCTCACCCTCCCTCACCCTCCCTCACCCTCAAGAAACAACGTTCCCAAGCTAGAGTAGTGATGGTGCAAGATGACCTTCAAAAGAATACCGAGTCATTAGTATGTGCAGCTTGTCCATAACTTTCCAATGGTCGGTTATTTATTTGGCAAGCCTTTCTCCAATCTAGGGGCCATCAAATTCAATCAATTTAATTTGTTTTTAATTTTATTACATGCAAAAAACACCTCCTGTATTCGTTCAAATGACCAAAGTAAAAAAATACTAAGATAGGACCAACTAATCCTGTTGTCATCTATATACTCTTCATCGAGCGATCTCTGATACCAAACTTTTCCTGGCTAATCTAAAACAGTCGGATTTCCACTTCGCCTCACTGAAGCATGAAGTTTGTCGAAAATTTGATTAAGAAATGATAAAAAAAAATGTTTCGCCTATTAAACATGCACCCACTAGGGGGCCAACCTCTTCAATAAGGCTAGACATGAGGGGCACTTTACCTCCCGCAGTCTCGTAAATTTTACAACCCCGGTAGGGCTGGAGACACCTTTGTGGCGACCTGTAGTCACGAGGAGGGCCTCAGCACGGCCGGAGCAGCCAACTGGCGAACCAAACTAGGCCGCTTTTTCCCAGACTTGTATGGAAATTTCGCTCGAAACAACTCAGAAAGGTCCTCGAATTCATGCTAAAAAAAAATGGAAATAATAGACGTTTTTGCCCAATTTCTCCTACCAAAAATTTTTCTCGCCTTTAAAATATCACTACTGTACTCCCCGACTACTTTCAATCATCGAAAGCGCCGTAAAGGCAGTTTTTGCCAAACTATGGCCAAAAAAACCCTTATTCCCCTACAAAACCGAAATTTTTGTCTGACAGCAATAGGTCTTGGCCCGTTATGTCCCAAACAACACTTACCCAAAATTGGCCGATTGCCATGTACCGTGTAGTACATGGCAAAAAAGAATCATGGCTAATTTTGCCCTAAAAACTTTTTGAATATTTGAATAAAATACTTGCAGGTACGAAAATGCTCGCAAGTACGAAAATACTGTTTTCCGCAGCTAAACAGTTTTCCACTGCCAAACAGTTCGTTTTAACAAACGAAAAACGGTTCGTTTAAAAACAACAAAAACGACGAAAAACGATTCGTTTTAAAAAAACGAAAAACAGTTGGTTTTAAAAAAACAGGTCGTTTTAAAAAAAACAGTACGTTTTAAAAAAAAACATTCGTTTGAGAAAAACGAAAAACGATTCGTTTTAAAATAACAGGTCGATTTAAAAAAAAACAGTTCGTTTGAAAAAAACGATTCGTTTGAGAAAAACGAAAAACGATTCGTTTAAAAAATAAACAGTTCGTTTAAAAAAAAACGAATCGTTTTAGAAAAACGATTGGATTTAGAAAAACTATTCGTTGTGGAATAGTTGGAATAATGGGTTTTAGAAATACTATTCCTTGTAGAAAAACGGTTCGTTTTAGAAATGCTGTTCGTTTTCGAAAAAAAGTTTCGCTTTAGAAAAACTGTTTGTCGGTATTTGGGAAAACTGTTCGTTCGTTTTTTGCAGCCAAACGTTTTTTTCAAACTGTTTTTTTGTTTTTGAGCCCATCACTAGTGAAAAGCCTTCGTCAGACTTGAGAGGAAAGGTGCACCGAGCGATAACAGTTTTATCTTCGCCAGAGTCGGACACCGACGTGACGGACTGATTCCTCTTTATCCTCTGATCTACAACTCCGGCAGAAATCATTGAACATGGCACTGAATCGTTTCCCATGAGAATGGCCACAACACAGCGAAGAGCACCACGCGTTAAGCCCAACAACTGCCTGGTGCGACGCAAGTCCATAGAGACACAGGACTGCCTTGCAATCGCACCAGATGACTCTTCAAGCTTCGCCAGCTCATTGGCCTCTCAATTACCCCAAAAATCCCTATGTCCAGATACCCAAATCAATTGTACTGTCGAATATCTCGACATCTCCCTAAAGGGCCCCATTCACGAGCAGTCCAAACGGCCTGAGTTCATTTGGCTTGAGCCCGTTTGGTTTAGCTCGCCATTTAGGATAGAGCCTGGCTCCAGTCAGTCCATTTCATTTTCTTTCATTAATTTAGAAAAAACGTAAAGAAATATACTTGGAGAATATTTTTATTTTTAATTTATTAATGGATCCGAAGCATATGGAGGAGTTGTTTGCAATTGCCGCTTGCATCTATATAATGAAACGAAAATCAAAAAGGAAGTGACAAAAAGGATGGCTTGCCGAACGGAAACAAATTAGTCATGTAAATTTTGTAAAAGAACTCTCACACTTGTATATATCAGGCAAGCCATCATTCCTCACAAAAAATTGGTCACTAATTTGCGGCACTTAGCAAGCGGTTGCAGCTATGAAGAGCTCAAATTTCCTACGGTACTTTCACCCCAAATCATGGCCACCACTACCGATTATGTTGAATTTTTCGATTAAATAAAACAATCACAAAAACAGTCAATGAGCTTGCCACAGGTCAGCGTGTGAAGCAAGACTGCCATGTTTTTTGGACTGAGGCTTCAACACACACGACCAGTCCATTTTATGAATTGTCAAAACTCGGTCCCAACCACAAAAACCACACACGTTCGAGTCAAAAAATGGCCCAATTGCAAGAGTCGATGGACTTTGGATTGATTGGAAATCCAATTTGTTTCGTTCAGTCCATGAGTCCTTCCGAGTTCTCCCACACACGGTGATATTTTGGCCTGGCCTCAGGCCATTTGGACTGATGGACTGCTCGTGAATGGGGGCCTTAAGAGGCATGCATGGCATTCAGCGACAGTTTTCGATGTCTTACAATGACCAGCCAGGTAGTTAATAGCCACCTCCTATGAAACAAAGCGCAACATTTATTCATTAAATCGGGTTCTGCAAGCAACTTTGTACAGGATTAAAGATGCCAACAATGTGCTCGATCAACAAACTGAAAATAATCGTGCTTGCAATGGAAGACAGGAAAGGATCAAGTCCCGATGACATTCCGAGTTTTTCATCAGAGGCCAAACTTGCTACTGCTCATGTATAACGGTTACCTTGCATATGAAATCTTTAGCAATTAGCGGAAAGTATCATGATTAGTGCTTTTAAGCAAAAGCAAGGGGTGGTAAACTCGGTACACTCCGGTGGACAGGACACCTAACTCGAATGAGCGAAGAGGATCCGCCCCGGAAATCCCTTTGCGGCACATTTTACGGCAGACGACAGCGTAGGAGACCTTGGCTGCGCTGGAGGGATGGCGTTGACATGAACGCTCGGAGTTTAGTGGTGCCTAATTGGATGACATCGGCTCGCAATCGTGACCGATAGAAAAAAACTGTTGACGAAGGCCAGGACCGAACCCCAGTCGTGGCGTCGAGGATGATGCGTCTCAAGGAGAGAGAGAAAAAGATAGAGAGAGATCTTATCGTCCAACATATCTTCTAATTGCAATTTTGAAAAATTAATGATAAGTGGTACGATTCACTATTGGGATTTCAAAGGGACCAAGCAAATGATCGTCAACTCTCCCACACCAAACATTTATTTTAAATTTACTTCGAATTAGCTTTTGGTATGGTGTGTTGATGGTGAAAAGACTACCTCTAATAATGTGGCTTCATCGTTAAATGGCACTTTTGCTGTTATTTTCCGCCTCAGCTGATGCACTCAGCGACAAAATTTAAGTCTCCTTTCAATGTATCCGACCTGTAATGCTCGGGTTATTGTATAGTAGAACGGATACCAGTAGTGTCTCGTCGGTGTACGCAACAGAAGCAGTGCTTCTCTTGCTAAAAAAAAAAAAAAACTATTAAATAAAAATTATTAAGCTATATAAAAAATTGCTTTACAATCAATATTTAACAATCAAATGATTTGATTTTTGAAAATCCAAAACATAATTTTTTTTATCATCTTGCGCCTTGTCGCAACGAAAACTCAAGCGTATTACTAAAAAACTCTGCAGTGAATTTCCCCGAAAAGCGCCGCGGACTCTGCTCAGTTCAAAGCGTCTCGGTAGGTAGAGAAATTCAGAAAACCCTTGCCCATCCACCCGCTAAACGACCCAGAAATCTTGGTGTATGAAAGAAATTAAAACGCTGGAAAGTTATCAGCGTCTCTGTTATGTTTCTCTTTCCCGTCATGATTTACGTTACAGAATTTGTAAATTATCTTCTGCTTCTCTTCTTACGAGTTGTTCCTCATCTAATTTGATGCTTTTTATGCTTTGTTCGCATGGTGTATGTACGGTGCAAGTTATTGAGATGTTGATATGAAGAATAGAATATGTAGGAGTTAGATGGTTTTTCCCAGATCGGTTTTTTTTTAATCTGCTTTGGATTTACTTTCGCAAAATGAGTTTCTCGGTTCAGGTGCTTTGGTTGATATAACCACTTGATTGTTTTCACCTGTGTTGATGTTATTTCTATGTTGAATTTCTGAAGTGCTTTCTTTAGCATTTATAGTTTATATTAGGTGCGTTTTTTATGACTTCTTCGCAAGAAAAACGCACCTGTTATAATTCTTTTGACGTGAATTTTTTTGTATTGTCAGTATTAATACGGTCGGTTAAACATAGATAAAAGGATCGGTTTTAAAGTAAATTATAACATAAAACTTGTTAAAGTGAGAGCATATTGAATAGATTTTGTTTGGAAAGGTTAAATTTAATAAATAAAACCAAAATTGCTGTGGTTGTGCCATAAAGGATTTACTGAGGCCATACAGCTGACTATCATGAAGAATATGCCAAACTTTTGATTGAGGTTCTTTGCACTATTCTCTATTTACTGCTGAGGTTCCATTTATCATCCGCAATATTTCTTCTTCTACGTCTTGATACTCCTTGGTCAAACTTGTTAGAAATTAATGTCCCGCGTTCACTTAAGTATCTGTCCGCATTCTTAAAAGTTTTGCGATAAGAGATTCTTCGTTTGGGAAACATTCCGCGATATAGCGGTCTCGCCAGGCCACTGAATTTTCAAGCTTCCCCTAAATGGAACCGATATATGACTACTCTGCACATGGTTTTTTTTCGTCAGCTCATTTTAGGAAATCACGTGATATGCCTCATAACACCTTGATCTGAATTACCCTGTATATAAATAAATATACACACATATCTAAACACAAAATTTTAGTGGGTTTTTCCTTGGATCTCGTACTTTGATCGCGCAGAATTTGTCAGGAGATATTGGCGCATATAAATTCCATGGGTTTTTGATTGTCAACTCTTCAACATTTTAGTGAGTTTATAAATACCTCTATGCGTGGAAACAAAATATTCTTAACATAAATCTTTAAAAACGAATTGTTAAACTAAAAGCCTATTTGACTAATTATTGAGTGAACACCCGTTAAAACTTTCTTTCCACCGTTTGGACTAGCTCACTTGCTTGAATACAACGAGGCACCTCCAGCTATTTTTGATATGAACCGGAAGTCAAAGGGTGGTAGATGGTCCCATAGCATCTGAGGCGAGAAGATTTAGGCCTTCAACCAGATCTGCCTCTGAAATGTATGGATTACTGTCTATCGAAGCGTCGTTTCATAAATTCGTCAGCGTAGTGCCCAACATGACAATATGCTACTGCTACCGCGCCTGTCCAACTAACTTTTTATGTCTCCTGGTAAGAGGCTATTATCAGCTTTGAAAGCAGCATAATAATACAGAAAAGAATCAAATTCCCTATTTAGTTCACTATAACCTTCATCATCAACGTGGCACAACAGCCCGACGTCGGGCCTTGGCCGCCTGGATCGATCTCCTCCAATTGTCTCGGTCACGTGACCGCGTCCTCCAATCTTGGACCCCCAATAGTTGCTCGGCGTCCGCATACAATGAGCTCTCCCAATGAGCTCTTGGTCTCCCTCTTGGCCTGTCTTGCGTTCATGACACGTTTTGGCATGCGATCGTCATTCATGCGTTGCACGTGCCCAGCCCACTGTAACCGTTGTAATTTGACGATTTTGGAGACTTCCAACTCATCGTAAAGTTCGTACAACTCATTGTTGTGCCGGATGCGCCATCCATCTCGGTCGCGAATAGCCCCAAAAATCCGCCGTAGAACTTTCCGTTCAAAGGTGTCGATCATTTTTTCGGAGGCTTGGGTCAGGGTCTATGTTTCGCAGCCATAGCACAGCACAGGTCCTATAATAGTTTTATAAACGCGGAGCTTAGTCTTTCTCGTGCACATATTTCGATTTCATAATGGGGAGGACCGAGAAGAATGTCTTATTTGCTAGTTGTATCCGTCGCTTGATTTCGTCAGTTTCGTTGCCGCCACTCGATAGATTGCTACCCAGGTAAACGAAGTTGTCCACGAATTTGATGCAAAGGTCCCCTGATTTGATGGTCGTGTGCGCTGGCGTCCTTGTCCTAGATTACATCATAACTTTCGTTTTGTCCTCGTTGATTCGTAGTTCAAAAGTTTTCGAGCCATGATGTTAATGTCATCCGCGTACGCTGCCAATTGTGTCGACTTAAAAAGTAGCGTGCCGCTAGTGTTCAGGTTCATTGCCCGAATAGCGAACTCTCACTATAACCTTACGGAGAAAATAAAGTTGAACTTCTACATGATTTTTTTTTTTGAAACGCGATTTTCGCTACCCAAATGCGATGCATCGCACGCGTTACTTCAAACATTCTTACGGACAAGCTACATGCTGAGAGCATGCTGCGACGAAAGCGCGTCGCAGTAATGGACACATTCCAATTGAATCCTATTGGGAGCTTCATGTAAGCGTACTCAAAGCGTAAAACTGTTGAACGCCTCTATGCAGTGACACCTTAGTGTACAATCGAGCTATGTGTTCGTTTTTATGATCCCCTACGAGCGAACGTGCTTTGACGCGTTTCGGCTGGGTTGGTTTGCCAGCTCATGCCTGAGAGCTCTTGGATACTTTTCGGGCATAGCGTCTTCCATTGGTTTTTGTTGAGTGTTGATTCGACGAATTAATAGCACATCTTCATCCAATTTTTTAGTGACCCACCTCAGCCACATGAAGCCAGCAAAACAGCTCATCAGCATCCATCAAGTATGGACTCTAGGATGCATCGCTAACCTTCACGGTTATTTCTAGGGCACCGTGCCCCAGATGCAATTAATATTTTTTTGGCTCGTTGAAATTTTTCATCACACCTTTGGCAGGCATCTTATTGGACTTCGGTAGCCCCGGATCTAGGGGCGGACAAGCCGGAGCCCGTGCACCGGGCGGCAAGTTCAGAGGGCGGCAAGTTCAGAGGGTGGAAAATTCAAGCTTGGCAGATGAATACATTCCTCAGCATTATCGCAACTTTGCGATGACAGACGCATGGTATAGTAAAATAATAAATAAATAAAATAGTTTATTTCGAATAACTAAAGGATCCATAGCGTGTTAGTAAGGCTTTATAGTAGGTTATTATCAATAAAAACACAATGCACTTTAAATGTAAACATTAAAGACACAGGTAAGTCCACTTTCCTGCACAGGAGGCGATTAAGGAAACGAGCTGGTCTTCGTACAAGGCACCTCCATAGTGGTGAAGTGAACCTATCAGCTATAGTCTTTAGGATGCTATTGGGAATGTTCCGTGTTCTATGGATCAAGGATGTAGTTTTTTTGCAAATGACGGTTGCAAAGCCATCATTCTGGTACTCACAAACATCCCTGATGCACTGCAAAAGCGGGCCAATCCCATCATCATCCTGAAACAGGTTCATCCTGTGCAGGCTCTGGCAATATCCCTGGAAAAACGTTAATTTAACTTGCTTAGTACAACAGGAAAATCTGCGAGCCAACATATTACCTCTGACTGCCAAAGCCCTGCGCTTCCTTTCAATATCTTTAAGGTCCTTGGCAATGATATGCCCTATAGTACTTTAAGCACATAAATTATTCCCCTCGGGGCACGTAGGCATAGGTAGGTAGTTGTGTCCACGAGACACCCGGTCGCACGACGGCTGGTTCATTGGCAGTGTACAAGTGGAATGCAATCACATTTGAGGGTGGTTGGCGTCCTTGCGAAAAGGATGCAGCTATATTTAGACAAATGCTGCGTATTGTTATGGATGCTATATTGAATTTACCAAAAACTTGTCTTTCTTTTCGTGGGTCCCACGAAACCCCTAGCGACCTCATCACACAATGTCCTCAGCCTGGTCTAGGGAGCCTCTTGAATTTAATTTTCCCGCTCTCCAAACATAATTCAACTCTTAAGCCCTAACCAAAGATGAGTCTGCGAACGTAATCGTCTGTCAAAACCGACCTGTTTTAGAGCAAAAAAGGCACTTTTTGACATACGCAAACAGAGGTGAACATAAGTGCCCATATAGCGCATAAGCGAACGTATGTCAAGTCGTATCTCATCACCACTTTACGTACGGACAGCTCATAGCAAAAATTGAGCAACAGGTCGCTTAATGCGCATGCCACTTTTCTGGCTGTTCGGTAAGTTATGTTTGGGTGCAACATATGCTTTGCGTGGTTTACCTCGGCGCATATGCGTAAGTACGGACGCAGACTCATCACTAGTTGGACCTAATACAGAATGAAATTATTGACATAATGGCAAAAATAATTAGAAATAGCATTCTAAACGACATCAAAGAAGCCAAATAATACACAATAATGTTCGGCTGCACTCCAGATACCTCGCATACAGAAAAAATGAGCCAGGTCATTCGCTATGTAAAAAAACTGGCGATGTGTGTGAAATAAAAAAAAATCATTGATTTCATAGAAGCTGCTGGAAAGACAGGAGAGTACATTTGTCAACAGATTATGGAAAAATTGGGAGTTTATGGTTTAGATATTAGACAATGTCGTGGCCAATCTTATGATAATGGGTCCAATATGACTGGCACCTATAACGAAGTTCAAGCCAGGATTGCAGAAAAGAATGAGCTGACCGAGTTCAAACCGTATTTGGCTCATTCCTTAAATCTTGTCAGTGTCCATTCTGGCTCATCATGCCCGGAAGCATTAAACATATTTGGAGTAATTCAAAAAGTTTATTGCTTTACTGTCGGTTCCAATGCTTGGTGGGATACTATGAAAAAATATGTTAAAACCAATTTAAAAGGATGCAGTCAGACGAGATGGTCAGCGAAATATGTCGCTAAGAAAGCCCTCTTAAATAATTTGCCAAAAGTGGTGGAATCCTTGGAGAAAGTTGAGCAAACTTCTCATGCTTCGGAAGCAAAGTACGAGGCAGTACTCTTAAATGCTTTAAAGAATTTTAAATGTATTCTGAACTTGACGATTTGGCAAACATTCTCCGCGAAATCAATCGAGTAAATATTGAAATTCAAAAGGAAGATATAATCCTTGCGCATTCCGCCTCTTTAATGGATGGCCTGATGAAAACTTTGCAAGAAATGAGAAAAAATTCAATTGAATATTGGATAGAAGAATCTAAAGAAATTGCTGGGAAAGTGGACGATGAATCTATTTTTATCAATAATAAATTGAAAAGAAGATTGATAGTGCTATCACGATGAATTTGAATTTTGCATTTCTCAATGGCACTGAAGTCTTGAATATGTCAACTGGAGAACTACAGAAGCATGGAGCAGATCTTGGACGATAATATGAGCAAGATTTGAATTCTGTTGAATTCTGCCATAAACTCTACGTTTTTAAAGAGCTAACTCCACTTTTATTTGGAGATATAAAAAATGCTAGGGCGTTCAATCTCTTGCAACAGATCTACACGCATGATTTGCAGGATGCCTTTCCTTATATTTGTATTGCTCTGTGAGTTTACACTATGCTTTCTACAAAATCCGCAAACTTAAACTTAATAAAAATTATCTGCGATCGTAGATGAGCCAGGAACTTTTATCGAGCCTAGCAATATTAGCAATAGAAAATCGAACTGCTCATGAGACTAATTATGACAAAGCCATCGATTTGTTTGCAGAACAAGAAGCTCGAAGAATAAAATTGTAATTACAATTTGCGACACTCAGAACAGAGAGATTTAGGGAAATGAAATAAGCGTATACATTATTATACGAAATTTAGTGAAGCAATTTTACTACAAAGGTAAAGTCTATAATTAGAATAAATCGAGAGAATTACTACCTCAGATATTCTCTTTGGTTTCTCCGATACCTGAGATCTACGAGATTTTGGTTATAACGTGCCAAATCTCTATCTTGCTGTTCGCGGAGTAAAAGTCTGTCAAATTTGGCCATAGTGCCCATAGTTTTCCTTCAATACTACTAACTCTCTATGTCCATCAGTGGGCTGATATGATGATGATAATAAAGGTAAAAATATTGGTGAGCGGGGGCGGCATTTTTGAATTTTTGCCCCACCTTGAAAAAATTCAAGATCCGGGGCTGGATTGAGTTGAGATGCCCTATAAACTCCCAAAAAGTAAATCACTACAACAAATAGAATTAACGGAAATTTAAGTATAGCGTCCAAGAGGTGAATGTCCTACGGTTAGTGAAAGAAAATTCTCTCAGCATTTGTTGGTGGTTTGAGTAGTTCGTGTAGTCTTGTGGCTTCTAATATGTGAGATCACTGGTTCGAATCCAGGTACGAGCAAGGGATCACGCACCAAGCATTGAGTTAACTTAGCTTTGAAATAGGTATTCTATTGTGAAAATGGCGCTCTGCCAACCAAACCCATGATTTAGAATGCGGTATGGTGCGATGCTTTATGTATAATCAGTTGGTTGTCGGTGCCTTGTTTCAAAGACTGCAACCTGAACTCGAGTTTCTGGTCATGTTGCTCAAAACCAAAGATTCGCTTTTTTCAGAGTACCTAAAATCATATTTTATCTTTTTTGTCGCTGAATTTTTTTCGTTTATTATAAGTAACAATTTGGTGTTTCCAAATTTTAGTACTAAAATAAAAGCCCATACCGCTAAGATCCATCTTTTCCATTATGTCAATTAAAATTTATTTGCCAGTACAAACATTTTAATATATTGATTTATTCTTTTCTGACCAATTGCAGCCTACAGTGCCAATCAGAAAACACCAATCTACAATGCTGAAGAAATTGAATCTTTGAATGATTCGGCCTATGATAATCAATGTCTGATTGATATCGGAGGTGAACAGGAAACTTACGATTTGGGAGATGACGATTTGAACAATCCAATATACTCAGAAAATCAATTAATCTTCAGTTCAGATGATGATTACAATTGTGGTGAAAATTTAGAGGAGGAGGATGAAGAAGAGGAAAAATCGAACCCAAAACCAGAAGAATCAATTGCTGACTTTTCGGAAGAAACGTTAACAGAAGAAGAAATGTCTGATACAAATTCGTCCGATTCAACAGACTTAGCAGAAGGTGTTAAACAGTGAACGAAAAAAATACCGTACCTTAAGCGTACTGTACGCGAAAAGTACACATACCCTACCTCAGTCTATAATGCTTGCGTACATGTACACAACCGTTATACCGAACGAAACAGACCCGATGCAAATGTACGCTACGATTGAATACTGTACGGTAAAATGTACACAAACCTTATCATCTAATGCCGGATTTATACATTGGGACGAGCGTCTCGTGTACAAAAGTCAACAAGACTCAACAAGACATTGGACGAGACTCCGCAAGACATAGGGTGAATTGTTTACTTAGGATATTGCACCATGCATCTTTCGACAGTTGTGAGCTGTTTTGTTCAGTTCAGTGAACGATGGCTGAGGTACTGATGTGGCTATTGCAACTGCCTGGTGTGCGTTGAGTTATTTCAATCTGGGACACGCAAAAACATGTTTGAAGTCCCGGCGAAAAATTCGAAAATGTGAATGAGCACATGCTACCCTCTCGAATCCCTTTGACTTGATGCATAAAACCGACTTCGCTTCCAGCGGCTTCGAGCCAGGACGAGACGGTCATAAACACTCAGGCACAGCAATAAAAGGATCATTATCCCTTCATAAAACAAACAAGAGCCGACGAGCAAACCAGTTACACACGCGTGCTTGCCATGAAAAAATCAGCCGAGAATAGACAAGGAGACCATTTACACACAGACCTTGTCTACATTTGGCATTCCTCGGCGAGAATGTAAATTCGGCTTAAAATACGGAATGTGTTCCCGTACACAAACGATATACACTAAACGTACCGTACGTTTAGTGTACTTTTGCGGTTCATTTATATGAAAAGGAAAAACACTTTGAAAGTGAAAGCACTGAGTCAAAAATATTGACATTCCGTATTGTAGAGGATAAGGTTTGTGTACATTATACCGTACAGTATTCAATCGTAGCGTACATTTGCATCGTATCTGTTTCGTTCGGTATATCGGTTGTGTACATGTTCGCAAACATTATACACTGAGGTAGGGTATGTGTAGTTTTTATAGTGAATATGTTTGCGTACGGGCGTCATAAATGTACGGTACAGTACACTAAGGTACGGTAACATAAAGTTTTTTTCGTTTACTGGTATTAAACAAGGACAAATTAAAGGTAGTGGTAAAGAAAAATACAAAGAAAAAGGAAAAGGTAAAGGAGAACACAAAGGAAAAGGTAAAGGAAAACATAGCGGAAATAGAAAGGATTTTTCTAAAGACGAGTACGAAAGTAAAGGCGAAATAAAAAGTTCAGATGTTAGGGACCAGAAGTCAAAAGAATCAGACAAGCAAAGTGGCAAAAATAAAAAAGAATCAGGCAAGCAAAAAGAAAAGCATCACGAAAAATATGATGCGAGTCTTTCTACAACAGACCTAGAGAGCAGCGATCATCAAAAGAAAGAACAAGGAAGCAGTAACAAGCACAAACCAAAAGGACAATCTAAAGACCACGACAGAGGAAAAGGCAAACATCAAGAAAGCGGCGAAGGGAAGAATGATGAAGATAGAGATAGGATTAAGGATACCAATAAAGGCAAGGGAAGTTACATAAGTACAAACGAAGACGAGTCTATATCCAACGATAAAGATCAAACTGGCGGGCGGAAGAAAAACAAAGATCAAGGTAAAGGAAAGCATGGAAGCAAAGACCAACATGAAGTTCAAGATTACAGTACTAGCCACACTATGTCGGCATCTCATAGTGCACAGGATCTGATTAAACCAAGGAAAGAAAAACGCAGCTCACACTTCGAAGACGACAATGATGACAAAAAAGGAGGTAACAAAGACCGGAGCGACGAAAGCAAGAGCGGTAAAAATAGGGGCAGCACAAGTTGGAGTGACAAATACCACTCGAGTGATGATGGATTACAAAAACGACATTCACATCGTGCCTCGCGACTACCATCGAAAGGAACTTTCGCCGAAGGCATAACAAACTCCTATCCCGGTTACAGTCCAGTCGCACACAATATGGCAGTTATCGGTTCTGAGAACGGTTCCTACAAAAGCTTTTGTACTCTCATAGCATCCGGTTTTCGGGTCGCCGATCGAATACTAGCAATGACACCTTGGGGCAACTACGCGCTGTTCAGAGTCCAGAATCAATACTTTCTATACGATGGCTGCACTTGTAATCCGGAACGTTTTCGCCATCTGGATTTGGAGGCTGGTACTGCGGGCTTGTTGAGTTTTTCCAATATGCATGAATTGATCTTAAAGATACAGAGTGGAAAGACAGATATTATTAAGCAACAAAATCAATATAAGTATACGGTCGATGAAATTTGTCGTGAATTTTGTAAGTAGTATTTCTTTCCGGAAGTTTTAAGTGAATTTTGAATTCCGATCTAATATGATTGATTTGTTTGCGATGAATTTTTACGTTTTGATTTGATACTAATTACACGATGTAATGTGATATGTTGTAAAATTGAATAAATAGTGATTTGAAGTGAGATCCGACACTCGGCAGTTTATTTTTGACAAGAATTTGTGGGATCAAAATCCAAAATTTTTTTCGGAGTTTTATTTTTTTCAGGAAAATCATGATTGCTTCAACGGATACAACGGAGTTCTTAGTTAAATCGGTTCTTAGCGGTTGAATGCCGGTTGAAAACTGTCCAGCAGCGACAGCAAGAAACTCGAGCGATATTTTTCGCAGGCGCAAGGGGGGAGGGAGAGAGCAGTTGTCTAAAAAACTACATAAAGAAAGTTGATGTGAATTTCGCAGCTCTCATTATTTATTTTTTATCTGGGACATGATATGTGAATACGAATAACCGTTGATAGAAAAGCGAATTGATTATAGATTATTTGGACTAAGTTGTTTTCTTTTAAAAAATATAGGCAATTTTTGCTAGTATATTTATTTTTTCTTCTATATATTACTGTAGTATCACAATTATAACACGTCAACGAGTTTCATGCAACAAGCTCTACAACAAAACTATTCTACGTGACTTCTTAGCAAACATATCAATAATGGATTCAGGACTAACTGGTATATTCCGATGTATAGTCATGAGAGCCAAACCTGTAAGACGCTCCTCACTTGTTCGGTTGCGAAGAAAAGTGTTCATGCGCTTTAATATTGAAAAACTGCGCTCCACAGATGCCGTGGAGACAGGAAGGGTCGCTAAGAGTGTAAGCAGGATATCACGTTCGGAAAGACTTCATTATCGCACAGTTTCAGTGCGCTAATTGCACACTTCGGTATCTCTTGCAGATCATGCGTCCATCTCATAGACCACATATCCCATTCGCCCCGAAGAATAGCTTCATTGGAATGCTTCAGATCATCTTTGTAGAACTCTATTGCTGGCTTTAGATCTTCAAATGTAAACTTACGAGTATTCACGTTTGCTGGTACGTGACACTGGAGTCCAATAATTTTTTCTTGTGGGATAAAAACCTTTCGCTCAGAGAAGATCCGAGTTCATCGAGGTACGGTATAAACAAGATTCGTCTGTAATATTCTTCAGGCGTATCTGCGGGATGATTAGATCGGTATCTGGATGTCCCACTGCGTCGTTGAGTCGATGGCGTTACTCCTAAAGGCTCACAAATGTCTGAGGCTCTTTTGTAAAGTTTAGCGAACTTCTGGTCCGCACTGGCCCTGATATCCGTTACTTTTTGGCCCACGAGCTCGATTTGCGCCATAACTCTACTTAGATCAAGTGATTTGCTTTGCAAGTATTCTGAAAGTGTGTGCGTTAAACCTAACATTTTTTCGCACACAATGAGAGCAACTATGCAATCAAATCGGCATAGGGTATTTTTTGATGAACTGAGATGGTAAGGGCAAAGATTGCGAGCGTTCAAGAGCAAGCTCTATGGCTTGAACGCGCTAAGAAATATAGAGAGATGAATGTATACATGCTCATATAGAATATACAAAATACCTAATAATGACGCTCATCGCTATATCTTAGGCGAATGACACACTCGGCGGTTCTACCGAAGCGTTTCCCCAAAAGGAAACGGATAAGTAAAGTAAATAATAAATAATTTCATATGAGTAGAGTGCTCAGAGACGAAATATAACTCAGTATGCAGTGTTACAGTTCAGTCAATACTTAATCTGTTTTTCAGAAGAAAAAAACTGCGGCAAGGTTTCGGGGGTTTCTGGATACGCCACTGCTAAGACCAATACATTCTGCAAATTTTAACTGTATCTGATTACCGGGCCGTGAGTTCACGTGAACAGAAGTTTTTGGTGCTAAAAATATAGGTAAATTGGGGAAGGGTTACCGTTCTTGCCCGTTGTAAAATTTCAAATGTTTTAATTTGGCTATGTAGACAACGCAAAGTATGAGTGTCTTTTTTTTCCAAAAAGCGACAATTTTTCAGAAGAATCGATGTTTTAAAGATTTTCACTTTCAGCGCCTGCCTTAGCTATACGGTGGCCAACACGCACATCAAAAGCAACAAAAATCTACAGCTTAATACTACCAATATGTCGTGAAAATTTCATAAAAATTTAATAACTGTCAAAAGTTTTCCCAATCTTTTTTTAGGCACCTATCGCACACATGGGGTTAAAAAATTCCAAAACAACCGATTCTCATTCAAATCACGCCCAAAATTTAATTCGCTAACTTCATTTTTGCAAAAATTATTTGTGGACGCAATAATAGGTATATTAAAAATATCACTAAAATGGCCGCCTGCACGAAAGGGTCATTTGGTGAGACCTGGACCTATTCTGCATATAGACCAATGTATCCTGAAAGTTTCAGTTCAATCTGATGGCGCGTTCCCGAGAAATAGCCATTGAACTTCTTTGATGATATATATATACATATGTATATATATATATATATATATATATATATATATATATATATATATAAATATATATATATATATATATATATATATATATATATATATATATATATATATATATATATATATATATATATATATATATATATATATATATATATATATATATATATATATATATATATACAGTGGGTCACAGCTTATTTCGTGCAGTGCTGTTTTCAAAATTTAGAACACGTTATCTGAAAAACTAATAAGAAAATCATGTAATTTTTAACGTAGGTTTACAACAACATGCTCATTGGTAACACTTGAGAAAAAAAAATTATGAAAATAACCTTCGACACGCTTAAAACGACAAAAAACCGATTGTGGAGCAGAAACGCGCGTCACAGCTTATTTCGTGCAGTTGCTTTGTCTTCACTGTGGTTAGAGTTTGCCGCGTTGAATAGCGGGACTTTTTTTCCTGCGTTTTGATTGTAGCTGTCATTACCAGCTGTGGTAAATATTTAGTCTGATATTGTATGTTTAAGCGTTAAGAAGTATTTTTTAGAAAAATGCGCCGACGCACAACAATCGAGCAGCGAGAATTGGTGTTGAACCATTTCAAGGAAGGTCTTTCACAGCGGAAAATTGCCCAAAGTGTTAAGTTGAGTTCCAGCACAGTGCAATCCATCATTCAACGTTTCATTCACGAAAATCGGATTCGAGACAAGGGCAGAACCGCTCCAAATAAAATTTTCAACTCGTCCGATGAGAGGTTAATTGTGCGGAAAATCAAGGCGAACCCCAAGTTATCGGTTCCAAAACTTCTCACGGAGATACAGCAAGGACTGGGTAAATCATGCAGTGCGGAAACGGTTCGTCGCGTGCTCCGAGCCAACAATTTGAATGGTCGCGTAGCAAGAAAAAAGCCTTTCATAAGCAAGAAAAATCAGATGACTCGTCTTGCCTTTGCTAAGGAGCACGTAAACAAAAACTCGGACTTTTGGAACAGCGTCATATTCGCGGACGAGTCAAAATTCAACATCTTTGGCTCTGATGGTATGACATATGTGTGGCGGGAACCCAATACGGAGCTGCAGAAAGAAAATTTAAAACCTACAGTTAAGCATGGCGGTGGAAGCGTGATGGTTTGGGCCTGTATGTCAGCAGCCGGGGTTGGAAATTTAGAATTCATTGAAGGGAACATGAACAAAACCATGTATCTCAATATTCTGAAACAAAATTTGCTTCAGAGTGCTTCTAATCTTGAAATACAGAACACTTTTCGTTTCTATCAGGACAACGATCCCAAGCATAAGTCTGGGATTGTCCAATCTTGGCTGATTTGGAACTTCCCTCACGTTATGACACCGCCAGCACAAAGCCCAGACTTGAATGTGATTGAAAATTTATGGTCAATTTTAGACAATAACATTCGGAAACATACTATTTCCAACAAGGAACAACTGAAAAGGGTTATTTTGGAGGAGTGGATGAAAATAACACCAGCTTGCACCCAAAAACTTGTGGATTCTATACCAAGTAGACTTACTGACGTAATAAAAGCAAAGGGCTATCATACTAAATACTAAACTTTGTACATATACATTTTCTTTCCTGGAAATTAATATTTAAGTTTAACTGCACGAAATAAGCTGTGACTTTGAATTTAGCATTGTTTTCATAATTTTTGTTTTTTAACTATTATAATTTACAATTTCTCTAGTTTTTAAGTTTATAATCTAAAGAATACATATTTTTCTAAAATTTGACATTTCAATCTTATCAATATTTTATATAGTTTTCCAATAGAAGCATAACAAATTTTAAAATTGTTACTGCACGAAATAAGCTGTGAGCCACTGTATATATATATGAAAATATGAATTTTTGGCCAAATCGGTTTTAATACTAATGTTATGATGTAAAATTATGAATTTGTCAGGAGAAAATGGAATGCTTGAAAAATAAATCTGAAAACAACCAGCTGCGTTTCCTAGTTCAGTTATTGGTGTTGAAGTTGTGGGACACCAAAACTGTTCTGGACGATTTTGAGCTAATCTGTGCCACACATAAAAAAAAGTCGCCACAGACTGTACTATTGTACGAATATCACGTTGCTGATTACCGTTTGTAAGATTTTTTATAGTGTCATGCATTTTATCCAAAAGTTATTAGTCCATACCAACGGGGCTTTGCTCCAGGTAAATAAACAACAGATCAGCGTTTCTCTCTGAGGCAGTCAATATATAGCTTCTTAAATACAGCCTGAAATTATTCAATATGTTACTTGATTTCAAAGTCGCCTACGGAAGCTAGGGTAAAAACATTACACGACAGAGTTCGATATAGATGACTATATGTAGCTAGGTATTAACAACGTCAAATTGATTAAATTAAATAACTGATTTACCATATGGTGACAACAGCCATTTAATTAATTAATCAATCAATTATTTTTATTAAATGAATCATATACAATGGTGGCTTAAATGAAGTTTAATGTCATTGACTAAATATCACGATCAACCTAGTAGGCATGAAGTATATAAATACATATTTCTAAAGATAGATTCACGTTTTCTGTCTAGTTTTAAAAATATTAAGTCAAATTTAAAGATTAGTCTAAAGATAATTAATATAATTTTTGAAAGTGTTTTAGTCAAAAAAGTTTTACCAAGTATTAGAATCTTCTAAACATGTTTACTATTAGTGAAATAAATTGAATTGCTCATTGTAAACTTTGTTTACCACTAAGATTCAATTTAAATACATTTTAAATACATTCCCTTTCCGATTTGAAACTGGCATTTAGTATAAACTGGCCTACCTGTAATAATAAGCTGTAGCAGCTTCATCAGAAGATATTAACTTTAATTACATGTCTATACTAAAACGACTTTTTTTTGTATACCTTCTGCTAAGACCCACTGCTAATTATCCTGTAAGTTTCGATTCTACGACCGTATGAATTTTCAGCCGGTAAAAGTCAACAATTTAAATTGAGCCGCATTTAAGGATTTGATTTAGTAATAACAAAATTCTTAGCCTTATTTATTCAACGCAATAAATATATACAAAAGACAACACTATCTCCAAAGGAATACAAAAATGAATGGAAATTATGGCCGATATCCAAATCGTCCTTTGTACAAGATGGGACCCTACCACTACTACGGGCGAATCAACTATCGAAAACAACATGATCATCAAAATTCCAATTTGCAGTGGCCACGAATAAATCATGTGACTCGAGAGCAAGTGCATCGGAACAATGCTATAGGTGCGATATCAAGGGAAACAAACACTTTTTACTGTAACGAACAGATACAACAGCCTAGAAAACAATGGATCCAACAGCCTGAAGGATCGCGACCAACAAAGCGAAATGCGGATGCAATGAACAACAGCTCCCCTGAGTCGGGGTTTGAAGATGCTGAATCACCGCAGCTATCGCCGGGAGTACAGGAGTCATTACGCGCAACTTGGAATTTGCCCCTAGCGAACCACCCTCCTTACGAACCGGTAACGATAAGTAGATGTCCTTCCGTCAGCCAATATAGCAATCCTCAACAATTTTTTGGATCTGTCGAAACTTCCTCTGCCGCTTATGCTCTGCGACAGTCTGCGAAAGCTGAGTTTACCAATTTATACAATGAATACAAACAGCTGTTGGAGCCAATACAGGCCAAAACACGAATGATAGTCGAAGCTGGAAGGCTTCTTGAAGAAGAGAAGCAATCCACGAACGATTTAGAAGTTGTGGAATATTTGAAACGTGAGATTCTTTCGGCAGGAGAGGAGATTAATTCAAAGGAATTCGCAGAACGTCGCAAACAGTTGAATGCTCTGAAAAGTAGATTGGATGTACTCAAAAATTATCTGACATCTAATGCTGATTGACGTTTGATATTTAATGTATATAAAAATATATTTAATTAATAAAGATATATTAGCTGTGTTTAATGAGGTGCTCTAGGTTGAGATATTTCAGCAAAATGTGCTTCATGAGCAATTTGGCTGCTCTAACTTGCTAGAAATTGCTCTGATTCGTGTTTCTAAGTTGAACTAGAGCACGATTTCTACTCTACCTTTTTAATAGAGCAAGTTCGGGCAAGCAGCCAGCTGCTTGTCAACTATCAAAATTGTGACTGAAGTAGACTTTTCATTAGTGAATTGACAGGTTGAAGTTCCGGCAAGCGATCAACTTTGAGAATTGCTCTAACTTGCTCGACTTTTTTGACAGGTGCTCTATTTTAATTTGCCTTGATATACTCTGCTCCTTTTTCAGTGTCATTAAACACAGCTATTATGAATAATGCAATGACGACTTTAGATTTTGATGTTGAGATAAATTTTAATGAGAAAGTGTGAAGGCAAAGATGTCTTAACATAATCGAATCAAAGAAGTTACAGGTAATACTTATGTTTCAATTGGTTCAAGCAATTAAATTTTTTCAGTTATGGAACGTATGGTAGTACATTTTCTTTATTTATTTTATTCCACACCCAGCATACCGATGATTGCAATTACACGTTAATGATATCTGTACCTAAAGATAGTTTGAATGACAAGATAAATGGATACATAGGACCTAGGTCCAGAGCATTATTCGTCTTCAACATTCTTGCCAATGTCGAGTGATAATAAATAGAATAGGAAATGACAATGCAAGAGTTTCTGAGCAAGGAGTATCTCGGGAAAGATTACGAAATTGTGTGTCCTCAAAAGAAGCGTAGTTTAGGATGTTGAAGCATAATTTAAAGAGGAAACACTAGTCGCGAAAAATATGGCGAGTAAATAGAGACTTGGCTCGTATTGGCAAGATGGCCTAGACCAGGACTCTCAGAATTTTAGAGATGCTCCACAAACTGACAACAGCAATATGTTCCCAAAAATAAAGGTTACTGGATTTGTTGCTTTGAGCACTTTTGGAGGAAAGAAAGGTGGAATTGTAGTTAAACACGATACAAGCAAAATTTAGAAAGTATAATCGGATTCTTGGACATCTTTGTATACACCATTTTCGAGTTAAATTCATAGATTTTTATTATAGATTCATAATATTATCGATCCTAATTCATAATTTTTCGAAACAAATTCGTAGATTTTCGATAACAATTCGTAAGTTTTTAAGTCAAATTCATAATTTTTTTGAGTCAAATTCATAATTTTTTTGATTCAAATTCATAATTTTATCAAAGCAAATTCACAATTTTTTAGTTTCAAATTCATAATTTTTGCAAGTTAAATTCATAATAATGGTTTGTAATCTGAAAGCTATTGAATAATATCCAGCAAAATTTGGTTCTGCCTTGAATATAGGAAGCTGAAAACTAAGGAGAGTTGTAGGAAAAAACTATATACAAACCATTATTATGAATTTAAGTAAGTTTGAGTCAAAAAGTCCATACTGAATAGCTAGGAAAGTCAAATATTGCTGCTGCAAACCTTTTGACACCACCACAACAAAGACTATACCGAATTTGCATCCCGTTCAAATAACTTACCCTATAGCTTTTGATCCATTGAAAGAGTTGGAAGTTATACGAAAAAAAGGTGTTTGGAGTTTTTTGAAATTGAAATATTTTCGGCTTATTTTCATTACGAAATCATTATTTTTTGAAAATTTAATAGTACTGATTTCCAGGACAAAAATGTTGATCCTCGCATCGCGAGATACCGTAAACGCAAGTTTCAGGTGCTAAAAATATAAATAATTCGGTGAAGGATTACGATTTTCGTGCGATTGGGAATTTTAGAAGTTTAGATTTGACTGTATAAACATAGTATCAAATTCATCAATCATTTGCATTTTATTCTAAATACCGATATAAATACCAGAGAGTCAATGATGTGAAAGATTTGTGTTTACGTACTTATGGTAACTATATGGTTGTCCAGACATTTCAAAACGACAGAAACTTATTTTTTATACCCATTAATGCGTCTTGTAAATTTCGTGATGATCTGATGACTCGGTGTGCAGTTATCACAATGCGAAATTTTCCATAGAATTTGCATTGTCGCCAAAAATACACCAAAATTTCAGCTCAACCAAACTTCGCGATTCGGATAAATTACCCGGATAGTAAAATTCATCCACAATGCCTTCAAGGACATATTGCATACAATAATCAAAACTCTACAATAATAAAACTCTAATAGTGTTTGGAAGACAGTAAGTGATATGGTGCTTGAACAGTCTTGGAATATTGTCAAGATGAATCGAAATTATTTGGAAAAGGCTATCGACTTTACGACGTGTCTCAGTCGCCAAGGACTTGCTTTCACAGGACATAATGAAACTGGTCCCAGTGATAAACGTGAATTATTCCCGAAGCATGATTTAACTTTTGAAAAACATTTTAAAAACAAAGTTGCGAACTACTGTAGTGGCAAAACACAAAATGAGTTAATAAAAACAATTGCTGAAATCGTTCGCGAGGACATGACAGCTGAAATAAAAGAGTGCGGACTGATATCCATTATGGCAGACGAAGCAAGGGTCCACAAAAAGGAACAACTCTCCCTGTTTGTCAGGTTTGCTAGACGTTTCAGGAGCTAGAAATGCCTCGTATTTAGTCGATATAATTTTGAGCCTGTTAGACAGTTACGGACTTAGCGAACTGCCTGTTGTTTGACAGTCTTATGATGGTGCTAGTGTCATATCAGGTCAAAAAGGTGGTTTACAAACCTAAATTAAGCCACATTGTTGCAGCCACATTTGTACACTGTCAAGCCCATAAAATTATCCTTGTTGTGATGGACACATTTTTCACAATCGAAACGTATGCATCCTTTTTCAATGTCATCGAATCCCTTTACATACACTTTTCAAAGCCATCACAACACCAATAGTTGAAGCAGCTTGAAGAGGCAGTAGGTCTAAACACAAGACGTGAAATGAGAAGTTTAAGCTCGACTCGCTAGTCAATGAGATTTCACAATTGCAAATATGTGATCGATAGCTATGGGACTATGAAAGAGGCTTTAGAAAAAGAAATGAATGAAGGAAAATACAACGACTCAGTTTCTGCATTGGCGATCTTTCATCTTTCACTATGCTCAAATTTTTTCTTCTTTCACTATGTTCTTTTTATAACGAACATGTTAAGCACATATTTCCAAACTAAAAATGCAACTCTATGGGATGGGATGGATGGATCTTGTGAATGGAACAGTTAAAACACTACTAAGTGAGCGGGAAAACTTTTATGTAGTTTGGGAAAAAATTAAATCGTTCGCAGAGAAGCACTGTCTGGATCTCACATTTCCCAGAGGATCATGAAAACGGAAAACAGCAAAAAGCACTAGTTTGAAAGGTTTTGATATTTCATATAGCCTCGGACACGCTGTTAAGGCTACAAAGATGTCTCTGCAAGTCAAATGGCTTGAAAAGAGTAAGTTACAGCACTCTTCATCTTCGCAAATTATTTATGCTTTTTCTAAGTTTGAAGCAAGAGATTAATTTCTTTCTTGTAGGCTTAATATATTCAAATTTCTTCAAAGATATTTTAAAAGTAAGCTATCCTCTTCTTCAAGTATAAATAGAAATATATTTAGCTTCTAAACGAAAAAATAGTATTATATTTCTAATTATTTCCATTATATTCCTGTATAATTCATACAAGCGTTCATGTCTTAGCTGTCATATATAATTCATGTGTACTTCATACCTACCGTTCACATTATATGCATGTGGTAGTAGCTCATACGTATTCACAGACACAAAGTTTATTTGATAATGCATTATGCATTAGCAAATAACAAAGAATAAGTTAGCAAACATATAATGTATTAGTAAATTATATAAGTTGTATGAACAGTACATGTACCTTACGGAAGAATAAAACCTTCGCATGTTTAGAACCTTTCGGTCCCTGGCCCCTGCCAGATTTTAGGCCACGGCACGCCTATGATCTGTACCTAAAGATAGTTTGAATGACAAGATAAATGGATACATAGGACCTAGGTCCAGAGCATTGTTCGTCCTCAATAGTCTTGGCAATGTCGAGTGGTAATACGGGGGTGGTGTGAAAAGTTTCCGACCTAAAAAAGATTCTAGACATTTTTTCTTTAAATTTACCTATTTTCATTTTTCTACATAGTCTCCTTCTAAGTCTACACACTTCTCCCAGCGTTGCTCCCATCTTTTTAGTAAATAGTACTCGGCGTTTTTCTCTGCAAAGTAATTGTTCACGTAGGTGATTGTCTCCTCATTTGATGAAAATCTCTCTCCTCCGAGCGCCATTTTTAGATGAGGGAACAAAAAGAGTTTGCTTTGAGCTAGGTCTGGTGAGTAAGCAGGATGATCAAACTGTAATTCGTGGATTTTTGACATGGCAACCACTGAGGTGTGAGACGGTGTATTGTCTTGGTGAAAAATGAATTTCTTTTTCTGCAAATGTGGCCGTTTTCTGCCTTCAGCTTGTCAAGTAACGATGCGTAGTATGCTCTTGTCATGGCTTTTCCTATTTGAAGATCATTAATTAAGATATTTGTATGACTATCCCAAAAAAACAGTCGCCATTAGTCACGATTCCCCCTTCGCAGTCCACTGTTTTGACTGTATTTTTGTTTCGGGCGTATAATGGTGTATCCAAGTTTCATCTACATTAATTCATCGGCGCCAAATCTCTGAATTATTGCGCCTAAATTTCGCGAACAGAGCGTTGGAAATGTTAATTCGAACACGTTTTTGGTCGAACGTGGGCAAACGCGACACCCAGCGCGCAGAAAGCTTTCGCATGCCTAAATCTTCATTCAGTATGTGATAAACACGTTCGTTGGACATATTCATAGCGTGTGCTATCTCTCTCACTTTAATTCGTCGGTCGTTTAGCACTATTTGGTGAACTTTAGTGATGTTATCATCAGTGGTTGCAGTTTTTGGACGTCCCGAACGTCCATCGTCTCCCGAGCTGGTACGGCCATGTTTAAATTCAGCTGCCAAAAATTTCACTGTGGTAAATGATGGTGCGGAGTCCCCGTATACACCGAGCCTAACTCATATTTGATTTGCGTAGGCGTATTGCCTTTCAGAAAAAAATATTTAATAACAGCTCGATACTCGATTTTTTCCATTTTCACAAAAACACTCTCATCGACTCACTCAAACGATTGTCAAACAACAGCTGTGCGTCCAAAATCGGTGAGATTTTGGTGAGTACCTGTCAAAAGATGCAGAGCCACATTTCTTAGCTTTTATTGACGAGTGCTGTCATCTTCACGTTAAGGTCAGAAACTTTTCAGGCCACCCTCGTAAATAGAATAAGAAATGACACTGCAGGAGTTTCTGAGCAACGAGTATTACGGGAAGGATTCCGAAATTGTATGTCCTCAAAAGTAGCGTAGTTTGGGATGTTGAAGCATAATTTAAAGAGAAAACACTAGTCGAGGAAAATATGGCGAGTAAACACTCAATGACACCCTCTTCTTATAGCGTTTCTTTTGATTTCCCTTCTTGTCTCTCTTCACTCTCTACTAATCCTTTTGAAGTGGAATCACTTATATCGTCCCTTGATTCTAATCACTCTCCTGGCCCTGATGTGCTTCTTAACTTTTTTGTGAAAAATTTTGCATCTTCCTTATGTGTTCCCCTACCAATTTTATTTAATATAAGTCTTTGTTCTGGTAAATTTCCTTCCTCCTGGAAGCTGGCAAGCATTTTCCCTATTTTCAAATCTGTTGAGCGCAACGTCGTCTCAAATTATCGCCCTATTTCTATCCTTCCCTGATTTTCCAAAATCATTGAACGTTTTGAGTTTAAACAAATGTATGAACTCTCTTAAGCATGCTTTCGTAACTCAGCAACATGGTTTTGTTAAAGGTCGGTCCACATCTACGAATCTCACAGAATTTTCTCACGCAGTGGTCTCGGCGTTAGATTGCAACTCTCAAGTTGATGCTATATATACAGATTTCTCTAAGGCATTTGATTCTGTCAATCTTGAGCTCGTCTTACTCAAGTTACACCACTATGGTATCTGTGAGCCTTTAATTTCTTGGATATTTTCGTTCTTAATTAACCGCACCTGTTTTATCTCCCTCTCCGTTTTCGCCCTCTTCTGGTGTACCTCAAGGATCTATATTAGGACCGCTTTTATTCAACCTCTTCATCAACGATCTTCCTAATGTTTTATCGTCATCTTGTTTGCTTTATGCAGAGGACTTAAAATTATTTCGGGTAATCAAAAGCCCAGATGATCATCTACTTCTTCAGGATGATTGGAACTATCTTACTGCTTGGTGTAACTCTGTCTATCGTTAAATGTTTCCAAGTGTTTTGCCATATCTTATTCTCTGAAGTCCCAGACTTATGCCTTTCCTTACTTAATATATGAATCCGTCCTTGTCTCTGTTGAATATTTTACTGATCTGGGGTAACCTTTGATCGTAAACTTAAATTTGATATCGATGTTCGTACCATTACTAATAGTGCCTCGCGGATTGCTGGCCTTTCTATACGTTCCTGCCACAATTCTTTTTAGCATTTTTACATGTGTTAAGATATTTCTTACCCTAATACGTTCCAAACTTGAATACTGTACTCAGGTCTGGTCTCGTCGTTTTATATATCCTTCCGATTCCGTTGAATCTATTCAGCGGAGGCTAACTCGCACCCTACTCTTTGATAAGGTACTCATATCGAGTTGATAAGGTACTCGTATAAGGCTGCGTCATCACTAATAAAAGAAAGTGAAAGTAGTAGCAGATCTCTGTAAAAGTTCTATACAGGCTTTATGCGGAGCTTCAACAGGCAAACTCGCAAAAATTTCCTCCATAGCGTAGGTAAGGTATAGGACGACTGCTGAAAAATGCAGACAAATGGTAAAGCGTGCAGAATAACTCACACTGTTCGGCACAAGCGAAACGAAGATTAGAGCTGCTCCAAGTTCATAAGAAGTCTATATTTCGTACAGGATATAACGCTGACGAGGCACAATCGATCTAGGAGGTCGTAGTGCTAGGAGCCATTGGGACCAACTCCACGCAATTCGTTCATAATTTGAAAAATATACTGGTCCTAATGCTGACGTTGATGTGTTCGAAATGTAGGATATAGTACAACCTGAGGCCCGTTTCTACAACTTGAGTAGAGAAAAATCTCTATTCATGCAAATTCACCACGCACAACTCTACTGGTTGAGTTTGGCAGTCTTTTACAGTGCAGTTGAGTATGAATGCAATGTTAATATTTAGAATAGAAATAGAGAAGTTAAAACTTCAAAGTTTGTATAGTTGAATTAGTTGTAATATGAGGGTTTCTAGAGCTGCTTATTAAAGTGTCAGTCCGTAAATTGTCAAGCTACTGCCTGTGAGTTCGAATTCTACCGGTACCCCGTGGCTTTATTTCTCCGTCCGTTTCATACTTTTTACCTTGAATTTTCATTGGTAAGTGAAGTCTAAGTACAACAAGTCCGTCACTGCAATAATAAAATTAATTGTATATTTTAATGGCAAACAACTTTCAAGTTAAATATGGCAAATATATTCGTGCGATTGTATGGTACTATTTGTGGCGGTACAAAAATGCTAAGATTTTCGAGACCAGTTTTCAAAAATTAAAGTACGTTCTTTGTGTATTACTACAAAATGCCTTCACTTCGCTTCATGATTTTTATTACCACAAACAATTGAGTTGAATTGAAACAACAATTAAAATATCTTAGCAAAAAGTACAGCACCTTTTTTACAATGATATAATTTCTTATAAATAAAAACAATTGCTTTACAAAGTCAGAATAAAACAGTCAAACAAAAAAACTCATCAATCACACCTAATTCGAAATACTAGATGACGAATCAGACTTATTCTTAGACTTATCCGCTCTCATCTTCAAAATAACACTATTTAAAGACGTGAATTGTAAAAATCCCGCAGTTCCTGTTGACAAATCAATCGTCCGAAATCGTTCTGGGTTGCATGCGCAACCATTAAACACAAAATAATTCGAAGCCAATTCGAAAATCACATAGTTGCGCCACGGAGTCAACACGTATATTCGATCCGATACTTTGAATCCAGCTGACAGTAGACTTTTTAGACTTTCATAGGATCCACATACAGATCCTACGACCGCCATTTTTTTGCTCTGTGCCAAACAGCCTGGACTTGCGTCTCGTTTGTAGTCGTACAGATATGTGCTTGAAAATAAGTTTTCAGCAAAGTCAAGCTCCGAATCAATATTGGATCCTGTGTCACTGCTTCCTCCAGAAATTTCGTCCTCGAAATCATTTCCTTTGAGTGAGTCGTGAGAAATGACAGATCTTTCATAATAGGGTGTCTTTACTTGGCATATTGCATCAAGATAATTACCCATGTCCGAAAATTCACTTAGAATTTCAGTTTCATTAGCAGATTTTTCCTTGAGATCTTGAATAGTTTTCGAAGTTTCTATATTGGTTTCTTGAGAACTTTCAAATTTCGCAGACTTAATCGTACCCTCAATTTCAACTTTTTTGTCATCAGACGAGTCTTGAACGATTTTTGTCACATTCATTTCCGATTTACAGCGCTTCAGTTCACATGAACTGCTACATTCTGAACTATCGCTACCACTTGCTTTAACATTTTCGTCCCTTTCAGAGGCATCAGGAATATATGACGAGCACATATATACATTTCTACTAGATAAGTTTCCTTCAAAGTTTTGGGAACGATTTTCGCTAGCTTTATGTGACTTTATGACATCGTTACTAAAGCTTTCAACCGATTTACTACCCTTACTCAATGATCTTGAGGAGGAGCTTACGGTTTTAATAAGATCTCTCGAACTGTTCTTGGAATTGCTCAGTAACTGCTTAAGGACTCTAATACGTCTGTCACATTCAGTATCGACTACAGATTCATTCAACGATTTGACTCTCCTGATTCGTCTGCCAGTGGAACTCCAGAGGCCTTTCGATCTCACGACCGCAGGAAGATTTTGCTCGACTTTCGAAAAAGTCCTTAAAGTGCATTCCTGTAATTTGACTATATTAACAGCATGAAGGATACAAGTACTTGAAAAAGGAATTTGTATTATTTCTGACATCAATGTGCGACAAAGTGTGTCCAGATCGGTAAACATATGTACCGTACAGTTTTTATCCGACGTTTTACTGGATCTTTTGTAGTGATGCGTCCTATATGGATCTAATACGTAAAAATGGCTGTCACGCTTCCAAATACCATAAGACTTTTCACCGATATGAATCAGAAGATCGGTTCGACACTTTTCGATAAACTGTCGTTTTATTTCGTCGGTACACTTCTCAGAACTCAAACGGCCTACTTGATTCCAAACTGTTCGAACAACTGATGGAACTATTTCTATTGTAGCCACGAATTGTCCAATCTGGATGTTGGCTGGAATATTCCTTAAAAGCAGTTTTTTACTATTGTTGCATTTCACGCAAGTTTTATAAAAATCAAAGCCCAGCATCATGATTTGATCCAAGTTGTGAGAGTTCCATGTACTCGGTGGGTCAATTTTCGAGTATAGCATTCCCATTAAAGCGACCGATAGTCCTTGTTTTCCTGACGCCACTTTAAACTGCTCGTGATCGATGTGAAATTTACTTTGCGTAGTTGCATGATTTGAGTCGATTATCTGGAAACCGGGGCGTTCGTCTGCAACAAATTCGATACTCACTCCACACTTTGGGGCCATAAACTTCATCTGCATTGGACAGAGGGTATAGTTTGCATTCGGATCCAAGCCGCTCATTTTGCCTAGTAATGTTTCTAGATTTTCAGTAGAGCCTAGACAAATAAGACTCGCTGCTCCTGCTTCGAAATTTCTGTTCAGCTCTGGGTCCCTCCCGTAACAATCGAAAATGAAATATGAGTTTTTATGCTTCCAGATGAAAAAATACATTCCTTCGATTTGACATAAGCAATGCTTATAGGTTTTGAAAAACCGATCCAAGCCCACGCTAATCTTACAGACCTTTTGATCATGTGGATGAACTAAACTAACTGCCGGGCTTGAAACATCCACTTCCACTGTACGTTCGCAATGATTGAATTTCTGTAAAACTTCCTTCTTCATCCCACCTTTATTTCGCCTTAATGACTTTTCATACAGTTTTTTCCCCTTCGCTAGCACACGATTCAGGACTGTAGTGTCCCATTCCGTTTCGGGTGAAATAAACAGTTCCGCGAATGCTATCAAGCATATGGTGAAAACTTGAAGTGGATCGGCATGGAAATGAGGGTCCACATTTTCGTTAGGATTGCAATGGTTGATGTTATTCGTACAGAATACAACTCCAACTGGTCCAGAAAGTTGAAGAGTCTTGGTTTTGGAATCGAATGAAATGCCTGCAAAAATAAGTACATTATCAGAATTCTTTAGGTTAGGAAATATAACTGGTGTATCCCGTTGGAAACTTTTGGGTATCGTGTTGAAAATTTAGTTAAGTGAGTGGAAAATTTTAAATTGATCTGTTTTCTCTTGACTCACGAAACATCTAGTCAGATTCACTTCGGCAGTCAAATCAATATCATACAATTACCCCTCTGAATGGTCACAGGGAAGGGATGATTTTGGTTAATTACGGTTTTTGTGGTAGCTGAGAGCATGGGGTTTGTCGAAGCAACAATATCGGTGTGTACTCGGTACATAGCAAATAATTTGTTAAAGTTGCAATCCTTTTATATACCCTGGAGGCACAGGGGCACAAGGTTCTTTACCTGGCGTTCTAATTTTTTTTGTTCATTAAGGATATTCTCTAAAGACATCTAAGACAACTATCGTTGGACTTTTACTCACTTGGAAGGCAGTATCCTGCCTGCAAATTATTCCGAAAGCACCTACTGGGCTCAAATGGAGAGAAAAGGGACTGTACTTTTCAAACCAGCGGTTATCAAACCAATTCCATTCAGAGACACTAGTGGCACATTCTCCTAAAGATAATGTAAGAGATATATAGTAAGTGTCCCAAACATCATCCCTGTGACTAATATCATCTATTTGTGTTTCTATGTAGGATACGAAGATCCTACTGCTCAAAAATTAAAAGCAGTTTTCAGCCTTTGTGCAAAATTAATATATTAAGATGCTACTCGGATGGCGGACGATGAATAAACAAATAATTTTGTCAAATGGCTGATCTTAGCTCCTTCGGCCACTGTGCGGTTTTCGCGGTTCATTTAATTGTTGGTAGAGGGGGTTTCTTTTGGGAATTTCGGGTAGTATACATTTTCGCTATCATAGTCTTCATCCTTGCTTGATGGCAAGAAACTGTCCCATTAGATCAGGTGGAACTAAGCTCTACGTGTTGGTAGAGTTAGCATCTTTGAGCGTGTTATTTTTGTTTGGGGGTGGAGAATTGGAGTTGGGTCAAGCTACCAAAGGAACCCACTGCACATTCGGCGCACTTTGACAAGTTTTTCATGAAATCCATACAGTAGCTGAGCCTTATTCTAAGCCGTGTTTGGTAGAAATTCTGGTTGAATAATTCGATTGGTGCTTCCAGCTATGGTAATTTTGGTGTTTTGGGTTTTGAAAATTCTCTCAGGAAAATAAAGCTTTTTGTCCTATAGCTTCCAAATGTTCTATAGCTTCCATGAAATCAAAACGAATTTCATATGAATTAAGGCATTGTTCTTATTATAGGCATTGTTCAGAAGGAATCTGGTTAAAAAGCCATGATAGGGTTGCCAGCTATTGTTGGTTTTGTATTTATTGGTAATGTCTTTATTAAGCGATTTTATCGTAAAATTTTTAAACGGTAATGATCTTGTAATGACAGTACACAACAACTGTTAAGTTTTCGAAAATTAGAAAACTTTTGCGACTGGTAACCCTAAATTTCTTTGTACCCCTATAACTTCCAATGCAGTCATCGGATCAAAACGAAATTTGCAGGAAAGGTTGATTTCAGACGAAGGTGTTAGGTTAGGATAAATGTCTAACAGAGTTGACTGCCTTTCGACGAGAAGCAGTTGTCACTAAATTATCAAGGGGGGCAGTATTCGTAGTTGCCTCGGTAGAGGCGACATAAGTAGCCAGCTGACTAGAGAATAAAGAGGAGCTAATATTGGCTACGTTGTTGTTTGCATTTTTGTTGGGAAGAAACGGAAGCATCAGTAGGACGTGTTATTATTGAGTTGTTACGTGTAGAAGCAATGTTAAAAGCACCATCCAACGATAAATTGTTTGCTAAAACCGTAGAGTGGTTGGGGTTTTTAAAAGTGATAGTCATAAAGTTGGATAGAATTGAGAATTTGAGAATTTGAGATAGAATTTGAGAATTTTGAATGGATAGAGATTTGCGGGTACTAGGAACACTATGTGAAATACAATTTTTTCTTACAGAAGTAGTTCCTTTCTTATGGCTATTGTTGGTGATTCGATTCGGGGTATTTATGCCGTTGAACGGTATTGATACCGCGAGAATTTCACCCGATATTTCGAAGATTTTACTGTCCAGCCAGTGGTGAGTGCAGCAATTACACTTTCTAATACAGATCATTGATAAATGACCTTAAGTGGTTTTATTTTGAAAGTGTCGCTTGTTTTGATATGAATTAGAAAAAAAGACAATTTTATGAAACAAATTTAACAAAAAAAACAGGTCCATTTTAATTCCGTTACACTTTTGATACTACACTCAAGGTGCCTTTTTTTACTCCGATACGGAACAGAATAGAACTATGCCGCAAAAACAACGATCTAGTACAAAACAGCAGTGCATTCGCATAGGTTACTGTATTCACTGTGGTAGTACAAAACAACTGAAAATAAAGGGAGACACTAACGTCTACACTACCACATTCGATAGAAAATAGAAAAAGAACTAACAGAAAATTACCTCTTTGAACTTTCTACACATTATGAGGGCTTTTTCTAATTTCCTAACTACCAAAATATTCAACATAACCTTGGAAAAACCAAAGCCACCTCATGGCAAAAAAGACGACTTCTCATGAGCTTTTCTTTTTTCTATCGGCACATTCTTTAGTTCAACACGAGAACTACCTATGAGGAATTGAATTTCTGTACTAGTGAATTCACTGATACCAGAGTGTTGTTGTTTCCAATGCGTCTGTTTTCTTCTCTTCTGGATAGAGGAGCAAAAAACGCACCTTCAATTTGACAGCTACACTTTTGACAGGTGGTGACAATACAACGTAGGTGCAATGTATCACCCTTCCAAGTTATTGATACCGTGACACCCATACCCTGGTACCAATACCAGCAGTGTATCATTAGTCTAACAGTACACTGTATGGCGTATCCCGCCATTCCTGGTAATAATCCTACCAAAAAATTCGGAGTATCATTCGGAAATTTTGTGGTTTTGCAAAGATTTCTAAAAAAACTCGACTTCTTTCAATCAAGTTTATCTTAGCTGTGTTTAATGAGCACGAAAAAAAAGCAGAGCATCTCAAGGCAAGTTATAGTAGTGCGGTTGTCAAAAAAGTCGAGCAAACCAGAGCAATTGAGAGACAGAAAAAAGTCGAGCGAAAATTCACTACTTGTCAGAAGGTCAACCTGTCAATTCACTAACAAAAAACTGCACTTCAGTAACAATTTTTTGTTGAAAGTCGGTTCCGTGATAGTTGAAAAACAGCTGGTTGCTTGCCCGAACTTGCTCTGCCAAACAAAGTAGAGTGAAAATCGTGCTCTAAAGTGCTCTAGTTCAACTTAGAGCAGACTCATGAAACACAAATCAGAGCAACTTCGGGCAAGTTAGAGCAGCCGAATTGCTCATTAAACACATTTTGCTGAGATATCTCAACCTAGCTCAACCTAGAGCAGCTCATTAAACACAGCTTTTATAAACTAGATACGTCACTTGATAGTTTATACAGTATTTATTCTGAGGTCTTAAAAGCATTTAAATTTGATGACCAACCTATGCTGCTTACTAAGCTACACTATTCAAGATACTCTTCTTCAATCTCTTGATAGTTCCGAGTCCTGCCTCTCTAACCGTCTTTTCTCGTTAGGAATGATTCTTGATTATCTGCTTCCTTTTACTACCTTCAGTGGTGCTCCTCTATTTGTTCTCCTCTACACTGAAAAAAATCCACATGGCGCTCAGAGCCATGTAACATAGCGCATTATTTATGGCGCCATACGCTATGTACATAGTACTCTGAGCTATGCGATATGGCTCCCCGCGTCATAATGTCAGAATCTACATAGCGCGTGGTCCTATGTAACATGGCGCAGCATTTATGGTTCCACACGCTATGTACATAGTGCCCTGAGCTATCTAGTATGGCTCCCAGCGCCATAATTACATGGCACAGAAATTATGGCCCCACACGCTATATTACATAGTGCCATGTGCCATGTAATATGGCTCATGGCACTCCAATTATAACTCGCAGCCATGCTGTGTGAGGGAAGGTATAAATGTCAGCAAGTGACATTAGAGCTTGGGTCTACATACTTGACTCATTTTGAACTGAAGTACTGGCTGCGATATTTTCGATACTTCGACCGGTGAATTTTCACACTGGAGCAGGAACATTCAATAGTGAGTATGTTGACTCGAATTTATCGAATTTATATTTGGTGGAATTAATATTTGTTGGAATTTATATTTGGAGCACTAAAACAAACACATAGCGCCAGACGCCATAGTTTATAGATTTCTGGCACCATGTACATAGTCGATTTCAGTCGATTTGTGATAAAATATAGCGCCACACGCCATAGTACATAGGAGCAGATGCTATGCTTATAGCCCTCCACGCCATGTACCATAGTCCTCCACGCCATGTACCATAGTCCTCGACGCAATGTACTATAGTCCTCCACGCCATATACTATAATCCTCTACGCCATATACTATAGTCCTCTACGACATATACTATAGTCCTCCACGCCATATACTATAATCCTCAACACCATGTACTATAGTCCTCCACGCCATGTACTATAGTCCTCTACGCCATGTAATATAGTCCTCAAAGCCCTATACATGGCGTGGAGGACTATAGTACATGGCGTGGAGGACTATAGTGTATGGCGTGGAGGGCTATAAGCATAGCGTCTGCTCCTATGTGCTTTTCGCCATGTATTATGGCGTGTGGCGCTATATTTTATCACTGTCCCTAAATCGACTATGTACATGGCGCCAGAAGTCTATAAATTATGGTGCCTGGCGCCATGTGTTTTTTCAGTGTAGAACCCTTTACCATTCCTATCCTTCGAATCTTTTCTTTTTGCAAATAGTCTCAAAGTAGATAGCCAAATGGTTTGGAGAGTTAGATAGATTGAAGGTTGTTAACAATTTGAGTCTAATCTCTACATCTTAAAGAACTTGTATCATGGAAACAAGACATTCCTAAACACAAACAAATATTGTACCATGGTATATTCTATCCGCTCTTAGCTCCAGAAACTGCTCGTTGTCGTTATCTTAGAATAACGTTTGATAGCAATCTTACCTTTTGATCACATCGTTAGTATCGCAAAAGGGGCCCAAAAACGATGTGGACTCACTTCCTGATCAATCCAACTATTTGAAATCGCTGATTTACCTCATGTGAAGACAGGATAGATATTCATGAAATGCTGGCGATATTTATCTTATCACTTAAATACGAATTATTAACGATGTAGTATTTTTCTATGTAAAATAATTATATTTTTCTTTAATAGTTATGTTTGGAAATTAAAAGAATTCCTCGCTTTAATAAACACACAACCAATTAGTTCTCATAATACTTACGATTCTTTACTTCTGCCTTTAATCTTTCGCTAGATGGAGGATTTTCGGACAATCTAGCATTTTTGGCAGTCTCAAACATTTTCTCCGCTGGATTTGTATGCATTTTATCGGCACTATCGTTCGAAAATTGCTTTGCTAATTTATCACATTCATTTCTTTCAATCACACTTAAATGTAATCATTTAGTTTTACTAAATATGAACGTTGACAAGATCTTACCGTTGATTGATTCTTTTCACATTTCTTTTAGACATTCGAGCGTTCACCTTGGTCATATTGTCCGATTTCCGACTGACTTTATAATTTGTATTACTTAACAATTTCAACATGACAGCTTACACAATTTAACAGAAAAATAATAGTAAAAATTATACAAAACAAAGACAAATTTTAATTGATTTAAATAATAAATCTCAAACGAAATACCATAAAACGTGACAACAGGTTTCTAAAATATCTACATATAAATGACAAGTAACACAATGATTCAATGATTTCCCCGATCTCTAACCACATGCTACTTGGCGTGATTTGAATACAGCAGCGCCAATAAATGAGCAATTTGTAAAAGGAAAAACACATGGTTTCATTATATAATTTTATATTTGCCAGAAACCAAAACAAATTTTCATTTAACTAATATATTAACAATATTGCTTGCAAATGTCGTCAACTGTAAATTGTTTATTGTGCTCTGGAGATGGTCGATTTTTTCCTTTCAGTATTTCCATTATTAAGTCATGCAAATTGTCGAAGCACAAAAGGCCAGCAGTGCCCACACTCAAATCAACATTACGAAAACGGCAAGGATTGCACGTGCATCCGTCATACAAAAGATAGCTTGCCATACTTTTGAATACAACGTAGTTACCCCAAGCGGTCATTGTCAAAATGCGATCAGCAACTTGAAGGCCTGATCGAATCAATTGGCACAGGCTCTGATAGCTTCCCGTTTCAGATCCAATAACGGCTAGGTTGCGAACCACCTGGCTATGTCCCGGGTAACTATTCGGAATGCATCCCGAGCCTTTGGGCCAACCACCCGGAGGTTCGATACCAAGCTGATAAGCCGCCTGCAAATCGGCCGGACTAAGGCCTCCATGTCCTTTGCCTTGGCCAGTAGTTGACGATCCTGTTGAAGAGCTTCCATCACCATCACTTGAATTTTTATCTGAACTATCGCCGTCACTTCCGTGTCCAGGCTTCTTCCCTTTACCACCGCCTTTATCGTGGCCTTTGCCATGACCTTCACCATCACTTTCACTATCGCTTTCACCTCCACCTGTGTGCTTATCTTTGCCTTTGTCTTTGTCTTTGTCTTTGCCCTTTGCCTCATCCTTATCTTTGTCTTTTTTGTCTTTGCCTTTGTCTTTATCTTGGTCATCTTTGTCCTTGTCTTTGCCTTTGCTATGTTTGTCTTTGTCTTTGCCATCTTTGTCCTTGTCTTTGCCTTTGCCTTTACTACCCTTACCCTTGCCTTTTCCTTCAGCGTCTTCATCCTCATCATGTTTATCTTTATCTTTGCCCTTTCCTTTGTCCTTGTTTTTACCACCACCTTTCTCGCGTTGTTTCTCATCACCTTCGCCTTTGCCTTTTCCTTTGCCTTGGCCTTTACCTTTATCTTTACCCTTACCCTTGCCTTTGCCTCCTTTGCCATCAGTATCGCCAGCACCATCACCTTTGCCCTTGCCCTTGTCCTTCCCCTTCCCCTTGCCTTTACCTTTCCCGATTCCTTGTCCTTTCCCTTTGCCTTTTCCTTGACCTTTCCCTTTGCCACCTCCTCCCTCTTCGATATCAGATTCCGAATCATTGCCTTCTTCTTCCCCGCTTTCTTCCTCGCTTTCTTCCTCGCCTTCTTCCCCGCCTTCTTCGCCATCGACATCCAGATCGGTCGTTGTCATTGAGTCGCTTTTCAAATCCATAGGTTCTGCTAGCGTTTCAGTGAGTGGCGGTACATCCAAATCACACAGCCCAATATCGTAGTCCTCCATCGTACATTTCAAAGTATCTTCGCAGTCAATGTCGTAGATCGATTCGTTCAAAGATGCAACTTCCGTTTCGTCCGTTTCCAGTTCTTGCGTGACGCAGGTCCGAGTTTCAGGTTCCAGTTTAGTTTGAATATTAACCTTGGTCAATTTGAAGATTTTAACAATATGTATGAAAAACTTGCATGGCGTCACCACCCCGATATTTCCCTGCGCCATTTCGCAGCATAGTAAGTTCAAGCTGCTAAACATATGAAACGTTGCATTTCGCCGCTGTTCCATTTTTTGCGCCGCTATCACAAGATCCATGGGATGAGGGTTGAACAAGTAGAAGTAACCGTGTCGCTTCATTATAGCATACGTTCGCCGGTCAACTTGAACTAAAATATTTGCGCAATTCTTCTCGCCCATGTACACCCTGATGGCACGAGACAGTTCACTGAATCTGTGATTCGGCGATTGGATCCAATTGCCGCACACCACCTTCGGGCAAATCGTCATTTCAACTAAAAACTGACCAACCAAAAATGTCCGCGGTATGTCTTCAAATTTCAAACATTTTACTGGGCTGAAGTTAGTCCACGCTTTGCAGCGTCTGTCTCCGATAATTAGAACCCGATTGACTGTGTTCGAGTCCCAAGTGCATGGAGGATCGATTTTCGAAAAAACAATGGCGACCAGTCCCATCGCAAGGCCCTGCTTGAAACGGCTGTACCCGAAGCAATCGGTTCCAAGATGGTAGCTTGCGTGCAGTACTGCATGATCCGGAGAAATCACTTCGAACTCCTCTTTCCGCTGAGCAGGACTACAAATAATCGGCTGCTTGCAACACGGTAAAATTCTTTTCATTCTAATTTCGTACAAAGTGTACACCGCATTCGGTTTGATTCCTCCCATGTATGTGATCAGTGTGTCGATTTGGCTAATACCGCAGACACAAATCAAGGCGGCTTGTCCGTTTTTCCAGTCCCGTCGACATTCCTCATTCCTCCCGTAGCAATCGAAAAGCAAATACGCAGCCGATTTCTTCCAGACCAAGAAAAACCGATCCTGAACTCGTACAAGGCAATAGTTATAATTGCGCATAAACATGCAAAGACCAGCATCGAAATTATACACACGACTACTGGGCACGTCCATGGTCCCAATAATAATTGGTTCTGATATTGCAACTTCCATTCCATTCTGACATATGGTGAAACATTTCGGTATTTGATTCACTTCTTCCATTTTACCCTCTAAAATCTGATCGGCGCCTTTGAAAAGCTCCATGCCACCGTCCAGGATACTATTCAACGTTAAAATGCTCCACTTTTCCTCGGGAGTTATATAGGTCTCGCCAAATGCTATCAGGCATGTTGCGAAGCCTTGAAGTCGCATTAACCTTCGCCGCTCTGCTGGTTCTATTTCTTTTTTTTCCAACGGCTTTTTGCCCAGAAAGTCATTTATACTCAATGCACCTAATGTTACTCCTACTATTGGATGTAAACATTTGATTGCCCTTTTCGAGATTTTTCTTTTTCGTTCGGGACATCCTGCAAGAGTGATAAGGCAAATTAATAAGCAACTAATGAAAAAAATTTGAAAATGGCAACTCCATTTGAGTAAAACAATAGCAAAACAATCATTTGAAGCTCGAATCCCTGTGCTAATCATAAGTATTGTAGGGTCCTGTCATATTAAAGTTATATCGCACTGCCTTTTCATAGTCAAAGTGTTAGGAGCGTGTGAAATGAGGTTATATTGATTCTGTGCGTTACAAACATTCACTCGTGGGCAAACAATTCTGAGTCTCATCTGTAACGGCAATTCTCACGTGGTACAAAGAGTAAAGAGAAAGAACTGAGTTTTTAGTGGTAGATGGCTCCATGGCTAAAAAGCTGCCCATTCTTACGTGAGACCCAACAGTAAACGGCTATTTTTCCCAGCTAATATTTCCAAGGCTAGGTTACGTCAGGTCGAAATTATGTCAAAGCGAGAGTTTTACCGAAAATCACGCAAAGGGACAGTAGACGCCCGTTGTATTACCATAGATATAAGGTCTGTTCCCGTACTTGAATCTATTATAATATATTAAAATAAATTCGCAGCAAGTCGTTTTCGTACTTTTGCTGCAAGCCAAATGCAAGCCAAATTTTGCAGCAAAAAGAAGCCAGCTGCCAAATTCTGTTACTGCTGCAGTTTGCTGAAGTACGGAAACAGACCTAAAGTCTTTCTTAGCCACTGAACTCTGGCAACCGTGCGGTTCCTTTGAGAACGTGAGAACGACTACTACACAGCGAAGAGCTCTACGAGTTAAACTTAGCAGTAGTCTGGTGCGTTGTATGTCTATAGAGACCCAAGACTTTCTTGCAACCGCAGAGGATGGTTTTTAAGCACAGAACTTCCTGCTAACTTCCTTAATAATTTTGACTGATCACGTTGTTATTTATTTACAAAATTAATTACAACAGAATACAAAGTCCAATTAAGGCAATGAAATGAGAAAAAGATGTAAAAAAAACCCCTAGCGCATCAGAACCGCTAGAAACACTAATGTTCGAAGGACAGTAGAGGATTTGTGCAGATTTTGAGTGTGTATTCTACCACTAGCTGCTTTTCCTACTTAAGACTAATATATCCCTAGTAATAATAGATTCTAAGCCAAATAAATTTCGATAACTTCATCGAAAGTTACAGCGATAGAAAGGTGTTTGGGATTGCCATCCGAAAAATGTGCAGACCTTAGAAAATTTAAACATTGTTTACTTATTTTCATTGCAAATGTTCGCGATGTGAATACTTAATGCAAACATTAATTGGTACGAAAATAATAAAAACGCCTCGTGCTGGCAGCTCTTTACTAGCACGGAAGCCAAAAATATGTCACAACTGCCTAACACCGGGGCTCGACTAGCAATTTACCCTGCCATATCCGATGGTAGCGACTGTCAAATTTATGGTATGCCATCTGGGCGTGGGCAATTTCATGACATGCAATTTCATTTCGAAAATTCCTCTGAGCGGGAAGGACGTGCGCTGTATCTTGCAATAATTTCACTATTCTGCATCAAAATTCAATTGTTTCGCAATTTCCCGCCATTTCATATCCTGTAGACAATTTTAGCGAGAGCTAAAAATCCCTTTTAATTCAGAATCCCTACATTTTCTAATAAGAAATAAAGCATTCGCACGGTTCAGCGCCATTTTGAAATCAAGAACTGTCAAAATATTGCCAGGCAGATTGCCGAGCAAATTGCATACCATATTGCCTACCATTTATGGCAGACCATTAAATATTGCATACCATAGGCTGCCTCCACTAGCAATTTAAAATGTTATGCCATGGGAGATTGCTAATGGAGGCGGCCTGTAACGTTGAAGTCAACCTGCTCTTCGCATTTTGTATTGATCCGATCACTGCATTGGAAGTTATAGGGATACAAAGAAATTTAGGGTTGAAAATTCTATGATAAAATCGCTTACTAAAGATATGCAAAAAAAATACAAAAATTGCCATAGCTGGCAACCCTATCATTGTTTTTCCAACTAGATTTTTACCGAATATTGCCTACAGGAAGTCTAATTTGCCATTTTAATTTCGTTATGATTCCATGACTGTACTGGAAGCTATAGGACAAATAGCATTAATTTCCTGAGCGAATTTTCAAAATTTAAGACACCAAAACTACCATAGCTGGCAACTCCAACCTAATTTTTTAACCGAATTTCTGTCAAACGTGGCTTAAAGTAAGGTTCACTTACTGTGTGAATTTCGTTAAAATCGAATAGCCGAATCAGAATTTATAGGGCTAAAAGCAGTTATTTTTCTTAGTGATTTTTCAAGATTTTCAAAATCATTTCTATCAGATCTGGTCCTATTTAATACCAATACATACTGTAAATTTCAGCTGTATCTGATTATCGGGCCGTGAGTTCCCGTGAACAGAAGTTTTTGATGCTAAAAATATAGGTGAATTGGGAAAGGGTTACTGTTCTTGCCCGTAGTAAAATTTCAAATGTTTTACTTTGGCTATGTAGACAAAGCATAAGATTTGTATATGAGTGGCTTTTTTTCAAAAACCGACAATTTTTCAGGACAGTCGATGATTTGAAGGTTTTTACTTTCAGCACCTGTCCTTGCTACAAAGCTACCAACATGCTCATTAAAAGCAACACACATTTACAACTAAATAGTACCAATATGCCCTGAAAGTTTCATAATAATTTGATAGCTCTGTCAAAAGTTATCGCAATTTAAAAATTTTCAAATTTTTGCGATCTCTTTTTAGGCACCTAGCGCACACATGGGGTTAAAAAATTCCAAAACGTTATCCAATTCACATTTAAAGCACGTTTAAAATTTATTTTTATAACTTTATTATTGCAAAAGCTATTTGTGGACGGAATAATAGGTACATTAAAAATATCACTAAAATGGCCGCCGGCGCCAAAAGGTTAAAGATTTTGAACTTTTTGTGAAACCTGGTACTATTCTGCATATATACCAATGTATCCTAAAAATTCCAGTTCAATCGGATGGTGCGTTCCTGAGATTTTTTCACTGAAATTTTTTGATTTATATATATATATATATATATATATATATATATATATATATATATATATATATATATATATATATATATATATATATATATATATATATGTATATATATAGAAATATGAATTTTCGGCCAAAGTGATTTTAATACTACTGTTCTTCGAACATTAGTAAAAAAATTTTATTTTACAAAAAGATAAAATACCACGATACAAACCCCCAAAGCTTAAGGCGTGTATGAATAGTTTCAAATATTATTTTAATGTAAAGAACGATTGTGTCAGAGAACCAAGCCCAAAATCATTGTGATCCTCCACAGGGATCCTGACAAGAGGAGAAAAGGAATATACATTTGTACGCGCGAACAGTGGAGACTTCCTGAGACCTGTTAACTCCAACGAAGGAATATATACAAAAGACAAGTGGGAAACATATGAGGAGTAAGGGATATTATATTTTGAGAATAAAGAGCCTGTGAGCCTTCGCTTCACACCCTCGATGGCCTCAGAAAGGAATACGAAATTTGGAGACCACAGTTGACAAGCATACTCGAGAATATGCCTAGTACTATACTCTTCGCGAAACGAATTCAACGATCAAATCCCATACAAAAAGAGCTTTTCAATTCGTCAGTAAAGCTCTTTTGTATGGGATTTGACCGTTGAATTCGTTTCGCGAAGAGTATAGTACTAGGCAATATAACGAACTAACATTAGAAAAAGATGAAAACATGACGTATGCCAACGAATATAGAGGCAGAACTAACGACCAATCCAGAGACTCGGATGGCTTTAAAGGTGACTTCTATAACATGGAAGTTAATTTTTAATTTAGGATCAAAAGCCAAACCCAAGTCCCTGAATTGATTAACGGACGAAACATAGTGGTTGAAAAGTGAAAAAGAGTATGTGAAAGGAGACGACTTGAGAGAGAAAAGGTCATTTGTTTACATTTGCTAACATTCAAGGACTAGGAATTGTGGTTACAACAATTGAGAAGAGCACAAAGATCATTTTGAAGTAGATTACAGTCATTAGCCAACCTGATGACTCGGAACAGTTTTGAGTCGTCAGCATACAGAAAACAAAGGGAATCGATAACGGAAGGAAGGTCATTGATAGAAATCAAAAAGAGTAGGGGACCAAAGATAGACCCTTCTGAAGCACCAGAAAAAAAATGAAAGTGAAATGAGGAAAGATTGTTAATAGTAACTTTACACACAGGACGAAAATCAAGAAAGGAATGAGCCCAAACAAATAAACTTTCTGCGTTTATCAAGTAACAATCTATGATTGATAGTACTAAAGGCTACGTCCACTTATTCCTGACGTTCTAAGGCAAGGGCAAATGTGTTTGCCAAGAGAATGAGGTTATTCAAAGTAAACTTACCCCTCACGAACCCATGTGATACATACTAGAGAACACAATATTTTCAAGAACTTTACGGAAAGCAAGAGAAAAGAGGGAAATAGGACGATAGTTGGAGCACCAGTTTTGAAAATTGGACAAATATGAGAAACTTTCCAGGCAGAAGAATAAACACTGGGTGATAGGCTCAAATTAAAAAGGATAGAGAAGAGGACGTATAATGAGGAAGACATGGAACACACATAGAAATTGGTAATACAGTCATATTTTCAATTTCAATTGGATTAGTATGGATTAGAGAGAGTGAAGGAGGAAGGAACTGAAAATCAGAGGGATGTAAAGAGGATGTGGCTTTTAAAAGAAGAAAAGAAGTTCGCGAAAAATTCACACACATCTTTGCGGAGTTGTAGAGGCAGAGCCATTGAAAGTAACATGGTACGGGGTGGAAATAGTTTTCCTCAGAGAACGAGTTTATGGCCAAAAAAAGGTTTAGTGTTGCAACAATAAATAAAAGACTCCAAATTAACAACATAATCGTGCTTTACTTACTTCATTATTATTTTAGTCGAGGAGCGCAGGGTCCAAAATACAGCAAGAGCAGAGGCATAATTTGATCTTCGAAACTATTTCCCGGCAACATTTTTCAGTTGGATTACCCTCAAAACTAGTAATGTAAACCAAGGTAAATCTGCAGTGTGCGAGGTTGGAAGGTAATGGATAAAGATAAGGTTTTTGAGGTGGAAATAAAATTTGGAAAGTAAATTATCTATATTTAGCCCACAAAAAAACGAAAGCCAGTCAATTTTTTTCAGGTTCGATGCCATTACTGGGTAATTTAGCCTTTCGGAAACTGTACCGAGGAGCAACTGAGATCCTCTTCTTCGGAGAGTTTGCAGATACTTGAACGTTCTCATGGACGCACATTTTCTGGGCAGTTATTGTCCTCTAGAAGCAGCAGTTCAAACGGAGTAAGCTGGCAGCTCAATGCCATCGTTTAGTATATCCAACTCACAACTGAGGTGGACTATCAGCTCATTGGAACCGTTTAAATCTCCAGGTCCTGATGGCGTCCTTGCGGTTGATATCAAGCAGTCCATGGAAGTATCGTTACCATGGCTCAGAAAGATTTATAACGCTTGCTTATGCGTTTCGTGCGTTCCCACTGGCTGGCGAGAAATTAGAGTTATGTTTATCCCCAAAGCAGGAAAAATCTTGCATATTAACCCAAAGGACTATGGTCCAATATGTGTTAGCTCTGTCCTGCTTAAGATTCTGAAAAAGATCATTGATTACCATATTAAAAGATCAATTGATCCTATGTTGATCTCGCAGTTAACGCGCACCTGTACCAAAGGCAAGTCTGTCAAAACTCCTCTTTACGTCCTCATCGAGCAAATCGCGAAATCTCTAGCTCTTAAGGAATATATGCTTGCCGCTTTTTTGAACATCGGGGGGGTCTTCAACAACAAAAAGTCCGACGCAATAGTTGGTGCATTCTCGATACTGCATGTGGATGAGCGGCTGATTACTTTTATCATGTAGCTTCTTAAGAATATAGTGGTAATCTCTTCCTTGGGGAATGCTCGCGTACGATGAAGGGTCAGCACGGGCGCACCTCAGGGTGGAGTCGTCCCTTCCCTGGGGTGGAACATCACGGTGAGTATTTTCCTAATGAGGCTAGGCCGTGCCGGCTGCAAGGTGATTGCTTATGCGGACGGCATAGCTGTAGCACTGTCGGGAAAGTATTTATCTACGCTATCGGAGAGGTTAAATCACTCTCTTAATATACTTTCGCGTTGAAGCCGTGAGTGTGGTTTGAATGTAAATCCTAGTAAAACGGAGCTAGTACTGTAGCCAGAGTGTCAAATATTTGGGGCTCATCCTCGACGCGAAGTCGCTATGAAGCTACAATACAGTGGGAAGAGCGCGTAAGGCTCTGAATGCACTTTACTGCTGCACAAGAGCCATAGGGGCGAATTGGGGATTGAAGCCTCGCACTGTCGCTTGGCTTTATACTGCTGTGGTTGAGCCAAATCTATTGTTTGGGGTGGCATTTTGGCAGCAGTCTGCTCTTAAGGCTACCTCGATATATCAGTTTGAAAAAATGCGCAGATTAGTTGCACTACTGGTAACTAGATCGCTCCGCACCACCCCTAATAAAGCATTTTTCGTGCTGCTTCATTGGCTACCAACCAATCTACAGCTCGATCTTACAGAAAGCTAATCTCGCTGCTGTGAGACTGAATTGTATCTCAATATGGAATAGAACAGAGTTCGGCCATGCGAGGAACTTGTTTGAAGGAGTTCTTGCACCAGCGGGTGTTTACATCGCTCTGAACTTTCTACTCAATCTGAAGTTCACAGCTTGCATCCCTGGTAAGGAAGAATGGCTTGATGGTGTTACCCTCAAAAATGGGCTAGAACATGGGTTTACCGATGGCTCAAAGCTAAACAATCGAGTCGGGAGTGATGTATACTCAGTTGTCCCTCCGTCTACCAGACTACTTTAGTGCCTTTCAGGAAGAGGTTGCGGCTATTTTTCAGGCAATCGACTGAATTCTGTGTAATCGAATATTCGGAGTCCAGATTGTATTTTCACAGATAACCAAGCGGCTATTAAGTCCCTTGCTGGTCCTTGTACAGTGTTCATGATTGTTGTTGAATTCCGTGCATCTCTTAGGGAGATGTTGAGATATTCGGCTGTAAAATTGATCTGGGTGCCTGGATATAAAGCTAGAGTTACAATCAATGCAACCAACATTTGTTGCACGTCAAAATGAGTTTGAACCCATGAGAACGTATGAGAGCAGTTACAATGATGCAACACAACTTTGCTTGGCAGCAGAGTTTGCTCATATCTCAAACTTGGCATGGCAACAACATTTTTGAAAATATCCAATTCCACCTGTTCCTATGAGCGTCCGGGAAATGGGAAATGTCATATGTAAATGACAATCAGAATTTGTATTTTTTTGTCTCATTTTTGCTTTACATTATACTCCGCAGCTTTTAGAGGATCAAATATTCACTGATATCTCTTTCCGAGACTTTAAAGGATCCAAATTATCGAACAGCAATTTCTTTAATATAGCCAGTGACAGATGACAGTAAATGTTGTGTTGCATTGATTGTAACTCGTTCCACCAACAAAACTTGGCAGCAAATGTTGGTTGCATTGATTGTAACTCAAGCATAAGGGTTTCCAGAGCATCTGTGAGACCAATGAACTAGCTAGGCTTGGTACGTTGCTACCAGAGGTATCATGCTCCTTCCCAATAGGAATACCGATGACATCGGCTAAATTGGTAAAAATATCTTGAGAACAATAGGAAGTCCTGGGCAGATGAATCATCCTGTGCGATAAAAAGGCAGTCCTGGGTATCCATGGCTGCGCATCACACCAGACAGGTATTAGGCTTAACTCGAAGCGCCGTTGTGCTGTGGGGGTTTTCACAGGCCACTGCCTCATAGGACCGCATACGCAACGATTGGGCGCAGGGTTTAACGACTTTCGTCAGAGATGTGACTCTGAGGACAAGGAGGAATCCGTCCTCCTTCTCATGTGCTAGTGCCCGGCTTTGGCAAAGAGAAGGGCGGCGGCACTTGGTGCACCTTTTCTCCCAAATCAAACCTAACTGTTCCTGGTCAATTTAAAGCGGATAGTGCGGTTCATCAAAGGAAGCAGGTGGTCTCTTGAGTCAATCAATTATTTTGGTATCAAAACGAGGCTCTTTTGTGCCTAGGTGTGTCTGTCGGCAAAAAAAAGTTTATGAAGGCAAGATGATATCTCAACAAAAATATTTCATAAACAGCACAAAAAGTTCGAAAAGGAAGATATGCAAACAGAATTATTTGGTGAAGGTTGTTAGGAAAACAAGTACGAACCATCACATAAGGATGAAAAACTCGCGTCCAATAATTCCTTGTTATCAGTAATGGTTGTAATTTTGAAAAAACTAATCAATTTTCCAGCGATGTTGTCAGGAGTGAGTTCAGTGCAGTCAAGAAGGGCTAGTGCTAATCTAAGTTTTTATACGATGTACTTCTCGACAGCAACAATACTTCTCATATAGAAGCCTAGTTACAACGACTTTTAGAGGAGTAGTACCACCAATCAAAGTTCTTCCTGAACGTATCTGGCTGCAGGCTGCAAAATTAGGCCTGAAAGTAAAGGTTGAATCACAGGCTGTAACAGGCTCGGCACTTGCTGCTGTTCATCAAATGTTTAGTGCATACTATTCAGTGATGAAAAGGATTACCCAAATTGCCCAGATAAGGCGTAGTAGTAGCCTAGATATACCTTTATTGTGCATAAAAGTGCGTCGATAACCACCATCTCTGTTTGAAAAACATTATAATGGTTCGAAAGAGAAAAGGACAGTCTCAGATTCATCTCATTCCAGTATATAATTCTGTCGACTTTATTGTTAAACTTCGAGCCATTGGTATACACATGAATAGGGCCATTCTCATAACCCACCCTACCTAGTAGTACCGGCTTCACCATGGCGGTATAAAGCCATGCAACAATACAAGACTTTAAGCTCCCAACGCACTCCTATGTCTCTTTTGCAGCAGTAAGGTGCATCAAAACCCTTCCGTGCCCTTTCTGCCATATCATCGTTCCATGGTAGTTTTGAGCCAAGGATTAGGTTAATGAGGTTAATCAGATTAATGGAACTTTATTATGTTTCGGTAAGTCGAATCGAAGAGCTTTGTACTTTCTTGCAAATAATATCAGCTCCATTTTACTAGGATTTATATTCATATCACATTCTCTGCTTCAACGTTTAAATTATATCAAGAGAGTAATTTAGCCTCTCCAAAACCGAAGGTAAATATTTTCCTCTCACTGACTATGGCTATGTTGTACACAAAGGCAACTTGATGTGACCTTAACTGAACTTAACAGCAACTTGATGTGACCTTTGTTCATAGAGGCTCCAGGCTATCTTGCGATCGCAAAGGCTGTTTTACAGTCCAGACTTTTCTAGCGCCCTCAAGACATTTTTCCTAATGGCTATTTTGACTAACGGCATTGGTTTAACTGTGGAGAAAAGGCAAGCACGTGATAGGGATAATACCATGATGCAAAGGTTCATTCAATCCAGAAGTGGAATCTGATGAGGTTATGGTTACGAAATGAAACCAAAATCTTAGAATTCTTTTACTAACAGCAAAAAGAACAAATACTAAGAGCCTAATGAAACGTATAGGAAAGAACTATGTGTGCGTCGGCTAATAATGGTCCCTCTTTCACTAGTAGGTCGACAGCTCTTTATTGATGTCACAACTTCATCAGCCGAAGTCAAAGTCTTTATGTGTAAGGAAAGATGCTGAAATATTGATGCATCTAAGTCTTTTGCTCCAGTACAACTCCCTTTGTTTCAAGGAAAGAGGGGTGAAACTTAAAGCAGCGATTGTCCATCGATTTGGATTAGACATTAATATATTTGTGACGAGTTAAAATAGTATAGTCCAAAGATTGACGGAAAATAGTGTACAGTAATAATTATGTTCCTTAATTACATTTATCTACTTCTAATGCAGCTAAGCCAACAAAAAATTTCTTTTGAAGGCCTTATTATAAAAAAGAGCTTGTATATTCGAAAGAGAAGAGTACTGGGCGCTAACGTGTCTGGTCTTTATTTCAAATCTAACCACGAACCCAAACCATGCTTTGAGTTGGTACCTGAGTCAAATCTTAAACAATGTAACCCGAAAAGTGTTGTTATGGGACTATATACTTTATTAGTCACAAAACTAAGATATTTCCTCTAAATAATATGAAAAAGGGGAATAATATGTAAAAATAATATGTTGCGATTAGCATACGTCGCTTTTCATAATGGCCAAGTCGAGAATAAAAGTCTTGACGATCTCTTTTGCCCCACCGGAGGTTTTCAAACTTACTAAATATGTAATTGAAACTTTGGTATGATGGTAGCGTTTTAAGGGCAGACTAGCCGTTTGCACGATTGACCGCATCATATTGAAGATGTTATCTTAAAACTGTGATATCTTCAAAAGTAGCCCTTGTTTAAAACAATCAAAGAAAAGTTATGTCAATTTTTCGACAATCAATGTAAAGTAGAATACTTTTTTTTAAAATTATGGGTACTTTTGAAGATATCATAGTTTTAAGGTGACAATCGCACAAACGACTGATCTGCTCTCACACTTTTTCTTCTCTACCGAAGCATTACTCCATAGTAGACTCAATGTTAAACTTTGAAAATCAATTTCCCGCACATCGTAGCTATATATCACATGAGTTTAGGTCTGTTTCCGTACTTTCAGCAAAGTGCAGCAGTAACAGAATTTTACAGCTTGATTATTTTTGTGGTGGGGGAACATTTGGAAAAGTACAGAAACGCGCTGCTGCAACTTGCTGCAAGTAAGAAGAAGACACTAAAAGTGACAGCTGCGTTGATTTGAATTTCGAAAAACGTTCTTGCGGACCTTAAATCAGCCTTATCTTTGTAGTATGTATTTTGTAGTATGCAAAATAAAAAAAACAATTGTGAGAAACATTGGTGTCATGATCACAGCCCACACACCAGATGAAGCCATCATATGCATTGGAAACACCTTGTGAACATATCCTTTTCCATCTACAAGATTATCATAGCTTGCTCGTGCGCAATTATGAGTTCCATTAATAGATATAACAGGCTATATTAATGGAGCCCATATCAATATTGATCCGCCTGCGAAACAAAATTTATAATTCATCTATATTATTATGCCTGCAAAATAAAAGAACAGCATATTCCCGCCAACAATACATTTCATTTTCAGTTGCAATGACTAACAAGTTCAAAGTACAAATTAGTTTTGTCCTTATTAAAACCTAGCCTCCACCGAAGTCGATCATGTACAAATAAGTGCACACCATGCACTAAATATCCACCATTGGATATTTTGTAATAGCAATAAAAACGTTGTGCGAGAAATATATTCCGTGTTCATTGGAATATTGCACAGAAAAGATTTTTCTTCGCGCGCTCATTTGAATATATATACATTTCAAAGCCTCGCGCCAAGCCCATCGTAGTCGATTTGACAAGCTGCAGCAAAATGCCTCAGCTCAGTTCGGCTGTAATTTTCTTCAACTTGCTGAAAGAGGGGAAGCGATGACGTCAACAAGATTTTATTTGCAGCAAAAGTACGGAAACGACTTGCTGCGAATCTATTATAATATATTATAATAGATTCAAGTACGGAAACAGACCTTTTATCTACCTTTCACTCAAAAAAAAAAAGGCCACGAGTGGAAAACCAATCGTATAAATATTCATAAAGTACGTTTTCCATGTACGACTCTACCTAATTTACTCCTAACTGCATTAACTACACCTCAAGATATAATCTGACTTACGAAATTTCACCGGTTTATCCGGCCATTTTGCAGCCACATCAGGCGCTGGTATTGTTGGTTCATTGGGCTGTGGTCGCGACAATTTCTCAATCACCAAATTCATCGTATTGTCTCTAAAATCAAACTCTTTCACACATATTTCAATGGTCAATTTTTTCAAAATTACCCTTGCGTCGGTTTAACTGTTTCGTAACAGCAATTACAAGCCATATTTGTTGAACTAAACTATATACAATATACTTATGAACAGTACAATGTATTAATCAGCAATTAAATTATGAGGGTGATTAATTTTGAGAGCAAACTGTTAATTTTCCCGATAAATATTAGATAAATGAATCTTTTTTTAAAAGGCAATAAAATATATTGCATTTACGAAAAAAATTAACTTTTAAATGACAAACGAAAAATCTAAATAAAAACTGTCAGCTAAATATTGACTTATGAAATTTTCTAGGGACTGGAAAAATCTAAAGTAAAATATGAAATAGGGTAAAGCTAGAGTTACAATCAATGCAACCAACATTTGTTGCACGTCAAAATGAGTTTGAACCCATGAGAACGTATGAGAGCAGTTACAATGATGCAACACAACTTTGCTCGGCAGCAGAGTTTGCTCATATCTCAAACTTAGCATGGCAACAACATTTTTGAAAATATCCAATTCCACCTGTTCCTATGAGAGTCCGGGAAATGGGAAATGTCATATGCAAATGACAATCAGAATTTGTATTTTTTTGTCTAATTTTCGCTTTGTATTATACTCCGCAGCTTTTAGAGGATAAAATATTCACTGATATCTCTTTCCGAGACTTTAAAAGATCCAAATTATCGAACAGCAATTACTTTAATATAGCCAGTGACAGATGACAGTAAATGTTGTGTTGCATTGATTGTAACTCGTTCCACCAACAAAACTTGGCAGCAAATGTTGGTTGCATTGATTGTAACTCAAGCATAAAGTCGCCGGTAGTCAAGAATTAAGTAGTTATCAGTATTTTAAATTTTAAGCGTGGTAATAATATTATGCTTGAGCTACAATCAATGCAACCAACATTTGCTGCCAAGTTTTGTTGGTGGAACGAGTTACAATCAATGCAACACAACATTTACTGTCATCTGTCACTGGCTATATTAAAGAAATTGCTGTTCGATAAATTGGATCCTTTAAAGTCTCGGAAAGAGATATCAGTGAATATTTTATCCTCTAAAAGCTGCGGAGTATAATGCAAAGCAAAAATGAGACAAAAAAAATACAAATTCTGATTGTCATTTACATATGACAGTTCCGATTTCCCGAACGCTCATAGGAACAGGTGGAATTGGGTATGTTGTTGCCATGCCAAGTTTGAGCTTTGAGCAAATTTTGCTGCGCAACAAAGTTGTGTTGCAACTCGTTTTGTTGTGCAGCAAATGTTGGTTGCATTGATTGTAACTGCAGCTTTATCATGGATCCGTTACGTACTTTTACTTTTTATTTCTACATTTTCTGCGCATAGACGTAAAAATGTATAGTAAAATATTTTCAAAATTCCACATTTATTTTATATATTCCACATTTATTTTATATACCACGTGATTACTTGAGATAAACTCAGGAAAAAATTGTTCCACGTAACACCAATCCACCGTTGACCTACTGATTTCCCCTTATTGAGCTATATTGCCCTTTTAAAAGATTTCAACTTTGAATGTATGAATGCTTTTAACTTTTGAACAACCCTGTGGATTCCATTTTTTTTATATTTTATTTGAAAGCTATTACAATGACCTTTTAAGGGAGACATCATTTGTTATTATTTGCAAATTATTCTTGGTAAAATTAATTATAGTATTTCAAAATTTATAATTTTTCATTAAAATACCAAAGAGTTAGGCCAATCATCTTTGAAATTTATTTCTGCAGAATTAAATTTTATTTATTTTTAACAATGCTCTTTATGTTCACTTTTGTCAGCAATAAACTGCATCCAGCTACTAATAAGAGATTTTCTACAGGAGGTCATTATGTGTGTTCAAGGAGATGAACAATTTCATCATGTGAGTAGCCGTACAGAAGAAAATTTTTTGAACTACAGTGGGTAAAAAAAGTTTAGGCACAAACTCTTAGTAAGAACAAAAAAAATTATTTTTAATGCGTCTTTAATAATAAATGATGGTGTTTTTGCATTTAATGAAAAGTTTTGCATGTTTACTTTAAGAACAATATCGAAGGAAGCAATTTTCACAACATTAACGTAAAATTTTTCACTGAAGTACCAAAATAGCGCAAAAAAAAAGTTAATGCAAAGCGCAATTTTCGTCTGAAATTATTTCAATTGTTTTACAGTGATCAATTTCAAAAAAATTAACTTACATAGCCCTAATACTTGGTAGATCTTCCACGCATTTTTATCACTTCTCGTAGTCGTTTCGGCATCGTTTACACTAATTTTTTGCAAAAAGTGGGTGAAATTTTGGTGCATTCATCAATAATGACATCTTGGAGCCCTTTGTTATACTTTACCTTTCGCAATGCAACTCTGGTTTTGATATGATGCCATAAATGCGCGATCGGATTTAACTCTGTATTAGGCACTTGCCGAACATATCGTCGCCCATTAGATCCAAAAACATTAATTTTCACTTCATCAACAAAAATTATAGACTTCCAGAACAACTTTTAATATTTTACGTACTCTTAAGCAAAACGTAATTTAACAATTTCATATTTTTTTACTAATATAAGTTTACTTCGGCACATTCTGCCCTTAAAACTAGCTTTCTTTAGTACATTTCGAACAGTTTCAGTAGAAACTTTCTTTTCAACTCGGTTGTTCTCCTTAATTCGTAAAACGGGGGCACTTAATTTAGGGTTTTTCCTAATTTTTTTGATAATCCACTTTTTCACGCTCAGATAAAGTTTTAGGCCTTTCTGATTTATATTCTGTATATTTTTATTTCTCCATTAGTATTCCAATCTTGGAATACGCCATTCATGCTTTCCAACATCGCAAAATACATTCACGGATTTCTGCACGACCCGATTTCCTTTTCACACTCATTTTTAACAACAACCTCAATAAAATTACTTTTAAAAAACACTTTTCAAGCTGGACTGAATAGAAATATCATATTTTCATGATTTTAAGGGGACATTCGCCTTTGAAATTTTCAAAAAATCGATTTTGAGATTTTTACATATTTCGATTCTATATACGTTCAAAAGTTGTCTCCTAAAATTTCATCAAGAAATTTCTAATAGAAAAAAAGTTACAGCCAAGGTAAAAAAAAGTTTTCGACCTTTTATTCAATAAAATTATGGTGAAAAAAACTTTAAACGCGTTTCCCTCGAAAGTACCTTTTTCAAACTGGTAGGACATTTTTCTCGGAATCTACTCGACCGATTTTAAAAAACCAAAGAGCATTCGATTACTTATTGAAAATAGTAAGCAATAAGCCTCTAAAAGTTTAAAAAATACTCCCCTCTTTTTTTACGGGGATGACTCACCCCCAAAAAATGCCGTTTTTTCGCATTTTTCATAAATATACATACAAAAACTTCAAAATATGAAAAAGTATGAGTTTTAGAGGCTTATTGTATAGTTTTGAGTCTCAAGAATAGAATCCATTTGGAATTTTTCAAAAATCTGTTACAGGAGATCCACAATATGTCCTACCGTTTGAAAAGTAACTTTTGGATAACGCCCTCTACAGCAGCCAAGGGAAACTAAAAATGAAAAAAAATTTTTGTTATATTCTTTAGAGACTGTTTGACAATGTCCAAAAGAAATTTTGTCAATAAATATAATAGTTTTTTCATAATAAAATTTTTAAAAAGTGTTTTTTTTTCAATTTCAAAGGCGAATGTCCCCTTAAGTACATTTCACGATGTTTTTTGTGTAGGAATTACAAATAATGTCAGATAAAACTGCGCTGTAACTTATCTTTTTTTGCGCTATTTTGGTCCTTCAGTGCAAAGTTTTACGTTAATGTTGTGAAATTTGTTTTGTTTCCAGTTTTTTCGATATTGTTCTCAAAGTAAAAATAAAAAACTTTTAATTAAATGCAAAACCACCATCATTTTTGGTTAAAGCAGCATTAAAAATTAACTTTTTATTCTTACTGCGAGTTTGTGCCTTAATTTTTTTTACCCACTGTGTGTCACAATATCCAAAATATATTAAATATTTAGTCTCCTTAAATAATGACATCGTGTAGAAAATCTACTGATAGAAGCGATATGCAGTTTTTTGTGGACAAAAGTGAACATAAAGAGAAATGTTAAAAATAAATAAAATTGCATTGTGCATCTTTAAAGGGCTATTACTGTTTGAACATTTTCTGTGTCAGCTCACTTCAAGGAATCACCTGGTATACCCCAAGGCATCTTGATCTGCATCGCACTGTATCTTTATAGATGCATTTGTTTTTGACGACGATGAATTCTGAGTGAAAAATGGCTCAACTCATAGAGGTATATAACATTTTATTTTGGTCATGTAAACACCTAATTACACTAAACAACGCTACACTAATAAGCTTATAAAAGCACTAACAAATGTACTTACCTGTAGAAAGATATTTCGGGCGGGCGAAAATGCGTATTTTTTTACAGAGCTACACTTTGCAATTCGTAGAATCTTTCCCACTAGATATTTGTATGTTATTTCCACTTTCACCACTTTTTAACACTTTCAACACTAATCACTACTCGCGCCTGTAACTTTATTTTGAGAAAACCCCGATCGTTTTTTTTTATTCACAAAAATATAACTCACGTCCTTGCAAATTGGATCAATCGATCTATTGGCGGCACTAAACTGACAGCTTCCAGAAAGGTCGAAGGGAGAAGAAGTTGACAAAAGTAAATTCTCGAGACACACACCTAAATGCGTTTACAGAGATATCTCATATCTCGATGTCCAGATTTATAAGCCTCAGCTCAAAAAAAGAGTTTTTAGAAGGCGGGTGAGGAGAAACCGTTAACCAAATCGTGTTTTGTTTCTGCACAAATGTATAATTTGAAAAAATTCAAGCAAAGTTCCTAAGAAATTGAAATTGCACTAAAAATTTAGAAACTGTGATCAGCAACGATCATCACTGCTACTCAAAGTGCTAAAGGGATAACGAGACGCTGACGTCTCGTCTCTGTAAATCTCTCTGTAAAATTTCATCTGTAAATCTCTGAAGATTTACAGATGAAAAAGGAAACGCTTCCGGAAAATGCCCGATAACAGCACCTTAGGGACACCAAGGCTTCGAGTAGGATAGACATCAGACATTTCAAACACAAAATAAAAGAAAATCACCAGCAGAGCACATTTACACACCCGTTCTCGACACAAAAGCGCGAAAAATAAGGAAGTTGCTGAACAGAACAAATGATCAACATTTAGTCTGAGTTTACATATGTGAAATATACACAGCTTGGTAGCAGTGTGTTGTTCCCCTTCTACAATTGTAGTAGATCTGCTATTTTTTCAAACTAAGCAAAATCCGTTACGAGTATCTTTGATTTTGCTAACTTTCAAAATTATATTATTTTGTTTTAGATAACTTATTTTCGGAACGAAAATTGGAAGAATGAATTAAATATATGTATTTGATGTATGTGTTTTTGGATTTTTGCACTAAAGACAAAAATATTCACCCATTCTCTACTTGTTTCACTGAAAGTTTTCAAATCCACTGCGACACTCCTAAATTTGCGACTTGTTTTGTATAAATTTGCTATTAAATATTTCTAAAGAGGGAACAGCACTGTTCGGTATATCTCTCGGGAACAACACTGTTTGGTAAATCTTTCGTGTTTAACATATATAAATCCAGCCTCAGCCAATCAGATTGATGGACTTCTGCACAAGAGTTGCCGGAGATGAAGAAAATCCACCTCAAGCGAATGTGCCGCGGATCATGATCCATGTATGTAAATGCACTGTTATCTTAGTTATTTATCTTAATGGTTATTTAATAGTTATTTATCTTAGTTATTTGTATTATCAAATGGAATGAAATCAGCTCTTTTCGATGATTATATTAACTAAAAATTTCCGCATAAGTAAATAAATTCCACACTTGCACTATATTTGAACTATTAGCTCATACTGGATCATATTGTGACTGCCGAAAACATATGCAAGAATCTAAGCTTCGAAGTGTCTCTACGAAACTTCAAAACACATTTCTTTACCTTATTTGAAATAATCAGGCGTCCTCAATACTAAACTAATACAAGCTAGTAATTTATTTCCGTACAAAAGTATTTACAGACTAATTTTTCCATGAACCTATTTCATTTAAGATTGAAAATATCTAAAATATGCTTTATTTTTTTAGCTTTACTTTTTGAATTCTTTCAATTGCTTCGAAAATCCACTATTTGGTTGAACGCATGGTCTCCGTGATTTGACAAGTCCGTATGCCTGATCGAACGACATGTTCATGGCTACCATCAAATAATAAATTACTACACTAGCTGATCGTGATACACCTGCATTGCAATGAACAAGAACTTTTCCTTCAACGCTCAAAGCATTCGATATGAATTCATTGGACATTTCGCATACCGATTTTAAATTGGTTTCCGGCAAATCCAAACAGGGGATAAATTTACAGGCCACAACGGAAGATAATCCAACATTTGGCGTTTCGATCCCAACGCTTAGGATATGCGTGATTCCCAACTGTTCAATGTTCTTCACATCCACTGCGTCTTGCGACCCAAGAAATAGCTTATCATTAATTATGCAAGCAGGAATAGTATCGGGCTTCGTATCAACCACAAAACCATGCGACTTTTCGTCGATCACTTTGATGGTGTCTTTGCATTCGATAGTTTTACTTCCATCGGCGTATGTTACTTGCGTTTCGGTTGCTTTCAGTTTAAGTTTGTTTTTCTTAATCTCTTCCAAAAAGCTCATGATGGAGAACTAACAGATTTTTTTTTGTACACAAACATTAGTTGTTGCTTTCGGTGCTCGACACAGTCTCGCTTTCTGATTCAAATTTCAAATCATTTTCGTCGTAATGCACTTTACATAAATACAAAGCGAAAGCTGGAGCTACTAATACTCTAGAATCCCAGGAATGCTTTGAAGGAATAGTCAGCATTTCGTACACGTCTCTTTTGGATATTCTTCCGGTCGCAGCACTTATTAAGCATCCGACCATTCGTCGAATCTATTGAGAATATGAAAATTATAAATAGGATAACAGAAGGAGAAATAGTTTTTACTTACTTGATTATGCACAAACGATCTCGCCTTGATCTCAATATCCCAGTAATTATAATTCTTTTCAGCTGTTTCTGCAACAAATGTATTTACACATGGTCGTCCTGGTCTAACTTCCAGACTGTCGATAGCACGCAAAGAGAATCTCGGGCGGTTCTGTAACAGTTATACAACAGGAATTTGCTTATAGTTATTCTTGATTCGTATACTTGTTTGATGTTTCGTTTGTTCGAGTTCATAAACGTCCGAAAATCATGTACACCAACAAACATTTGGGCAGCATTTTCGAATACCTCTAAATCGAATTTGTCATTACTGAAATTAAATTAAATGACTCTTTGAACAAACAAATAATTGTTTTGTAAATCTACTCACTGAAGGAAACAACACCGATCATATTCCTCGATCGGAATGAATGATAGGTATCCGTGTCCTCTATCTTGATTTTTATTGGAAAATTCTTCTTTTGCTACAGCTAATCGATACAAGTAAGTTCGTCCTTGGGCATTATATCGACAGTGAAATGAATAAGGAACATGAATCGTGTTTTTAACTCTTATTTGCAGAGAGTTTTTACTAAAATGCCTATTCAATACAGATGTGATCGATGTGGTCGGGTAGACGCCACCATCGGGTTTCACAAGATCAACGTGAACTGAATTTTCGAGAGCATGAACACCGGCATCTGTCCTAGGACGGATATGGAGAGAGTATTCAATATTAAATTCCACTCAAATCAAGTACAGTCAAATATTGCTCGACTAAACTTAGGTTAATGAGATATTAGTATGTTGCCAATATTCCCTTTAGTGACTATAAATAAGCATATCGGCATACCGACTAGATAAAACGACTTCAATTTCGTTGACGGGTCTCAACTTCTGAAGACCTATTTCCAGTAAACCTTGTATTGTTCCCCTGTCAATAAATTTTCTTTCTGCTTTATTAATAGTTTTTTGCATTCCTCTGCAAGAGATAATCATTTAAATTACACCATTTACCGATAATTTGATTCATAATTTACCTGAATGCCGTACCAATATACGAAATCTTCAATAAGTATCTATTCATAGCACAGATAGTCCGATTGGAACTTTATAACAACAAAACTAATTACAAGCACATGTGATTTGAAATGTCAGCTGGTAGTCTGGACCAAAACCAAATAGGCTTAGTACATCTGATAAGAAATCCTAGAGATTTTCAAAAATCTCGAAAATTTTATCGCTCTACAGCCAAAAATTTTTCGATTTTTTTGCCTGAACAATGTTCAATCATCTCAAAACTAACAAGATGCTATGGCCAAGACGATTTTTCTCAAATTTTAAAACCGTTTTTTTTTCTCATCTTTTTAGTACTAATTCTAAACATTCTTATGGCGTTACTTTTTCAAATATTTACGAATGGCGGGAAATTTGTGCATTTACTGTATGTCACTGTCAACGTAAGTTTGGAGTCTGTTCCGCGCCGCCAGTAATTTGTACGGCTGTTCCTCTTTTTGTTTGATCTATCCAATAACTTTTCTATCCAAATCCAATCTTCCAACAAACCATCAAGCCCCGGTAACATCTCAAAGTAACACATTAATAAGTGAAAGTAGAAGAAATAACAGAAGAAAGGCGACAATCCACCTCGGAGTTCGCATCATCATGGCTAAAGTTCACATAACAAATGTGGTTGTTCTCGACAATCCGAGCAGTTTCTTGAATCCGTTTCAATTTGAGCTCACTTTCGAATGTATAGAGGAGTTAAAAGAGGATCTAGAATGGAAAATGATCTACGTTGGCTCGGCTGAGTCTGAAGAATACGATCAAGTATTGGACACAATCTATGTGGGGCCGGTTCCGGAAGGTCGGCATATTTTCGTCTTTCAAGCAGATCCTCCAGATGTCACACGGATTCCCGAGCAAGATGTTGTCGGCGTCACTATAGTCCTGCTTATCTGCTCGTACCGGGGCCAGGAATTCGTCCGCGTGGGCTACTTCATTAATAACGAATACACCGATCCCGAGCTTCGTGAAAATCCGCCACCGAAACCGATTTTCGAAAAGCTCACCAGAAATATTCTTGCCTCGAAACCGAGAGTGACTAGGTTTAAAATAAACTGGGATGATACTCCACAGAACGGAGTTGGGGGTTCGAGCGGAATAGGAGAAGAATCGACGCAATTTTTTCAAGGCTCAGGTGATCCGGCTGCTTCGATGGATTCCGATGTGATGGCTTGTGGCAGCAGTGATATGAATGGTGATGAAAACAGCATGGCATTGCCAACCGACGATAGGATTAACGAAAACTCGAACTCATTGGCGATGGAGTGTTAGTGAACTAAACTGTACAGAACACGTCGTTTAACATGTTTCACGTCAAGTAAGAAATATTATTTTTTTTCGTTCTTATTGGATGTTCTTTTTCGTATTGATACATATGTTATTGAATCTAAAATATAATTTAAAATGTCGCTTTCAATCCAATTGGATGTAGCTATAAGAAACTGCTGGTTAACAGCTGAAATATAGATTTTTTTCATGTAAGATAAAATATAAAATATGTTTTATTGATGTTGAATTTACCAAAGTTTCCTGTGAAAAAACAAGGCTTATAAAGGCTAGCACACACTAGACACATTTTCATACTTGATTTCGAATATAATTGCATGGATTTTCGCCCGTATTCACATCGAACAGTTATTAATAATATGGAGAGTTATAAGCATTCCTTTCGCATTCACACAGTCATACAAATTAAAAATCGCCCCTATTTCATATCCTGCTTTACTGCGTCAAAACAATTAATACAATAACATTTTCTTAACAAAAAGTGTTGTTTTGTTCTTTCACAGCATTTATCTCTTAGTTCAGGTTAGAACAATAAGTCTCTTCTGAGGGTATCAACACAAAATTGACAAAACCAATATTCAATTACCCAAAAATTGAGACAAAATGAATTTTGCACATCAATAATACGGAATTTAAAATACCGTTTTATTGCTGCCGCCCATTCTCATTCGTATTAGAATCATTCCAACAACAAGAGTCAAAGACTACAGTATAAATATGTATGCAGATGTATAAAATAAGCAAAATTTAGGCCAATTACATAAAATAGTGAGCTATGGGTGGTAAAGGCTAAGAAATTACGAGAAGGGAAGTCAATTTAATTAGTCGATTTATTTAAAGGCTGCATTTGACGGTCAAGCGTATCATTGATATATATTGTGGCAGGAGAGATTTAAAGAGCTAACTATGATCCAATTACAAAAACTATCAACTATAAAAGCACATGCTATGCAAGATAAATAACGGGAGCCGAAAAATTAAAACTTCCAAAATTGTAGAAGTGGCTGAAAAAAATGAACTAGAAATTTCCTAACATACTGATAGAAATGTGCTCCGCCGTGGCGTTTTCAGTTATCAAAACTCAAGAAGAAAATATTAAATAAGCTAAAATAAATACAGTGGCTCAATAAAGAAGTCGGACACATACCTACTTATATTTCAAAAGGTTAGGCCGATGTTCACGTACGCATCGGTGGTGTGGTGGGCTATCGTGAGGCTATTGTATGCTCGGAAAAAGTTAGCCACGCTGCAAAGGACTGTGTGCCTGGGTATCTGTGGTGCCATGAGCACTACTCCGGGTGCGGCCCTTGATGCGCTTCTCAAGCGTAGGGCTAAAGGAAAGCTACGATCGTTAATCAAAGAATTCTCAATTAAATCTCGGGAAGCATATGAGCTTTACGTGACTTTAATGGGTAACAAAATTGTAAATGACCCGAGAAAGTTTTTTGATTTCGTTAATACGAAACGAAAAACGACTGGCTATCCCGCTTCTATGTTCAGAGGGATCACTATATCTTCGCTTCCACAGGAAATCTCCAATTTATTTGCAGATCACTTTCAAGATTCGTTCTGTCCTCCTTCGATCCCTACAATAAATTCAACTGTCTGGCCTACCCAAACTTTATCCACACCACTCATTGAGGGAATCATTCTAACAAAAGAGGCAATTGCCAACACTATCAAAGAGCTAAACATTAACAAAGGACCTGGCCCTGATCTAATACCTCCCTGCTTTGTGATACAGTGTATCAATCAATTGATAACCCCTCTGTAAAAAAAAGCGGCGATAAACGATCTATTGACAACTATCGAGGCATCGCAATTCTCTCAGTGATCCCCAAACTCTTCGAAAAGCTCGTCTGCGATCAACTGACTTTCATAATAAGTCCCCTTCTCAACGAACAGCAACATGGGCTTAGAAAAGGCAGGTCAACTACCACGAATCTCATGATCCTGGTTTCGGACGTCCTTTGTGAGATGGAAAAGGGAAACCAGGTTGATGCGATTTATACTGATTTCAGTAAGGCCTTCGACAGAGTCGACCATCAAATTTTGACACAGAAATTACTTAATTTGGGTATATCTGGCTGCCTACTTAACTGGCTTAAATCTTATCTTTGTTACAGAACCCAGATTGTCAAATTCCAAGGAAAATTTTCAAAAACAGTTTTTGCTCTGTCGGGAGTGCCGCAAGGCAGTCATTTGGGCCCTCTTCTCTTTAATATTTTTATTTCGGATCTATCTAGGATTTTATTTGATACTCCACACCTCTTCTACGCTGATGAATTGAAATTGTACCACACTATCAAAACGCAGTCCAATCAAAACTTGTATCTCTCGAACAGTGGTGCCTCCTGAATAACCTAAATCTTAACGTCGAAAAGTGTCGAGTGATAGGTTTCTCCAGGAAAAATAGTGTAATAGCCAATTCATACTGTAGTTGTACTGTAGCTGTTCTACTATATTGATTCACAACTAACTATTATATTTCTATCTAATTTATTAATGACAAAAGATTATATTCACATTTAAATTCAAAATACAAAATTCAAAATTGATCAGCACACGTTTACTCCACGACGGTCGGATCACAAGAGAGAGCTTCCTCTTCTTCTTCTTCGTTGGCGTCCTCTTAATCTTAATAGTAATCTTAATAATATCTTAATAGCAATGAACTTATTAGGGTTGAACATATCTTAGACCTAGGTGTAACCCTAGATACCAAATTGCGCTTTAACTTGCAGATCGACAAAGTCTTGTCGAAAGCGAGCAAACAATTAGGTTTCATTAAGAGGCGCGCTAAAGAGTTCAAAAACATTTGGGTTACTAAGTCTTTATATACGTCACTAGTGCGGCCTCTACTGGAATACGCCTGCATAGTCTGGTGCCCAGCTTTTCAACTACACAGCGACAGGCTCGAATCGGTTCAGAAACAATTTTTGCTTTTTGCCTTGAGGCACCTCTATAATCCAAATGACTTTAGTAATCTTCCCTCTTACGAATACAGACTTGGTCTTTTAAACCTAATGACTCTTTCATCAAGAAGAACCATAATTAGCGCATGCCTAGCCTTTAATATCATTAACGGAACAGTTAGTATAGCAGCTCTCTCTAACCGAATTACTTTCAACAATCAAATAAGACGGACTAGGCATACAACCCTCCTTAAGGAATACCAGCACCTTGCAGTTTATGGGTATAATGAACCCATCAATAGGTGCTGTAGAACATTCAATACTGTAAGTCATCACTACTCTTCAGATATCACCAAATCTATTTTCAAAAATAACTTGACAAAGGCCCTATTAACTTCTTAACCTACATATTTCCCATCCTTATTCGCCTAAATAAACATTAACTTGAAATACTTGCATGTTCTATTTTATGCATATTCTATTGTAATATATATTGTATCATGCCTTGTTTGGCAAACAAATAAATAAAACAATCTGCCTCCTCTCGACATTCAAATTCAGAGTGTGGCGATGAGCTCTGCCCATAGACTAGCTCAGCTTGGCTTATGGGTAGGTGAAGACGATGTGGGGCACTGCTCTATTAGGGGTTCGATGTGTGAGATCTCTCCGATTCTCACTATGCCTTCGGACGCTCGGGTGCCCTTCCTCGACTTCAGAAGAAGGTACGAAGTAATCCTCTTAAGCAGAAGTAACTGGGACGATCCAGATCTGTGTACGAGATATTCTGAGCTCTTCTTCACGGACGGCTCGAGGTCAGATAGTAGATCTGGAGCTGGTGTCTATCTACATTCATCGAATGGCAGGTGGGCTTTCTCTCTTGGAGAGCACGTTTCGGTTTTTCAAGCAGAAATATTTGCTATCCTGAGAGCTGCCTGTTGGGCAATTGAAGAAAGATGGAGGGGAAAGAGCATTGCTATTTGCAGTGACAGTCAAGCTGCACTGATGGCGCTGCGTAGACCCCTGACAAACTCGAAAATTGTCCAAGAGTTCAGAGCACGATTGAACTCTGTCGCCAGATTCAATAGAATGCATCTGCTCTGGGTACCGGGGCACTGTGGTGTTGAGGGGAATGAAATTGCTGACGTCATTGCGAAGCAAGGTTCGAGACTTCCACTACGGGGCCCTGAACCCGCCTTGGGTGTGCCGACCGCATCTGCACGTGCCATTCTTCGAAAGTGGGTAGATGATGCTCACAAAGATAGATGGACGACTGCTGGTGTGGCCAGGCACACGAAGGTCTTCCTTTCAGAGCCCAACCATGTGACTGCGGGATTCTTGCTCAATAAGAACAGGAAAGTTTGCAGGGCCATGGTAGGTATTCTGACTGGACACAACTGCCTAGGAGGACATATGTACCGAATAGGTGTTGTACAGGATGACCTCTGTTCATCCTGTCTAGAAGAGGCTGACTCTGCGGAGCATTTGCTCTGTGAATGCCCAGCGTTTGCGCGCCTCAGATATCAATGTTTCGATAGCCTTTTTTCCCCTATCAGTGATCCTAGACTTTATGAAGTCTGGGAAACTATGGTAGGCAGGGGGAAATGAGTACAATGGGTTCTTTGGCCTGAGTGCTTAGAGGTTCCAATGCGCCTCTCCCCCAACTCACACACACACACACATTTCAAAAGGAAATAAACTGCCCAAGAATGCACTTCAGACAAAAACTAAATATATTTTTTTTAACTGCGTATCATTTATTTATGAAAAATAAAAACATTGAAAACTTAACTCAATTTCATGGTTTTATAAAAACTAAAAAGCAAAAACGTGCGTAAAATTCATACCAAAAAAGAACTCGGACAGGTGGCAGTACTCTTTTTGCTTGTGGGTTGAAAACGGGAATTCCCGGATTTGATGTACTTGATAGCTTTGCGCATTCAACTGAATCAAGTTAAAGGCCTGAATTTGTTATTTGTGTGAAATTGTGAACTTAAAATTGAAAATGGGAAGGCAACGTGGCCAAAGTTCTTTAGAAGTAAGACAAATTGTTATAAAATATTATAAAGAAGGGAAATCGGTCCGTGATATTGCGAATATCGTAAATAGGGCACACTCTACAGTTCATGACATTATTAAACGTTTTAAATCTTCAAAATCAGTGGAAAATAAACAAAAAAGTGGTAGACCTAGAGTACTTTCAAAGTCAGATGAACGATGGATTGTACAGAAAATTTATAAAAACCCGAAATTAAGTGCTCCTAAACTATCCAAACAAGTATCGGAATATCTATAAAAAAATGTAAACCCCGAAACTATAAGGCTAGTTTTGAGAAGAAGAAATTTACACGGGATACTCTCCCGTAAAAAAACCGTTTGTGAGCAAGTGCAATCGAAAAAAGAGACTCAAATTCGCGAACAGCTACAAAAACAAAGACTTTTCGTTTTGGTCTACTGTGTTATTCGCAGATGAAAGTAGATTTAATATATTTCGGTCCGATGGACAATGTTATATGTGGCGAAAACCTAACCAAGAGCGCAATCTACAGTCTACTGTGAAGCATGGAGGTTGCTCAGTGATGGTCTGGGGCTGCATGTCCGCAGCTGGCCCAGGTAATCTTTGTTTAATCAACGGAATTATGGACCAAACAAAGTATTTGAATATTCTAAAAGAAAATTTGGTGCAGAGTGCTAACAAATTGGGAATAAAAGAGAACTTCCAATATTACCAGGATAACGATCCAAAGCACAAAGCGCTCAATGTTCGATTATGGCTGCTGTACAATTGTTTGAGGCAGACTGTGCGATTGCAAAAAGAATCATTCGAACTAACGTAGAAGTGGTTTTATAAGTTTTTAGAAAATATATGTATACAACTCATGACAGCAGAAACTAAACCACTTTGTTACAACTCATTAAAACACCTTATTTTCTAATCGAAAACTTTAATAATATTGCATTTAACAAAATATATGCATAATGAATTGACTTACAGCTTAAATATTTTAAAAATTTTGCAATATTTGCAATACAATTGAATACAAATTGGAAATGAAAATTGCTTTAAATCGCACAATGAATATTTCTATCATAATAATAACTAATCGAAAAAGTGTTACTACAATTCGAACAACACATCATGCCGATATTTTCGATTTACAAAATTACATAAAAAAAATCCCAATCTTTACAAAATACTCTGGAAATACAAAGATTAATTTTTGCTGTTGGGATAAACGAAAATTAATGAAAACTACAGCATACAATGTGGTTATAAGTAATTTCCACGCTATTTTAAAAATTGCGAAATGCACACACTCATAGGCAGTAGGAGCCTAATAAATTCATCATATACAGAAAAATATTTCCTTTTTTGCGTCCACGTGGGATCGCTTTAAATCTAATTGGAGAGGTAAATATACATATTTGAAAGTAATTTTTGCACAGCCATCGGCTTAACAATTTCCTTCTTTTAAATGCCTGTTACATATAGTGACATTACTCATCAATGCGGTTTCTATCTAAATATAGGTTATACAGTTTCTTCAGCTCGACAATTCATTCCCAACAAGAATAGTATCTAAGAATGGTGACGTCGAGATTCTTACAATATCTTGGTTTGTATTTTTCCTCATTCAATTCTTAAGTCTACACGCGAATTAAAGAATGATTTGTTCGTTGTCATCTTCACTATCGCTCGAATCGACTACGTTTCGAAGCGTAAGCGAACGGAAGTCATCTAATGTTTGTGAAAACAAATCGCTATGATCGCTTGTATTAATAATACTCGTCCCTTGCGATGCGTCTAACAGTTCTTCTGCGTCGTCAAGGAGTTCTCGTTGTCCCCGCGAACCATTATTCTGTTCGCCGTTTTCCCTTCGATTCGAATCGTCAGCATGGGCCAAAGTTGAGTCTATAATGTCGCTAGCGATTCGAATGGCAGCATCCGTCGCTGCAATTGGCGAAATAAAGTTATTGGAATTCTGTCGTTCGTATGAAGTGACTGGCTGTGATTCGGATTCAGTCGTATCGGCTTCGTCAACGCTGCCTTCGATACGAAGACCTGCCACACCTTTTTTCGGAATCGAAGACAGATCGCGTTTCACGTGTCGCCTACGTGACGGATCGTTTTGTCTTTGCTGAAGCATAGCTTCGAAATCTACAACATACACATAACCGGCTACGAGTATCGTACAGGACTTTTCGCCCTTTTTATACGCTTCTTCGATGTCTTGACTTGTACGTTCGTCGTATTGCCACCAACCTGAAATGATGAAATATGGAATTATTTGAGGGCTAAAATAAAATTTACTATAGAATAACAATTGGAATCATAAGACATTTCTTGATCTTTTTCGTTTCTATTATGCACTGATATGTTATCAGTACTCTGAACTCTTCATTCTGAAAAATACAAGGCTATGTTTTTAGGTATACGATTTTTATTCGAGCCTCAATATCATGTTTCAATAATAACATAAGCACATCGATAAGAAAATAAGCTACGACTTTTTTATAATTATATCTTTATCAATTAAAAGTTGTTATTTATTTTGCCTGCACTTCGTTATAAATCAAACGTTATAAACTTCACTACTATTCGATTTTATTAATATTCTTAGATTCGCGAAAGATATTTCATTCCAATAAAAGTATTCTAAATCGTATATTCTTTTCTACGAATTTTATTTTGAGGAGATCGAAAATGTTTGAGTTGAGTACACATTCAAATTCGTCGGACTAACGATCGTAGAAAACTTAAACAACATTATATGTAATGCCTTATTACCTATTTTTTATATTAATCATATTTTGTACCATAAATTTTAAATGCCTTTTCAATGTCAAAACTACTTCTACATTATTAAAATTCAGATATTCCTGCAACCCCTTTCCTGGCCACATGATTTTGACATTCACTTCGTCTTATATTTCGTTTTCGTCGAATATCGTTTTTCTGATATTGTGTCATTTCCCTAAAATCTATCGTGTACAATGTGCCACAAATTAGTACATCTACTTTGCTAACATTTTGTGCGAATGCTTCTTCGATCTCTTGAGCTGTTCGACATTCGTATTCCCACCATCCCCCTAAATTTATCATTGTTAAGTTAGAAAAATCTTGACCTGTTTTTTTTACATTTCCCTTACCATTTCTGCCTTCGTAGTACCACTGATAGCCATCTTCTGTTGTTTTTATTTTCGATACACCGTGCACCAACTGCGGATGGTCTAAAAACTCTGGTGGAATTTCACGACGACACATGGCACATCGACGATTTTTGTAAGCAACCCCCTGGAATGGGAAAGTTTTTATAAAGATCGATAAAATACTGGCGTGTAATAATAAAGTGATAAATGATAAATGATACTCTAATTATATACTCTAACTCTAATTTGTAAAAAAAAAATCAAATGAAATTTATTTTTACATTCAAATTACCTGACTTTTATTGTGCTAAATAATTTTCGCTCTATATTAAACTACTGACTTAATCTTAGGCAGTAGACGCACAGATTAGGCAGCAGTCAAACAGATAGGAGCGACTGCCTTAATAATGAATGCAAACTAGCTACTTGCCGGTCTTCCGAATGTTACATAACCGAGCAATACATGAATTTGATAGAACGGGATATTTGCGGGATAAGAATTTACTGAATCAATGAAACTAAGGTCGCTTTTGTTGCTGATATTAATCAGCGTAACGTACCTGGCTATAATCTAGTATCTCGCTTCAAAAAGGCATTGCAATTTACGTTCGTAATGATGTGCCACTCAATTTACTCCTCCTAATCCAGAGTCAATTATCTACTCCTCAAAGAAAATCATCTACTTTTGCTTTTTATATCTAATGCTGATACTTAGTCCAGGGAAGTTTAACATGTAGCTTCGAAAAAATTAGGGGAAAGTTGGATTTTGGTGTGAACCTTAGTACTGGCGTGCTGAACAAAATGTCAAAAGACCCCATCGATCCGAGTGCTGCGTTACGTTTTATACGGGGTCAAAGATCACCAAAAGTGACCTTTCCTAAATATCTCAGTAACGGTCACGTCTTCAGAAGAACAATGTCTGACGAATTTGTAGCTTAGAAAATTTCCCACAAAAAAGATTTTATAACTTTTTCTTGATCTAAACTTCTCTAACTAATAGTATCGACTTTCTCAACGGCATGTTTATATTATCCGATTTTGATTAAGACTTGGAATATTTGTGAGTTTGTTTTTCTATGTTTAAGAGGCCCGTAAAAAAACATGTAAACAAACTTACCTACCAAACTCCAGGAAAATGTTTTTTCTGGGAAATTTTCTAAGCTACAAATTCGTAGACATTGTTTTCCTGAAGACGTGACCGAAATATTTAAGAAAGGTCACTTTTGGTGAACTTTGACCCCGTATAAAACGTAACGCAGCACTCGGATCGATGGGGACTTTTGACATTTTGTTCAGCACGCCATTTTCAAGGTTCACACCAAAATTCAGCTTTCCCCTCATTTTTCCGACGTTTCGCCTTTTTATGTCGAATTTCACTGGTTTCTTCGATGCACTGTCGTCTCTCATTGACATACTAACTGTTTTTCCTTTGATTTCATTGCTAGTCTCTCCCCAGTCGTAACTAGCTCCGTAGAGGTTGAATTGCTTTTGTCCTCACTTGACTCTAACTGTTCCACGGGCCCGGATGGTATTCCCAATTTTTTCGTAAAAATTCTTGCGTCTTCCCTTTCTGTCCCTTTAGCCATCTTATTCAATGTCAGTCTTTGTGCTGGTAAATGTCCGTCTTCTTGAAAGCTCTCTAACATTCTTCCCATTTTCAAATCGGGTGATAGGAACCTTGTTTCTAACTATCGCCCCATCTTCATTCTTACTTTCCTTTCCAAAATTTTAGAACGCCTCATTTTCAATCGTATCTATGATACCCTCTACTGTGTCTTTGCAGCGCAACAACATGGCTTTGTAAAAGGCTGCTGCACATCTACAAGCCTTGTTGAGCTTACTCATGTAATCGCTTCTGCAATTTACAGTAACAATCAAGTTGATGTCATTTATACTGATTTTGCCAAAGCTTTTGACACTGTTAATCATATGCTGCTTCTTGTCAAACTGAAGCATTATGGCATTCATGAACCTCTGCTAACTGATCGCACTTGTGTCGTCTCCCTCTTTAGCTTGTCGTCCTCACCTTTCTCCCCTTCTCCTGCTGTTCCTCAAGGTTCCATCTTAGGACCTCTTTGGTTCAATCTATTTATCAATGACCTTCCCACTGTTTTTAAGTCTTCTATATGCAGATGACTTAAAAATCTTCCGAGTCATCAAAAATACTGCTGACTCTCTGCTTCTTCAAGATGATTTGTATGCTCTCTGTGGTTGGTGTAACTTGAACTGTTTGTCCCTTCATGTTTCCAAGTGTTTTTCTATGTCTTTCTCCCATAAGCTTCACACTCATGTCTTTCCTTATGCTATTGATTGCACTATCCTCTCTTGTGTCGATCATTTCTCAGATCTTGGGGTCACATTTGATTGCAAACTGAAATTCGACGTTCATTCTAGAAAAGCTTCTCGGATTGCTGGCTTCGTGATTCGTTCCTGCCACACACAATTCATTTAGTATTTCTACTTGTGTCCACCTGTTTATTACCCTAGTCTGCCCTGCAGTCAAGTGTGGTGTCCTCGTTTCAAATACCTTTCTGACACTGTTGAATCAGTTCAGCGCAATTAGGTTCCGAGAATATGCGACGTAAGTCGAAAACGACGTAAGTCGAAAACGACGTAACTCGAGGGTAGAAGGAACCCCAGGCGATAAATGTGTAAACTTTCTTTTTTTGAATATGAATGTATTTATATTTTAAGTTTGTACATAATTCATTTTTTTTAAAGAAAATCATGGGTTTTCGTCCACATAAGTTTTATACTTACACCCTTCATCGATTATACATGACTACACGTTAAATTGCAAATAGAAATGAAGGCAACAAGTAGAAACCGGAGTACGTATTTATAAAACTTACGAAGAAGAAGTTAGATAGCTTTAAATATGTACAAATATGTACATATTTGACATAAAGCACTAAAAAGCAACACATTAATTGTTATCATCTTTAGAATGAATAGCCTCTATTTCTACTGTTTGTTGGTTGACTGGTTTACTGGCGAAGAAGTTCGAAATTCGCGTTTGGGGCAAAGTTTGTTTTCTTTTTTCTTCGACCAACTACTTTGTCATCGTTGACAGAAGTGAAGACTTCGTTTGAAATTTCTGCACTTCTTGATTTGTCGGGATCATTTTCTTTGAAGATTTTTGTATATATGATTAGTAATGCTTTATGAGAAAGATTATTTGCTTCCAAATATTTCTTTATTGTCGGACAGAAACGTTGATCAAACCAATCACGAAATATATTAGAAGTAACCCAGGCCTTTTTGGTGCACCTCCAAATAACCGGTCGATTTTCCTTGCATACATTTTTGAAAGCCCTTGGATTCTCTGATTGATAAACAGCAGGAGGTTTCAGTTTCAAATCACCTGATGCATTCCCTCCAAGAAGCAAAGTAATCCTGGATTTTTCTGCCTTAAAGCCAGGAGCTCTTCTTTCTTTAATCGAAAAAAATGCTCTTGAGGGCAAGCGTTTCCAATACAGGCCTGTTTCGACAACATTAAACACCTGCTGTCGAATAATATCCTCTATTTTCAATAATATCATGTAAAGTGTTTGGAAAGATTTTCGCTGCGTCATAGTCCGCACTATCCGCTTTACCTGTTACTTTTACATTATAGATTTTACTTCTTTTCTTGAAGTTGTCAAGCCATCCATTGTTGGCAACGAAAGTATCTCCTCGATTCAAGTTTGCTGGTTCGAATAAGCTTGTTTCCTTCGCCTTAATAGTTAACGTGCTCACCGGCATATTTTGATGGTTCAGGCCTTTGATCCAAATAATCAACATTTTTCCCAATGCAAACGCCAAATACGAAAACTTTCCTTCGAAAATCGCGCTCACACAATTATGGGAATTTCCTTTTACCAGAGGAACAGTTTTCATATGAACAAACATCTATTCTATGAAAACGGCGACGTAAGTCAAGGGACGGACGACGTAATTTCAAGGGTTTGGTCTCAAAGTAATGAACGACTATAGTCGAAAAAACGTATAACAAGGGAGACGTAAGTCAAGGGATTACTGTAGTCTGCCGTATTTACCCTATAGTGAACGTCTATCTCTTCTTAACATTCCTCTTCTTGAGCAGCGCAGAGTTTACTTGGATGAGAGTTATCTTTTCAAAATCTGTCACGGCTACCTATTTTCCTCATTAGCATTTTTGTTCATTGAGCGGGAATCCGTAAGGCCAATCAGGTCCTCCATTCTATTTGAAGTGCCGTATGCTCGCACTGACAACTTTCTTCAACTCTCCCGTTTTGCGACTCTTACGCACTCACAATAGTCTTCAACTTGGTCCTCTTCCACAATCTATTGCCATTTTCAAGAATATGGTTCGAAGCAAAATTTTTGATTCTAATTAATTACTTTTATTTTCTATTCTTGTTTATAATGGATTCTTTCTTTTCTTTTTTACTCTACTTAATTTTACTTTATTATTTAATACTTAAAGAATTTCTTGTATTTTTTATATTTATCTATTCTTATTTCATTCTTGTAATTTTTTTTTCATTGTATCCAATCTGTAATTGGGCAGTTTGCCTGTTGTATTGAATACGCACCAAATAAATAAGTAAATAAATTATCCTTGGATGCGATTTCAATGTGCCCAGTGCCAACGTCCAATGTGCTTCCACCACAAACCCGGCGAGCAGGCATGTTGAGCTTTTTAACGAGTCATTCAATTTCGAGCAGTTAGTGGATTGCCCGACAAGAACTCCCAGCGTGTCTGGACATAATACAAATCTACTAGGTATATTTTTAACCTCTCACTCTGATAAATATTCGATTTGTTTCTGCACCCCTTGGTAACTCAGCCCACAATTTAATCTCGCCCCAAACAAACACCCAAACAACAGGCCATTCATAGTTAAACACTAGTTTACAAATCATGCAATATATGAAAATCCACAATCCGAAGAGTTAAATTCCAGTTTGACCAAAACATTAAGCTGCAAGCCCTTACAAGCCAGAAAAACTTCTGATCACTTAAAAGGACCAAAAACGACCTTCTGTGAAAAGGACCAAAAATGACTCATTCGATTCTTTCGTGTCACGTATTTACTAAGTAACTACTTGTACTAAGTAATAATACTAACGTATTTACTAAGTCACTGGATAAAATTAACCTTTTTGTTGATATTTTTGCTGCTAGCTCCTACTTATCCCGCTCATCGTTGAATTCTCTTAGCCCTCCAATGTGCGCTTAGAAACAAGGGACTATATTTTGGGCGCAAGTGGGGTATTTAAAATACTCGCTAAAGTTGGTGTTTCCAAAACTGCCGGGTCTAATGGTATTTCACCTCTCCGCACAAACTATTTTACATGTCTTCTCAACTGGAATATACCCTGCCCTATGGAAGCTTGGCAGTTTTCAGTCCATTCAGGCCTGTTATCCCTCTAAATACCGATCAATTGCACTCGTTTCCATTCCGTCTAAGGTATTGCTGAACTCTCTTGTGGAGTGGGTCCAGGAGGCTTCTTGCACTGTGAGCTCCTGGGTCTATTGTGCCTCCACTGCGTTATTTATGTCTTATAGGATGCCCAGGCTTTTTATGAACCTCCATATGTTCCTTGACGAGGCATTTGCTATGTCCCTTGTTGAGGGAAGATCGTAACTAAAGAGATCTTCGTCTCGCTAGCGCTGGACAGTGTGTGAGATTTTCTACACACTCTGTTGTTTCCCCACAGTATCTACAGTAGTCGTCTCGCTCCTCGCCTATTCTGTTGATATACTTTTTTCAAGGAAGGTGGCCTGTCAATGTTTCACATATGGTTCTTATGCCACTTTCGCAGAAAGCCATTGCTTCTTTTGCTCTTTTGTTATCGAAGTCAAAGAATTTTTTTGAGAATTTAAAGCACTCAAGATTAAGCCAGTAGATTTGAATCTTTTTCTTGCTGCATGTTTCAATTTGCGCGTCCTTATCTCTCTTTGTAAAGCCTTAGTACGGAGAAGGACCTGTGAAGATCATTCTTGTTCCTTCTTTGGTATCAGCTTCCTCGTTTTCTTGGTGCCCCTGATGAACTTGGATCCATATCAACTCGAAGCTGTTCTTTGCGTCTATTTTATTTAGAGCCTCTCTCACCTCTAAGTGTATATTTGAATTTATGTGATCGCGATTGATAGCCTTGAGAACTGCTTGACTATCCGATAGGATCTTAATTCTTCCCCTTTTAGTGTTCCTATCTTTATTATATGTGAGGCTATAAGTATGGCAGATAGTTCTGCTTGATAGATGGTGCCCTCCTTTGGGAGTAGGAAATGCATTCTGCACTTGAGACCCTCGATCCCTGCTCCTACTCCACAATCTATCTTTGAACCATCCGTATACTACATTTACACTGCTCTGTACGAGGGAGGTGGGCCATCCTCCTATTTGTTCCTTGACGAGTGACCTTGAACTGCTTCCCGAAGGCTGCTTTACTCTTTATTTGATCGCTGCAGTTCAACATTTCCATTATGAGCCTCCATGTCCTCCATGACTTTGAGGTGGCGTTGAAGGTCTCCTGATTTGTATCTGTAGGCTTGTTTCGCTGCTTGCTCCTGAATTTTTAGGTAAAGTGGCTCTAGGTTTAGAAGGGCTTCCATCCCTGCCTTCCATTCATTGCTCCTCAGCAGGCAGGCCATCATTTGGAGCTTGTTAAGCCTATTAGCTGCAGTATTTTGTGTGGTTTTCTTCTACCACTCTGCCGCCCCATATGAGATGATAGGATCTTACCATTTGTTTGTATGTCCACAGTGTCTGCCTTGGACATAGTCTCCAATTGCGTCCAAGCATTTGTTTTGAGGCCCACTCAGTTTGGTTTTGTTTAGATGATTATACCAGGTGTTTTCTATCTAGTTTGATTCCTAGATATTTTACATCTTTCTGCAGACATACGACTGTGCCGTTAATATTTAGAGCTCCTATATTGATTTTTCTCTTTCTGGTGAGTTTTCTGAGGATTAATGGATAAAACCTCTTCCTCGCACCATTGGATTGTTTCATTTAAGGCTTTTTGCAATCTGGATCTCAAGGTATCTATGTTTGAGCCTCTTATTATTATCGTGATATTGTCTGCAGAGCCGAGAGCTGTTAGGCCCTATTTATTGAGGGTCACGACAAAATCATCAACTAATAGGGACCATAGCAGAGTGGAACATTCCTCCCTTCATGGCCTTTCAAATGAAAGATATGAGGCTAATTGACCTGTATTATTTTGGCAGATCGGCTGGTTTGACGCCCCACAACTCGCGCCAGACTCCACAACTTTGGTATATGGCTGAGTTCCAAGCTAACTTTAAAAATAAGTACCAGAATGGTTATTAATTTGCCCGTAACTCTTTGTAGCAGAGGTGGGTAAATTCCGTAGGGTCCTGGTTATTTAAAGGTTTAGAAGCAGTTTATTACCCTTTCAATCTTTTCAAACTTGACGATTTATTTAATCAGAGGTGAGTATGGCATGGTTTTCGTTCTAAGTGCTCCATGCTTTCTTCTTTTTATTTGTAAACGGCACCCTTTCCTTCATTTTCAATCCGATTCACAGTTTTGCCGACGACAACATTCTTGCATTTGCATACTCTTTTAAGAGAGTGGCCAAGGCTCGCGCGAACGATATTTCTGTTCGCATAGTTCGTACGTTTACCTCGTTAAACAGACACCTATTAAGAACTATCGCTTGGGGCTCAGCGAACTTTGTTATGTTTAATGCGTCCAAATTCCAATGCTGTCTTCTTTTGCTCAAGCCTTACCCGCCTCCTGCTAGCCACCCTATTTTCGTTGACGTTGGAAAAATATCTGAACCATCTTCGCTAAACCTATTACGTTTTAACATCTCCAGCAAACTTAGCTGGACCGGTCGTATTTTCCAAATTGCGAAAAATGCCATGAAATGCCTCGAATTCCTTCAGAGAGGCAAGAAACACTTAAAATCATTAGACATAGCGCTCATCTAAAAGACTTTCATAAAAGTAAAACTTGAGTACATCCGCAACGAGTTATAGTCAGAAATGGCCTCTACTGTTGGCCGAGTCACTGGGGTTTCAGATTTTAACGGCTCTTATTCCAAGCTTGAAGCAAGCGACGAGAACATTCCGTCTCTAACAACCTTAGCTGCATTCCAGCCAAGCCACTTACCGAAAGAGTGCTGTTATCTTTGCCTGCTCTCAACGAAGAAGCTGTTATTGTGATCGCTTGCTCACACTCAAATCGCTTACGAGTGGCTTATTACAACGCTTGTTTACGCTAACAAAGTATGATAATTATAACTTTATTTGGAAAAATCATTTTATCATAAATATGCATGATAAAATAAATGCTAAGACATTTAGCTTATTTTAGTTCACTAAATGCAAATTGTAGTGATTATAAATTGATTTCCTCAAAAAAAAAAGAAATTTTATACTATTGAGTTTATGGATTTGGTTATAATTTTAGCAATTTTATTTGATCGACTTGATTTTCATTTTTTCGCTGGAATATCCAAACAAAATTCTGTTCTTTTAAATTCAAAAACAAAACGCGTGAATAGTTATCATGTATTTCAAGCTAATAACAGTATCTAGCAATCATTTCACGCTATGACAAAACTATTTCAGTTGACAAAAACAAAGACACGTACGTATCTTAACTGCTAAGCTGACCTTGCTTAGCACTCGTATTTAGTCACACCTAACGATGTATTCATCTACACACAAACGTTCCGACACATTTTTTCTCCAAAAACAAACCCCAGCCAAAAATAGAATTAAGCAACATAGCAAGGATTTCAGCAACTGACAATATTGCACTACTATTGTTGCTTTGCGGTCAGTCAGTTTCATAATATTATCACGTTTTTTTCATATATCGTGGTCATTTAACATTAAACGCTCTTCACGCTACACCTGACATTCAGTGACCTTAACAAACAGAGATTTAGCCGACCCAGTCTCAACTTAGAAAGTTTTAATTGTACGCTTGGGGTATGATGTAATAGAAATTGGGACATGCAGTCGTACAGCAACCTGCCACCATGCCAACCTGACTGCAAATTCACCGAACTGCACTCGGTCCTTTCACTTCCGAACCAAATACGACCAATTCAACTTGAGCTTGGTAATAACATAAATCAAAATGTAACATACCTACTATACCTAGATAATGTCTATACATACTATGAAAACAGTAAATGAACAAATCCAACTACAGTTATCTTACTTTGACACAGAGAAAGCAGAATATGTGCCCGCATGGCAGGCGAGCCGGATGAATGCATGTCTGCAAGCAGATGGGACACTCCATCGGATCTGTAAATTAAAAAAATTCAATCAATTCAACGTCGCCACTTTGCAAATTACGTGTTAAGGCGAGCGACGGCTTCAATTTTAGTCCAACTCACCTTTTTCTTTCTCCGTTTTTGTCGATTGCTCTGCATTATTATATGGAGAAAAATCTTCGTCATCACTACTATCTATCACTATCACTTTACTTTCAGCCATCCTAATTGTATTTAGGGAAAACTGTTTACAAATAGGCAACAAACAAAAAGAAGTGGGCTTATGATAGGAACCTTCTTTTGCTTGACTTGCCTATGTTTGAAATGTCAAAAGAGCAGGTGTTGACCGTGTTGACGTTTATTATGAGAGAGGGTGATGGCAGTCAGTCCAACTTGAAGACATGTAAAATGCCAATAAGAATTAGGTTCGGGTCTGCACTTCATCTTCGATTCTAGGGGTATTTGAAAAACTACTTAATTTGCAGTATCGAGTACTCGTCATCTATCTATCATGAGGTTAAACGAGGAGTGACATCATGGCCTTGTGACATACACATATCTACGAACACGAATTTTTTTTGAAAGAAAATGTGCCAGATTTTAATTACTTTCAATCACCAAAAATGTAGTAGGCCGAATATATTTAGCTGAGATTAAACTTGACTTGATGGTCCCCAATCGAAAAATTTTACCATCAGAGGGCGAATAAATAGTAGTAGTGTAGAGGGAGGGACCACAAGGTTAGCCGCGCCAAAGAAAGTTGGTGAATATAACCCTGGCAGATAGCATTTGTATTGCATATTTTGCAGATTGCAAGTCGCGGTAAGCCTTCTATATGACGCCCAAGATTTAAATTAAAGTGTTTTTATCTCGTGTAGGAGGCGAAGTCAATCAATTAAGTAGTGATCTCTATAGTAGGTGTCAAAAATGGGAGAAAAACAGAACAAACCATGAGAAAACACAGCAGGTGTGTTTTTTGCTTCGGTGCAGAACAGAATAGAACAATGGCACAAAAAAACGATCTAGAACAGAACAGCTGGTGCATTCGCTAAGGCTGCTATATTCGCTGTATTTGCGCGTAAAACAATTGAAACTAGAGGGAGAAAAAAACGAGTATAAACTATCGCAATCGATAGAAATTATAAAAGGAACGGGGAAACTCGACTTGATGCACCACAGCCGTTAGATGAATTTTGCCAATAGATGTCTCGCTAGTATGTTTGTGTTTTTGTTCTTTTTTTTGTTTTTTTTTTTAATTGTGTTATCTTCTTTTTTATTTTTTTGCATAATTTTGTCTGTTTTTCTTCAATTTTTTACCCCTTCTACCACCTTTTCGCCTTCGGGTGGTGGCGTTTCCCGGGTGTGCTGCATCAAGTCGAGTTTACCATGGCCTTCGTTTACCCCTCGATTTAAAACACCACAGCCAGGAAATTCTACCACCTGGGGGCGAATAGGTGGTAGCAGGGGTCGAAAATTGAAGAAAAACACAAAATTATGCAAAAAATATACTCGAGAAGACAATACAATTAAGAAAAACAAACAAAAAAAACCCGCAAAAGTAAACATACAACCACACAAACATACTAGCCTGACAACTCATGTAACAGCTGTGCGGTACATCAAGTCGAGTTTTACCAAAAGGAACCAACAGAAAATTACCTCTTTTAACTTTCTACACATTATCGGGGCTTTTCTAATTTCCTAACTACCAAAACATTCAACATATCCTTGAAAAATCCAAAGCCACTTAACGGCAACAAAGGCAATTACTCATGAACTATCAGCACATGAATTATCTATGCAGAACAGAATTCTGGCCCAGTGAATTCACTGCGACAGGATTGTTGTTGTTTTCAATGCGTCTGACGTGTTCTGAATAGAGCGAAATAAAGTTAATAACTACCACAATAGACTATATAAATTTATTTAGTCTACCAATTTTTACGTCAATTAGTCAAAAATTCTTGCCAGTAAAAAATCGCTTTTCATCGGCCTCTTCACTGTGTATAACGTCTTAACTGTGAAACTCTTATGTTCAATTGTGCTTTCAAGAAGATAGCGTGTCTAAATTATTACTTATATTTCAGCCCCATTATGTTCTCTTTCATCATCTTAATTAACTTGAATGACTCAGTTCAACAACAACTCCTGTTATGGAAAGGGGGATTTGTTGTTCCCAATGCGTCTTCAGTGGATAGTATTGTTCTGTTATAGATAGGGGGAGCAAAAAACACGCATATTATATACCGACAGAGCCACATCTAAGTTATGCTAGAATCTGACTAAATATAATCTCAAGAACTGAAAACTTAGAATTTTACTTGATTCGATCCGAGAAGATCGACGTCTAATCTTTTGTTGCTCATGGAATTAAAATGTGTATTGTTCCTAATCATTGAAAAAGTGTACAGGCGAGCGACAACTCATGATTAATTATCACTACAACATGAATATATACCATCATGTTAATCGAATAAATACTACATTCTTTTGTAAATAATAGCGCGTGTATATTTGTATTTCTTTAGTTTCATTCACATTTTAACTGTGTGAACATATACAATTTTCTTGTATATTTAATTCATCTTTCCTTCTCATAATCTAAACATTTTCTTTTTCTTCAGTTTCTAACAGAACAAACAAATATGTAATCGATTGATTTATCCTTATTTTCATCAATTCATGCAACCAGTATAATGGTCAGATAGCTGCAAGAATCAAATAGATTTTTCATCTGGTTTTTTTTTTTATGCATTTAAAAAGCACACAAGATAAAAAAATGAATGAATAGCAAATTATTGTGCTTATTTGCAGTTTTTTTTTCTGTCTGAAATTGTCAATTATCAGTAATGTCTTGGTACACACAAAACAGATATGGAAATTAATGAAATGAGATAAAAGAAATGATTAAGGTTGTATTTTTATTTCAACGATTTGAATTATATGAAGTGTAAGCAGACAATAAATAAAAAAATTGGCAAGAGATTGCTAAGAAGTTTATTTGAAGCGTTTTGGTGTTTGGATTATTTACTACTAAATTATTTACGCAGAATTGGTAGTTGCGTTTTGTAGCGAAATTTGCATAAGGTGCCGGCAGAATAAGAATCCGGTGACAAGTGATGAAAAGGCAATCGAGAACTATGTGTTGATATGCTCTAATTTGAGAAATCTAAAAAAAAGTTCTGTTGTGCATTGTCGAACGTTTGATTGGTATCAGATTTGGATTTGATAAAAGTTATCACAAATCAAAATTGTAATTCATATCATTTCTAAATTATATGCACTGCGAATTTTACTTGACAGTAAAATGCAAGACTGTAGATAATCAACAAATATGTCACCAGAGCTTCATACGAAAGTAACGACAAATGAGTGAAACAACTAGAATAAACCCTGATTTACTTTATGAATCTACGTATCTGGTATCAGAGGGTTCAGAATAACATATGTCATTCGAAGAGGTTGTCAGCGACAACGTGACTAGAACTATCTCATTTCCACACTTCCGTTATTGACTAAGAGACAATTCAGCAGAAGTAGTGTGATCGGCAGGAACAGCTTTAAATACTGGCAGACAAGTATAGTCAAAAGCACAGATTTTCAAAAAGCAAGAGTAGTCAGCCACACGCAAGAACCACATTTAAAATCTCCCATGAACATACGCAATGTCTTCACATTTCAAATCATCGGAATTTTTCCCATAATTCTTCCATAAAATTTCGATGCAATCAAACGTTTATATTTTTTTTTAAATTTTACATAGAACTGATTTTTCAAAATAGACTGATAATCAAACACGATCAAAAACTGTCTGCGCTAAATCCTTTCACATTCATTTCTTTATTACTTGTTCTTCATTTGCAGTTATGTTACAATTTTTTCCATCTTTTTTTAGTAGAGAAAGTTAATGTTTGCTTTTTTTCACTTATACTTTAATAATAACTCGTCTAAAATATAAAGAGTTCAAAAGTTTTGCAATAAGAAATAAATTAAAGCAGAGAACCACCTAAAATGATTTCATCTTCTTTTTCCTTGCTTGTTTTTTTTTATCAAGTGTTCATAAAATATTCATGTTCCGAGTAAAAAAGTGTGAGCTCATATGTACTTAGAGTATAAAAATACCAAATGATGCAATGGTTGTTTTTATTATGTACCCAATATTAAGCTTTCTTCGTATATAATGTTTTTTCTTCTTCTTCTTGTAAATCATTTCAATTTTTCGTTTAGAAAGTACTTTGTAATTTTGATCTTCGTAACCTTTACGTTTAATAGTATTTATTTTGGTTGTTTTTTTTTAAGAAATAAGTATACACAATGATTAGTTTGTTTGTTAAGTTTCCCTGACAAAATTGCTAGTGAAAAAAGAAATCACTTTATTCGTTTTGAACGATATTGATTAAATCATGGTGATTCAATTTTTTTTTTTTGCGAATAATAAAACAACATTTAAAGACGCAGTGAATTTTGTGTGAATCTAGTAGGTAATAAGATTTTAAGGCAAAACTGATTTCCGAATTGAATAACGAAACATTCGGCTAGCGATGTTTTTTGGGAGTGTATGATGGTGGTTGATCTAGTTTTTTTTTTTTTTTTGAATCGAATGCCACTTAAATCCTACAAAGGAGCAAAACCACTAGTGGTATTTTTATTTGTTCTTGAATAATCGTCGTTATATTTTACTGCTGCGTATTCATTAATTTTATTCTTTATTCATATAAGATATTTTTTTTATTTCATCAAAGAATATAATAATAGCTTGATTAGTTTCTTTCTTCTCTAAAATCTATCGTGTATGTTATCTAAATATTACTTGTCCTGCAGAAATACATTACTTGTGTGCCTATTTGGAAAGAGAAAAAAATGTGTGAAAACCATCCGGTTGACAAACTTAATGTTTTACATTGTTTCTTTTCTGTTTATTTCATAAACGGCGTATATAATTTCATTTTTAGCGTAGCAATAAGTTATAAATGATTCGAAATCGACAAAATCCAGGCAGGAACAAAAATGTAAACTCAGGATTAATGTGTTGGCTTTATAAGTGCTTCATCTTTTTACTTGCTCTTCAGATCGGTGTTTTTCACGATGATGACGTTGGTGATGGTAGTGGAGATGATGTTGTAGAATTCTTTGAATGCCTCAGTTGTTGCAAATAGTGCCGTTGTGTTGGCTTGTGAAGTGCTAATTGGGCTAGAGCATCATCAATCGAGAACCATTGACGTTTTCGTCCAATCGTTCGAGAATCTTCCCATTCTTCAAGCTCTTCGGTTACTGTCATTACAAATACTTCGGTTCGATGCATGTGTTCAGTGTTCTGAAATTGAAAATGGATCATTATTTACACATTTGATTGGTTGCATTAAAGTAAAACTATTGTCAAAATACTTGTACTAAAAGAAGAGTCTTCATCTCAAATCTAAAAGTCCGTTTTCCAAGTAAATAAGTGAATACACGTAAAGCTAAAAGTAAGCCAATAAAAACATCGAAAAGTTTAATCAATCGGCAGGGTCGCAGTTCTTGCTGGATTAATATTTAAAAGGATATAATTATTATCACACGTCTTGGCGTCACCGAGATTTAGATACTTTTTTAGAAGCATCTTCATTCTGGTGCAAAAGTCCTCGAAATCGCCACATTTCTTGCTGTGCTAATCTTCAACGAAGGATTCGAACCTATCCTAAAGGTGATGGAAGTTATAGGAGTAAATATTGGCCTAAATGCCCAAGCCTTCGTTCATCAACGTAACGATTCTCGCATCGAACGCTCAGAGAGACGCTTGAGCGATTTCGCCAAACAAGCCCGGATATCCAACAGAGAAGAGAAAACGGCCTTACATGACTTCTTTGAAGAAGAGGAAGGTGTACTCTATGGTCCAGGCATAGCAGATTGATCGTGAGACGAATTTTTTATCATGAATTATATACAACAACTTTCAAACGCGTGTTTCTCAAAACAAGATTTTTTTCAAACTGCTGCCATGATATCTCAAAAACTATTTGATTGATTCTGCTCAAATTCATACATCATTTTAAGTACATAAATAACTACAAAATCACGTAAAATAATTAAGATTGCTTCATTACTTTTCATTTTACAAGCTATACAAACCCAAAAAAAAAACCAAAAATGGATCTTATTTTTCTAAAGCGTAAAAAAAATTAGCTTTTGGAATTCTAACTTAATTTTACTTCCATTTAGAGTCTCAAGTCTCACAATCAAAACTGCGTTTGGTTTTTTAATTTCAGATAAGCAGAGCGGCCGGAATCATGGCAGCAGTGGAGCACCTCTTATTATATATGTGTTCTTGTTGGGCGGTGTATCCCCGACTATTTTGTATAAATTTACTTCAAAAAATGCACAAAGTTTGTCTAAATGGTAATAAAAATGATATATAATTTATGAACTACTTTATTTCAATGGTTTGTCCAAAAAAAAATTCCCCAAAATTGCATTAAAAAACGGCCTTCACACTAGACGACCGCCTTAATGCTTGTGGTTCCGATTTTTAGATATGATGTATCGGTTCGGTTTTTCTCCATAAAATATTACATTATGAGAGGATGGGGTTACCCGTCCTTTTTGTTGCTCTTTTTGTCATGCTTAAATCAGATTTGCAACACTGATTATTCTGACACGATCATCGTTGCCAGGTTATACTTCCGTGAGAATGATTTAAGTCTGCATGAAGTCGGGAATATCACGATCGACACTGAAGCTGCTAGGTCAATCTTGAGAGAGAATATGGCGAAATCCTAGAGACTTAGTAACGTTGGGCGTGACGTGCTTCAGATGACTACTGGTGAAGATAAATACCAACGGAACACGGGAGAAGTTCGCACCCAGGTCCGAGAGTAATAAAACGTATTAGGTACAAAACCTCGAAGAAATATTTGATAAGAATCTAGAAAACTAATGGGATGTACCAATGGGATGTACTGCAACCGTTAACATATCTACCAGATACAGCAGCATCGCAAACACCGATCGAAGATGAAGATTGTTCACTTAGATCGCCTTGCTCAGTACCATAGAAACAACGCTATTGCTAACGATAAATATGTTTTGAAACGAACAGTCCTAATGACGAGGTAATGTTGCATGTACACTAATATACACATAGTCACATAATTGAAGGCATAAGCTATCTGCAAGTAGAAAAGTTGCTCAAAATTGCACTCTATTTTAAACATAAGAGTTATGTGACATCAACAATAGTCCGGACCTTATTGACTTCGCAATTTTGATCTCCGTAAAATCTGAAGCAGTTTTCAATCTGTCATCAGATCACTCTCCTGTCATCATCACTCTCGACATGACACCCCACTTCGCATGCGATAAGCGTACATAATCCAATAAAACCAACTGGAACGCATTCAGGGAAAAGTCAATTTTGCAGTAATCTTTTTAAAGAGCATATCTTGGAGGCATTCGACAGAGCAACATCAATCAGAATCCTAGAACAGGAAAAAAGACAAGCACGAAGAAATTGACAGCTATACGGATCACCCCAAAGTAAAGCACAATTCAACAAAGCTTCTAGGGACCTCAGGCTGGCACTTGCGAAATACAACGAGCTAAAGTTCCACTCGTTCTTGGAGAACCTCGCTCCCACTTAAAATGCCGACTATTCGCTGTGGAAGGCGATCAGGAAAATGTATAAACCTACCATCAGGGAAACAGTTGCCACCGATATTTTTCGAATTGGATATTTCCCTGAAGCGTGGAAAACAGGCGAGATCACAATGATTCTCAAGCCTGGTAAAGACTCTTCCCAAGTGAAGTCATGCAAACCTATTCTGCCCTACTAAGCATAAACGTTCTATCTACATTTTAGTGCTTTCTTTCACAAAAGATAGGTTTTTCAAAGTTTGTAGAATAATGTAATAGATTATGTAGTTTTCGAGTCCGGTGTTAGAACATTTATGTTTAGTAGGGCAGTATTACTCTTTTGTCATGCGTCTCTAAAGTTTTCGCGAAAGTTCTGTATAGAAATCTACTTCCAACATTTTGAGATGCAGGGAAAATTCAACAACACCAATTCGAATTTCGAAGACATCACAGCACCATCCAACTGGTCCGTCGAATCGCGTCCGACAGCAAAATAGCATTCGAAGAAAAAAAAATTATCTCGTTTTTTGCGCTGCTACTGTAAGTTGATCGGAAATAGTAGCATTGGAAACAGCAAGAGCTGGGACAGAATTGTCGTTCTTTTCAATGCAACTATCCTAATCGGGTCTCGATAGAAGCTCAAAAAACGAGACTATTATTTTGGTGTAGTAGGTGCACCGCCTTGTATTGTGTTCTATTGTTCATGGTAATTCGTTTTTCTTTAAAAGAAAACACGGACCGAAATTTAGATTGAAACACATTTTGGCCCAAATATTACAAAACCTTTAGGCTATCCTGTGTATTCATTCTAAAAATATTTTTCCGTTTGATTTCACTTGCTTTCAATGTAAAATCGAAACACTTGATGTTGAAAAATGACACATTTAAAAAAAAAAAAAAAATGAATAAGAACTACAGTGAAAGAGTATGTTCTACAGCAAGTGCCGAAACGTTAATTAGGGTGCTGGGACACAGGTTGCAAGAGCTGCTTTCAGAACAAATGAAAATAACTTTTTAACTTCATTCATAGCAGAGGGCGGTCAGAAATTGTACAGCCATAAATAGCTCCATGTGCAAAAGAGGGTTCAAATATCAATCTACCATATTTTTCTCAACTTAGGCCACTGAAAAATTAAGACTGATTTCTAATGATTGAGACTGATTTCTAAATTAAGTCCTTAGATAATTGATATATATTGTTAGAGGGTACATATATTCTTTCGTTTCAACTTATATCTACTTAAATAATTACAATTTTTATTCGCCAATGAATAATTACCTCAAAAACACCCAAACAACGCCCGAGTTTTCCAACAACACCGGCCTCTTCTAAAACTTCTCGAACAGCTGTTACTGATGGTTCTTCTTCGGGTTCAACGCCTCCACCTGGTACAATCCAAAGTTCTGGTCGACGAGAAGATGTTACAAGAAGAACCTGAAATTAAAATCATAAGTTATTAGCTCGAGTCCAATTTGTAAGATCATAATAATTGCTTAGTAGTAACATTAAGGCGACATAGCACCTTCAAATTGAAAAAAAAATGTTATTTTCAAAGGCTTGTTTTTAATTGAATAAAAAGACATATCTTAATGAAACTTTTTACACATACTTTATATGTCTTAAACTACATCAACAAAATTGTTAAAAATGTTTTGTGGCCCCCTGTCGCCGGTTACAATTTTTTGGAAAATACACCAAAAAAACCTGGCGTGCATGATAACTGCCCTCAGGAAAGTCTGAAAAAAAAACAAAAACCGGGTTTTGACCAGCATCAAAGCGGCCTTGGAATGAACTAAAAAAAAAAAAATTGGTTGAAAAATAACAAAATGGCGGCGTTTTTTCGAAAATCAAGTTTTTTTTCCCCCAAAAATCGGCTATAACTAAAAAAGTTTAATGCCGATTTTTTCATCCGAGGTTCATTCTGAGCATTAACATGTGCAGATTAACGTGTTAAAATTTCAAAACGATTGGATAATATTGTTTTTCTTAATCATGCACGCCAACTTGAAAAACGTTGTTTCGAGAAAATCGCGTTTCAAGTTAAAATTCAATATTTTTTGCAATAAATCTTGTCGAAAATTATTGGACCATACAATACACCTTCTTCTTGCTCATACTCCTCCTCTTCTAAAGATTTTTCCTCCCTTCGAGCAGTTCTGGCCTCTTTAGATGCCTCAGTCGAGTGTTTTTCCGCCTGGTTAATTCTTGCAGCATCTCTATGCTCTGCATGTTCCAGCGCACATTGGCCAATTGTAATTCCCATGACTTGCATTTTTTTCAAGATAGCCATAAATCCTTCATTAAATGTACATACAGAAATATTTGCAGCCATATTTAGTACGTTTTTCCCACAAAAAGTATGTTTGGGGGTCAAATTCCAAACACAAGAATTATAGCTTTCGTTATTATTCTGCGCAAAATTGCCCAAGCAACACTTTAATAAATCTTCTGATGATAAGTCATCATAAATAGGCTTTAAAATTTCTTGTACCTCATCATCTAAAGGTGGAGGATGCTTGAAATTGTTTAATGCATTATCACCCGCTGCCTCCGCCTTGCGCCAGTTACACCAAGTCGTTTCTCCAACAGGACAATAACAGTGTTGAGGGTTCTCATCAGTTGAAATTTTGTGGTAATAAGCTGCCCAAATTTCCTTGCGCATATTTTCAACTGAATCAGGATTTCGTCGTATTGTTAGGCCATAATGCGTGGCTAAATTTTTCATTAATTTTAGTGTCAGGTGAACTTTTTTCGGACCTTTTTTTGGAGATTCTACACTTTTTTTAGAAACATCTTTTACAGCTATTTTTTATTTTTTTGCCAAGGCTAGCTTATTTTTTGCTTCTTTTAAAGGAGATGACTCATTTATCTTTGTCTACACTTTGGCTTAAGTCGATGTAGCGATATAGCGAAGTGAACGAAAATCATAGAAAAAATGATCTTGGGGCGCTTCGCTATATATACTCATAAAATTTTTTTGTTTTAGAATTTCAATTTTATATTATTAAAATCATGTTTTAAAACCTTCATTCTAACATATTCAATTAAAAAACAAAAATCGATTTTTTAAAAATTTGGAGGTGCTACGTTGCCTTAAGTTGAAGCTTAGATTCAGATGTTTCAAACTGTAGTTTGTGTAAATGTTGATTTTCAGTTATATTGCTTGTGAATAATAATATAATGTGTTAGGTTAGGTTATACTGGCTGACACAAGGCCAAGGAGACTACAGTACCCCGCCATTGAATTATGACCGATTGCATTTCTGAAGAATTTTAATAATGAACACTGAGTGTCATTTTTGCTATTTTTTTCTCGGTAAAGGGGTAGTTATGTATCTATACCTGTAAGTTATAAAATGGGTAATCCGAAATTCCCAGATGTTCAAACGAAACAGCAATTATAAATAAGTGCAAAGGTGCATTTTTTATAATTTTAAGTTTAAAGCGTGTTCGAGACAGTTATCAAAGTTATAAATATTCAAAGTGAAAAAAAAACAAGTAGAAATCTCTGAGTAAGTGAAATTCAAGTAAATGACATTGAAAGTTTAGGAAAATTGAGAAGTGAAGTTAATATTATTACTAAGTCAGTGGTATAATTTAGACAATATGGATAAAAAGGCTGATATTTCGTCAGGAAAAAAAGCGCAAGTTGTAGCTTTATTGAATGAACAGAAGTCAAGCTATGTCGAAATTGCTGAAATTGTAGGAATTTCGAAATCTTCCGTGGTCAACATTGCCAAAACGGTGCGTAGCCTAACCGATTCAACAACGGTCCCTGGGAACAAACGAGGAAATTGCCGCGGACAAAGAAGAACAACACCGAGAACGGATAGAACAATCATGCAGATTGCTTTGCTGGAGCGCAACGCACCAGCTAGGGCTATTTTAAGGGATCTGAAGCTGGCGTCAAAATATCGCTGAGAACTTTGGAAGGGCAATTCAAAGAAAACAACCTTTCATGTAGACGGCCCGCGAAAAAAAAAACAAAATTAACCAAAGTTATGCGCAAACGAAGACTATATTGGGCGAAAATATAATATGGACTAAGGTAAATTCCTTTGTTTAGCAGGTTGGAAGCGGTTACGGAGAGTAAAAAATTCGTTCGAAAGAGGCCCCACGAGAGATATTCAGAAGATTGTGTGGTTTGGACAGTTAAACATCCTGAAGGTTCAGGCCCAATCTATTACGTTGAGGGAACAATGCGCTCTAATCAGTATATAGACGTGCTGAGGGATGTTATTCTGCCATATTTGGATACCTTAGGACATTATAAGACGGTGCATGCAAGACGGTGCTCCATGCCATACATCGAGAGCTAGCATGGATTGTTTCAGTTCCCTAGAATTGGAGGTTTTACCTTGGTCTGGCAATTCAACTGATTTCAATCCCATTGAGAATTGCTGGGCCTATTTAAAATCAAAGGTGTATAGCCGGCGAAACAACACAATCGCTGCATTGAAGAAAAATATCGAAGAAGTGTGGAAAAACGACGATGGAATGCGACAAATGATAAACTAATGTGTCGAGAGCATTCTTAGTAGAATAAAAGCAGCAATGCAGGCCAAAAGAGCAAGCACAAAATATTAAAAATCAACCAAAAATTTTTTTTTTATTATTAAAGCAACCATGTACCAATAAATATATGTTATTGCAAAATAAAAACAATTGAATTTCTTCTGCTTTATTTAAGGAACAGCTAAATTTTCTAAAATTTGCTGATCGGTCATAATTCAATGGCGGGATACTGTATTATTTCCACAGTGAAGTAGACCAGGAGAAAGAGTTCAGTTCAAGCGGCCATCGAAGGTCCTGGATTTTTTTGCGAATTGAAGCATGTCCTTCAGCCTCTACTCCACCACGTGCTAGAGATCCACCACCCAGGGCAGTGCCGGGCAGTGACACAGGAGATGCTGGATTGTTTCTGAGACCCTCGGCTCTTGACACTTCCTACAGGTGTCGCTGGTTAGGAGTCCCATTTTCATGGCATGTGCTGCTACAAGACAGTGGCCAGGAATGATGCCGACCAGCCGTTTGCAGTCAGTCCGCGTTAAATCGAGCAGATATTTAGTCGCTGCGAGATTGTATGGTTCCCATATGATTTTGGTTACCATACAGATGAGTTGCACGCCATCTGCACATCGCACCTTGTATCATTTTGGAGTCGATCGAGTGCTTGTAGTATCTCTGGCATATACTAGATTTGCGGTTTTACGTATCGCGAAAACCTCCGCGTGGAAAATACTACAGTGATTAGGAAGCCTGAAAGCTGCTTCCATAGGTGCATCTGCAGAATATGCTGCAGTACCCACACATGCAGCTGTTTTAGAGCCGTCGGTGTAGATGCTAAGAGCTGCTGCGCCTATTTGCTAATTCCATTCCTGCTCATCTCCAGCAGTCGCTTGATTTCCTCGCTCGAAGCCCAGAGTGCGGACCAAGTAGTCAGTGCTCCCTGCGTATCCCAGCTGAATACTGCTGTGGCCGAAGGATCGTGACTCATAATGTTCCGATTCCCTAAGCCTGACAGCAGCTTTTGCGGCAGTGCCTCCAACAAAGAAGTCAAGCGGAGGGAGGTGATGCAGGACGTTCAGAGCAGACGAAGCAGTCGGGGTTACGGCACCTGTAGTGCAGAGAGCCGCCAACCGCTGAACTATGTTCGTCATGCCAGCAAAGGTTGTTTTATTCACTGCTGACCACCAGACCAAGCACCCGTAAATAAGGATCGGCCTAGCTATCGCCAAGTAGATCCAGTGCGTCAAAGCAGCGCTTAGACCTCACATTTTACCCAGCATTCTCTTGCTGGCGTAAATCGCGTGGCTTACCCGCTTGACTCTCTCTTCTAAATTCATCTTTGAGGTAAGCTTGCTGTCCCGAATAAGACCCAAGTACTTAGTTTGTAACTTGAGACCTGGCACCGTTCCACTTGATTGGGTCTAATTCAAAAATTTTGTACTTCCTTGTGAGGAGTATAATATCAGTCTTATTGGAGTTGATGCCAAGGCCCACGATATTCGCCTACTCCTCAACCAGCCCCAGAGCATACTCGATGAACTTGCCGAGGGCATGCGGAAACCTATCGGAGACTAAGATCGCAATATCATCAGCATAAACCAAAACCGTGAGTCCCTTGCTTTCCAACCTTCTCAAAATTGAATTTGTAACCAGGTTCCACAAGAGAGGGAATAGAACTCCTAATATGTTGACAAATACAAATTTGTTAATCTCACAATGAACCTAACTGCCGAAGCATATACACATCGGAAAAAAAAAATTCTGAAATTTTAGGCCGAAATTGACAGGTTCAGACGAAGGAACATGCAAGCTTGAAGCAATGTCTTCGATCCGTCATAAATGGTACCTATTAGGACGAATTACTTCGTTTAGATGTCGGTATTCGTTGCAGAGGCGTGAGCAATCTATTTTTGGCACCAAATGTAGAGGGTTTGGACAAGGCAAATTAAATATGTTTATAGCTTTTTTATATTATTTAGTAGTGAATGCCCAAACTAAACCTCGATAATACGAGGTGTGATAAAAAAAATATGCGGAATTTAATTTTTTCTCGAAACATTTTTATTTATTCATTGATTTTAGTTGTGTCCGCTTCACAGAACTCCAACATCACTACTTTTATTTTAGTTACTTTACTTTAATATATTTTATTTTAATTTAAGCTAGTTTGATGGGAAATTAAGTGGGATTATGATGTTGATAGGGCCTTTAATCAGTTTTTTTTTTAAAGTGTATTTAGAGATCCCCGAAGCGTAGTTGCTGTTTATAGAGTTGAATATTCTACAATATCTATTTATGGGCTCGTTATATGCATAGGTAGTGTGGTGATTGAACTCCTTGAGCAGAGTTGCATACCTAGTGCGTCTTGGTTGGTCATTGAAAATAATTTTGTTGGAGAGAACTTCACCATTGACTGCACCACTTATAATATCAAAGGTTAGGCATGCGCTTAACAGTATTCTTTTGGAAGAGAGAGGCATTCAATTAAGAATGCTCAGTCTGGTTTTGTAAGAAGGAAGATGTTGGAAGTCTTTTGAATCATAGAGGTCTCTCAAAGCGAAAAGTAAAAACGGTTTCTGAACATACATGGTTGTAACCATCCAATTGGATCGAAAAACTTTGCTATCTGAGAAAGCAGTTGTCGTTCTGTGAGCATTCCACTCTATCACTATGTAGCTCAAAAACTGGGTTCCATATTATGCAGGCATACTCCACTAGAGGACGCATCAGAGTGATATATAATGACTTGGTAACCCATATATTTTTGAACATTTTAGCACGTCTCTTAATTAATCCGAGCTGTTTATTAGCCCTGGCAAGGATTTTGTCATAGTGGAGGTTGAAGCGCATCTTGTTGTCTAATACTACCCCGAGATCTATAACATGATCAACCCTATTCAATATGGTGTTGTTAAGGCAGTAAGAATACTTTTTCATCGTATTCTTACGGGAACAGCTTATTACATGGCACTTGTTAATGTTAAGATTTAGCTTATTCTCATTGCACCACTGTTCGAGAGATTGAAGCTTGGATTGTAGAAAAGTTGCGTCAGATTGCGTGTTTACGCTGTGGTAGATTTTTAAGTCATCTGCATAAAAGAGATGGGGTATACCAAGCAGTGTCTCAAAAAGATCAGAAATGAAGATGTTAAAAAGCAGGGGACCTAGATGACTGCCTTGCGGTACTCCAGAAAATGCGAAAACTATTTTAGATAAGTGGCCCTGGAATTTAACAAGCTGAGTTCGATCGCGAAAATAAGACTGGAGCCAATTAAGAAGGGACCCTGATATACCAAAGTTGCGAAGCTTGTATACTAGAGTTTGATGGTCAACCCAGTCGAAAGCTTTACTAAAGTCCGTATAGACTGCGGCAATTTGACTTCCTTTCTCCATTTCACAGAGCACATCAGAAACCAGGATCATGAGATTGCTAGAAGTCGATCTACCCTTACGAAATCCATGTTGTTGCTCATTTAGAAGAGGGTCGATTATGCGAGTAAATTTTTCACAAACTAACTTCTCAAAAAGTTTGGGGATAACAGATAGAATAGCAATCCCCCGATAGTTATCGACTGATCGTTTATCACCACTTTTTTAAATAGGCGTAAGGTATGAAGATTTCCAGAAAGATGGAAAAACACATACGGAGAGGGATTTATTGAAAATCATGTGCAAAGGAGTGATCAATTGGTCCGCAAATTGCACGACGAAGAAAGGAGAAACCAAATCAGGGTCTGGTCCTTTGCCGATCTTTAGTTCATGAATAGCTTCAATAATAGACTCTTGTGTAAGAACAAACCCGTTGATAAGAGGTCTTGCGGTGATTCTAGCAGAAATAGTAGAAGTGGAGGTTTTTGGCGAGCAAAAATAATATTGAAAATGATCAGCAAAAAAGTTACAAATGACTTGTGGGCAGGAAGAAACCATGTTACCACTGGACATCGAACAGCGATAGCCGGTTGTTTTACGTTTCAAGTTGTCGAAATCACAAAACTTCCTGGGATCACTAATGATTTTTTCCCCATTGAATTGACATAGAACTCATACGCTTCGCGAGATTTGATGGAAAATCCTTTGGCTAGCTGATCGTATTATCTGATTAGACTCTCATTGAGCAAGCTTTCATTTTTAATTGCTTTGTATAATTTATTTCTACGGCTTCTGATGCCTTAAATTATTGTCGAGCCAAGGCTCTGAGAGTCTGTTTTTTTTATGCTTATGCATTAGAAAAAAGCTACGCACACAAAACCGACCTCGTCTTGTCTCTAAATTTCACCGAACTTTTAATTTGGTTGATTTGTTGATTCTTATCGTAACTAGAAAGTTATGGACAGCTCCAATGAAAAGTTTAGTTAATAATTAAATTTTTATGGATCTTTAATACTTTATTTCCTAAAACTTATGTCTCAGTTATTTAAATGGTAGAGTTTTAGGCTTTTTTTACTACGATTTACAGCACGATGTAGTGTTTATTAGAAAATTCACCATACACAATATTTTCTTGAGGATCAGAAACGTTAATTATCAATTCAATCAAATACTCTTTGAATTTAAGTGACCATTAATTTCGAGATTAGCATGTGGCATAGATACACAGAACAGATGATACCAACCGTTTTAATCCATTCCATAAACGTTCGAAATTTGTTTTCAAACTGCATGCAGACTGGCTGTGACTACTTGCTAAATATTTGTTTATTAAGCTGTGCAACACTCATTTATAAAGTGCCGCGATCTCTTGATTTTCTTCCACAAAAAATAAACAAACAATATACGGGCTATGCTCATATGCAAAGATAAAATTATTGAATATGGTATTAAGTGTACGAAAAAAATAGAAACAAAATCAAATGTCAATAATGAATACTTAATTATAGATACTGAAGCGAACAGTAAATACAAGATAAATCTATTTATCAGATTTCAATATAGTCACTTCTATGTCACGAGCCGCAGCGAAAGAGGTCACGGTATTGTATTGTGATAGTCGGCCTTATTTGGGGTGTTTAAGAAATGCGATGATACGTCAATTTATTTTTCTGCATGATAATATTTATTTTTTCAATACATGTTTATAATTCATAGAATAGTAATCTTATCCGCATCTCCTAATAAAATGTTTGCATTTCTTTGATCACATCGATACTTTCTTTGCAAAAATTAAATTTACTTGTTTCTGCTTAGTAAATGGCTAGCTCTGTTTCTTGCGTAAAAATTCGTTTAATTTCTTGCTGACAGTATCACTTTTTCACATCCCTAGTGAATGCGAAAGATAGACTTTCGGATCTCATTTCAGATACTCGATGATGAGTCTTGGATTAGAAACACGAAGTAGGTATTATTTTTCATACTAAAACACTTCGGGGGAAACGTTATATAGTATTGGACAAAACTAAAGCACCACTTTACGAAACATCAGTTATCCTCCGATATTATTAGGAAAACTAGATGAAAAAAATTTGCTCTTAGTTTTTATTATTTATCTATATGTGTATTGTAAAAAACAGCAATGACAATTCAATCTTTTCATTAACAATAAATAAAAGTAAAATATATCCCGGAACTCAAATTTTGAATGGACAAAACTATTTATACCAAATGTAGGATATTTTTAGTATTTCGTCGCAAATCCTTTATATTTAATAACACCAGCACATCTTTTTGGCATAGAACATATTAAATTGTCAATGAACTGTTCGGGAATATTTTCCCACGCTGTCTAAATAGCGTTGAAAAGTAACGTTTTTGTCCTGCAGTTTTCCCTGTTGGCAATTTGCCATAAGTTTTCAATGGGGTTGAGATCGAGAGATTGCGCAGGCCAATCCAAAACTTCTATCTTGCTTGCATCCAAGTCTTGCACAGCTTAGAGGTATGCTTGGGATCGTGGTCCTGTTGAAATCTCCATTTTAGAGGCATCTCCTCTTCAGCGTACGGCAGCATTATGTTTTGTTATATGTCAACGTATACGAAACGATCCATAAAACCATCAATTCGATGAATTGACCCAATACCTTGTCCTGAAAAGCAACCCCAGACCATGGCATTACCTCCTCCATTTTTGGTTGGAAAATAAATTTTGATTCTTCGGAAAATAATACAGTTCTCCACTTTTGAATACTCCAGTCTAAATGGTCCTCGGAAAACTATAACCTGGCCCTCCTGTTCTTCTCTGAGATGAAAGGCTTTTTTGCAGGTCGGCAAACCAGCTTATTCAGCTCTTCTCCTAATGGTCCTAGCACATGCTGATAGTTTGAAATCATTTTTAATTTGATTAGAAGAGACCGTAGGTTATATCCTTTTTTTATCAAAGAATCATCTCTTCATGATTTTTCGAGGCCTTCCTTTAGAATACACAGGAGAGATACGACCCATCAGCTCAAACTTTTTGATTGGCCGCGATATAACTGACTTGATCGAATATCTTATACTAATTTTATGTCGCGATAAACCACTTTTATAATCAAACATAAATGTATTTTTAATTTCACTGCAATATGTATTTTTTACCATTTTTAGTCTCTTAGCGTGTTAATACAAACAACAGAATGCTCACCTCTATTCACGGCTAAAATTTTGCGCAAATGCTGCATTAAATGATGAAATTTCAATGATTCATATAAGGCGAACGCATTTCTGATGCAATAATTGTTTCCTGCTAACGGTCGTCAGTAGCGGTACGAAAAAATGACTATATATGTATAAAGGGGTGCTTTAGTTTTGTCCAGCCAAATTTTGAGTACCGATGTTTTATTATAATAGATAAATAATAAAAACTAAGAGCAAATTTTTTTCATCTAGTTTTCCTGATAATATCAGAGGATAACTGATATTTCGCAACGGAGTGCCTTAGTTTTGTCCAATACTGTAATTTTAAGCCTGTTTGGACACTAATATTTTATTCAAGCAATATGTATCAGATGTTGATACAATTGAAACTTTCAGCCTGTTCAGTGTCGTTAAATATTCTCCAATTATTTGGGTATACATGAAGATATCAATGGTCCCTTCCCAACTATAATTTGCTAAAAGTCCCTTCATATTCAAATTTCAATCATAGTTGTTGTGGTGCAAACTTGCTCGCAGTGTTCATATGAACGAAATCGAATGCCATACTCAAAAAATCATTTGAACTAGACTTGGAATGAATTTAAGCCCGGTATCTCAGTAAGTTTCACAGTACTACAAAATTATAATAATTTACTTAAATCAAAACAAAAACATTGATGTTGTTGGATTAAACGAAACCTGGATCTACAGTTCGGAACAGCCCTTCTTCAGGCAGGCAGTCACAACGAGGAAGTGGTACAGCAATATTCGTAAAAAAAAAGTCCATATAATCAAGGAGCTCATCCAAAAAATAAAACCGTTGAGAAAACTACTAAAATCAACAGATGAAACTAAATTCTCTGAGCTTGTCGAGTCAGCGCTTAGACAAACTGCTAAAAGTAAGGTAAAAGACCGTAATTTTGTCATGTTAAGGAACTATTTACTTAGGTAAATCCCTTTATTCAAATAAACGGAATCCGACTGGAAAAAGCTGAATCAATAAAATATCTTGGATTGATCCTGAATGATAAAATGTCATGGATACACCACATAAAGCACATCAGACATAAAGTCGCACCAATGCTTGCACCTTTAATAAAATATGAGTTCTTGGGAACCAATGCATGCTAAATTAATGATGTTTAATGCTTATATTCTATCAAGTAACACATACGGAGCTATTTTATGGAGTCAGATATTAAAGCATAACATCGAGTTGATTGGAAGACTTACTTCGAAAGCAATTAAAATTATGTTTAGAATGTCGACTCGAACACCAACAGTTACTGTGTACACTCGAACAGGATTTTTAGATATCCATCAATTAACTAATTTTGAAAGGGAAAAAGTGATTTATAATATCCTGAGCAACAATTTGAAATGGCCTAATACCTATTCACCGCAGTGTGTTGAAGATAACTAACCAGAAAACCAGGACTGTTACAAATCTATCTCTTGCGACTCAAAGAACGGATAGATTGAAAATGGATCCAATACAGCAGGCTATCGAATTAAATATTTCATTGTCGCAAAATCGGCGAAGAACATTATAGAGTTTGAAGTGTACTTGAAATCATACATCAAAAATGCTTAAATTCAATCCTTAATGAAGAAGATACCAGAGTTTTTTGCTGAAAGATGTGTAGTGGCCGACTTCACATCGACGATATGAAATGTTTGAATACAAGTTATTATACTGCCAAACTGTTAAAATTACTAAATACGCAAATTAATTAATAAAATCTAGTTGTTTACTTGCCTATACAAACCAAATTTCGATGCGTTTACGCATGCTTACATTGAACCATAATTTCACGCACGACTGCATGTAAATTGTTTTCAAATACAGTCTGTCAAGAATGAGTTTACACATAGGAAAAAAATTCAATTTTTCATCTTTCTAATTATAAAATACTACTTTTTATTTATGTAAATGAATGTTTTTTTTTTCTTAATTATAGTTATTTACATTATTTCCAACCGATATATACAAAAAAAAGTACAACTTTAATGCAAAACAAGAACGAAAAGACCAACGAAAACAATTATTGCAATTCTTGAAGTGTCAAGAAACTCTTTACACAAATTATTATTGTATTTAATATTTACATATTTACAGGATATTTAATATTATTTGGTATATTTAACATTTGGTATGGCCACCTTTGGCATCCACCACACATCGCAACCGATTTTTCATTGAATGAACCAACTTTTGCAGGTCATACGTGGTTGGTATTTTTTGCCATTCTTCGAGAATCGCATTTTTTAAGGCAGTTCGGTTTTTGGGTTGCCTTTTAGCGACTTGTTGTTTTAAGTAAGCCCATAAATTCTCGATGGGATTTAATTCCGGACTCTTGGCTGGCGTATCCATCACTTTTCTGCAGTTGTATAAGGGCCACATTCGCACCATGTTCGCCTTATGTTTGGGATCGTTGTCCTGGTAAAGCTTAAAATTTGGTTTGCTGTTATGCATAAACCCGAATTTCTGCGCACTGCTTGCCAAATATGTTTTAAGGATATGCAAATATGGTTGGGCGTCCATGGTTGACTCGATGAATACCAAGTCTCCTACTCCTCTGCTTGAGAAGCACCCGAAATCATAACGGACAACTTACCAAATTTTACAGCCGGAATGATATTTCGATTTTCCAACGATGTTAAAGGCTTGCGCCACACTCTAGCCGGTCCATCATTATAGTACAACATCATTTTCGTCTCATCGCAGAATATGACGTCGTCCCAGAAGTCAACGGGTTGAAAAAGGTGCATCATAGCGAAAGAAAAACGCTTTTCGATGTTTAGTGCAGAAAACAGTGGTTTCTTTCGTGCAGCTCTTGATGAGAACTTATTTCGTAGGATGGCCTGTCGTACTGTTTCATGGGAAACAGCAGCATCACACTCTTCCTTGAGTTCCCTAGCAAGTGTTCTGGTCGAAATCCAGGGGTTTTTATCAAGCTTCCTTATCATAAGGCGCTCTATACGTTTAGATATTTTTGGTTTTGAGCCACCTCCACACTTTGGCTCCAATCTATTCTCATTTTCAGCACGATTTATAACGTTATAGACTGCCATTCGTGCTACACAAAACATTTCCGACAGTTCCTGTGCACTTTTACCTAATTGGTGATTATAGTATATCATCTGAACTAACTCAAAGGATAATCTTTTGCCTGGCATTTTAAAACACAATATCTCACTTATTTATGCGTATTAGCCAAAAATTAATCACACACTAATGATCAAATTTATAGAGCTTTACAATACAGACCAAAAATTACGGTAAATTTACCGTATCGTTGCAGTTATGCAAAAAAAAAACTTTTGTGTAAAGAGTTTCTTGACACTTCAAGAATTGTAATAATTGTTTTCGTTGTTCTATTCGTTCTTTTTTTGCATTGAAGTTGTACTTTTTTTGTATATATCGGTTGGAAATAATGCAAATAACGATAATTAAGAAAAAAAAAATTATTTACATAAACAAAAAGTAGTATTTTATAATTAGAAAGATGAAAAATTGAATTTTTTCCCTATGTGTAAACTCATTCTTGACAGACTGTATGCAGCCGTGTTTCATATATTTCGAGTATAGTGACTCGTTTTGCACATTAGATTTTATTTAAACTAGTTTGATTATTGTTATGAGAAGGAATTAAGTTTGGCTGCCGACTTTTCGAACATGCCGAAATTAGGAGCATTTACCCTAAATACGTCATTTTCAATCACGTTGGAGACAATTGCTATAGCTTTCCTTTTCGAAAAAAAAAATTAATTACTAGAATTATTAAGTTCAGCGATAATCTAAAGCAAATTTGACAAACAGAAAAGACTGAATTATAGAAAATGAAACATCTCAGCCGCGCCGGCTACACAAATTCTCTCACGGGTACATTGTCCAATTCCCACTATTTTTGACATCTCTAATCAAGAACACACGACCTCAGACGACATTTAATGAACGACTCACATCTATCCACCTAGGTTTTTGCACAGCCATGTGGACACCGTAACTTTTCGCCATGGACACTTTACCGGTTCAAAAATTCCAATAAGTCCAACTACACTTACCTCAGCTTCGGCATCCGAACGCACGCAAATGCATGCCGCACGTCTGCGGTAGCCATCCTTGTCATAAATTCGAGTGGAATTTGGCTTTTCTTTAACCATCTTGACTGCGGTAGAATGTCAACACTTTTCACGTCTCGCGACTAATCAGACGACCGAAATTTCTGTCGAGGAATTCACGTTTGCTGCAAGAGGTCTACAAATTAGATATGTATCCTACACCGATTTCAATTCGCTACTTCTGTGACGGGACGAAAAACTGCAGATAAAACACTGTGCAACCTACACTCGAAAAACGATCTAACAAGAAACAATAACTGTGACAGCAAACTCTCGATGAACTCTTTCGAATGCTGGAACTCTACACAGAATTTTACAATGATGGCGAATCGGACAGCATAACTGCATCAATTTTCACTAATCTAACCTCACCGGATGGCGACAAGTTGAAATCACTACAGGTCGGTGAAATATTCGTAACGGGGATTACGAGCTTTAAATCGGGAATTTTACCAGGCGAAACTATTCAACAACAAAACTTTGCATTCAATTAGTGGCGATGATTCCGGTTTCGGTAAACAATAACTTTAGAAATAAAAGAAAATTAGGGAGATTTTAGCTACAGACTTCACACATTATCACGCGTTCGCGGGTTCAGCTCTTGAGCGCTCGTTCCATTTTTCTAAGTTTTCTCGCCTGTTTCGAACCGCTGCACAAACGACTTGGCTCGCGACCGAATTTATGGTTTTGCGATACTTGACTTCGTTGTTTATAAAAATTCCGAAAGTTTTTTCAGCAAGACTGTCTGGAGCCCGGATTTCACAAGCCGTGAAAACACGTTCTTCAGCGACCAGCGGATCTTTCAATGTCTGCGTCGAGCAATGTTGTTGCCGAGACGAGCACAGTGGCTGTGACGAAGAAAGTCACAACTTGCAATCTACACCAAATAGACAATTTATAATCGCGTACCGCACTCCCGGCTCAGTTAGTTTCTGTGTCCTGACACTAGCTACAAATTTTCCACGGTGATTTGCAAATGGAAACATCCATTGTGGCAGTTTCCGTGCGTTTTTGCAAGAACTGTGTAGGATGAAATCGAGGTACACTTCACACGAACCGCACGAACCACACACTCCACTCGACGTGAGAACGGACTCAGCTCGAACGGAGACGGAGGGTGCACATTCTTTTGCAAAAATTTCGCCCGCATTGCCATAGGTAGAATAGTGGGAATTTTCATATTTGCGATGTTGCTTGCTCGCGGGTTAGTTTAAAGTGACTTTAGTGGTGTATGATTTTAGGTACAGTGTTTCGGTATTGAAAGCTAATTGACAACGTTTTCAACGCATTTATTCATTTCGACTGTCGAAGTGTTGTGTCGGGTGATTTAAAGCTATCTCACTCCTCAAATTAATTCTACGATTGCAACATGAACGATGGTCGGCTATATCCATTTCGAACTTTAAGCATCTCTCTAAGAAGCGATTATAAGAATTTCATATTACATAAATACAATAAAATGCATGTTTCCACTTTCTAAATCTAATTTAAATCTCTTTTAAGTCATTGGATATACAATTAAATTTTAAAAGCCATCACAACATCCAACATTTCACCACCCACCTTCCGCACTCAAGGGAAATCTCTCGCGCTCTCTTAAAATTGCATAATGCTGCCAACTGTTCAGATGAAATAAATTTGACGTGTGTTTTGAAGTTTTCGGTGCGGCAAAAGTGTCTTCGTTTTTCTTTCAAGAAAATTTTACTAGAAAACTAACTTGAACGTTCGCTAAGTTTCACTTAATTTATTCAAAAATATGGATGCATCATCCTGCTTAATGGTTTGTATAAAAAACCCATGATTATCTTTTTGTATTGTTGATATGAGTGTTTGAGTTCTGATATGTCTAACCTCGAATAGAGTATTTGCGAAATGCTAGAACTAAAGCGTAAAATCCCAAATATCTTTGGAAACAATGTAATTATTTTATTGTAAGTGCGTTTATTCTAAATAATATATGCGTTGAATGTTTTTGTTGAGTACGATTTCGATTTTAAACGGAACCGGCATGGGTGGACGCTAGTTGCTATCATCACCGGCTAAATGACATTAGAAATACCGTACATTTTGGGGATCTATCTGTAGAAGGATGATTTTCGAGTAAAAGTACTATCTGAATATAGTGTGTAATGTTTCTTTGTCTCCGAAGCGCTCTTTCTAGTTGGAAATTGCATTTAATTGTCGAATTGGAATGATTGTGATGACCAACAAGTCTACTTGGGATGAAAGCAAGCCGTGTCACCGCGCAACTGTCATTGTGTTGAGGTATAGCCAGGCATTTTGAGAATCCAAACGATTTACAGAAAATATGCAATTTACTGCAATTGCCGTTAGTTGGCATATTCGAGAAAAGGATTTATGCACAAATTATTTGATTTTGGCGTTGTGACAGCGATTGAATGCGGAAATACTTATATTCACTGTTTGAGATTTTGTGCTTGACAGATTTTTGGCATAGATTTGAAAATATTTATAGCTGGTGTGCTCGTTATAGATGTTGTGCCCGTTACCATTATTTAGGTTTCTTCCAAGCCTTTTTTCAATTTGTCAACTTATTTTAATACTGCTTCCAATTTCCGTCCATACAGCTTATTTTTCTTCGAAGCTGTAGTTCTTCTAATCAGTTTTTGATTTGGCTTTCCAAAGTCCTGTATCAAGTCTGTCGACTGTTTTTCCAGCTTATTTTCTTGTTTCTTTGATTGCTGCATGATCTTCTCGAACTTTCTGTCTAGGTGCATCACCAGGTCTATTGATTTTCGTTTTATATTTTTCTGCATCCGCCTCAGTATTAGTGTGTTCTCGGAATATTCACTATCGTTTTCTTCATTCCCTGCAATACTCCCCATAGCTGTACTTTACTATCTTATACTTTTATCTCACTGTTTTTCACTTTCGTAAGATCCCACTTTTGACACTAGAGAGAGTTGTTAATTTGTTGTTAATTATCTATTGATTATATTATCGCAATTCCAAATATCGTTTCAACAGCATGTGCTAAACATGGCTTATGCTTTTCGAATGATTCCGTCAATAATATTTCACCGTAGCTTTTATAAGAGATGGTATCAGCCCGCGCAACTTTTAAATCGTTCCTCTGATTTTTTCCAATACTAGAGATCTTGAAATCTGTTGTACGCATGGTTGCAACCTGGCTATTGGATGAGCATTTTTATATCAATTCAAATCATTTATTAAATACAATTCATAAAAAAAAGAGCTTACATACTAAAATATATTTGTGTAGTATAAGCATGGACTGTGTAAGAAGGATTGTCCAACTGTTAGGTATCTGTCTTATCTGTGATTGTATGACAACTTACAATCTAAACGAAATAGCTAAATACATAGAAACTTAGTTATTTTTTAACGTGGCTTGCCGATTGGGGACTTGATTGTCGCTCATTCGTTCGACGTGGCCAGCCCATTGCATTTTTAGTAGTTGTATGACGGAAGAGACTTCCGGCTCGTCATATATGGTATACAGCTCGTTGTTGTATCGAATTCGCCATCCCGCTTCTTCCCGTATTGGACAGAGGATTACCCTTCCCCTTCTTTTGATCGTATTTAACCCTCCGAGAACACAGGGGGTCAAATTGACCCCAGAGACCTTTTTGACCGATCGCAGCGCTTAGGCCTGCGGGAAAAGAGGAGTACTATATGCTTCTAAATATATTTCTGTGTCTTGACTATAAGTTTACACCGTTCGCTTCCTGTCCCAAATCGATAGTCGTCGTTGAGAAGCCTTTGAAGCAGATCAAGGGGTCAAATAGACCCCATCTGTACTCGACGTCAATTTTGAGGTAAAAACTCAAATTTTTTTTACCTTATAAATCGACAGATTAATTTGAAAAAGCCAAAATATAAGTTTGCAATTGTTTTAATTTTGTTGTTTTTAGCAATATAACGTATAATCTGCGTTCTAGTGTACGCAATAATTTGTTAGCTGAAGACAATGATAACAATTTTGGCGACAGTGATTCCTCCGAAGACGACCATGTCTCGGAGCAATCAGAATCTGATTATTCAGAAGATTATACCTTTTTTGAAACCCTTTATATAGGGCTGATTTTTTTTTATTATTTTACTATGTCGGTGGAGTATCCATATACATTTTCAGCGAAAAATATTAAAAATTGACAAAGTTATGATTTTTTTTTAAATGCAAATTTTAAAATTTTCACAATCGCCACCGTAAATATGGCAAAATAAATAATTTTTTCAAGGGCCACAATAGGACTAGTTGTTTTTATAATTTTGTTATATCTTGAAAGTATCCACTTAAATTTTTATCCAAAAATATTGAAAATGAAATAAGTTAGGATTTTTTTTTTGTAAAAAAGCTGATTTTCGACAAAACTGTTTTTTCTCGAATTTTTTTTAGGTATGTTTAGGACATTTAAGGCACTTCTAATCAGTGCTGCCATTTTAGCATTTTGAATGCTAGATCTAGCATTATTTTTTCCAATACGGCATTCGAAATTTGGAGTTAGCATCTAGCATTATTTTTAGCATTTAAATTTAGATTTCGGAATAATCTGGCACTCATCTATTTACAATCTCGCCCATCCAATTTTTCTCAATAGCTCTGTTCGTGTACTTTCAGTCGCCTTCATGAAACGAAACTTCCTGAATTATGTGATGGCGGGAATTCATGAAAAATACAAAAACGCGCTCATGTCATTTTGTTAGAAGTAATAACCAGAAGTGACAGTTGTCTGATTTTGAAATAATGATAGTGAATATAAAGTCTAAAATATAAAGATTATAAAGTCATCTATATTGCTTTAAATATGGCAATGTTCAATTTAATCGTGACGATGCTAAAAATCAGTGATGGGGTCCCATCCAATTCAGACTCCCAGGAGGCTCGGGTATCTACAAGCTCAACTTTACCAAAGTATGTGCATTCTAGTTAGATATTTTTTTCTTGAATAATGTGGATCAATTGTTTTGTTAGGGCTTCAAATGTTATCCGACACTAATAATTTTTCTTCACTTAAAAATAAATAATTGTTGCTGCTTTGATTGTGAGATTCCAACTATGTTTTGAAAAATATTGGTAGAAATGAGAAGAAGATTTAGACATAACGGATATGTCTGTAATAGATATAGAATCATTTTGAGATGTAAATTTAAAACTTCTAATTTTTTTTTTGCTATACATACGATGATCAATAAGTGATGATAATGAATATAAACCAAGGTGATTAAACTTAAAAGATAATATATATAGTCAATCTTTTTTCCAAACCCAGGATACCTGAGAAAAAAATTCTTTATCTGGACTCTCCCAAAATGCCTCAACAGCGGACATCACTTCCCTATCATCTTCAAATTTCTTACTCCGAAGGTGTTGTTTGAGCCGAGGAAAGAGGTAACACTGAGAGCTAGAGCTACCAAATAGGGTGAGTGTTCAAGCAGTTTGAATCCTGTTTCTTTAATTGCATCCATCGTAACTGCAGCCTTGTGAGCCGGTGCGTTATTTTGAAGAAACAGAACTCCGGCTTGCACTTTGCCGTGTCTGTTCACCTTCATTGCCTTTCGCAATCTTCTTATTTGGTCAGCCTAGTAAGAGCCTAATATAGTCGCTCCTTTTTCAAAACATTCCACCACAATAATTTTTTTAACATCCCAAAAAACTAATGCCATAATCTTTCCTGCCGAACTTGACACTTTGAATTTCTTCGGCGTCGATGAAGAGGGTCGCTTCCAGGTCATCGATTGTATTTTGGTTTCTGGATCAAAATGGTGGATCCAGGTCTTGTAAATGGTCATGTGGAAATGGAAATGTCATATGGAAATGTGACAAAAAATTCTCATGATCTGCGTGGAACTTCTCGAGATTCATCCTTGAAATGTCGACTCGTTTCTTCTTATGCTCGTCCGTTAACATTCTCGGTACGCAACGTGCAGAGATCTTCTTCATATATAATTTGTTGGCAAAGATTTTTCGAATACTACCATATGAGATCCCTGTGACCTCAGCTACATGCCTGAGGGTCACTCTTTGATCTACCAACACGACATCTTTTTTTTATACGTTGTCTTCAGTGAAGGATGTGGATGGACGTCCTTCGCGGTGTTCATCTTCAGTGGATGTTCCTCCCAGCTTAAACTCCTTGGCCTAGGGTGCAACGGTGGAATATGGAGCAGCAGAGTTCCCTAATATTTCCACCATGTCGCCGTGTATGCCTCTGGTAGACAGTTTTTTCGAACAGAGGTACTTAATGACAGCTTAAATTTCGTTTTTCCCCATTTTTATGTTCTCTCTTCGATTGTTCGTATTCAAAGGAATGTAGCTCCCTGGAATTGACACCTATTTATATGTTTTTTTCATGCTGATTAGTGAGTATATGTAGTAGTAAAAAAATATTTTTTTAATTTTATGCGAACTGGAAATAACCGATTATCATTACTTATTGATCAACCCTCATATAAATATACATATTATTTTCATATTGAACCATGTTTATTTCAATTAAATAAGAAAGCATTATTTAGCATTATCATTTTACAAAATCTAGCATTATTTAGCATTAAATAAAATTGAATCTAGCATTATTTCAAAAAAATAAATGGCAGCACTGCTTCTAATGTATGAAAACTACTAAAAGAGGTCTCAAACAATACTTACAAATTTTTTCAAATGAAAATCTTCAGTGGCGGCGATTCTATAGACGTTCAAAAGTGGTTGGGGTCAATTTGACTCCAATTGTTCTCGATGATCGAAAAAATAGGTGTGTTCTCGGAGAGTTAAGGCTTTTTCAGACGCCTGGTTCAGTGTCCAGGTTTCCCTTCTGTAGCATAGCACAGGTCTGATAATTGTTTTGTAGATGCGAAGCTTCGTATTCCTGTGTACGCATCGAGATTTCAAAGTGGGCAGCACCGAAAAGAATGTCTTATTGACAAATTGAATACCCGTCGTTTGATTTCGTCATGCTCATTCTCATCCTTCGAGAGTTTCGTCCCTAGGTACACAAGGTTGTCTACGTTTTCAACGTTATAATCCCCTATCGTTATGTTTTGTCTTACTGGCGTCCTTTTCCTTGATTGAGTCATGATTTTTGTTTTTTGTTCGTTAATTTGAAGACCAACTTCTTTGGCGGTTTTGTGTAGAGTTACAAATACTTCCTTGGCGTCGTTAAACGAACGTGACATAATATTGATGTCATCAGCGTAAGCTATTAGTTGTGTCGGCTTAAATAAAAGAGTTGCCCTCGTGTCAACGGGGATTTTTCTGATGACATACTCAAGTGCTAGTTAAAAAGTACAAGAGCTAATCCATCCCTTGTTTTAGCCCTGTATTCGTCAGAAACGAGTTGGTCATATTATTCTGAATCACCACTTGTGATGTGGAGTCTGTCATGGTCATTTTCACCAATCGTGCCAGCTTTGCTGGAATTCCGAACTGCAGCATGATCTTATATAATGCAGTTCGATTTATACTGTCGTACGCTTGTTTAAATTCGGCGAATATTTGATGGATATCAATGTTGAATTCCCAGTATTTTTCCAGAATCTGTTTGACCGTAAATATTTAGTCAGTTGTCGATCTTCCACGTCTGAAACCGCCTTGATATTCACCAAGAATTTTCTCAGAGTGATGGGAAATTCTAAACTCTAAAATCTTTGTGAATAGATTGTACGACGTACAAAGTAGTGATATGCCTCTGTAGTTTTCGCACAGTAATCTATCTCCTTTCTTGTGAATGGGACATATGATACTTTTTCGCCACTCATCCGGCATCGTTTCTTGTTGACAGATGCCTGTCACCAACCCATCGATTGTCCTTAAAATGGAAATCCCGCCTGGCTTCAGGAGATCCGCAAGGATCCCATCGATGCCCGGTGCTTTGTTGGATTTCAAGCGGTCCATGGCCTGTCGAACTTCATCTAATGTAAGAGGCTGAGATGAGGCACTGTCAATTAGTGATGGCGATTCGTAGGGTGCGGGGACATTTCCGTTCAGCATTTGCTGGAAATAAGACGCCTATCCTTCACTTGTTCTGAGCCGCTTATGATGTTTCCATCGGCAGCCCTACATAGGCTAGTGCGTGGTCTAAAGCCTTGTTTTAAGAGCCTCATTACTTTGTACGCTTGTCGAGTGTTGTTAGCCATAAAGCTTTCATGTTATTCAGCATGTTGTCAAAAGCTTTCGTTTCTTACGTCTAATTATTCTATTAGCTACTCTCCGAAGATCGTCATATTTTTCTTTCTTGGCTCTTGTCGGCCGTTCAATGTGGATTTTGCAGGCCGCATTCTTTTCGTCCAACGAAGCTTGATACTCCTCGTCGAACTATTCATTTCTGCGTTGCCAGGCTGTATATCCCAATACTTTTTCGGCTGCTGCATTCACTGCGCTTTTGATGGTAGTCCAGACTTCGTTGATAGACGTTGCTTTAGGCGTGGAAGCTAGTTCAATTTAATTTCCAGACAAGATCTATATTCGGCTTCCATCGTTTTGCTTCTAAGCTTGTCGACATCGAACTTGTACTTGCTCTGGCTTCATACGACAGTGATATTCGACATCGATATTCGCCATTGATATCGAGTCTTGATTAAGTGGTGGTCGGAGTCGCGGTTCGCACATCTAAAATACTGGACGCCCACCTTTTCTGAATCAGAATATGATCAATCTGATTAAAGTTGCAGCCGTCCGGGGTTGCCCATGTTCTTTTGTGAATGTCGCGATGCGGGAAACACGTGGAACTTACGATGAGGTTTCTACTGCTCGCAAAGACGACAAGTCGTGAAGACTAAATTGGCCGGTGGTTCCGCCATGTGTTTCGTCCTTTCCAACCATTGCGTTGAAGTCACCCAGCAGGATTTTCACATCATTTGATGGCAGAGAATCATCTAACCTTTCCAGAAGGCTATCGAAATTATCTTTCACTGCCTCATCTTTATCTTCAGTGGGGGCTTGAACGTTAATGAGCCAAACGTTAAAAAACTTTGCTCGAATGCGGATCGCACACAATCTTTCCTTGGCAGGTTTAAAATCGATTATTAGCGGTTTCATTTTTTTGTCCACGATGATGGCCAGTCCAAATGACTTTCCGCTTTTGAAGATTGTGAATGATCTCATATCTATAATCTCAGCACCAAACAGTTTCGTTTCCTGGACAGCGAGAATGTTTATTTTGTAGTGAGTGACCTGTTCCAGGAGGGCTTTGATGGCCCCCAGTCTGTACAGGATTCGCACGTTCCAAGTTCAAATAGAGTAGCCCATATTTCATTTGCGCGGTCGTTTCCGTTGATCCGATCCAGGTATACGAGGTGAAGTATCAGGTGCCTGGATGAGTAAAATTTTACGGGAACGGGTTATTGGCCCATTGTCCAACCCCCAACCTGGATGGCCAATCTGGTTAATGTTCCCTATTTAAGGCGCGGAAAACTCACCCTCATCCTTCTTCGTTGGCAACATTCATGACCTAAAATGTCATGAAGGCTCCTGGCAGTCACCCGATGTAAAATGTGAAGTCAAATCTTCGTGGAGATCGAAGGTAGGACTCAGTAGCAAAGCTTTAGATGTTGTTTCCAGCAGGCATTTCAATTGCTTCTTCGGTAACCAACACCCGATTGCGCTTCCGTGGCCTATGCTACCATTTGACTGCCAGGCTGCAGGCTGCTATTGCTAAAATAGCCGGTTTGCTATTTTGCAGCCCGTTACTACTTTTTTATTTGCGCTTCTGGTCCCTTTGAAAGCATTCCATTTATTCCTTTTGACGTGCAGTGCAAAATTATATTGTATAAGAGTAATTCATGAATGAATGAATAAATTTTTAGGAATACATTTTAAGGTATTTAGCCATAGATATATGTGCTCATAATCAAAAGATTGGGAAACCCACTCCTTACTTCGACCAGCAGACCTTTCCAAAGATCACTAGCACAATGAGTGAGACATTAGCAAATTTCTCACTAACGAAGGCATCGAACCGTTTCAAATTTTCAGAAGGAACAGAGTTTCGGAGAAAAAATTGTGCTAAGAGCTCGAGAGCAAAATAATATGTAAATATATATAATAATATAAATAGAAAAAATCGTTTTCCCATACACAGCAACATTCAACGCTAACGAATGAATAGGATTGTCTTTAATTCAATTTTTATCATCAAACATTTTTTCAATCGTGTCATTATTATCCTGAAGAAATTAGTATATGTTCAGTAACTCGATGTTACCTTCTCCAATCCATTTTACAGGAAATTGACGAAAACAAATCATATCTTGACAAACTCTATTCAGATGACAATGAGCAATGCCATGATGCCCTGATTATATTAAAAAATTCTGTCATTGGTAGTAATCGACAGAAAGCAACCGTGATTTCACTAGGAATAGTTCCTCGTTTGATTGCATTTTTGACACACAGCGATGTGCCGTTGAATGTACGTTTAGATGCAGCTATTGTTATCGGTGAGTACCTCTTTGCTATTAAATTTCCTTTAAACTTTAATTTCGATCAATGCACATCACATTTTATTGCAGGATCGTTAGCCAAAGGTACAAGTGAACAAGTTCGTGCTTTGATTGATTATAACATTGTCAAAATACTGTTGACTTTGGTAACACAGCAGCACGCAGACAGGCAGCTTGTTGAAGTATGTTTGTGCGCCCTCAAATCAATCTTCCGCTACCCATTTGCACCGGTTGGACTTCTTTATTCGAATGTCGGAACTCTCTCTCATTTGTTATGTGTGTGGAAATAGTTATGGTTTGTTTTGGTAGAAGTGATAAAGTAAAATTACAATTTCAGGTCTTGCATCACCCGACAGTTCACTGCAAACACAATCATGCGTAGCAAATATTCTCGTACCACTTTGTCAGTCCTACAATGAACAGATGATACTTTGTCAGGCGGGAGCGATCCCTTTTCTATCACGCATGATCACTTCCACATATTCAGACCTTCAGATTCCTGCTCTCAAATGCCTGGCAGCAATGTGTTTCACGAACCGATCCGTCTCTGACATAGTGTGTGCGGCCAGGTAGATATATGTCTTACGTATGCTATAATGAGAATTATTTAAAATTGAATGTTTTTCAGTTACGAAGGAAAAACATTGCCAGATATCCTGACGGGTCTTCTGTCGCGAATTCGAGATCCCGAAATTCAGCTGTCCGCGGCCAGATGCTTAACATACATTCACAGATCGGGCACGTTGCCGCCCACCGATGGCCGAGTTGTGTACAAAACTTTACCGTGCCTCGCACGCCTCTGCACAGACGAATTTGACGAAGATATCAGGGCAACGTCAGCTGAAACGCTGGCATATTTAGCTGAAGTATGACTTTGTGGCGTTTTTACTTTTCATTCTATTGCAAATGTTCGTATATTCGCAGATTGATACTCAATTACAACGACTGGCTGCCATTAGCAATCATCTGATAATTTCATTGTCGCAGCTCCTCCAAAGTTCACAGTCTCTTCCGCGACAGGGTGCGTTTAGGTGTTTCGCATCACTTGGAGCTAATGATGAAGACATTCGGAAGCGAATAATTGAAACAAAAGGTTTGATGGAAAAAGTACTGGAAGGACTTGAAGATCCGTGTCCGGACGTAAGTCGATTGCATATAATTCAAATAAAGTGAAGTGTCGATTCACTTAAGACCGACGTTTATTTATCTAGGTACGGCTGGCAGCAGTCAGATGTCTACACTCATTATCAAGATCAGTACAACAACTACGTACAACCTTCCAGGTACTTACCATAAAAATGATTTTAATGTAATTTTTTTAGTGCTTCAATTGTACAGTGTGCTTTCGGTTTATACTAGGTCAGTTTAAGCCAAATTTTAATGTTTGGCAGGTATTTTCTGATTAGCGTAAATACAATTTACTATAACCTGATCCATTTTGTCTCTTATCTTATCTAACACTGAAACACTCGATCTCTACAGGATCACTCCGTCTGGAAACCTCTCATGACTCTCTTGTCCGGTTCGCCATCGAACGAGCTTCTTACCGTCGTGACCTCAACAATCTGCAATCTGCTCCTAGAATTCTCACCGGCCAAAGAACCGATGCTCGATTCGGGCGTGGTCGAATTGCTGTGCGTCCTAACTGAGAATGCAGATCCTGCGTTGCGCTTGAACGGAAGCTGGGCACTTATGAATATGGCATTCCAAGCGGAGCAACATGTCAAGTCGAAAATCATTGACTCGCTTGGAACCGATAGAATACTCCAGTTGTTAAATGACTCGGACACTCGTGTGATAATGAAAACCCTAGGTTTACTACGAAATTTACTAAGTAAATCTCTGCACATTGACAATATCATGTCGGAACATTCGACGGAAGTGATGCAAGCCTTCAATATGGTCCTGGACTCCCCGCATCCGGCTGAAGTAAAAGAGCAGGCACTGTGCATTATTGGTAATATAGCGGCCGGAGCGCAGACTAAAGATTATGTTATGGAAGATGAACGAATTTTGCGACGATTGGGCGATTTTCTAGTGAGTTGATTGATTCCGAAACTGACTGGCTATATAAACAAAAGATGAATTTTCACTTGTGTTCAGCATTTGTTAATGTTCATTTTAATTCTGCAGGTGCATAGGGATAGCAAATTACAGGCCGGAGCGTTGCTTGCCATCGGAAACCTTGTGCATCGTAACGATGCGAATGCAATAGACAGGCATGCACGCTTGAAAGATCTAGGAATACTGGATAAGCTCGAGGAACTTTTGAGTATGACAGCCAAAGAAACAGATTTTTATGAAGAGTAAGTGGAAATTAGCTTTCATTTTTAGATTATAGTAAACTCTTCTTGAACGGGGACACAATTCAAAATGCGCAATTATATCTTAAAACCTGTCATTTTTAAAACTCGGTTAGTCAATCGTTCACTTATTCTTGCTTCTCTCTTTACTTCCAGAATTCGATCCGTTATCAAACAAATGGGCTATTCCTAATTCGGTGTTATTTAATCTTTAATTAATATTAACTAATTATTATTTTTTGTTATTGTATAATTATATAAAGTTAATAGCGTATTGTAATGTATATTTTTTTTAAAAAAAATTGAATCGATTAAAAACAAATTGACGAATTGACGCTTATCATTGGTTTCTTCATACGTATTCTATTCTTGATACGATCACGAAAAAAATTTTAAATCGAAATTGATAAAATGATAATGGTTTTTTTTTAGACTTTTTAGATGTTTCATTATTTATATCGATTTTTAATTATTATAGATATATACTATGTTTGGGAATTTTATTGATAGTTGAGAAATAATTTTTTAAATAATATATAAATAAAGCGTATGTGTGACCGGACGAGATATGATCCAAGTGCGGTGTAATGAAAAGAGAAATGAAAAAGAAAGAAAGATCATGACAAGATGCGAATTTCAGTGGATTGATGATTCAATAAAAATTTAATATAATATCGACTAAATTTGTCATTTATTTAAAAACATCGTTCTGTGGGCCGGTAGTTTATATACACGACAATTGAAGATTTGTATGTATTTTCATTTGGAGCAAATCGCTTTGTAATGTTTTTGCAATTTTTAAACTTCTTTGATAATGATATCAGCCTCCAATTACACTATGCAACAAATTATACACTTTTTTTCACTGGGCTTACAGTATGTAATTATGACTCATCATCTCAAGGCAGTATTCTGATCTAGAGGCTCAATTTTGAGATGATTTTACCGACGCAATAAAAAAAAACCATAAACATTTTTGGTATATATTTTTTTTCAGTTTTTTATTAACATTTTGAAAGTACAAAAAAGTATTCAAAAAATAAAAATAAATAAAAATTGATATAGATACAGGCCGGCGAAGTGAAAGCTGAAAAAAAAACTTGTCTCGTGGTTGACATGATTCCAACCTTCCTGGTGGTCTGAAACATAAATTTTCAGTGAATTCTATAAAAAAAGAATGTGAAATTCGTCTGACGTAGGCGATTTGAAAAAAACTTTTTTTTTTCACAAAATAGCGTCCATGTAAAAAAAAAAGTAGTTTTTTGCCTCGTTTTTTCAACTTTGGAAATTTTTTACAAATAGTAGAAATTTTTTCAAAAATCCCTACGTCAGACGAAAACTTATAGTGTTAAGACGGTCTGTGCAAAATTTCACGTAAATCGGTTCATTACAACTAGAGATATAATGTCAACCGTATCCAAAAAAGTAGTTTCGAGAAAAACGCGTTTAAAACTTGGAGTCTCGTTTCGAGCAGTTTGAGTCGTTTAATGGTATGTTATACTTAGATTTTTTTAATCAGAGATCCCCGTCTCATGTTACGTTCCTTCTTTAGCTACAAAAGCGAGATTTTCGCTTTCAGCCATACGAGCAGTTCGAACTTCTTTAGAACCTTGAGGAGCTCGTAGCTCGAAGCGGTTAACTTGTTGTTGATCACATTTGTTGGTTTAGCTGGCGTGTCACAAAAATAGCTGTAACTACAAAAATAATTCGAATTTCCCAAAATCCTTTTAAAGGCTTATTCTTAAAGGTCTAAACTTTGAAAATATGCAAACAAACAAAAATCGATTTGATCAAATTTCTAGACCAGAATACTCCCTTAACACGTTCCCTGTCCTGAACACAACAACGAAATTGCTCCGCAAGTTCAAATTATTTTTTGCTGAAATTTGTTCTTATATGATTCTATAAACACCCCAAGCATAGAAAAATATTGATAGACAAAATAGAAGTAGGTAGTTCTTACCTGAAACACATATGGTTCAGGAGCGTACACAGACTTTTTAGTCGCTGAACGCTCATGAACCATATGTGATTCAGGTAAATGTTTTGGTTTTTCTCAATACAAGTTGTAGGTGTCCACTGAGCCACATATGGCTCATAAACGTAGCTGTGCATTCCAAAAGTTCGTTTCCTGAGCCACATGTGGTTCAGCGGACAGGGAACGTGTTAAAGCTATTTGAAGTACAGTGACTCGCAAAACTGTTCACAAAAAGTTATTGAAATTGATTTTTGGGAAAATCCAAATATTTATTCATAACAAATCAAAAGTTTTTACAAAATAAAATTACTTCAGAAAATAGATTACATTTCAGAGAACTAAACCTTAAAAATAACAGGAATCCTGTTTTCTAAAATAAAAATTAAAAAAAATGTTCTGTGAACACTTGCATCTATCCTGTGACTAACTAAATAGTCCCGTTTTTATATTATTTATTTAATATTTAGTGTACCCGCCTTTGGCACGAATTACAGCCTTCACTTTTTTAGACATACTTCCTAACAAGTTCTCCAAATATTGTGGATCAATCTCATTCCACGCTTATTGAGCGCGTACCCAAAGTTCTTCGCAGTCTTTTGGAACAGTGTTGCTTGCTACCACTCTTCTTTTCAAATAACCCCACACATTCTCTAAAGGATTGAGATTTGGCGATTGTGGCGGCCATTTTAGAGTCTCAATATTATGATCTTGAAGCCATTTGGCCGTTATGCGAGCAGTGTGTTTTGGATCGTTGTCTTGCATAAATAAGCTGCCTCCAGGTTCGCAGCCAAATCTATCAAGACTTGGTAGATATGAGTCCTCTAAGATATTTATATAGTCAGTTGCCCGCATAATTCCGCTTGTACGTCTCAAAATGCCAACTTGGTTACTTTTGAAACAACCCCAAACCATTCATGAATCACCTCCAAATTTGAGGGTTTTCTGCACATTACGTTCTTGTAAGCCAACGGACTTGTTGACCCACGTCCAGTGTCGCCCATCTGAACATAACCTGTTTATTTTTGACTCATCAGACCGTGTAACCAACTTCCATTGTTCTGGCATCCTGTCTTTGTATTTTCTGGCAAATTGAAGCCTCGCCTTTTATGGCGGTCGGTAAAAAGTGTTTTATTTTTTACCTTTGCTTTTGCTTTAAAATTTGATTTCAGGCATCTTCGAACAGTATCATCGGAAACTGTAACATTTAAATTGGTTCGGATTACATTGTTGGCTTGTACAGCTGTATTTACCGCTTCAGTCATAATCAATCTTTTGATACAACGCTTTGTCTCCGGAGATAGCTTACTTGGTCGCCCACCAGCGTTCGTTTCGAGAAAATCTTCTACCGTTTTCTTTATTTTGCTTGCGAATCCTATTGACACAGTACTTTTCAGCAATTTTTCAAACTGAGTACTTCTTTTGAAGATCACCAACAATTGCTCCCTTCACGTTCTCTTGGATAGCTTTTGGCATTTTTCCTTTAGGTTAGTTTTCGTTTCTATTAGATTAACTTGAATTATTTCCTCTTGTTAAAATATAATAATTTACTAACTCACCGTAACATCAACTAAAAATTATTATTTTTTTCTTTTATTTAAAATATTCCGTCAAGCATGCAAAACTGTTCACGTTACTGCAACAAAACAACTGTAAAAAAACTAAACTCTTTCCAAAACTATTCGCATTAAATTACCATGAAATATCGCTTTACATGATTTCCAAGAATATGTGAGGGTATAGTTTTTTAGAAAACCCAGTTGTTCTGCTTGTACTTAAAAAACGTGGAAATTTTCATTTTTATGAACAGTTTTGCGAGTCACTGTATATAAATAAAATTATTACATCACGTCACATTTAGTAGTGAAAGGCATTTATTGATTTTCTTCAAATTCGTACGAAAGAGTGACATATATTTTTATTGTACATTATAAAACATTTTTTATGGAGGCTGCAACAGTAGTCTGCACGCATGGCAGGTTCCCATCTACCCTGATAACGCTTCTCATACTCTGCAATTTCTTGATGAAGTCTTTCTCCGTGTTCATCACTTACTAAACCCATGTTATCTGGAAAGAAACTTAAATGGGAGTGTAGGAAATGGATTTTTAGCGACATATTGCATCCTAGTTTGTGATAAGCATCCAGCATTATTTTTATTTTTTCATGGATCTCGGATGATTTGTGATTGCCGAGAAAATTTTTTGTGACATCGACAAAAGCCAACCATGCATTTTTTTTCCAAATGTCTGAGGCTAGATAAAAAAAATCGAGATCATTGATTAATTTTCTTATGTCAGGTCCTATAAAAATTCCTTCTTGAATTTTCGCTTCACTTAGCGTAGGAAACTTGGTTTTGAGAAAGGAAAATCCAGGTCCGTCTTTGAGGAAGCGCTTTTACAAAATTCTTTATCAAAGCAAGTGATTTGTAACGGGGATAAAATGATTTTCTCATGAGATACTAATGGTTCATTTTTTATATTTTTCTGTCCAAGCACGAAACCGGTTCTTTAGAGGCCAGTTTTGTTTTACGCAGTGATCCGAACGCGCACTGCTATCATATTCGCAGAGAAAACAACAATATTTCGTATAGCCAGTTTGCAATCCTAAAATTAAAGCCACTACCTGTAAATCTGCACATATTTGCCATTTGTGCTCTACTTAGTTGACTTTCCAGAATTTGTTTTAAAATATCGTAGGTTTCTTTTAAGTGACCGCCGTATGCTACAGGCAAAGATGAAACTATGTTACCGTTATGGAGTAAAACTGCCTTTGAACTTCGTTTCGATCCGTCAATTAACAGTCTCCACTCTTGTGATATATGTCTGTGACCTATTGCTCACATTAATCCATCACTATTAATACAGACTACTAATCCATCTTCTTTTGAATAAAAGGTAGCTAAAGAAATGTGATTTTTTCGATGAGTTGTAATTTTAGCTCTAGTTTGCAATAGATTCCATTGTTTTAATCTCGATTCTAATATTTCTTCTTTGGTCAAATCTAAATCTCTGACAAGGTCATTTAGTTTTGATTGGCTAATCAAATGTGATTCTGTCGTTATTTGAGCTCGAAATACCTCTCCACTACTAGATGGGCCTGCTTCGTCGTCTGCTTCCATACTCGAACTCGACGAACTACAAAATCTTTCCGGTACTGGAATGTCTGGAGAATGTGGTAGTGGCATTGGCACTGATGACACGTAAGCATACTGAACCGGGAGTTTTGATTTTTTTGAAATACCTTTCAAAGTTGTCAAGCAGAAGTAACAGTCTTCTACGAGATTTTTAGGTTTACGCCACTGAATTCGTACATCCAAAGGTATTTGTTTTATAGTAACCTTGTGCCAATCCGTCAGATACTTATAGCATTGTTAACAACACACTTTAGGCACCCACGATTTGTCTTGATTTTTAATTGCAATCGTAAAATAAGCTTCATAACACTTCTCAGACAAGGCAGAAATAGGCTTTTTCACTTTTAGGAGTGAAATCAAATAAGTTAGAAGAATTAACACAAACACGCGGCATTTTGTAGATTTATGAGTAGTCTAAGTGTTTTGTTGACTTTTGTACACAGATAAGATATATTTTTATGACTACCCTCAAAAAAGTGATGAGGAAAGTAAACAAAGTAAGATTCCCGTTGTCTACTTTTTGGGACGTGGTACCTAAATATAAATTTGTTTTCTGTATTTTACTAAGCATGCTTAATACGAATGACCATTCGGGATACCGATGATTTTTTTGGTGTTGCATAGTGTTATCTAAAGAAGTATAATCATATAATCTTCAGTCCCTCCGAAGCTTGCTTTCAGTAAGATTCAACGGAGGATTTTCTATACTTGAATTATATCATCTCTTCCTCTTCAATAATAAGTTACTTAAGCCGGCGCCAAACGATGCTACCAACACCCTCCAACGTTGGACACTTGATGGTTGGACGCATCATGTGGCCGATGAGCCAGCTACCAGTGCCCAATGTCCAGCGTCCAACGTTGGCGCTGGAACATGTTCGGTCTGTTGTCGGTCTTTTTGTCCGCTTCAAAGGGTTTCTTGTCACTGGAAGGTAAGATTGGAAGAAATTTGGTGAACTGCTACACGATTCGTTCCAACAATTGAATCAGATTTTTGTTGTGTTTTGACAGGTATGCATTTTTATTGCGTACATATTTTAATTAAGTATCAATTTAAATTTTAATAGATAATTATTTTCAAACAATCATTCTAGGTTAATATTATAATCGTAGTACTGGGTTATCCGTTTCGTGCTATCAATTAAATTGAAATTAACAAAAATAATACAATTTATAATGCAAAATCAATGTACACGATAAATTGAGCCAACACTGGAATTAAATGTATTGGATCAAGAATTCGTTCCACCGTGTAGCAGAGCGCTTGCCATATCAATCGTCCAATATTTGACTCAATCGTTGGAGGCGAAAGTTTGAATCAAACGTTCACCGCATCGTTTGGCGCCGGCTTACCAATTAGCAACCATCTGATTTGCAACATTTGGTATCCAACGTATATTTGACAAAGTAAAAAAAGTGAATGTTAATGATATTGTACATTATGTGTTTAAAAAAAATAGCTGAAAATATTTATTTTTCATGTTTTAAATTAAAAAAATAGCAAAAGTTTATACTTTGGATAACTTGGAGAATATTCAATTTTCGTTTAACATAGTTTCTAATCTATTCAATTTCTGGAAGTTTTTTTATTTCACTGTTAGCAATCGCCTGCTGTTGAATTGGGGCCAAGTACTTGCGGCAATCTTTATTACTTCTTCAGCTGCATTTCCTGCTTCAATATTCCAGTTTATTCACTCATCAAAACACTCCACATCCCAACACATTCGTGAATTCTGCTTATGTCACTATTTTTTTTTTATACATTGCCTGTTTTGTCGCTTGATTTGGTTTTTCTAATTGTATGCACTAATAGCCCATGATTGTCTTTGCAGAATTTGATTGATGGCATTTCTGGTACTGCCATCCATACGTTCAATTAGTTACACTGAACGACAGCACGTCTTTCGAAAAACGCATACAACAACCGACGCACTGAAAAAGCTGTAGAAATTGCAGAGGAACAAAATAGTACTGCGCTATAGTCACACTCCATGTAAAGAATGTCTTCAAATTAACTAACTCAGAGCACATTCAAATAGGTCTTATACTTTGGTGGCTCTAAGCTACAAATTGGACCTGATATCGAGCCACTTCCAGGAAAGTAAATTTATATTCAAAAGTCACAATGGGACGGAAATCGTGGGTTTCCCGTAAGACCCCAATAATTGGTCCACTATTGTGGAATATAATGCACGACCAAATCCTCCATTACTAGCGTAGTGCAAAATTATAATTTTTGCTAATAACAATAGCAATAGTGACTATGGTTAAACAGATACTGTGAGAGTCAAAAGTGGTGGTGCACTATGAAATTTTATTTTTGACTTAACATAATTTTATAACTGTGAGTTGTAGAAAAGCAATTGAATGTCTCAAATTAAAGTTTTATTATATTATCATTTTAAAGCAATTCATACAGAACTTAATACTTGTTATTCAAAAATATTGTAAGAGTGCTTTTTTTAATGTTAATAACACATTTATTCCTATCAATTGAAAAATAACAAGAAAAATATCCCCAATTTCCCACAAATGCACTATAGGTTGGAGAGGGTGATCAAGTTGCTTCCGTGTTGGGTACAATCGGAACAAGAGCCATTTTTTGACCAAGCGAGAAGTATGCTTAAGGTCCGTTGTCTTGTAGGAAGGCACATGTCCTAGGTAGTAAACACTGGGAGCCAAATTTTCTTATTGAGGCACTGCTCTTTATTCATATTGCTATCAATCAACACAAGATTCCCAACCCCTCTCTTCGCCATACACCCCCATACCATGCTTGACTGTACTGCCCAACTACGCATAAAGGTCCTATCTGCATTTCAGTACTTTCGAGATATTCAATGATTTGTGTTTTGATTTGCACTGGAGGTATATGGAGAGTGCATTTTTCAATATTTATTTTAACATAATTCCACAAAAGATAGGTTTTTCAAATTTTGTAGAATGATGCAATAGAGTATGTAGTTTTCGAATCCGGTGTTAACTCAAAAATAAGAAAAATGCAGATAGAACCGTTATGCTTAGTAGGGCAGTGTAGAGGTTATGTTTTTTTCTTCTGTAAATTCAGAATTTTTAATTCGTCATATTTTCGTAGATTTTTCTTTCGAAAATATCGAACTTGCTTTCATCGGTGAAGAGCACAGTTTTCCAGAACACAACCTTATAGTTTTTATATTTATTTGCATATGTTAGCAGCTTCCGTTTTTTTGTTTCCTACATAAAAGGCTTATTCCTTGGTGCTCGTCCATGAGCACCATTTGGCTTCAGTATCCTAAGGACCATAAAAACACTTACTGACATTTTATGCAATTTTTGCTGCAGTTGATCTTGTGTTAGCCCTTATTTGATGATTCTTTTTATTTGTGCGAGATCCAATCTCCTGGGTTAGCCCTTATTTGTAATTCCTTTTACCTATGCGAGATTCAATTTCCTGGGTCGACCAGAACGCGGTAAATTTTCTACTTTTCTATAAAATTTGAAGTTCGCCATTATATGTATCTTTGATTGTAGAATGTCTTTTGACAATTTTTTCAATGCCACGGCAGGACTCGCCCGTTGCCATAAATTTAAAATTATTTTTTTTTGCCTCTAAAAGAGTCGTGTCTCATTTTGCTGAAATAAACTTAATGCTGAGCACAACTCAAATACGAGGGTTGATCCAAAAGTAGTGATAATCGGCTATTTCCAGGTGGCATAAAATTAAAAAAAAAATGTACTACCTCATATTACCCACTAAGACACCATAAAAACATATAATTAGGCCACGATTCCAGGGAGGTGCGTTATTTGAATACGAACCGTCGAAAAGAGAACATCAAAATGGAGAAAAATTAAGTACTTGGTGGAAACATTAGGCGACTCTGCTCCTCCATATTCCACCGCTGTACGCTGAGCCAAGGAGTTTAAACTGGGAAGAACATTTACTGAAGGTGAACACCGCGAAGGACTTCCATCCACGTCTCTTACTGAAGACAACGTGAAAAAAGTCGAAGATGTCGTGTTAGCAGATCGAAGAGTGACCATCAGGCATGTAGCTGAGGTCACAGGAATCTCGTATGACAGTGTTCAAAGAATCTTTGCCAACGAATTACATATGAAGAAGGTCTCTGCGCGTTGAGTGTCGAGAATGTTAACCGACGCGCAAAAAAAGAAAAGAGTGGAAATTTCGAGGGTGAGTATCGAAAAGTTCCAGGCAGATCAGGAGAATTTTTTGTCACGTTTCGTGACCATGGTCGAGACTTGAATCCATAATTTTGATCCAGAAACCAACAACAATCGATGACCTGGAAGCGACTCTCTTTACCAGCGCCAAACAAATTCAAAGTGTTCGGCGGCGAGGACTATACACCAGTTTTTTGGGACATTGAATATTATAGTGGAATATTTGGAAAAGAGAGCCACTATATCAGGCTCTTACTACGCAGACCAAATAAGATGATTGCGGGAGGCTATTAAGGAAAAAAGACGCGACAAACTGCGAGTCGGAGTGCTGTTTCATCAAGACAACGCATCGGCTCACAAAGCTGCAGTTGCGATGGCTGCAATTCAAGAAACAGGATTCGAACTGCTTGAACATCCGCCATATTTGCCAGATCTAGCTCCCAGTGACTTCTACCTCTTTCCGCGGCTCAAAGAACACCTTCGGGGCAAGAAATTTGAAGATGATAGCGAAGTGATGGCTGCTGTTGAGGCGTTTTGGGAGAGTAGAGGCAAATCATTTTTTTCTAAGGGTATCTTGGGTTTGTTAAAAAGATTGACTAAATGTATTAACTTGTGTATTGAAAAAAATATTATTTTTTTTCGAGTTTAATTGTCTTGGTTTATATTGATTATCATTACTTTTGGATCAACCTTCGTACTTCTGAATAATCACGGTGCTAACACATCTGCAAGGTGTGATAAAATTAAAAAAGACCGAACCGAAATACTGGTTTGGAGCTGACAAAAATAGCACTCTTACAACGTTTTTGAATATGAAATGATAAGTACTGTATGAATTGATATGAACTGATTAGAATTTCTTGGGAACGAATAAAACTTTGATTTCAGACTTTCAACTGTTTTCTACAACTTACAGTTATAAAAGTACGTAGTCTGCGTTTTTTGCGCTTCCTTCGAAAACTGGTTAGAGTAGGTAGCATTGAAAACAAGGAGCAGGTTGTTTTCAATGCTACTTACCCTAAAGACCCCTCGATAGAGGTCCAAAAATGTGCCGTATGTTGACGCTGCTGCAAATAACGGTCTAGTGAAAATGTGGCTAAAAGTTGCCTACCTGGATCTCGCCAGAAACGATACTAATATCTACGTGGTGTTAATGGAAATTCGAGTTTGCCTAAAAGTCATCAAATCCACGCAATCACTCAAATACTTTGGATTGGTTCTGAACAACAGATTGACTGATCACGTTATTTACGCAAGCGTAAAGACAAGCATCGCTTGTCGGAATATTTTCCAACGTTGAAGGATCAAGGATTGCAACGATCAAAGGTTGCAAGGAATAAAAAATGGTAGGTGTAGTAAACTCGATGATCCTCTACGCGTCTCCAGTGTGGTGTGATACCTTCGCCGTAAACTAATCTCGATAATGGCTGACATCAGCGCAAAAGCTCACTGTATTGAGGACTATAAACGGTTTTTGCTCGATGTCTACAGATGCCGTATGCGTGATAGCCAGGATATGACCACCACTGGTATTCTCGCGGATAAAACGAAACGAGTACACTTAACCGATCCGAATAGGCGGAAACGAAATAAAATGAGAAATATAGTGACAGATTAGTCTTGATATCAATCCATCTGCGGCTAGTAAGCCTCACCTGGTTTAAGTTTTATGGAGAACGATTCTAGTTAGTTACTTGTAAAAATCTCTGCATCGCCCTCAATATTTGGTTAAAAATACTGTCGTTACACGAGTAGATACTTATTGTAACAAAAATAAAAAGTCGTTTATGCTGTATAAAGAAAATCACCGAATTCCACTATTATTACACAAAACTTGTAGCAGTTATAATCGGTAATTTGGACTCAAAAGGTAAATGAGCATTTGCAAAGAACATACAGTTTTTTAAACAACAGACAGTCATTGACGTATATGCTAATCAAAATTTTTGTGTGGTTTTTATTTTAGAATAACTAATTTGATTCTTCACTTTGGCAATAAATTTCAATATATCAATTATGCATTTTGAACTATTTATTTTATAGACGAAACAGCCTTCATTTGAAGAATCGTTATTTAATTTATTACCATTCACCTAAACTAATAATAATGCTGCAATGAATGTCATAATGTAAATAAAATACTACAATCACTGCTCATCAAGTTTATAAAAATGAAATGTTATAAATTTGGTAATTATAAATTTCATACACATTCCTATCCATACATATAGTCATACTTACATAAGTGCAAATTTGAAAGCGCTAAATAATTTTCACTAAGTATATAATTGATTAAAAATATTTTGTCTATGCAAAAGAGCCGTGCGCATTAGGTTAGAATATCAAATACTTCCAGTAAATATTTATTTTGTTTTTGAATTGCAACCATAATTAATGAAAAATCAGAAAATCTCAATACATCATACTCGCATATAAAAAATGTGTTCGATTAACAAATTGCAATTTCAAAGCTAATTCACATAAATTCTTTCCATAAATACGCTTTAAATACTAGATTATGTTTGTGTGTGTACGTAGTACTCGTATATTAACTATTGATGCTACAAATTATGTATATACTAACCCTAAAACAATACAAACTTTAGTACCGTACAATATTACAACCTTCGAATTATTACAGACATGTGTTTTTTTGTCAATTAAGTACCTGAATTTCATCATGTGATAGCAACAAATATCTAGTATTATATATATTTGCTAATATCCAATATATTCAACAGCCGTAACATATAATTGAGAATTTCTAATTGTAAAACTAATCGATTACTGTACAAAACATTGTATACTCGGAAGATATTGGAAATATTCGCTAAATGAGCAAAAGTATACGCTTTATTTAGTTGAAAAAGTAAATGCTTTTTTAGTTTCCATCTAGTATTTGTAAAGATTGCCAAGATTACATAAGGAGCAAGAGTAGTTTTTCAATAGTTAAGAGTTATAATTATATTGGAAATGTTAAATTTCGGTATCGCGTTCTACCATCATGAGTATTTTCGTTTCTTGTCTTTAATGGCGGTAAGTATTACAATAACCATTGTTGTAAATTCTACTACAATAGCTTTCCATTGTTTTTCATAGCAAACAAACAAAAATCAACAGGATAGACATTGCAGTTCTACTGAAGTTCGAATTAAGGTTTTCAGAGCCCAGCGCAGTTAGCATCCTGTGTCGGTGATGGCAGGGGCGGATTTGACCATTTCGCCGCCCTAGGCCTCAGAAATATTTGCCGCCCTTTTCGTGAATTATATTAAATGTAACAATGCGCGATTTTTTTTCGATTCCCTAGAATACTTCGCTGTTTTTCGTTGCGCCCGAGCTCACAAAAAAAGAATATCGGAGCAAAACCGACACCGTTAGTTCGTCAAAATTCCCTATTATTGCGCCCTTGCCACACAAATAATTATTAAAATACACACAGTAAAGAACCTAAAAGTACCTAAAAAAAAAAGAATCCAGTAATACCCATTTTTAAGAGTCCAAAATCGTATAAACCTTTACATCGCATATAATTCCAACGTCTTCGCTCATATTTTTATAAGAAAGTTTACTATTCCGTTCAAAGTTTGCTTCCGCACTTGACTGGACATCAACTATAAACTCGACTACTGTAAATTAATGTTCGATATGCTATTAGTTAAGGATGAACCCGTAATTTTTCGACCTATGATGCTCTAGTTTTCGTTTTATAGAATTTTTTTATAGAAATTCATTTCAGTAATGAAATACAATTTAAAAAACACGTCAAAAATAAAGAGATTCGTATGTAGTTGATATACCCTGCAGCATAATAATAAAAAAAATTTTTTTTTAAAAAATCAATGCACGCAAATATTTACCTCTGATAAGCTTTTCCTAAATTGAAAAGGTATTATTTGGGTTCTTTTTAGGATCTTTTTAGGCTCTTTTTAGGTATTTTCAGATACTCTCTAGGTACTTTTTAACTATTGTTGAGTTTCTTTGGTCCTTTACCGTGATCGCATTTCGATATTTATTATAAGTCAAACGTTTTAATGTCCGAAAAAACCCATCAGAGGTGAATTTTCGCGTGTATTGATTTTTTTAGAGAATTCGGTTGGCTTGAGGTTTTAGGCTCATTCAGCTCAGATATATGTACATATATGACAGAAAAAAAACTGCCGCCCCCGAAATTTGCCGCCCTAAGCCCGGGCCTACCAGGCCTAGTGGCAAATCCGCCCCTGATCATTATGAGTCTGAGTCCAAACAATACTCCATGCAGTGATACAAAAAGTCATATAATCACCCAAGTCTGCTGGAAAAGTTATGGCCAATCACAGTCTGCTGGAAAAGTTATGGAAAACGTTTTTTGGGACTCAGAAAGGGTCCTATTGATGAATTTTGAAAAAAAAAACGCGTTAAAATAATCAGAGAATAATACGCTTGAATTCTAGAGCGGTTGAAAGAAGCCATCAAAGAAAAAAGAAGGGGCAAATCAACTAAAGATCTCCTCCTTATGCAGGACATCTCTTCTGTGCACAGTAGTCATTTTGCGTTGGTTGTCCTGCACAAGGTGAGCTTCGATATTTGATATCACCCACCCTACAGCTATGACCTGACTCCCACCGATTATTATCTTTTTCAGAAATTAAAAAAGTGATTTCGTGAGAAGAAGTTTTCAAACGATGAAGAAATGAAGGACGCAGTTTCGCCTTACTTTTCCGACAAAGGCAAAACCTTTTCTTTTTTTAGAAAGTATATATAAACTAATTGAATAATGTATTAGAATAGCATGCGAATACATTGAACAATAAATATAAATTGGCCATTTCCTACCCCTGATTCCGCGAACTTAGTGATCCACCCTCGAACATCTTTACTTTTTGAAGTGGATCATACTCTGGGCTGGAAAATTTAATAGGACAGCATTTCTACAAGTCGTTTTTACACTAAATACACTCATGATGATAGATCGAATAGAAGTATAGCATAGCTTATAAGCTTACAGAATTTAATAAATTCATCTTTCGCTTAAAATTTAACCTACAACTACTGCAAAGTCTTTGATTTATGAAAATATAGGTACCATCACCTTTGCTAAACCTGGAAATACTTCGCCCTGTATCGGTCCATATTCTACGCTCTCGCCATCTACAGTTATGTTACCCTGTGAGCCAGTCGGCTCGATCCTAAATGCAGTGACCGGAATGAAATCAATGTAATCACTCTTTACCTCAGGGATATGTGTTCCTGTACTTAATCCTAGTAAAAAACTTAATAGCTGTGCTCTCGTCACTCCAGCACGAATGATCATAAGCCAAATTATGCCATCGTTCAGTTTCGATGGCGGTGCGAAATAACAATCAGATCCTATGTGAGATTGATATGCGGCATGGACCATTACGAACTCTCCTTCTTCGCTTTTCCAAGTGCTCGGTGGCAGTGGCGCCGTTAGCGCAGGAATTGTCGGGGCAGGTCCAAACATTTGAATTGCAGGCCTGTTGCCATTCTTAACATTACAATCCGTTTCGAAATGTTTATCGCATACACTCTGATATAAACTTTCGGATGCCGAAAAAAAGGTACTTCGACGAGATGCTGCCGAATACCAGCTATCGCCGCGCGGACGGAATATACTCGAACCACTTGTCGTTTCCAACGACAGAATGTCTCCGAATCCTGTATCACATGTATCACAGTCACCGTCTCCGTGACATTCGGGACAATCCAGGGCGGTGTTACAACTGATGCTATGCTTCAACATGTTCGGTTTGTAGGCGGCTTTCAGTCCACCATTAGCATTTGTTATTTCTTTTATATCACAATCGGCAGGAAGATAAGATATTTTCCCATGGTATGTTCGAAGACTAATCAATCGATGAACCGACCACACTGTGAATCTTTGAGGACCAATCGACCTTAGAGGCTCACTTTCAATATCAATGTCGGCAATAAATCCCCAGCCGACCGATAAGAATGAGTACATTATCTGAAAATATTTTAAGAGATATGAAATAATAATCAGAGTTGGACATTGTTTAGATGAAATACTTACTTCGGATCGTGTTTCGATGCGGACCAAGTCCATTGGAACGCTTTGTCCACGAACTATTGTCAATGTTGCACCCAATATGGGTTTCGGTTCGTATGGTTCTCTGTAAAAGAAATAATAAAGAGAATGTTTATTTTGTTTTTCGGAAAGGCATAAACAAAGCACTTCAAAGACAAAAAATTTTATTTGGAAAAATTCAAGTTAATCATTCAACAAATAACACAAGAATGGAATGGAATGGAATAAGTTACTCTATGTATGCAGATTCTTAGAATACTAGGAGCAGAGATAATCAAATCTTCGTAAATACATAAACATATTTGCTTTTGTTAATTTCAATGATTTTCCATGCAACTGGAGGCTATGTCCGTAGATCATATGAATAACTGCGGCCCACATGAAGATTAATTTAATTACAAAAGTAGATTTCGTATACAGTAGTCAGACAATTATGATTACTTAGCTTGTCTTATGTAATCTGCATTTTGACCATCAATGAAGTGTTAATGAAAACAGTGAACAAATATCAATATCATATTGCTGCCGAGAGTTCTTGAACATGATCTCAGAGATAGAAAGTGTGTGACGCTATGATTATTACAGAATGTCTACATAGTGCTCAGATCAGAAAATTGAAAATAAACTGACAGAGAATATGACTTTCTCTGTCAGTTTATTTTCTATTCGATAGATGATTTTATAAAAATGATTATGGTACGTCTGGAAAATGAGTTCTTCAATGATGAATTTTCAAATCACTTCCTTGAATCAAGGTTTATTTTATTTACTTTACAAAGCTAGATATAACGTTACTACATATATAATAATACCAAGCAAATTAAACCGAGAAATAAACTATAAACGAATAAAACACCAATATATAAGTAAGCTACAAATAAATAACACATAAATAAATAAGTTGCAAATAGATAATAAATAAATGGCAAATAAATAGTAAATAAATAAATAAATAAAAGTTAATGCATTATAAACAAAAAGTTTAAAAATTATATGGCTTAGATGAGGAAGGATTTGAAGGATGATTTGGAAATCGTTGAGGAATGAAGGTTGCAGCTCCTGTTTAACGGCTCATTGGCTGCATCTTTGCTGGAATATTGATATTCCTTTAGTGAACGATTGGACCTTGTGTTCTTTACAGAGGTATTAATCACTATCTTATTCTTCAGGAATTTAACTCCAATGACACCTTTAATGACATCGAACGAGATACAGGTTGAAATAATCATTCTGTTGGATGCAAGTAGAATTCAGTTGAAATGACCCAGTCTAAACTTATAGGGGTCTAGGTTATCGAATTCGCAATAATTCTTTCAGGGCGAACAGTAAAAACTGTTTTTGTATGGATTCGAATCTGTCACTGTGGATCAGGGTTGCCAGGTCTTCTGGCTTAAATTACCGTAGAAATGTTCAAAATTACCCGATTCTCACGCCGTAACTTTGCGTTTGTGTAAATCTAAATACTTGAGTTTTTGATAGAACATTCATTTTCTCCATGAATATGATTCTTTTATTCGCTAATTATATTATACTTTTATTAGGGGCCATGTTTTTCATTTTGCAACTTCTGAACAAGAAGGAACAATAACGCGGCTACAAAAATAGTCTAGCTTTTCGGTCGAAATACAAAAACAAAATAATGATTGAGAGAGAAAAGGTGGGTTTTCAGTCAAAAACTATAATTTATTCGAGGAACTGTTTTATAACTAACCAAATTTAGTAACATGTTTTTACTAACAGAAAAATATAAATTGATTCACGCCCTTTTTACTTCCATTTAAGTACAATAAGCTGTGTATAGATATTAGGCAAGTACCTATTTGTAAATATGCTGATTAAATTTTTTATACATAATTTCTGGAGGGTTAAATTTCATGCAAGTGAATTCCCCAATACATTTTGACGTTAATATTGTTGCATCTAGCGTTTTTAAATTCATTTTATTCCTATTTTTGGTTTTGTTCAAATTAAATTTCGAAAAAATCCTTTCACAATCAGCGTTTGAATGAGGCAAACAAAGAAGAGCTAACACAAATTTGGCCAGGACAGCCAATTCTTGTTTTTCAGGTTCATCTAAAATTTTACCCAAATTATAACAAAAACAACAAATTTCATCGTCATTCGGCAATAGTGGAAAAATTGGAAGTTCCCTCCACTCATCATCTAAGTCTTGAATATCTATTCCATTACATATTCTGGAACAAAAGCTGCATGAGTATTTCAAGGAGGGGTATTCATCTCCTTTTGAGACGTCTACTACCAGCTTCGGCTTTAAAATATAGATTCCAGCCAAAAGTGGGCAAAAATCAAATCGCTTTTACATTTCTACGCAAGCAATCTTAAAAAATTGGGTGCAATTCCGGATCAAACTTTGACTCTCCTGTTCGAAATCGGCTACACACACAATGAAGAAGATAAGTTTTGTCTAATGGGAGAAATTTCGTTCATGGAAGGTTCTATATCAAAGTAATATCAAGAGCAAAATCGGCACTATATCTCTGTTGAAACCCGTGAAGAGTATACAAAATTCTTCGGGGAATAACCTGACGGAATGTTTTCATTTCAGCTGTTAGCAAAGTTAGGGACAATTATAATTACAAATTACGAAACTACAAGTACGTAATATTTTCGAAATGAATTTATTGGGTTGTTTGGAATATTATTTGGTGGAATTTTCAAGAAGATCAGGTTACAGAAGCTGACGCAAACATACATAAAGTCAGCCATTTATAGAAAAAGCCAAAATTACCGTACGGTAATAGTTTCTTACCGTTAACCGTACGGTGTTTGAAATTACTGTACAAATACGGTAATTACCGTACACCTGGCAATCCTGCTGTGGATCTTAAAGGCTGGGTTCCAGATCATACAAGCGCCTTAGAGAAGAGGGCGTACGAATGCAGTGTATAGCGATACTGTGGCCAACAAGTTTTTTTTTAATTTCTTGGCTCTTCGTTTAATGAAGCCGAGCTGTTTACTCGCACGGGAAAGGATTTTGTCATAGTGTAAGGTGAAGCGAAGATTCTGATCCAAAATAACTTCAATATCAACAACGCTATCAACGCGAGCTATTAAATTGTTGACGGGGAAGTATGTGTTCTGTGTAACCGTGCATTTGAGGGGGAAAAACTCAAAATTTAACAATTATCCATATTAACCCTAGAATGGTACGGTAAATTTTTGGATGATTTTAGATGGATTTTAGGTACATGTTTTTACTAAAAAAAGGCAACAATAGTATTATGTACATTTTTTATTTGATCATTAAACATAAAAAGATTATATCGTCGGGTTTACGCCAAAACCATGAATGTGCTTTTTTGGTGATTTTCAGTTTTTCATATCACTGTACGCGGAATTCTTATACAAACAATTTGCCAAAACCGGAAATGTAAAATTCCATTTTATGCCTACACAAAGTCAAAATTTCAATTTTATGAATTACCTAAAAACTAAGTATTTGCCAATAGCGTTACACCAAAATCATGAATGTGCAGATTCATTGTTTTAGTGTAACGGAATAGTATTAGAATATTATCTTCCTTAATTCAAAAAAAAATGTTTCTTATATTTTAAAACTGATTTATAATATTACGTCAAATTTTCAAATTGATTTTACTCGAAATAGCATTTTAGCACATTCATGGTTTTGGCGTACACCCGACGATATAGCTTCTAGCCTCATGGCAATCAGAGTGGCCAACTGGCTGATGCGCGACGAAATATACACCCCATGTGAGTAAAAATTACTCATCGGTACCATTCCAGGGTTAAGGAAGAGCTAGTTTATATTGCACCACTGATCAAGTGTGTTAAGTCTGATTGGAGAATAAAACGGCCCACAAACGAGAGATCTGGTCGACAACTAGATCTGCAATATGCGATATCTGCAACGAAAATCTCTGTCTGTGGCCTAGTCTCAGGTTGCATTTTTAGTCTCTGCAACGGTTGCAGTAAATATCAAAATTTTTTGATATTTGGTGGGCGGAGCTAATGGTCGACGACCACGTTGCTGTGTCTGTTGTTATTTTGAGACTAGAATGGAGATCTCATTTGAATTTAGTGTAATGTAGTGGTAAGATAATTCGAAATCATTGGTTTAACGAACTGAGTTGCGTATGAATATGCTCAACAAGAGTCAGTTAGCATACCTCATGGTCCCGTTAATGCTTTATATATTTCAAGAAATATTTATGAACGAAAAGAATAGATGTGAAACAAAAATATATGGTCCATTTCAGTATCCTTTGGAGCTAGTGATGTGCGATTGAATCTCTGCTAATAGAATATTTTTAATGAAGTCGATAAAGCCTTTAAATTGGTATATAATGATAAATTTACTTCAGAAGATATTGCATGAATTAATGATGCAATTGAAGAAAATTAAGAAAAGAAGACAGATTCTTGAGAAACCTCGTACCATTTTAGGGTTTGCAGGATCTGATACTCTAGCTGGGGCAATATCTATGTAGCATAATAAGGGTTCTCATGCTGCAATATTTGATAATAAAGAAGAGCAAGAGTATTTGGTTTTGCGATGGCTAGCTTGCTAAAAGATCCTGTTGCTCTTGGACCAGTATTGATTTATTTATTTCATAGGATTAGTATATCTCTTGATGGCACTCCATCTAGTATCGTTCTTGATCAGGCATGGGCAATAATAGACAATCCAGTTTTTGTGCTCCATTTCGATTTATCAAAGTAGCTTGACTAGCTTTGTTTATTTGTTTTAACGCTCCACTAAACGGATATCTTATTGTTCAACGATATTAATTTCAATTTGCAAAGCACCAAATCAGTAAATACACATCTAATATGCACAAGTGCTGCCTGCGCATGATGACCGCAAATTAAAATCCAATTAAAAAATATTTAGAGGGCTACATGTACCTGAACCAGAATACCCGTACATACCTGTTCGAAATAACTTTACGTGAAACATAATTTTAAACCCTATTAAGGCACAAATGCTGCCAGCTCATGATACATACAATTTTATAATTTTCTTCGAAAATCAGTAAATACACCCTTAATACGAACAATCACTGCCTGTTTATGATGCCCGCCAATTAAAAATTATTGAGAGGGATCTATGACTAGGCTACAGATGCCTGAAGCAGAAAGTACAAATACCTCATATACCCGTGTATACCTGTTCGAAATTACATTATGTAGAACATCATTTGCTAACAATGCTTACAATTTATGTCCTCCATTTTCTTACAACGAAAATGACCTGAAAACACCCATTCCAAAGCGTGTGTTGCCTCAACGAAAACAACGTTCGAATGAGATTGCAATTCAAGTTTCTGTGTCTGTGGCAAATCAATTGAGATCCAGTCGACGACCAGATCTCCGTGTCTGTGGGCCGTTTAAGTGAACCCGATTATGTGGCACAATTTGAGACTGTCTGCATAAAATAGGTGAGGTACATTTGAAAGGATACCATATACATAGATTAGAAATGAATAGGTTAAAAAAAGTGGGCTACTTTGAGGTATACCAGAGGTGGTAAATATATTTTTTGACAAAATTCCTTGACATTTTACAAGATGAAAAGCTAATTCAATTTATGCAGCTAAGTAGAATGGTCAACTGTGTCAAAAGCTTTGCTAAACTCAGTGTATCCTGCGTTAATTTTGTAACCTCCCTCCATTTTACACAGAACGTCCGAAACTAGAACTGTCAAATTTCTGGTAGTTGAGCGGAATTCTTTAAAGCCATGCTATTGTTCTTTCAGTCAGCAATCAATAAGTGGAGAAATTGGAATTGTTTTTGCGGGATGATTAAAATTGAACAACTTTTTATTAACATTAAAAATTTTAATCTACATTGAAAATTCTATTTTGACAAAGTGGTTTCGAAAGTATGCACTGCTTCTCATCAGACACCAGCACACAGTGCATACTTGACTGGCGTGACCACTTGCAGGTGGAAATCATTACATTTTTATTTATGCTAGTTGTGACAAATTTTAACATCTCCGACTTATATCCATGGATATAATTTTACTTAGTAAAGGTAATTGAATTTGATCACGGTTCCCTTCTTGTCTATAAATCAGCATAGACAACGTATATCATTTCTACAGCTTATATACGTTGTCTATGCTGATTTATAGACAAGAAGGGAACCGTGATCAAATTCAATTACCTTTACTAAGTGGAGAAAGTTTATCGTAAATAACCTTTTCAAAAAGTTTTGAAATACATATAAGATAAAATGGCAATGCCCCCACAAATTCCGATACAGCGTCTATCGCTATTTTTACACACTTACGCTAGAAAGTTGGTAGAAGAAGATCAGGACCAAGACCCTTGTTACAAATCGAGATCCAAAATAGCTTTACGTATTTCTTCATGTGATATTTTTATATGGCCGAAAAAAGCATCAAAAAGAATCAGAAGGATAAAAGTGTGGATTAGATGGATTTGTAGTACCAAAAACTTTCTGGATATTGTCTGCGAATAAATCGCAAATCTCTTTAAGAAAAGAATATTTGATATTGTTAAGGAACATCGACGATGGACTATCGGTGATTTTCCGCTTAATATTAACAAAGTCAAAGAATTTTTTCGGGTCGCGGATTACATTTTTTCCGGTTTTGTTAATGCTATTGGCATAAGCTTCTTGAATATCAGGACTAAAGCAATATTATCTTTTACCTCCTTATAAAGTTTCTTCCTACGATTAAGCATACGCCTAAGGTCAATACCAAACCGTGGCTTCGATAGCTGTTTCTTTTCTTTTTTAAATTTTAGGGAGTATTTTATATGATAAATTTTAGTCTCGTTGGATCTAATTGAAATGAAAAGCTGAGAACAAGATATATATAATTATTCAAAAGCCTAAACTGATACTTGCTTCACGGACTGTATGAAAATCATATGCATCTGCTTTGCAGTTTGCACGAGGTTTCCTCGACACTCGACCTTGTAGACTACATTTCCACTGTCTCGATAGGTAGCTTCAACATTATCATCTGCAGGGAAATCCAATCAGAAGTATTGCAGGCTCGCCTCCGATCGAATTTCCAATGCATTCGCTGGGGGAATATGTATTTCGATGGTCTAAAGATTCCATATTTTATCGCTTCCTACGTGCCGGCGTCGGATTCGTTCATCAGATTTAGCTCAAGCAACATGCTCGCTTGCTTTTCCAGAGCGTTCGTTCGCTCATCTTACACGTAAGCCGCGTACCCGATACCCAGCCGTCACACTGTGTGTATGGAAATTGAAAACTCCATTGCATTTCCACGACACTAAATTTATTAAACCGGCGCGAGTGAAATTGAATCGACTTCGCTTGGTTCCCCTCTATCCAATCTGGCCAATGTTTCCACTTGCTCGCACGCATAGCAGACCAGTTCCGAGTCTAGTTTAGCTTCTTTTGTCTAATGGTTGAGTGCCTAGTGGGACTTATTCAGTTTCAGTGGCATTCGACCGTAACCGCTGAGGCTGAAATAAACAAAAAAACGTGAAATCATCGATTCTCCGTTGTTTTTGTCAACGCTAGTCAACCAAACCGCAGTCGAACAATCACTGATGACAACAAATGACAACAATTCCATTCTTTTGACGCCGACTCTATTCGTGTTTATCGTGGGTGCTTTGGATCTGAATCAGTGCCAAAATTCACATCATATTCGCAACGATTCGCGTGTGATATTAAGATAAAACATACCTGCAGAGTTAAAATAGTGTGGCTAGTGTATTGTTACCTACAATTCGAGTGTCGTGTTTGTGATTATTGTTTGACCGATCAAAACGGGTGATGGAGCGGCCACGAAAAGAATCGACTGGAGCATTGTCCACCGTCCAATATATCACAAATGACGGTACACTTCATACCAGGAACCTTTTGCTGCGCGGAATGGCCGGCATTTACTTGTGCGCATTCCTGACGTTTTACCATCAGACTCCAGGTGCGATACGGAAGTATGAAATGCATGTATGAAGTATGATGGGCTCTGTATGTCCGGCCGAATATTGTATTTCAATTTCATTCAATTCAATTTGTGTGTGCTGCTCGTTTGTCACTGTCTGGGACCAGTGACCCCACCAAGCAACGTCGATAACAGATTGAACAGTGCATGATAGAAATATTTGGATAAGACTTTTTGATTTTATGTGATAAAAATAGTGTTCCACAAAAAAAAATCCAAGTATATGTTTTTCGACGGAATTAGGTTTATTGTGGAGTGAGAAACACAATATCACAAGCCCATTACGAAATCATACGCCCCAAAAAAAAAAGTTATTCAAAATCAAAGGTAACAAAATCAATTTTTCTTAAACATTTCTTCTTACGTTAATTTTTATTAGCACAAAAGCTTCATATACGAAATTAACGTGAAACTGGTAGTTCTTGAGATATGGGCCTGAGAAAACTGGCGTCTGTATATATCACTATGTGAATTTTGGACGATAGTGGATTATGTGCATTTCGTCGAACTTTTCTCAGACCCAGATGTGATATACGTATATGAAGCTATTGTGCAAATTTTGTTGTTGAACTAATTTGATGTACAAAAATTCACGTAAAACCAATAGTTGACGAGATATTTAAGAAAAACTGATTTCCGTGACCTTTGAAGTTCAATAATTTATTTTGGGCACAAATGAACTTTTCACCTTGTGTTTTTCATTGCATAATAAATATAATGCCATTGAAAAACCTTCACTTGGATTTTTTTGAGTAAGCTTTCTTAAATGATTGGGCTAGTTCTTCATAATAAAATTTCATTTCGTAGGAAAAGTTTAATGACAGTATAAAGATAATGGTAAAATAATGCAGCGATTTGAGAGGTTATCACTTTTCGGTGGTTCGAATTTCATAAGAAACTTAACACAAATAACTTAGATAAGATTATACAAATAAGGTCTATGAGCATTTGCATCGAAAAATTAACATTATTGCATCTAATTCTTGAACATTATAATCCTGAAGAAATTATTTAGGTATACGAGGGTTGATCAATAAGTAATGATAACGAATATAAGCCAACGTGATTAAACTTAAAAGCTATATATATTTTTCAGCATAGTCTCTTAAAAAGTTAATACATTTAGTCCATATTTTTTTCCAAACCCAGGATACCCTTAGAAAAAAATTATTTATCTTGACTCTCCCAAAATGCCTCAAAAGCGGCCATCACTTCGCTATCATCTTCAAATTTCTTACTTCGAAGATGTTTCTTGATCCGAGGAAAGATATAAAAGTCACTAGATGATGTAAAAAAAAGTTTTCCGAGGAAAGATGTAAAAGCTAAAATCCGGTTTTTTAAACTGCAGCCATCGAAACTGCAGCCTTGTGAGCCGGTGCATTATCTTGATGAAACAGAATTCCGGGTCGCAGATTGCCGCGTCTTTTTTCTTTCATTGCTTCTCGCAATCTTTTTATTTGGTCTGCGTAATAAGAGCCTGATATAGTGGCTCCCTTTTCCAAATATTACACTATGATAATTCCTTCAGTGTAACAAAAAACCCATGCATAACCTTCACCGCCGAGTTCAACACTTTGAATTCCTTCGGCGATGATGAAGAGGGTTGCGTCCACGTCATGGATTGCTGTTTGTTTTTTGGATCAAAATGGTAGATTCAAATCTTATCCATAATCACGAAACGTGACAAAAGAATCTCATGATCTGCCTGGAACTTTTCGAGATTCACTCTCGAAATGTCGGCTCGTTTCTTCTTTTGCCACTCGGTTAACATTCTCGGCCCCCAACGGACAGAGACCTTCTTCATATGTAATTCGTGGGCAACGATTCTTTGAACACTGCCATTCGAGATCCCTGTGACCTCAGCTACTTGCCTGATGGTCACTCTTCGATCTACCAACATGACATCTTTGATGTTTTTCACATTGTCTTTAGTCAGGGACGTGCTTGGACGTCCTTCGCGGTGTTCGCCTTCACTGGATGTTCTTCGAAGCTTAAACTCTTTGGCTCAGCCTGCGACGGTGGAATATGGAAGAACAGAATCCACTTATGGTTAACTGGAAATAACCGATTATCATTATCAGCCCTCGTATGTTCTGACAAAAACGTAGTTTTGACTTTGATTTTCAAGGCGGGTAATATCAAAAGGAAAATGACAACCAAATTAAAATGTTTTTAGTTTTTGCATAGGATTGATTTCGAAAATATGGCAGATGTTAGGAAAAAATACAGCTAAGCAAACAACGCTCAATATTGTTTTTTAGATTCGAAAATTTACAGTGAACTGAATAAAACTAACCATCGGTGATAGCGTGGACATACAACCAAAAGCATCTTATCCGAAAATCAGAAAACTCAAAATATACTAGTATTTGTTTTTTTTAATGAGTAATGCTTTCTCTTTACTGATTTTTTTGTTCAGGATAACAGTATTTATTTGTTTATTGAATTTTTGAACATAATTGAGCTCAATTATAAAAACATAAGGAGTTAAAAGAAGGAAAATTCATAAATGAATAAAAATCTTAAGTTAAGATTTTTAAATAATAATCAAAAACTGATGATTTCAAATGATACAACAAATAATATCATAGTAATCAAACCTAACAGAAAATAAACAACTGATTAATCAGTGAAAAAATAAAATGTCAAAAGTTAGCGTATAGAAGCATAATCACAAAGCACAAATATTATGAGGGACCTGAATATTTAATATTTCATTTGAGATTTCAATTGATAGAACGCTTGTGGCAAATGGGGACCAAGTTGGGGATCATTGTGTCTCCTGAAGACAAGAAAAATGGCGGATGAAAATAAACTTCAGTTCGCGCCAAAGGCGTTCAAAAAATTAATGAAATCTTGTTCGGACAGGAAACTTTGCGTAAGAAAAGCTTGGAACCGAGGTCAAGGAGCATAGGCATAAAGCAAGCTTTTGTCAAGGCAACACTTTTTGGGAGTGTAAAGAAGAGATTTAAAATAACCACCAACAATCATTCACACAGTAAGGGATATAGAATTAACATGATTATGATGATTTGAATATTTACGGTCAGAAAACTAGACTTAAGAACCATATTCACAATTGCTGCGAGCAAGTCGAAAGGCAGAGTTTTTTTTTAAGATAATGCCAAAACTCAGGGAACTACCCTCATATTTTTCAGTTCAATATTCCGATATACAGACACATATTCCGATAAAATTAAGCTCCTAATCAACTCAATAAACTTACTTCATTTGCATACGCACTCATACATAATTCATTATATGGACTATCAAAGACATGTGATAACTTCACAAATACCAGACCGTTGTGCGTAAGATGTCATTTCATACTAAATATTAGTGAATACTTCAACGAATATATTCATTAAGATTTCAGTTAATACGAAAATAATATTTTCGCTAAGGTATTAGCAAATATTTGATATTAGTGAACATTTGATATTACTTAAATAATATTTAGATCCATAACGACGGGGTATTTGTTGGGGTACTGTATATATGCTAAATATGATATGGCTATGATAGTTCGTGCAGATAAGGCAAATTAAATGAATTTGTTGGATGGAAGCCTAACTTTCCCGAAAAATATGCGGACGTGTATTTGAATGAGTGCATGAAAGGACATTGAAATAATTTTATTGAGCGCTGGGCTTTGTAAATTCCGTGTGCCCGTACGTAGGTTTGAATAAATGAATGTATTGACTGAAATAACGAAATTTAAAAATGGGTTTAGTGAATTGTTCAAGTTATTTTGAACCAAGCAATGCACGAGCGAATCATCTTGAACTAAATGATTTTAGTATATTTAGGTAAAATTTTGGTGATTATTATTAATTGAAGCGATAATGATATAGAAATAAATAAGTATTTCTAAAAAACAATGTAATTACGTGGAATTTAAAATGATTTCGCCAGGAAATTTCTCGTAGTTGTCAAGTTTTAAAGCAATTAGTAGCGAACAATTTGCAGTATGAAATATTTCACAGAATACTTTTTTTTTGCTAATCACCTTGTATAGCTACACAGTAGGCAAAAGACCATGCGAATTTCCGGAAAAGCGATAGAAAAGGTGCATGCTAACTTTTCGGTGTTGGGTCTATGTGAACTTATTGAAAAAGTCAACTAAACTTTTTCGTCTACGGCCATGAAACTCAAATATCCACATAATATCGCATATCATGAAATAAATAATATCTAATATTAGTGATATATTGGTAATAGTTAAGACATATTATTGCTAGAAGTATTAGGTAATATCATGAAATATTATCATTATTGCATCTCTCACCACCAACCACGTTGCCTCAGCTTAGTGACTTCAATGGTGAAGCCTGAGAATTAGGAATGAACTGCATACAATACGCGAGCTTCTATTAACCCTAGCACTTTTTGTTATAACTCCAGAATATTGCGAATCTGTTTCTTGAAGATGAAAAATCCGTCTAGTGAAGAGAATACCATCGTAAAGTTATCTAATAAATTCGATGATAATTTGGTCCCACAACATAATGCGTATCCAAATTTTACATTGCAACGGTGCACGTTATTCTTGTCTCTTGTTTCGTCGTGCATGTTTAATCTTCTTATCTGTCTGTGTTTTCCATGCATTTTAAGCCTATTGATAAGAAAGTATTGTCCTATCGCCAAACTACCGGATGTAGATTAGCTGTTCGAGTCAATAATCAGTAGCATAGTGGCTCACAAATCTATCTTGCCTTTAAATCAACATGCATGGTTTTATGAACGGGTAATTAATATAATGCAGTCATCGACTATAGAGGCACTCCAGTTCGAGCGTATTTACACTAATGCCTAGTACTATACTCTTCGCGAAACGAGTTCAACGGTGAAATGCCATACAAAAAGAGCTTTTTAATTCGTCAGTAAAGCTCTTTTGTATGGGATTTGACCGTTGAATTCGTTTCGCGAAGAGTATAGTACTAGGCATAACTTCACAGAGGCTGGTGATAAACTGGATCACTCAGGCTTATTGGCAAAACTCTCATATTGATCAGAATTCACCATGTTGGGAAAAATACATATTACTGTCACATCGGGTGTTCCACAAGGAACTCATTTGGATCCTTTTTTTCTTTTATATTGGAATAAATGAAATAAGTCTTCACCGTTTTCATGAGGCTAAGCTTATTATTGATTTAAACAATTTTATATATTCGAATTCGTCGTCGACAATCAAACATATATATGTAAATGTATAAATACACATATATATCCGATTACGTGACACACTTCTTCAGCTCAGCAAACTAGCATTTACTGAGATGAAGAAAATTTCACCATTTCAACATACTCATGCATGAATGTTGAAAGAGGGCTCTGTTGAGAAAGAAATATATAACTTTGCATGCACTTTTTATCCACCACCAACTGTAAAAATGCCATTCCTATCAACTATAGACAAAGTGGGGTTAGTTTGAAATGCCGCTAATTTAGTAATAAATTGACCGAGTAGAGAAAGAAGGATCTGCGGGAAGGTCCGAAACCACACTCTCATCACAATTTTTTTATTTCTTTAGCAAAATAAGGGTACATTGGGAGTGACATAAATGGCTAATTAGTTGTGGTATGGTCATTAGTTTCTCAGTTGAATTCACCAACACCCATAGCAAAGTATTTTATATTGCATGCAATTGAATACCTTCATTTGTCACAAAACTTTCCCCTCAGGCAGTGTCAAACACTGGTATGAGAGAGGACAAGAATTAACAAATCAAACTATTCTTTATAAAACTGTTTTAATTGAATTTTCTGCTATTTCAATTTTTCAAAAACAAAAAAAAAAAAGAAATACTAGCATGTAAATTAGTAAGAATTAATATACAAATATGATAAGATTTAAAGTTAGATAATAAAAATAAAAAATAAAAAGATAAAAAAAGAATTTAAAGAAAAATATTTACATTAGCTTTTAAAATAGGTTTAGAACATACTGCTTCAGCTTCCTTTTGGTAACGAAGTACGATAGGTTGTTTTTTAAATCATCAGGCATATCATTATACAACGATATAGCTGAAAGAATCGGGTCATTAAGGGCTCTATTGGTTCTGACTGGAGGCAATCTATAAGAATTCGCAGATCTTGTTTCATAGCTATGCATTTCTCTGGTCATTGTCAAAGAAATAGAAGATTTATTCTTTCCGTGGACGATTTTCCATATTGTTATTAGTTTTTGAAATGCTAATAGTTGGAAAAAGGTCATTTTCCCAGTTATGAAAGGTAGCTGATTAGTGGGAGTCCGTGTACTCAGATTGTGAACTGCCTTAATTGCCTTATTCAGAGTTCTGCTCAGGATGGCCAGGTTTGTTGAAGAAGATTGGCTCCAGTTAAGCATAGCATAACTAATAGATGGAATTACAAAAGCATGATAAATCATGTTTTTTAAAACAATGTTCAAGTAGCATCGTCTTCTTAAGAAACCTACAATGGGACAAATCTTGGCTCTGATTTTTCTAATTTGATCCGACCATGACAATTTGTCATCAATTATTACTCCTAAATATTTAGTTTTTTCTAGTCTCACAATGGGTTGGTTGTTAATCAAGATGCTTAAAGATATGTCTTCCTTATTTTTCTGTTTGAAAATCAAGTAATGCGTTTTATTAACATTTATTTTTAATTTATTAGTAACAAGCCAATTAAAATATCTACCTAAGTCATCATTGATCATCCGCTCTAGTTCGATAGGATCTCTATTCGTGTTTAATATCAGGGTGTCATCTGCATAAATAACATATTTAGAAACTAAATTAAGATTATTCAGACTCTGGACATAAAGCAAATAAAGAGTTGGTCCCAAAATGGATCCTTGAGGAATGCCTATATTTATCACTCTCCTATCACTAGTTTCACCTTTGAACTGAGTACTTATCGTCCTGTTGGATAAGTAATTTTTTATTAGTTCATTTCCCTTTCCTCGAACACCTAGTTCGTTTAAAATATGGCCTAAAATGGTATGATCAACTGTGTCGAATGCCTTTTTAAGGTCAACAAATATGGCTGAAACATATAAACCCTTGTCTAGTTGGCTGTTAATATAATGTTGCGCATCTATGAGGGCTGCACTTGTATTGCTGCCATTGAGGAAACCATATTGATTTTGATCGAAGCCTATAGTGTTGTTAATAAAGTGAACTAGCCTAGAATTGATAACTCTCTCGAAAATCTTGCTGAAGGCGCTTGCTAATGAAATTGGCCTATAGTTGTTTGGATCATCGATATCGCCGCTCTTAAAGATTGGGGTGATAAGAGAGTTTTTCAAAACATTAGGAAAGGTGCCTTCATCCAAGTGCTTATTAACTATAGAAGTAAGGAGTGGAGCAAGAAGATCTTTGATGCATTTTAAATCATCTGCCCTAATCAAGTCTATTCCAGGAGCTACATTTTTAAGGTTTGATATAATCTCCTTTATTTCTTCAATAGTAGTTGGTCTTAAGAAGAGGGTCTGGTGATTGATTCTGTTGCTGATTCTTTCCGCAGAGTTTGCGCGAAATTCACCATTTATTCTGCTGCCTATTAGCGAAAAGAAGTCATTAAGTTGCGTTGCTGTGAGGAGGGACACGTTAGCCTTATTTTGATTTTGATTGGCCCCCGGGTTCAATTCACTCCCAAGGATATCCCATAATTTTTTGTTATTTCCATGTGCTTTATCAACTCTTTTATTTAACGCAATTTCTTTGGCTTTATTTATTACATTGCAAGCCTTGTTTTTCAACCGCCTGTACTTTAGCAAATTTTCATTATTTGGACTCTTGCGATAGGTGTTGTAAGCAATTCTTTTTTGCTTCAATATATTGAGGACATCACTATTTATCCAATCATTACTTCTTGAGCGAATCTTTTTAAGAGTAATTGAAAGAGTTTTTGCAGTACAAACTATTTCGATGAGTTCTTCAAGTTCAATTTCCCGCGATTCCAGCATCAAAATATTTAGCTTGTCACGGACTAAATTCGCAAATTTAATTTTATTTAGCACAGTTATTTGAAAAACTTTCATTGGAGATTTAGGAATGAGAACACCCGTAATAGTGATGTTTTGAACCCTGTGGTCCAAATCAGGCATGTCATAAAAAGCAACACCAAACTCATACCTACGAAGGTTAACCGAACTGACAATATGATCAATAAGCGTCGCAGACTCATTTGTAACTCTAGTTGGTTGTTTCTCATTATGTAAAGTTGCATTGTTCATTTTTAGCGTTTCCAGGTAGTTTCTGGTTATGTTATCATTACATTTAAGTACATCAATATTATTGTCACCAATCATTATAATATTTTTATATTTATGGTAGATTTCATCAATGTACTCGAGGTAATCCAAGCTATCTTGAGAAGGAGCTCTGTAATGAGTGCCAAGTCTTAGAGGAGTGTTACAAACTATTAGTTCGACAACGATCATATTATATTGCTTTTCATTCACTAGGGTTTTGAAATTGATACTGTTCCTTATGTAAATCACTGTTCCACCTCCAACTGAATCTCGACAATTGAACACTGCAGAGTACCCTGAGATGTTATAAAAAACTGATTCGTTTTCATAAAGCCAGGTTTCACCTAAAATAATGATATCAGAATCATTCAATACTGTAGCTGTTACTTCCAATTCGTGAAATTTATTTCTAATACTTCTAACATTTGCATAGAATATTTTTAGAGATTGCAATGTCATATGAATTATGAGGAGTAGTTAGTTTTTCTAATCAAAAATTGTACAGCTTTTAAATATTCTGGACAATTTTTACTATCCGCCCTATGATTAGCGTTATTCTGATTCTTAGCGACACAATTCACACATTTAAGTATTTCGGAGGTACAATCCTGGGTTTTATGATCACCAGCGCATTTAGCACAAACATCATTTGTCCTAGTACAATATTTTGATGGGTGACCGTATTTCTGGCATTTGAAACACCTTCTGACGTTGAGGTCTTCCTTACAAAAGTAACTGCCAAAGTCTACGTTAACATACCTGTTAACTAATTTGTGATACGTATCCCCCGGGGCCTCAATGAACGCAATATACTTGCCGTTTTTGTAGCTTTTTTTATAGAATTTGACACGAATTTTTGGATCTGAACCCATGTCATAATTCAAAGATGAAATCTGATAATTCAGTTCTTCCTCCGAGTATTGCTTTTCTAAGCCAAACAAAACTAAAATTGGAAGTCGCTGTTTCGTGTTTTCAGCCGTATATTTTTGACCAAGTTTCTTATTTAAGCTATCTATAAGAGTTTTATTGTTGGCCTCATTATTGGTTTTTATCAAAACACTCCCGTTTTTTAGTGGCTTATTGAAAACAATGGGTGTTTTTATTTGCGCAGGACTTATTGCTTGCTTTATCTCACTTATGGTAAGCGAGCTATCCTGAGCAGCTTTGGGCCTTACTACTATACCCACATTATAATCTATTTTATTCTGCTCACGGGGGGTGGACTGAACAACACTCGAATAAGATGGCCTATTCTGTGGAAGATTGCTGTTCAACTTTGAAAACTCTAATTCAAATTTTTTAAGGATATCCGTAGTGATATCCTTAGTAATTGGCTGGACCTTTGAAAAATTATCAACTTTATCCCTGATTTGAGAAGTCATATCCATTAGTTCTACAAGTGGAGACTCATATTTCTTGAATTTTGCGAATTTCGCTTTACATGAGTCGCAAAACCAGAAAATATTCCTCTTTGATTTGGTTTTATGCAGGAATTCATATTCCTGGTCAGGGACCTTTGCACATCTAATGTGATACCATCTATCACAAACTCCCTCGCACTGTACTGCTTTATCGCCATCCACCACCCTAACTTTGCATTTCATGCAATCGTCTGGGTGGTCGATCTGGTTGGCAGGCATTCTTAGACCAGAAAAGCTGCTCGGTGTGCAAGCCGTAACGATATTTTTACCCAAACAAAGACCGAATAACACAAATCAAATAGCCCGATATAACGGTGTCTCTGGAGAAAAGTTGCTGGTACCACTAAGGAAGCCGAAGGAGTACTTACTGTGTATCAAATTGTAAAAAAATTTAAGTTCACCATATACACAGCACTCAAAATATACTTTAACAACAGTTTATGTTTTTCAAATTACTTTCCAAAAACTTTCATTCAAAATATGCCCTCTTGGAAGCGATAAATTTCCGTCATTTTTCAGGCGGTAAATAGATTCCTTTCTAGAAATATTCCGGATATTTCGTCTAGATCTAGTTTTCGAGTCATTTTCTTATGTTTTCTTAACAAGTGAACCTCTTTCCAATTAGAACTGACTGCATAGACGGAAACAATTGGAAATTCGAAGAAGCGGTGACTCTTTTATATTTCCCATTTGACTTCTTCTAAATCTTTTTTGAAAGGATTTCGACTCATAGCTAGTTTTATCGCAGTAGATCCTATATCTCTATGAGCTTTTCACTTATATGTAGTTGGATATACATATTTTCCATTCCACAAATAAATCATTTTATGTCCAATTACTTTCACGAGATACTTTTGCTCATCTTAATATCGCGCTTAAACTTGCAACTGTAATAAACATGACGTGTGTTTTTATCCCACAAAAAACAAATCAACGCAATAAATAATCGAGTGAAGAAGAAGCAAAAAGCAGAATTCAGTTATGTAAATATTTCCAGTTTTCTGGAAACATGTTCAAAAGTTGTTTTGTGTTTTGAAAGAATTTGAGCGCTCTAGCTTGAATAATCGAGCTTTTGATGAGTTGAGTTCTTAAAAGCTTTCATAATCGAAATTTAAATCAGAATGAAATCATGAAAAATATAAGACGGCGTAAATAGTTATTTAAATCACATAATGATGTTGATATATGTATTTATAGTGACTGACAATAAAATTGGTCCAGTAAATTGGTGCAGTTATCAGTAAATTGATACGAATAGTCTGGGGAAATTTAACATGGTACTTCGGAAAAATTAGGGCGAAGCTGAATTTTGGTGTGAATATTGGTACTGGCATGTCGAACAAAATGTCAAAAGACCCCATCGATCCGACTGCTGCGTTAGTTTTTATACGGGGTCAAAGGTAACCAAAAGTGACCTTTCCTAAATATCTCAGTAACCGTCACGTCTTCAGAAAAATACTTTTTCTTGTAACCACAACCGTTTTTGAGATATATTGATCTAAACATTTGTTACTAACAGTATCCTCTTTCTCAGCTGGCCCAGTCATTTTAGCATAAAAAAGGGGTCAACCTCGGAATGGGAGATAATAAGCTGAATTTTTGTATATACCTTCATTTTGGGGTCCTCAAAGTTGCCTCAAAAGTCTCATAAAATCTCGTGTCTGCTTCGAAAGTTATTCAAGGTCAAAGGTGAGAAAAAACAGTTTTTTGCGATTATTTTGGTTTTTATTGCTCCAATGATGTTAACATATGGGATCGAAATTGTAGAGCATAAAATTTGCGACAGATTTTACACTGAAAGAAAAACTCTTGGTTGATTCAACTATTTTTAATAGTATTGCAACGATTCATTCGAAATCGTTAAATGAACTACGGAAAATAGTTATTTTTACTATGTTAATATAGTTAATTTAACGATATAAAAGTAGTTGGCTCTGGTTATACAAAAAATATCGCAACGTTCATGAAATCAACTGTTTTAATTGCTTCATAACCACGAAAATTAGTTGATAAATAGAAAATATTCATCAATTCACTCGTTTCGAATTATCAACAGTTTTTATGGTACTTAAACTACTTTGCAATAGTTGATTTCAACAAACGTAATTCAGTGAGCAAAGTCTTTGGAATTATTCTACGCAAAGTAGAATAGTTTCAACATTTGGACGTTTTTCATGCTCCGAATGAAATTGTTTATCAACCATGCGTTATAGTGCATAAAAGTAATCAACCATTTTCTTATGGTTGTTTTAACTATAGCCCTAGTTGATGGCAAAACTAAGGAAAACTGTTGATTTTTCATACTCCTCATACTCATACTCCTATTCTATCATAGAAGTTTCATATGATACATGGCAAAATTGTGTTCGGTTTGCTTCGATATAATTCATATTCATGTTATGCTGTGAAGCCTTTATATTACGTTGCATGACGCTATATTGTTCAGAATACAGCGTTTTCCGCTGTGACAAAACAGTGGGCTGCGGCAAAGCGCAGTCAAAAAATTAGTATGCACTGCTTTGTATGGTAACGCGCACAATGGCTGCGGCCGAATTTGCGGCAGCGGCAGAATTTGCCAAATTTCTAATTTTGCCGCACCGCTGGTGGTGATACCTACCATAGGTTGGCATCACCACTAGGTTGAAGTAAATGAATTAGGTTGAATGGTCTGGCCAACCTTATCCTCGTACAACAGGATTTAGCAATACAAAAGAAAAAAAAATGAATTGGGTTGGTGCCTTGATTGCATTGACAGCGACATTGTCGCTGCATTGTGATACACCAAATTCAACTGCGGCATTCACGCCTCCCTTGCCTATATTTCGTACTATGTATATGGTTGGAATACCATTGTTTGTGGTTGCTTACTTTTTTTGCACCACGGACGTTGTTTATCAACCACGCGTCATGGTGCATAAAAGTAATCAACTATTTTTTTATGGTTGTTTTAACTATAGCCCGTAGTTGACGCATAAACAACTAAGGAAAATTGTTGATTTTACCAAGATTTTTCTTTCAGTGTATTTGAAGCATTTTTTCATGCGCTCAACCGTTTTTCCGATAGAGGGCGGTAAGTGCGCAGCCCTCTGCCATATGTACTGTAATGCAAGGTCAATCTTGAATACCTGTGAATACTACCTTCAGTTTTGAATTATTTGTATTATTTATCAGTAAATACATTGTAGTTAATACCATTTTACCTATTTTTAGTATTTTCATTTAATTATATTTACCGCCTTTGTGTCATTAAAAACTAATTAAATGGAATACTATTTGCATATGTAAATTTATTGAAAGTAGATTTTAAGTAGTAAAATAATTAGGTATTTTATCTTTAAAATATGGAATTTTTTAAATACTTATTTTTGTATCATAATTATAACTGGGAAGACGGTTTCCTATAATACGACCTTTTTCTAAATGAGAATTCAGACCCGTATATAATACGGCCTTCTTCATTCATTATATAGTTAGTTCTTGAGACAGATGTTCCATTGTTAAAACTTTTTTTTTTGAGTGACCGCTTTCTATTTATTGTCAGATCTAGATCTAGCGATATACAATGCTCCAAAATCTGAGGACAATATCGATCATCTTCGATATACTCAGTTCATTAAATCTACAAAACTTAATAAACCTGTCCAATTATCTAATCTTCCACCGACAAGTGCAGCGGCCCATCAGCACATAAACCGTGTCTATTACCAAGTTCAAAAATGGTTAGGGCATGATTTAAAACCCTAGGAATGGGGTTGGGTGCTCCAAAATGAGTTCCTGGAGCCAATGACAACAATATTACCACCAGCTTCCGATGAATTACTGAATACTCTATTTTGTAATTGTAATGGGCAAGCTTGCCTCAAGGCTGCTTCATTGCAAAGTGACTGTCAGCCATCCTCGGCCATCGGCATTTCCATGCTTCGCCACTGTCGGCCACTGCAAGCCATCGCCCGTCTACACAATGGGCCACATGATGGCCCACAGTGAGGAGGCAGCATAAGAGTATGAGACGAATAATAGCAGTAAAACAAATAGTTTTGTTTTTCATCTAATACTGCCTCCTCACTGTGGGCCATCATGTGGCCCATTGTGTAGACTGGCGATGGCTTGCAGTGGCCGACAGTGGCGAAGCATGGAAATGCCGATAGCCGAGGATGGCTTTCGGAGCGGTTTTTTGCACACATCAAAACGGGCCATCATGCGCAACCGAAAAATCATGACTGGGCTATCTAGCGGCCCAGTGTGTGGAGGAAAATTTGTGATGGTGACCATAATTGTGGCGATCATTGCGACCGTTGCAGTGGTCGATGATGGCCTACAGTGAGGAGGCAGCATAATGTTAATTTAATTGCATATTCGAATAAAATACAGTAAAGCGTGAGTTTAAGTTTTTTCTTTCAAAATTAGCTGCTTACTAGTAAAAATTTGTATGAGATTCAAGTTGAGATTTAATCCAAAAATACTATTTTAGGTCTTTTCGGCAGAAATGGAATCCTACCGGCACAAAATCTATACAGTGGGACCAAATGGGATATACCTATTTTCGAATATCCTACATTTATTCAATATCATTCACATCTTGGACTCGATATACACACCATGTTGGAGCTCGTATCACTTTTAGGTGCGGTAATTTCATTTTTGGTGTAAGTATCACGATCAAATACATTTTCAAACTAAATTATTCAACATATCAATCATAATTTTCAGGTTTATTTCAACAACACTATGCTTGATGCCAATTTTTGCTACTCTCTGGGCACTGTACTATTCACTAGTGAAACATACACATGTTTTCGAACATCAATCGGATGATTTATTGCTGGAAGTTGGATTTGCATGTTTGATATTGGCACCATTGAGTAGTACAAAAAAATCCAGACCGACTGATAAAATTGCGTTTGTCCTGTTGAAATGGATCTTGATGCGTTTCTTGTTTGATTCGGGAGCAGTGAAATTTTTCAGTGGATGTCCGTTATGGTGGAATTTTCAGGGTCAGTATTCAATTTAAATATTGTCTGTTGTGTGAAGATTTATTAAAAAGTTTTCGAAAATTGGTAATAAAAACTAGGTTATTAGAAATTTTAGGTAAATGAAGTGAATATATCACTTATACGGCAATGGGTACTTTTGCCTTATGCTACTGATTATCATCGTTGTCGTCGTAACACTAAAGCCCCTCTCCAACCTTGGCTTCTTGCTCAAAACGCCTTTAATTGTTTCGGTCCCTTTCTCTTCTCTCTTTCATTTTCCTTTCGATGTTTTACAAGGTTCTATCGTTGATCCACTACTCTTCTTGATTTATATCAATGACCTTCCTTTCTTTATCAATTCCTCTTGTCTACTGTAGACTGTCTATTCAAAACTGGCCCGAGCTATCAGCTCAGTTTTAAATTGTCAGCATACAGTAAACAAGAGGAACTGATAACAAACGGGAGGTAATTGATATAAATCAAGAAGAGTAGTGGATCAGTGATAGAGCCTTGTGGAGCACCGGAAGAAACATGAAAGGGAAAAGAGGAAATATTGTTGTTGTTTAAAAGTCTGTCACAATTTCCAAATATTGCGCCTATGTGTGTCTTTCGGCAAGACTCTCCCCGATTGACAGCCACTTAATTTGTGTTTTCGCAATTCCTTATCGTTGAATGTTGGAGGCAAATTAACTAAACTAAAATTTCATTTTAATGTTGCGGGATCCATCGTTAAATCCTTTCAAGTCTCTGGATTAATCCTTCATTCTGCCACTAAGTTTGTAGAAATACGTACAGGCATTCACCTTTTTTAAATGCTAGTTCGCTGTGTCCACGAGCGTGCTTGTCAAGTGTGAGTCTTCTTGTTCGAGCGAAACATAAAATTAGGTTTAAGAGTCTTAGAATTTCAAGCACATGTTGACAATTATTCATTTGTATATGTTGTAAATGTTTGAGGACCTGTCGGTCCTTGTATTCAAATAAAAGTCAGTCCGTGACAATCGTTCAGACACTTCGGATCGTCCTTTTTCTTTCGCTTTTGCTTATTTTCTTTGGATATCTCAGTCGCTTTGGGCAATAATCCGCGGGTTATCTATGGTCCAATAAATCGCTTCGCACGGGCCACTTACTGCCCCACCACTTCTCGTTTTCAATATCTTTCAGAAAACATCGAGTGTGTGCAGTGAAGGTTTCCACGGTTTTTATTCTTTAAATTTAATATCCCTTACTCGTTATTTGTTACTCACCTCCGATCTACAAATTCACTTGAAACAATTCCATTTTTACTTGTATTTCCTTGTAAAAACGACGATCGCTTTGACAGTTCGTACATTTGACATATGATATCAAATTATACCAGGTATATGCTGAGTACCACCTTTCGTAATTACTTCTACCATGTTGTCAACGCCGGCTGTGTAGCAGTAGTGTAAGTTACAATAGTGATTTAATGTTCATTTTATGTATTTAATGATTACGGCACTAAAGCTCAAATATCAATTAATCAATTCATCTTTATACCAGGTCTAAAACATCACTTTCAAACCTTACCTTTACCAACAACGCTAGCACGGTGGTCACATTATATGCCAACTGATTACTTGACCGTTACAAATATTCTTACGAATCTAACTGAATTGGTATGCCCGTGGTTTTTCTTCTTGCCCATTCGTGCAGTGCGGATTTTCATCTTTCATTTGGTCTTCTACTTGCAACTGTCAATTATCTTAACTGGAAACTATGGATTTTTGAATTTTATCGTATGCGTTCTACTGCTCGCCTTACTTGATGACAAATACTTGACGAAGCGTTCAATAAACAGGTTTGTTTTGAAATAATTACACATGCTTATTTGTTGAGTGGTTTAATGTTATATTTTCTTTCAGATTTTTACTAGAAGTGATTTTATACTGTATCGCATTTACTGTAGCATTGTACATTGCATCTGGATTTCTACGAGATCATAAAGGTATGATTTTGGTTTTTAAGGCAATTTTAGCTAAAGTTAAAGGCAATGATGCTTTGACAACTAATCAAAATGTATCCATGACAATCGCGAGGGTAGAACTGTATAAAACCATGAGAGAATTCGGCATACCAAAAAAACTGACACGATTATGTAGGTTAACTATGACCAATGTAACAAGCCAAGTAAAAATATCTGGACTGCTATCCAGACCGTTCAACATCTTCAATGGGCTCCGAAAAGGGGATGGTCTGGCCTGACTCTTCTTCAACCTGGCGTTGGAGCGAGTAATTCGAGACTCTGGCATGTCAACGAGAGGGACTATAGTCGCCAAGTTCTGCCAGATACTGGTTTATGCAGATGATATAGACATATTTGGAAGATCAGAACTAGCTGTACGAGAATCCTTCATCCAGATCGAGCGAGCGGCACAAAAACTGGGGCTGCACGTAAATGAAGGAGAGACTAAGTACATGGTGGCAGCCTACAAACACCTAGAGTTGGTCAAACCTTCAGGGTAGTTGAGCGTCTATTTGAAGCAATGCTATCTTTCAACTACCCTATGTCAATCATAGCAGTCGATAACAACATGGAGGATGAAATATGCGAGCGGCTGCTCAAATTCAACAAAGCCTACTACAGTCTGTCAATGCTGTTCAAATCCCCAAATCTCATCCGAACATTAAAGCTCCTGCTGTACGAGATCACGGTCTTGCCAGTACTTACGAATGGATCCGAGACTTGTGTGCTCAGAAAAGGGCACTATGACCTTTGAGCCGCGTTCGAGAGGAATGTCTTGAGGAGAATCGTTGGCTTCATACGTGAAGAAGGGCAATTTTGGAGACGCTACAACCACCTTTTACGCTATCTACCTAGAAGCATAATAACTAAGATAAAGCTCAGTAGACTCCGTTGGGCAGGACATTTAGCTCGAATGAGCGAAGAGGATCTTGCTCGGAAAACCCTTTGTGGCAGATTTTACGGCAGACGACAGAGTGGGAGACCTTGCCTGCGCTGGAGAGATGGCGTTGAGCAGGACTCTCGGAGTTTAGGGGTACCCAATCGGATGACATCGGCACACGATCGGGACCGATGGAAAAAACTGTTGACGGAGGCCAGGACCAGACCCCGGTTGTAGCGCCGATGATGATGATGATAAAGTAAAGAAAACCGGAAGTTGCATTCGGTTTGTCAATTGTTAACTAAGTGCAGTAATCCAAGTAGCCTAGGTCGAGTAATATGCGAAAATAACAAAGAATTTTCAAAATTTTCTTAGCGTTACGCAATCTCGCCTAATATATTAGAATTCAATATTATGGTAAAAACTGGGGAAGATGTTGGAAGAAATATGCAGATCACGATTTACGGTTTATTTGACAATGCTGACAAGTATGGGACATAATCTACTGAAATTGATTTTGAAAATCACAAAGCATTGCTTCGATAGAAGCAGCACGAAAAACGGAAAGTGGTTGAAAGGTTCTTGTCTTCGAGACTGACATTGAGAATAATAACGAGGCATATAAAAGGAAATGATTAGGCCAACTTGCAAATAAAATGCCAATGCTTAATATAGCGAGGGCTCTGAAACGTATTAATTGATTGTGGACAAAGAGCTACCTTGAAGAAAACAATGAATTCAATTTAAGGTATGGTTTTAAAACTGCCCACAAACAACGCTTGCGATAGCTATTTCTTCACCCAATGTAAAATCCATATTTGCTCTTTTCTAAAATATGCACAACTTGTATGATTTTTAAACTATAAAACATGAATTTATATTTTTGATGACTGGATGAAATACTCCGCATAGACTATTCTAATTGTTTCCTGTTTTTCAATATTTTTTTTTGATACTATTCTTATTTAACTTTTTTAAAGGTTAAATAAGAATATATTATTTAACTTATCAAATATATTTAGTTACACAATCCTTTAGTTAGTAAGAGTAAGGACAAAGGATCACTTTATTGTTAGCGATTTGAAAATTTAAAAATAGTGTAAATCTACACTGAACACAATCATTTCAGTAATAATTATAAGGTGACCAGATTTGACAACAGTATTGAAGGATTCTACCGTCAAGTGAAAAGAACAGATGAAGGAAAGTAGTGATGTTAGTAAAATGAGTGGAAAAGCTGAGAGCGAAACCAGACACATGAGAGGTTTTGCTAGTTATGTATGCAATGTGTTTATGAGATTTAGGTTTAGAGCCAAAAAGTAAAATTGCCGACAGCCGTAAGAGTCAATTCGGATAAGGAACAGAAAAATATTAAACGACTCATTTCACAAGTCTAAGACATTTGATGGCATTTAGATATATTAAAAGTAGGAAACTTCATTGAGCATCGCTCAGAGCACAAAGATTATTTTGTAGCTGGTGACAATAATCAAGTGTTTTAATTACTCTGAACATTTAAAAGTCATCAGTAAATAGAAGGCAAGGAGAATGGACAAAAGAAGAGAGACCATTGATAAATGCCAGTAATAAAAATGGCCCTAATATCTAACCTTGAGTAACTCCAGAAGGAGGACAGTATGAGAAAGCGGTACAAGATATCACAGCTACAACATAGCTACGATCAGAAACATAGGATGAGGACAAGGATAAGAGAACGTCAGATACCCCATAATCTTCGAGCTTTACAAGAAGAAGCTTGTGTTCAACAGAGTCGAAAGCGTTTGCGAAATCGGTGTATATCACATCAACTTACTTCTGTAGGTCTAAGGTGGAAGTGACCAAGAATGGGATGTAGCCTATTTTAAATAACTCTGTCGAGTACCTTACTAAGGCAAGGAAGGAGGAAAGTAGGACGATAATTGGAAATGCAAGTTGGGTTACCGGATTTATGGATGGGAGAAATATTAGTAGATTTCCAGTATGACGGAATGGAGCCCGAGAAGAAGCTTAAGTCGAAAATAGAAGACAAAGGAACACACATGGACGTCAAACATGATTCGGCGAAAAAGTTCGAGATGCCGCCAGGGCCACAGCCGACATTAACGTCAAGCCATTCAAGTAAGGCCTCAGTTTCTGGGGGACAGAATAAAAGAGAGGGATGACGAAGGAGAATGAGAGAATTCATAAGACGTAATCGGATTTTACACGAAGAAGAAGAAAGAGGAAAACTATTCCGGAAAAAGTTCAAAGAACTTCTATGGTTTATTAGCATTGATATCGTTAAGGAACATATAATCGGGGAAACCGTAGGAATTTATCAGGGTTTGGGCGTCACACCAAATGGGTTTGTTTGCGGCTGTTTTGGCAACTGATCGGAACTTTGAAAATTCGGAGTAGCCAATATGATAGCCCGAAGCTCGATACTTAGCACGAGCAGGAGCATCATTGAAACCAAGGCGCATAATTGAATTGTGACGGAATGAAGCGGGAGGTGGACTGAAGAAGCAAATTATGAACTCAGAGTGTGAGTTCATCAATGGTTAATTTGCGGCAAAAAGAGTACCAGTTAGTTGAATTGATTTCTATCGTCATCTTAGCAATATCCAAATAGGTTTATGAAAGTTAAAGTGTAAACGCCGAAAGGTAATTTTACTAGATAAACGAGTTACTATTACAACATGAATTAATATGAAGTGAGACATGTGGTGCGAGTCAGATGGGACGTAGAGTATGTTATCAGCTTGGGGAGTAATGCTGTGTGAGTAAGGTAATATAATGAGAAGAAATTAAAAAAATATTAGTAGAGGAAAGTATGGAAGATCAGTTAGTATTGTTAGTAAAAAAAAATATTCATTAATTTTTTCTATGTTTATATTTAATACTGTTAATTTAAAATATCATTTACGTAAATAAATATTCTATTGTCCTGTTTTCTTATCTTTATCTTTTTTCGTTTCACTTCAGTTCTCTTTAGAAACGAACATCTTCGTGCAATTAGGTCGATGGCTAAACTAGCACCAATAGTTCCAGTAGTCGCTGTTATATCAGTATTCCTGAAAAATATCATTTCACATCCAAGCATCACGTTGGCAGTACGTAGCTGAGGCGAAGAAAATTGAATACTAACTTTAAATAACTTTAACTTTATTTACAGAAAGGATTTTGGCGAAAAACCCCCCAGTTGATGACTCTTATCGCATTCACTTTTTGTACATTGTCTTTGATTGGAGTTTCAATCGTGGGTTGCTTGATTTTGTTTTTAGTGGAGTCAAATATAATAGTTTTCTGAAATTTTTAGGTACCACATCGTAATATAGACAGTTCGTTGAACCTTACGAACACAGAGGTGGGTTTGATTTGCACGATAGCAACAAAATTCAGTTTTCAGATCTTTGAAAATATTGTTGTATGTCGTTTCTCGTTATTGAAAATTATTTTAACAAATTCATTACATTCAAAATCAAATAATTAACATTTTCGCATGTTATCTTTTTGTTCTAGCTTGGTAGATTCTACAAAGATATCAACAAATTTCATATTATCAATGAATATGGAAGACATTTAAGACGAATGAGAATGGAACGAATTGAAATTAATTTGGAATATTCGGATGATATGGAGGGACCATGGATCACAATGCCATTTGTTTACAAGCCGTGGGCCCAGAATGAATCAATGCCATATGCAGGTAATTCGAACATGCCAAAGAAAATTGAAATTAGTTTAAATATTTGTTGCTACTAGATTAATTTTCTATATTGTATCTTTCCATGTTAGCTTCAACTGGCTCTAAAATCACTTTCCATAAATCATTTTCTCTATCAAAAAATTAACATTTATTATGAAATACATCATACCTATTGTTCGAGATATTCTATTGTTATGTGAAAGCTGCACGAAAGTGCACAAAAACATTCCATCTTTAACCCAGGCTTTTGTGTTATCAGAAAATATATATTGTTTTCAATGTATTTATAAATCAATCAATCAATGATTGCAATATACGCATACACATGTCAATAAATGTAGATTTTTGTAGATTTACAATTAAATAGTTATATGCAACGAAATAAAGAACTTAATTTTATTTATGAATGTGATTTTGCCAGATTGAAAAACTAAACAAAGTAAAATTCATAAGATACTTTTAAAATGTAAATACAATGTATACATATGCATTCATTTTTATAATCAGATAATTTCACTTGTTATAGTTGATATGTTTGCAAGAAAAGCGTTCCTATATTGGGAAACTATAAAAAAATATGTAGTTTACAAATATCCTAAATCATCTATATCCTAAATTTTTAGGACCATACTTGCCACGCTTGGATATGAAATTTTACGATGCAGCGCATTCAAGCTACCGTGATCACTTATGGATTATGCCACTAGCTTACAGGATACTACAAAATCAACCAGACGTACTGAAATTATTCGGAATGAAAAAATCTTTTAGTTCGCCGCCACGATATGTACGCGGTACATTGTATCGATTTTCATACACACCGCTGAATAAGTAATTTAAAACTCGAAATATCAAGCCAGTTTCGCTAAATTTTATATCATTTCGCAGGCAATCGCGAGAAGTTTGGAAACGTTTCCATGTCGGTGAACATTTTGCTGCAGTTTCTCTAACAGATACTGTACTGATATCACATCTACGAAATCTTAGATATCCGACAGCAATCGAAACTCCAAAAATAAGGAATCGAAAGTTGAAGGATTATCTTGATTTTATACGGTTCGTATAAATCCCTAGTCAGAACTGCATGTAGTTTTTAACGTATTGATATTTCAGGAGTAAATTCGAATTATACGAAGCGCACAAGTATATTTCCATGATCTTTACGGCCGGCATTGTTATCAATGTAATTCGTGGCTGATAATTTCTTGTGAGAACAGTCATCATTGTATGATAGTTTTAATTTAACATCATTTTTAAGCAGTTTATATCGTGCACTTGTTTTCATTCTTTGATAAGGCAAAGAATAGAAGATTTGATTTGTAAGCAGATAGTTCCGTACAACATAATCTTAAGCACTTTTTCATTTACAATTGAGCGTTGATTGATCAAAGAAAGCGACTATTGACTGATAATGACTGTTTGTTTTTTTAAAAGGCAATTGCAAAACGATCAGGCTTGAGTGTTTTGAGCTGTCACTGTCTTTGAAAGCAATTAATTAAACAAAAGATGCTTTTTCCTCTTTAAAAATTTGTAATATATTTTTAACATAATTTTTTAAATATTAAAATAAAATAAAAATTCAAAAAAAAAAAACATCTGCGATTTTCTTTATTATCCGTTAACGTTGTTTTATTTATTAATTTAGCAAATACGCAACATGAAGATTCAAGATTTTTTTTTATTTAGAATTTCAAACAGAATTTCAGGAATAATATGCTGGTTTTTTAGTTAAATAATTGTGCGAAAAGCAACAAGACTTTACAATGCTGTCAACGGTTTCCAACTTGACTTCAATGGGACGATAAAACACTCTAAACCTTGCCGCTAACCTTCTAAAAGCCATTTCGGCAGTCAGCCTAGTACGACTCAGCCTATAGTTGAACACTTCTTCCATTGTCGATAGGACACTCTTCCTATTGAATCCTTTCATCAAGTATTTGTCCAATACGAAAATGTCATCCCCAATGAAAAAATATGGCAAATTTTTTATTTGCCCTCTAAGTGGTGATTCAGGAGGTATATGACAGGTTCCCTGCTTAATCCAGTGATAGAAATTCGTTGTACCAAATACAAGGCTATCAGACGCCCTTCCATTGGCTCCGAAATTTACGTACGTGAATTGGCTGGGGCATTTTTTTGCGTCCCGATCAATAGCAGGTTAGGACAGGCAGCATTCAACAACAAAATCAGCTGTTGCGACAATTAGCATGAAATAATTTTTCCAACAGATCATCATTTTACTTTCACATAAATATCGGCGGATCGCATTCGATCTAGTGGATGGTTTTTTTCATTCGCGATTAGTAAGGACAGGCCAAGCCATAATCCCGGAAACCTGAAGTGAGGCTGCTTCGGAGTGCTTGTCAATTCAAGTATACGACTAGTAAACTGTAAAATTGTCAAATTGAAAGAAATAAAGCGCGTATCTTAAATCAAAATCATGTTTACATTTTTTGTTCGTTATAAAGTCCGCGCGAAACACAAATTGGCAATTTCCTGTAAAATTTCAATAACTGTTTTTTTTTTAATGGCTGAAGAACTTTTGTTTTTATTATTGACTATAATAGTATAGATAATAAAGACCAATATTGTAAGAAAAAGAATTTGGGTAACTGTTTTATTTTGGGAGATATCGGCCCTCAAATGTGCTCTCCACACTTTACCGACTTTATCTGTGAGGTACTGTATATATATGTACATGAATTTTGGACCAAATGATTCTAATACTAATTTTCTTCTGTAACATAATGATTGTCGAATTTCAAGCCCCCACAAAAGTTTCAATTTCCAATACTGTATCCTAGCCATTCTTCAAAAATCAAAGGACCAGGGGATTTTTTTGCTTTTAAGGGAAGCAATCAAACTGTTGAGGTATGAGATAGAAACAGGTTCATATGGGATATTTTGATTATTGGATAGATTGACTTTCTCAGCGAAGGATTTGACAATTCGTTCTGTTTCTGGGTCAGAAAAGCATTGAGATAGGATGTGGTTATCATAAAAGATATCTGTAAGAGCAGTTGCTTTTTCTGCAGGGACGCTACACATGATGTTTTCATGCGTCATGATCGGAATTGAGATATTTCTCTTTTCAATGATTTTAGTCACTTTCCAGAATCGTTCAGAAGCCTTAGAAGAGAAAGATAAAAGGTGATTCCACTTTTTGTTTCGAAAAGTTACTAATTTCGTACTTAATTTCGGTATTTAGACCACTTAATTGGTGCTTGTAATAGGGCAATCGATACCTAATCCAGTTTCTTCTGCAAATGTCACGGAGTTTTATCAAATTAGTAATATAGCTAGGTAGATACTTGTGTGGAAAGTCAGAGACATCACAAAGAGAGATAGCTGAATTTGCCAAGATGGAAAACAACAAGTGTGATCATCTGATCAATATCGTCAGTGGACTGAATATTGATGAAAGGAGATGCTTAACATATTTTTTTAGATATTTTTTTTTGTGTTTTGACCAGTCCGCACTAGAGTAATTATATGCGAGGTGTCCGCCAGCGAGATGAGGTGTCGCTGAACACGTAACCATAACTGGGAGATGGGTAGACCCTAAAGTATTGAAATTTATAGGATCAACAAGGTATCCTATAAATCTCAGTTATGAACATATCAATTGTCGAAGGTCTCATTTTAGTAGAAGTAGATATATACTTGCACTTTAAAGGGTAAAGCAATTGAAGGTGGTTGTAGAGGTGACAATGTCCGACAGGATATTGCCCCAGCAGTTATATCTTGGAAAATTCCAGCTTGAGTGCTTTGCGTTGAGATCCCCTTCTACTATGAAACTGCTTCCAGCACTGCGAATAAGTTTACCGATGTCGTTTCGAAAAGTAGCCTTCTTTTCTGAGTTTCCATTTCCGCCAGGGAAGTAAACAGCAAAAAGTGTAAATTGGGCGAGGATTTGATTCGATTATTAAGGTAGAACTATAATGCAATTAAGTGAGCTTTAAGTAGCTTAAGTGACAGTACGGTTGCATAGAAATCAAGCGGCATACCCATAATGTACTTATCTGCCGTTTCGTTAAGTTTCGTTCAATTCGGGCCACTTAAGTGGCCTACGACTGGGACCGTACATCAATTAAGTAAATTTGACAAGAGGTTTGCGTGACGACTACAACCAATAGAAGGCACGTAAAATATTTGAATGTGTTTTCGTGGATCGTTTGGTATTTTTGCAGGAGGTAGAAGTAATGATCGTTCGTATGCGGTATTGTAGACGCAATAATAGGTATGTGAAATATTTGAATATTTTAGGTCTGTTCGCGTACTTTCAGTCACTGAATTTTACTGAATTTTCCTGAATCATGTGGTGGGGGACATTCATGAAAAGTACAAAAACGCTCACATTGCATTTCCTGAAAATTGACAAACAAAAGTGTCAGTTGTCGGTTTTCAGGAGAACAATAATTATAATAAAGTCATCCTAAGCGGTGATAAATTATCGTCACAAAAATATTCGTCCTTCATAATATTATTATTAAAACAACGTGCACTTTCGTTGAAAGCTGATGACAAACAGAACGTTTTATTTCAGTAAGTGTTGCCAATAGATAACAGATTATTAAGTCTATGTTTAAGTTTATTTGATGTTACCAGATGTAAATAATAATTTCTAACACCCCGACTACAGCAAATAAACAAAACTTTGTTAGAATTACAATGCATTTATCATTTTAAAATTCCATCTGGCTTATTCCCATAGCATCAATGCATCTATAATGTTTTGTAGAATTCAAGGCTTTAGTCAAAATATCAGCAGGCATAGAAGTTGTTGGCAAATACTCCAGATTAATAATTGTGTTGCTTACTGCGTCTTTTATAAAATGATACCGAATATCAATATGCTTACTTTTTCTGTGGCATTCATAATTTGCCACTAACTTCTGTGCACTTTGACTAGACTCATTGTACAAAACCACAGTACTTAAACTACTATTTATTTCAAATTGCAAAGATCTCAAGTATATAGCTTCTTTACAAGCTTCAGCTATGGACATGTATTCAGCCTCCATGCTGGACAAAGCTACAGTTCTTTGTTTCTTACTTTCCCAGGAAATAACTGATCCTGACATCATAAAACAATAGCCTGTATATGATCTACGGTCTATAATATTACTTGCCCAATCGGCATCAACAAATCCTACAAGATCAGTTTTTTTCTTTACATATTTTAGACAATAGTTCTTAGTTTTCTTAAGGTATCTTAGTATTCTTTTTGCATAATTCCAGTGAACATGTGTGTGACATTTGTTAAATTGACTTAGCCAACTCACACTAAATGATATATCAGGCCTTGTTAGAACCGACAAATACATAAGGCTTCCAATCAATTGTTGATATGGAATCTGACTGTCACAAATTTCACTCTTATCAATATCTAATTTACATTCCATCGGAGTACTAGCTATCTTACAACTTAGCATATGAAATTTTTCCAGAAGTTTTTCTACATACTGTTCTTGATCCAAAGTGATAACATTAGATTTCTTATCAATTTTAACTCTCATACCTAAACAATTCTGAGCTTGGCCTAAATTTTTTATTTTAAAGTTAGAACTCAATATGTTAATTAACTTATCTGTCTCTTCTTCATTATTAGAGAATACAAAAAAATCGTCTACATATAATGCAATAATAATTTTTTCATTGTGATTCATTTTTGTAAAAACACATGGTTCTAAGTGACTTTTTTTAAATTCCAATTCACATAAACATTGCTCAACTCTCTCATACCAAGTCCTAGACGATTGTTTTAAGCCATAAATAGCTTTGTTTAATTTAACAATAACCTTTTTCTTATTTGTCTCAAAATTAATATCTGGCTGGACCATATAAATGTCTTCTTTAAGATAGCCATTCAAAAAAGCAGTTTTAACATCTAAATGTTTGATATCAAAATTTAACTGTACAGACAATGCAAACAACAATCTAAGCGTAGAATATCTTACTACAGGTGAAAAAGTATCTTCATAGTCAATTCCAGGTTTCTGCGTATAGCCTTTGGCTACTAAACGCGCTCTGTACCTCATACTACTATCACTGGTCATTTTCTTTCTGAGCACCCATTTGCACTGTACCAAAGTTTTATCAGAAGGTAACTCATCCACTGGAATCCACGCATTATTTTCCTCAAACGCTTGCAACTCATCCTTCATTGCTTTAATCCATTTGTCCCTATCTGGACTATCTAGAGCTTCACGGATGCTAATAGGATCACTGGTGACTCCTGGGCTAGACGACATACACAGGTTACTATAACCATAACGTTCAGGCGGCTTCCTGGCTCGTTTGATAATTTCTGCATTTGGTTCTTCCTCTTCGTCTTCTTCAAGTGCAGGATTCAAAATAGACTCATTCTTTATTTCTTCATCTTCATTTTCCATTTGACTACTTGTATCATCTGCTTGAATAATGTCCCCAACTGGAACTGAAACATCCGCATTCGATCTACAGTTTCTTTCAGAATTTTCATGAATAATCACATTTCTACTTATTGTAACACATCTTTTAATAGGATCATAGACTCTGTATCCTTTGACGTTTTCAGAAAAACCAACAAGAATGTGTTTCTTCGACTTAGTGTCCCACTTAAGTCGTTTTACCGTTGGTACGTGAACCATCACTTCACTACCGAATATTCGAACATGACTCAAATCTGGTTTCTTCTTTGTCCAGAGCTCAAACGGTGTTATGTTATTTAATCCTGATGCGATAGATCTATTCCTAAGATAAACAGCAGTATTTGTTGCTTCTGCCCAAAATTGTTTACCTAAGCCGGCATCAAATAACAGGCATCTAGCTCGCTCAACAATGGTGCGGTTCATGCGTTCGCTCAAACCGTTTTGCTCAGGAGTATAGGCATTGGTCTTTTGGTGAACTATGCCTGAACACTTTAAATAAGTCTCAAATTCATTGCTACAAAACTCTAAGCCATTATCTGTCCTGAATATTTTGATTCTTTTACTCTGTTGATTCTCTGCCATGGATTTAAATTCCTTGAAGTACTTAAAAACTTCACTTTTTGCTTTGAGAAAGTAAACAAAAGCCATACGAGACCCAGACGAAAGCCATACGATCAACAAAAATGAGGAAATACCTTGCTCCGCCAATTGAGACTGACTCCATAGGTCCACAAACGTCAGCATGTACAGTTTCAAGTAGTTCGCTGCTTCGTGTACCTGCATGTCCAAAAGGTAAGCGCGACTGTTTTCCTTCACAGCAAACCGTACAAGTGTTCCTGTTGATAACTAATTTATCTGTATAAGATATACCTGTGACTGCTCCATCTTTCATTTTGTTCTGGTCATTCATATTCAAATGACCTAGCCTTCTGTGCCATACTTCACTGTCAGCTACTTCACGGGAAGATGTAAACAAACAATGTTTCTGATCCAAAGCCAACTTGTAGACACCATCAACCAAATTTGCCTTCGCCACCAAACTATTTGGACTATTGTAAACATTACAGCACTTTTCTTCAAACTTCACACTATTTCCATTTTTGATCAGTTGACTGATTGATATTAGATTCGTAGTGAGGTTAGGTACGCACAGAACATCTTTCAGAGTGACTTCGTACTTGCAATTCGGTGTGACAGTTATGATGTCAACATCGCCCGAGCACAAAACTGGCATAGCACACTGATTTGCTGTTATTACCTCCTTGATGGTCGGTGTAAAACATGCATTAAATATCATGTTTACGTCAGTCGTCATATGAACGCTCGCTCCACTATCTAAATAATAATCTTCTTTGCTGTAATTTCCACTCAAAAAAACTGCAGAAAAAGCGATCGTCTTTTTTATGCTTTCTAGCTGCTGCTTGCACTGATTTCTATAATGTCCGAACTGTTTACACCGATAACACTTTATATTCGTCTTCTCAAATATTTTTGAGCCGTTCATAGACAAACTGCCTCCTTGACGAACTGAGCTGTCATTCTTGCCATGACTTCCAACCTTAGAATACTTTTGACCACGGTGCTGCCCTCTACTCAAAAAAGCACTACCTACTTCGTAATCATCACATGCCAAGTCAATTAGCTTTGACTTCACTACGTCAGCTGAAATGGCGATTCCGGAATGTTCTATAGCCATAATCATAGGAAAGTATTTTTCCGGTAATCCTGCTAACATTAAACAGCCTATCCACTCATCGTTCACGGAAAAACCTGTTCCAGACAATTTTTGGCCAGTCTCGATGATTTGCGTGATGTAATTTGTCATTGAATCACAGTTATCTAGACGAATCGAAATCAGATTCCGCAACAGAGTAATCCTTCGAGAGAATCCACAATCATCGAACATTGCCTTCAACTTCAGCCACAAATTCCTTGACGATGAAGCTCCTTTTATATGCGCGTATAACGATGGGTCAATAGTTAGAATTAACTTGGCTTTCGCTTTCGCATCTTCTGCGGCGCCTGCTTCTGGACTCTCGGCCTTAATGCAACTTGCCATGCCGTCCAAAACAAGCAAATTCTCCGCAGCAAAAGCCCATTCTTGATAATTCTCACGCCCCTTCAACTTTGGAACGTTAGTTAAGAATGAATTCGAAGCCATCACTATTATAATTCAAATATACACGCCACTACTAACTATTTAAACAAATTATAGGGCATACTGGGCCCATAACCTATTAAAACAACGTGCACTTTCGTTGAAAGCTGATGACAAACAGAACGTTTTATTTCAGTAAGTGTTGCCAATAGATAACAGATTATTAAGTCTATGTTTAAGTTTATTTGATGTTACCAGATGTAAATAATAATTTCTAACAATTATAACATTAGGCCAAAAACCGTTTGACAGTTTTCAGTATTTTTAAGTAGCTCAGACACTACTGAAAAAGGGGAAATTTTCCGTTTTCAGTAAAACGGAGTGCAAAAGCGGCTTTATTGCAATTAATTGCAATTAATCGTAGTACGCGAACATACCTTTTATTGTTAAACGGCTCATTGACAGTTTACAATATAGGAAGTAGTAATTAGATGTCTCGAATATGATTCTGCGTGACATTGTAAAAAGAATAACAGGTATCTAAAATATTTTTTCGTCGATCACTTAAATGCTATTTTTACAGCAGGTAGGAATAATGAGTTTCAAACATAATTTCAAAGAGAAAACGCGTTGAACAACATACGAAATAATAAATTATATAGTAGTTTATTTACTTGTATCTTTAAATTACTTACTTTTAAAAATACAAGTACATAAACTACTTAAAATGCCGTCTCACAGCTTTTTTCATTCAAAGAATAACCACACACCATGCTTCAGCTGTCCACTATTGAATATTAAACTTCAGCAGTAAAGACCTTGTTGATTAAATATATTCCGGTCGCATACCAATATTGCTCAAAAACATTTCTTTCGTACACTTATTTGAATATAAGCACAAATTAAGAGCCTGCACCAAGCCCATCTTTATAGATCTAATAATCTACAGCAAAGTGCTGAGGTTCAGCTCAGCTACAATTTTCTACGATTTCTTGCAACAGAGCTAGCAGGCTATGAAGACAACTATATTTCAATTGCAGCAAAAATCTATTCGAATATATTGCGTAAACGCTCACATCAGTTCATCTCATATGCCTCCAAATTCAAATTCATATTCGCCACTCTGACGGCAGCTTCATGAACCTTCAATTAATTCTATTATGGGCAAATTAACCGATCGACTTCAATTGAGTGAATTTTCGTTCAGTTTCAGCGCTCACTTAAGTTCACTTAATTGCATTATAGTTCTACCTTTACTCCTACAGCTTTGATAAACTTTAAATTAGGAGATAATTTAGCAGTGTTTTTTATTTTTTCGTTGATGATAATTAATAAGCCTCCACCTTTTATATCGCCTTTCCGGTCATATCTCTAGTATTGATAATTTGAAACAGGCAATCTTAAATCAGGCTTCAGATAGGTTTCTGTAATGAGTGCAATGTCTATATTTTCAAATTCTAGCAGGTTCAATAGCTCTATAAATTTAGTTTTAATACCTATAGCATTCCAAGTAATTGGTTTCAGTGATGTAATTTTATTTACCAGTCTACAAGTGCTTAATCGCTAATTGAATAATAACTTTTAATTGTACAGATCTATTTTTACAGCTGCTCAACTGGGATAGTAGCTCTGTAAAAAAAGAATTATTTTCGGTAAAGGTAAATAAGTTGTCTGCAGAATTTGAATTTCCATGTCTTATCGCATTAGCGTAGCCAGAGACAGCGTTGTTTCGACCAAAATTTGAATTACCTGGTAGCATTGGAAAGTCAGCTGCATTTAAATTGAAGTTAGTGTTATTGTCAGTGCAGTCAATTCCATGCACTCTTATTTTGGTGTTTGAATGGATGGGATTACTTTGTTTTGAACAAGTTCCTAGTCTATTCCGCATCTCCACGAAGTGCAGTCTGTATATACTACTAGAGCAGTGGCGGCTCTACGTATGGGGCTAGTGGGGCTTAGCCCCACCATCCTTTTTCATTCCAAAATGTAAAGAAACCAATCTATATTTCAATTATTACAAACTATAACCCCAGTGGGGGTAAACAACGCCTGTTGAACTATATATGTTCTTCAGGTACACCCTCACTGGGAGAGTCGTGCGAGGAGGACCCCTGCTTTTCCTTCGGGAATCGCAACGGGTCCAAAGGGGATGGCATCCCACACGTCCTCGGCTAGTGTATGGAGGGTCAGTCTCGTTCGCGGGACTGGCTTCAGGGAGCGCGAATCCTTGCACTTCTCCATGATGTATGAAAGTCGTAAGTTAATCAAGAGATTACATAAGCGATACGTACTGAAGAAGAACGCAAGAAGATACATAACCTCCACCTTGTGAATGTCCTAGTTCATAAGTTTGGGTAGATATAAGCTTTGTCTAAAATAAGAATAGTAGCAATACCCGGCACCTATAGACTAAGATTAGCAGTAAATAGTTTATAACTTGGGGTAATTTTAAGTTATATAGGATAAAATAAGACTAGTAAGCAAGAATAGTCGGACCACAGAAAATTGACTAAAAATAAGCCCTAAATAAAGACGGATGTCTGTAGAGGCTAGCCAGTGTGTGTCCCCACTGTGCTGTACAAGAAGTGTCAGGTCCTCTCTGTGCCTGATGGTAGCCACAGAGAGGATAACCAACCAGTTTACCGGGGTTGTAAAACACACGAGACCGCGGGTGGTAGGGATGCCCCTGGACTTCGGTCCAGCCCTACCGCTGGGAAAGGCCCCCTTGTGGGAGCAACGCGGGGGCTGTGATTTTAGAGCCTAATCCGGGGAGGATGCTACACTACAGCGAAGTAGCTATCCAAACCGGCGCTTGGTTAGTCTACCGGAGATTTATCTCCGGAGGCGACGTGGAGCCGCGTATATGGCCGGGCGTTATACCTTGGAGTATAACAGAGGTTTGGGTGGACTTCGTATTAACCAGTATAGTGACTGGGACCGTTCCCCAGCACACTGGAAGACACGAGTAGCAAGGCTTGCCTTGTTTGCTTAGTCGATGGTGACTGACATTGTCAGTCCCTGCCCTAATGGTGGGCCGTCCGATAAAACTTAACAGTTAGGAACGGACGTTAAACAAAGAAACGGACTTAGAAATTACAAACTATAAATTTTTTTTTAGCGAAACAAATGATAAAAATACTTCGCTCACCAACTGTTTTTAAAATCCATTCATGTCTCGTCTCTTTCGAAATTTGTATTTCATTTTCATTCACAAATTCGTATGTACATATAATTCAATACAAGAGAGCTTACTTCGCATGTGCAATATGCGCGCGATGCTCTTTTCATATTCTCTTTCCATATTCTGTTCCACATGCAATGTGCGCCGGGCTAAGTTGAACTAGCCCCAGAAAAGAGATGAAACGAATGAAAAAAATCACTGAGCGCAGAGTGTGTGCATGTCATACGCAATGGCAAAAAGAGTAATCAACCGACTAAGCCCTAATCTTAAGCTTCTATTGGTATATCGCTTGTTCGTCGTTCGCTAACTCAATAAAGTGTGTGTAGTACCAGTGGGTTAAATTAAGCTAATTGGGTTTTGCAATTGAAGAGTAAACGATGGTTTTGCTTTTACAGTGCTTGTTGATATTATCGTGATCTGATAAATATGATAGAAAAATTGTGTGCTCGTCTCAAACATGATTTAAAATGATACAGACAAAAATTTTGATTGCATTAAAAATGTGTGAGACAATACAATATACACTGTTTACAATATAATTGATCTTTGAAGACATTTTTAAAAAGTTTTCTTACGTCAAATGCGGGTAGTGACAATTTTTAATCTTCGTGCTCTTCAAAGCATAAATATTTATTAGTTAAAATTTACCAAAGTCAAAGAAGTACCCCAAGATCGATGGTTATTTGTTGGAATTTTTAGTCCCCGAATAAAACAATCTGTTTTTGAAAGCCTGGGGTATCGAATTTATAGCTTTGATTTAATTAAATGGGATGCTTGGGACGTTGTTACGATAGTAGAAGTAATCAAATTGTTAAGTTATACGAATTATGATCATTTTAATTTTTTCTAGTGACTTTTTAATAAAATTTTCGAATATTCTTCATTATGTTTTACATTAACCTAACCTAGGATCTAGTTTATTAATTCAATTCAATTAGAAATAGTTTGAAATGAAGGAAGTCTAATCATAAGGAATGAATGGTGAAACAAACTATATGATCCTCATTTTATAGGATTGATTAGTTTGGGATATGATAATAATCCAGTTTAATTCAGTCAAAATTAATATACAATAATGAAGTGTTCTAAATATGTCATCTGCTACTGAATTGTAAAGCTTCTTTTAAAGATAATAATATGATTTCTTCTGTTTAACAAATAAACAATTTAACTTAAATACGTTTTATCACTCCAATTAGATCCAGCAGATTCTTAAAGATGATTTAGCAACCTAAAGAATACTGAAACTTTTAAAACTTATAATAAATATAAAAAACGTTTCAATTTATTTGCAGTATTATCTATTAGTAAAGAAGCTGAACATTTTAATGAGCAGGTGATAGATTTATTCAACAGAAAAATAGGCGCAAGGAAAAATAGGCAGCAATAAGCTGATGGGAATATGTAGTAGAATTTTCCCGGAGGAATTTATTACTGATTTGACTTATTTGTGCATAGTATTTATTTATTTTAACCCCATTTTTAAATATAAAACTGTTCCGAATGCCCAATATAAGTAAGTACTGGTCCTTGCAGACTAGCCCCACTTACATTGATTCCCACGAGCCGCCACTGAACTAGAGTCAGTTGATTTGTGTGACTCTTTGCAATTAACACAAACTGGTTGAGATTGGGAAGTACAGTCTTCCTCGCGATGGTTTCCTGCACAATTCGGACCAAAAGTTTTAATATTGCAGTCTTTGGCTCCACGCCTGAGCATTTGAAGATAGCGCCACTGCGTTACTTTGTTGGCAATGTGACGCTTGTATTCCCACCCAACGGATGATTGTGACAAACCGAATATTTTTTGTTTGCCTCAGCTTAGCCAATGTCGTTGAGCCTCTTTCAAAGTATACGATGCAGATGTTCTGTTTGTATTTCGTCACAACAGACTCAACGTCAAGGCTTTGAGAACCGGCCGCTAGAAGATTGGTTTTAATATCTATAGGATCGTACTCAAGTCCGAGTAGAACTGCTTTGAAAGGCGTTTTACTTTTCTGCTCGTGCGAAAAATACTCAATGTTAGCTGTTTTAAGTTCAAACTGCACTTTACGGTAAAAAGCACACTAGGCATGTTTTTTTGTTCTCCCTATCCATAACACATAATAAAAGTCAGTGTTCTAATCACTTCACTACACGAGTCATTGTAAATAGAGTAAATATAAATATAAATAATAATAAATAATAATGTGTAGAAAGTTAAAAGAGGTAATTTTCTGTTAGTTCTTTTTCTATTTTCTATCGATTTTGGTAGTGCATACTCGTTATTTTCTCCCTTTATTTTCAGTTGTGCTACCACAGCGAATACAGCAACCTATGCCAATTTTAGCGAATGCATTGCTGTTTTGTACTAAATCGTTGTTTTCGCGACATGGTTCTATTCTGTTCTGTACCGGAGCAAAAAAACGCACCTAATATGACGCAGACCGTGCGCGTAATTGAATGAATTGAAGATGTGTGATGATATTATTCTCTACTTTTTGCAACCTTTGAATGGGTTGTTGTTATTTTTGGCTTATTACATTGGACTCCATATGGAGCTGAAGCTTTCTATCAGTACTCATGAACAGTGTTTCTACTCCCAATTTTTTTCGCCGCATCAAATTTCTTCAAAAAATGTATCAATATTGGTAAAAATGTATCAAAAAGTTCCCAAAAGTGTATTTTATAAGTTACGACATAAGTTACATAGTCTATCTCTGTAGCTGATCTCTTACGATGAAGCACTAACTGTCAAATGGACGGCTTTATTAGACATTTATAATCATGATAAGGGATCAAGTTGAAGCTTGTCTTTTTATTACTGGACTATGTAAGATCTATATCACTTATCGTATCTTTTAGTGCGCGTCATCGATTTCTGCTTACGCTTGCTCACTATCATTAAATTTGTTCTACAATTTTAGACTGCCCATATCGGCGTAAAAAGCGGGGCATTAGCGAAAACCAACTTCTACCACTATCCAAGGTAACGATATGAAAATCCAATTCATTCGATAGCTATTAACCTACCTAGCAAACATTTCCAGTAGCTTTCAATATCTTATATTTTTGAATAATCAAACTACGTTCGTAGATTAGCATAAGATTATCGTAGGCTTGAAAATGTATCGCGATTGCAATTGAAACCATGTTGCATGCTTTTAACTAGTCTATCTTAGCTGTAATTAAAATCAAAAGTCTAAATACTTGGAACTGTAAACGATCTAGTTATCACTTGGTTTATCATTGAAAAAAAATCAAAACATGAAGAGTTGATTAATTCTGGCGCTGAGGATGAAAACAACTAATGAATGAATTCACTTCAATAGTCAACAATAAGTGCTAGAGATTTTTTTTACTTGTTTGTATATAGTTTGCCAAACTATGAGCTTTGAAAATAAGCGTGGAAATAAAAACTCTTCTTATGTAGGTTTTTAAGTAAAGTAGCAACTAGCCCAGTTGAATTAAGCATTTCCTTTTATTAACTGCACGTATGACCTGCATATATTTTTCAACTTAATGAATAGTACCACCTCAAATCTTTCACAAAGTTAGGAAAATTTAATATCTATTCGAGTCCGGTACGTCTATCTTTAGAAAAAAAACCACCTAGATTTTCTTCTTGGCTTTCAAATTTATCCACTGCATTTATTTCTTCGGTACACATTTAAAATTGTAAACAAGATTTGCAATCAAAGTAAATTACGAATTAGAACAACAAACGCCCTTGACAAGTTAAACGTATAGAGCAGGGGTGGGCAAACAGTCGATCGCGATCGACTGGTCGATCGCAAACAGTTCGACAGTCGATCACAGACATTTTTAATAATTTACTAGGTTAATTTAAAATGTGAACTAAAAATTTAGTAGACGATTTATTTAGTATATTTTTGAATGGTCCTTGGCTTAATAGATCCAATCGGACAGTCCACACAGTTTTATTTCACACAAAAGCTTGCAGAGCCTTGGTGGCGGGGAAAAAAAGGGAAAATCCGAGATAGCTAAGCTCTCGATTTGTGCAATTTATAGATTTATATCATTTTAGTAAAACTGCTTCACTAAATCTCGTATACGTATACGGTTGTTTCATTTCCTTAAATCTCTCTGTTCTAAAGTGCACACTTTATATTTTTGCTTCCCGCTATACACCTTGCCTGCATTCGTATTCCTGCTACCGAGATAGTAAATTGTCACACACAGCGCAACAAAGGTTAATCTCAATTTTAAATAAAATAAAATTTTAAATTAAAATCTTTTCATGCCAATTTAGTTTGTGCAGTTCATTCTTTCGAGCTAAAAAGTGACATTTGGTGTTTGAATTTGAAAATTGAATCGTGTAAATGTCTTTTCAATAACATAATCGTTCGAAAATTGAAATTCTTGGCATCTTATCCGTCAGAAATGATAAGTGTCCCCGCTTTTCTGCATTTTCAAAATTTTTGCTCGAAACAATGACCAGATAATGGAGACATGTCCAAGTTTAGCTTCATGATTAGCTCAGTATTAGCCTAAAGAATGAACTGCACATAATAAATTGGCGTGAAAGGATAGGAGACATGTGCCAAAGCTATCTGCATTTTCAAAGCGAAAGCATGTTCCAAGTAATTTTTCACGCTTAAAAGTGAGTATAACTCTGCATGAAAATTTAACGTGAAATCGAAAACAGTACTAAGCTTTAAATGGCTTAGCTGAGGAAGCTTTTGGCAAAGATTTCTAAATCTTTTGCCTGAAACTATTGTTTTTTTGGACACATTGGGAGAAAAACATGAACAATTGGAAGGTCCAGCATGGGTACAGAAATTAGCATTTCTTACGCATTTTATGGGCCGTTTTAGCTTGCTTAATTTACAATTACAAGGAAAATATTGTTGGCTTGTTGAGTTCGTTAAATGTTTTTTAAGTAAAATTAAAACCTTTTGCTTCACAATTAAATAGGCAAATTTTTTAAATATTTTCCATATTTAGAAAAACATATTAAACTTACTGGTGAATCTGAAATGCAAAATCTGAAAGATATTCTTCAGTTCGCGAAACAGTCCGGGGCCTTCGATGGCCGCTTGGACTGAGTTTTTTTTCTCCTGGCCCATTTATCTGGTATCACTATGTACCAATAGGTCTATGTGTGGCCGTGCGCCAACTGGTACAACCTAACCTAACCTACTGGTGCATCTAATATTGAAATGTTTTGTCCTGAACTGGAAAATTTTAAACAAGAAATCGAGAGACAATTTGCAAATCTCAATAAGCTTCAACCGATTTTTGAATTTATTTCATTTCCTTTTAGAGAATTCGATAACGAGGATATTTCATCAAATTTAGCTCATACTTTACAATTGAATTCATCGGATCTAGAGTTAGAAATTTAAACAATAGCACGCGCAAATGAAAATTATTTTTGGATTTTATTACCATAAAAAATTTCCATTATTGAGATTGGTGGCAATGAGGATATTTGCATTTTTTTGCTTCCTTTTATCGTTTTCTCAAATGAAAGACATCGAATCGCAACTTAGGAGTTCTCTGACTGATGATCACTTAATGGCATCTATTCGATTGTCCATCAGTGCTTACAAGCCTAACTCTACAATACTTTTTGATGAAATGGAGAGTCACGCATATACATCAAAAATTAATCCAAAATATTTATTAATAAAGTACATTACACAAAGTAGTAATACAGTGTATTTATTATATTAATATCAATAAAGACCTTAATTAAATTTTAATTTGTTTTTAATATAACCGATTTTTCGAAGTCGATCGCGCATAAATTAAAAAATTAATGTCGATCATACCAGTGTTAGGTTTGCCCACCCCTGGTATAGAGCATGCAATAAAGTACGAATTGTAGAGCACCTTGACTTTTTTTTCAAATTATTATAGCGATTTAGTTCTTAAGCTTCGTTTAAGCTATGCATACAAGTAGGTATGTGACTCTGTCTACTGTGGTAAGTTGGGAGGTATGAGTGTCGGCTGTTGCTTGCTTGTTGTTGTAATCGCATTGGACAATTTCTTTTATCGCCTCGGACAGTAAAATATTTAACAAGTTTTGCGTTTTGAAATGGAATTGAGGGCATGCCTAATTTGGTTAGGTGATTGTATTCAACTGAAGTATGAATATGAATGTGTGAAAATACGCATGAAAATCGATTTTTGTGCTTATGATGTTTGTTGGTAAGGTAATCAAGGCTTATTTGATAGCGAGTAAAACAAAGTATGCAGTGAGTAAGTTATTTTTAATTGTACTTATTAAATTAAAATAGAAATCAGCCAATGGATTTAGGCAAAACCAATCAGGGTCGTTATTTGAATGCAGCATAAAAAAATTCCGATACGCTATTATCCTGTGTATGACATGTCAGGGCCGTGGCACGTCACAAAACTAGTTTTTATTTTTATATTATTTTTATATTTTATTTTATATTATTTTTATATTTTTTAATTTTTTTAAATTTTTATTTAATTTGGCATGGTGCTTCGGAAAAATTGGGGGAAATCTGGATTTTGGTGTGAACCTTGATATTGACGTTCTGAGCAAAATGTCAAAAGTCCCTATCGATCCGAGCGCTACGTTACATTTTACACGGGGTCAAAGGTCACCAAAAGTGATTTTTCGTAAATATCGCAGTAATGATCACTTCTGCAGAAAAACAATGTATGACGAATTTGTAGTTTAGAAAAATTTCCACAAAAAAAGATTTGATAATTTTTCCTTGTAACGATAACCGTTTTTGAGATATATTGATCTAAACATTTGTAACAAACAGTATGCACTCTCTCAACAGTATGTTTACATTATCCGACTTTGTTAATTTGTTTTTCTATGTTTCAGAGACTTATAAATACAAAAATATAAAGGAACATATCTACGACACTCCAGGATAGATGGTGAAAAAGTGTGCTCAGAAACGTTTTGTGCCTTGCCATAAAACCTTGAGGGACATCTGCTCGCTATTCTCTTGTTGGATCTAAACTGTATAGCTGCACCATGTGTGGGATATTCCACGAAGGAGCAGGACAAGGCAACAACATTATACGTAAAAATTGGTCTCGTGACGTATCATGGCCCTGTGATGTCATGCACAGGTTAGGAGTATGAACAAACAAGATAGGATCACGACATAATTCGGTCAACGCTCATTCCTGACTTTATAGGAGCTCAAACTCTTGCAGACCATCCTCGAATAACGAGTTTTTATACCAATGTTGTGAATGGCTGGGTTTTGAAAGAAAGGCCACATCAGCAGTCATCCATCTATCTTTGTGAGCATATACTTTCCACTTCTGAAGAATGGCATGTGCAGATGTGGTCCGCACACCCAAGGCGGGTTCAGTGCCCTGTAACGGAAGTCCCGAACCTTACTTCACAATGGGGTCAGCAATTTCACTTCCCTCAACACCACAGTGCACCGGTACCCATAGCAGATGCACCGTATTGAATCTGGCGACAGAGTTCAATCGTGCTCTGCACTCTTGAACAATATTCGCAGTAGTCAGGGGTCTACGCAGCGCTATCAGTGCAGCTTGACTGTCACTGCAAATAGCAATGCCTCTTAGGATAGCGAATATTTCTGCTTGAAAAGCAGAACGTGCTCTCTAAGATTCCCACATGTCATTCGATGAATGCAGATAGACACCAGCTCCAGATCTAACATCTGTCTTCGAGCCGTCCGTGAAGAAGATCTCGGAATATCACCTCGTACAGAGATCTGGATCGTCCCAGTCACTTCTGCTCAAGAAGATTACTTCGTACCTTCTCCGAGCGTCCGTCACTCGAGCGTCCGAAGGCATAGTGAGAATTGGGGAGATCTCACGCATCGAACCCCTAATAGAGCGGTGCCCCACATCGTCTCCTCCTACCCATAAGCCAAGTTGAGCTAGTCTATGGGAAGAGCTCATCACCACACTCTGAATTCGAATATCGAGAGGAGGCAGATTGAGAAGCGTATCAAGAGCCGCACCCGGAGTGGTGCTCATGGCACCACAGATCCCCAGGCACACAGTCCTTTGTAGCTTGGCTTACTTTTTGCGAGCATACAATAGGTTCACAATAATCCACCACACCACGAATGCGTGCGTGATCAGCGGCCATATGATTGCTATATAGATCCACATCACAACACGAGGCTTTAGACCCCATGTGGTGGCAAAAGCGCTCTTGCACTGCGCGAAAGCGTTTAAAGTACGAGTAAGCTTCACCTCTACATGATTCTTCCAGAGAAGTTTTGTTGTCCAAGATTACTCCAAGATATTTGACTTCATCTAAAAGTTGAAGGGTTATATCCTTCATATTTGGAAGCACTAGACCTTCCTGTTTTCTTTTCTTGGTAAACAAAACAAGTTTCGTCTTACCAGGATTCACTGTTAGGCCGTGCCTCGAACACCAACCATCAATCAGATCCAATGCACGTTGTATATTTCTACATACCACATTCAGATCTTTACTGACAGCCAATGTGGCCACGTCATCAGTATAAGCCTGTGCGTGCAGCTGCTCTTGTTGTAGTTTGTTTAGCAGGGAGTTAAGCTGAACGAAGTTAAGCTGGTCGGCCTAAAGTTCCTTGGATCCGAATTGTCATCTCTCCCCAGTTTAGGTATAAAAACTACCCTAACCTCTCCCCAAGATGACGGAACATACCCCAAGGCAAGACATGCCCAGAAGATTTCTCTTAAGTTTGCCTCCAATTTCTCTCCCTAAGCGTATCCGTATAGATACCATCCAGACCCGGCGATTTCAAATTTTCAAAAGACATGGTTGTATCCCTAACCTTTTCACTAGTGACCTGTATACCAGCACCTCCTACTGGCTTTCTTCCGCGTTTGAATCACCGGAGCACCGGGAAAGTGAGTCTCAAGTAAAGTCTGTAGAGACTCCTTTTGGGAGTTGGTAAATTCATCATCCGCGCGTTTTAGAGAGTCCAGCTTAGCTGATTGATCCTTCTCTAGGAATTCGCAAAGCCTCGACGACTCCTGTGCACCTTCCAGTCCCCCACAGAAAGATCTAAATAATTCCCTCTTGGAAGCCCTGACCAGATTCTTATATGTTTTTTGCAAGCGATCCAGTCATCCTCAGTGTTGCTCTTACAACAACTATTGTGAAGTTCCCTGGTACTTTTCCTTAACTTCTGTAGTTGCTGATCCCACCAGCGAATCGTCTCGCCACATCTGTTCTTACGGATCGGGCAGGCATCTTCATAGCCACTTGATATGCCGCTATTCAGAGTGCTCAACCGTGATTCTATTGGCTTTGGCGATTGCATTTTACCACTAGGACGCGGTCTGTCTGCAAGAAGCCGATTGAACTTAGCCCAATCAGGGTTCCTTGGGTTTCTTTCTTTCACCATGGGTGTTAGATTTGTGGCTAAAGAGAACACCAAGTAGCGATGATCAGAAAGTGAAACCCCATCCGATACATTCCATCCAGTTATTGCTCCAACTATTCCAGATGAACATAGTGATAGATCAATAACCACCCTTTTCTTTAGGGTGACAGATGTGAGAGAAATCTCAGTGTTTATAATCATCATCCTCGCAGAAGTTAGAACAATGTATGACGAATTTGTAGCTTAGGAAATTTCCTACAAAAAAGAATTTATAATTTTTTCTTGTTACGATAAACTTTTTTGAGATATATTGATCTAAACAGCTGCAACAAACAGTAAGCACTCTCTCAACGGTATGTTTACATTATTTGACGTTCATTACGACTTGAAATGTTTGTGAATTTGTTTTTCTATGTTTCAGAGACTTATAAACACTAAAATATAAACGAACATATCTACCATACTCCAGGATAGATGGAGAGAAAGTGTACTCATAAAAGTTCCCATCCCTGGCCATAAAACTTTGACAGACATCTGCTCGCTACTCTCTTTTTGGTTCTAAACTGTATAGCTGCACCATGTGTGGAATTTTTCACGAAGGAGCAAGACAAGGCAACAACATTGTAGGTAAAAATTGGTTTTGTGACGTATCATGGCCCTGTTGCGTCATGCACAGGATAGGAGTATGAACAAACAAGATAGTATCACGACATAATTTTGTCAACGCTCATTTCTGAGATTATAGGAGCTCAACCCCCTGCAGATCTTCCTCGAAAAACGAGTTTTTCTACCAATCTTGTGTCTGGCTGCATAGCGTCACCGGGACATGACACGTCTCGTAACCAATTTTTATCTGAAATTACATGACCTTGTCCTGCTCGTTTATGGGATAGCAGCGGATGGGGAAAACTACAAAACAGGTTATTTTTGGGTGGTGTGTGTGTGTGTGGTGTCAATAATAGGCGTTGAGAAGATAATCTAGTGATGCTATCTTGTTTAACCATAGTTATATCTGAGGGAAGTAACGATCCGACGTTAATATATATAAAAATAGAAACAAAAATGTATTTTTCAACCATATCCAAAGTGTCAAGCTCATATTATTTTTTTTGCATGCAATGACAGGTTGCGACACTACTTCAGCGATTTTTAAGATAGGGGAAAATCAATGTGTTCAAATTGTTTGAAAGAAATGAGAAATTAATAAAATACGCAGGAATTTTTAGTAGGACAGAGTGTTTTTCAGAGGTGGTCTTCAACGATGGAAGTGGTTTTTTCCTGGCTATGTATCAAGCTCCAGCACAAAAAGTATCTATTGATATTCACAGATATTGAACTTTTATTAGATCCACGCAGCTCATAAAACCTGCTCAACTATCTATTTTTCCGCCAACATCTAGTTCTACTCGGCAGCATTTACATAAAACGTATTACCAAGTTCAAATATGGCTAGGCAACGAGCTCATTCCTAGAGATTGGGTATGGAAGTTCAGCGATACAATTTTGGAGCCAATTCAAACTCTGCTTCCACCTGCTCCAGAAATTTTGCTAAATAAATACAATTTTTTGTAACTGCACCAAGGGCTGCAGCTTAAACTGCAGCTGCAGAAATTTTGTTCACCAGTTTGTGATAATTGTCATCGTCAAGCGTGCTTAAATATATCACCCGAGATGAACAACACCAATGATTACGACCCTACTGATGATTTAGATCTACCATGTTTCCTGACTAAATCCATGAAAATACAGGAAACAAAAAAACAAGAAGAAGAATATGATGAAGAGGAAAACATAAACATAGAAATAGAGTCCGAAGAGGAATGATTATTGAAATTAATAACTTCTGTTTAAAATAAATCAAAAGGAAACTAATTAACAAATTCCTAATAGTTTACTAAAAATAATAACCATTTAAAACAAACGTGGATTAGGCCTACTGGGGATACCACATTTTAAAAAAATGCACATTGGACTCTACCTTGAAGGTGGTGCGGAAAGAGGTCCACGTTTCATGAGAAACATAAACGTTACCAGTTTATGAATCAAAATATTTCGAAAACGGTTATCGTTACAAGAAAAAATTGTAAAATTTTTTTTGTAGAAAATTTTCTAAGCTTCAAATTCGTCATAAACAGTAGAGGTAATAATTACTGAGATATTTATTAAAATATACTTTTGGTGACCTTTGACCCTGTGTAAAATTTAACGCAGCGCAAGGATCGATGGGGATTTTTTACATTTCGTTCAGAACGTCAACATCAAGGTTCACAACAAAATCCAGCTTTCCCCTAAATTTTCCGAAGTTTCGCCTTCTTTATATCGAATTCTCCTGGACTATTAGGGGAGATAAACAAATAGTGCTAGAGCACACCTCATGCTCGTGTAGGTTTACAGGTATTTTACTGGCTCCTAGCGAGTGAATTCCCCGGTTCGAAACCGTGGCTGTTTGAGTAAAGCCAAGTCCCATAGAACTCTAACCGGAAAATACTTGGGCGGAATATTTCGAAATTGGGCAGGATAAAGCTGTTGAAGTCAATAGGCAGCAGCTTTAGAGGCGAGGTTAGCGCAAGTCTAATGGTGGCGATGGGCTTGCAAGCATATATACGCTGGTGAATTTCACCATGAGTCAAATTGGCGGCATGAGCTCCGTCTAAACTTGGAGGCGGATGTCCTTAGGTATATTGTAGATTTGCTGTTTCCCGTGCTTGGGGTGGGAGTAGAAAACGATGAGGCAGTCTGTCACGAGGATTTATCTTTGTTCACTGAGGAAGAGCTGCGCCAGAATGAAGAACAAAAACCAAGAATGACCAATACGAGTTCCGTGTTGGCCACTCAACAAGAAGTGCAATCCGCGAAATTACTACCGTAATAGAGCTCTTCGAGACCACATGTCACCAGGCCAAACCCAACGTGTTTTAATTAACACTTTTAGCTAAGCAAAATGAACAGATATGTGGGACTCCCTTCAGCAACATTTTCAACTTGCTAGCTATGGTATTCATTTGGTATACCAGACAAATTAGGAAACTGTGTGCAAAAATATTACAGCAGACACCGTGAAAGGGTTATTCTTGGGCTAGACCTATGGAATATTGTTTATGATAATGTCTTGTATCTTGAGACGCAAGATGTGTAGCAGCAGTCATCATATCTAAAAATCCTCATCTCGTCCAGCTCAGACGGCAATCAAGTAATGAGAAGGGTTCAAGGCTGGATGGAAAACTGTGCTCTTCAACGAATGGGGAATATCAGGACGGAATTATGTAGTTATTGTGGTCAGGAATGTGATGAAATTTTACATGCCTTTTTCCATTGCACCCAAATCAGACGAGAACGACACATCCATTTCTCTGCAATTAACTCTGCAGGAAATCGTGGAGATGCTATAACGGTCAGATAACGCCTGGTAAGCTGTGGTCAGCATATGTGAAGCTGGTATTGGGCGTAAGAAAAATAATGCCTACCTGACAGAACAAAACACCTGGTAGGTGATAGTAGCACGGCCGAGCTGAAGTAATGCGAAAACGGCTCCGGTTTGAATTCTAGTGGTCGGCGGTAAGAATCGCACATAAACCTTACTCGTTTGCAGGAAACATTTTAAAAGATTTTGAAGTACGTTGAAAAAAGGGAGATAATTACGAGTATGAGTAGTGGAGAAAAGTTAGCACCGACCATATATATGTATTTAATATAGCAGATTAATATACCAAATAATTCCGAAGAGAAATACATAGTTTGTTTTTAATATTAAGAGTCGCACTATAACTACTTCTAAATCACCTTATTTTCAACTGAGTTCATTTAATAATTCAGTTGATTCTAATTTAAAATCAACATCCACTCACCATTATTCGAAATATTTCGATTTATAACTTTCAGACTTCAGCCATTGACTGATTTCAAATTTGAAAAAAAAAGTTAGTTTGATCTTTCGATCGAATTTCGGGAATTTCTATTTGAAAAACACCTATGGTTAACACATTTACAGTTTAATGCGCAATAATATTCATACTTCTATGCTGCGTTTGCTGATAAAAGTATATCTCTTATCCAGATCTAAACTATCATAGGACACGATTTAATCACAGACTATTTTCAGTTGTTATGATGATCACCTTACAGGAATGTTTGTGAAGTACATATGTACAGTGGCTCAATTAAGTAATCGGACAGAGCTAGGAGACGAAGACTTTTGTCAGTAACTCTTTATAAATCCCATTTAGGAGAAAATGGAATGCATATACATTTACTTGTAAACACTAGTTTATAATATAAGAAAAAAAAAATAGGTTTTTATTATATCAACAAAAAAGTTATAAGCCAAAATTCAAAATATAAAATAAAATATGTTAAAAACACCTGGCAACACTGGTTTTCTTGGGATGGGATTTCCCTGAATTATAACAAATTAAGAGTGAATAACAATAGTCAAAGTGTAAACGAAAAGAATCAATTACTTGTTGCGAAATTTGTATAGTGAATTCTCATACAAAACTAGCTTGGGTCGTCGAGGTAAAGAAACTACTAACGAAGTTCGGAAATTGTTCATCAAACAGCACAAAAACGGGATGTCTGTGCGAGAAATTGGGGAAATCATCGGTAGAAGCCATTCGAACGGTTTGAAATTAATAAAAGTATTGAAAATAATCCTAGATCCGGACGGCCGAAACAATTTTCAGAGGCAGATGAATGGTGGATCGTGCAGCAAGTAAAGAAAAATCCCAAGCTGTTTGCGACAAAATTGACATCAGAAGTGTCTAACTACCTCCACATTACTGCAAATACAGAATCTGTGAGAAAAGTTCTACGGAGTGACGATTTTAACGGCAGAGTTCCACGCAAAAAACTTTTTTAAATAAGAAAAATCAGCTAACGCGACTTAAGTTCGCTAAAGAGCATAAATCGCGTGATTTTTCCTATTGGAGTACAGTGTTATTTACTGGCGAGAGCAAATTTAATGGTTTCCGGTCAGATGAACAAACATATGTGTGGAGACGACCAAATGAGGAGTTCAAACCTGTTAACCTTCAACCGACCGTAAAACATGGAGCTGGATCATTGATGGTTTGGGGCTGTATGGCTGCCTCAGGACCAGGAAAGCTAGTTTTTATTGATGGCATAATGGACCAACACAAGTACACATCCATTTTAAAAGAAAATCTTAAAGAAAGTGTAGACAAATTGGGCATTTCTGAGACATTTTCGTTCTATCAAGACCATGACCCAAAACACAAAGCTCACAATACGCGCATGTGGTTATTGTATAATTGTCCTTACGTGATGGAAACGCCCCCACAATCTCTGGATATAAATGTAATCGAACATTTGTGGGCCTATTTAGAAAACAAATTGAAATCGCGGGTAATTTCTTCGAAGGCCGAGCTTAAAGTGGCTCTGGAGGACGAATGCAAAAAAATCAATCCCTCTTATTGCAGATCGTTGGTGGAATCTATTCCAAGAAGACTGAAAGCCATTCGGAAAACCAAAGGTTTTCCAACAAAATACTAAAATAAGAAAAAAAAAGTTTATTTATACTTAATTTACTATCATTATTTGAAGCGTCCGAATATTTAATTAAAATTTCACAATCATATATTTTGAATTTTGGCTTATATTTTTTTTGTAAATAAAATAGAATTTTATTTTTTTCTTATTTTATAAACTATTGTTACTTAGTAAATATATATGCATTTCATTTTTTCCTAAATTGATTCTTCATAAAGTTACAGACAAAAATCTTCACATCGCGGTACTGTCCGATTACTTAATTGAGCCACTGTATATGTGTATCAAATAATCTTAGTATAAGTATATTTAGAGGCGATGTAAATTCCGAAACTACAATTTTCAATTGAAAATTAATCGTATGGAATTTTAACTAAGTTTTCATAGAGAAGATGGGGGAGTTGTAGACAAGTTTTGTTAAGCTATGTTTCATTTGTTCATTACCAAAACCAATACGAAAAATATGTTTTTCTTTGAGCAGTTTTTGCTTTATTATTGTTTATTTTTATTTTATTATTATTATTATTATTATTTATTTTTACTATATCATTATCTATTTTATTATTATTTATTTATACTTTATAATTATTTATTTTTACTTTATTATTATTTATTTTTACTTTATAATTAATTATTTTTTTTATTATTTCATTTTCTTAAAAATTATAAAAAAATCCTGAGTATAAAGCCTGGAGTTCCGGTTTGCATACAAAGTTCCGCTGGAAGTAAGGCTCAGAGCAGCTGTGAAACGCTTATAGCTCTGTTAGACACTCTTTTTTCTGATAGACAGGAAACATCTCCAACATCACCGTTGCAATCATACAGAAAAGCAAAAGAAATCACACACCAGGAGCCAGTGCTCTACACACAAAACCTAGATGCCAAACTAGTTGAAATTATAATGCAGCTACTGAGAGACCGATTATAATACTCGCCTTTGTCTAGCTCTGCCCATCAAGCGAGTGGTAAATACGGATATTCGTCAAGTAACTAATCTAATAGTTAATGATCTTCTAAGGAAACTCAATGAAACTGAATGCAAAATGATAGCGTATGTAGATAACATCACTAATGCCATGTCAGGGAAAATTATCTTGACCATATTGGAGAGATTAAATTATTCCTTACTTATTCTCTCGCAATGGTAGCGAGAGTGTGGCTTACGTGTGCTTTAATCAAAACAGAACTATGGCTCTGCACGAGGAAATACAGGGTTGGATCTTTAACCCTATCGATCCTCAATGAATCGCCTATACGCCCCAAAAAACAAAGAAAACTATCCAGGATGTATTCTGGACTCGAAGCTTCTACGGAAGGGAAATATAGCAGAAAGGAGTCGCATGACATTTTTTGCTCTGTACATCTGTAAGAGGGCTATATAAGCTATTTTGGGGATGCAACTTCGTATCATCACTTGGATTCTCACTAGCATAGTGGATTCAAATTTGATGTATGGAGCAGCAGATTGGTGGGCAACCATACTTAAGGCTGTAAAATATACGATGATCAAAAACGTATGCAGACTAGCAGCCCAATTTATAACGGGGGCGCTTCGTTCTGCCCCGACAAAAGCACTCTTGGAACTGCTTCACTGGCTTATTACCGGTCTGCTTGTCTTAAAACATGCGAAATTCACAGCGATAAGGCTTTACTGTGGTGACTTCTGTACTAGTTCCGACCTGGGCCATGCTAAAATTTTAGTGCTGGACTTGTGGTTCCGGCGGATCTCGATTTTATTACTGCCTAGTCATCTCTGATTCAAGGGTATAGCCAAGGGTCATATTCCAGGCAGAGATGAATGAGCAAGGAGAGTACTTCCTAGAAACATATGCTGTTGACATATGCATATCAATGTATCCAAACTGAATGAAAGATTGGGATATGGTATAGTTTTTACTTCCTTAGCTTGAAGCTTTCCTTCAGCTTGTCAGACCAATACAGTGTCTTTCAGACGGAGGTGTTGTTGAAACGTCGTTCGGGAGCTGCGAAGTGGACGAAGTTGCAAAGTCCAGTAGTTTTCTAATTGGCACACCGATGGCCTTAGCTAAACTTTGCAAAAACACAAAAAGGACGCTATGAAGTCCTGAATGGAAGAATCTACTTGTGCAATAGTAAGATAACTGTCGAAAACTTTTGACATTGGCCACACTAGATAACTATTTCAAATAGCGGTGGCTAGTTCGTGGCGTAGTGGTGTCTGTCTTAAGAGGTAAGATTTATTTTTTTCGCTTAAAAGATGCCTAAGGGTCTTAATAATAAGATACAACATCATTTATAAGGTGCAAAATTCCGACCGAAGCCACCTGCTGCGCGCTCGATCTGTTATGTGTTTTTATTTTTCTTGATTTGATTTTATTTGACTATATTTGTTTACAGGTATACCTGAGACTAGTTAAGTACTGAGTTAGATGTTATTTACCGCATTTCACTGTTACTGTTCACTGTAAGTGTACTATGTGCACTATGTATCTGCGTCAAAGTTCTATGATTTTTCACAAGAAAAACTATAAACGCGTTTTTCTCAAAACTACTTTTTTCGACATGGCCGGAAACATAACTCGCCCAATTCTTTACTGACTGACTTTAAATTTTGACAGTATCTAGACAGTATCTTGAGAAAGACGTCGGGATTTTTTTATGTTGCTTCTTTCATTTGTTATAAACATTGTTAGTGTATATTTTTAGGCAAAAAAACAAAACATTTTTTTTTTCAAATGTCCACCATTTTTGCAAAAAGTGATGCAAAAAAATCCCTACATCTTTCTCGAGCTTTTTGTATGTAAAATGGAAAACAATTTGCGTTTGTATTCCAGAGTCACAATTGGAGGAGGAACTTTTCCGGCCGCGGAGCCTTACATTGATGCGGCCGTTCAGTCAACCACCTGCTCATCCGCCATTTTGTTTTCGATTGCCGACAAAAAATTTATATAAACACTGTAATGTACATTCAATAAAGATCCTTAAACATAATTTTCATTTTTTTCGTTGTTTCCCCGGAAAAAATCTTTAAAAAAGGTTACTTTTCGACGCTCTACAGTGGTTTTACCGCTTAACTGGATAGTAGCCCTAACCAAGCATGAGTCTGCGAATATAAGCAAATGTCAAAACCGACCGGTTTATGAGCAAAAAAGGAAACACGCAAACATGTGTGAACATTAGTGCCCATAAAATGCATGAGCGAGTATATGCCAAGTCGTATCTCATCACCATTTTGCATACGGACAGCTCATAGCAACAATTGAGCAAAAAGTTGCCCAATGTGCATGACACTTTTCTGGCAGTTCGGAAAGTTATGTCTGGGTGGAACATATGCTTTGCCTGGTTTGTCTCGCAGCATTTGCATCGCTACGTAAGGAGCCTCATGGCTGGTTGGAGCTATTGCCTGCTCGACAGGCATGCGCTGCAGATGGGTGCTCCTTACAACAATTTCTGTCCGAGTTGTTTATGCAAGATGGAAGAGGAAACAATTCTTCATCTCTTGTGTGAATGCCCGGCCTTTGATAGGAGAAGGAAACTGTCCTTTGGCTAAAAATTATTCGCAAGCTTTGGTGAAGTAGTTTGGCGAGACTTAATGAGAATCACTCAATTTTCTCACTCCACTCAATAAAGAGTTGAGCGCTAAGCAATGCAGTTTTGCAATTGGCTCTAGTGTGCCCACGTGACCCTTCTTCGGAGCCTGTTTGGAGGCGCAGCCGCAGAGCCTACTTACCTAAGTAAGAATACAATGCGGAGTTAAAATAAAACAAACTATTGTAATCAATTTTATTATACTTAGATTTTTTGTGCCAGGAAAAAAAACTGTTTTGGATCCCGTCCTCAAATCTAGTAACGATCATAACTCTCCAAAACGTTTCGACAGATAAACCAATTGTCAAGCCACAAAAACATTATGTTTTTTGCCTACTAATTCTAGGGTATTGAATTACCTCCTAGTTAGGATTTTCGGCTACAGGTCAGTCAGCTTATTTGAGTGTATATTTAAATCAAGGAATCATTTCCGAGAAAATCGTCTACGTCTACGCGCTTGACATTGAAAAATCATTCGGTTCAGTCTGACACGACTGGGTAATCTACAAGTTGAACTATTTTCGATTTCCAACGCATATAACCAAGCTATTTATAAATTAAATCTTCAAGATCATCTCAGCTCTCAACGCCCTTGCCTGGGTCCGATTTAATTCATTAGTCCCGCTATTTGCGCCCTATCGAGAGAGTTGAAAACGACAACAATCTTGTCTCAGTTGATGTTGTTTTCACTGCTATCATACTCAGATGGCGATAGAGACGCAATAAAATGCAGCTAATATTGAGTTATCTTAAAGCCGCAAATTACGAATTGGCTATTTACGCTGAAAAAAAACATCGCGCATATTCCTATAGCACTGAGCTATCAAATACAGCTAAAAGGCCAAACTCCCATGCATTATAGACTTTTCTGATACGTGCATAGTCTCAACTCCTATGTAATATAGCCCTATCTATGTACTATGAAAACAATCTCTTCACAGATCATTAAAGAGAACAAACAACATTAGCTTTTAAATAAGCTCCTCTAGCCTAGTGAGCAGAGTATTGGCTCTTGAATGATAGGGTCACGGGTTCGAACTCAGATTGATGAAAGATTTATTTGTCATAACTTATAAGTTAACAAATAAAATTTCAGTAAGGTAAATACCTGCTGTCAGCAAAATACCGAAACTGCCAAAAACCAGGACAGCTTCGCTTTTACTTTGTTTTTATGCAAGGCGCTGGGAGCTAAAATACATAGCTTTGAGGGCAATAAGGCATGGCGTCTACTGCTATAATTTTTTTGCCATGTATTATGGTGTTAGGTGCTATATTTTAGTATATTTCCGAAAACAACTGTGTTTAGCGCCAGAACCAAATGGCGCTATGCTTTTTCTCAAGGTGCGTGGAGGATAATCGTATTTACAGCTTCACACCAACTAATTGAAAACCAAGTTGATGTCCCATTTCAATACGAGGATCGCGTTTGAAATTTCGGAAATGGGCAACCCAATTATTGCCATGACAAATCTGACATTTGAACTTTGACATTTTTTTCGCAATAACGTATTCAGAACGTTTTCACGCACGAGGGCTGTTTGGTGTTGCTTAAAGTGACTTGCCAAATTCATACAATTTGGAGTAATTTGCTTGAACTTTTCAAGCATTTGATTCAGACATACCGTGATATTTTTCATCTCTAATTCAAGCGGGACATTACGTGTGTCGAACAGTCCATTATTTTACATTTTTTTCTTCTAAATATGAGCTTTGATTTTATCATCAAAATACAACTTAGGATCCGCTGCACTGGACTCCTTCTTTATTAAGGCTGTAATATAATTGGGTATTTCCTAGCGTCTGACATTATAACAAAACAGAGATTTGATTACTTCTACATTAATGACATTTCCTGTTTGCCTGAAAATATTTCTTTGGGGAAATTATATTATCAAATTAAAATTAATTTCAACAACATCAAACAACACAATTTAATTTCGATTTATGTCATTCGAAAATCTAAATGATTTGCTTTGATGTGTCTCACATAAAACAATCTTTTTTTGCCCCGTTTTTCCCTACTATATTATTCTTGGCAAAATGCTTGATCACAAAACCAAAATCAAAGTCTTGTCGTAGTTTATCAGAATCAAATGCTTCATATTTCCTATAAAAAGCCAACTAATCCGTTATAACAGGCATTCGTGTGATAATCTAGGTATTAATAAACACCTTTACGAGTTTTCGTTTAAAATTTCACTAGCGGTGTATTCTTCTTACAGATTCACAAAATGTTACTTCAGAGATCTCTGAAAGCAACACTGCTCCTTCTCGTTTTACAGCTGCTAGTATCGTGGATCAACGCCCAGGTGACTTGCTGTGGCAGTCTCAGTAGTGACTCGTGCGGTTCATCAAGTCCAACATCATGTCCCGATCCATCTGGCGATCCACACTACTATACCGTTTGTCTGAATGGAAATGATCTACGCTTTCAATGTCCCAACGGCACTCTGTATATAAGCAACAATCCGGATGCGAACAATTACAGTCCTTTTTATGAAGGTTGCGCGCCATGGCAACTGTTCCCATGGAGCCCAGACTCCACATTGCCGCCTGCATCAATGGAGCCAGTGCCGTGCATAGGAGCGGCTCTTATGCATGGTGTCCCATATTCCGATCCGTCCTACTATTGGCAATGTAGCAGTGCTTTTGGCACAGCAGTGTTAAGCCAATGTCCTACGGGATTTGGATTTTCAAACGGGCCCTCACATGTTGGCTGCACAGACTGGTCTGAGTGGAATATGTAGATAGCACTTATTGTTCATTAGTTATTTGCGTTGTGGTGAGCATTAGTTTATGTTTATATTATTTGTTTATATTTTTACTGTGAAATAAAACAGCAATGAATGTGGTGGCATTGTAGCGCTGAGCAAATTATATTTTAATAAAATGTACTCTGCGCTGCAGCGAAAACACTGAAATGACAGTATTTTTTCGACGGGCATAAAAAACTGAAATTCTTTTTATTAGTGTACTGGTATGAAGTAGTCTTGCGCAAAAGAGTTTAGTCGATTTCCTTCATTTTAGTGAAAGGCCTCACTGATACATCTCTTTTAGTTCATTAGTTCAATACGAAACCATTTTTGACTCGTGTCTTTTACAACGTTTTGGTAATATAGACTAGCATGATTTTTTTCTTACCCGCATAATTTGTCGCTCATACAGCTGTCGATCTACATGCATTTTTTTTTTCAGTAGTCCTTTGCCAATTCAAGATGCCAATTCGCATCTTCTAGTCCCCGATTCCAGTTTAATGCCGAATTCTTACTCCAGTTTAATGCCTGGATACGTGGTGTCACTAAGGTCGTTTTTTTACAACTATGCTTTCCTTCTAGTGCCTTTTATTATTATTTGTATCTTTAGAGACCGACACGAACGGCGACAGGAAAAGTAGTCAACAATTATATATGAAATACGATGAGACGTTCAGACGTGAAATGGTGATACATATTTCGTTCAGTTCAACAAATGGACACGTTTTTTGCGTTTGTTTGCTCATGAACGATCTAAGTCTAGTATGAAGTTCTAGTGCTACGGCGACGACGATTAATTTATACGTAAAAATCTCCAAATAACCAAAACCATATTATTGAATATGGTAATGTAAAGCTGGTTTTTGAAATCGACGTATTGTAAGCTGTCGACTTTAAAAAGCATATTCTCGACTTAATTCTTCTCTGGGAAACATAGTCAGCACGCACCAGTGATTGGAGCAATGGACTGGAAGTGATTTTTACTACGTCATCTTCTAGCCTTGTAAGTATAGACCAAACTAACAGAGCTCTCCGGGGGAAGAAACAGGCATATTGGTGAGTTAACAAAATGGCAGAGCAAAGATAAAGAGTTAATAAGCAGAAAGGCGCAGGGTTCAGCGATTTATCACAAGAATAAAAGTATCTCGAAGCACTGCAGGCACTAAAATGGTATAACATGAATTTGTAGAGGCCATTAAATATAGGAAAAAGCAAACGAAAGCTCTGAAAAGAGGACGATAGAATGACAAAAGCTTTCACAGTGTGTCAATAATACGTCACTGTGTTCATCGACCGAGAGCTTCGCAGTTGGTTGCCCAACATAAAATAACCTCAATTCTGACATCTTTCTGACGGAATCACTAAAACTGATGGTCCTTAATCTGTATACACGGAGAAACTCCTAGAGAGGTTGCTAAAGACTCGACTTTAGGCAGTAATGCGAAGGAACGGTCATGTAACGAAATAGGTGGCATGGATTCCGTAGTGAGAATTCAACAGTAAATGCCATCTAGAAAATTATCGGTGCAGTAGAGGGCATCGAGATCGCGATTGATCCGGTCAAAGCTGTTCTATTTCTAGTAGCACTGGATGTTTAGGATATTTTTAGCTTAACTAGATGGATTCACACATTGGGCGCTCTTGGTCGACATTTCCCATCATGTATGTTAGATATGGTCCACGACTACTTGGAGGATCGTTATATAAAATACTAGCTGCGTTTTTTTCGCTTCCATCAGAACTGGTAAGGTTAGGTAACATTAACAACAACAAAATCCTGCCTCAGGGATCTCACTGAAGCCGATTTTTGGGGGCAAAATGGTTTGACTAAAAGCTTATGGGGCTTATGTCACACAATAGAGTGGGGAATTGCTTGTAGCGGTTGGTGCAGTCACTACCCGTAGCGGTTGCATGAACCAATGAGTGCTCTTACACACCATGATAATGATTTAACTTGTAAAAAAATTACTGGGAAATCAGCAATTTAAGTGAATGCAGTAATCGACGTGGTGTGAATTGTTTTTGTTTTACAAACCAGTCAACTCTTGTCTGACTTGAAGTGCAACAAAACACACCTACTATACGCGTTAGAGAAGACTGCGTAAGCAAATTACAAATGGAACAAGATCCATTCCGTTCTTGAGATAGACCTATACTATATTATTGTATTTTCTATCCTGAGGTACAACGAGGCTACAAAGCATCGAGCCAATATGCCAGGAATTCTGCATAAGGAACCGTTATAAATCGCAAGCTGCTACAGCCCGGTATTAATAAACGCCGTGTTCTAAGCGGGAGTGATTGCTGGCGATTGGGAATAAGGTAATTTTTTCGCTCGCACATGGAATCAGAACTGGAGACGTATTAAGGCCGAGAGACAACACTGGAAGAGACGCCGAGCTACAAACTTAACGGAGGACTGGACAACTAATTTCATCCTCGCATTAAAACTCTGGTTTGTCAAATTAAATTCTACTTGTGTGAGTTTAGTGCATTTCACACTACACGAGAAATGTGCATTTCACACATTTTTCAGCTAATAACGACGACTGGTTCACACATTTTTCAGCTAATAACGACGACTGGTTTTGGCCGCTATCGGCATTGAATCTGATGATTTAATCAGAGGATGCTTGCGAAGTCGGAAGGCACAGCGCTATACTTGAAAAGGAGCAAAATATGTTTTGGAGACTCCTGTAGCTCTGATTGGGTCAAGGTTAACGGAAGAGCTAACGCGCGATCAAACTGAGTTAGTGGAAAAACGGTTTTGGTTTGGATTTTTCTGTTCGGCCAGCCATGTTTTTAGTAAGCCAAATTTCCAAATAGTTCTTCCGTGCTCATGGAAATCCTTTTGTGGATTTTTCAACAGCCAGTCCATAAAAGTTTAACATTTCTGTTGTGTATTTTGTGCATGAATGTAAAATTGTGTACTTGCAGATGGAAGGAAACCGGTTTGATCAGGACAAGTTGAGGAAGTAAGAAAACATAAGTGACAAGAAAGAAACACAATATTTCTAAATAAAATGCGGGATACTGTCAAGAATAGGTGCTAGATAGATATCCAATACTCCAATAGTATCCCTCTCAAAAAAGACGTAAACTTAGCAATAATCCTGGCATAAGATATGAGTGCCGGAACGTTCATAATGCTACTCTCAAAACTAAGGAAATCCCACTCTTCTTGGGCGCTCGCGAAAATTATTACCAACCTTTGGAAATATATTAGGTTTAGCGGAAATCAATGCTCAATTTTGAAGTGAAACAAAATAATTATTATTATTGTAGAATAATTTTCGTTGTTACTTAAGACCTCTTCCAGTGCTGCCATTTTAGCATTTTGAATGCTAGATCTGGCAATATTTTTTCCAAAACGGCATTAGAAATTTGGAGTTAGCATCTAGCATTATTTTTAGCATTTAAATTTAGATTTCGGAATAATCTGGTACTCATATATTTCCAATCTTGCTCATCATCATCACAATGTGCTTTCAATCGCGTTCATGGACTGAAGCTGAAAATTCATGAAAAGTACAAAGACGTTCTCATGGCATTTCTTTAGAAGTGACAACCAGAAGTAACAGTTGCCTGATTTTGAAATAATGATAGTGATTATAAAGTCATCTTAAGCCGTAATAAAGTATCTCTACAAAAATATTCAACTTTCATAATAACATAGCTCGAAAAATATTTTCCTTGCGGCGGATTTTGAAAATATATATTCGCGCTACACCATTTGACACTTTTCAGGATCTAGCACTAGCTCAGATTCAACTGAAATCTCATGCACTTTCATAAAAGATTTCAGTGTTCAGTCACACAGCGTACAAAAACGATTTCATGGCAATGCATAGAGTACGCGAACAGACCTAACATTTGAAAACATGATGTAATCCTGCCTCATTTCAACAAATATGCGCTTTAGGCTAGAGTATTTTGAAAATGTCAACTGTTAAGCCTACCCCCAGCGAACGAAACCGTTGTCGACCGATCAATCCCTGCTGCCAATGATTTCGCTGGAGAGCAAAAGTACATTAGAACTAGTACTACACCTTTGTGCTTTCAAGAGAGCAAAGGATATATCGTCGATCTTCTATTCTTTTCCTACGATTCCCAGGAAGCCCCAGTGCTAGTGACAAGTGCTATTAATGTTGCAGAAAATGCTAAATATTAAGTGAAATAAAATGTAAAGTTAGATATTCCAATATTAAGGCAATTTTGGATTGCATTAAATATGGTAAATTCAGGTTTCTCGTTCCATTAAATCGCGATGATGCTAAAAATTAGTGATGTGGTCCCATCCACCTCAGACTCCCAGGAACCTTAAATCCAAGTTTACCGAAGTATATGCATTCTAGTTGTATATTTTATTTCCTGAATGATGTGAATCAATTGATTTGTTTGGGCTTCAAATGCAAGCAATCGCACGAATAACGATGGAGAAAAATTTTCCTTACTAATACTTTTTTTTCAATTAAAAATAAAGAATTGTTGCTGTTTTGATTGTGAGATACCAAATGATATTTTGAAATGTAAAGGTAGTTTTTTTTTCTATGATAATGCCAAAGCTCAGGGGATTGCCCTTTGAAGCGAACGCTTAGCGATGGCGGTAGGGAGACACATATGGGAGAAGCCGATATCAATTATTCCATAATTCTTTTCAGCTCATGAGTAGTTAAGCCATTTTTTGCCTTGAAGTGGCTATTTGGTTGTCAATAGGTGGTTTTAGTTTTTTCAAGGTTATATTGAATGTTTTGTTAGTTTGGAAATTAGAAAAAGCCTTCATAATGTGTAAAAAGTTAAAAGAGGTCATTTTCCGTTAGTTGCTTTTATATTTTCTAGCGATTGTGGTAATTTATAATCGTTGTTTTCTACCTTTATTATCAGCTTGTTTGAAAATTGCATACAATTTCACAGGTTAGAATCTGCTTGTATGAATGAAGTTGGCGTTCTAGTTGGAAGTACTAATTAGTAAAAATGGAACACGGGAATTATATAAATATATGTTTATTTTAATCCAATAAGAAAGCATTATTTAGCATTAATATTTTACAGGATTTAGCATTATCTAGCATTAAATAAAATTGAATCTAGCATTATTCCAAAAAAATAAATGGCAGCACTGACCTCTTCCTACTGTTAGGATTATTTATGAATACCATTTTAGAAAAATACCTTATTTTTACAGCCGAATAATTCAAATAGTACTTGGTTGACATCTGCTTCGAATTGAATTGTTTTCCTTCTCGCGTATTCGACAATAGGTCTAATTAAGCTACAAAAGAGGTTCTTAGATAGAAAGATGTCATTGGGCCTAACCACACTTGTATTCTTGATGCACTCCTCAAACCGGTTTTCTGGACAAGATACTTTTTGTAGATAATTCCCCTTGATTCTTCCGTCTCTTGCCCAGAAAACCGGTTTGAGGAGTGCATCAAGAATACAAGTGTGGAAAGGCCCATCGAATTCGCTCGGACGTCTTCTGACAAAACATAAGGCATTGCTAGCTTTCACAAGGATTGAGTCGATTGATCGTCAAATGTGAATGATTGATTCAGCAGTACTCCTAAATCGATTACTTTCGCTGACCTACTCACTAGTGTACTCAAAAGCGAGTATTCATGGATTAAAGGAAAATTGTTGTATGTGTTAGGTATAATAGTACGCTTATCATCATTAATACGTATATTGTTATCGGAAAATCAGCTGGCAAATCTGTTTAAAAAAAATAATTGCAAATATTTGCAGTCGTGAACAGTTCTAACAACTTTGAAAATTTTAGTGTCATCGGCATAAAGCAAGACAGAGGATGATTGCAGGAATGAAACCTGCATCATTAATAAATAAGGCAAACATTAAAGAGCCCAGATGGTTTTAATATGTGTGTTTTTTGCTCCTCTATTCAGAACATACTTGTGTAGTAGCATAGGAAAGAACAACAACTCCTGTCCCAGTGAATTCACTGGGACAGAATTATGTTCTGCACATGTAGTTTATGGGCTCACGTATAAAGTGTGCTGATATTTGCGAAAGTATTCGTAACGGTTGGTGCAAGTATTTATTTCGAATTAATTTGAATTATTTCGAATTGATTTGAATTCAGTCTACTCTTCTCTATCGCCCATTATAATTTCATCAAACCAACTTGCAGATAAATCCTTATCAAAATCGTTGATATGACGACATTGATTTTCGTTGATATGACGAAATACATTCAATGTAGCAACTGTTCTGTTTTGGATCGTTTTTTTTTTGAGCCATTGTTCTATTTTACTCTGCACCGGAGCAAAAAAAAAACACTTAAATTCGTATGACAAGCTACCGCGAAAAGAGTTCGAGTCGCCGAATAAGAGTCAAAGTGATTATGGTTTCGAAAAGTTTACCGACGCAGGGAAGTTTTGCAATACATCAATAGTTACATGGGTCACATATACAGAGTTTTTCATTAGGGCCGCCCCAATTTTCTGCTGAAATTTCCTTGTCGTGCGATAACATTTCTGTCAAATTTTTTTGACGTTTAAACAGTTTAAGGTTTACCATTTTCAATCTTAGATGGATATACGCTTCAGCAACGTTTAGAGATATTGCAAATTTACTATCGAAATTCGCGTTCGAATTTTACCGCAAAATCATACTGAGCGACGAAGCACATTTTTGTCTTAACGGATTCGTCAATAAGCAAAATTGACGAATTCAGTCAAGTAATATGCCATTCACACTACACTCTAAACCAGGCGATTCCGATCAGCTGATCGCTTTAGAGCTAAATCAACTTAAATCTACCAGATTACCCATACATTTTTCTCGGCGTCTGACAGTCGAAAGCTACCTGATTTAGAGTTAATCAAGTACAAATCAGGTACTATTGTGAATTTTGTCCCTGGTGAATTTTTCTCAGAGCGGGGTGAATTCCATCCGTGAGAGCGAGAGTAGATGTGAATGAAATGTCATTCGAATTTCATTCTAAAATAGCAAAAATTGAACAAAAAAGGAAAATGTGAGTTGTACAAAGTGAAAAGAAAATGCTTAAGAAAATGCTGCAATATCTGGAATATCGTCCACAATGTGCGGAAAACTCCTGGAAAATTGAGTTCAGCGGATCCACAGTATCAAGCGCTTCCGGGGTGGTCATTTGAATTATGTATTTCATACGTAATAGCATTGATTGTATTTTAACTTACTATAAAAATTTTGTTCATATCTCAAATCGCTTTTGTTTTATTTAAAAAGATAAATGGAGCGCTTTTAATGGAAAACCCTATAATTCAATTTCTTGACTGATATCGATATTTTGAAGGTAATGCAGAAAAATGCAAATTACGCTCAAAATATCAATATCAGTCAAGAAGTTATAATAGATCTACAAAGAAAAAATTGATCTTTAAATTAAAATCTTTAACATTGAATCTAGAATTAGTTAAATTCAAAAACATTCAACCTACAAAAGATGATCTATATTAAATGTCTTCTTATTTACAGACAAAGTGATTAATTGAGTTATCAACCATATGTTAACAAGTTCTATCAATTTTGCATTTTAGCATGCATCTCTATCTTTTCTGCATGCTTCGGCACACAATAGCCTCAGAAATCCATTCAAATGTTACTTATTATCTCTCAAGCCATTTTTATGATTATGACTTGTTTATGCCGCGGTTACTATTATGGTTTTATCGTATTAACTGGCAGAACTGTAAACGATTGCTGACTACCACGTGCCACGACATTTTACCAGTTGACGCGTTTATACTCTGTCACTATAATGCTATTTGTTATCTTATTAAATACATGTATATCTTACTATGTGAATTGTTACTGTTTTTATGCTATTAAATGAACGATATCAATCGAAGAAATTTTGTTATTGAAAAATCAATAACTAAAAAACTAAAAATAAACTAACCATTTACATTTCGATAATTAAATGACCGATGTTAATTAAAAAATAAAGTGTTTAATACAATTAATAAAGTCCAACGAAATCCAGACTTTCTTGAAGAGGAAAATAAACAATCGTTTTAATTATGAAACCGTGAAAATCAGTGAGCATGATTCACAAAAAAATGTCATAAATCCTGAATAATTTCACTTTGTACAGCTTCACATGTATTATTTTATTTATAGCTTCAAAAATCAAATTAAATTAACAAGACAATAAATCGACAGTATTTTTCCAGTTATTGTACAAACTTTGCACAGTGAGTCATATGGATACAAATACCTCTAGAACTTCTTACTGGTATATGTATGTTTATATACAACAAAATGTATAATTAATCAACACTCAATTCAGTTTGTCGCGAAAACAAGAGAATTTCATTGTTTAAAATAAAACCCGAGAATATGAGCAGCACGCTACCAATCATTATTGTCATAAATTATAAACAAAGACTTTTGGTCGGACAGTAAATGATAGTTATATGATTAAAAATTGACAAATTTAATAAGTCAGTGAGAAAATACATGTGTTGTTATTATTTCAAAGCCAGTTGAATAATAATAGTAATAAATAACATCATATTTAAAATTTGTAGGAGCGGCATGAAGAACAAGGACAATACGATGTTATTAACCGACACAATTAAAGTGTTCTAAAAAAAAACAATAAAATCATCTATTTGCAGCGAAATTATCAATTTAATTCAACTTTAATACGTAACTCCCTCATTCTATTAAAAATTCGCCTAGATAGACTACTATCTCATAATCGACTACGAATTTCAGTTACGTATTCAGTGTTGCTGAAGTGAGGTGATTAACCGACATAAACTAAAAGCTTATTCATGGTGTAAGTTGAAAAACAAGACGTACTGATTTATTTGCTCAGACGCATAAACTTTTACAGCTACGGAGGCGCATATACTGTTATAATAAATTTAGTTTGTTCGAACATTGAGCATATTGTGGTCGGACGTATTGAATTTTTCGAATAAGTCTTCTGCATTGTGAAATATCGCAATAATCGTAGTACTCGAAATTGACGATGATTGTCGCAATATTGATTGAATGAACAGTTTACAAGATGCGAAATATTTAGGTCGAATTAGATAGTATATTCGCGCACCAGTTAATATTGAGCATGTAAATGCATGTATTTTGAGAGAGGTTCGAAGGTACATATGTTGACGAATATATGGTATCTAACGCATTTGACATTTATTTAGAGAATGCCCCTCGGTTGAAATTGGAGTCTTTAATTTTGAAAAGCATAACTATGTTAATTGGATTTATTTTCCAAATATATCTACAGTGGGTAAAAAAAGTTAACGCACAAACTCTCAGTAAGAATAAAAAACTTATTTTTAATGCTCCTTTAATCATAAATGATGGTAGTTTTGCATTTAATTAAAAGTTTTGGATGTTTACTTTAAGAACAATATCGAAAAAACTGGAAACGAAACAAATTTCACAACATTAATGTAAAATTTTTCACTGAAGTACCAACATAGCGCAAAAAAAGTTAAGGCAAAGTAGTACAGTAGTAAGCACCGTTTATTGTGCGATGATCATGAAGAAAATGAACGAGTAACACTCATTGAAAGTCCCAAAAGACCGTTGACATCACCTTACCGGCTGACAAACGAGTTTTGTTTTTTAATGGTCCTGGCTCGTCCTTTTTTTCACTCCATAGAGGCCCTATTTGACTCGAGTGTAGCTGTGAGCAAAAAAAGCCTGTCCTTCATTTTGGAAACGAGGAAAAAGCGTTTCACAAACTTGAACCCTCGCATTTTTGCTCTCTTGTGTAAGCAGATGAGGAATCCACCTCGACGAGATTTTTCGGAATTCAAGTTGGTCTTGGATGATGGTGTGTACACTTCCAACGCTGATCCCTGTTTTCTTACTGATTGCTGCTACAGTGAAGCGACGATCTCTTTCAATGAGCTCGCGAACAGCGACGACATTGCCAGGCGTAATACTGGAGCGGGGACGTCTTCGGTGACTCACATTTTCTACTTTTTTACGCCCTTTTTAAAATCTCGGGACACCAGGTTTTCACTCATGGCCATGAAAATGCATTCTTCCTGAACTGCGCACGCACTTAGTTTCGGATTTCGACTTCGTTCGTTAAAAACTTTATTATAATGCATTGTGCAAATGAAGAATGAACCTCTTTTTTTTAAATCATTGTGAGTAGGGACACGATGAAAGTACTGATATTAGTACGGTATCGATACTTTCGTTTGATACCAAGTAAAATTTTACTTGAATCGAAACTGTTCGATATTTTACTCATATCAATACTTTGATGGTGGTATCGCATCGACATGTGACTGACAATTTTTTTACATGGAAGTCGACCCATCTTTCTAAACTGAGCTACGATTAATGTCTTCGTACAGTATCTATTTGAAACTCAAGTGATAAAAATCAATAAATTGTTGCAAGAAATTTAAAAAAGTTTTAACGCAGATTTATTCATTCAACATTTTTATTTAATATAGAAACAAAAACTAATCCATTTCAGTTATTCATTACAAAGTTATTAACTAAAATAAAACAAAGTTGACAATTTGCCTCCAATAAAGTCTTCGCACACTTACGAAACGGTTTATGAAAAACCTTAAAAACTACAGATACATTTTTTGTTAATATTTAGTTGGGTAGCCTTTATTTTTAATAACGGGTTTAAGGAAGTGTGGCATCAATTCTACAAGTATTTTTGCATAGCTTGGCTCTATTTTCGCCCATTTCTGCTAAAGAGCTTGTTTCAAATTAGATTTTGAGCTAATAGGATGAGTCCTGATCCTTTTTTCTAGCATGTCCGCATGTGCTCAATGGGATTGAGGTCAGGACTTTGCGGCGGTGTTTTAAGCACATGTAGAATTTTGTACGCCAATAACATCCTTTTAAAGTGTAGAGAAAGCCAGGGGAATCTTACAATCCAAAAAACGCCATGAAAACTGTAAAGCACGGTGGCGGCGGCGTAATAGTATGGAGCAGGATTTTTACTTTCAACAAGATAATGATCCTAAGTGCATGGCTCATAATACTAGGATGTTCTTGGAAAAAAGGATCAGGACTCATCATATTAGCTCAAAACCTAAGTTGAAAGAAGCTCTTTAGCAGAAATGGGCGAAAATAGAGCCAAGCTATGCAAAAATACTTGTAGAATTGATGCCACACTGTCTTAAAACCGTGATTAAAAATAAAGGGTACCCAATTTAATATTAACAAAAAATGTATCTATAGTTTTTAACATTTTTCATAAACTGTTTCGTTAGTGTACGAAGGCTTTATTGGAGGCATATTGTTGACTTTGTTTTATTTTTAGCTAATAACTTTGTAATGAATAGCTGAAATGGATTAGTTTTTGTTTCTAAATTAAATAAAAATGTTTAATGAAAAATCTGCATTAAAACTTTTTCAAATTTCTTGAAAAAATTTATTGTTTTTTATCACTTGCGTTCAAATAGCTGCTGCACGGGGACATTATTGGTACACTGTAATTGGTATCGACTTTCACATTTTAATGTCCTCTCAATGCACGAATAACAATGTGATTAAATTAGTTTGAAAAGTGATATATGTATGTATTTGTAAAAAGGCACATTTTTGACTTGAGAGTGCTAGAATCCTTGTGAACAATATCTGGTCTTCTATACGCATCCTCATCATATCACTGTTTTTTATCATCGCTTATCTCCTCTTCAAAATTAACTTTTATCTCGTTTAATTTAGTTTAATAGATTTATTATTTTAATGTTTCTAATTCGAGTCAAGGAATGTTGTTTGCTAGCTCCCGTCTTGAGCGAGCAAACAAAACGAAATCTTATAGAATAGTTGCGATTAGCTCCACACGTCGGCCGAGTTGCGCTTTTGAGCCTCCATTTTCCTGATAAACCGTTGTGCTTCGGCCTCTTACATATTTCATTTGCTGGATGATGACTTTGAGTAGAATCATTCTTACATCGATTGCCATTTTTTTGGCGTCGCTGTGAGGAAAGAATTAATGAGTAATTGAAAGGGGTAGCAAACGTACCCGCCCATATTTTCTCACCAATAAATAACCTTCTGAATTGGATCTGAATGTGTGACGTAAATTTTGTGTGCTTGATCCCGAGAACAAAGTCGCGGAACCGCACCAGACTAGTTCCCGGCCCTATCGTTATAATTGAAATCTCTGGCTTCGTTGGAAGTCTAAACTGACTGACTATAGTAAGTATCATTTGATACTTACTCATATCAATACTATCGTAATGAGTACGGGACTTATATCAATACTTGGTTCTGATACTACTTTAAAGTAAAAGTATCGATACTTTCTTTCGATATCGTGTCCCTAATTGTGAGGACAACTAAACAAATCGATCGCGCGGCCGGCTTGGCCTTGAGTCATCTAGACGGGTTTCCCTCTACCTTTTCCTCCGCTTATCTTCGACACGCTTTCTAAGTCCTCAAAAATAAGAGGCTTGTTTATATTTGAATGCCCCTTTGAATGTCAACACAGTATGAAAAAATAACACAACGGGCATTGGATTTAAAATGACTGAAGTGAATCCTGGTAAAACAAAACTGGTCTCCTCCACCAGGAAAGGAAAATTGGAAGAACGATTGAGCTACTAATGAAGAGTTCAAGTCAAACACCTTGGAATAATCTTGGACAAACAATTTCTCAAGAAAAAGCATGAGACAGTGAAGCTTACTCGAGCCGTTACTGGTTTTGGGCAATGCAAGTGAGCTTTTGCCACCATATGGGGTCTGAAGCCTCATGTGGTTATGTGGATCTATGTAAAAATCATAAAACCGATAATCACGAACGCTTGTATGCACTGTTGTGAAGCTCTTGTATGCTCGCAAGAAATTAGCCACATTGCGAAGGACTGTGCGCTTAGGTATATCTGTGGCGCCATGTGTACTACTTCGAGTGCGGCCTTTGATACGTTCTTCAATCTGTCTCTAATTGAAATTCAAATTCAACAACGATGTGGGGCATTGCTCTCTCAGAGGTTCAATGCAACAGATTTCGCCAATTCTGGCAATGTGTTCGGACGTTTGAATGTCCTTACGCGATTTTGGGAGAATATATGAAGTATTTTTTGAGCAAGGCCCAACGTCGGGCTGTTGTGCCACGTTGATGATGATTTTTTGAGCAAAAAGAATGATGTCTGCACGAGAAGATATTCTGATAGGTTTATCTTGAATGGCTTCGCCATAGAAGTTAGATTTGGAGCTAGCGTTTACATGCTTTACATTCATGTTACATACATGTTTACATGCATTCACATACATGTTTACATGCGTTTACATTCATCGAATAACAGGCGGGCTTTTTCTGTTTTCTCGGTGCTCATGTTTTTCAAGCAAAAATATCCGCTATCATGAAAACTGCTTGCTAGGCTATTGATGAAAAATGAACCTACCTAAGATTTCTCGCCTGATAAAGATTCATGAAGAGAGATGACTATCTTCTGCTGTAGCCAGGCACATGAAGATTTTCGTTTCAGAACCTGACCATGAGACTGCAGAATTCTTTCTGAGCAAAAGTAGGAAGAATTGTAGGCAAGACAGCCATTCTGACTGGACACAACCACCTAGAAGGACATGTGTACCGCATACGAGTTGCACAGAAGAAGCGGACTCTAGGGACCATTTCTTTTGCGAATGCCCATTGTATGCCTTATCAAACATCGACGCTTCCACTAGGATGTTGCGAGCATGCATAGGATAGACTCTTATCTTCTACCATTAACCTTGGAATTTATTAATAGGTCCGAGAAACTTTGGTAGAAAACAATGGGTCATTTTATAGAGAGGTACTAGGCGCCTCTTCTTCAACCCACTCTCACACACTCGTCTCTGATTTGACTTAGACCTATTCTAAGTTAGTTTAATTCAAAGCCCGTCCGCATCTGGATTCGAATCAGGAATTCTATCCGTGCTCTGCCCACAAGGCTGCAAAATACCTTATGGCCGCCAGGGATACTTTGTGATTTTTGGATAACACTGGGTATGAAACGGAAAGATTACTTTTTGCGCATTCCAATACGACTTCGAGCTTAACCAAATCAAGTGGTGGCTGCATCAATATTTGGACCAAAATGATTTTTTTTTCAATATTAGGTTTGAAATATTTGAGAGGGCAAAAATAGGGGCCATAAACTGTTTTATTTTGTGAAAAATGAATATTTTCAGTATTTCCGCAGTTCATGTTTCAGCTAGATCGTTGAACATTTTTTTTTTAAATTTCGTATGAAAATTTAGCGAATGCGGTAAATGGTGGTAGCATCTGCAGGAAGAACGCCTAGAGTTGGTCAAACCTTCAAGGTAGTTGAGCATGAATTTGAAGAAGTATCAGCTTTCAACTACCTTGGGTCAATCGTAGCAGCCGATAACAACATGGAAGAAGAAATACGCGGGCGGCTGCTCAAATCCAACAAACACTCAGTTTGTCAAGGCTCTTTAAATCCCGAAATCTTACCCAACCATCAAACCTCCTGCTGTATAAGACCATGGTCCTGCCAGTACTTACGTATGGATCCGAGACTTGGGTGCTCAGCAAACGGCACTCTGACCTTTTAGACGCGTTGGAGAGGAGAGTCTTGCGGAGAATCATTGGCCCCATATGTGAAGAAGGGTGATTCCGGAGACGCTACTACAACCATGAGTTGTACGCTACCTATCTAGAAGCAGATAAAATGACGAAGATAATGCTCGGTAGACTTCGTTGGGCAGGATACCTAGCTCGAATGAGCGAAGAGGATCCGGCTCGGAAAACCCTTTGCGGCAGATTTTATGGTAGACGACAGCGTGGCAGACCTTGACTGCGCTGGAGCGATGGCGTTGACCAGGACGCTCGGACTTTAAGGGTGCCCAATTGGATGACATCGGCTCGCAGTCGGGTCCGATGAAAAAAAAAACTGTTGGCGGAGGCCAGGACTGGATCACGGTTGTAGCGCCGATGATGATGATGATGTGATGAAAATGTAAACCCATTCTTTATATGGTTCAGATAATTTACATTTCATTATTTTTATTTCCTTCACCAAAGAAGCGGAGGCATCAGTCACGGACTGTGATAAGGAATGACGATATTTTAGCGCTTCACGGATCAAATCGCTCCAAAGCATTTGGGCATTTGGGAACTTGCAAGAAGCCTACCAGATGAAACTTTAGAGAGTTTCGGGATAGTTCAGATATTTGAATAAGCATAAAATGTGTTTTATTCAACCTAACTTGAAATATTATTTGTTTATGCAAATACTGTGAATTGGAATCACCCTGTATTTTTCTCAATAAATTAAAATGTCTCAGCAAAAACATATATTTATTTCGCAGATATTGATTCATTTCAAAACTCGTAAATTCGTTTGTAAACAGTTTTTCGTTAGCATCATTATCGCTCATACTTATTTATGAATTATTCATATACAAAGCAAGGTCGTTTCCGTTGAATAAATTGTACAGAAATAAGTTCATTACAATAGCAGTTTCTTTACAAAGCTGAATCTTTGGAAACTCAAGATCGCATCTTATAGGAAACTACCGTTATGCCGCTTTGTTTACGTCTTTTTTTCGAAAATGGCTCGAGACGTGCTATGCTTTGGTCACTTTACCGTTTAAAGCTGAAAATCTTCATTTGAATGTATGTCATGGATTGAATCGCAAAGAATTTGAATAAAGTGCAATAATAAAACTGAAAGACCACGCTTTTATGTGTTTTCTGATTAAATATAAGTCAAAGTCTCATTTGATTTGTTTCAAATTAGTATAGTTTTCGAATAACACAGTTAATCACAACTGCGAAAATCCACAATGCCATTCAATGAGAAATATCCGAAAGTTGTTGTTAGTACAAAGAGAGCTGCAACTTTTTATTTCTGCAAAAAATGAATTCTTTTGGATCTGGAAATCACATCTTTACATCCAACAGTCGCCACAGTAATTCTACAAGCAAACTACGTTACAATGAATGCCTATTGTCATTGCAGGAATTCGTTCAATGGCAATATTTTTGAGGAGAATTTAATTCGTAGCAGACCGATTTATGTCTGGCTTGCAAGAAGAGTTGTTTATTGTGCTATAAGATGGAAAGAGCCTTTAAAAAGTTGTTTGTCTAGAGGCATGAACAATTGAAATTAAAGACAGTGACAAGCGTTTTTATTAAAACTGGTTTTTATTCGATGTAAAGTAACAATTGATCATTAAGACTATTTTTCAACTCCTTATTATTCAATTTTCGCTTTATTGTACAATGCTGGAACAATATACTGCGAACATTTCATTATAATAAATAAAATAAAATAAATTATAATTCCACCACAGACGAAATTGTCATGCCCAATACAAATATCAACATTTGTTTTTTGCACATTGTACTTGACGTTGATAAGAACTAGAAGAAATTTCGCGAACCGTTTCAGATATCACTATGAAACATGATAAGATTGCTGTAGATGCCTATTCTGTGACCACGACAAGTTTTGTATTTTTAACTTGTTTTCCTATTCATTTTTATGTTTAATAAAATCTCTCGCACTATGACGTTTATTTTGTTGATAAAAAAAACTAGTAATTTCTATATTACAGCTGCATAGTGAAACGAACTGTTGTAAGTCGTTGAAAAGTTTTGAAGTTTACAGTATTTGTACTTCCGTATTAAAGATATGGGTTATATTGAAGCCAATTATTTTTTTATAGCCATGCACTGATGCACGTAATGTATTATTGCAGATGCGGTTAAGGAAGCTGATTTGAAGGCATATAATATTATCAGTTGGTGCTCATGTATGATTGTTTTCTAGCGATAAAAGCTATAAGCTGTGGTGTTCCCGTTCCGACTATTCGCTTTGAGCCCCAAAAAAGTGGCAACAACTTGCCTTTTCTGAGCAAATCCAATGCCAAGTCGTCAAGTTTCATCCACCCCATATCAAACTAAGGCGTCAATGATAACCGTAAGGGTGATATTGTCGAAAACCACTTCGATGTTTAAGAAAGCTGCTAACGTAAATTACTTTTAGTGTAAGGATTTTTCTATTAATCTATCTTATGTATACTATAAATTATTTTATGTGCATTCTGTGTGTTCTAAAATCAACATCAACATATGACATGCATGCATCATTCATATAAACCATAAATCAGGTAAAATAAATTGCAATAAGCCTCACATCAAATTATACCCGTTCATTAAATACAGTGCAGTTGCAGAAATCAATCACAGACACAGACATATGATCGTTATTGAAAATAAACACTGCTCCGCACCATAAGCACTTTCCATTTGATGAATACTGGGTTAACTCAAAGTATGTCTGGTTAAAGATTTTAATAACAATGCATAATGCAGTTGCATTGCACAACGTGCATACTTTGATTACGCCGCAAACTAACCGATAACAGTGAAAAGATCGCGTGACTGAGAGAGCGTATGCAATTTATGGCGGCACGTTATCATTATGCAATGTTTGAGATAATTTAGATGAGATTCGGGAAATATGCGTGTAATTCAAGTTTCGGGGGACTGGTATTGTGAAGAGGAACATGTGGCTCAGTTTAAGATGAATTTAAGACAACTTCTTACCGAAGAAAGACATGGAATAGGATTTTTTATTAAATTATTTTCTAGAATTTCTGTTATACCTTTTTGCTTAGGTTAGGTTAGGCTAGTAAAGAGGGCTGCCGGGAAACGCGGCTTGCATTAAGCCACCAGTTTGGGCCCATTTGCCACCCTCCGCTGGCTTTTTAGAGCTGACAAGTGACCGCTTCGAAAAACTGGATCAGCTGACTCAGCGTGACGGTACTGGCCACCTCTGCTAGCCCTTGAAAGTGGTATGCGCCAAAAATTTTGAGGCGTTTATTATTTAGGGCCGGACAATCGCAGAGAGTATGCTCGATGGTGTCCTCTTCCATCTCGCACCTCTTGCATAAATTGCTGGATGTCAGTCCTATTCTCTTCGCATGAGATGCGGTAAGGCAGTGCCCTGTGAGCAAGTCGACCGTGGCAGTCAAGCAGTTTCCTGCTTTTGCTTAGATGAGGTGATGGCCATAATGTCCTGGCCACCCTGCAGTCCAGCCTGTTTTCCCATTCGGACTTTAGTTTGGCCCATATTGGCCCATATGGCCCATATGGCATCAAGTTTATTTGTGGCGTCAGCGATTGACCGAGGTACAGTGATGCAGGGGCAATTGCTAGCTCGTGAACCTTTCCTCGCCAATTCATCAGCTTTTTTGTTGCCTATGACCCCACTATGCCCTGGCACCCACATAATCCGGATAGGAATATGCCTTGCCTTTTCATTGAGAGCCACTCTGCAAGCGTTAACAGTTTTTGAAGAACATCTGTAAGACGCAAGAGCGAGAATAGCTGCCCTACTGTCGACGCAAATGGTCATTGGTCTGGTTGATATTCCGCTAATGGACTCAACTGCCTTGCGTATAGCACGTAATTCAGACTGAAAGACGGTAGCATGGTCCGACAGTCTACACCACAGGTTAAGGCTCAAATCCGTAGAAAACACGCCCGAGCCAACTCCTGTGTCCGTCTTTGACCCGTCCGTGTAAATCCAGGCGCCCCACCGGTGGTAGCTTCCTTTTTCTTCCAGTCTGTTTTTGTGGGTATCTTGACCTGGAAATTCCTGCCAAGATGTATTATTTTGCTCATGTGGTCCGTGTCTTCTGCAACGAGTCCAAATCTTTTGCGCCATTCTGTAAGAATACCGCTGTGGCCTTACTGATCTGAATCGTTCCACATGCCAGAACTTTTAGCGCGTATCGCCGCTAAGCTTGCGCTTCTAAAGATGAATCGATCTAGGGGCATGAGTCCCAAAATCATTTCCAACCCAGCATTTGGGGTGGTTCTTAAACCGCCCGTAATACATATGCAAACTAATCTTTGCAGTCTTGTTAGCTACTTGATATTAGTTTTTGCTTACTCTTGTGCATAAGTGAATCATCACTTAAATTTTAGGTGATTGGATCAGCGTCAGGATTCTTTATCTCGCAGGCTTTGGGATCGATCAAAATAAAAGGAAATTAAAATAAATAATGACCGTTTTATTATAAAACTGTATATTTATCATTTTTATTTTCGAAGTACTAATAAAAATATAAAGGTTTTTGAAAAAGTTTGTTGTGTAAAAGTATAAGACTATTAGTGATAGAGCAGCTAGCTTCTTGTTTCCTTGAAAACCTCCCTTTTGGTCTAGGGGTTGGGTCTTCTGTGTTGCACTCATACCATCAGTTTGACACAAGTGTACTCGAACAAGGCTGGACATGATTAATTGAAAGCTCGCTTTTCTCTAAGCCAAATACAAAAATAAAAGGGCGCATTATGCGTTGAGCCGAAACCACTGTTGGGACGCCAATCTATGGTCAAACGGAATAATAAGAAAGTCATCATCGGCATTATTAAAAAAATTTGCTTCCAGCCGCGAAACAAATAAAGAATTTCAAACAACGACATATGAAGAAATTGCATATGCTCATATGCGAAAGTTGTGCGGGACTGGTTACAGAAGTCACACAGCAGTTAAAAAAACAACTCACATCGCGAAGAAATGTGGAACAGAAGGATCTGATGGAAGCAAAATCGCCATTAGAGCAATGACAGCAAACGAGCAGTCTGAACTTTCCTATCTTTGCTTAGTTCTAAAAAGTGGGTCCGCAGACTTAGCAATGAAAAGTATCATCCACATTGTCTCCAACATCAAGTCCAAGGCAGGGGCAGAAAGATTACTTTATGGGGCGCTATGGCTTGATATGGGTTTTTAGAACTGTTGAAGACAATATTAATAAAGAAAAATCTGTAGAAATTCTGCAGGAGTATCTTCTGCCTTTTACTGAATATGAAATGCTTCTTCGGGAACAATCTTCCAAAAGGATAATGTGAAATTTCAGTCGGCCTGCTATATGCAGGAATGGTTAGCTGAAAATAATATTACCGTTTTGGCTTTGCCAGCAACAAGCCCCGGCGTGAACATCATAGAAAACTATTCGAAAATTTAGGCAACCGCTTTGCAGATGGCAAACTAAAAAATATAATGGAATGGGAAACATATTTATGTGAAGAATGGAAAACTATGACCTAAATCATGGCTGAACATTTGTTAGTATTGACTGCTTCAGAAAGAGTCAGGGCTTGTTTACAGATCAAAGTACTTCATTTTAAATACTAAACACCGGATGTTGTTCTGTTATTAACGGTCCAATACTTTTCCAAAGCAAACATTCTCAAAATTGGTTTTATTTTTATTAGTATTTCGAAAATAAAAATAGTAAACATATAGTTTTGTAATAAAACGATCATTGTTCATTTTGATTTACTTTTATTTTGAGCGATCCCCTAACATGTGAGATAGTGAGTTGCAGCGGATTTACAATTAAGATAAGGATCTTGGCTTGGCAGGGCATCTCAATTGGATCGAAGCCGACAAGAGAGCCTGGCAAGAATTTGAATGATCGAAACATCGACAGGGGGATAAAATTGATTAATCCTAGAGCAGGGTACCCTAGAAATGGCCGTGAGGTCCCCTAATTCACATTAGCGGAGCACCCTTCTATCGAACCTCAACGGATACTGGAGTACTGCTTTGCTAGTTCTCCGCAGCTGGGATTAAAGCGCTGGGCACACAGAACGCGATCGGGCGTCATGGGCAGTGATACATAGTCTTTCAGTCATTTGGATATGCCACATATAAGACGACAACGTTAGCTATGCAATGTCAGCCTCTTTGTAAACGCTTTTTGTGTGCCCAGCGCTTAAAACGGGGAGATGGGATGCGCTCCAAGAAAAATTATATTTCATCCGTCATAAAAATCAAATAGTAGCAACAATTATGCAAAAACGGAAAGGAGCTTTTGTTCGTAAAGGACCAGAAATATCTCTCAGGCATGGGCACACAGACAGACCCAGCCGAGAAGTGGCAAAGCACGTAGCTAGCGAAAAGGGGACCTGAAAACAAACAAAAGGAAACCTAGTTTGGGGATAAATTGTCTCCATTTAAGAGGGGGCAGCCCGGAGGCAAGTCGTCTCTGGCAAATAGCCTCTGACGAGCAGCCTCTGGCAACTAGCCTCTGGTAAGTAGCCTCTGGCGAGTAACCTCTGGCAAGCAGACTCTGGCAAGTACCCTCTGGCGAGTAATCTTTGGCGAATAACTTTGGCAAATAGCTTCTGTCGAGTAGGGTCTGATAAGCAGCCTCTGGTGAGTAGCCTCTGGTAAGTAAACTCTGGCGAGTAGCCTCTGGCAAGTAGCCTCGGGCAAGTAGACTCTGGCAAGTAGCCTCTGGCAAGTAGCCTCTTGCAAGTAGCCTTTGGCAAGTAGCCTCTGGCTGGTGTGGCCGCCGACTTACTCCGGCCTAAAAAGAGTAGCCGAAGTCCCTCCCTAGGAACATAAAATTAGTAGGCCAGCGTACGGGCTTTGAATTAGGTCGGTATATCTTCTTATTCTGACCACGATTACTGATTAATTTCTTATTATTTCATTTATATGTACATTTACTATAGCACTGTGATAAGGTTGAGTTCCAGATCGCCACACTTCATACTGTTGAATTTTACCACAAAGGAAACATTTTTGCATAGGGCGGGAGCAGAATTGACAATTAATCTAATTAACTTTACTGAAATCAGCCGATTCTACTCCAACGAAAGCAATAGTACGAAAAATCGAGTTCCGATTGAAATTATTTCCCCCCCTGCACAGTGCTCTTATAGTTCGGACGTTATTTTGTTGGTTTGTACTCATAGCTCTTAAAGGAACATCTCTTAAAATAAACTTCCTTTTAATGAACTTTACATTTCATTTTAAATAAATGGTTTCTCTAATGGATATTGTGTTTTCCTTCGAATGGGTCAGTATTTAATTGATGTAAAATTGATCGATCCAATCTTACTGGCCGCTTTTGTTAACGAGATGACAGCTGAATGTATATTTCGAATGAACTTTTGGAATTCGGATATAAAATACTGTCCAAGGTCTCAAATACATAGTGCTAGTGGTTAATTCAAATAGCGTGTAGTGTAATCTTGTGTTCTACCACCAAACATTATATTTCGCGTTCACATAATGCAGGATTTCTAATCCTTAATCCAATTGTATTTAACTCATGATGGACATCGTCTGCAGGTCAAACATGAGATCAACTTTTCGAGCCATTTCGTTAAATGTGCGTTACTGAAAATAACTCCTAAGCGTTCTTCGTCGATAAATGAATTGATAGAAACCAGTTCGCTTAAAGGCCGCCTTATTCTACCTTATAGTATTTTGTTACTCCGTCCGTTCAGGTCATTCAAAATCCATATCATCTGACTTGCCCGCGTGGCATCCTAGACCAGAAGCTAATTTTACTGCCCAGAAATGCTGCGAGTGAAAGCTGCATACTTCACGTGCCCAGTATATTTTTTATACGTTTACACTTCGTTCCACTGTAGAATTCGCAAAAATTTGATAGTTCCACGACGACTTTTCCTCAACGTGGACTCACACGAGATATGGGATTTAGAAATAAAATCTCAAAGTTATGAATTTAAAAATACTTCATTTCACAACTTGATGGCAAGTCTGCTCAGCTGAGCAGACTAGTTTGCTAGTTTGCTTCTCTACAATTCATTCTTTATATACTATTCTTTAAATCTCATGACATACTGTTTTGTTATTTTCAAAATATCGGGAATTATATCCCCGTGATGAATCTGGTGACTGTTTAATTTCGATGCAGTGCGTATCGAAATTAAGCAAATTTTGTGTAGAAAATTGATGGATATTACAGAGCACAGAAATGCATCTTCTGATCTAAAAGTCATGTGATACTATATTTATGCACAAGGCAGTATTTGTAACCAGTATTTTCTTTTAAACCAATTTAATATGTCCTGGGAAGTAAGTTTTTTTTATGCAAGGACTATGATTTTCTTTGAGCGATGGATCGTGCGAAAGGAAAGAGTTAAAACATGATTCAATAAGAATAGGACTAAAGTGTTTGAGGAGCAAGTCCTGTTGATTGCGAGTATAGCTGTCAGTGTCATTTTTTACATGTTCGTTCGAACAAGGAAGGCACGATATTTTCACTGATTCCACCAACTAAGAAGTCTTTCTTCTACTTAGCACACGCGCGAGTTCATGATTTAGGGGATGTTTGTTAGTCCCAACCTGCCACCAAAAAAATCAAATAGTTTACGTATTCGAATGTTCTTCGAATCCATCTACAACAAAAAAGAAAAGGAATGACCAAATTTATTCGTTTATGTATAAGTCTTTCTATTCTTGAATTTTTATACAAACACAAATTTGCTTGAACTTTTATTAAATCAATGTTTCAATTGCGTAATATGAATATGAAACCTATTTTAATCAAACCAAATTCAAAAACTACTTTAATACAGTAGGACGCAATACAAGTTCAGTCCACTAATATGTTGGTGTTGGTTCTGTATCTGATGGTGAATTAAACGAAGCCCAATTGACACATCCAAAATACGTCGGTCCGTTCGAAAATCCTTGTCCTGATGGACATGGTAGTAAGACTGCAGTTCCAAATACGCTCTTGCATTGCCAATAATACGAAGGATCACAATAAGGAACACCTTGTAGCAATGCATTGCCAGTACATCGCACAGGACCCATTGTTGCATGTTGGATATGAGCCCCTGTCTGATCGTTATCCTGCCATGGAAAATACTGGCAAGGAACACAGCCTTCGTAGTCCTCGCTATAGCCTCCGTAATAGGGAAAATAATAGGGGTCATTGGTAACAAACAATGTCATATTAGGACAATTGAAAGGACCATAGTCTACACCATTTTTGCACACGTAATAGATATGAGGATCTGCATTGTCTGCAGGACAACTGGTTGGACTAACTTTACCACAGCTTCTGGCACAACAAGTCTGCGCACATGTTTTGTAATTCATCAAATAAATAAACAGAACGCCTAACACTACTACCGCATTTCGAAACATTTTCTCGCTTCTGATTGCAAAAAATATTTTTCAGCTAAAAATTGAAATATTTGACGCGACTACAAGCACTAATACACTACCCAAATGGTGAAAAAGAAATGCTGATTTCCGTTGCGCATTGCATTTTTATAGCAATGGTTGGCTTTTGCAGTACAAGAAGATAAATTAAATTGATTGTGATTTGGTTTTTTTTGTGCTTGAATGTGGAATTCAATTAAAACAAGATAATCTGATTGCATACAAGTGAACATGATTTTGAAGAACTTCATTTGATTTATTTTTAAGCAACCAATTGCAATTACAGTTTGACGATTAGACCCATTATAGTCAATAAGAGTTTTTGACAAGGAAATAGTTATTCTTTGTCTTATTCTCTTTGCGTTGCTAACATGATTGCTATCTACGATAAGGACCACATTATAGAGCGTTGGTCACGAATTGTGGACTCATAACAGTCTCCCGATGATATATCCTAAATGCATATATTGCTTTTTCAATCAGCTAAATGATTTTTTCAATGAATCTGGACTTATGAAAAGAAGCCACGCTGAGAAGTTTTTACTCGTAATATACTTAATTAAATAGCATAGTAATTTGTATCGTTAGAGTACCGTTATATATATGAAATTATCTCCCCGTAAGCCGAAGCAAATCGAAATTGACTTCTTTAAATTTTACTCACCCGTATAAATGAGCAATCGTCTTTGCCAATCCATTACCAGATCCGCACGGTATAATACCGCCCGGTAGCTGTTCCAATACATTTTGCCAATCCGGACGTTCCAGAATTCCGTTCATGACTTCCCAAAATATTCCATCGCCACCAACTACCACTATTCCACGCCAAGTTTGCACATCCTTTGTACGTACAAATTCACGTGCGAAATATGCACGTTTTGTGACATGCATATCGTAAGCAATTTCCGCTTCAGCGAATATCGGTGCAACCCGTTGTTGAAAGATTTCCCTGGCTTTTCCAGATCCGGATTTGGGATTCAAAAGAACTAACATACGCCGGTTATCAACGAATTTCGGTGACATGTCAGGACTCTCGCCATGAATCAGTTGTTTGATGGCAGTTCGCCATTTCTGGGCTTCGCGGTTATTGTCTTCGTAGCTATCGAATGACCGAAATCTCAAAGTTAAGGTTGTCCTTTCGCGACGAATTACTTTTCCGCGCCGCTTCGATTTCTTTAAGATGTAGGCGTAGATGTACAGGTAAGCACTGATATCGGACTCATCTAGTTCTGTGGAGTGCTCGTCGACCACCTTCAGTTGGGCCGGACCGGGCATGGAAGAACAGGCACAAGGCGATCCCATTTGGCCCTTGCGCTTACTTCTCAGGCAACGACATCCTATGATATCTTTCAAGTAGATAAGCTGCTCCTTGGCGCTTCCATTACTTTCCTTCCGCAGACAGATGCCTCTTTCGGTTAGCTTCACTTCAAATTGACTATTTTTTTTCGTAGTTATGTAGAAGGTCTCAGCTAGGAAAACTGTCCCTGTTTTTTCTTCATCACCATTAAGGTTCCGTACACTCGACTCGTCATCATAATCACCGATGTAGAGCTTCTCCACCTTGAGGATATCGCTCATTTTAGTAAACTAATTACAATCACTTCTGCGTACGCTACTTTTCGGACTACTTTAGTTATTTCTTCACTTTACCATACCATTTACACGCCAGTCCAAGTTTTAACACAACTCGACGCGTCACCACCGTCTTTACCGCCCGCACGTAAAATCGATTTCCGCAATGTTTTCGAACACACCGAGAATGGTCAAGTGGTCACTGAGCCAAATACGACAAACTCCGACTGATCTGAGGTACCATTGAGAGATTATTGACCACTTCGTAATCGCAATGCTGAGCCGATATTTAGGATTACTGCAATTGTTCCACCGATCGCCACTTGTCGTATCACAAAACAAATAGTGGGGAAAACTCGCAAACAAATGTGGACCGATGCAAAACACTTGCTGTGTAGAGATTATTTAGTGTGGCATGTGTTTTGTACCGTTGTCAGTTTAGTAGTTGATCGGGCAAACACTCGGATCGTTGCGAATGGATTGCATGAGCCGGGGATTAAATATCAAGCGGGGACAAAATGCACTTTGTACGATTGCAGTCGTTCAGACGGGCGCGAAACACTGACGTAATTCCCTCTTGCCGACGCTACGAATGACGAAGACACCGACCTGTCAACGCCTGTGCCAGCCAAACAGCTGTAGCCGTTGCTGGCAAGATGCGATATCGCATGCAATCTCACTGCACCGAGCATGCGGCATGAATTAAGGTTCAGTTAGCGAACGTGCGTCGCGTCCGTCGCGTCCGCTGCGTTTTATGACCGGACGCATCGATGATCTTTGAGAGTGCGTCGCGTCCGCTCCGTCTGTCAAAGGCAAAGGTGGTCAGTTTTTATTTTCCTGGGGTGTGTTCAATGTGCATGCTATAGCTGCTAATAGCTGCTAATTTAGCAGCTCTGGCTGTCCAATGTCACGAAATAGCTACTTTCTGATGCTTGCTATTTGACAGTCGGGTTGTCCAAGATTCCGGAATAGCTGCTAAGGTAGCAGCTATTCGCTGCTCGTAGTCTGGAGGATAGCTAGAAAGTAGCTAAGCCAAAATGGCCGTGCGTACACAGCTGACATGCAGTTTAAACGTCATTTTCAATTGGAAATTGAAATGAAAAGAAGTTCTTGCGCTTTTGTGACACAGGAGATGAGGAGTAAATTTGAAAATAGTGACAGCATAAATTAAATACGGGCTTTTAAACACTTAAACTCAACTCGAATTTTAAGTTGGCTTGTACATGGCCATACTTGTACGTTGAAAACTTTATTGCTATGTTGAAAACTATGTTGAAAACTCCTAAATTTCATACAGTTTCCAAAGTGCAAAAATTACAATAAAAAAATTGAAAAAAAATTATTTTTGAATTTCCTGTGTAAAGGCTGACCTTCGTAGCAGCTCTTGGCTGTCCAATGTCCATAGCTGCTTCACCTAGCTACTGCGAATTTTGACACTTGCTAAAGTGATGCTATGCTATGCTTTTGGAGCAGCTATAGCATGCACATTGAACACACCCCTGGTGAAAAATTCATATTCGAAAGCGGGAGTTGTTTGAACTGTTTTGTAATTTGTCTGTTCAGTTCGTGCGTGAGTTCCGTGTATCGAAGTTGAAGGTGTTGAATTAAATTATTGTCGTGTTATATACTCGTATAAATTTGTTATATACTCCAAACAAATTATTTTGGCAGTCTTAGGTAGACACTGGTATTTCACATGAATATTGCTAAATTTTTATTTATTAAGAAGTATCATCCACCAGGGAAAAAATAGATGGCTTTCAAAATTAATATCATGGCTGCATATTCTAACTGATTAAGTAAGGCATAATAACGTAAACGCTTTTTTACATTTTTACTCGGGTGTTTGGTTTCGGAATCAATCAAACTTTTGAATTGTCACAAATTACAACTACTATTATTTTTGTCATGCTATTTTCAAGCATGCTATATTTGGAAAATTATCAATTACATTTTAAGCGCAACAGTTGCGAAGATAAATGAAAGATAAGCTAATTCAATGCAGACATCAATTTAATCGGTTCAACAAAGGTTGACTGTTTTTTGAACCATCGGTAAATTAACATTATTTTACCAGTAATATTTATAACTATAAAATACGCTAATTAACAAGTTCTACAGCATCAACATACGATTAATTAAATATTTCAGGAAAATGATTTATCTATTCCACAAAACATTTTGAAAATATATTCACCTTGAAAAATTCTTAGCTGACAGAATGCCTTGCAAAACACTCACCACTCATTCTAAACTCACCTTTCTCTCTCTCGATGCGTCCGAAGATGAAATTTGATCATCTCTTGCGCTCCGTCGCGTCCGACGCACCGGTTGGATAACTATCGCTGCGTCTTCCAATGTAAAGTATATGGAAACTGAAAAATTCAACTCAGTCAGAGCGGACGCGACGGACGCGACGCACGTTCGCTAACTGGACCTTTATGCTGATCAGATGTCTGTGGCCGGATATACCATACCGCATTGAAACAAAATTGAGATCGAAACAATCATATGTAAATGCTTAAACAATCATTTGATGATGATTATTTCGATTTTAATTCGATTTCAATCCGGTATTGAATTTGCGGTTTATGATAAAAGAGTCGCATTGGAGTTTGGAAGCTATGAGAGAACGTATTCAAAATACTGGATTTACACGCTTCAATTACGCACTAGTTGGCAAAAAATTCTAATAACAATACACAAGCGGGTGAACAGCTTCGTTTCATCCCCGCCTTCTAAAAACTCGTATTGAGTTGAGTCATGTAAATCCGGACAGTGAAATTCTCAATTTGAATATATCAACAATTTCAAATCAGCCATTGAGTTGCGGTTATTTATGAAATAGTTTTTCAATCACAAATTTGAAATACAATTTCATTTAGATGTTGGTGTACTATTTTCAGGACCGGATTTGCACGACTCAATTCGGCACAAGTTGAAACACGAGCAAGTGAGTTTCCCAGCACCCCCGTTTTCTAACAACTCGAGTTTAATCGTGTCGTGTAAATACCCACCATAGAATCTAAAAACTTACATCACATCAGTCAACACTACAGCAACTCTTCAAATGTCAAATGAAAGTACTACAATTTAGTACAAATCATGGACGTTGAGAATTCGAATCGGAGTGATGTGAGATGTCGTCGTACACTAAAACGCCTGCCATATACCTCAAATAATAATTCTTTCTCCATGGAAACATACTTCGTATGGTTTAGTGCCTTAATATTCCTGACGGAGCTGATTACAGGTTCGTAACTGGCTCGAAAAACCCAATAACTTAACAAAATCACTTGTTTACATTTGTCATCGGCGCGTCGTATGCCTTCAGCTCACCTGTTGATTGTTTGTTATTTTACCGCTTTGTATTCATTTCAATTTCAGATCTTTGCCTAGTCGTATATTATTTTCATGAATATCAAGTACGATGGGGTTTAATAACATTGTCGATAATTTTCCTGCCATTGATGCTGTGTCAACTTTGTTCACTAATAATGATGCGATCGCAAAAAAGTGTGGAGACTCCAGTGCTCTTTGTACATCTGATGCTGATGGGAATTCCGTACAGGTAAGATTTCGCTATAACTTGGCCAATTTAAGGATGATAGATCATTTTTATTTTCATTTGATGCAGGTATCATGGAGTGTTGCGTAAAGTGGATAAGGATAAAATGACAACGCAAGAAGTTGAATGTGTTCGCGATATGATTCGGGAAATAAATGTTCTGCAAACGATAAATGCAACGCTACAATACTGTCCGCAGTTCTTGTTTCAAGCGTATTTAATAGTGTACAAGAAATATAAATGCGTGATAACAGGTAAGTTAAATGTATATCTAAAAAAATATGAAAAAAAACTAGGGTAATCATGCTACATATATAATTTTTGAATATTTTTTTACAACAAAGGACAGAGTGTGTCAGGTTGAATTTTTATTACGATCATGGATAAAAAAAAACTTACATCAGAAAATATTCAGCAATTTAAGAATTTCATCGACATCTGTCGGGTAGAAAAAGCGTTAGAGCTTATCTCATAGTCATACATTTCTCTGGTCATTGTCACAGTAATAGAAGATTTGTTTGTTTCTGCGGACTACTTTCCATACAGCTATCAGTTTTGAAAATGTCAATAATTGAAAGAAGTTAGTTGATTAGGAGAAGGTCGTTGATTAGTAGAAGTCCGTAGGATCATTTTGTGCACTGCTTTATTTAGTATTATACTCAAAATATCCACGTTTGTTGATGAAGTTTAATTCTAGTTAAACATTGCATAAGATTGATCCATGGATCTAACAAGAAATATCAATATTAGGAGACAAAGTATTATCTCAAAAGAATAGCTCCTAGAATATATAGACAGCTTCATGTCTATGAAGCTGAACCATAAATAATGGACAAACTGGACAGATTGCCTACAAACCTGTTTTAATATTTTACTCTGTAGTTTTTGAAATCCAGTTGTAACGCCAAGGGAGTGAGACGCTAAGTTTATAAGGCAAATAAAGAAAAGGGCAAACTTCGGGAAAAGGTTCATGATAACAATACCATCAAGAAATAAATAGGAGAATGGTCCAGCCATATCGCAGAAAGGGTGGTCAATGTGGTATACGGACGGCTCGAAGATGTGTTGGGACCAGGGATCGTAGGATCCAAGTGCAAAATTCCCTTCCCCCTCCCTAAGGAGGCCAATATTTGTCAAGCAGAATTATAACAAAATAGCATTATATTATTACACAACACTAAAAGGGACAGCATTAAGATCCAATAGGATAGCTAAGCGATTCTCAAATAAACTCAGCTGCACTCTTAGAGGCGAGAGAGCTCCTAAATGAAATGGGCACAGAACTGGCCAAAAGGGGCACCAAGGAAACGAGAAAGCTAGCATCACAGCCAAAGGAATGACTAAATTGCCCTACATTATTTCCAGACCGTACTGGCGCTTTTCAAAGGCTGATACGTACAGGGAAATCAAAACATAGACTAAAGCAAAGACCGGAAGCTACTGGTTCAGTCTAGAGGGTGTGTGTGTGTGTGTTTTGCTCAATTCATTGAGCAAGAATCCTGCAATCACATGGTTGGGCTCTGAAAGGAAGACCCTCGTGTGCCTGGCCACATCAGCAGTCGTCCGAAGAATGGCACGTGCAGATGTGGTTGGCACACCCAAGGCGGGTTCAGGGCTCCGTAGTGGAAGTCCCGAACCTTGCTTTGCAATGGCGTCAGCAATTTCATTTCCCTCAGCACCACAGTGCTCCGGTACCCAGAGCAGATGCACCCTATTGAATCTGGCGACGTGCTCTGCACTATTGGACAATTTTCGAAGTAGTCAGGGGTCTACGAAGCGGTATCAGTGCAGCTTGACTGTCACTGCAAATACCAATGCCTTTTCCCCTCCATCTTTCTTCAATTGCCCAACAGGCAGCTCTCAGGATAGCATAGCGAATATTTCTGCTTGAAAAATCGAAACGTGCTCTCCAAAAGAAGAAGCACACCTGTCATTCGATGAATGCAGATCTGTCTGATCATCTGTCCTCGAGCCGTCCGTGAAGATCTCGGAATATCTCCTCGTGTAAAGATCTGGATCGTCCCAGTCACTTCTGTTCAAGAGGTTACTTCGTACCTTCTCCCGAAGTCGAGGAGGGGCACTCGAGCGTCCGAAGGCATAGTGAGAATCAGGGAGATCTTACGCATCGAACCCCCAATAGCTCAAAACTATCACAAATTCAATACAGAAAGAGCAAAAGAAGCAGTGATTCTCCTTAAGAGTGGCATAAGGGCCCTATGTGGAGCTTTAACAGGCCCCCTTGCTTGCACAATATACCCAAGAAACGAGCACAAAATACCCAATACCTCCACAAAATAGGAAAAGAGTGAGACGACCGCTTTAGATATTGTGGAAAAGCGACAGAGAGCCCATACATTTTCTCGGACACTGTCCAGCACTAGCGAGATGAAGATTAAAGCTGCTTGGCTCTGCTTTTCCCTCACATCTGGGACGTTAGAAAAGTCACATCTGGTGATATATCCAAGTTCATAAGGAGTCTAGATATGCTTTACGACAACACCAAGAAGTAAAGATGGACAAAAGAGCTCATCATTCATGATCCTTTTCTACAGTTTTTCAGTTATAAGTTTTCATCATACGACTTCCAAGTCTGAGCTCTCGCAAAAAAAAACTTGTGCATTTTGAAAAAAAAATGTTCAGAAGAACTTTCAAGCCTAAAAAAACAGGCCTCTACTGTTGTAGGTAAGATTTCACAGTTGTTTGTAAAAATGATATGTTTCCGATGGAAACTCCATGCATTGCTTGGTTTTGGGACAGTTTTCAGTTCTTGAATTCATTCAAACACAAACTATCTTGAACTTTTATTGAAACAATATTTTAATTACATAAAATGATGCATAAAATATGAAACCAATTTTAACCAAACCCAACTAAAAAAATATTTTAATGCAGTAGTAAGCAATACAAGTTCACAATTTACTCTTATGAATTAAAATTATACCAATTGATACATCCAAAATAGTGCGGTCCATTCGAAAATCCTTGTCCTAATGGACATTGTTGTAAGACTGCTGTTCCAAATAAGCTATTGCATTGCCAATAATATGAAGGATCACAATACGGAATGTTCCATAACAATGCATTAGCATTACATTGTACAGGACCCATTGTTGCACGTGGCAAATCAAGCCCTCCCTGAGCTTTCCATGGAAAATACTGGCAAGAAACACAGCCTTCGTAGTCCTCGCTATAGCCTCCGTAATAGTCTTTGTAAAAGGGGTCGTTTGTAACGAACAATTTCATATTAGGGCAATTGTAAGGACCAGAGTCTACACCATTATTGCACACGTAATAGATATGAGGATCTCCACTATCTGCAGGACAACTGGTTGGAGTAACTTTACCACAGCTATTGGCACAACAATTCTGCGCAAATGTTTTGTAATTCATCAAATAAATAAACAGAACGCCTAACACTACTACCACATTTCGAAACATTTTCTCGATTCTGGTTGCGAAAAATTTTTTTATCGAAAAATTGAAGTATTTGACTCGACCACTAGCACTAATACGCTGCCCAAAATTCGAAATATAAATGCTGATTGCCGTTGTGCATTGCATTTTATAGCAATGCTCGACTTTTGCAGTACAAGAAGATAAAATAAATTGATTGTGATTTGTTATTTTGAATTCCTCAGTTTTGATTAAGGAACGGTAGTTGAATGCAGAATTCGAATACAAGATTATCTGGTCTCATGCAAGTGAACACGATTTCGAAGAAATTTATTTTTCGCCGATTAAAAACCTATCAGACGATTGTTTCAAATATGAATAGCTGGACGATAAGACTTTTTGACAAGGAAATATATATTATAATGTGTTTGGTGAAGGATTATTCAGATTGCATTGTTAATATGATTGCTATCTGCGATAAGGACCATATTGTGGAGTTCTGGTTACGGACTTCTGGACTCATAACAGTGTCCCTATGATGAATTCTAAATCGAGGTTCCAGAACTTGCGAAAGAAGGTAGCTGATTATTAATAGTCCGTAGGCTCAGATTATGAGGTGCTTTAATTGCCCACTCAAAATTTCCAGGTTTGTAAATGAAGTTTCCTGCCAGTTAAGCATTGCATACGCAAGATGCAATTACAAAAGCATGATAAATCATGTTTTTAGAACAATGAGAAAACCTATAGTGGGACAAATTTTAGGTTTGATTTTCTAAATTGATCAGACTATGTTATCATTAACTACTACTCCTAAGTATAGAAGTAGTGTCTTCTATAGTCTATGGACGGGTTGGTTAGTTACTTACATAAGTTTGCTACAAACAGTCTTCGTTCATTTGCTTGAAAAATGAAAAACAAATAGGCTTTTTTCTTTTACGTTATTTTGACTTTATGGTTCTTATAATAACGGCACTTTCGCTAGAAAGAACAAGGTAACAAAAGTGTGCGTTCACATGCTGAATTTTTCCTGGAAATAATTAATCTCAAATACAATGTTTTAATAATTCAATGTGTATTTCATTCGGTATTAGTCATCCAGGCAAGAAATTTACTAGTTGACTGTGCAGTTTGTTTTAAGAATATTTTTATTGCAATGAAAAATAAATAGAAATATATCAGAGTTAATGAAGGCACCCCCTACTAAGGCACTTATCGTGTTGTTTCATTGGCTACCAACCAATCTACTGATCTTACAGCAAGCTAATCTTGCTGCTGTGAGACTGAATTGTATCTCGGGATAGAATAGAACAAAGTTCGGCCATGCGAGTATTTTGGCCGACGGAGTTCCCGCTCCAGCGGATGTTGACTACATCGCTCCGCAATACCTACTGGATTTGGAGTTCACAACTAGCATTCCTAGTAGGGGTAAATGGCATGATGGTGTCACGCTCGAAAGTGGGCTTATCAATCTGTACACTGACGACTCATAGCTAAACAATAGAGTCGGGAGTGGTGTATGCTCAGATGAGCTGAGTCTCAAGCTGTCCCTCCGTCTACCAGACGACTGTAGTGTCTTTCAGGCGGAGGTTGTGGCCATTTTTCAGGCTATTGACTGGATTCTGTATAATCGAATATTCGGGGTTAATGTTGGTATTTTCACAGATAGCCAAGCAGCTATTAAGTCCCTTGCTGGTCCTTCTACAATGTCCGTGATTGCTGCGGAATACCGTGCGGTTGTTCAATTGATCAACTATGAGGCCGATGAACTAGCAAGGCTTGGTACCTTGCTACCGGAGGTCTCTTACTCCTTCTCAATACCGATGACTTCGGTCAAACGGGCCATCAGGCAAAAATATCTTGAGGACGCTAGGAAGTCGTGGGAAGTTGAAACATCGTGTGCGATAACAAGGCAGTCGTGGGTATCTATGGATGCGCATCGCACCAGGCAACTTTTAGGCTTAACTCGAAGTGCTCTGCGCTGCACTGTGGGCGTTCTGACGGGCCACTGCCTCATAGGGCGGATGTGCAACGATCGGGCGCAGGGTTTAACGACTTCTGCCGGAGTTCTGGCTCTGAGGACGAGGAGAAATCTGTCCTTCATCTCATGTGCCAGTGCCCGGCTTTGGCAAAGAGAAGGGTTGCGGCACTAGGTGCACCCTTCCTCTCAAACCTGATCGAACTGTCCCTGGTCAATTTAAAGGAGATAGTGCGGTTCGTTAAAGGAAGCAGATGGTTTCCTGAGTTCAGTGAGTAGGAGAGAATTAATAAAATGATTGTGCCTATGTGTGTCTCTGTTGATCGGCAGTCACTTCAACCTACCTAGTGAAGTGAAAACTATTGTAAAATATTAGGAAGATGGGAAAAGCTACAAAGATATAGCAAAATAGTGGAGATGCAATGTTCAAAGGGCTATAAATCATTTCAAATTGACAGGAAATTTCAACTCCAAACCGCTTTCCGATCGTCCATCAAAATTCCGTCATAGGGAAAAACAATAACGTATCACTAGTGAAAATCCGCAACTGCCTGCATATCAAATAGCAATTGAAAACAAAGAAAAAAATAAAAAAATTTTTTGATTAGATATCGCAAGAAAAATTCTCAAAATGGCTGCATACCGTGAACGAGAAGTTCGTGGGAAACCGTTTATTTCACATGTCAACCAACGATAGCGCATTGCCTTTGCAAAGAAGCAAGTGAATAAAGCCAGTAAAAGTATGTAATATTCTCAGATGAAAGTAAATTTTGTATCTTCGTCAAAAAACGGCGCAAAATAGTATGAAAAAAATTTGGAGGAGTACACCAAAAGAATTCCTGCAAGGTACTGTAGGACATTCTGGTGGTAGAATTATACCGAGTAATGGCATTGGATAATTTTAGTTTATTGAATCAACGATGGATAAATATGGTTATCTGGAGATTTAAAAAATAATATACAGCAAAGTGCCGAAAATCCTCGGCTTAGATACTGAATTTTGCTTCCAATATGATAATGATCCGAAATATACTAACCAAATTGTGAGGCTCTGGTTGCTCTACCATGCCCCAAAACATCTACGTATAGTCCCACAGTCACCAATCAATAACTTGTAAGGAGATGCTGAAAACTATTGCAACAAAAAATGGAATAACACAGCTTCAAAGGAGACAGCGAAGCCCGTAGATTCGATGTCCGAAATACTGCAAGAAATCAAAGAACCATAAAGAATCGGGGAGACCCTAGCAGGAATTTTAATCTTAAAATTTATTTTTGCCCGCGTTATATTAAAACTAACTCACCTTTTAAAAAGTGAACGCATACTTTTTATGCCTTGATTTTTTGTGTGCTTTCTGGCAAAGGTGACGTGATTTAAAAAACTATAAAAGTAATAATTAAAAAAATTTTGTAGGTCGAATACTAAATATCTACTTAGTGAAAAAAGAAAGTATGAAAAAAAATTGTTCTAGTATCTTCTTGTTGTCCTAGCTACAAATTACCATCTGAAAATAATATTTTTGACTCTTTTTGTGAACTAAGTCGTTCAACAGATAGTCACTTTTCGAAAATATCCAACGAAGAGTCGTTGCACCTTCCGTGCTGTAGATTGCTTTTCTTCAACCCATCAGATAAGCCGATCTGCTTTTCTTTCTTGATTAGATTCTTGCAAATATTTTGAGCAATCAGTTGTGCCTGCAGCAGCGATGGCTTGGTGAGGTCTTACGATGTTTACCCTTTCGCCAAAGTCCTTGAAAACAAGTGATGGTTTACTGGTTGCTGCTGCATTGTGACGATGAGCTGCTAAGGAGGCTAATTGCTGATTTATTTTGCTCGTTGCATCACACATCGTTATGCACTGCATCAAAAGTAAACGCGTCCAAAATCGCTTGCCCCTTAAATTAAAGGTCTGAAGTTAACAGCCCGCAAGATGTTATAAATAATAAAATCTTGAAAAATATGCAACTCAGATGCATCAATAATTTCCGAAAATTTCTACTTGATTGGACCACGTACTCCGGAGACAATCTCACTAACATTTTATGTTTACAAAAATATATACATAAATATGATTTTTGGGAAACGTGAATCTAGTATTAGATTTTTTGCACCTCTATCGAATTCTGGCTAGGTTAGTAACATTGAAAGCAAGAAAGTTCTACCTCAGTGATCTCACAAATTTTTGAGTAAAAGCTCATGGAGTTCACAATAGACTGGGAAATTGCTTGTAGCTACCTATATCAGGTGAAAACCTTTCTCCACTGCGTATTCCTGTAGGCGTTTCCCGAAAATCCTGCTTGAGTCCAGCACTTTTTAATATATTCACCAAACATAAGGGTTGTGAATTAGCAGCGTTTTCGCTAAATCGAGCGGTCCTACCAACATAATCAATGATTAATAAAGACAACTAACTTTTCTTGAATAATATTTTTTCAAATAAAAAATCAAAATCAACTCATCGAAACCGTAGCAAATATTCCTCACCAGGAAGCGTAAACAAGCCAGCTTATCATGCAGGAAAATAAGATTTCCCAACAAAGAAGATGAGCGACTAGACTCTATAGCTTACTTGGGGTCTGTCCTTGGCCAATACTGAAACCTACAAGGCCAATACTGAAATTGTTTGTGGGAAAACTTCTGTCTAGGCGCCCTATTTCGTCTACTTAATAGGAAATCCCAGTTAAACACTTAAAACAAACTTTTAATAGCTGTGTTGAATGACTCTGAAAAAGGAGCAGAGCCTTTCAAGGCAAATTAAATTGGAGCAGCTGTCAAAAAAAGTCGAGCAAGTTAGAGCAGTTGAGAGGCAAATACAGTCGAGCAAGTTAAAACAATTCAGAGGCAATTCTCAAAGTTGATTGCTTGTCGGAACCTGTCAACTGACTAATAAAAACTCTACTTCAATTGCCCGAACTTGCTCTGCCAAAAAGGTAGAGCAGAAATCGTGCTCTAAATTGCTCTAGTTCTGCTTAAAGCAGGCTACTAAAACACAAATCAGGGCAACTTCGGGAAATCTAGAGCAGCCGAATTGCTCATGAAACACATTTTGCTGAAATACCTCATTAAACACAGCTAAAATTTAAACATATTATACAGCCTAAAATAGAATATGGTGCTACTGTTTGGGGTAAATGTTCCAGCGTTCGCAAAAAAAGCGAATTTCCTAAACCATAAAATAATATTGGTTAAACTCTACTGTTTTTCAACGAACCGCCTCCACTTAAGTGCAAATACACTCGAAATTGAGCCGTTGTTGGGGAAGAAATCAAACTCTTTCTCAAACTCTTATCAAAATGCGAACAACTCACTTATCAAGTGGCTCCTTAATACAAATATACAAGATATAGATAAGTGAGTAAAGTATGTTTAGGTTAAGATTTAAGCAAGGTTGTTTTCCCATTTTGTCTTGAAATTAAACTACTGAACAGTTGAAAATAACGCACTGCATTCTGTTTATACTTTAGTTGGAAAAAAAGTAATTATTTCTAAGCTTTAAGTCATCAGTTTTGCCCTTCTAAAATATTGCATTAAGAATTACAAGTTAGTTGCATTTGTATTAAGAACTGATCAATAATTCGTCGCAATGTAGCTTACTGATCCATTTGAATCATCGTTTGTGATAATAGCTTCATAAAATATCAAACATAGCTCAGTAATAAAAGATTTTAATTCAGAATTCATAATTCTCTCATAATACTCTAATCATTCAAATTGCGAATCTTTTCCTTTTGAAAATATTTCCAGGTGTTTCAGCTGGTCTGGCAGGCTTCTCGTTCCTATGGCTCATTTTTATACACTTCTACTATTATACAAAAAATTGCAATTTGAATTTGGACACGAGCGCAACAATAAGCGAGAACGGAATCATCGATAATCTAACTTCATCACAACGCTCTAACGTAAGAAATCTTACACCGAGCGATGAAACTCTACCGAAAAACTATAAGAAAAGTAAACTAAGTGAGAACATAAAAATCTTCGAAAAACCAATGTACAAAACAGACGACAATAATCTGATGTCGAAAAAACCGACACTGAAAAATGTCGAGAAAAGTAAAGTTTTCGGTTTTAATAAACGAAAGACAGTGTATCAAACAAACGATTTCGATGTTAGTGATTACAACAATACATCGACTGTATTTTTTGAAGTAAACGAAAGCAGCGACAGTTATAACAAACTTAGTATTTCTCCAAGCGGCAAGCGGACAGAAGAATTCAACAACGAAAACAATGCAAATCTTAGTATTACGAAAAAAATGTCGGACAAGGACAGTGATGGTGAATTGAAATCTAAAGACGTTTCTGTTGCTGCTCCGAATGGTGGTGCAGCGGAAAACCGGGTCCTGAAGCGAAAGGGAATTTGTTCATCACAGGAAATGTTGCACCTGGTTGACATTATGAATGACATTCCGCCGGAACAAATTGATGTGATGGCCAAGAGCCTGGTGGAAATTGGCGATGAGAGTCTTAAAACAGAGTCCGAAAGTGCTGACAACTCGAAGCTCCTGGAGAAATTCCCGGAAATGATCGATGCCAAGCTTATGGAAAATATTGAAACCGTTATTTATGAAAATCAAGTGATTTTCCAGGAGAGAATCCGAAAGAATCAGCTAACCATCCAGAATCTCAAGCTGCAGGACCAATTGCTATCGAAGTACATTGATAGTATAAAGAATTTACCGTCGGCCGAGCTGTTCAGCGTACGAGACTACGAGAATATGTGCTTCGCTAACGTGAGTCGCCAGAATAGATTGAAACACTGGCGAAACTATTTGCAGGACATTAACAATCACATGCATGATAACTCAACAGTACAAAATAGCAGTTACTACGTGAACACAATGTCGAATTCGCTTACAGATCTCTATGCTAATGGTACGGACGGAGGCTCCGTCGCGACCGATGACTGTAAATTATCTGACCAAATCTCAACACCATCGAATACATTCGTCTCGAAGAAGAGTCCGCGTCTGTTGAAACCATCGCGAAGTGAAGAACTGTCTGTAGATGAGAATATGAGTGAGAACAATTTTTATATGAATATGTCCGGTTCACGAATGCCACGGAAAAACATTCTTGTGGAAACAATCAATGCAATTAATGCAGACACACCAGTCAGGAATTTATTAAGTAATTCATCGAAATTGCAGAACAGTATTACTTCGAGTATGAAGTGAAGAAAAAAAAAACCAATTAGTGTTTAAGTGATTTGTTTGATGCATCACATTACTAACGTTGTGCTCATATATTAGTATAAGTTTTGGTAAGAAATTTGTTAATTGGAAAGTATTAGAACGATGTAGTCGTTAGAGTTACGATTCGTTATAAGCTATTTTAAAGGAAAATTGTATCTTTTATAATTGTTCTATTTTCTTGAACAAAACTCGAATCTTTTGCAATAGAACGAAAATAATCTTTAAGGAGGAGCCATGTTTCTTCTGATGCATAAAGAGTACTACAAAATTCCGACATTATTTCGATAAACTTTATGTTGTTGAGGTTCATAAGAAAATACAATTTGTTATGTAAGAGAATATGCAAAATATGACAAAAATTAATGAATGTACAACTCATTTCCATACACATAGGTTAACATAGATTAAGCTAACTTACAGACGTGAATCTGACACTGAATCGTTTGTGGTATATTATTGCAGGCGATTTTACTGCATACCCCACTGTAATGCAATAATATCTTAGTGATATGTTTGTTTTAAATGCACATTTATCACCTTTTCTATTATTTTTCTACAATGGAAAGTCTCATATTTGCCATTCAAGTGATTGTATTTTTTTACAAAGCTGTTTTTATATTGCATACATTTATAAAAATAAAATGTTTTGTATAGTAAGCGGTTATTTTATTGCAGCACGTGCGGATCTACTGGCAGGGAAATATGTATTGTCTGAGTCTGTGAGATTACTAGTTGAAAATCGTCAAGTGAATAAATGATATGTTTTGTTGGCTAATGATAACGCTGATATGTTGGTAGCTTAAATTATTTTATTTTTTGCTGTAGAAACTAATTCAACGTTCTATAAGACGATAGACTAAGTAAACCACAGATTAAATGGACAACGAATAGACATGATCAAACGAACAACTGAATCGAAGATACTGTAAAGATTTTCAATACAATATTGCAAGTGGTGTGAACCAAATTCTTGGCCAATCATAAGTAGAAATCAGATATTTAAGCCCAACACAATCACCTCTATGAAAGTTGTATGTTCAATCAACCATACCGCGTGACCAGTCTAAATAAACTACCAACAGATCGGATAGCTAAATTCACGCGTATGTACATCTTCCCACGACGAGCACATTAGAATGCGATAAATACCAACGATGGAAACAAAACCCAATCGTATCACATTTTACCTTGTGATTGTGAATTGCTGACCACTGTCTACACGCATCGTGAGAAATGTTTTAATTCTTTCTAAACAGCAAAATTAATTTCCCATGTGAATTCAGTTGTCAGCAATTCTCAAATAAATTTTAGTGTATAAATTAAGAGACAACAGGTAGAATAAAGCACTTGCAATTCAGAAGTCAAGCTAACGTTTTTCAATAGCTTATTTCAGATTTAACATTGGTGACCCCAACGCGATTGGACTCGAGAAGTAACAACTAGTGATTAGGACTTATCACGATTACAGCGAATACATCGAATTCTCATACACCAACATGGAAGCTCTCTTCAGCGTTCAACTGGAGCTTGGATTGGAGGTCGAGAGGCTGGTGCGAAATTACCGCAAGGACTCAACCCAAAGAAAAGATGCAAAATATCTTCTGGCACGAGAAGGCAGCATCTTGTCATTATGGAAGAAGTTTGAAGCCAACCATAAGGAGCTGTCCAAGCATAAGGAGCAATACAGCGAGGTTGACTACTTCCATAGTAATTACTTTGGACAAGTGGAAGCTTTGGTAGACACTACAACCAAAGACATTCGAGGGCTGCTGGAATCACTTGAAGCCAATCAAAACGGTTCTACAAGCCAACCAGATGTACATCAAACCCAGCGGCGGATGATTTGTTTCACTCATCAGTCAGATGTGAGAATATCATGCTGAAGACACTACGTCACCTACTGGAGCGCACAGAAGAGCGGTTGAAAGTCGAAAATCCCAAGGAATTCAACCAATCTCAGCTCCAGGCAATTAAGGCGCAGTGGGAAGGAATCAGATCAAAACATCAGCAAATACTTGAGACCTTTGATATTCCGGCCGACTACGACATAAGTAATTATGTCGAGACTGAATCTTGGGTAGAGAAGGTGCAAATCGAACTCATGACAGCACTGGCGCAGCCTATTAACTCTCCTCAAGCCTCAATCAAGTTGCCACGAATTCAGCTCCCAACGTTTGATGGCAACTATTTGGCATGGCAAGAATTCCATGACCTATTCAGTCAGTTAATTGACCAAAATGCAATAGGCCCAGCTCAAAAACTGTGGTTTTTGAAAACGAATCTAACGGGTGAAGCAGAAGCCCTCATTCGTCACTTACCGGTTTGTGATAGCAATTACCAACCCGCATGGCACTTGATTAAGGAGCGCTACCACAATAAGAGGCTTCTAGTCAATGCTGTGTTGGGCAAACTAATGTCGCAACCCTGTATTAATAATGATTCCTCAGAGGCAATAAAATCACTCCATGACACAACGCAAGAATGCGTAAGAGCATTACAAGCGTTAGATGTGCAAGTAGACCAATGGGATCCTATTCTGGTTTTCTTACTTGTCAAGAAATTGGATAAGGCCACACATGTCTTATTCGAACAAACTCTCCAGATGCCACGAGAAATTCCTACTCTGAGGCATTTGTTGCAATTCTTGGAGCAACGTTTCCAATCGTTAGAAGCGCTTGGCAGCAAATTACCAAGAGCAACACCAAAATCAGCGGTCAAAAAACTTTCATTGACCACTGCCAATTCATCAGATGTCTGTTGTACTCTTTGTGGTGGAGGACACACAATCAACCATTGCGACACCTTTCTCGCGATGGATCTACAGGCAAGAAAAGGTTGCATTACCAAAAGGCAACTGTGTTTCAATTGCCTCAAGTCTGGACACAGTGTTAAGACATGTGTGTCTCGAAGCTGTGTTAAATGTGGAAAAAGACACCACACTCTCATTCATTTCGAAAAGGTACAGCAGAAACCACACAAGGCACCAGGGCAGGTTTTAACCCTGCATCAGTCCTCCGACAATGAGTCATCTTATGTGTTCCTTGGAACAGCATTGGTGGATCTCCTAGACGAAAACGGTGACAACGTCACTGCTAGAGCTCTCATTGATTCTGGGTCGCAGCTCAGTTTCATTTCAAACAAACTGTGTAAGAAGCTACAGCTAAGAACAACCCCACATATCCAAGACGTAATGGGAATTGGCAACAGTCTTCGACAGTCCACAAAACGTGTGAATCTCAATATAAAATCAAAAACAAGCAGCTTCAACACACAATTTGAAGCTTTTCTACTCAAAGAAATAACCAGCAAGCACCCCGAGAGGTTTGTGGACACTTCCGAATGGCCGATTCCTAAAAACATACCATTGGCAGACCCAAATTTCAACGTTCCGCAAGAGATTGAAATCCTTCTTGGAGCAGAGCTGTTTTGCTCTTTAATAAGTTCCGGGAAAATATCACTAGGAAAGCAATTACCTAGTTTGCAAAACACCGTTCTTGGATGGATGATTCTTGGCAAGGCGAAGAGTAACCCAAATAGAGCCCAACCATGTGGAATAACTCGAAATTTAGATGAACAGCTACAAAAATTTTGGGAAATTGAAGAGCTTACGTCTGAAAATCCATCAGTCGTTGCAGTAAATGAAGAATGCGAACAATACTTCCAATCAACGACCACTAGAACCGCGAAGGGAAGATATATTGTGCGTCTTCCATTTGTGAAATCACCATCTGCTCTTGGACAATCGAAGCAAATTGCAATACAGAGACTGAATAGTCTGCAGAAAAGATTCGATCGCCATCCAACGCTACGAATAGAGTACAGTGAATTTATCGAAAATTATTTAAAGCTTGGTCATATGGAACCAGTAACAAACATTAATGAATTAAAGCCACATTATTATCTTCCCCACCATTGCGTCTTGCGGCCCGAAAGTACAACAACAAAGCTGCGTGTTGTTTTCGACGGCTCAGCAAAAACATCATCCAATTTGTCACTGAACGACATCCTGCAAACAGGTCCAACCTTGCAACAAAACCTTTTTGATATTCTTTTGAGGTTCCGGTACCATAAATATGTGATAACCGCCGATATTGAAAAAATGTATCGGCAAGTGTTGATCCACGAAGCTGATCGAAACTTCCAACTCATTCTTTGGCGAGACCGAGTTGGAGGAGAGATCAAAACTTACCGCCTCAAAACAGTTACGTATGGAACAAGAAGCGCTCCATACTTAGCGGTTAGGTGCCTAAACCAGCTAGCAAATGATGAAGGTTCATCTTTTCCAACAGCAGCTGCAACAATTCATCGTGATTTCTACGTCGACGATTTATTGACTGGCGTTGACAAATTGGAAGAGGCAATCGAATTGCAAAAAGATCTAACATCTTTGTTAGAAAAAGGTGGCTTTCGACTACATAAATGGTGCTCAAACAGTGCTCATCTCTTAAACTCCATACCACCAACAAACAGAGCCACAGAGGTCGATATCACTAAGGTTGAGACAGAGAATGTCATTAAAACCTTAGGAATAAGTTGGATGCCTGCAACAGATGAGTTCAACATAAAGGTATCGATCAAAACCAGCACCCATTCAATAACGAAAAGAACAGTGCTATCTGAAATGTCACAGTTGTTTGACCCATTAGGGCTAGTCAACCCAGTCATAGTGCTAGCCAAAATATTCATGCAACAACTATGGGAACTTGGTATCGACTGGGATACTCCACTCTCCGATGACCTACAGCAAAAGTGGGGAATGTACCAAGCACAACTGCCACTACTCAACACTTTGAAAATTCCAAGACGGATCAGAAACTTCAAGGCTTCCAAGTCTATTCAATTACACGGGTTTGCAGATGCAAGTGAACGTGCATATGGAGCATGCATCTACTTAAGATCAGAAGACTGGGGTAGAGACGCCACTACATTTTTGGTCTGTTCCAAAAGTCGAGTAGCTCCACTGAAGAAACGAACAATAGCCAGGCTAGAACTTTGCGCAGCACAGCTGCTAGTCAACCTGATGCAACAGGTTAAGAGTGCTCTTGAAGCTCCGATCAGCAAAACTTTCTTCTGGACTGACTCAGCCATTGTATTACAATGGATTGCTTCACCACCATCAAAGTTTACGACCTTTGTAGCTAATAGAGTGGCAATGATCCAATCAAGAACCAAAGATGGAATCTGGCAGCATATTGAATCTGGACAAAATCCGGCAGATATCATATCCCGTGGAATGCTCCCATCACAATTGATGTCAGCCAAACTTTGGTTCGAAGGACCAAAATTGTTGCGACATCCCATTCGCGTCCAATCAAGCATTCCTGACCCAATTGATTCAATTATGATACCAGAAGTAAGGAAAGTGAAGTTTGTGCTGGCAGCGGCTAGCATCAACACCGATCTGGTTCACATGGTGCGGCACAATAACAATTTCCGACGCCTCCAAGAAGTTATTGCCTTTATCATCCGTTTCACGAAAAATTGTAGACTTGAAAAACACGAACGAGCATCGGGCAAGCCTACACCTTGTGAACGTGACATCGCGTTAAAAATAATAGTTCGGGCGATGCAAGCCGAAGACTTTAAACCAGAATTAACGCAGCTCAAGAAAGATGGGATAGTGGCAAACAATAGCAGACTCCAAGCTCTTGCTCCTTTTCTAGACAATGATCAAATCATCCGAGTTGGAGGAAGAATCACTCAAAGTGAGCTTCCATTTAAATCCAAGCATGCAATGGTGATAGCACACACGAATTTACTGTCAAAACTACTCTTTCAACATCTGCACGAAAGGTATTTACATGCTGGACCACAAACACTGTTGTATATTTCAAGACAAACGTTTTGGTGCATAAATGGTCGAGCTCTTGCTAATACCACGGTTAAGCAATGCATTCGATGTATGAGGACCAAGCCGCGACTACTGAATCAGATCATGGGAGACCTTCCCGCAGAAAGAATTCAGCAATCCAGACCTTTCTTGCACATTGGCGTTGATTTTTGCGGCCCAATACAAATTCACTATAAGCTTCGAGGAAAAAGGCCAACCAAGGCATACATCGCCGTATTTATTTGTTTTTCAACAAAGGCCATACATTTGGAGCTAGTATCCGATCTAACATCAGCTGCATTTATTGGAAGCCTGAAGAGGTTCATCGCCAGACGAGGACGACCTGCAAAAATCTTTTGTGATAATGCCACCAATTTCATCGGTGCTCAATCAGAATTAGCAGAACTCACCAAGGTCTTTCACCAACAAAGTGGTCAAGATACCATCACATCTTTTTGTAGTAATGAAGACATAGAGTGGTGTCACATTCCACCCAGGTCTCCTCATTTTGGGGGCCTTTGGGAGGCGGCTGTCAAATCAGCCAAGTACCACTTAAAGAGATTACTTGGATGTGCATCTCTAACATACGAAGAGCTCAACACAGTTATTTGTGAAGTCGAAGCAATTTTGAATTCTCGACCCCTAACTCCAATTTCTTCTAATGCTAATGACCTTCAACCATTGACGCCTGGGCACTTCTTGATAGGACAACCATTGAGTGCTCTCGCTGATCCAGCCATTCAGATGGAAAACTTGTCACTAACAACGCGGTGGAAGCTAGTCAAATCATTACGTGCAGAATTTTGGAGAAGGTGGTCTAAGGAATATCTGCAGGAACTCCAAACTCGTTACAAGTGGCAAAAACCAAAGCCCGACATCAGCAAGGGGATGTTGGTCTTACTAAAAGACGACAATCTCCCTCCTCTGCAGTGGCGGATGGGCCGCATTTTGGAAACAATCGCAGGGCCCGACAACCACATAAGAGTAGTCATAGTGAAAACTTCAACTGGGGAGTTTCGCCGTGCAATACATACTGTCTGCCCATTACCATGCAACATTAGCACTCCCGAGCAGCTAAGCGAGGAACCTCAGGAAATAAAAGTTGCTTCAAGGAAACCAAAAATAGCTCCTGTCTCCTCCAACTACGCATCACTGGTGAAACACCAGCCAGCGAAGCGAAAACCAGAAGAAGAATCGCAACCAAGGATAAAAAAGGAAGGAGTATGCTGCTCCAAACACTTCTTTGTGTTGTCTTGGTGTTTCCCATATTGGAACAAGCAACAGGTTCTGCAGTGAATGCACCAATACAGATCATCCCTTTCAAAAACAATCCTGGAATCTTTTTCGAGGAAGTTGGAAAGGTCAAACTCACACACAACACTTGGAAGATTGTGACTTACTACAACTTGTCTGGATATTGGACAGAATATAATGGTTTAGCCAAATCTATCATCAAATTGGTAGAAGTGTGTGGCGCCCAAGATACGTTACTTAATCTAACTAATTATTGCAATGCAGTAGTATCCCAATTTCAACATTTACATTTAGAAATTGAAGAGAGAAACGAACTTCTGTATCAGCACGCCACAAAAAGGTTGAGAAGAAAACGAGCACCTTTAAACATAGTTGGAACTGCAGCTCATTTGTTGTTTGGGATTTTAGATGAAGAATTTGCCGCGAAATATGAGGCAGACATCCATAAGATAAAACGAAATGAAAATTATTTGCTTGAACTTCTAAAAAATCAAACAAGTATCATTGAGGGTACACTCAATACGTTCAAGAAAAGCACTGATCAGATACATCAACAGTTTAAGTCCATCGATGATCAAATTCAACATCTCCAAGCAACAACTCTTAAAAATGAAGAAATCAACCAAATTTTTAATTCTGTCGCCCTTCAAACGTCAATGTTAATAACACATCTTGCAAATATGCAGAATACATTACTGCAAATAGTTACCAACACTTACCATGGAAAAATAAATCCATTGCTGCTAAATGCCTCGCAATTACACAAACAAATCCAGGTCATGAGAGATCACTTACCAGCAAATCAAATCGTACCCGTCTCCGAAAAATCACCACTTAGTATATATAATACTGCCATAGTTAGGACCAGAACTACACATAACAACGTCATCTTTGACATACAAATTCCGCTATTGAGCTCCGATCAATATCAATTGCTCAAAATTCATCCGGTGCCAACAAAATTCCAGAATGGTTCAATACAAATACAACCGTCAACAAATTATCTCGCAGTTACCCTACACAGAGACAAGTACTATCCCCTATCAGAACATGATAGGAGCAGATGTCATCACTTCGATATGGACTATCTAATTTGTAACCAACGGCATCCAGTCTACACTATTCAATCTACTGCAAACAAATGTGAAATATCTCTTTTGACTTATCAAGTTAATGTTTCATCTTCATGCAATGTGCAGTCTGTAACTGCCAAGGATCATTGGATTCAATTGGAAGAATCCAACAGTTGGATTTTTTCTATAAAAAACAAACAAACACTCAATATCGTGTGTAATCACTCGATATACAATGAACGGATTGAAGGAAGTGGCATTTTAAAATTAGGGTCAGGATGTGTACTGATATCATCATAACGAGCCATTCTGAATTTTTGAACAAAATGAACTTTACACTTGCACCAATGATGAATCTTTCAGAGTATGCCGAACTTCAAGGGTACGCAACAACAAATTCAAATATACACACACACCTAGATTGGTCATTCAACCAGTCAACATTTGACACACTACGATCCAGATTACAACAGCAGATGGCAGCCGAACTACCGGAACGCATTTCATCCCACGACACTCACAAACACAGTACATAGTAAATGTACTAGTAAACTATGTCAGCTTGCTACTTATCTTAGCAATAAGTGCGTATTGCATACGACAAGCAGTCATCGTCATTAAAACTAAGCGGAAAACAAAAAAAACATCAGACGTTGAAATTCTTGCACGAGAATTCAAGGTGGCGGAAGATGTTCAATCAACCATACCGCGTGACCAGTCTAAATAAACTACCAACAGATCGGATAGCTAAATTCACGCGTATGTACATCTTCCCACGACGAGCACATTAGAATGCGATAAATACCAACGATGGAAACAAAACCCAATCGTATCACATTTTACCTTGTGATTGTGAATTGCTGACCACTGTCTACACGCATCGTGAGAAATGTTTTAATTCTTTCTAAACAGCAAAATTAATTTCCCATGTGAATTCAGTTGTCAGCAATTCTCAAATAAATTTTAGTGTATAAATTAAGAGACAACAGGTAGAATAAAGCACTTGCAATTCAGAAGTCAAGCTAACGTTTTTCAATAGCTTATTTCAGATTTAACATTGTATTTTTATTTAGGGGGCCATATAAAGTAAATTTCATCAGAGTAAATATCTAATTCTATTCGTGGTTCAGGAGAATATCTAGAAGGCGAATTTGGTGGCATGGTGTGCAATCGTAATATCGTAGACATTAATATCGTAGTTCGCTAAAAACGTACGGTTCATCCACTGAAATGCAATAAAAATATACTTCAAAAAATGGAAAGAGGCTTGTCCGTAGAAGACCAGTAGTCGAAACTCATCAAAGTGCATTTCCTAGAAACGGGAACCGGTAATCCACATTATATAGAAGCCAGGATTTCGAAACAATCTCCGATTGTAAATTTTTTGGACTGCTCTTTAAGTTACCCTTCAGTATAACCAGATACATTTAAGCATCCACATTTCCTTCCTAGTGAAAGTTTCCCACTCTGGAAGATGACATACAGCCCCATAAGCAAATATAATCCCCTCCATGCTTTACTGCCTTCTTAATATTACGATCCCTAAACTTTTTTGGCTTTCTCCATACACAAACTTTTCCATCTGACCCGAAGATATTCAACATCTTCTTGTGTGTAAAAAAAAGGCCGTGCGCAAATAGCCAAAATAATTATTCGCATAGTCCCGAACAAATTGCAATCATTCCCTTATATTCATCTTGCTTAGCAAAGGCTTATTTCTTGCAAAATTTCCATATAAATTAGCTTGTCGTAGAATTCTGGTTACTGCCTCCGCATTTGCTTTTTACCCTGGGACTTTTTCTGTTCAACTGCTATTTTTGGGAACGTACCGTTCCCGAACCAATTTGCCAATGTAGCATTTTTTCCAGGGAATATAAATATGTTGGGTCTTTTTCACATGATATAGAAAGGTTTTTAAAATCAAGAAATAAGTGGACCAGAGGACCATGTTTAAGAGCATTGTGCTTCCTAGGAAGACGTAGCAAAGGAGAGTGAAAGTAGGCTTCCGTTCGCGTAAATGGGATCAATAATACTTCTGACAATTTGCTTGGCCGACCTGAATCACAAATGGTTATTTGGGAGTCAAGATCTGACCAAAAAAAGCTGTGAAAGAATTTGAAGAGGAAATACATCATCATGTAAAACTCTGCGAGCATCCAAACAGGAGCTATGAAGGATGGAAAGACGAGAAGAAAATAGCTAATAGGGGATATTGAATTTGAAAAATAGCGAACGGGTAAACCTAATCGGAACCAACTCAATAGCGTCAGATAGGTATTGAAAACGAGAGGACCAGATTCGACACGGATTTTCAAGAATAAAAGGCAAAAAAAAAAACAAATAACAAAGGAAACGTTAGTAAGCATGTAACAAGAGCAGAAAACAAAGCCAGCACCTTAGAGGTCCTGGTGATGATATATATGACATGAAGGTCAAATTTCAGTGTGGCGTCAAAAATCGCCGCAGGGCCTTTAAATTTCTGTACACCATACAGGAAAATATCATGTGAATGACATTTGATGGTACTTCGAAATATTTAAAGGAATTGATAGGATTGATTGGAGTGATGAAGAGCAACCAAATCAGCTTGAACCTAGTGACAGTCGTCCACAGATTTGATTGCTCTGTATAATTTTAGGTCATCCGCATAAAGAAGACAAGAGGAGATTTTTAAATTTCTTTTCTAATATAAACTAGAAAACTAATTGAAATGTGCACAACTGACGAAAACATTAAAAACTGAATTGAACTCGCTAGCTCGCACTTAGCCATTACTTTTTCCAGGAAAATTGAGCTAAATTTTTAGTGCACGCCGACTTTTTTCACTGGAATTTATGAAATCCTGTTAAATAGTTTGGAGTTATCTTGTTTAAGAATCACCAAAACCTTACAAAACAACTGTGTGTAGGGAGGTGGGCATTCATGCTACCTAATATATTTTTTAGTATTTAAAACACCAAAGAAATTCTAATAGATTTTGAAAGCAAATCGGTGTTCACTGGAATTCCATGGTAGATATCTATGAGTATTTATAATTAAGGATAAGAGTACAGAGTACATTTAACAGCACACATCAAAATATATGCATATACGAAGGTGTGTACTTTGGAGAATGTGCACATTAAGGGAGGTTCTTTCAGATTTTTTCATACAAATCGATTTTTTTTGTTTTTTATTTATCGCATTAGAGCGTCTCAAACGCACCTACCTCACGCGCGCTGGGTAATGCTCAGGTATAGCTTATTCACCGCGTAGCCCCAGATGGCTTTCTATGTACCGGAACTAATTACGATCTGTACTATCGCATTATTGTTCGTGTTGGAATACACTTTAGGCGGCAGCACATGCGAAAAATAACCGATGCGTCAGAAAATTGCATATCTTTTACCACATAGTTAAACGACGAGTATCGCCCGCTGCTCGAAACGCCCGCCTCGCGCAACGTCTGCCGGAGCAGGCCAACCAGGAGCGTTTTGAATTCGAGGAAGGATTCCTATACGGCACAGGAATAGCCCACTTAGCTCCTAATGTGAGTATAATGGAGCAAATTGACGATCGACGACCAAGAAAATCTTTATATAGATATTTTGGCCCAAATTGGCAGATGGAAATTTTTTGATCTGCCGTATTGGATCCGCCATTTTGCGTTTTGTTAATTTGACTTCAGATTCGTAATCAGCGACCTCAAAACCCTATAACTATTGGTACTCGTCGTGATAACTGAACAAACAAGAAAGTTATCCTAAGGCAAACTGGCTAAAAACTTTAAACGCGTTTTTCTCGAAACGATATTTTTCATCATAACTTCAAGCACAGGTGTCGATCTTTTGATTCGATTCACTTCATTCTAAGTCTGCCCAAAAGAATATACTGTTTCATATGTCTTACACCTAAAATGAGCATGAATAATTTCAATTCATAATTACTAAGCGAGGTCAAAGTGAAAAAAACCGGGTTAAAAGTGGCACTATTTTTTAAATGTTCATAATTTGGTTTATTTTTGTCCCAATTCATTCTCATTAGGTATAAGACATGGAGATTTCCATAAATTTTAATGACTTTAAACTATGACTGATATCAGTTTACTACAAGAGGCTGCAGACTTGAAGTTACCGGACGATGTCCCGCATGTAGAGGCAGACAAGAGCCGCCATTTTGGAACCACCACTTTGAATTTCATCGTAATAAAAATTTGAACGATTTTAGAATGATCAACAAATAGAATAATCAAAACCAGAACATCGTATGTTTTTTCATTATCCCTCGAAAAAATCTCAAACTTTGCCTTATTTTCGACCGTATCTGAGATAACCTTCCCTTAAGCAAAGCTTTGCATTTTGTCTGTCACATATGAAAGCATTAAAATTACCTTTAGCCACAAAATTTTCGCACTTAACGCAAAGTGATCGTCACTAGATGTTTCGTTTTTTCCCACATTGTATCAGGACACTCCATGAGTTGATGATTTCCTCATTTTCCAATAAATCCAGTTGAGTAAAAAGTGATAGGTGGCATGAAAATACTACCAGTACATTTTAGGCACATGAAATATAATAAAATCACATAGAGGTGAAAGTTTTAATAGAAATCTTTCTAATACACAATTTCGTCAGCTAAATGTTAAAACGGACATACTAGAATATAAATCCATACATTAATATCAACTTAATTATCTTCTTTTCGTGCACCAACATTTAATTTCTTTTTCGATTTAGGCGTCGATATAGTCTTCAATGGAACTCGTCGCGGTGTTTTGCATTCATTATCTTCCTTCTTTTCATCCGCACCAACTGCTGTAGCCTTTTCATTATCATTTTCACTTATATTAGCATCGTCCTGCGATTCTTCATAAACTAAACAAATATCCTCTGTATGTTCTGTGATAACATGCGATTCAGTTTTTTCACTGGCTTTTTTATCGGCACCCGGCGTCGGAGTAACAAACGAGTCTGCATTGATTTTGTTTCCAACATCGGACTTAGGTTTTGGCGGCGATTGATCCAGGGGCCAGGCATCGATCGCTTCTTCGACAATAATCGTTTTTTCGACCGGATTCGGAATTAAGTTCCTCGGTTGTCGTCGTATTGGAATAACAGTTGGCGTTTTCTTGGCACTTTTCGATGAAGGTGTTTTGGTTTTCGGAGGATTAACTGGAGTTGTAGGTTGTTCTGGTGGTTTTTGGTTATCTGTTTCAGTAGAGGCTGGAGATTGGGGCGCGGATGTTGAAAGGCTACGAGGATGTCGTCGAATGGAAATTGGAGTGGCGGGACGATTTTTCTTTTCCGGAGACTCGAAACGTTCGTCGGATCGAATAATCTCGCGATCGATTAAAACGTCCACAGCCGCAGAGGATTCTAAACGAGCATCAGTGCTCTTTGTCCTGGAAATTGTTTGAGGTGTAGTGTCGGCGACTTCCATTTCGTCTACATGGTTTTTCTCGGAGTGCGAATCCTGAAATTTCGAATGATTAGCACCACAATTATTTTTAAACTTAACAATAAGCTTTAATTGCAGTTTGTCTTTTTGCATCTGAGAATGGAATTGAATAGATAGATCATCTTACGTTTTTAGCTTCTGTGTTATCCTCTTTAGTATAAACATCACCAAGTTCGCCATCAGGAAAGGTAATCAATGAACAGAACCCATCTGTACTGGAAACTATTAGAATCTTTCCATCATCAGACCAAGCAAGGTCCGTCAGGCGCGTGTAGTGGATATTTGAAATTAATCCGAAAGGCATGGTTTGTTGCGTGTCATATAAATACACGGAAGTTTTTGTTGCGATGGCAAAAACCATACGATAACGTAATGGAATCACTGGCGGATTGCTTTCGCTATGTGGACGAATCTTAAATAACAACGGGCAGCACACGACAGCAACAGTATATTGATCAGGGGACGGTAGAATTATTGCAGGTCTAGGAGTATAGAAAAAAATGTATTAAATTTTATTTTTTTCAAAACCAAATCTTACTGCTTGAGGGCATATCTGGAAAATATATAAGTCAAGTTAATGGGCTTTGTCACTCCATCAAAATCAGCCACACCCGCAGGAGCGATGAGTAGCTTCCCGTCAGGACTGAAACACAGTCTGCGAAAGAATGTCTGCAAAGTGTCGTCATGGAACAATCTAACTGACTTTTCAAATAAGCTATTCTCGGGAGGAACGGGCAGAGAGCACTTGCTTACTCTGTGCAATGTCTTCTTCGTCTGAATATCGAAGACACGCATATACCTGAAAGTTTAAACCTGTATATGTTGAGACTTTTCATAGTGAACTTAAAAATACTACCTATCGGTGCTAAGAGTTGCAAGATACTGATTCTGTGGATCCCATGCAACACCTTGGACAAAACCTTTGTGATCGTTTAGAATTGCAGTTTGCTTGCCTTTGGCAATATCCCATATCATCGCCGTATTGTCCACCGACCCACTGGCCAGAAACATAGAATTCGGACTCCAACTTAAATCATAGACGTCTTCCATGTGACCACGTAGAATTTTTAATGTAAGCCAAGTCTCTTTGTCCTGTTCGTTGGTTGTGTCAGCGATATTGACTATTTCACTTTCACCTTTTTGCTTCCAAATGAAAATGACACTCTCATCGTCACCGGACGCAAGCATTTCTCCGTTTGGTGACCATTTCACTGCATTCACGGCTCGTTGGTGGCGTGCTAGATCAGCTGCAATGTCTAGATTTGTCGATCCTGATTCATTCAAACTCAGGTACCATATCTGGATAGGAGAGTAAATATTGAGATTGAATAGACCAAAATATTTGCTCGACTGGAAAATATGTTAGCTCTTTGATCGCTAAATAGACACACCCAAGGTGTTAATTGTCTCGAGGTATATAGGAATATTTAGCACACCAAAACGCATTTATTTTATCCATAAATAACTTGGTCGATGAAAAGTTGTCGATCATTTTTCATTAAGTCCCTTTTTTCTATGCGAATAAGAGAAAACATGGGGCACTTTTTGCAACGTGTATACTATTTTACAAACATTCATTTTATTGGAAAACTAATAGAAATTACCAAAACGTGCGAATCCGTTCCACCAGATGCTAATCTATAGAAATCATTTTTATCATTTGCATTTTTAGGTTGAATATCGACACTTAGCACAGGGTCACGATTATGCCATGATATTTCTGGTATTGAGCACTTCATTCTACAATATCGTTGCACTTCAATCTGAATGTAAAACGAATCAGATTCGAGTCTGCCAATTTATTTATTTTCTGATTTGTCGTGCTGAGTTGCTGCACTACTTTAACCGCCAATTTTGCTGTCAATAGACAGGTGTTATGCCAATTTCACATACTAAGTTAACGCACCATTGTAAACAATGTAATTCGAAATGGCTGTCGATGTCAAAGTTGACGTTTACATTGAGGGGCAATAAGTTGTTTGCCGTCTGTGTCCCTAATTATTAGTACTGTATACAGCGGACGTTTAGTCCGCGGACTAAACACCAAATTCCACCTAAATTTTTTAGTCCACGTGCTGTATACACTCGTGGACCGACCTAAATTTAGGTCGGTCCACGATTTCAAGCGACCTGACCTAAAATAGGTCGTGGACTATATACCGCTGTAAACACACGCGACCTAAATATTGATTTTTGCGCGACTATTAATAATGCATGTATGTTGAATATAAGCTCATAACATTCCCCTTTGACACAAAATCATTGAAATAAACATGTTTGAGAGACAAATGAAACGATAAAAACAGTGCATGAAGGAAAATTAAACTAAATGACAGCTGTCATATACGAACGAGGACTAAATTCCACCTAAGCAAATTTTAGGTCGGGTTCGTTGTAAACATCTGAGGACTAAGTTCATTTAGTCCGCGCTTTAGGTCAGGTCACTTTTGGTCCGACTGGTGTAAACCGGTACATTGTGGTGGAATATGTATTTCTCTTGAATTTTAAGACGTGGGTGATTGTTCGATATTTTCTTGTGCTATCATTAAATCTGGGATTTTAAAATGCCGACCATAATTGCTTTGGACGCTTCACTTTCGATGACGCGAGTGATTCCCAATCAGCTCCTGTCTGGTGATTCGATCACATACCATCAACTGGCTGTGCATGGGATAAATCAGTTTCTGGATCATTTGAATAATAATTCAAAGCTAGAATTCGTATCACTGGTAAGTTTAAGTGTGATTTAATGATTATTTTGATGAAAGATTGGAAACGTAAACATTCGGCTCCATATCGGGGATGCCGGCGGTCAGTAGTCGTCACACTTTTCGAAATCAGCTGTTCGAAAATAGACGAGAATCCGAACGAAGGTTTGGCATTCCCCGCCAAAATGCAATCGCTGGTATTTTGACATCGACTCGTTCGCGTCGACGAAGAATGTTCGGGCGATTCGATGTTGGCTTGTGTCCTGAAATTTTCACGGTAATATTTTGTGAAATATGTCTGTTTGCGACGTGGTAACTCATCAAATGTCGACTTGTGTATGAGAATTAATGCTTTTCGGTACTCTAAAGTGAAATTTAAGCGTAAATTATATAGCAATAGACTGCTTTGGAAGTATTCTGCTTGGGTGCACGTGTTGAGGTTAGCTGTCAACCAAAAATTGGCAGCAAAAACCTAATATTTGTGTCAGCGAGCTTCTAGCGCCTTTTATGCCCCTCTTGGAGTGGCTCGTCTGTGATTAGATAATGGAGCAACCTCAATCTCCTGTTAATGATACAAGCTTTGTGTTTGATGTGCCAGTTCGTGAACTGCGAATTCAGCGTGTCGGGCCACGCTTCGCACAATATGCCAGGCGACTTAAGCATGGATACTACGGAGACGACAACTTATCGAAAACGTCCTCGGGAGATAAGGGTCTCGATGATTTCCATGTCGAAGTAGATATTGAGTACCTGAGAAGTTTGGATCCGAAAGAATGGAAAAATCAGGATCACTATGCCGTTCTCGGCCTGAAAAGTCTGAGGTAAGTGTTGATTTTATTTGAATTGTTTTTATTGATTTTATGTAAATTGCTAATGAAATGGAGTGGTCGTTAGTTCAAGTAGAGTTTCACTCGTATGTTTGAAAAACTCATAGCTGGATTGTAGCTAGGGAATCCAATCCCGGGATTAGAATCCCGGGATCCCGAACAGTTTTTAGTCCCTAAAATCCCGGGATTGATGTTTTATAATCCTGGGATTGATGATTTATAATCCCGGGACTATAAACCATCAATCCTTATTGAGATCCGGGGTTTTAGTGGCTAAAAACTGTTCGGGATCCCGGGATTCGGATCCCGGGATTGGATTCACTAATTGTAGCTCTTAATGCAGTGAGAATGGAGTCAGATTGGATTTAAATCAAAATCCTAGCATAAGTTCATCCACAGATTTGAGAAAATTTCAGATAGGAATGAATGGATAAAGATAGATACATTCATTCAATTTGATTCTTTCATATGCTTTCTTGATTACCTGTCGTATCATTGGTATTTAGAGAAAAAATAAATTTAATTTTTAGTCTACTCAAAAAAAAAAAAACATTCGCATTCGTCGTCGACAATCGAATACATATAAATGTATAAATAAACATTTACAGGGTGTTTGGTACTCGGTGGACACTTTTGTAAGGACGCATTGCTTGATATATTTTGAGCAAAAAATCGTTCTACAGCGTGGTCCGGTTTTCAAAATCTGCGGAGTTACAGGGTGGTCAAGAAAAGTTTTTCGGACCTGTACCCTGACTCACTTAAATCGTTATATCTTGAAAACTAATAATCATAATGCAAAGTTTTGTGGCTTGTTTTTTTTATAAAATGTATTGATGTAACGTCTTAAATTGTAACTGTTAGGAATTTTGAGATATTTACTTCAAAACACAAAATTTTGGAACTTCTACCCCGACAATTTTGTGTTCAATGTCGTTTTTTTCAGAAAACCTCATTGAAATATGCCATTTTAATTTTATATTTTTATAGGCGAAATAATTGGCTACAAAAGTCACATACATATTTATGAATTAGGTTTTATCGTTTTGCAAGTAGTAAGCGAAAATACATATCGCTTAAAAACTGAATATGCCATAAAGTGGCCCTCGTTTTCGATCTACACTCTTTGCTTGAACTGAAAGAATTTAATAATGGTTTTTATGCTTTGTTTCAAAAATTTTTAGCTACAGTAAATTTCCAAAATGGCCACCTTCATTTTGAATACACGTTAAAGCTCGTTTCGCAGGCAATCTTTTCATATTCATACTTCTCAGCTGCTGCCTCACTTCTGTTGCAGCTGCATCGATCCTGGTATTGAAGTCTTCCAATGTTGATACTTCCGTTATGTAGAGAAGTTGCTTCATCCGTCTCCATGCAAAAAAATGCATAACTGTTAGATTGGGAGATCTGGCAAGCCAGTGTATTGGTCCATTTCTACCGATCCAGCGATTGGTATAATTGGGATTCAACCAATCTCTGACTGGTCGGCCATAGTGAGCTGGAGCACCATCGTGTTGGTAAAACATGGAAGCCAATCGTTGCAGCCGAACATTCTCGTTTAAGTCCTGCAGATCATGTCTTAAAAAATGTAAATAATTGGTACTATTTAAAGTGGGCGAGTGCCTAATAGGTCCAATTAAATCGTTACCAATCTTTCCTGCCCATAAATTTACGCTGAACCTATGCTGAAACGATGAAGTCCTTCTCGTGTGTGGATTGCTCTCACCGCACTATGTAAATTGTGAAAGTTTGTGATACCGTCCCTGGTAAATCAGGACTCATCCGTCCAGAGAATGGTGTTCAAAAAATTTTCGTTGTCTAATTGTTTCTCAAGAAGCCAATTGCAGAATTCCATCCTTTTGGGCAAATCGATCGGTAGCAGCTCCTGCACTGGTGTGTGATGGTAGGGATGTAAACGGGCTGCTTTTAAAACACTCCAAACTTTCCACGTAGACACGTTAAACTGCAACGCCAAGCGTCGAATACTGATTGATCGGTCAGTTTCCACTGCAAGCAGTATTTCTTCATCGGTCCGTACAGCGATTGCAGGCGCAGGATTTGCGTTTACTCGGCTCGTCCTAACGCTGCCAGTTTCCCGAATTTTTGTCTATAGTTGTTGAAACACTTTCCATCCAGGAATCCGTTAATGATGATATCTCTGTTGATACAAAGATTGCGCCGCTTGTGAACTTCCCCGGCACTCTCCATATACGTACATAATATCTGCATATTCTTCATTAGTGTAGTGAAACATTTTGAATTTATTTTTGAAATTTTCGGTAATATCTTATTGTTCGAGTAATGTACTGAAACTAACAAAAATTGGAAAGTGGTTCTGTTTTTATGGGATCTTAAATTTTTAACGTATCCCATTAATAAAGGCGAAGAACTGTACCCAATTTTACCTGTCACATCCAGGCTGTTCGCAAATAAAATACAAAACTGAATTTATTCACCATTTAATCTTCAAACTCAAAATAAATTAAAATACGCCTTCAAATCACTCGTCTATGATGTTACTGCTACCGCTGTTCGATCTCGACTCCCTGCTCTTCTTTGTTATTTCTCGCGTCGGTACTAAGTTGGCCGCGCGTCCGAACAGGCCGCATTAAAAGTTGCTTCAGCTACTTTTTACCTAGCTGTAGCGTTGGGACCACTTCAACGGCTGTCTTCTGCCGAAGAGTAAATATTCCCCAACATGCCGCCCGCCTTGAAAGAGTTTCTTTCAATGTTTTCATGTCTCTTCCGATGGTGAGTGTAGTAACACTAGTTTGGTAATTGGCCGCTTCATTTGTCCGCTGCTGGTTTTTAATGTGACAACTCGCACGTAACCATCCTGGCCAGTATGTAGTACTGTGACTTTAGCTAGTGGCCATACTGACGCTGGTGTATTCTCATTTCGAATGAGCACTATGTCTCCGACCTTTAAGTTATGTTGTGGTGTTGTCCATTTAAACCGTTGTTGTAGATGCCGCAAATAGTCCTCCTTCCATCGCTTCCAAAGATCCGTGTTTATACGCTGAATATATTTCCACCGCCGTATGAGATTAGGTTTGCTTGTATCTAGTGATGGGTCGCTCATGAGCGAGTCAATCAAAAAGAGCGACTCTTTTGAAGGAGCTGTGTGAGTCAACTCTTCAACTCTGAGCGACTCAGCTCTTCGACTCTTTTGAAGGAGCTATGTGAGCCATCATTTAGAATAGCTCCGCACACTTCATACCTTCACTTTAGTGGCAATAGCGATATTGCGGAGCCACTCAAACAACCACCCGACCAAATAAAGCTTATGCATATACACACGGCAATACTTCATTAGACTACCGTGTGTACTTGAAGCGAAATCTATGCTATTCTAACGTCGGAACACGACCATATGTATACGACTATCGTATTGCATAGTGAAAAGAGTCGCTCCGTTGAATGAACACTGTGCGAGTGAGGAATAAAAGAGTCGCTCCGTTGAATGAACACTGTGCGAGTGAGGAATAAAAGAGTCGCTCCGTTGAATGAACACTGTGCGAGTGAGGAATAAAAGAGTCGCTCCGTTGAATGAACACTGTGCGAGTGAGGAATAAAAGAGTCGACTCCGTTGAATGAAGAACTGTGCGAATGATGGATACTGATCGTGTGCGGTTACTGATGGCGACATTTTGTGAACACACAGTATGCGTTTACGTGCGTATATTTTGCTCTGGTTCACGAGTATTTTAGTAGCCAAATGTTGGCTATTAGGCGGTGCATTTCATAGGTAGATTTTAGAGATGAAGCGTATACACTAGAACAGGTATATGGAACAGGTTCGTATCGAATATTTTCGTTCTTCAAAAAGTTTTTAGGGCAAAAGTAGTTGAAATCGGACAAAATCGGCCAATTTGGGGTTAAGGTGGTTTGGGACATAATGGGCCAAGACCTAATGCTACGATACAAAAATTTCGGTTTTGTAGGGGAGTAAGGGGTTTTTTGGCCATAGTTTGGCAAATACTGCCTTTAGGACGCTTTCGATGATTGGAAGTGGTCGGGGAGTACAATAGTGATATTTCATGGGCAAAAAAAAATTTTGATAGGGGAAATTGGGCAAAAACGTTCATTTTTCCAAAATATTTTTTTTTACTAGCATGAATTTGGGGACCTTTTTGAATTGTTTCGGGCGAAATTTCCATACAAGTCTGGGAAAAAGCGGCCTAGTTTCGAAAATACGGCAATATGAAATCTGCCGAAAAACCGTCCGGAAAAACTGAAAGTACCACTAAAAGTGCTAAGTAGGAAAAGGTTGAGATCCTTTTAGGGCAAAAGTAGCTGAAATCGGGCAAAATCGGCCAATTTGAGGTTATGGTGGTTTGGGACAAAACGGGCCAAGACCTATTGCTGCGATAGAAAAATTTCGGTTTTGTAGGGGAGTAAGGGGTTTTTTCGCCATAGTATGGCAAAAACTGCCTTTACGATGCTTTCGATGATTGGAAGTGGTCGGGGAGTACAATAGTGATATTTTAAGGGCAAACAAATTTTTGAGAGAGGAAAATGGGCAAAAACGTTCATTTTTTAAGCGTATACACTAGAACAGGTATATGGAAGAGGTTCGTATCGAATATTTTCGTTCTTCAAAAAGTTTTTAGGGCAAAAGTAGTTGAAATCGGACAAAATCGGCCAATTTGGGGTTAAGGTGGTTTGGGACATAACGGGCCAAGACCTATTGCTGCGATATAAAAATTTCGGTTTTGTAGGAGAGTAAGGGGTTTTTTGGCCACAGTTTGGCAAAAACTGCCTTTAGGACGTTTTCGATGATTGGAAGTGGTCGGGGAGTACAATAGTGATATTTCAAGGGCAAAAAAAATTTTTGATAGGTGAAATTGGGCAAAAACGTTCATTATTCCAAAATATTTTTTTTTCGACTAGCATGAATTTGGGGACCTTTTTGAGTTGTTTCGGGCGAAATTTCCATACAAGTTTGGGAAAAAGCGGACTAGTTTCGAAGATACGGCAAAATGAAATCTGACGGAAAACCGTCCGAAAAAATTTTGGTAGCAGAATAACGGCAAAATTACAACAAAAACAGAGGCAAATGGAATACGTAGAGCTTAAATTAAAGTTTGATGCTATTACCAGGTGGAACTCTACGTAATCTATGCTTGTGCGCATTCAAGAAGTAAAAGAGCCACTATTAGCCACCTTAGGTGTCCTGAACTAAAATCTACCAACTCCTTCTTCTGATGAATGGAATATTATGAAAACAGCCCCTGATATATTGAGCATCTTTAATGAGGCTACTCTAGAAATAAGCAGTAAGAAAACAGTAACGATTTCTAAAATATATATTATTACATCAACGATTATAAGCTACATTTCAGAACTCTGTCTGAACGAAAATAAAACTGCTGATGTACGTAGTTTTTTAAATGTGATCCAAAGAGAACTTTCAATCAGATTTAAATTATATAAAGAAAATATGTTTTGCCTAGAGAGCGTTCTTTTAGATCCACGATTTAAAAGACTAGCATTTCAAAATGAATCCACGTACAAACTTGCTTGTATACATCTAGTTTCGGTACCCACAGCACAAGGAACGCAAAATTTCGCTATGGCAAAAATTTGATGACAAAGTCAATAGTGTATGAACCCAGCAAAGCTATGTAGCTGCAGGCATTAACGAAATGGATAAGTGTTTACAACATGTAACTATACCCAGAACTGCTGACCTTCTCAATTGGTGGAAGGAAAAGAAAGATTTACATCCCAGAATCTGGAGATAGTGAATCAACGATATATAAATATATTGAATAGAGTGGCCACTTATATGGAAAGATTTTCAGATGATTTTATGGTTTATTTTTAAATTTATATTATATGCTATATTATATTTTTAAAGTAATGTTATGTTATATTAGATTTAAGCTTATTATTATTAATAAAACAACAAAAAATAGCAATTTACTTTATACTTTTGCAACCATAAAAAAGTTGCTTGAAGTGGCTCTTTTGAGTGGCTCTTAAAGAGCGACTCTTTAAGAGCGACTCTTTAAAGTGAGTGAGTTTTACGGAGCTGGCTCACTTCAAAGAGCCATTTTGCCCATCACTACTTGTATCTGACTCTGTGTCAGGTAATAAGTATCCGCTGGTGCCAATTAGGAAATGGTTTGGAGTTAAGCAGTCCAAATCGTCCGGATGTCCTGAAGTGGAATGTAGTGGCCGAGAATTCATACAATGTTCGATTTGGCACAGTAATGTGGCTAATTCCTCAAATGTTAGTGAGGCTTGTCCGAGCACCCGAGTCAAATGATATTTAACTGTTTTGACCCCAGCCTCCCATATTCCGCCGAAGTGTGGTGCCGCTGGTGGAATGAAATGCCACTGTATGCTTTGAATGACCAAGAATTTGTTGATTCCATGTTGCGCATCTTCCGCCTTGAGAAATTCGAATAGCTTCGCAAGTTCCCTGTTCGCCCCGCAGAAATTAGTTCCATTGTCGCTGTGTATATTTTCCGGAGCTCCGCGTCGTGCAATGAAACGTCTTAGAGCCGCGATGAAACAATCAGTTGATAATTCTGATACTGCTTCCAAATGTACCGCCTTTGTTGCTAGACATACGAATACTGCGATGTATGCCTTGTAGTTCTTGCCTGATCTTCCTCGCCATGCTTTAATGGTGAGTGGGCCCGCATAGTCGATTCCGCAGTTCAAAAATGCTCTAGCTGGTGTAACTCGTACCGCAGGTAGTTGTGCCATCTTTTGTTGTAGAACCGTGCCGCTGTTTCTTGTACATGTCTTGCAATTCCGAATGATTTCCTTGATGATGATGCGAGAACCAATGATCCAATATGATTTGCTGAGTACTGATTGCAAGAGCCGGAAGTGAGCATGTAATTGCTGTAAGTGTAGGTGTTCTACGATCAACCGAGTAAGATGTTGTTTGCGATGTAGGATAATAGGATGACGCTCTTTATATGTTAAGTTGCTATTTCCAATTCTTCCTGTTACTCGCAACACTCCATCTTCGTCAATGAATGGATCTAATGAACGAAGTTGGTGTTTTCTAGTTAACACCCTCTTTTGTTTTATTAATAAATATTCCGTGGGGAATGATTCCTTTTGAGCCATCTTCACCCATGTAGTGTGCGCCAAGTTAAATTCCGCAGATGTAATAGTTCCTACATTGCGTTTTGTTAGAATCCGTTGTTGACAGTTGTAGATGAATCTCTGACAGAGTGCTGTAATTCGCAATAGCTTCTCATAATTAGAGAAGTTTGTAGCTGCTAGTGCCGCATGCTCGATGTGAGTGGTGTGAACTCGTCTTGCTTCCGCTATGGTGTCTGAAGTGAATGTATCCGCATTTTGCCTTGGTGGCTTTCTTGTGCTGAGATACTTCTGTATGAGTCTTGGTCCATTCCACCAAAGACTATGTTGTAACAATTGTGATGGTTCCATACCGCGTGAAGCACAGTCCGCTGGATTTAATTTTGTAGGTATATGACTCCATCGACTAGGAGGTATTATTCCAATTATGTTGGAAGTCCGATTTGCCACAAAGGTTTTCCATCGTCGTGGGTTGTCCGATAGCCACGCTAAAACTACCTGCGAATCTGTCATGGCATAGCAGTTCTGCAGGTCAATATTCAAACTTGTAGCTATTTTCAGCAATAATCGAGATAATAAGTCCGCTGCACACAACTCTAGCCGTGGCAGAGTAACCTGCTTCAGAGGGGCCACTCTAGTTCTCGCCGCTATCAGTGTTGTTGCATGTGTGCCATTTTCGTCCGGATCCCTTGATTTTGCATATACCACTGCTGCGTACGCTGTTTCAGACGCATCTGCAAATCCGATCAAGTCTATATTACTTGTCTCTGTTCCAAGAAATCGCCTGATTTTAATTGCTGATACTGCCGCCAGTTGCTCCGAATGTGATTGCCATAACTCTGCAAGATGTTTCGGTATAGGATCATCCCATCCGATGCCCGCTGTCCATAATTGTTGGAACTGCACCTTAGTTATGATAGTAACAGGTGCTAAAAAGCCCAAAGGATCGAACACCTTGGATGTTGTTGCCAAGAATGTCCTTTTGGTATAGTGTTCAATAATCGGTAGTTTTATATTGAACGTAAAACAATCCAAATTGGTGTTCCATTGCAGGCCAAGCACTGCACTGGATTCCGCCGCTTCTAATGTACCGAGTTGGTGGATAGTGATATGTTGTTCACTCAGTCGAGGTACATTCGACTTCCATCCGTGCAGATGCATGCCTCCGCGTTCTAGGATCTGGGTTATGTTGGTTTTTAATAATGCCGCTTGGATGATGTTGTCTGCCCCGCCGAGAAAATCATCAACATAAAAGTTGTTCATGATTGCTGCCGCTGCTTGTTGAGAAATGGCTTCTTCGTCTTTGGCTACTTGATTTAGAGTTCGTACTGCTTGAAATGGTGCCGACGCTGTTCCGAAAGTGACTGTCGTAAGTCTATACTCAGTCACTGGATGTGTTGTATTAAACCGCCAAACAATCCGTTGAAAATTAGAACTTTCGTCATCCACCATCACTTGTCGATACATCTTGGTTATATCCGCTGACATGGCAATCCGGAAAGATATAAATCCGCACAAATGTCAATGTCACTATTCCGCACCAAATGTTCAATATAAATCCGCACAAATGTCAATGTCACTATTCCGCACCAAATGTTCAATATAAATCCGCACAAATGTCAATGTCACTATACCGCACCAAATGTTCAATATAAATCCGCACAAATGTCAATGTCACTATTCCGCACCAAATGTTCAATATAAATCCGCACAAATGTCAATGTCACTATACCGCACCAAATGTTCAATATAAATCCGCACAAATGTCAATGTCACTATTCCGCACCAAATGTTCAATATAAATCCGCACAAATGTCAATGTCACTATTCCGCACCAAATGTTCAATATAAATCCGCACAAATGTCAATGTCACTATTCCGCACCAAATGTTCAATATAAATCCGCACAAATGTCAATGTCACTATTCCGCACCAAATGTTCAATATAAATCCGCACAAATGTCCGCCGTATACACTACTCCGCTTTACTTTTACCACCAATCCGACTTCCCGCATACAATGTCCCCAAAATAACTTATTCCGCCCGATTCCGATCACCAAAAGTTTTTCCCGCACAATGTCCGCCGTATACACTACTCCGCTTTACTTTTACCACCAATCCGACTTCCCGCATACAATGTCCCCAAAATAACTTATTCCACCCGATTCCGATCACCAAAAGTTTTTCCCGCACAATGTCCGCCGTATACACTACTCCGCTTTACTTTTACCACCAATCCGGCTCGACGGACCAAAATGTTCGCAAATAAAATACAAAACTGAATTTATTCACCATTTAATCTTCAAACTCAAAATAAATTAAAATACGCCTTCAAATCACTCGTCTATGATGTTACTGCTACCGCTGTTCGATCTCGACTCCCTGCTCTTCTTTGTTATTTCTCGCGTCGGTACTAAGTTGGCCGCGCGTCCGAACAGGCCGCATTAAAAGTTGCTTCAGCTACTTTTTACCTAGCTGTAGCGTTGGGACCACTTCAACGGCTGTCTTCTGCCGAAGAGTAAATATTCCCCAACACAGGCAGATGCATTATTTATATTGAAATTAATTTTAATTTAGTTTATTTTATTGATTATTTAAAAAGTAATTAATGGGCAGTAAAAATACTTAAGTACAAATAACAATTTAAACTTTTCTTTTCATGGAGGGCCACTTTACGGCATATTTACTTTTTAAGCGATACGTATTTTCGCTTAATACTTGCGAAATGTTAAAACCTAAGTCATAAACATGTATGCAGCTTTTGTAGCCAACAATATAGTCTACAAAAATACAAAATTAAAATGGCCTCTTTTTATGAGATTTTCTGACAAAAACGTCACTGAACACAGAATTTTCAGGGTAGAAGTGCCAAAATTTTGTGTTTTGAAGTAAATATCTCAAAATTACTAACATTTACAATTTAGAACGTTACATAAAATTAAAGGTAATTTGTTCCTATAAAAAACAAGTTACAAAATTTTGCGTTATAATTATTAGTTTTCAAGATATAAAGATTTAAGTGAGTCAGGGTACAGGTCCGAAAAACTTTTCTTGACCACCCTGTAACTCCGCAGATTTTGAAAACCGGACCACCCTGTAGAACGATTTTTTGCTCAAAATATATCAAGAAATGCGTCCTAACAAAAGTGTCCACCGAGTACCAAACACCCTGTATATGTCCAATTTCGTGACACACTTCTTCAGCTCAGCAAACTAACATTTACTGAACTGAAAAAAATTTCACCATTTCACCATACTCATGCATGAATGCTGAAAGAGGGCTCTGTTGAAAAAAAGAATATCTGAAATATGCATGCACCCTCTATCCACAACCAACTGCAAAGTAATTCATATTAACTATGGACAATATGCGGTTAGGTTGAAATTTCCGCTAAGTTAATAAATAAAATTGAGTATTCCCGAGTAGGGAATGAAGGATCTGTGGATGGGGTCCGAACCACACTCTCATCACGATTTTTTTTCTAAAATTTAACAAACTTCATTAATATTGGATTCAGTCAAGGTTCGATCGAATGTTAACGGCTGATAAATAGTATCCTAATGTAACCAATTCGTTCTTCGTCGGTAAATTACAAGTTTGTATCCCCATTTTTTGTAAGACTCTTCTTATGGCATGAAGCCTCTTAATTTTTGTACCATGTTAGATGATAAATAAGTTCACAAATGTGTTAAAAGCCTACTTATCACGCAATAGTCTTTGCTTTCTGGCCAGAAGTCACATATTGTATAACAGTTGGTGATTTCATGGTATCGGCGATATGCAATAAAACCTGAATTCAAGGTTGGCTTTTCTTAGGTGTCAATGAAGGAAAACATGTGGAGCATCTATTCGCGCCACTCGATAAGTTCAACAGATTATGGACAGAAACAAGGAGCTTCGTTATCCTGCCAGCTATATATTTATCCTATTTGTCAGGCAATTTGTTGACGCAATCCCAAAAAAAATTCCGTTTTTCAAGGAAAAACCAATCATTGGTATTGGCGATTGGTCTATAATTGTGCACGAGATCTCTACAGCGTTTTTTTTGTGAATTGGATTTATAGACGAATATTTCCACAATTTTGAAAAATTGGCAGAAGAAATGGATAGATTATCAAGATGCTTTAGGATAGTGGTAGTGTCCATGTATAGGTATTTCATTCCCAACGTCGTTTTAGGGGAATCCATTAAGTGATTGAAATTAGTTATGTCGAAGTCGCAGAGAGGTATTACGTACGCAGATTGGAAGTAATCCGCAAACAATTTACTGATAGCTTGCGAGCTATTAATGACCATGCCGTCAGAGTTAAAAGAACAAGGGTATCCGTCATGATACCTTTTTGAATTTCAAAAATTCCAAAAACGTTTAGGATGACTTATGAAAGCCTGCCTTAGCTTCTTCATGTAGTTGGAGTAGGCAGATGAGGTTTCGAATACGAATCTATTTCGTAATTCCTCATAAACTTCATAGTCAGACGCGACGTATTGTAGACTTTCCACGCTTTAATTTTCAATTCTTCAGATGGATTAAAACTGGTTTGATCCATGGAAAGCGTTTCAAAGGTACAGAGTTAATAAATTATACTTAATAATAAAATAATAAATTATAATATTAAAACAGAGTTAAACAAATTAATAAACAATTTATAGTTTATTTATAATATATTATAATGAAGCTGATTTCGATTTTATCTTGTTTTATTATGACTCATTTTCAATTACCTTTCTCGATGAGTGTATTTGGAAATTTTATGACTTCTTTTTTTTCCTTAATTTTACGATTTACTCGTACCAGCCGACTTCGCAAACAGAATGATATTCCACGTTTTCGGTCCGATTTGGCGTCTGGCGTAGCTCATGCCTAATAAAAAGCTCATTGAGACTTTTCTAGTCTTACCTAGGTTTGTCTTCCCCAATTCGTTGAATTAATATAACGTTGATCCGGTAATCGGGACGCTGTCCTTCACCGTTGTTGGCTATTTTCGGCGGATAGATTTCTCCTTTTATGTAACTGTCAATGTTCAAATGCCTGGCTTGCTTTCCATTATCTTCCTTATTTTCACTTTTAGTGTAGGCGAAAGAATTGTCAAACTACTGAATGAGCGTCTGTTGTTCTATACGTCGCTTTGATTTCATTGTGTAGGAGCAAAAAAGAACCAAACAAATTATTTGAAAAAATAATGGCTTTTCAGTATAACGTTCATAAAACATATTGTAAGAAAAATCATTACTTACGAAAACACGGCACAAAAAATACCCCGTGCGGCCGGAAGCAATAAAATTTACCTTATAAAATTTAACTTATAAAAACAGGTCTCTGTCGGGAGGGTCGTTACTTAATTACACCGTTCATCATCGTGGCACAATAGCCCGACGTCGGGCCTTGGCCGCCTGGATCGTTGTCCTCCAATGATCTCTGTCACGGTTTCCGCGTCCTCCAGTCTTGGAATCCCAGTAGTTGCTCGGCGTCCGCTCGGTCTTCCTCGTAGTCTTGCTCCGTCGACTCGTCTTCCCTTCATAACTCGTTTCGGCATGCTATCGTCACCCATGCGTTGTACATGCCCTGTCCATTGTAGACGTTGCAGTTTGACGATTTTGGAGACTTCCAGCTCATCGTACAGTTCGTACAACTCATTGTTGAACCGGATGCGCCATCCATATCGGTCGCGAACAGCCCCGAAAATCCGTCGTATAACTTTCCGTTCGAATGTGTCAATCATATTTTCGGAGGCTTGGGTCAGGATCCATGTTTCGCAGCCATAGCACAGGTCTTATGATAGTTTTATAAACGCGGAGCTTAGTCTTTCTGTGCACATACTTCGATTTCGTAATGGGGAGGATCGAGAAGAAAGTCTTATTTGCTAATTGAATCCGCTAGTTTCGTTGGCATCACTCGATAAGTTGCTACCCAGGTAAACGAAGTTCTCGAATTTGATGCTAACGTCTCCTACGTTGATGGTCGAGTGCGCTGGCATCCGTGTCCTAGACTGCATCATAACTTTCGTTTTGTCCTCGTTGATTCGTAGCCGGACTTCCTTTTCTGCGGCGTCAAGTCTAAGCAGAAGTTCTTCTGCATCGGTCAGTTTTTGAGGCATGATGTTAATGTCATTCACCGCTGCCAATTGTGACGACTTAAAGAGTAGCGTACCGCTGGTGCTCAGATTCTTTGCTCGAATAGCGAACGCAAGTGCCAGGTTGAAGAGCGTGGACGCTATTCCATCGCCCTGCTTCAGGCCAACCAGAGTTGCAAAAGGATCCGTCAATCTGTTCTGGATCCGGACCTGCGAGACGGAGTTGGTCATCGTCATTTTTATGAGTCTCACTAATTTGGCCGGTCGATGCTGTCATATGCTTGCTTAAAGTCGTCAAGGATTTGGTATACATCGACGTTGTATTCCCAGCACTATTGCAAAATTAACTTGACCGTGAAGAGCTGGTCGATTGTGAGATCTGAAACCGCCTTGATACTCGCCAATAATTTCTTCAGCGAATGGTTTAATTTTGGTGTCAAGGAATTTTGTAGGCCGTACAGACTAAGGAGATGCCTCTGTAATTCTCAAACCGCAGTTTATCTCCCTTTTTATGTATGGGACAGATGATGCAGTGCACTCAATAAACCCGCCCCACCAGACTTCAGTAGCTCAGCTGGTATCTCGTCAGCGCCCGGCGCTTTGTTCCTTTTCAGTTCCTTCTACTGTCGAGGGTTGATCCGCGGTATCATCATGGAGTTTAGCTTCTGCTGCCACGATGTTTGTTGGTGGATTCAGAAGCTCTTCGAAATAGGACGCCAATCGTTTGTTAATACTTTCGGTGTCGCTGATAATACTTCCATCTTTGTCTTTACAGAGGCTAGTCCTCGATTGGTAGCCGTGTTTGATAGTATTTGCTAGTCTGTATGCTTGTCTGGAGTTCTTACTAACTAGGTTTACATTACTATTCAGCAACTAATTATTCTATTGGATATTCGCGGTAGCTCGTCATATTTTTCCTTTTTGACTCTGCAGGCCTCATTTTTTGCGTCAAGTGAGTTTCTGCATTCTTCGTCAAATCATTCATTTCGCACTCGTCGGGCTTTGTATTCCACAACGTTTTCCGCAGCAGCCTTGATTGTTTTTTTGAGTTCTTCCCAGAACTCGTGAACGTGTAAACATCTTCTTTAACTTCGGTGGTAGCGTGCACATTGATGAGTCGGCACATATCTCAACCATTTCCATGGGGATCTTGTTGATAGTTGCTTTAGGAGACTTGCCGCGTGCCAAAGTTCACACAGCTATGTTGCTGGTCTGACAACGTGGCTAATCATCCCTAATGACATGAGTCGCTTAGGTCTAATTCAGCCGTCAGGCTGCAACTATACAAATTCAGCTGAGGATAGAGTTACCTTGTTGCCTCAAACCCTCTTCTTTTCTCCGGGCTTGGGACCGGCATATCACAAGTTAGACTTACGATCGGCGGAGCAGAATTACAGCGTTGATTCAAAATAATTTTACAATAAGTTATTCTCTCTATTCCTCTTTGCTAGTATTGATATGTATACTGCCGTCGTTAAGCAAAATATCCTCGCGAAAGCTGAGGAGTTGGCATGTAACCTCCGTTCAGAATTTTCGGTAGAATAAAGGTGGATATATTTTGGCAACGGCAAATGAACGATGCGCTTTTTAAATTAGATAAGGATACTTTTTTTGACCATTCTGCAGACACATTGTAAAAAATAATCAGAGTATAATAACCGGCTATATAATGCCCTCTCCACTTTATTAGCAATAAATGTTACCAGCAAATACAATTTTCAAAATTTTTAAGACTATAAAGCTATGGCATTTTTGCAGATTTGACGCCACTGATGACGATATTCGTCGAGCCTATAGGAAGATGGTATTAAAACATCATCCCGACAAGCGAAAAGCCAAAGGCGAAGAAGTGGAAACGGACGATGACTATTTCACATGTATTACCAGAGCATACGAAACTCTAGGTAGGCTTAATTTACTTTTGTAAAAAAAAAAAATAAACTGATACTTCAATACAACACATTCTCTCCTATTGCAGGTAATCACAAGAACCGACGTGCTTTCGACTCTGTCGATCCCGAATTCGATGATTCGTTACCAACTCAGTCGCAAATTGAAAAATCCTTTTTCAAAGTATTCGACAAATACTTCAAACTGAATGCCCGCTGGAGTGAGCGGAAGAATGTCCCAATAATTGGCGATGACAATTCAACACGTGAACAAGTCGATCATTTTTATAATTTCTGGTATAACTTCGATTCGTGGCGCGAGTATAGCTATATGGATGAGGAAGACAAAGAGAAGGGCCAGGATCGCGAAGAAAGACGTTGGATCGAGAAACAGAACAAGGCGGTGCGGATTAAGCGAAAAAAGGAGGAAATGTCTAGAATACGATCTTTAGTCGATTTGGCGTATAATAACGACCCTAGAATATTGAAATTTAAAAACGAGGAGAAAGAGCGCAAGTTGGCTGCGAAACGGGCCAAAATGAGTGCGGCACAGGCTCAAAAAGCCGAAGAGGAACGAATGATGCGCGAAGTACAATTAGCTAAAGAAAAAGCCGAGCAGGCAGAACAGAAACGAATCGAACAAATTCGAATAGAGAATGAGAAACAGAAGAAAGTGCTGAAGAAGGAGAGAAAAATATTGCGTGACACAGTTAGGGAGAGTAATTACTATGCATCGAACGACAAGGATAAGCTGAAGAATATGGAGGGTGTAGAGAAAATCTGTGAAATGCTGAAACTAGTTGAACTTCAAAATTTCAATAAGGAATTAGAAACGGGGGGACGTGACGTGTTCTTTCGAGTTTTGAAAGAAACAGAGGAGAAACTAGAAGAAGAGAAGAGAGAAATGCTAGCAAAATCTGCAGCGAATTCAGCGTCTGATAATGCTTCCGTTAAAGCTATTGACAAGAACGTGATGTGGAACAATGAGAACATGCAGCTGCTGATCAAGGCAGTTAATCTGTTCCCAGCCGGAACTGTGCAGCGATGGGAAGTAATTGCGAATTATATGAATCTGCACGCGACGAACATGGGCGGAAAACGATTTCAGGCGCGCGATATTTTAAACAAGGCTAAAGATTTACAAAGCGGAAATTTCGCGCAAAGTGTGCTGAAGACACAAGCGAACGAAGCGGCGTTCTCATCTTTCGAGAAAACGAAAAACCAGCTGAAGAAAGTCGATAAAGCTGATATAACGGTAAATTCGGATGTGCCAGTGTCACAATCTAAGCAAAATGGCGAAGTTAAACAAAACGGTTTAGATGCAAGTTCAGCGAAAACTCCTGCAAAGGGAACGACCACCGCATCTCCTTCGACACCTGCTTCCGATGCTGCCAAAGCCTGGACGAAAGAGGAACAAGCTCTGTTGGAGCAAGCAATTAAAACGTATCCGGTATCAACGCCTGATCGCTGGGATAGAATAGCCGAATGTATTCCTAATAGGACAAAGAAAGATTGCCTGCGACGTGTTAAGGAATTAGTAGATCGCGTCAATGCAAAGAAAGAAGCTCAACAAGCTGTCAAATGACTTCTTTCTCAATAGTTGATCTTGATTTCTAAATGTTTAAATTTCTGAACATTATTTTTCATTTGCTGTGACGAAATTTTTTTTTAAATTGCTAAACTTAGACAAGACGTTGCCCACGCAATTGATCAATTATTTATACTTAATTCTGAAAAAAACACATTGTGAATATGTATGGTAAAACTAGAAATACAGATAATAAAAACAAAGTCAATAAATAATATTTGGTGTTTGTTTGAAGTCACAAAATATTTCATCTTTGACATTGTCATCATTACAATCTAAGAATCTTTGCCAGTGTGATGGTGGACAATATATTCCTCTATCCCTCGCAGAAATTTCGTAATGCCGTTTTTAAGCTCTCGCGATTGTCGCCCTCGCATGAAACCATCCATCGCCCCAAAAAAGATGAAAATCTGATGGCGAAATTTCAAGATTATATTATGGTTGAGGTAAAGTTTCGCAGCCAATTTCATTTAGTGTGCTCCTGGTGAGTGCCGCTCACTACCCAACGGGAAAAGTAATGCGTCGGCATATGTTCGGTAAGTTTTTCGCGTAATGCATGGAACCATTACCGATCCATAGTCTGTCAATTTATTTTTAACATTGCATGTCCTAACCTGGTAGGGCATAGATAAGGAGAACTTTGAGCTCTCAGATTTATAGTTTTATAAAAAGAACTTTTTGAAAAGCCCGACATCATAATCTTGCATTACCGTCCTCTAGGAGGAATGCGAATTGAAGCTTTGGCCGGCGGCCGATCGTACCTCTGCATGACCCGGAATGTGTGAATATTGCATGCTGAGTGATTGTGACCCCCACTGGAAATTCCAATAGCGTATTCTCGCAGCTACTAGGGGGAATTGGTGCTCTTATTTTTAATACATTTTACTTACCCGTGATGATTTGAAACACTCCGAAATTTTCATCTTTCCGTTGTATATATCGCACTATCCATAGCCAATGTATACTCGCAAGTTCTTTTCCCTTTATTTTTGCGATTGATGTTTATTGGCCAGTTATGGACTTTTGGAAAACCCCTTGTAAGGAGATTACATGTGCATTGCTAAGAATGGTTGCTTCATGAATCCCACCAGAAAACATTGCAGCGATTCCCGTTGGGTAGGTAGTCGCGCGTTGTCGTGGAGGAACAGGACTTCCTTCTTGAACGTAATGAATCGTAATTCTTGATGAGGCTCTCATAGCTGCTGAGAGTACACTTCAGCCATAATGATTTGATCAGGTTGTGTGATACTACACAATGCCTATAGACATTAAAAAAAAAGAATCTCATGAGCATCACTGTATACGTATAGCATATGTTTACATTAATTTATCAGTATTTAAGATTTTGACTAAAGACAAGAGTCTAACTTGCGTTGTTCTAAAGCGAACTTTAACGCTCTGTATTTTGAATTCTAAGAAATAACATGACTGCATAAAGCAGAAGAAAAATGAAAATCATAAGAAAAAATGTGGAAATTTTGAATATTATGTCGAATAAAATCAGTTAATTTGATTTGTATTTCACCGCTTATTGTTAAGGAATCTTTAGAATGGGAAGTACTGCTTCACTTGTGTATAACGAAGAGTCGTCCCTGGCTGATAGATGTGCATTCACGGCAAACACCGAGCAGCCTCATTGATTGAGAACCCAGCCATGCAGATAACACACTCGTGCAACTTCCTGCCACGTGCGTCGCACGTAGCAACAACTACGACCTAGGCCATTCAGCGCGAACATGCCCTAATATGGTCATGGGTAAGATCAGCTCATGCAGGGGTGAGCAAATTTTAGTAAATAACGTGTCTATAGAGTTGGACACAAGAATCGTTATCAGAATGAAAACTGTTCGAAGTAGCGGTGCGTATGCATGGTCCCGAGAAGAAGATGCCAAGACGGGGCATAACGTTTTCGAAAAGGGAATAAATGTTGAGATTTTGCGAAAGTAAATTGATTTAAATAACCATTAGAGCTAATAATGTTTACCTAAGGATGAAAATAGAGTAATATGTTGAAGATTCGATCCGGAAAAAAATCCTGAGAGCTAACTGCATCTATTGATTCTCTCAAATTATTTTTAAAACACTAGTTAAAAGTTACACGAAAAATTGTATTACAAAATCCCATTCGTGTATATATATATATATATATATATATATATATATATATATATATATATATATATATATATATAATACAAAGTCGGGTTAGTCACACACTATATAGAACTCAAGAACGGCTGGACCGATTTTTGTGATCTTTAATTTGTTGGATTTGTCTTTGCCCCGATTAGCAGAATAGCTGTTCAAACGTCCGGAATATTCATTAAAAAAATTGTGAAGAAAATTCATTTTCTGATACATTTTGTATGGGGAAAAAATTAAAATCCTCCGTATACAACGCCATTGAGCTAGCTGTGCAGACTTGAGCCGCGATTTTCCAGTGTTATTTACGATTTCGGGAGCCAGAAAATCTTATCTTTCACCACGAAGCCGTAATGTGGTTAGACTTCGAAGCATGGCGAATCATGCAGATGACCAAGAAATCGCACGACAAGAGCACTGCTTTAGCACCCTACGGGAAAAGTAATCGGTAATCATACTCTCCGTAAGTATTCCGTACAATGCGTAGAAGCATTGCAGATCCATATCCGATTCATTTTCTTTTAAAATTAGATGTCTTAGGCTGGCAAGATATTTCCAGGAAGAGCTTTCAGCTTTATAAAAATATTTTTTTTGGAAAGATCGACATTGTATTCTATTCATTCCCGTCATGTATGGGGAATGCGTATTGAATTTTGGACCGTGATTGCGACGCTCATTGGAAATTCCAACAGCGTATTCTCGCATTAAATATTAGCAGGGGGAATTGGTCCTGCTGCTTGGCTATTTGAAACCTATTGGCTAGGAAGCTTTGTATGATTTTAATGAGTGCCTTTGGCAGTGGCGGCTCGTCAGGGTGGGCCCGGCCCGCCTGGATCACCCTGACGAGCCGCTACTGAGTTAAAGTAAAGTAGATATTTCTTGTTGGTATCTGCGTATACCTTATAATAGTCCTTATAATAGAGTTTTTGTGTCGAGCGGGCCCAGTGGCGGCTCGTTAGGGTGAGCCAGGCGGGCCGGGCCCACCCTGACGAGCCGCCACTGGCCTTTGGGTACTTGTAATAGAGCATTTTGTGTAGCAGTCCGTCATGCCACACAGTGTCAAAAGCTTTTTCGATATCTAGCATTATTGTATTATATATTAGGCGCGTTTTTTTGCTCCTCTATCCAGCGGAGAGTAGAATGAGAGTAGAGTAGACGCATTGAAAACAACAACAACACTCCTACACCAGTGAATTCACTGGTGTAGGAGTGTTGTTGTTTTCAATGCGTCTACTCTACTCTCATTCTACTCTCCGCTGAATAGAGGAGCAAAAAAACGCGCCTATTATATATATATAAACATTTATTGATTCTGAGGCGGTACTTTGTCGCACTGAATGCACTGTTTTGAAGTATTCTGTTTCGCCAAGGCTTTCTAATATGAATTTTGTGGACGTTGAAGAGTACGCATACTGTAAATAAGATAAATATTTCTCTTAGCCTAAGAAAATTGAAAAAATAAGTACAATATCATAATTAACTTTCATTAGATTGACTCAACTCATACTAAATTTAATACATATTTCTCAGGTTGTCTACTCAATGCAGTACGAAGTTCTTGTCGATTTCACACGTGACTATGACTCAATACGACAGGCTTTGAAGAAAATCGAGCACTATGATAAAAACAATTTGGAAGGTATGCTCAAAGGTGTTAGCAATATCCTGGCATCGAACTGGGGAACTCAGAATTTCTGTCAGATACTGGTTTTCACCGATTGTGGTCTTGGATTCGGAAACACAGCAATGCGACAAATAATTGCCAATGTTACAGCCAATCGAAATGATCCAGAATATTTATGGCTGTCTTTTCTCACTTCAAGCAGACTAACATTTATTTGTTTGGGGAATCCAAGCGATAACTACTTCTCGCTCGCCATCAAAATCTATCAACAGTTCCTTGATATCAGCGATCAAAAAGGACAATTATTCGTACCGAAACCAAAAGATGATTCCATAAAAGCTGAAAAAGGTTTCGAATTGGACAAGAGTGCGGTCAGTGAAATGGTGGAGAGAATGTGCGAAAATAACTTTAAACCATTCGAAGCAACTTTAAAGTGCGGAAGCTATCACAAGTTGGAATGCCCAATACTGATGTGGCCCCCACTGATGGTAAATTTCACTTTACAATTTTACAGAGTTATAAAAAGTCTGCTAACATATTTTTACAGCCTTGTAGAATCAAAGATGTTTTGGGAAAGGAACTGCTTCAAATGATTTCCAAAAAGATTGAAATATGTGGCTTTCTAAAATTGTCCGATATAGGTTCACCAGTGTCAGTGAGTCGGCATTTGATTGTTCCAAAAATGGATTTAGAGAAGTCTACTAAAAAAAGTGAAAAAGTACCTAGTAACGCAGAAGCAACAACGCCTGTGGCAAATGAGTTCGAAAAGCTAGAAAATGAAATACGACAGTTCTATGCGAAAGGTGATAGCGGCAATTCAGACGAGGAAGACGGACGAAGTTCAAGCAGTACGGAGTCGAATAAGGAATCATTTTGTGTGCTATTGCATGGCGCGTTGAAGGTATGTATTTTGTTCGTCTTTTTCTATTTTAAAGAAGTCTGGTTGTTAGAGAATATATCGAATTTTTATTCAGACTCAGACTAAAATTTTCGGATTGTTGCCGGATCAGGCAGTTTGGTTTTTGCAAAATATTTCTAAAAATTGGTGTTACATTAGCTTTTAATAAGAAAATATCACCAAAATTATTATAATTGAAGCATCATTATCAGCAGTTAGTTAACAGTTACACTTAAATGAAAATAAAATTGTTTGAATGTGTAACTTTTATAGATCATACAGAAATCTTTAAACACGCCAAATAGTCGAATATGTAACCATTTGAGTCGATGATAGTTGTTAACAAAAGCAATCATTTAGTTTTCAAAATGTACACGAAAAATTATTTGTGCAGCATTAAATATGTATAAATTACATTTTTGGGGCATTTCACGTGAAGCGGACAACGAAAAAATGTCGAGCCTCTGGATTTCGTTCAAATTGTGCATAATGGTACTTCTAGAGAATATGAACTTGGGTACGCAATTTTTATTTTCTATGAGGCTAAGTTGCCGAGCTATGGGCTGTTGAATAATTGACAAAATTGATGAAAGGTTTTTTTGGAAGCCGATTCTGAGACTCGAAAAAAAATCTGAAAATCATTAAATATAATGATTAGTATAGAAAATTAACTGTTCTTTTTAATTTTGAAATTAGATTTGAAAAACAATTTTTTTTTTCGTGTGTAAAACCGGAAGTAAACACTTCAACTCGTTATTTGAATAATTTGGACCAGGTTAATTTTGTTTATTTTTATATCAAAACAAAGTATATGTACTTAGTATATGATAAAAGTTTTAGAATGGAATGGCCAGTAATTTAGGAGGTAGGTGAGTTTCAATACGTACAAGTCGTATGAGGCGTAGTACTGAGAGCTTGCTTGTGACAGCTAATGAGTATGAAAACAAAACATTTGTAGTAAAGCTATTATATATCACTATATCACTTACATATAGAAGTTAAAATGTTAAAAATTGCTAATTTTAATTTAAATAATGTAAAAAAAATACTTGTTTATGGAAAAATGGATTTATTTCACAATTTTTTCAATTTAACTCTCGTTTCTCAAACTAGTTTTTTTTTAAATTACTGGAGGTGTTTCTACGACCAGTTTTTCCCTGCATCTTCCGCATAAATTGTTTTCTGCTAATATTCTGGGATTTTTTCTTAGGACTTTAACCTTCCGATGAAATTTCAAATCGAATGTATTGAAACATCGATAGCCGCACGGAGACATAATACACATAATTAAGACTCTTTAACTTATCAACGAAAGTAATAGTCACTGCAAGCGCTGAACAATAACTCATAAAAATAACGGAAAATTCGAAATGGCTTGGCGTCATATATATTATATAGGCGCCATATATTTTAATTCGGTTTTTATGAGAAAATAAAACCTTTTTCAAATAAGAGATGGCACTACTAATCACATTTTGATGTCAATTTTTGTTTTTGAGCCAACTAGCTGTACCAAGCAAGCTATCGGTACCACGCTTTATACGACTTTTATGTATTGAAGTTCACCTACCTCCTAAACTACTGGTCATCTCATTCTAAAACTTTTATCATAAACTAAGTTCACTTTAAGCTTTGTTTTGATATAAAAATAAACAAAATTAACTTGGTCCAAATTATTCAATAAACGGGTTGAAGTGTTTACTTCTGGTTTTACACAGGAAAAAAAATTGTTTTTCAAATCTAATTTCAAAATTAAAAAGGACAGTTGATTTTCTATACCAATCATTATATTTAATGTTTTTCAGATTTTTTTTCGAGTCTCAGAATCGGCTTCCAAAAAAGCTTTCATCAATTTTGTCAATTATTCAACAGCCCATAGCTCGGCAACTTAACCTCATAGAAAAGAAAAATTGCGTACCCACGTTCATAATCTCTAGAAGTACCATAATGCACAATTTCAACGAAATCCAGAGCCTCGACTTTTTTTCGTTGTCCGCTTCACGTGAAATGCCCCATTTGTCAGTACATGATTATTGAAAATGTAAAACTTGAAAACTATAAAACAACAGTTCATTCCAATCTAAGACACGAAACGATTTTGACTACTGTACATTCCTTAATATCCAGGTTGAAAGTATGGCTGCATTAGTGCTTTTGAACGATAATTGGTTTGGATTTGTCTATTCATATGCAGACAGCAAGAAAAAGTCAAACCTTATGCTAAATGTACTCCAACCAGGTAAGTTAAATTTACAACTAAATTAATTGATCAGTAGTTTTTATGGCGATCATTTATAGCAAGTAACTTAGATTCCTCATCATTCTAACAAATCTTTCCTTTAACCAATGGTACAGTGCTGAAATCATTCATGACTTGTTAAAAGCTGCAAGAATTAAAAATGGTCTCGAAACTGTAGATTGGATAAGTTCCTTTCCAGCGTTTGATTTAATCTGTATCTAGGGTATCAATCCCAAGATTGAAATGGAGGCCCCGAAAATTCGGGATCCCGAGATAGTCCCGAGAAAGAACAGTATTGAGGGAATTTAAACAGATATATTGGCTTATTCGTACTCAAAACTTTGTTTCAAATATATATGCAGGCGAGCCTTGGTTTATGTCGTTTTCGGGACCAGGAAAACGTAACGTAAACCGAAACGACGTGTATCGAATCCATCAGAAATGTAGTCCATGGAAATGAAGACCGTGTCTCGTAGAATGATTTTTTTATTAACGAAAAGCAACATTTAAAGTTCTTTGTATATTCCAAGACTTTTATTTACACCCTCGCACAATACTCTAAATCTCCCTTTATCCGGATCGCAAGACTCTAAGATATTTACCGATTGATAGAAAAAGTTGATGGCTTTTGACATTTTTGCTAATGTTAATGTGCATCTCTGGTCTTCAAAGTGCGTTCTTCTGATTCTGATGATCGCTCAAATATTCTAAAAGTTCTTCGGTAGATAGTGGTTGTTCATTAAAAGTTACAAATACTTCCACTTCACTTTTGGAAAACATTTTCAGACAACTTTTTCTTCTTCGGACAGCTAATGGCATCTGGATCCTTGAACAATTCTATCGGTGAATCCTCGTTATGCACCACTTCCTTGATTACTGTACAGGTGTATATTTCAGGTAGTAAGAATGAAGAACGAAGGAAATTCCCACAAATGTTCATGCACAAAAAAAGATATCGAAATTTCGCCGACGTAAATCGAAATTTTGCCGACGTAAATCGAAATTTTGCCGACGTAAATTGAAATTTTGCCGACGTAAATCGAAACTCGGAGTTAAAATGTAAGACAACGGAAATCGAAACGACTTAAATCGAGGCGACGTAAATCGAGGCCCGCCTGTATATGCATGAAACCGGAAGTTAAGTACATTATAATGTTAAATTTATGTACATATGTACATGGGTGCTAGCAAGTAAAACGTTAATCTATAATTGCATCTAATTTAATCTTATGATCTAATTTATTCTTATCTTCTTGTCCAATAATTTCTCCTTATTTGGTCATGAAAGTTAATTATAAAATTTGTTAAAAACGAGTTGAGATTTAATCAGCATAACAGATGTTACGATAATATTATAAAAATACAATACATTATTCTTTTTAGTTGTCTACATATCAGTTACAAAATAATATTGCTTTTCAATGACACAAGTGATATGTAATAATATCGATTGGTTCAAACTGCTGAATCGTTTTGAAAGTAAGCTCTTAATGAACATAATTCGTCAAGAGTTTCAAAATTTAAACTAGACCTGATTTTCATCATCGATGGCGGGACAGCCCAAATCGGGCCTTGGCCTCCAGTAACGTCCGCCTCCAATCGTCTCGATCCTGCGACCTGGTTCTCCAATTATTGAACCCCAGTATTGACCTGCTGTCTGCGTCTATCGTGTCTTCCCAACGTTTCCTCGGCTTACCAACTGGATGCTTCCCTTGTGCTCTACCTTTCAACGTTCTTTTAGGTAGTCTATTGGCCTCCATCCTTTCGACGTGGCCGGCCCATTGTATTTTAATCCAAGTGGATATAGGTGGGCCGTCATATATATAGTACAACTCGTTGTTGTATCGCATTCTCCACTCTGTTCCTTCTTGTATGGGGCCAAAAATTCGTCGTAGCACTTTGCACTCGAATACGTCCAGAGCCTTTTCGGAGTCCGTAGTCAAAGTCCAGGCTTCGCTTCCATAGAGAAGCACAGGTTTAATGAGTATTTTGTATATGCGAAGCTTATTATTCCTGTGCACGTTCGTAGACTTGATTATGGGGAGTGTGGAATAGTACGCCTTGTTTGCTGCATTTATTCGCTGTAAAATTTCGTCCTTTTCACTGCCTGATTTATCAAGGTGGACTCCTAAGTAGATGAAGTTATCTACAATCTCGACGTTGTAGTCTCCTAAGGTCAAGTTTTGTCTCATTGGCACCATTTTTCTTGTTTGGGTCATTAGTTTGGTTTTGTCTTCGTTGACCCGTAGATTTACTTTCTTAGCTTCTGACTCCAAACTTAGGAAAGCTTGCGTGGACTTGAGCAGCAGTGTGCCTGTTGTATCAGCTGGTATTTTTCTGATGACGTGTTCCAGAGCAAGGTTGAATAGCATCGGGGCAAGTCCATCTCCTTGCTTTAAGCCTGAGTTAGTGTGGAAGCTGTTGGTTAGGTCACTGTTGACTTTGACCTGAGATTCGGCGTTCATTATTGTCACCTTGGTCATGCGGACGAGTTTTGTTGGAATTCCCAAGTCGAGCATGATTCGGTAATGTGTATTTCTATCTACACTATCATATGCTTGCTTGAAATCTACGAAGACCTGGTGCACGTCGATATTATACTTCCAGCATTTTTCAAACACCTGTTTGACTGAGAATATTTGATCTATCATATATCGTCCGGACCTGAAGCCACCTTGATACTCTCCTATGATATTATCATAGAAGGACTTCATGTTGCGTTCAATAGTTTTGGACAATACTTTATAGGACGAACATAATAATGCGATGCCTCTGTAGTTTTCACAACGTAATTTATCTCCTTTTTTGTAAATGGGGCATATAATACTTTTTCGCCAATCATTTGGCAACTGTTCTACTGCCCAAATTTTTAGTATTATTTGGTGGAGAATGTTGCAAAGAAGAGTTCCACCATTTCTGAGCAATTCGGGAGGTATTCCATCTATTCCAGGAGCTTTGTTTATTCGAAGGTTACGTATGGCTGCCTGAACTTCTTCGAATGTTGGTGGAGAGATGTAAATGTCCTGCTCTGCTTCTGGGATATTTGGATCTGCTGAGTTTGTCGTCGGCGCGGGATTAAACAGCTGTTTAAAATACCGTGCCCATCTTTCTTTAATCTCGACCGAGTTACTGATGATGGATCCACTTTCATCCTTACAAAGGCTCGTTCGCGGTTTGTATTACTCGCGTAGCTGTTTGATTGAGGAATACGCAGCTCGTAGATCGTTAAAGGTCATATTTTCGTTCAGTTTCTAGATCTTGTCGTTGGTAAGTTGGAGTTTCTTTTGGCGACACATTTTTTTTGCCTGTCGCCGGAGGATGCTATAGTTTTCGGTTTTAGCCCGTGTTGGTCGTTGGATTAACTCTTTGTAAGCCTCATTTCTCTTTGTAATAGCATCTTGACACTCATCATCACACCAGTCATTCCGAGGGTTTTGGCGTTTATGTCCTAAGGTCTTTTCTGCTACTGTTTTGATTCCTTCTTTTACCTTTGCCCACATGGTTTCGATATCTGCGTCGTTTTCTCCCGCTAGCGGGATATCTTGGAGTTGATTTTGGAGTTGAATTTGATTTGATTTTGACCTGATTTTGTTGCATATATATCCAGCTGCTGAAAAAGATATTTCGGATTCTACACTTGTTGGTGGGATATTAAGCATGTAATCATACGCCAGTTGCAATAATGAGTCCTTAGAACTAAAAGAAATATCGTTTTATGAAAACAGTGGCGTTTCATAAAACGATATTTCTTTTAGTATTAAGTTCTGGGTTGTTCGCTCATATCGTATTGACGAAACTTTTCTAATTCTCAAAATGGACAAAGCAGAGACGAGTTTCAACGTTGGTAGTACCAAATAGACAAGGGATAATGGCTTCGATAGCGATGCGCAGAGATGCCCAGGCGCATTCCTTTTAATTGTCGCAATATATGCAGGCGTTCCCAGAAAGGCGTTGGAATAGCTAACTGGAACAGGTCGACCAATCTTGGAATGATAGGCGGAGTTTTAGATTGCCATTCGGGCAGTACATATTTTGGGAACGGATTTAGTACATAAGCGGCTAACATAAGCGGCTAACGGGCGATCTGTTTGAAAATAGATGGATTTGAAGAGATGGGATCACGAATTAAGGGATTATCGGTTGGTGCCAACAACTCTCTAGGGCCTCTAGACTGTGATTGGCTGCGATTTTTGAAGCATTCTAGTAGGTGCTCAATCGGTAGTCGTGCTACCAGGAATTTTTCATAGAGTTTCTTTTCTTTAGCACCTAATTTTATCAATCCCGAAATCTCGGGAGACCCGATACAAAAAAGGTATCGCGAAAACGTTCAAAATGTGTCAGGATCCCGAAATCTCGGGGTTGCATGTCCTATCTGTATCTTCTTTTTATAAACATATGTACCAAAGATAAGAATATTGAACTAGCACTATAATCTTTTGCTTAGCCATAATCTAGGACATTTATCGAGAGGCTGCAATTCTTTGGCATCAAAAATCTATGAAGTATGAAACTTTTTTAGTGATATAAAATGAATACTTCTGGAAATGAGTCTTTATGGATTGAATTCCTATATAAATAAAGAATAAATTCTGACTTTGTGAAGAAAAAAAAACAAAATGGCGGCTCTAGCTCGTGTTAAATAAAACCATATCCGACGTATGTAGACCTTTACAGGCTTTTGTTTCATCTGAAAAAAACATTAAAAATTATCAAAGTAGACCAAATTTAGAGGGTCTCATCATTTTTGCTTTTCCAAATACACCTCCATAGCAAAATGACAGCTTTTATTTTCTTAAAAAAACAATATTTCCGCCTAATATTTTTAGCTGCAACGACAAACAAATTATTTCTACTTCGATTTTTTATAAAAATAACATTCGTAAAGCCCCGACAATAATATTTCCTTGCTTTGCTTCATTTGGAGTATTATTTTCTCCATCCAATCCTTCTTCGCATAGTCGGACATGTTTTCTCCGCTACCGCCACGCACTTCCTATCAGTTGGCTTGGCGAAGTTCTTACTGCTCATCCCGACGATGATCCCTAGCGTATTTATTGTCCTCGAAATGAATAAGTAGCCTTCACAGAAGATCCCAGTAGTTTTATATGCAGCCACTTCTATCGTTTTTTGTCGTGAACGTGTTTGGGAAGCAGTTTCCATACGCAAACGTTGAAGTAATTATTGTCATCTTATATGTTTCCAAGTTTCCCCCAGTGAATCTCTGCATTCAGGAAAGAGCTTGATACACTGGTCGAATGTAGTTAGTATATTTAGTAGCTTAGTTACAAAGCTATGAATTTATGTATAAACATAGGATTTTTCAACAAATTGGTAAATAAATAAAAGATATTTCTTTCTTATATCTCTCAAGGCAATGATGTTATACCGTGGTTGGGTGATCTCAGATATCTAGGAACACAGGACGATTCTTTACCCGGTGAAAATCCAAGTTTCCCTGTAAGATTACTATTTCGCTGTAGACGTAACAATTTTACCGTAAACAAATGACATTTTAATCTTAGATCAAAGCCGACAAACGAAGCTACTCGCAAAATTGTGTGGTATGGATAAAACAAGCTGGTCTTCAGTCCGATATACAAAAAGTACTGCGTCATGCAAAGAAAATGCCGGAAAAGACCCCACACTTTTATAAGGTAATCAAAAAATGGTATTAACTTCCTACCGGTCAGATAAAAATGACTTTATTTACTTTGTTTAGGAATTAAATAGAATTCGTCGTGCTGCACTTTCTCTTGGTTTCACCGAACTACTCGAAGGACTGGCAAGTATATTCGATAGGGAATCAGCAGCTTTGCCACAAAACGCCAATCCGGACTGTGCAATTCAATTGAAACACGCTGCAAATGAGTTGCGCAAGACTTCGAATCGAGATATGAAGACGTTGATAACAGCCATACCAACTAAATATAATCAATTGTAAAATGATTTTATAAAATTATATAAATTTATTGAAAAATAAGAAAACATTAGTTTTAAAATACTTACCGTAAAGGTTATTAATTTATGATCACGATTCCCTTCTTGTGTATAAATTAGCATAGACAACGTATATCGGAAGCAGAGAATATTTGATACGGGAAACTGGATCGTTTTGCAGAATAAGCCTCCGAATGTAGAATCAAGTGGAATTGTTTCTGTGGGATGATTAAAATTGAAGTCAGGTATGCGCTATAAGCTGATGTCTGATGAGAATCAGTGCAGAAGTTCGAAACCACTAAATTAAGTAAATTTTTCAATTTTAATTATCCCACAAAAACAATTTCATTTTTCTAGTGTTCGAAGACCATTACTCTTAAAAAGATTAAAATATATTAATATATATATATATATATATATATATATATATATATATATATATATATATATATATATATATATATATATATATATAATCAAAAAATTTCAGTGAAAATTCGCAGGAATGCTCCATCCGATTAAGCTGAAATTTTCAGGATGTATTGGTCTCTATGCAGAATAGTGCCATGTCTCATAAAAAGTTAATAATTTTAAATATACCTATTATTCTGTCAACAAATAACTTTTGCTAAAACAAAGTTTATGAAATAAATTTTGAACGTGTTTTAAATGTGAATATGATATGTTTGAAATTTTTAACCCTATGTGCGCACTAGGCGCCTAAAATGAAATTGGGAAAATTTGAAAATTTTTGTATTGCGATAACTTTTGACCAGATGAAACTTTAAGAACTTATTGATATTACAAAGTTATAGATTTTAATGAACGTGCTGGCAACTCTGCAGCTATGTGAAAATATAGAAATTACAGTGAAAATATAGAAATCTTATGCTTTGATTATACAACCAAAGCAAAACTTTTGAAATTTCACATAGGACAAGAAGGGTAACCCTCCTCCAATTTACCTACATTTTAAGCATCAAAAACTTCTATTCACGAGAACTCACGACCCAAAGATCAGATACAACTGACACTCACAGAATGTATTGATATTAAGTAGGACCAGGTCTGATTGAAGCGATTTGGAAATGCGGGCAACTCTGTGCCAGTAGTGCCATCTTGAAAAATTATACAGTCCTATGAACGCTGATTCAGTCACCAGGTTTTGTTTGGAAGAAATTTGGTTGAGAAATTCGGTTGGTGCTGCCAGCTATGGTAATTTTGGTGTCTCGGGAAAATTCGCTAAGGAAAATAAAGCTTTTTGCCCTATAACTTCCAGTGCAGTCGTGAAATCAAAACGATTTTCATACGATGAATGGAACTTATTATAGGCATTATTCAGAAGGAATATGGTTGAAAAACCATGATATGGTCGCCAGCTATTGTTGGTTTTGTATTTATTTGCAATATCTTTATTAAGCGATTTTATCGTAAAATTTTTAAACGGTAATGATCTTGTAGTGACAATAAACAACAAATATTAAGTTATCGATAATTTGAGAACTTTTGCGACTGGTAACTCTAAATTTCTTTGTACCCCTGTAACTTCCAATGGAGTCATCGGATCAAAACGAAATTCGCAGGGTAGGTTGACTTCAATGTGAGGCAGGTGTGCTAGATGCTAGCGAAGGGTTGCCAGCGCGACGCGTTTTTCGCTATTTTCGTATCAATAAATGCTCACACTAAATATTCATATCGCGAATATTTACAATGAAAATAAGCTACCAATGTTTAAATTTTCTAAGTTTTAGAAATTGTTCAGTCCCAAACATCTTTCGTTTTTTAATCCCAAACATCTTTCTATCCCTGTAACTTTCGAAGAAATCATCGGGTAAAATCGCGATCGGTAGAGTTATTTGATTTTGACGTAAGGCGATTGTGGGAGACTTTTTGTTGCAGTGCTGCTTTAAATGTTTTGTAGTGTTTGGCTTTCCTAAATCTTAAAATTCATGCAAGTGGTAGTCCTGAAATCCTTTCCATCTTATGAGTTTAAATGCATTGTTAAGATCAAAGTGAATTTGCACTCGAAACAGTTTGGAGCAAGTGTGGTAGAATATGCATTCAAAATCTGCACGATTCTTCTACTGTTCATCGAACATTGGTATTTCTAGCGGTCCAGGTGCGCTCGAGTTTTTTTTTTAATTGCGAATCGTCCACGGCCGTGTTGCATGTGTTCAGTTACCTGTTTGCTCCTGTGAGTTTCCCATCACTGCATCATTTCATTTTACATTAATGTTTCCGCGTTCTTTGGCCTCCTTCTGCTGCATGCATACGGGCAGCTATTGGACTTTGATCTCTGCTCAGTTCGTGGAAATGTGAAATTTTATGCTGCTTGTAAGGTTCGACAGCAGTATCCTTCAACGTCGAGTACTAGGTAATATTGCGACGGATTTGGCTACACATCCTCCTTCCTCATCTCAGCGATCTCATCTTTAATCTCATCACTGCTTTCAGTCAACCACTCGAAGCATTTTTTTTGAATTTGAGGTCGCGCTTGTTGTTCTCTTAAGGCCCCCATTCACGAGCAGTCCAAATAGCCTGAGTCGATTTGGCTAGAGTTCGTTTGGTTTAAGTCCAATTTAGCTCGTCACTCACGATAGAGCCTCGTTCCAGTCAGTCCATTTCATTTTCTGTCATTAATTTAGAAAAAAATAAAGATAAACTTGAAGAAAAAATTATTTTTAATCTATTAATGGATCAGAAGCATATGGAGGAGTTTTTTGCAATTGCATCTTGCATCTACATAAAGGAACGATAGCCAAAAAGGAAGTGGCAAAAATTGTAAATTTGATAAAAGAATTCACACTTGAGCCTTCTGATTGGTAAAATTATTTAAGAATGGATGATACCACATATAACACGTTGCTATAGTTATCAAATTTATCAAATTTATCCCATTTATCAAACGAAAGGATACAAATATGAGGCAAACTATCACTCCTCACGATAGATTGACCGCTACTTTGCGGAACTTAGCAAGCGGTTACAGGCTTTGGGCCAAATAATATAATATACATTAATGTAACCTATATTATTCGATAACTTCCAAAACAAAATCATGGCAACCACTATCCATTATGCTAACTTTTTCGATTAAATAAAATAATCACAGAAACAGTTAATGAGCTTGTCACAGGTCAGCGTACAAAGCAAGACTGTAACGTTGTTTGGACTGAGGCTTCGACACACACGATTAGTGCATTTTATGGATTGTCCAAATTCGCCTTACTATTGTCCCACACACGCCCGAGCCAAAAAAATGGACCGATGGCCTGAGCCCATGGACTTTGGATTGATTGGAAATCCAATTTGGTTCCTTGAGTCCATGAGTCCTTCCGATTTCTCCCACACACGGTGAGATTTTGGCCTGGCATCAGGACATTTGGACTGATGGACTGTTCGTTAATGGGGGCCTGGAAGAAAGGTTTTTGCGTTTTTTTCACTATTTTTCACTATTTTTCATAGATCATCGTAAGAGTAATATGTTATTTTGTTACCTTGGCAGCCAAATCAAATATTTATGCAATATTTCCCAATTCAACTAAGATTCTTTCAATCTTCGTGGTCTGTAAGACTACCATTTGCAAACTGTAAACCAAAACTGTAATGAAAATTTTCAAAAAAAAAAATACTTTAAAACCGTAATTGACAACGGAAAATTAAAAAAAAATCAAAAAATTCCTTTCTTTTATTTTTTATCAATTTATTTTGCATTCTGTTAATATTATACAAGATTTTGTTGTTTTTAGTAATTTTTTTTTATAAGAATACTTTGCTTTAAAATATGACCGATGGATCAGTTTGATTTCCAACGTCGAGTATACATTTCAAGTTGTTATAGTAAAATGTAATTGAAGCACATAAAACAGTTATTTTCATCATCAATGCTACTTTTTGAACCGATTGCAATATTTTAACTATGAAAAAATCGTTGTAAAAACACATCTTATTGCTGAAAATCACTCACTGAATAGTCATTTAATATGAAAAATAAAAAGAATTCAAGCAGCATGTTATTAATCAAAATTATTACTATAGCATATATTAGAAACTTTTCATCAAAATTATATATGTTGTACATGTCAACTAGTCATTTACCTATTACGTATTTCGTTCTCGTAATCTTTTGTCATGTTGATTTTGTTTTCGTAACGACATGCAACACATATTGATGAATACTGAGCGTTTGATTTTGATACTGAAAACTTACGTTTTATGCTTTGATTTTACATCAACACAAAATTCCTACTATCACAGGCGATGCATTAAAAATGAATAATATGACATAAAGATAGGATTTTTTCTGGTGTTTAATTTGATTTGATTGCACAGTTTTGCAACATGGGAATTTATTTGTTGTGCATTTAAATCAATATCTGATAGGACTGGGCTTTGATAGTGTATTCAATTGTGTATTTCTCAAACTGATGATATTATTTCCGATCATTCAAATCAATATTAAATTATCTAATGCTACTTTCGCTGACATTACATGCATTTAGATTTTATAATGGTTTTCTTTTTTTCTCTCTTTAGTTTTCAAAATGCACTTTACTTAACTATGAACAAAGCCTATGGATTAAAGCGTTACAAAAAAGTAGTTTTTTCCGAATATTTAATTATTGTTTGATTTTAATAGATAGATATTTTCAATGACTTAATTCAATTTGTTTCGTTAGCTTTTTTTTTAATTCTCTTTTTAAATAGTAACTTTCGTTCTTAACGTATAGATTACGTGAATTTTTATGTTTTTATTTTTTTCTTGTCAAATATCTTATTAAATTTTAATCATCTTTAAATTGTATACTTTTTTTTTAATAATAAATAGGATGGAATATATTTACGTATATTTTGTTGCAATTGATTTTTGTTGTTGTTGTTGAATGCGCATTAGATTCTTCAATTTTGAATGCGCTTTAGTTTTGGTTGAACTTGGGGAAATAGAAATTTACATTCTGGCAAAATTAAAACGTATACTATGTCGTACTATAATCCTATTACGTATATTTCATGTTCATACTTAAAAGCTAAGATCGTATACAAAATTTCTTTGCTTTGGTTACTTGACGAATATTCCGAATATTAGTAACTGAGTTTAGTGTAAATGCACTATAGATATCTTGCAGATTGTGCTGGAATTGGACGAGATATTGGGCGTACTAAATGAAGGTGCAGTTTTCGTTCGTATTTTTTGGCGACTATGTTGCTACCATTAAGTAACAGCAAATTCAGAAAGATTTAAAACCCTAAATTACTGCAAATGGGTCGAAATTACAAAGCTAGAAGGAGAATGATTATTTTGGAAATGTTATATCAGACTATAAATACATAATGTTCCCTAACTAGAAATTTTGGTGTACTTTGCCACAGGCGAAATAAGGCGAACGAAAGAAGTCCTGTCGAAAACTACTTCCTGGGAAATAAGAGAAATACAGCGAAATTGAGGTGAAGAGCTCTAACGTGTAGGCCTAGAGCTCTGCGATTTATCGGTAGGTCAAAAGCATCCCAAGCTACCGCAGAATATATAGCGGCGGATAAAGAGCTGGCAAAGATTGTAAAGATAATGAACGAAACAAAAGTGGCAAGCACTTTGCGATGAACTGAATCGCCACAGACAGCATTCCAGCTAATATGCTGCAAACGTTGGTGGAGAATCGCTTCCACGCTGGAATGAGGTGGAACTGCTTCCCAATACGAAGGGCTGGTGGCCTTTCGAAAACATGGGTTCCATAGTGACCACTCAACAGGAAGTGCTATCTACGAAGTAATCGGTGCAGTAGAGTGGACCGAGACCGCATGTCGTCAGGCTAGAGCCAACGTGTTTTTAGTGACGACAGATGTTCGGAAATTCAACGAAATTGTAGCATTCAGAAATTTCAATCGAATTTTCTGTACGCTAAATTTTCGATGGCACTGTAAAGACCATCGAAAACAAGGATTACCGTATGGTTTTATTTTTCGAGAACAAAAAGCTTGAGGTACTCTGGGCAGTCGAAGGGAAAACGTTAACGAAGTTGGTCGACGAGGTGTTGGTTGCTGGCGGACAGCGGAGCGGTCGTGCGGGTCCGTGTGGCCTGGTTGGTGGGCATTAACTTGTCGAAGTAGCTCTGATCGGTATTCGAAATCGGAGAAATCCGGGAGTTTGTCGCGCTGTGAGTGGGAATCGTGCCTTTTTTTCGAAAGGAATGTGACTAAGAATAGCAATTATAAGTGTATGGGACAGGCAATGACTTGCGAAATAATAAATTCATGTTGGTGTGGAAGTGAAGGATCTTTCGATCGATATCGAACACCCAGTTTACAAGAAAGTAAGAATCGCGTCTGTAGTTGACCTGGACATAGTGAAAATCCTCGCTGTCGGCCAGAACGCGTCAGATTTCCTTGAAGTGCATGAATTGGTAGTTCGAGTCGTTGGATGAATAAAATTTGTAATGGCAAATCTAATCCCGTACGACTAGCGGTTCGCTGCGAATTTTACATGAAAAGTGCGAAGAATTTGTGACAATTGTGTGTGAACAGCAGTTTTCCTTCGTGCAACACCTAAAAGAAAGTATGTAGGCTGAAAGTGATATAGAAAAACAGCTTTAAAAGTAAACCTGACGGAAACTAGCATTTCGAAAAGTATCTTGGACGTACAATTGTTGTCAAAGATTCAAATGAAATTCATGTGCAAGCAGCAGTTGCATGCTATTAAATCGTATGAATTACCACAAAGCTCGTTTCAAGAGATTCCCCCTTGACATATGTAGCTATACGGTCCCCGAAGAACAATCCATAACTTGGGCAGCTTTCATGGATCAATAGGTTATGATGACGGCCTCAGCTGGTTATTATGACAATATCAGCGAATACCAGGCTATTTATGATACTTCCGAAAACGTAAGAAATATTTAGGGAAAAACATTAATTGTATATATTACGTACGAGATCCGGAAAATAGAAAATAATTGCAGATTGGCGGCGTAACGGATTTTTGGTAGCGTGTATCAGAAATACTAAGCGATTTTGGTCTGGATCGATGGTGGACAATCCCATTTAGCCAGTTCCTGGAAAAAGGATCAAACAAGGCAACTTTTCCGCTATTATCAAGTTGATAGTTGAGTGCTCGGACTAGAAATTGTTCTTACTGGACGATCTTACGGAAGGAAAGTCCAGTTTTTCTACAAATTCCTGTGCTGTACAAATCCAAACAACTCACAAGTGCTACCTATTTTACGGCAGCGAACTAGAGATGATGAATTTGGAGGAAGAAAAACGAAAAAATATATGGCATTAAGAATACTAGATTAGTATGTAAGAATCTATGTAGTTGGACCTTCAGTTTAGTTGATTTAGGTTTCAAAATTTTCTTGTTAGAAAAGATATACTGCTAAGTGCTCTCTTAGCAGTATGAAATCAGATCTGTTTTCTCGAATGTTTGCAATAGGACAAAGCAGGAGATTTGTAATGTGTCCGTAAATCTGTTGCATCTGATTTCGTCTCGCATATCGTAAATCAGATTCACATATGGTTATTTTGATTAGAAAATCAACACATTCTTCCATTTCCTCTGGCTCAGACAAAAAGTAATTGGTTTCATTTTCTCCTTCGTAAATTGGATTGAAGTGAATTGAAAATGGTCGATAGCATTGCTACAGGTTGAAGTTTTGCCTCTTGAATATTGTTTCCAATAGTAAATTTAGTCAAATTGTTATTTCTTTGGTCTTTTCGTTATTGATCAATAAAAATATGAAGTGTTAAGTTGAAACCAGCAGCCATTTAATTGGGCGTGAGCTCGGAAGGACTTTAATCATTTCAGGTTTCGCGATGGCCTGGCTAGCCAATAATTAAATAAGTTTTTAGATTGTCAGATTGAAGAGAGGGACCTTGGCTGAGTTTTCTTTGGCTTTTGATTGATATGTTTTTAGGCCAAGGTCAGTGGGGGGAGGGACCCCGCAACATCTGGGGTCTTGGCCTCGCCAAAATCGGCCTGAGGCTATCTGCCTCATCTTCGGGCCTGTCTAAATAGAGGCAGTTTTCCCCTTTTCCGATTTTTTTCGCATGATATTTTTCTCGGTCCCCCTTTTCAGAATGCTAGCAACGTGATTTGTCACGTTTCAGCTGGGTCTGGCTTACAGTCCATGCCTGAGAGCTGTATCTGGTCCTTTACGGACAAAAGCATTTTCCCCCTCTTTATTACGGCTAATATATGTTCATTTGACGGATGAAATATACGTAGAGTCCCCTTTTGTTTTTCTCGGAGCAAGTCCACTCCATTTTTCAATGACCCACCCCAGCCGCGTAGAGCTGGCAGAGCGGCCTACCAGCATCCGTCGGCGTCGGACTACAGGGTGCTCTGCTTATGCGGACGAAAGGCCATTTCTAGGATGCCCTGCTCTCGGGGCACTTATTTTTTTTTATTTGCCCTTGTTGCCATCACCTTTTCCTGCTTGGCAGCACCTCTTCTGGACTTCTATTCGGTTGAGGCCCCTGCAAGCGACCCCTTAATTTCTTAAATCGCTACAAAATGGACAGATATTTCCAGGTAAAAGAATATTTGTTAGTCATAGCCCCAAAATTATCTAAAAAATCTGATGATGAGCAGCACAAGGGTTCATTATTTGGGCCAAACCAATAAACTAGTAATATATGCTCCTGATATGTTCCGCTGATGACATAGCAGCTGCCGTTACTCCGAGATATCCCCACATCGCTAAGCTCAAATCAGGTAATGAGAAGGGTTGAAGGTTGGTAGAAAAACGCCAGTATCCAGGTGGCGATCACAGAAACTGAGATTGTTATGCTCCGAAGTATTTGATACCAGAAAATCAGCGAAGTACCTCAGAGTGACTCTGACTTATGAAGAACACATCCTAAAAGCATGAGATAGGCGATAAGGGACAGCAATCTCGCTCAGCTGACTCACGGCAAACATCTGCAATCCTAGTGCGAGTAAATGTAAACTACTTATGATGGCAGCTCACTCAATGCTACTGTATAGTTCGGGGATAGCGCTCTTCTCTCTAGAGATAATTGTACAGACGATGCTGCATTCAGAGGATGTTCGGGTACGTGTATCGATATACGCAGAGACGATATCACAGCTACAAAAAGAAGAAATATGCCTTACAGACCCCTGGTACAACGAAAGTAGTCGTTGGGGAACCTGGTAAGTATTGGTGGTACGGCCGAGTCGACGTAATGCGAAAACGATCAAATTGCGGGCTTTTGTGGTCAGCGGGTTATGGTTTTCAATGAGTAAGAATTTCACATAATCCTGCATCGTTCACATGAAACCATATAACAGTTTTTTTTTCACCAGTTCAAAAAAAAATGTTATATTAAAGCGAAATCAGACAATATTAGGTTTTAATGACAATAAACAGAATATGAACCAAACACGCGGAATTTGGCGATAAAATAACTCAATTTTGTTGAGAAACATTTTATCAACCGTTGTTGGTTTGTAAAAGGTGTTTTTCGCGTCGCACTTTTAAATTCATCATTGTAAAATGAGCTAATGGTAGGTGTCAAAATCCCTGTGATTTATACTCGGTAATGTCTGACAAATTGCCATAGACAGATTTATGTACACCGCAGCGTCCACAAATCGCGGTGATTTATTTCCCAAATCAGTATTCAGTTGTGTAAACTCAAAGATCGTCTAGTGAGTTTTATGGACCGCCTAATCGTCCACCAGCACGTGCTATTAGCCATGTGATCGCAGCCGTAGAAGCCAGTGTTGTTAGAGCCCAGATTTGCCGATTCACAGCCGTACACAAGAAATTAGGATTTGTCGGAAAATTTCGAACAAGGATCTCAGTCTAAAGGCTTACAAGATCCATTTGTTGTAAGAATCAAAGCTATATAGTCATCGGATGAGCCGCACGTTCGGAAAATGAGCCGAGTCAGCTGGAAGTTGATTCCTTGTTTTACGGGAAAATTTTGTTCAGTGACGAGGCTCATTTCTGGCTCGATGGCTACGTCAATAAGCAAACTTGCCGCATTTGGAGCAAGAAAAATCCCCGTAAAGTAATGGAGACACCATTGCAACTACAAAAATGTACTGTTGGGTGCGCACTGCATGCTGGGGGCACAGATGAACACGAAAACACACAAATGTGTACAAGGCGTTTGAGCTCTGTACTTAAAAGAATTCCCCATGAAAAGTAGAATAATTTAAATAAAAAAATAAAATTTTTTTAAATGATAATAAAGTAAAGAAAGCTCTTTCTACTTGAACGAGTTTCCCATAGGATATAGATGAACAGGGAACAACAATACGTGAACAATTTAATAATTTGATTACGAACAAAAAATTTCAAGTTCAATTAACCCATCTATACTGGTTCAGAATATTTTCAACGACAACCAGATTATTAATGCATTCCTTTCTTTGCTGTTTATGGTCTAAGGTTAATCAGAAAGTACTCAGCATACTCAACTGTTACGTATAAAGATACCCAAGCCTGCTATTTTCATCCACAATATATCACCAATGCTTTACACATAAATCAATCATTCATCTTCCCAAAATTAATCGCCAAATACTTAAAATAATGAAAATGCAAATATCCTACTTCCTCAAGATTCATACTGAATGAATTCAATATTTCTTAATTTAGTTTTACGTATACATTTGACATATGTTAGATGAATTTCCAACATACTAACAGAAACCGATAATTCATTTCAATAAACGTTCTTGTTAATTCAGATCATTCTGCACTGCAATGAGCACTGGTTTCTTGTTTATCTGTTAGTAATCAACTAACTAAAAAAGCGCTTATGTAAATTTAGTTTATGATTGAAATATTATATTTTTTTTGTTTCGTTTCAAATAAATTATAAAATAATCATCCTTTAAAAACATTCATATTGTTTTTACAAATAATCCTAAAAATAATGGTATACATTTTTTTGTCGCTATTGATAAATCAATATCAATCGTTAATACATAGTAAATTTAATTAGTTAGGCTACCTTTTCGTCGATACGTTTTCACTTCATTTCAAAGTTTCAATAAAAATATGAGGTAATTATTACGTATACATTGGTGAACAGAACTTGCATCACTTATTTCATATATAGTACATACTTTTTATGGCTTTCTTAATTTGAAAATTTTCATAGTTTCTGTGATTTTAAGTTAAAAGTAACTCGAAAGAGATATTTATCTATGTATACTATTTTCATAATTTTAGTAGTTTTTCTCGTATATCGTGTTGGTTTCTTGCTCTCAAGAATTTTGATAGTTTTTCTCTTACGTTCCTTTCATCGGCGTTTTATATTAATTAGTTTGTTCTGAAGCACTTTATTCTACAAATACAGACTACAATTTGTTTCGTTATGGCACATTCAAGAGAACATGTTGTCTGCAACATAGGAAGAAAGCTTTCACATCGTCTAAATTTACAGTCTATTGCGAGCGAATCTATAGTGAATGTTGAGTAAATTTCATTTAGAAGTACATTTTAGAATTTAGTCTCTGTGAAATCACATGAAAAAACAAAAGACAATAAAAGGAGAACCGAAGTGCTGGCAATGAATAACAACATAAACGTTCAAAGTGAAAAGAAAATGTATTCTAACATAAAAACGTACAGAAACAACATACGCTTGTTTTTCAAAGAGATTATTTCTAAGCTTACTTCCAGTATATTGACTACAATGTACTCAGCTCTTTCGCATCAATTTGACGCTAAATTATTGCACTGTTTACGTTCCGTTTCATTCAAATGAATTACAGGACTTCTATATCATTCCATCAGCCTTACTCAACATTCTTGATCGATAACCAAACTATCATTGCTATCTTCAGAACTATAGAATTTATCATCTAATTTCTGTGATGGTAAACGTTCGATTTCAGCCCGATTAATATTTCCGCTGATATTTTCGATGTTTGGATCAATCATGGCTGGATTCAAGGCCTGTGTTGAGAGATTTTCCGGCCAGTAGCGTTTCGATGGACTGTTATCGGGCGAGGATTTTTTGCGAGCTTGATTTCATACAGAAATTTCTAGTTAGTTGAGATTAGATGGGTTGTCGTGTGAAACCAATGTATTCAGGGACTCAAAGTAGTTTTATTCGTACTCACCTTGTTGGTTCGATCCGTTGTCGCTGGCGTGTTCGAGCATTGGTTGCAGTATTCTTCGTCGGGCATTGATGAACCAATTATTAACCTGACGATGAAAGGTTTTCAATTATTCTGTCAAAGTTAAATAATAAATACGATGTATATAACATACTTGGAGAAGTGTAAGGTTCGTCTGAGCTGCTATTGCACGTTTTTCATCTTCGGTTGGATAGGGATGCTGTAAATAGACCAATGACGTGTTATAAAAAACAATTTCAGTATCGAAAATTGAAGTGAACTAAAGTTTTTTTTATGAAGCTATTTTCTGGACACTCTCTTTGTTTCCTAGATTAATACACACTTGCTGGAAATATGAAAAACTTTGCCTCTTCTATTTCCATGCTATGGGAGTATTAAATAGTAATTGACCTTTTGTTTCGACGATCGAGTAGAAACTCAATCAAAAACATGGTTATGGGCAACTGATTTATTACTGACGCTCAATTCAGCTAACTCACAAACTCACATATACACATTTAACTACATGCCATGGAGTAAAATATTCACTCCACTACAAAATTTTAGGGTATGTCAAATGATGTACATAAACTCCACTCTACTTGACAAATCAGGAAACTCGCTGGTTACATACTGCTCTTTACATATTTTACAGTTACATACTTTAGTTACATACCGTTACATACTTTAGTTACATACAGAAATAAAACAAATTTTGGCAGTGATTCATTATACTAAGCTGATCTTGTAATCACAGATAATCCAATATTCTAATCTTTTCATAGCTTGCAGCACGAAAAGGAGCTGGGGACCGGTATAAGATTCATATGTCTCGACTGGGAATGCGACAGACGTCTACATTTGCATTCCCGGAGTACCCAGAACGTTTTTAACATTAGCTATTGCGTCGGCTATCCTGGAAGTGATGTGGATGCATTTCCGCAAATTGTAGCATAGGTTTCGAAATTAATCGGCTGCTCTAGATCGCCACACACTCGATTTGGCTCTATCTCTACTAAAAATCGATCGACCGGCTGACTTATTGAAGCGAGTTATCTTTTTTTATTTCAGTGTGTTATAGTAGCAGACTATACTTGCCCCCAAGACCCGCCAGTCGCGAGGCGCTCTTCGGCTGTGCGAAAGACATACAGCTCAATTGTGTCGTTCTCATGTGTCTTTGCCTCGGCAGGTAAGGCTTCCCAGATCTCGAGCAGCTCAGCATCCTCTGGCTCCGTTTGGATTTCCTTTTCGATAAACTTGGCCTTCGCAAAACAGTTCCTGATCATCGACTCGTTTTCTTTATCCATGGCCTCGAGCCGGCGGAATAGCAGCAGCTTTTTGTAATGATGCTTAAGATTCTCTATAATTCGTTGATTCGTTGAGAATTCGCTGCCCTGTTGGGCAGAAAGTAGAGCATTTGGATGTTGTCCAAATGGACGTAGAGAGGGTGACCAGTGAGGTTATCGAGACAGAGCAGCACTCTGCGGTTTTGCTGACCGAATCGCCTGTCCCACACATGCAACATTTCCTCGAAAATCTCTGCCGTCATCGATGCCTGCGAATTAGTCTTGCATTTCACGGGAATCTCCTTATTCTTAAACGCACGGGGTTTCTCGGAATTACCTATCACTAGAAGAGATGACTTCTCGCTGCCGCTTATGTTTGCTCCAACAAAAAGATGATTGTTTGCTTACTTTTTTCTCTCCAGTGCACCGCTCTCCTCTGAAAGCCATGGTCTTGTTCGGAAGTAACTGCCAGAGAAGTCCAGTTTCGTTCAGGTTGAAATCGTCTTCCGCGGAAAACTGCCCGAGCAAGGACCGGAGAGCCTGTTGTAGCAACTCAATAAGAGATTGGGATTTTACTGCTCAGCTTCGCCCTGCATGTCTTGAACGTGATGCCATGGCGTTTTTTGAAATTGTCCAGCCAACCATCGCTCGCCATGAATTTCGGGAGGTGCATCAGCTCGGCCAGTTTAATTGCCTTCTCGTACATCAGATCATCACTGACAGGCAGATTCTACCCACTTGTTTGTTTTAACCAAATTAGCATGCCCTCATCGAACTTCGGGTTATGAGCTTGCCTTAGCTTCATGCGCTTCAATGGAACTCCAACTTTGATGGCCGCCTCGATTACATCCTTCTTGCTCAGAATGCCCTTCACGGTGGTTCTCTTGACTTCAATGCTCCATTTCTTGCTTATTTCAGTGGCCAGCTTAGACTGATTCGGCTCGTTCTTCGCGGCATCGATGAACTCTTTCTTCTCCTTCAGCGCAAACTCAGTCCACTTGCGCTTCTGAGCTGACATTGTAGGCTAATTTCTGAGCTTCACTACAGTACGACATCACAAGTGCGTGTGTGTGCAACAGAGGTATCGAAAAGATGAATGTGACTGCCCGCTTGAGTTTGCGAGTGGGATAGTAGTGACATTAGGGGGTGGCATAGAAAATTTATTTTGTATGTAATTTTGGGGGAACCGTGTGCAACTGGCATAGTAGCGAGAGTGGCATAGTAGCGAGATTTGACTGTACAAGGAAAGACAGTCGATGGAAGTCTGTCCTAGATTTGTATTGTTCCGGGTAAGAAGGACTCATGGTTTATAATGGTCCAATGCCAGAGACAAGAAGGGTATAAAGATGAGCACGACTAGCGCGCCGCGTGTCAGGAAAGGTATATCTACATTAGCTATTATATGAAGAAAACAACCGTTGAAGTAGTGGTATAGAAAAGAAAAGCAGCCAACACTATTTCGATGCTCAAGAAATTCAATGAAAAAAGTGATAGGTTTATCGCCAATACGCTTGAAAGCTTTTCTTTGTACTTTGTCTAACGCAGAATTGTATTCGACTCTTGGTCTAATGTTGGTCTGGTAGTTTCGAGCTAGGCCACGTTTACTAATGAATTTCTCACGCCTTTTCAGGTAGCTAACAGTGAAAATATGGTTTGCTTCGGTCCAAGCAACGATTGATGAAATATCACCGTTTAATGATTCACTCATATGATCTTGATTGATGATAGTAGCATTTCCGCGGCAATCAGTCCATGAATCTAAAAAGTATGCGAAATCAAGGGCGTTGTCATTATCAAAATCATGAAATGAATTGGAAAATTTACATAGCAGATCGTCAATAAATAAAGGAAAGAGAGAGAAAATACAGTGTCCTTTGGAGCCCCAGCGTCAATGGCATATATATTGGACTTAATTCTATCAAGGATGACTCGAAATGAGCGGTTGTAGAGGAAAAATTCAATGCATTATTTTAATTGTGGTCAAGACCAAATGCATGAAGTTTAGCTAAAAGAATGGCATGCCAGATTCTAATAAAATCCTTTGAAATATCTAGAGTAATGATTTTGGTTTTGCAAAAAGGTGGCAAAAATTCCACTTCTCAGTGAAAAATGTCATTAAGTCCTCAGCGGAGCGAGCACCATGAAAACCGTTCTGTGGAAATCAAGTGTTAAGTAAGTGTAATAAGTGTTTCAAAAACCTTTGACAGAATGGAAATGAGAGCGATTGGTTGATATTTGGAGAGATTACATGTCTCTCCTTTTTGGAGATGGGCTCAACGTGAGCAAGTTTCTATTTAAAGGAAAAATTCCTTTTGAGTAAAACACTTTAAATAACTTACGCAAATGTTTAGCTAACGAAGGGGCAACGCCGTTCACTGTCATCTGGTGCAAGCCATTTAGAGATGCGAAGCTCGTCAGAGCTCGTCAGTATTTTGGAAACTTGCCTAGTGCTAAAGTGTAAAGACAATTGATTTAAATAGCATCTGCGAATTGAATGTGGGCTCTTCGCTTTGGTATATGAGGTGAAATTATGCTCGACACTTTCTGCCTAAAGCCTTGATGCTAGGTAGTTTATTCACGAAAAAGCAATAGTAAACGAGGTATTTCTGAAAAAAATACCGACACCCTTGGTCTTTAGTAACTTTTATTGTTTACATGATTTCTTGATGAACTTTTCACGTAGTGCGTCTGGTAGATAATTGCGTCGAAAAACCTTCACTTTACAAAGAAAGAGTAAAGATAAATTTCTGTCGTTTTTCAAACGGGTAAGTCTTACCAAGCCAATGATAAAATAGTTTAATCTTTCTCTTAGATTTAGTGGAATGTCTTTCGACAGCATCGAACATTATTCCATAAAAAGAATTTGGCGCATTATTAAGGGATGGTATCGAGAAAGTACTTACTTGTCCAGTCAACATTGTCAAGAAAAAGGTGAATGCTATCATAATCGGCTTTGGGGAAATTGTGTTATTATAAGTTTTATATATATTATCTGCCCCAAGCTGGGCAGAGAGTTTCAGGTTATGCCAAATTCACATGGATAATGTACTAAGGTGGTTACGCAATCACCACCTCAAACTAAATACAGATAAAACTAACATAATTGCGTTTTCCCTCACAACTACAGGTCAGCCTAACGTACGTATTCTTCCTTTACACGACCAAAACTGTAGGCATGGAGACAACATTGCATGTAACGTCAAATGTAAAGCAATCCGTGTTGTAGACCATGCCAAATATCTAGGGGTGACTATCGATAATAATCTCAAATGGAATAATTACACAGAAGAAGTTAACGCTAAGTTAAGGCGAAGCATACACATTTTTTATTCTTTAAGGGATTTATTGACGATAGATCAACTAAAAACTATTTATTATGCGCTAGTCCAATCTGGTCTGCAATACGCCATTGCTGCCTGGGGTGGCACCTTTTCTACCCACCTCACAAACTTAAAGTCAACGCAAAGACAGATTCTAAAAGTAATCTTCCAATTGCCCCGTAGATTTCCGACAGCTGAGCTCTTCGCCATAGCAAAAGTATTTGATATTAAAAAACTTTACTTAGCCGCTACTCTCTTTTATACCTACAAGTATGTAAAACCCAACAATGCTCAAGATTACCTCGCCACAAGAACAAACCGTAATAATATGGTAGTTCCCGCTTGCCGTAAAACACAAACACAAAAATTTGTTTCCTACATTGGACCTAAGTGTTTTAATAAACTCCTTGAGTATTTAAAGGATATTAATCCGTTTGAAAGATTCAAATTTAATGTGAAAAAATGGCTCCTAACACTATCTAATGAAGAATTTACACTAACTTTTAATTTTATTTAAGTCCACATTGTAACTAATCTTCTATCTATAAATTGTTAATTAGATCTAAGTGTTAACCATTATGGGCCATTTAGACAAGCGTCCATGCGTCCAAGCGTTTTTAAATTACACGAGTCAAGTCAACTCAAATCCAGTTTTTTGAAGGCGGGGCTAAGGCGATAAGTGGATGGATTTTACACGCTTATGATGATGTTTTTTTGCTCCGTACAAATATATTGGTAACAGAAAGTTGTATGTATTTATCCATATGAGTATATATACCTACATATATATGTTTGTGTCTAGATATTCGGATGCATTCAATTTGTTTTCGTAATAGTCATGCACGTAAGGATGCAAAATATATATTATCCACATCATTATATAAGAAAATAATCATCCACAAAACATATATTTAAATGATCACCAACGAATCATCCACACATGCCGCTGAGCGAAAGAAATTATTTTAAAATGTATTGTACATGAATCAGCATACTCCACCTCCTTCGCTTTAGACCCGCCTATATAAACAAAATCAAATTGACTCGTGTAAGCAAAACACGCTAGATCGCATGGACGCGTGGACGCATGGACGCCAATGTAAATGGCCCATTACAGATAAGACATAGACCTAAGAGTTGAATAGGCCTCCTTGCACAAGCGATGCTTATAAGGAGGCTACTACACAGGTTAATTATAGTATGTAAGCCTTTCCGTTTTTATGAATTTTGTGATCAATAAGTTAATTGAATTGAATTCAAATTTAGATTGAATAGTTCCACTGTAAGTAAGGAACGGTGAAGGCTATTTGAAAAAACATGCTTTTAAGTCATAAGCTGCATTATTATTGAACATTATTCATGTTGAAAATATTATTTCTTGTTTCATTAAAACATGCGCATTTGCAGAAGTTGATTTGAAAAAATCGCAGCCACATCTGCAAATCTAACCAAATTGGCATCTCAAACATCTTTGATCTCAATGGCATTGAGTATGCTGACATTCAAAATGGCAATCCCAAAGAAAAAATTGATAAGCAACAGAATATGAAGCGCCAACGTAAAGCAAATTTATTATATCTAACTTCCAACTAGTTACATTTATGCTTTCCACCGATTATTTAAGTCAAATCTTAACATCTCGTGATTTATGTATGAGTTGACACCACAATTGTAGTTTTCTACAACAGTAGAAATAGCTAATTTTTTTAAAAAATTTCCAGTGTGTAAATTTGAGCTAGAACTTTCTCGTAGCCTAATTTTTTAAATTACCTATTTTTTATATTCCTTTATCTTCCAAAGTGAACAAATTTTTTCAACATGGATTTTTTTTTAAATACTTACCACTAAATGTTGAAAAAGCCACGCCCGCATGACACTTGTTGCTTGTTTGGGCAATATACCACGTTTTTGTCGTTTCGAACCCGAATTATTCGACAAATTCGAGCTCAGATCATCGTTATTAGAATCTAATTCGGAATCACCTTCATCTGAGCTGCCACATGGTGAAAGTTGCCCTGCAAAGCAAATTCATATATATATATATATAAAGCTCCCAAAGTTATTGATCGACGGAAAAATTATATTTACCTGAATACTGATCCAAAGACAATGGAGGACATCCGATTTGGCTGAGTGGAGTTGATCCAAGGATTTGTGTATTATTTATAGGATTGGATACTGGTGTGACTGCCGATGGTGATTGCTGATGTGGCAATGTTAGATTAGTTTGTGGATGTTGTACAGGAAGACCGGCCATTGGAATCGTATTTCCACTCGAACTTAATTCATTTGAGTTATTATTAAAACTATTGTCGTTAATGTGGTTGGTTGAAGATAAATTATAGGCTGCTGTAAATAAAAGTTTAAAAATAATATGATAAGATTTAGGTATCGCTTTAAACATAACAATAATACCTGGCATACTATTGAACTCACTGCTTTCTGTGTTAGGCATATAATCATTATTTGTATAAAAATTGCTAGATTGACTCGTTACTTGTTCCTATAAGAGATGTTTTATAAAGTTTTGACTCATTTTGAGAAGAATTCAATTGCATAAATACTTACTTGCTCAGGACTATTAATTGGACTGTTCGAATTTGATAGATTATTGTTATTTTCGAGAGGATAATCGGATCTAAGTAGGTTTTCAGATTGCATTTTGTTTCGAAGGCATGCAATATATCGGGTGCAAAAGTCTCTGCATAATTCTTGCACCTGGAATTGAAAAATTAATGTTGTGTTAATTAAAATATGATTGTCACATTGGCTGATTAGGGGAAACTTGGCGATTCTCATGAATTAAAAAAAATGGTATGCAACAATTTCGATTTGTTCGATAACATCAATTTTTAATAATGAATTCCATGCACGTCAATTAAAAATGTATGTATGTGAACAAATTCACCAGCATTAAATATGGAATGAGTTATATAAAAATCTTATCTGCTATATATTAACTTAACGAGAATACTAACAACCTTTTTTCATGATACTTGCCTTTTCTAGTTCTAATAAATGAATCCGAAGCACTTGCAGAGCTTTTATCATCTGAAAATTAACATTTCTCAATTACTTTTTCAACGACCAACACAAACATTTATCTTATCCTCACCAATCCATCTAATTCAGCATTGTTTGTCAACAAGGGTCGTTTCTCCTTTTCTAATAACTGTACAAAGGCCTGAAATGGACAAAAAAAATAAAATAAAATAGCTTCTATAATAGTCAAACTGATATACAACTTTTCAAAATGCTCTTCTTCATCAACTTACTTGAATGTCTCTAGAAAAACTATCTCCATCTCCGTTGCCATTATTCGTTCCATTGGGACTTGATGTGGATGAATTTGACGATGACGAAGGCACATAGCCTTGTGTTGCTTGTTCGCATTTCTCCAACAATAGCGCCAGTAGCGAGAACAAAGGATGTCTAGAACAGGAAACGATAATTAAAATACATGACCCTTACATGAAGATAACGTATTAAGAAGGAAATATTCCTATCACATTTTAATAATTCCATCCAATAATTTCAAATGTGAACGTATTTTATTATGGAAAACGGAAGAAATGACTGGCGTCTGGTCGGTTTGGCAGTTTTCTGGGTGGTAAAGATTAAGATGGAATCAGTGGTACGAAATCGTGTTTTGGAGTGGTTCTTGTCGATGGTATTTGACGGAAGCAAGAGTAATTTAAATATTTTTGGAAATTTACATATTTTTAAATTTGATTCCGCTGGTTTTGGTTTTGCTTTCTCAAATAACAAATGGGGTAGGATGCAGTTCTCAAATAAAAGCAGACCAGTTTTCGATTTCTCGTTTGACTTTGGTCTGAATGACACCATGCAAAATTCACTATTCGGTACGTCGACGAATAACCTCTTTAGCCACTGAACATCAGGATATATGATAAAAACGAGAATTTCATATTAGCAGCATGCACGTTGAAATCGTCGGGAGCTTTTGTTTTTAATAGGATGCGTTATTGCATCGTTCGTTTGATATCTCACAAAATAATGCAGTGCATCACATACAGAGACACAAGAAATATGTGTAGTTTCATAAAATACGCGATAGGCTTCCTTCCGCTCATAAAAACATAACGTGCGCGCCACACACATGGAAATGGATAGGATAAGGTTTATATTCAAATCGTGTTAAATACGGTAACGGGTTAGGAATATGTAAATTTTCGAGGTGATGGCACCGACAAATTGACGACTGACTTACTTGTAAACGGCACGTTTATCAGCTTCGAACTGTGCTTGGTCGATACCATTTGTGGCTGGCGGCGATGATATATTGTTTTCTTGCATTTTGTAGTCTTAAAAGTGCTTAAGTGAGCTTAACGATCATATAAATACTATATCAGGAATCTATTTGTATGTCAGGAACAAAATTTCTCTCTCAGTCAATGTTTTGCGCGTGGTGCGTATACGTATTTTTGCATTGCGATAGGTTTCTGAAATGAAATAAAATTAAATCGATTTATTATTTATTTATCGTATTTATTGCTCAAAAAGCTTCAAGCCTATATGTATCTTTGAATAAGATGTTGTTTAGTGAATATGACAACAAATTCCAATTTAACGGTCGGCTATTAGGGATGTTTTTTTTTAAAAAATAATCAATTCAGAGTTAGTGAAATATAAAGGATATTCAACTGACAAAAAAACCGACAATAAGAAACGGATAATGCAAAAGAGAATCAAAAATATACAACAATTTTTTCATTGGGAGCTTGCCCATACACATCGATAAAATCACGGGACGACCTTAATTTGATTTTGTGGCTTAGAGGCAGCGAAAGGTGATGGCTTGCACTTCTTGATGCACCGCGAACGCTGGGGGACTATGATTCCCCGAGAAATGTCCATAAGGGGAGTCAGTGTATTGGATCTAAATGCACCTTACAACATTTCGTGTTAAGCTTAAGAAATTACGAAGGCAATTTGACGCAGAGATACTTTTTATGTCGACATAGAAGGTTCTGTTCACCCTGCATACTGCATATTTAAAAACTCTCAGTTTCGATTAACACCATTGTGCATGGTCATGCTTAACAATCACTTACCGTCGTCAATAATATCTCTTACCGTCGTCAATAATATTACTGACCTGCATCAACATTGTTTATGCATGCTTGCAATCATGCAATGTGCGAGTACAATAATAATGACCTACATTTATGTCTCATGCTAAGCAGGTAACCTACATTCATTTGTGTATACATACTGTCGTAGAGTCTAGAGTTAAGTTAATCATGTCATCAATTTTGCAAGCGGTAATTGTAATCAAACATAAGTTCAATAAGTATACAATTAATTAATGTAGAATAAGCATTTTGTTACTATAAAACGTAGACCAGTTGCGAATAAAGTTCATTGTCAACCAACAATCAGTGTTTTTTTCTGTTTAACTCCGGAACATTTGGTCCTTCGAACCGGATAGGAATTTCGATTGCAATATCGATCTTCGAATCCAGACTTAGGCTGCAGTATTTCGTTCAGATCAAGAAACGATTTGGTGTGCTTTCTTGATCAGGATTTCGATTGCAATATCGATCTTCGAATCCAGACTTAGGCTGCAGTATTTCATTCAGATCAAGAATCGATTTGGTGTGTTTTCTTGATCAGATATCGATTGCACTATCGATATTCGAAACCAGACGTAAGCTTCAGTATTTCATTCAGATCGCGAAACGATTTGGAGTGCTTTCTCGATCAGATATCGATTGCACTATCGATCTTCGAATCCAGACTTGGGCTGCAGTAGGTCAAGAAACGATTTGGTGTGCTTTCTTGACCAGATATCGATTGCATTATCGATATTTCGAATCCAGATTTGAGCTGCGGAATTTCATTCAGATTGCGAAACGGTCGGTTTCAATATCGTTCTGCGGATTGTGGTAGCGGATAATTTACTTGTGCTTCCCAGATTTTGCTGTGCTTTCTCGGCGGAGTGTTAAAATTCAATCACCATCATGACTACGAATGGTCCCAATATCAGCCAAAAACTTAATTTTGAGGATGTAAAGAGGTTAATCTCGAATTTCAAAAAGGATAGTGAATCCAGGCATTCACTAGGATACTTTGAAACACGACTAGAGCGTTTACGAGAGTATTGGAGGAAATGCGAAGAGATGCATTTGGCTACACACTCACACTTTGCTCACAATAGTCAGCTGCTAGCTCAATACCAGCAGGAATATGAAAATTGCGAGGTACTTGCTATGGAATTTATCACACATTTCAAAGACAAAATCCATCAGTACCGTACACCAGCAATAGCACAAACAGCTGTTAATGATGCAGTTAGATTAGAAAGGGTAAGAATCCCAACTTTTGATGGAAATTATGGAACATGGGTGGCGTTCAAAGACCTATTCAAAAGCATGGTACACACAAATGCTAATCTCAGTAATGTTCAAAAACTGCAATACTTACGCAGCGTTACCAAAGGCGAAGCAGAATCTCTCATAAATCACCTAAGTATTATGGATGAGAATTATGAGACTGCTTGGAAGTTATTATCTGACAGATATGATAATAACAAATTCATTGCTCAGGAGATAATTCAACGGTGGTGGGACTTAGGCTTGTGTCAAAATAATGACTATACATCATTGAAACGTATATTAGATACCACCAATCAACTCCTCGCCAGCATCAAGAATTTAAATCTGAATGCATTCGAACTTTTAGCGATTTTTGTCCTAAATGGAAAATTGGACAAAGAATCAAAAAAAGAATGGCAAAAGCAAATAAGTTCAACCAATGATGTACCAACATTAAGCTCATTTTTATCGTTTGTCAATAAACGATTCACAATGTTGGAATCACTTTCATTGTCGCAATCAAGTAATAGAGCTCCAGAACATACGAATAATAAGAAAGTGGCATCTCATATGGTGCAAATTGCGAAACTTAAATGTGCGATGTGCAACAAGCATGACCACAAAATTTTTGAATGCGAAAATTTTAGAAAAGCTAGCGTCAATACGCGACGCGAGATAGCGAAGAGCAAAGGGTTATGCTTTAATTGCCTAAGTGAACAACATAAGATCACTAATTGCAGTTCAAAGCATACGTGTCGACATTGCTCTAAGCGTCACAATACGCTACTACACAATGAGCAACCAAAGCTGCATAAAAAACCAGGAGAACCTTCTCAAACAGAAGTTAATTTATACACTCAAACAAGTGATTCAAAAAATCATGTTCTCTTGGGCACAGCAATAATCGAAGTATTAGACTCATTAGGACAAAGAGTGAAACTTCGGGCATTATTGGATCCTGGATCACAGAAGTCATTCATACGTGAATCAGCTGTACAAATTTTGGGAGTCAGGCGAGATCACGCGAAGAGAATAATTGGTGGTATTGGAGGCAGTGACGCAGCTATAACAAAGGGAATTGTTACAGTCGAAGCAGTGATCGTAAGAAAAGATGGTAACATCGAGTCATTTCCATTTTCTGCACTTATCCTTCAGACAATCACATCACCGTTACCTTCGACATATGTCAAGGCGAAGTTATCTAAGAGGCTCTCAAAGATACAACTTGCAGATCCCGGATATGACACTCCTGGCCAAATTGACATTCTGTTAGGAGCAGATTTATACGGAGACATACTGGATAATGGATTCATTCGTGGGTATCCATGTGCCCAGAAAACAAAACTAGGATGGGTATTATTTGGATCCATCAAAGAACCAGCAGTTGATAAGTCTATTGTTTCATTCATCATTCAAGAAGATATAGACAAAACATTGCGCCGCTTTTGGGAAATTGAGGAAACATCATCTAACCCGCAATCACCAAAGGACGAAGAGGCAGAGCAGCATTTCATTAACAACACTAGAAGATTAAGGAGTGGGAGATATGTGGTAAAGCTGCCGTTGAAGGATAACTCTGTCACAGATACTGAATTAACGGAGTCCGTTCGAGTGGCATTTATCCGATTTCGGCAATTGGAACGACGGCTAGAGAAGAACCCTGAAAGAAAGCAACAATATCATAAGTTTATTGAAGAGTACATAAAACTCAATCACCTAGAGAAAGTTCCAGATAACTTGCTCCAAACTTCTCATTGCTATTACTTGCCGCATCATGAGGTCATAAAGGAAAGTAGTTCTACGACAAAGCTGCGAGTCGTATTTAATGCCTCACAAAAAGCCCCGGGAGGGAAGTCGTTGAATGATTGTCTTATGGTGGGACCTGCAATACAAAATAATATTTTACATCTTCTCATGCGATGGAGAAGCCATAAATACGTTATTGCAGCCGACATCGAGAAAATGTACCGGCAAATTGAGGTAGATGAATCAGATCGTGATTATCAACGAATCATATGGAGATTCAACTCAAAAGAGCCTTTCCAGCATTTTAGGCTAAAAACCGTGACGTATGGAACAGCTAGTGCTCCTTTTTTGGCTATGCGCACTCTGCAGCAACTAGCAATCGATGAAGAAACAATTCATCCACTTGCATCGACCGTAATCTTGCGAGATTTTTATGTGGATGATCTTCTGACTGGTGCTGATGATTTGAACGCGCTTAAAAATATCCAGAGAGAGTTATCTATTGTGATGAAAAAGGGAGGGTTCCACCTTCACAAATGGTCAGCAAACCATCATTCACTGCTCAACACCATACCTCTTGAGGATCGAGAAATACAAAAATCTCTTAACATCGACCTAGAAGATGAAGTGCGAGCATTAGGAATACAATGGCATCCAGTTCATGATGAATTTTCATTTAAAGTGAAATCGATAAAGGATGACGGGAAATGGACAAAACGGAAGATACTGTCAGACATCGCAAAATTATTCGATCCTTTAGGTTGGCTACAGCCTGTCATTATCACTGGAAAGATAGCTATGCAAAAATTATGGCTTCTTAAAGTGGATTGGGACGAAGAAGTTCCAAGAGAAATTCTGAAGGATTGGTTTGATACACAACATCAACTACAGTTATTGGAAAACTTACGAATCCCTCGTTGGATTGAATGTAATACTGCACACACGATACAGTTACATGGATTTTGTGATGCATCGAATCAAGCGTATGCAGCAACCATATATCTTCGTGTAGAAAGGAAGGATAAATCAATTACTACTTATCTATTGAGCGCAAAATCCAGAGTTGCACCGATTAAGGTGATATCTATACCTCGGTTGGAATTGTGCAGCGCAGTTTTGTTGATAGAAACAATGAAGCAAATAAAACAGGCTTACGAGTGGAATCATGTCAAAACATTTTTCTGGACCGATTCATCTATAGTTTTGTCCTGGATTCAAAAGCCTGCGATAAATTGGAAGGTATTCGTCGCAAACCGAATAAGCCAAATTCATCAGGAATCTTCACCCAATCAATGGAATCATGTGTCAACAAAGGAAAATCCTGCTGATATTGCCTCAAGAGGCATGTTACCAGAAAAGTTGCTCAAGGCTTCTTTATGGTGGAAAGGCCCGCAGTGGTTGATGGGAAATAAAATTAACCTTTCAGACAGCGCATTAAGCCCAGAGCAAGAAAAGATTATGGACGTTGAACAGCGGTCAGTGGCAATAGTATCTGTAACACCGACACCTGAACCAGAAATACTCGCGCAATATTCATCATTTAATAAGTTGTTAAGAGTCGTTGCACTCTGCATTCGTTTCACAAATAATACACGCAATCCTACCGACAAGAAAACAGGAATCATTACTTGCGATGAGTTGCAGAAAGCCGAATCTTGTTGTGTTCGAATAGCTCAAAAACATGCATTTCAAAGTGAAATCCAGGCACTACAAGGGAGGTCCGAAATATCAAATAGTAGTTGCATGAAGACTCTTAACCCATGGATTGATTCTGAGGGGCTCCTCAGGGTAGGCGGAAGATTACAGCATGCACCCATATCTGAAGCTGCTAAACATCCGGCTATAATTCCAAAGGGATCATTTGCCAAATTAATAATCAACCATTACCATAACCAAACTTTACATGGTGGTAACCAGTTGGTCTCCGCTACTATAAGGCAAAAATATTGGATCATAAATTCACAATCGGTGATTAAGAAAGTTCTGCGAGAATGCATAACGTGTTACAAAGTTAATGCAAGTCCAAATCAGCAATTAATGGGGCATTTACCGCCTCCCAGATTCCAGACTGAGAAGCCCTTCGCACAAACAGGACTTGATTACGCAGGGCCAATCTCAATAAAATGGAGTAGTGGCCGTGGAGCAAAAACCGCTAAAGCGTACATTGCAGTATTTGTATGCATGTCTACGAAAGCTTTTCACTTGGAACTAGTGAGTGAATTAACATCCACAGCATGCATCGCTGCGATTCGAAGGTTCATCGCTCGACGGGGAAAGTGTCACACAATTTTTAGTGATTGTGGGACCAACTTTGTGGGAGCCAACAAACAATTGAAAAGTGCTTTTACTCATATTACAACAAAGGGTATGGAGCAATTAGCAATTGATGGCATACAATGGAAGTTTATTCCTCCTGGGAGTCCACATTTTGGTGGACTGTGGGAAGCCGGAGTGAAAACGGTCAAGAGACACTTAACCAAAAGCATAGGCGAGCAGTTATTAAACATTGAAGAAATGTACACTCTGTTGACACAGATAGAGGCTTGCCTAAATTCGCGACCATTGTGTGAAGTCAGCAACGATCCAGCAGATCTCACAGCCATTACACCAGGTCATTTTTTGACTGGCACCAACCTGTTTGAAATACCAGAACCTACGTCTGAGGAATCAATTGGACGAAAATGGAAACTTGTCCAACAAATGAGAAAACATTTTTGGCATCGATGGAGCCTGGAATATTTGAATCGTTTACAACAACGACCTAAATGGACTAAACAGCGAGCAAATCTGAATACAGGTGACTTGGTTTTGGTGAAACACGATAACTTCCCATCTACCAAGTGGCCATTAGCAAGGATAGTTGAGGTTCATCCAGGAGCGGATGGAATTGTCCGAGTTGTGTCTGTTAAAATGCACGGTCGAGTAACGAGGCGTCCAATTACCAAAATTTGTCGTTTGCCATTTGAGAACTCCCATCCGGTAGAAGCGAGCAGTGTTTCAGAGCCACAAACAAAAAGCTTGGTCACTACAACAAAAGCAACGAAGAGGAGAAAGGTAAAAATAGCTCCAGTTAACAGTCAGTGGCAGCAGTTTTTTGAGACACAAGCCAAACGAAAGAAATTAGACAAACCGGCACAAGCGCGGGGAGGAGGCACTGCAAGCATCCTACCAAATCACCTAGTAATATCGACATTAATGCTTTGTTGTTTCGTGCCCATAGTGCTATGTGGAGTCAAGGTCTCTCCCTTATCGAATGGACTGTACGTAGAACACTTGGGAGTCGCGAATTTGCAAAGAGGAGCTTTGCAAGTAAATCTCAATATTCCTTGGAGTAATTTGAATGAAGACAGAAGAAATATAGCAGCTGTTGTGAAAAATATTAGCGCGCTTTGTGAAACTGGCAACCGCGTATCATCTGAAATCGACTGCAAGGATCTTGTGCAGCACGTAAATGAACTTAAGGAGGAAGTGAATCACAAACTTGACACGTTACAGCTTTTGCGAATGAGGAATCGACGAGGACTTTTTGGAAAATTTCTCACAGCTGTATTCGGAATTAACGATGAAGTGTATAAGGATATAAATGAGTTATCTGGAAACCAAGTAAACCTCATTCACACCATGGACATGCAAAGCAGATTGATGCTTAAAACGATGAAAACACTTAACAGCACTACTGGACGGATCAACCGACAGTTGGAACGATTTAGGACACAACTACAGTTGGGATTGGATCGTATTAACAAGTTTAGCGTTTGGTATCGAACAATTGATCATAACACAATCAACATAAACTTCATCGCAGCTTATAACAGAGCACTAAATTTTGTCCAAGAAGTTTTTAACAAATATACCAACATTCTTACTACTGTGAGATCAAAAACAGCATTTTGGGAATGTATAAATCTCAGCGATGTGACCGCAGATATCAATCGTACTCAAACCATGTTGCCTAAACACCTGGAAATTATTCTGCGATTTTCGGAGTCAATACAAATTCAAACCGATGACGTGGGAATCAAACTCAAAGGATTTCTTCCGATTATTGATCAACGCAAATACAAACTGTTAAAGGTAACCCCTATACCAGAACATATTGAAGATGGAATTTTCCGAGCCCTTGACATTCCAACCACCATTTTGGGAGTCAATTATAATCTACAACTGTATTTCGAGATTTCAGATACAAGTATTCTGCAATTGATCGAGCAACGATATCTAGCAAGTATTGATACTTTGTATGATGTCAACAAAAGACCCAATTGCATAATAAATGAAATATATCATGCATTCGGAAAGGGAGAATGCCCAGTTCATTCATTTAAACTCAAGGAAATTGTATGGAAAAAACTGTTAGCTAACAATACATGGATGTTTGTAGCACCACAGCCAACACATTGCCAGACATTATGTCATGGAGTTAGGGAGAATATCGTCTTGGATGGCGTAGGGATAGTGACGATGTCCCAAGATTGCAGTCTATCAACAAAGGAGTTTATTCTAGTCACAGAACAAGCAGGACTGCAATCCGCAAATTTCAGCGCATATGTCAAGCACATTCCGACGACCATCAATACAGAAGTGCACGAAAGAAAGGTGAAGGATTTAATCACACCATCCATCATTAAAGCTTCTGAATCATTTTCATCATACGTTCAGGAAGAGGAAGAAATTATTCGTAAACAAGATTCGATCAGCTGGAAGAAAATCGGGCATCATAGTATCAGTATTAGCATTTCTATCATCATCTCTTGCAGTGCTATTCTGGTATACATCATCATCTTCAAGAAACGACGTGGAGAAGCGGTTTTGAAGATTTCACCACAGTCACGGGAAAGTAGATGGTATGAAGCAACAAATGAAACAATGTGTTAAGAACCGGACTGGTTCATAGGGGGCGGCAATGTGCATGGTCATGCTTAACAATCACTTACCGTCGTCAATAATATCTCTTACCGTCGTCAATAATATTACTGACCTGCATCAACATTGTTTATGCATGCTTGCAATCATGCAATGTGCGAGTACAATAATAATGACCTACATTTATGTCTCATGCTAAGCAGGTAACCTACATTCATTTGTGTATACATACTGTCGTAGAGTCTAGAGTTAAGTTAATCATGTCATCAATTTTGCAAGCGGTAATTGTAATCAAACATAAGTTCAATAAGTATACAATTAATTAATGTAGAATAAGCATTTTGTTACTATAAAACGTAGACCAGTTGCGAATAAAGTTCATTGTCAACCAACAATCAGTGTTTTTTTCTGTTTAACTCCGGAACAACCATTCATTAGATATTTTTGCGTTGTTTATCTTTTTTGTGAACTCTCTCTGTAGAGACCGCAGTGACTTAGAATTCACATATCAACCGCAGTGACTTACAATTCACATTAAAGGATATTAGAGAACCAGCACTCCTGGGCGTGTATCTCTCCGTCTGCTAAGGAAACGTCGAGAGTCTCCCTCCGATTAGAGATGAAGAAGACTGCATTGGCAATGGACAGATCATAGGCCAAGATGAAGTAAAAATATTGGCTCACTTTGACCATTTATATTGGAGACGCCCTACATTTCATGATTAATATTAGAATCAGCACTTAGAATAAGAGCCGCGTGAATACTTCTAGCTGAAGTCACTATACTCGGCAATATCGCATTTAGGACTTGTACGATGATCCTGTGCCATCTAGCAATAAATAAACTAGAATGTCCTCCTACCGATTTCAGTGATTAGAGTTATTGTTTGAATAAAAGTGTGATTAGTTGTACAAAATAAAACTATTTTATTTCGTAAATGCGGAGAATAAGAAAACAGAACAATTGGTGTCAGAATAAGGAGTTCTTTCGCGTTCGCGATTTGAAAAGTAAGAAGTTACGAAAACTAGTAGTGCGCGGACTAAATAAAGAGTAAAAAAAGTTTCGGACAGTGATCGTTGTGAAAATTTGTGTGGTCTAAGTGAAATTGTTAGAAGCTGTGTAATTGAAGAGCAATGCCGAGACTAGTGAACGAGTTGTCATTGGCAGAGTTGAAAGCAGAGTGCCGGAAACGAGATCTGTCAACGACTGGGAACAAGACGGTTTACTGTTACGTCTCAGGAAGGTTTTGAGTTCTTCAAACGTTTGAGTTCTCAAACGAGCAAATCAATCAAGAGTGTGCTCAGGAAGACTAAAGCAGTAAGGAGAAAAATCCGATGATGAATTTACTGCTGAAAATGTCCTTGGATACCAGTCAGAGATTCAAACAGCAAGCTGAAGATAGTAAACAGCAAGCCGTAAAACTAGAGCAGCAAGCTGCGAAACTGGACCAGCAAGCCACGAAACTGGATCAGAAATTTGATCAGCAAGCCCAAAAATTAGACCAACGCGCTGCACAGTGGGCTGAATCCCAATTCTAGCTGGACAAAAGTCAAAAAAATCAATGTCAAAATGTAAGGTTTTCAGGTATAGGATATTTTTCTTAAGGCTTCAGTTAACCTAATTCCACAAAAAATTTGTAATGATGCCGAAAAATAGTGTGTAAGAACTTACTGTGAAAACGGTCGAATGCAAGTAGAGCGTGAGACGCTCTCGCGGTACATTAATGCGACCTTCCTTTGTATTATCTGCTCGGTGACATGAATGTTTATTTTCGTTTGAGTGTTAATCTAGCTTGTTTAAATACTTTTCAAGAAAAAGTTTCAAGCACTGAAAACGCCCAATTGAAAAAGGTAAGTTTATACCATTAGAATATAAGAGAGGTTCATTATGCTTCGTGGAAACTGAAAAATTCTTCACATTTTAACACGCAACTTTTTTTCATTAAATTTCATTGACTTTAAATTTTGAGAATTTCTTTATTATGGTATAATAAATAATATATTCAAAAATTGAGAGCCATAATTAACCATAAATTGAGGTATAACAAAAATTCTGGGGTCGGAATTATAAAATTTAAATTTTCAGTTTAAATCCTAAACGGACCCTCATCTTATATTTTTACTCTATACCTTAAAGACCTTAAAAGAAACATTTACTCCTATTTACTTTTTAATGCTAATTACTTTTGAATGATAAATTGGAATTGAGAAAGCCAGCCATGTGAGGGGCTACTTTTCATGAGAAGGCTGAGGCTGAACATCAGGAAAAAAATATCCAGAAGGCTTTATGGAAATCTATAGGGATAATAGTCGACAAGGTGGTTCAAGAAAGTGGAACGTCCAACACGGGGAAATTGTCCCACCGATTTTTTAAGCATGCTAACGAAGCCGCTGCAGCTACAGGAGTTAATAAGCGATTAATATCTTGATTAGAACTATTCCTCAGGTATTTATAAAACATCTTCCTCAAATTGTTCACTATGGCAATCAGTTTATCTTATTCGTTCTTTCTTATTGTTGCAGCTTATTTTAAGCGGAAATACAATCAGGAATGAAAAGTTCAACATATTTGCTTATGATTCTGCCAAGCTGTTTGTGGACCTATATAGCTGGTACAGGATGCCTCCCAGCGTACACAAAATCCTTTTGCATTGCTCTTTGGTCATCAAACATGCTCTTGTTCCAATAGGGCAGCTTTCAGAGGAGGTAAAAGAGGTAAAGAATAAAGGCATGAGGCGATTCAGAGCACAGCATACTGGAAAGTTTTCATACATAAAAACCTGTGCAAGAATGTGATTTGGTTTCATCGGATCCTGTTATTACAAGCCTTAGAACTTTCCAGAAGCTCCCGTTGAAAGAGCTGAGTCCTGATGGAAGGGGAGCTGATCGCGGATTCAGTGGAAGAGGATACGAATGATAGCGAAGCGGAGATGGATTCTCCGAGCGAATCGGAAAATGATTCTGATTTTGAATTTTTGTAATATATATATGTATAATAAAAATACTTGATTTTACTGGAAAATTAAAAAATCTGTTTTAATAAATGAAACACCTATTTTTTATCTAGTATATTTTTTTATTATTTTTTTAAGCTATTCCAGCCTTTAAGCTCTTGTTAAGCCCATAAAATAATTTTGTCCAGCTAGAATCGGGATTCAGCCCACTGTGCGCCGTAGACATCAAGGAGCAACTGGCGAAAAAACTTGACCAGGAAACCTTCGAAATTAAGGAACAGCTGGAAGAGCAGGTCAGAAAAGCGAGCAGCAGCTGGTGGAAATCAAACAACAGTTCCAGCAGCAATTGGAATCGGAAGTTTCAAAAGCAAAGCAACAGCTAGATACTCAATCTGTTGAAGTAAAGCAGCAGTTTGATAAGCAAGGGCGAAAGCTGGTAGTACTAGAAGCAAAAATCGATTTGCTAAAATCAAATTTTCACTGCTCTAGCTGAACTAAGTGGTATTAAAATGCTCAAAGCACCCAGTTTCGACGGACATACTTGTTGGGCCATCTACAACAAAAAGTTTGAGGCGGTTGCAGAATATAACCATTGCAGCGACCGAGAACGTGCGACCACACTAATGGTATCATTGAGAGGAACCGTAGCGAAAGTGCTTCAAACCATTACAGTGAACTCAAGCTTTCGAGCCTGATGAACGCCTTGCATATGAGATACGGCGAGGACCACTTAAAGGAATTTCATTGCGCGCACAGAAGCCGGGAGAGACCTTACAGCAGCTGGTTCAGGACACCGAGCGGTTAACACTTCTGTCCTACCCTGCTTCAAATCCAGAACATTGACACACTTGGTGTGTCATTGCAGAAGGAAGTGGGTGGAAGTCGATGTATTACCAGGAATGTGTGCATGAAGAATAAATAACACTAGCCGAGTTTCCCGAAGCTGGAACTGCAGAAAGCAAAGACATCTGAGACGTGACTCCTACAAGAAGGATGAACGCATACTACCAAGGATGCTCAGCCAAATTCAAGCAAAGTGCAGAGTCTAGATGGTCGAACATAAACACTTGTTCGTGGAGAACGGCGGGGAAACCAGTAGGAAACAAGTTCGAAGATAAGGGTTGGCCCATCACACTGGTATCCTTGAAACGATCACCAATGCCACGTTACATGTTCGTGAAAATACAACGAAGTTTATAGCACCACTATCGGCACTGGAGCTGCTAGGTCTATCCAGAGAGCGGAAATGACGCAGTCCTGGAGACTTCGTAGCGTTGAGAAGTACGTGCTACAGACGGTTACGGGTTATTCTATACGAGATCATGGCGAGGTCGTTCGGCCGATACAACTCGGAGATACGGTATTCCAGCTTCAATTCCTAGTAGCAGAAATATCAGGCGAGTTCATACTTGGAATGGATTTCCTAAACTCTCATAGTTCCAACCTGGACTTGGGATAGCGGAGAATCAAGTGGAGGAGCACTGAAGCACCATTAGCACGTCGATCAGAATGGAATCATTGCCATCGAGCTAAAGAACAAGGAGACCACATATGCGTAGCTGCGAGACGAGTAGGCATTTTGTTGGAAAAAGAAGAAATATCATTAGAGGCATCGCAGGGTGACATAAAGTGCAGCGAAACAAAGAAGAAGTTTGCATCTGGATCCGAGTGGATATACGAAGTGGGCAACAGTCCTCGAAGAATGCATATTAGATCGGAATCTAGGATATCGCCGAAAGACTCCAAAGCAATAACGAAGTATGTTTCAAAGCAGTGCCAACACTAACGGCTAAGAAAGCGGAAAAGAAGCTGTACGATTTAAGGGCGGATTTGATGTGGAACGATAGTATCACGAACGGCTCAACGAGTTTATCTTCTGGATACTTCCAAAACACCGATCCAGAATGAAGGCTATATATCTAGCTTACACAAATGTTGATGACGAATCTGTTTGGGATTACAGGTCTAAATAGGGGGTACACACCAAACAAATCATACTTCTCCATAGCAGTACCAGAAATAGCTAGAAACATCAAGAAATATTTTCTCGAACTATCTCATATATGTTCTTCATAGAACGGATACTTTCTATAGATAAACGCAGGTCAGAATCTTCTAGAAGCCAGACCAGAACCTTCTAGAAGCCAGACCAGAACCTTTTAGAAACCAAGTCACAAACAAATTTCATATGGCAACGGAAATCCAGAATAGCCTAGACGCATGCAATCACAATTATCTAGAAAAATGCCGTATAAATACCCACGGGTTGAGTCTTCGCGAAGCCAGTCTTATACAAACGATTGTTGCAGATTGAGTCTGTTTTCGAAAAGAGAATTAAGTTCCGGGTGCATTATGTTAAAAGCGACAAATAAAGTGTTAGCGAATTAATAGTAACGCGAGTAATATTTTGATAACAGTACGATAAATAAAATGTGTACGCGATTAATTGATTAGAGTTATTGTTTAAATAAAAGTGTGATTAGTTGTATAAAATAAAACTGTTTTATTTCGTAAAGGTGGATAATATCGAATCCACTGAACGTGTTTTGATGGAAAAACACAACAATATGGAAAGAACTACATTCTTTAGTAATAATCTTTAAAATTATCTCTAATATATGTATTTCTAAATCCATATAACGAATAACCTGTATCAAAAATTTACTTTCCCTTATGACCAAGATAACCAGGATTTAATTGAAAATTTTCTGTGACAAAATACAGCATGCTACGTTTAGAGCGTACCACATTATGAAAAATTCACAACGAAAATACCGCCACTCCGCTCTGCGATTGTATCCTAATTGATTTTTTCGGTGTGTCATAATGTAAGAAAGTCTCAGTTTTACTTTCGTTCTAACGTTATTACAAAGCATTCCCATATTTCCGAAAAATTTAATATTTATTTAATCATAAATATGTATGCACTGTACTTCATCCGCACTGGTCGGAGCCCGAGGATATATATGTAGTACGGCGGCATGGCACCGTAAATACAAAAGTCAGCCGTTCGAAGGACTCAACAAGCAATGAGGGCAGCGGCAGTAAGGAGTAATAAGAACAAAGCAACTCGGCATATTCGGAGACAGCGAGGTATCTGTTCTTGTACGTATTTTCTCTATATTAAAGCAACATTTGGGTTTTATTGCAATTTCTTTTACATACCGCGGCGTTGTTCGATGCTCAGCGTGGAGTGGATATCGTTTCGAAAGTCTAACACGAAACGGAGACTCGTCCATCTCGTTTCACCGCAAATTTCTTTCTCTTGGCCTTTATCCTGTCGGGATGAAAGTATCTTTCGTTGGTATTCCCGTTTCCATTGCTCTATCCTCGTGTGCTGCTCCTCGAGCTGGTTGGTATGCTAAAGACAGCGCGGTGGCAGCATCAGGACAGTACCGCGACCCATCCTCCACTTCGCTGCCACATAACCGCCACTCTGCATGTGCGACTCGAATGCGTCTTCCTCCAACTTCACTTGATTCACCCCCAAACCATCGTATATCTGTTCCCGTCTCCAAACTTTATTCGAATCGCTTCTGTTGCTTTTTAGTACTTTGTGTTCCTGCTGGCGGCTGCCTGCCTGCCTGCTTGGCGCTGCTGTAAGGACGACGAAGACAACTGATTGCGATTCAACAGAACCGAAAGTAACCACTCTGCCACCCGCCAAAACGACAGACTTGGAAAGCCGGAGCGAATCCGAATCGCAAGCAGAGGAATGATAGCGTAGCGTGGTAGCAATGAAGCGCCACAACGACATGTGCCATGTGGTTTTAATACGATTTTTACACAAAAATATGATTTAATACTTTTATTTATTCTGTCATCATATATTTGTTTTCTCACGAAATGTTTTATTTTATTTTTTTGTCTTTTCACTTAGTTGTCTCACCTCCTACCTCCCCTTTTCATCACGCCGCAGCCCGATGTTGCTTTCGTGACTAACTGCACGGGAAAATGTCTTTTGAATTCGAATTGCTCCATTGTTGTTTGCAGCACACACATATTTGAACTGGGCGAAATCGTTTTGTCATAACATTAAGAATGATATAATACAGATGGTATCCGAAAAATCGTTGAGATATTATTTGTATTACGAATGTACCAATTGTGAATATCCCTTATAAACTCGATTAGAACTGGATATTGAATTCAATGAGAATTATTTATTTTTTTGGAAAAAATTGAAATTAATTTTTCTTCTGTTTTTAGTAGGTGCACTTATCTACTTCAGATTGCATTTTAACCGAATTCCGCAATCGTCTAATCTGGTTTTCTTAAGGGGACATAGCACCTTCAAATTTTTTATACATCGATTTTTGTTTTTCGATTGAATATGTTAGAATGAAGCTTTAAAAACATGATTTTAATAATGTAAAATTGAAATTATAAAAAAAAAACTCTAGCGCACCTGAACCGCTAGAAACACTAATGTTCGAAGAACAGTAGAAGAATCGTGCAGGTTTTGAGTGCATATTCCACCACATGTGCTGCTTATTACGGCCAAACTGTTTCAAATGCCACGTTTTACTTTGGTCTCAAGAATGCATTATAACTCATATGGTAGAAGGTTTCAGATATTACCACTGGCATGAATTTCAACGTTTATGAGAGCAAAACACGGGTTAATTATATTCGTTATCAGTTGCTTATTTCACATAATTTTGAAAGCAGCATCTCATATAATATCAATGAAGAAAATGCTCAGTGCCTGCAGCACTGTAACTGAAGTTGGTGTTTGGGGCTGCGATCCGAAAAATTGGCAGAACTTTGCGAATTGTAACATCGGTTATTTATTTTCATTGTAAATGTTTCCGGTATGAATACTAACTGTAAGCATTTATTGATACAAAAGTAGCACAACCGACTCGTGCTGGCAACCTTTCGCCAGTATCAAAGCCAAGAATATATCAAATCTGCTTCACGTTGTTTAATTACATTCGAAGTTATAGGAGTATAAAGAAATTTAAGGTTACCTGCAGCGAGTTTTTTCAAATGATCGAAAGCTTAATATTTGCTGTTTATTGTCACTACAATATCATTACCATTTGAAAATTCTACGATAAAACCGCTCAATAAAGATATTGCAATTAAACACAAAACCAACAATAGCTGGCAGCCCTATCGTGGCTTTTCAACCAAATTTGGCCTGAATAATGTTTATGACATGTTTCATTAATTGTATGAAATTCGTATTGATTTCATGACTGCACTGGAAGTTATAGTGCAAAAAGTTTTATTTTCCTGAGCGAATTTTCAAAACCAAAGACACAAAAATTACCATAGCTGGCAGCACCAATCAAATTTTTCAACCAAATTTCCACCAAACAGAGATTAGAGTTAGGTTTAGCTACTGTGTCAATTTCATGAAAATCTGGTAACTTATTCACATTTCATAGGGCAAAAAGCAGTTTTTTTTCTTTGTAATTTTTCAAGATGGCACCACTGGCACAGACTTGCCCACAATTCAAAATCGCTTCAACCGAATCTGGTCTTACTTAAGTTCAATGCATTCTGTAAATTTTAGCTGTATCTGATTATTGGTTCGTGAGTTTCCGTGAACAGAAGTTTTTGATGCTAAAAATATAGGTTAACTGGGAGAGGGTTACGGTTCTTGTCCGACATGAAATTTCCAAAGTTTTATTTTGAACGTGTAGATAAAACATAAGATTTATATACAGATTGGTTTTATTGTAAGAAACGGACATTGTTTTGAATATTCGATGGTTTGAATGTTTTCACTTCCAAATTTTTTTTTTCAAAATGAAGACACCAAAATTATCATAGCTGGCAGCTCCAACCGAATTTTTCAACCAAATTTCTACCAAACGTGGCTTAAAGCAAGGTCCAGCAATTGTGTGAGTTTCGTCAAAATCGAACGATTCAATCAGAATTTATAGGGCTAAAAACAGTTATCTTTTTTAGTGGTTTTTCAAGATGGCACCACTGGCACAGAATCGCCCGCATTTCAAAATCACTTCTATCAGACCTGGTCCTATTTAAGGTCAATACATTCTGTGAATTTCAAATAATTCTGCTTATCGAATCGTGAGTTTCCGTGAACAGAAGTTTTTGATGCTAAAAATATAGGTAAATTGGGCAAGGGTTACCAGGCGCGCCCGTTATACCATATCTTTTTTTTTTTTTTGGTTATGTAAACAAAGCACAAGATTTACATATGAGTGGCTTTTTTTTGAAGAAGCGGCATTTTTTCAAGAGAAACGATGATTTGGAGGTTTTCACTTTCAGTGCCTGCCCTAGCTACAGGGTTGCCAGCACGCTCATTAAAAGCTACACAAATCTTCAACTAAATAATATCAATATGTCGTGAAAATTTCGTAATGATTGAATAGCTCTGTCAAAAGTTATCGAAATTTAAAAATTTTCAAATTTTCCCGTCCTCTTTTTAGGCACCCAGCGCACACATAGGGTTAAAAAATTCCAAAACATTATCCGATTCATATGTAAAACACGTTAGAAATTTATTTCGTTAACTTTATTTTTGCGAAAATTATTGGTGCACGAAATAATAGGTATATTAAAAATATCACTTAAATGGCCGCCGGCGCCAAAAGGTTTACAATAACTGACATTTAAAGAAACCTGGACCTATTCTGCATATACACCAATGTATCCTGAAAGTTTCAGCTCAATCGGATGGCACGTTCCCGAGATTATCTCACTGAAATTTTTTGATGATATATATATATATATATATATATATATGGAAATATGAATTTTTGGCCGAATCGATTTTAATACTAATGTTCTTCGAACATTAGTAAAAATGTTATGACCATATATAGCGAAGCGCGCCAAGGTAATTTTTTCTATGATTTTCGTTCACTTCGCTATACCGCTACATCGACTTAGGCTAATGTGTATGAGAAAGATAAGTGAGTCAACTCCTTCAAAAGAAGCAAAAAAAAGTTAGCCTCGGCAAACAAAAAAAAACCAAAAAAAAAATGAGCTGAAAAAGATGTTTCTAAAAAAAAGTGTTGAAACTCCAAAAAAAACTATAGTGCACCTAAACCACTAGAAGCACTAATGTTCGAAAAACAGTAGAAGAACCGTGCAGATTTTGAGTGCATATTCTACCACACGAACTGCTTATTATAGCCAAACTGTTTCAAATGCCAGGTTTTACTTCGGTCTGATAACTTATATGGTGGAAAGGTTTCAGATATTACCAGTGGCATGAATTTCAAAGTTTATGAGAGCAACACTTGTTAATTATATTCGTTATAAGTTGCTTATTTCACAAAACTTTTCAAAGTAGCATCTCATAAAACATCAATGAAGAAAATGCTCAGTAGCTGCAACACTGTAACTGAAGTTGGTGTTTAGGGCTGCGATCCGAAAAATTTGCAGAACTTTGGGAATTGAAACATTGGTTATTTTCATTGTAAATATTTTCGGTATGAATACTAACTGTAAGCATTTATTGATACAAAAGTAGCACAACTGATTCGCGCTGGCAACCTTTCGTCAGTGTCAGAGCCAAGAATATATCACATCTGCTTCACGTTGTTATATTACATTCGAAGTTATAGGAGTATAAAGAAATTTAGGGTTACCTGTAGCGAGTTTTTTCAAATAATTGAAAACTTAATATTTGCTGTTTATTGTCACTACAATATCATTACAAATTGAAAACTCTACGATGAAACCGCTTAGTAAAGATATTGCAATTAAACACAAAACCAACAATAGCTGGCAACCCTATCGTAGCATTTCAACCAAATTTGGCCTGAATAATGTTTATAATAGGTTCCATTAATTGTATGAAATTCGTATTGATTTCATGACTGCACTGGAAGTTATAGGGCAAAAAGCTTTATTTTCCTGAGCGAATTTTCAAAACCAAAGACACAAAAATTACCATAGCTGGCAGCACCAATCGAATTTTTCAACCAAATTTCCACCAAACAGAGTTTAGAGGAAGGTTCAGCTACTGTGTCAATTTCATGAAAATCTGGTAACTTATTCACATTTCATAGGGCAAAAAACCGGTTTTTTTTGCAATTTTTCAAGATGGCACCACTGGCACAGAGATGCCTACAATTCAAAATCGCTTCTATCAGACTTTGTCCTACTTAAGTCCAATGCATTCTGTAAATTTCAATTGTATCTGATTATTGATTCGTGAGTTCCCGTGAACAGAAGTTTTTGATGCTAAAAATATAGGTTAACTGGGAAAGGGTTACCGTTCTTGTCCGACATGAAATTTCCACAGTTTTACTTTGAACGTATAGATAGAGCATAAGATTTGTATACAGATTGGTTTTATTGTAAGAAACGGACATTTTTTAGGATATTCGATGGTTGAATGTTTTCACTTCCAAATTTTTATTTTTTCAAATTTAAGACACCAAAATTATCATAGCTGACCAAATTTCTACCAAACGAGGTTTAAAGTAAGGTCCAGCTACTGTATGAGTTTCGTTAAAATCGAACGATTGAATCAGAATTCATAGGGCTAAAAGCAGTTATCTTTTTTAGTGATTTTTCAAGATGGCACCACTGGCACAGAATCGCCCGCATTTCAAAATCACTTCTATCAGACCTGGTCCTATTTAAGGTCAATACATTCTGTGAATTTCAAATAATTCTGCTTATCGAATCGTGAGTTTCCGTGAACAGAAGTTTTTGATGCTAAAAATATAGGTAAATTGGGCAAGGGTTACCAGGCGCGCCCGTTATACCATATCTTTTTTTTTTTTTGGTTATGTAAACAAAGCACAAGATTTACATATGAGTGGCTTTTTTTTGAAGAAGCGGCATTTTTTCAAGAGAAACGATGATTTGGAGGTTTTCACTTTCAGTGCCTGCCCTAGCTACAGGGTTGCCAGCACGCTCATTAAAAGCTACACAAATCTTCAACTAAATAATATCAATATGTCGTGAAAATTTCGTAATGATTGAATAGCTCTGTCAAAAGTTATCGAAATTTAAAAATTTTCAAATTTTCCCGTCCTCTTTTTAGGCACCCAGCGCACACATAGGGTTAAAAAATTCCAAAACATTATCCGATTCATATGTAAAACACGTTAGAAATTTATTTCGTTAACTTTATTTTTGCGAAAATTATTGGTGCACGAAATAATAGGTATATTAAAAATATCACTTAAATGGCCGCCGGCGCCAAAAGGTTTACAATAACTGACATTTAAAGAAACCTGGACCTATTCTGCATATACACCAATGTATCCTGAAAGTTTCAGCTCAATCGGATGGCACGTTCCCGAGATTATCTCACTGAAATTTTTTGATGATATATATATATATATATATATATATGGAAATATGAATTTTTGGCCGAATCGATTTTAATACTAATGTTCTTCGAACATTAGTAAAAATGTTATGACCATATATAGCGAAGCGCGCCAAGGTAATTTTTTCTATGATTTTCGTTCACTTCGCTATACCGCTACATCGACTTAGGCTAATGTGTATGAGAAAGATAAGTGAGTCAACTCCTTCAAAAGAAGCAAAAAAAAGTTAGCCTCGGCAAACAAAAAAAAACAAAAAAAAAAATGAGCTGAAAAAGATGTTTCTAAAAAAAAGTGTTGAAACTCCAAAAAAAACTATAGTGCACCTAAACCACTAGAAGCACTAATGTTCGAAAAACAGTAGAAGAACCGTGCAGATTTTGAGTGCATATTCTACCACACGAACTGCTTATTATAGCCAAACTGTTTCAAATGCCAGGTTTTACTTCGGTCTGATAACTTATATGGTGGAAAGGTTTCAGATATTACCAGTGGCATGAATTTCAAAGTTTATGAGAGCAACACTTGTTAATTATATTCGTTATAAGTTGCTTATTTCACAAAACTTTGAAAGCATCAATGAAGAAAATGCTCAGTGCCTGCAGCACTGTGATTGAAGTTGGTGTTTGGGGCTGCGATCCGAAAATTTTGCAGAACTTTGGGAATTGAAACATTGGTTATTTATTTTCATTGTAAATGTTTTCGGTATGAATACTAACTGTAAGCATTTATTGATACAAAAGTAGCACAACCGACTCGTGCTGGCAACCTTTTGCCAGTATCAACGTTGTTATATTACATTCGAAGTTAGAGGAGTATAAAGAAATTTAGGGTTACCTGCAGCGAGTTTTTTCAAAATTCGAAAATTTAATATTTGCTGTTTATTGTCACTACAATATCATTACCATTTGAAAATTCTACGATGAAACCGCTTAGTAAAGATATTGCAATTAAACACAAAACCAACAACAGCTGGCAACCCTATCGTGGCTTTTCAACCAAATTTGGCCTGAATAATGTATACAATAGGTTCCATTTATTATATGAAATTCGTATTGATTTCATGACTGCACTGGAAGTTATAGGGCAAAAAGTTTTATTTTCCTGAGCGAATTTTCAAAACCAAAGACACAAAAATTACCATAGCTGCCAGCACCAATCGAATTTTTCAACCAAATTTCCACCAAACAGAGTTTAGAGTAAGGTTCAGCTACTGTGTCAATTTCATGAAAATCTGGTTACTTATTCACATTTCATAGGGCAAAAAGCAGTTTTTTTTCTAAGTAATTTTTCAAGATGGCACCACTGGCACAGAGTTGCCCACAATTCAAAATCGCTTCTATCAAACTTGGTCCTACTTAAGTCCAATGCATTCTGTAAATTTCAGTTGTATTTGATTATTGGTTCGTGAGTTCTCGTGAACGGAAGTTTTTGATGCTAAAAATATAGGTTAACTGGGAAAGGGTTACCGTTCTTGTCCGACATCAAATTTCCAAAGTTTTACTTTGAACGTGTAGATAAAGCATAAGATTTGTATACAGATTGGTTTTATTGTAAGAAACGGACATTTTTGAGGATATTCGATGGTTTGAATGTTTTCACTTCAACATTTTTATTTTTTCAAATTTAAGACACCAAAATTATCATAGCTGGCATTATCATAGCTGACCAAATTTCTACCAAACGTGGTTTAAAGTAAAGTCCAGCTACTGTATGAGTTTCGTTAAAATCGAACGATTGAATCAGAATTTATAGGGCTAAAAACAGTTATCTTTTTTAGTGATTTTTCAAGATGGCTCCACTGGCACAGAATCAACCACATTTCAAAATCACTTCTATCAGACCTGGTCCTATTTAAGACGAATACATTCTGCAAATTTCAATTAATTCTGCCTATCGGATCGTGAGTTTCCGTGAACAGAAGTTTTTGATGCTAAAAATATAGGTAAATTGGGCAAGGGTTACCAGGTGTGCCCGTTATACCATATCAAATTTTTTTTTTGTCTATGTAAACAAAGCACAAGATTTACATATGAGTGGCTTTTTTTTGAAGAAGCGGCATTTTTTCAAGAGAGACGATGATTTTGAGGTTTTCACTTTCAGTGCCTGCCCTAGCTACAGGGTTGCCAGCACGCTCATTAAAAGCTACACAAATCTACAGCTAAATAATATCAACAAGTCCTGAAAATTTCGTAATGATTGAATAGCTTTGTCAAAAGTTATCGCAATTTAAACATTTTCAAGTTTTCCCGTTCTTTTTTTAGGCACCCAGCGCACACATGGGGTTAAAAAATTCCAAAAAATTATCCGATTCACATGTAAAACACGTTCGAAATTTATTTCGTCAACTTAATTTTTGCAAAAATTATTTGTGTGCGGAATAATAGGTATATTAAAAATATCACTAAAATGGCCGCCGGCGCCAAAGGGTTAAGGATTATTAACTTTTTGTGAGACCTGGCACTATTGCCAGGCTAATGTGTAGAGAAAGATAAGTGAGTCAACTCCTTCAAAATAAGCAAAAAAAAGTTAGCCTCGGCAAACAACAAAAAACAAAAAAAAAATGAGCTGAAAAAGATGCTTCTAAAAAAAGTGTTGAAACTCCAAAAAAAAAAGTCCGAAAAAAGCTCAACGGACACTAAAATCAATGAAAAATTTATCAACATATTCTGGCCTATCTATACAACGAAATTATAATTCGGCTGAAAACATGCGCAAGGAAATTTGGGCAGCATATTACAACAAGAAAAGACTTGGTGTAACTGGCGCAAGGCGGAGGCAGCTGGTGGTAATACTTTAAAAAATTTCAAGCAACCTCCCCCTTTAGATGATGAGGTACAATAAGTTTTAAAGCCTATTTATGAAGACTTATCATCAAAAGATTTATTAAAGCGCTGCTTGGGCAATTTTACGCAGAATAATAACGAAAGCTATAATTCTTGTATGTGGATTTGGCCCCTAAACATACTTTTTGTGGAGAAAATATCATAAACATGGCTGCAAATATTTCTGCATGTACATTCAATGAAGGATTTATGGCTATCTTGAAAATAATGCAACTCATGGGAATTACAATTGGCCAATGTGCGCTAGAACATGCAGAAAATAAAGATGCAGCAAGAATTAACCAGGCGGAAAAACACTCGATAGACACTTAAGAGGAATCAACCAGGCGGAAAAACACTCGATAAACACTTAAGAGGTCAGATCTGCTCGAAGAGAGCAAAAATCTTTGGAAGAGGAGGAGTATGAACAAGAGGAAGGTATATTGTATGGTCCACGCAACGCAGATTAAATTTGGGTAAGATTTACTACAAAAAATATTGAAATTAAACTTTAAACGCGATTTCCTCGAAACAACCTTTTTCAAGTTGGCGTGCATGATTAAGAAAAATGTTTATATCCAATCGTTTTGAAATTTTAACACGTTAATCTGAACATGTTGATGCTCAGAATGAGCTACGGATGACAAAATCGGCATTCAATTTTTTTAGTTATAACCGATTTTTGGGGGAAAAAAACCTCGATTTTCGAAAAAACGCCGCCATTTTGTTATTTTTCAACCAATTTTTTTTTTTAGTTAATTCTAAGGCCACTTTGATGTTGATAAAAACCCCGTTATTGTTTTTTTTCTAAGCCTCTTCTGAGGGCAGTTATCGTGCACGCCAGGCTTTTTTGGTGTTTTTTCAAAAATATTGTAGTAGACGACAGGGGGCCACAAACAATTTTTAACAATTTTTTTTAGTAAAGTATGTATGTAAAGTATGAGTACAAAGTTTCATTAAGATGCTATGTCCCCTTAAATATATTACAAGTTCTTATTTTAGTTTTACAGCCCCTTGTAAGTGCAATTGTCTTTCAGTCAATACATATCGCAAGAGACATTATAATTAGTAACTGGCACTAAAGGAAACTACTTGCCATAAAATTATTTACCGAAAGCTTAATCATAAGCATCACAAAGATTACGATCCAACTGCTACTAAAATCAACAAACAATCCGAGATTAGAGAAAACAAACTGCATCCGTACCTATGCGCTGTTTGTTTTAACGGATTCAGTATCTATCTCATTACCGGTGCATATCTGAGTAGCTTTTTTTGATAAGACCATTACGTGGCTTGCGTTGCGCACGCACAGAGGAATGAATGTCTTATCAATCTGATTACACAATATTAGTGTACCATCATTGTTTTCTGTGATATTCGGACGTAGTGTTAGATTTGTATCTTGATTAAGAATTGTCAAACAAAGAGGCGTTAACATACGCGGTTTCGCTTTTAACCGAACTAATGAAATATGTCTACTAGGTGTTATATTTGCTTGAATTTTGGGTGGTGAATGGAGGAGGAGTTAACCAGCGTCTATTTGGAAATCGCAAATGTAGGTAATATGATAAAATATTCTTCAGTCTCTAGTAAACACATTCGTTCTCCTTCTCTCGGTTCTTAATTCGCAAATAATTATTCAGGTTTAAATGAAGTATTTACAAGCAGCTCTAGATTAGATTAAGCGTCGAATGCCCATTTTATTGTTATTGGTAGTAAACAGGTAGCAATTTCGATTGTAGTGATAAAGGCATTCATGCTTGATAGAGACATAATGGTGCAATTATATTTATCATTTTAATGCTCTATAGCGTTAAAATGCGAAATAGGTGGTAGATCATTATCGATCACTGTTTATTGCAGGTGCTTGATATGGGTATTCCCAAAAGGTCATAAACAGTTTGCATTGAATTTTCGAAGGGATTTATTTGACCCTGTTGTTTTCATTGAAACTCACAATTTATTGCGCTTGGTTCTGATTTAAGATACGACTATTTATTTATTTATTTCAAAATCGAATAAATTGTATAACTAACATGTATGATTCAAGCTACATTAAATTAATTACATATCACCTAGCTTTTTTATGTTTTTGAATTCGATATATTAACCCTTTCAGCCCTACTGGTTACACCTCGAAACCACTTAATCAAACTATCAGTACTTTAAGCCCGAGTGGTTTTTGTGTACAAACATTACACATATTCTTCATTCATTTCATCATCTTTCAAATGTCATCATTTGTATGTGACTTAGGATTGCTGTTTCTCATTTTGTAACGACTTAGCCTGTAGCAAATACGTGCTTTGGTGAAAGATTTTTTTGAAATTATTGAATTGTGTAAAACACTGGAGTAATGGCAGGTAAATGTATGGTTTTATTAGAACAAATACATAAGTTTTGTAGAGAAACATTAAAAATTTGCGTTAGATTTGATATGGTTGCTTAGCTAACGTCGAAAGTTGGTGGTTTCGAGACGTAACCACTAGGAATAAAGAGGCTTTTCTTGTGTTCTAGGCGCGAGTACGTTATGGAAAATTTCCGAATTGAAAATGCTTTCAGCTGAAGAATTTCAGCAATTTTTTGATGAATTACCTTCAGACATGGAATCAGTTACCTCAGACCTATCAGTAGATGGTATGAGTGATATTGAAAATGATAACGATATTCCTGCAACGGATTTTGTAACTGAGCAAACTAATTTTCAAGAAGTTGGGTGGGACAGCGAAGATGATCAACCTCTGGAGTAACTAAGACGCGAGCTGATAGAAAAACGAGATTTATCTTGGAAGAAGGAACATTTCTATGTCGAGCCGATCCAGTTTTTGGAGATGGCCGGTCCAACCGAAGATATTCATGCAGAATCACCTGTTGATATGTTTTTGACTTTATTCCCAATAACTTTCATAGAGAAAGTTGTATTTGAAACCAACCTCTATGCGATGCAGAAGTACTGTGCTGATGGGAAGCCATTTGTCAAAACTGATGTTAATGAAATCAAAATATTTCTTGCCATCAATATTTTAATGGGAATTAAAAGTCTGCCTAGCTACAAGGATTACTTTTCAAGTAATTTGACAGTACGAGATCAATATATTTCGAGTCTTATGTCCAGAGATAGATTTTATTGGCTTTTAGGACACATACATTTGAATAATAATTCTCTTCAACCGAAACGAGACGACAATAACTTTGATAAATTGTACAAAGTTCGTCCTTTACTGGATTGCCTTTCGAAAACTATACTGAACGCTTACAAACCCGATGAGTTTCAATCTATTGATGAATCGATGATTCGATTCAAAGGTCGATCGACTTTGCGTCAGTATATGCCTAATAAACCAATCAAACGGGGCTACAAGGTATGGATCAGAGCAAATAAATTGGGCTATGTGTCAGAATTTGAAATTTATACTGGCAAAGTAGGTGACTCGGTTGAAAAGGAGTTGGGGCCGAGAGTTGTGAAAGATCTCACCAGAAGTATTGTTGGCAAGTTCCACAGGATTTATTTTGATAATTATTTCACGACGGTAAAACTAATGAAAGACCTGTTGTTAGATAATATACTACTGTGATCAAAAAGTAAGGTGAAATTGTCAGTTAAAACTCCCGGGCATTAGCAAGGCAGGTAAATTTTTTTTCCTAGGTTGGTAGGACTGTCTATTACATTTGCCAAGTGTTTGTTTGTCAAAATGTTTATTTATCTCCGAGTTACACGTGTTGTTGTAAACAACCAAAAGTGAATTTTTCGATTTTTACAATGGGTGATTTTGTTGAGCAAAGAACTTGCATCAAATTTTGTTTGCGCAACAAATATTCTTGTGCAGGCACGTTGAAAATGTTGCGGAAGGCCTTTGGTGATGAAACTATGGCACAAAAAAACCTTTATAAGTGGTACAACGAGTTCAAAGCGGGCCGAGAACGCGTTGAAGACGAACCGCGCTCTGGACGACCATCAACGTCTACCGTCGAGGATCACGTCCAAAAAATCTAAGATTTGGTGCTTGAATATCGTCGATAGACAATAAGAGATCTTGCTGATAGTATTGGAAGATCATTTGGCTCAGTCCAAACCATTTCGAAGGATGTTTTGTGTCTCAAACGCGTCCAGTCTCGATTGGTGCCAAAATCGCTCATTTTTTTTGGAAAAAAAGGCGTCGCGTTGATGTGCGTGAAACTTTGGTGTCTAACTATCAGGACCACTTGAAATGCATCATTACAGGAGACGAGACTTGCATTTACGCATACGACCCTGAAACCACCGACCAATCCAGCGAATATCGTGCAAAAGGTGCAACAAGACCGAAAATACCACGGTAGAGTCGATCGAAAATCAAGGTCATGTTGACAGTTTTCTTTGATTTTCGTGGTGTGGTGCACTATGAATTCCTTCCGCCGGGCCAAACTGTTAGCAAAGAATATTATTTGAACGTTATGCGTCGTTTGCGTGAAGCTATTCGTCTGAAACGGCTGCAATTATGGGCGAACAGCTCTTGGTTCCTTTCATCACGATAATGCACCATGTCATACTGCATTGGTTTTTCGCGACTTTTTTGCCAAAAACTCGACTCACATCGTTCCGCAACCACCGTATTTGCCTGATTTGGCTCCGTGCGACTTCAGGCTATTCAGCAAACTCAAAAAGCCAATGCGGGGACGCCGTTTTGACACGATCGAGGAGATAAAAACCGAATCGAAGAAGGTCTTGAAGGCTATACCGGAAAAAGACTATTCTGACTGTTTCGAGGACTGGAAAAAGCGTTGGCAAAAGTGCATTTTATCGGACGGGAATTACTTTGAAGGGGATGAAATTGATTTGGAAGAATAAACAAAGAATTTACATTTTATAGACAAATTCACCTTACTTTTTGATCACAGTAGTATATGCTTGTGGTACAGTAAGAAAAAACAGAAAAGATTTGCCAACGAACTTTGTTGTTGATAAATCTATGAAAAGAGGAGATTATGACTGGCGTATGAGAAATGATGGCCTTACAAGTTTAAAATGGATGGACAGGAAAGCAGTTTTACTACTAAGTAACCACCATAATCCTGAAGAAGTCACTTGTGTAAACAGAAAGAACAAAACTGGGAATATTGTTAATTTAAAAAATTATTTGCTTTCTACAACTTTTTAATTACAAATATCAGAAAAAAAAATTCAAATTTATCCATTCATAACGATATAGTAATTCACTAAAGTAAATTGTTCAAATTTTTATATAAAAAAAGTCTCCGTAACAAATAAATGGCAACACCGTCACTCAGAAAAATGTCATTTAATAGAATCAAATTTAAATCAAAAGTTGAAACACGTTTAAATAAAAAACGAATCTTATTTGAATTCCACTTTATTATAAAAATTTTATATTCATATCAAAATTTTTCATCAAAGAAACGTATATATGGCGCCAATTCATATTTGAAAATTTTTGTTTCAAACATGTTCAAATATGATTTGGCGCCATATAGTGGTGAAATTTTTCTGAGTGGTGTTATACAAACATGTGCAGTGCTAGACGCGCGTCAATATCATACAAAGTTCAGCATTTCTCTTAGCATACAGCTAGCATAGTTATAGCCTTGTGAAGATTTGAGTCAAGTTCAGAAAACATAACCATCGGCTATGGGCAAGCAAATCAGTTTAGATACGCACAAAATCATCGTTAAGCTGTATTGCCAAGGAAAGTCAATGGGCGAAATAGCGAAAATAATTGGAAAACCGAAGTCTAGTGTGCAGTATATCATCAAGCAGTACGGAGAAACCGGATCCTTGAAAAGTAAGCCTCGTTTGGGACGTCCAAAAATTTTAACTGCTACAGCCCGACGGTCAATAGTGCTTAAAATTAAGGAGAATCCAAGAACCAGCGCATCTAAAATAGCAGACGAGGTAAGAAAGGAATTCAACCTAACAGTTAGTGATGAAACCATCATGAATGTTCCACGAGAGAATAACTTCCATGGTCGAAAACTGGGCGTAAGCCTTTTATTTCAAAAGTTAATCGAAAGAAACGATTACATTTAGCAAAAATCCACGAAAATAAGGATGCTACTTTTTGGAATCGAGTTTTGTTTTCGGACGAGAGCAAATTGAACGTGTTTGGCTAAGACGGTAAAGGAAAAGTCTGGCGCAAATCTAAGGAGGAGCTGAACGTAAAAAATCTAGTCCCAACTGTTAAGCACAGTGGTGGTAGTGTGATGTTGTGGGGGTGTATGGCGGGTTCAGGAGTTGGAAAGCTGCACTTTATTGATGGTACAATGGATCGGTGGCACTATGTAAATATTTTGAAAAACATGTCTGCGCGAAAGTGTCAATGCTTTGGGTTTGGAAAGTGATTTCATTTTCTAGCAAGACAATGACCCAAAGCATACCTCAATGGTGGTTAAGGAATGGCTTTTGTATAACGTGCCCACGCAGCTTCACAGTCCACCACAATCACCTGACTTAAATCGCATTGAGCATTTATGGGATGAATTGGAACGCAGAGTGCGGAAACACGCGATAAAAAGCAAATAAGAGCTTAAGGCTAAACTACAAGAAGAATGGAATTTAATCGGACCGGAAATCACATCAAAACTTGTTAACCCAATGTCCAGGCGTTTGGCAGAAGTCATTAAAGCTAATGGAAATGCCACCAAATATTAAATTACATCTACAGAATAATTTTTTTTTACCTTGAATTTGATTCATTTCTGCGTTCGTACGGAGACTTTTTTTATGTTAAATTTTGACTTATTTGCTTAATTGAATTACTGTATTAAAATGTAGCAATATTTTTGTTTTTTTCTTATCATATTTAGTAAGTAAGGAGTTGTTGAAAACATATTCATTTTTGAAATAAAAAAATATTGTAATATCTGAAAGTTATTCTTGTAAATGCAGAAAAGATAGCATCGTACGGAGACTTTTTGTCTGACTGTAGAGAAAGTAATCAACTTTCCAACTCTCTGTTTGAACATGGTGGCTCGGTTGGGTGGATCTAATTGAGTAACTTTTTTTGTTTGATCTATGGTTCGAATCCAGCCACAGACGAGAAATCATGATCACACACTAGGTCACACAAGGTAATCAATTACTGTCTGAAGTGATTTATATGTAGTTTAGAATTTGAGTTGAAGATGTTATTCGAATGAATATGGGCGTTAAGAGTTAACTGCATGTATTAGGAGAATTAAACGAGTATGTATTGATACATACAAGCTCATGGATTTTACTATGCAATGCATTTCTTTCTTATGGCAATTATTTATAAATTTTCACTTATCGAAATACAGTTATTTGAATTGAATTTTGCCTTGCGCCTTTGTCTTCGCCTTGAGGACAGAATTCACCTTGTGCGGAAATAAATTCAGACAGCAGCCTGTTATTTGAATCTTTGTCTAGTGGAGACAGTGCGGTGTTGGTGTTCATTCAGTAAACCCGTATACTTCGTCCGCCTTACTGACTTGTTTAAAGTTATTTTTTTTTGGACAGGGACACAACAATAGGGTCGGTAGCTTAGGTCGCTAACGCATCAGTCCAAAGCAGCGATCTACTGCCCGCAGGTTCGAATCCCGCTGTGCCCAGGGCTGTATTTGTTCGTCTTGTGTTGTCTTAACAGTCGGCGACTGGGCATAACACCAGCGCTCCATTAATTTAAGTGCCACATTAAAAGCTTTAGTAGTGACTAGACATAACACTCGCGCTTTAGAAAATAAGAAAAAAATGTGGCACTTAAAAGGCGGCACTTCTCCCATATGTGTCTCCCTACCGCCATCGCTAAGCATTCGCTTCAAAGGGCAATCCCCTGAGCTTTCCCTGAGGCCTCAGAAAATTTACATATTGTTTACTTCTTTTCATTGTAAATGTTCGCGATGTGAATACTTAATGCAAGTATTAATTATTACGAAAATAACAAAAACGCTTCCTGCTAGCAGCTCTTTGCTAGCACCGAGGCCAAAGACATGTCACATCTACCAAACGTTGAAGTCAACCTGCTCTTCGAATTCCATATTGATCCAATCACTGCATTGAAAGTTATAGGGATACAAAGAAATTAAGGGTTACCATTCGCAAAAGTTTTCAAATTTTCTAGATCTTAATATTTGGTGTTGATTTTCACTACAAGATCACTACGATTTGCAAATTATATGATAAATTCCCCTCTTATATGCCAAAAAAATTGAAAAACAACCATAGCTGGCAACCCTATCATTGTTTTCCAACTAGATTTCTACTGAATACTGCCTACAATAACTTTAATTTGCCATTATAATTTCGTTATGATTCCATGACTGAACTGGAAGCTATAGGGCAAAGAGCATTATTATCCTGAGCGAATTTTCAAAATTTAAGACACCAAAACTACCATACCAAATTTCCACCAAACGTGGCTTAAAGTAAGGTTCACCTACTCTGTGAATTTCGTCAAAATCGAACGACTGAATCACAATTTATGGGACTAAAAGCAATTATTTTTCTTGGTGATTTTTCAAGATGGCACCACTGGTACCGAATTGCCCGAATTTCAAAGTGACTTCTATCAGACCTGGTCCTATTCAATAACAATATATGCTGTAAATTTCAACTGTATATGAATATCGGGTCGTGAGTTCCCGTGAACAGAAGTTTTTGATGCTAAAAATATAGATAAATTGGGAAAGGCTTACCGTTCTTGCCTGTTGTAAAATTTCAAATGTTGTACTTTGGCTATGTAGGCAAAGCATAAAATTTATATATGATTGGTTTTTTTTCCAAAAAGCGACAATTCTTCAGGAGAGTCGTTGATTTGAAGGTATTCACTTTTAGCGCCTGCCCTTGCTACAGATTTAACAACATGCTCATTAAAAGTATACAACTAAATAGTACTAATATACTCTGAAAGTTTCATAATGATTTGATAGCTCTGTCAAAAGTTATCGCAATTTCAAAATGTTCAAATTTTCCCGATCTCTTTTTAGGCACCTAGCGCACACATGGGTTTAAAAAATTCCAAAGTATTATCCGATTCGCATTTAAAACACGTTGTAAATTTATCTTGTTAACTTGATTTTTGCAAAAATCATTTGTGGACGGAATAATAAATAGGTATATTAAAAATATCAGTAAAATGGCCGCCGGCGCGAAAGAGTTAAATATTTTTAACTTTTTGTGAGACCTGGCACAATTCTGCATATACACCAATGTACACTCCTTATCACTTGAATAGCCCACTTGGAAAATCCGTAATAACTCTTCCATTGTTTTTCCGAGAATATTGGCATAAAAATCGTAAGCACATTGGAGACCGTAATGGACATCTACCTGGTATTGGGATTTAATTCTCGAAAACTGGGGCAATGAAAAATGAGTAACGAAAAAAAAGGAATTTTTCAGCGTGTTAATACCTAGTCTAGCCATAAGTTCTGTCATAGATGTTTATCGATGTAAAAATGAAACGACTTGAGTTATTTCGATAATTTTTTCAGGGATTATTTATTGATAGAATACGAATACAAAAAGTTGCGTTTCATTCGAAATGGCCGCCATTGGCCTCCACACAGCGCCGAAGTCTGTCTGGCCACTCATCGATGGCAGTACGCAGCTCATAAATGGGGAAATTGTCCACTGCTTCCGTTAGGTCTTTCTTGAGCGATTCCAAATTGCGGTGGCGTTTATGGCAAACCATGTCCTCTAAAACGGACCACAACTTGTAGTCCAGCGGATTAAGGTCGGGGCTGCCAGACGGCCAATCTTCAATACTGATAAAGTCAGGAAGATGATTTTTTAGCCATGCTTGTGTGGTTTTGGCCTTATGAGCTGGCGCAGAGTCCTGTTGGAATGTCCACGGTTTGTTTTTGAACATGGTCTCATTGAGTGGCTTCACAACGTTGTTTAAAATGTCTCGTTGATAGTTCTTAGCCGCTGTCTTCACACCTTTTTCGCAAAAATGGATCGAACAAACGCCATCATAGGACACTCCCCACCATACCATAACGGATGCAGGATGATGTCCTTTTTCGACCCGAGGCACAAGCGTGGCGGCTTCTTGGGCAGACCGTGCATACACTCTGTCATTCTGTTTGTTGAATTTTTCCTGCACGGTGAAGATTTTTTCATCCGTAAACAAAATTTTTTTGTACCGCCGAGCACCGTATTTCTTCACCAGACGTTTACATTTTTTCACTCTATTTTCTTTCAATGCAGCAGTTAACAATTGGCCGGTTTGTCGTTTGTAAGCACCAAGTCTAAGGTCATCACCGATGATACGTGAGACGGATCTCTCTGAGATATTCATCTCCTGCGACAATATTTTTTGCTTTCGCACCGGGTTTCTGTTCAATCTGGAACGTACTGCTGCGATGGCCCGTGGCGTCCGAACGATGCGTGGCCGACCGGATCTCTCGTGGTCATTTATATCACCAGTATCCTCAAATAACTTAATGGCACGATACACAAATCTCAAGTTGATTTTGAGCGGTTTGAGCGTGTTGAAAATTTTCTTTTTTTCCATACCACATTTATGGAGCGCAATTACTGCGATTCGGTTCTCTTTTGTTGACCATTCCATGATGACGGGTGACGCTATACTGAAATGACTTGGCGGTTTAATAGAGCACATGACAGCTGCCAAAACCATAAAAAAAAATTTTGGGTTGCGTTCCGTTTTAAGCCGGGTTCACACCTTTGACAGAACTTATGGCTAGACTAGGTAGAATAGCCGACTTAGTATTTGTCTATACTGTGTGTTGAGTGTATCAATCTCCGCTTAGTATTTATTTAAGTTTTTAAATTTGAGGACTGTTTCTATGTTAAAACTCATTTTTTGAGACTCATTTTTTGAGAGAGATTAACGTGTTGGTGTGCAAAATGGGACGCGGAAAATCATTGAGTGGTGAAGAAAAAACTACCATCTCGGTTTTAAAGGGAGAAAACTTAAATACCAGTGAAATTGCCAGGCGAATTAAAAGAAATAATAAAGTAGTCAGAAACTTTTTAAAGGAAAAGGATAATTATGGTAAAAATTATGTGGAACGCTTTAATAAAGTGACAACAGAGCAAAAACGGTGAAGAATTTTGAGGGAAGCATCTAATTCGAAGGACTCTCTGAGCAAAATCCGTGCAAAAGTTGAAGTTATTGCAAGTGTTTCAACGGTTCGTTGAATTATCAAAGGATCTCCGAATATGAAACGCAGGAAACTGAAGTGCAAACCGGTGCTACAGGAGCGTCAGAAGGTAGCACGCCTGGCATTCGCAAAGAAGCATATGACTTGGACCAGAAAATGGCAAAAAGTCATATTTAGCGACGAAAAAAAATTTAATTTAGGCGGACCCGATGGCTTTTCATATTATTTTCACGATTTACGAAAGGATGAATTGGTATTGTCTCGACGTAACGCAGCGGTTGGATCAGTCATGGTGTGGGGAAGAATTTTCTTCATTGGGGTCGTGGATTTGGTTGTTTTGTCTGGTCGTCAGAATGCTGCAAATTACCTAGAATTAACGAAAAACGAAGCAATAAGATGTCGCGAGGTTTTGGAAATCCAGGATGTCATTCTTCAGCAGGATAATGCCCCAATTCACACCGCGCGTATAGTGAAAAATTGGTTCGAGTCGGTAAATTTAAATGTTTTAGACTGGCCTGCGATGTTACCCGACTTGAATATTATTGAAAACGTATGGGGATACTTAAGTCGAAAAGTTTACGAAGGCGGAAGACTATTTGACCACTGGGGAGAGCTAATAGCCGCCATACAAGAGGAGTGGAAAAAAATTCCAATAAGGTACCTGCAAACTGTATACAAAAGTTTGAAAAATAGAATTTTTGAAGTAATAAAAGCGAAAGGGGGACACACCCATAATTAAGAAAAGCAAATTTTGTTTTTATTTTATAATTTTCGGCTACTTTTGCCACCTAGGCTATTCTATTGACGCGCAGAAAAATGCCTTTTTTTCATTACTCATTTTTATTGGCACAGTTTTCGAGAATTAAATCCCAATACCAGGTAGATGTTCATTACGGCCTACAATGTGTTTACGATTTTTATGCCAATATTCTCGGAAAAACAATGGAAGAGTTATTACGGATCTTCCAAGTGGGCTATTCAAGTGATAAGGAGTGTATATATAGTAAAAATATCATCAAACAGCTGGATTCTTATTCTAGATCAACAGCTTTGAGGCTGCCTGTAGAATAATTTTATACAATTTTTTATGATTTAATTTTTCATTCGAGTTGGAGAGAAATTTATAACTATACCACATTTATGGGTGCATTCTTGAAGATTTATTGTTGAATTCTCCTAACTTTTATGTTCCTGCATTGATTTTTTTTTCAGAAAAATATTTATTGATTCAATCTCATTCATTGGGTCCCAAGAAATTTATAGGAACAACTTTTGTACTAATCATTTCGCTTTTATTGAAAATTCAAATAATGTAAAAGATATAATTTTGTAAAATTCTCTTGATTGTTTTTATAGAATCGAATCACTGAAAGCCTACTAAATCATTCTTAACGAATAAATAATGTAAATACGTGGTAAATGCTATAGGAAGTATCAACAATCCTCATCTTAAAAAGAGTTGGAATTGAAAAGTTTTATATGTTTACCACAAATTGTCCACCTTAAAAAAATCAGCACTTGTAAGTGGCAGCAATCTGCGATAAAACGTATCTGATTCTATCAAACAGAAACATCAACGATGCTCTCCCGGCCGGCATGTATGGAGAACATTTTCAACTGAAACCCAAACATCTCAGCCCATTTCTTCAAGAAATCATTTTATGTCCTTATTAACAAACCATTTTACATTAACATTAACAATTTATGGCGTGTAGAAGTATTGTCAAGTGGCCATAAAGTAGATATCATCTATTAAGAAAACACTTCCTAACGCATGACTCTGCCCGCCATCATCTGTCTATCTATCGTCTACCGTACCTAGTGCCGCTGTGGTACTTCAGTGCTTTGTTTTTGTTACTTGCCTCGTTTATGAAAACCTCAAATCGGTGCAAAGATTTGTATGAAATTTTAATTAACTCCTCTCGTGCTTAGTCTTGGTTGACATGCTTATGCCTATATTCGTACATCCAACCCCAGACCCCTGGCCCCCGACACGCTCATATAGCTTCGCTTTCTTCTCGATGTGACTTAATCTTTTTGGTAAATTTAATTAACTGCTAATTGTAATCTTGGCAAGTGGTTCTTCTTCTTTAGCGACTTTTCGCGCTCTATGCCGCCATACTTGGTGAATGAATGGCGATGCGGTCGCTTCGAATCGACATTGCTAAACGCGCCTGAACGACTTCGCCGACTCGTTCCCCGGACAATTTATGCGACTTGTTAGATTATGAAGTGGCCGCTGTTAATTTATTATTTAAACGCAACGATGCCATTACACGACGAATAATGCCTCCTCGCGGTATTCGGAAGAAAAATCTTTAAGAATTCATGATGACAACAAATAAATTAATTTACTACATGAGATGCGGTCGTTCGCGACTCGAGTTCATTCTTCTCACAATACTTTTGCAAAGTGGTGACAATTTGGCACGCTCTTCTTTTGTTGCGTTGTTTTTGCAGAGACATTGTTCGCGTACGAACAGTAGGTACGCGAGATATGCTGTGCTGGCTGACGTGCTTGTTAGGCACGAGGACACGATGGTAGGTAGTTGTTCTTGGATTTTTAGCAGAGCTGGAGCAGATTATTGCTCGTAGAAGCATGACGGTATCTTACACTTTTTATTAAGAAAGTTTATAATTTATGCATGGAGGACATGGAATTGGCAAGTAGTTACTGGGATTGAAAAAATCTTAGCTAATTGGATATAATTTTATGGCAAATAGGATTGGAGTTGATAAATAGTTTTTTTTTGTTCAACAGGTACATGTAAACGCACGCATTTGTATCCTTGCGGTGAAGAAATGTGTATGCCAATCGCATTGTTAATAAAGTATGTATCTAGTTTAATCATAAACACTGATTAACGACTAAACGCTTTTTAATAAAGTGCTGATTCTCTTCATTTCAGCAGTGGAGAAAGTCACAGTGATAGGAGAAAGTCCTTGAAAAGGAAAATATAGCTCTGCGAAATTAATTGAACGAGCTTCATCGGCAGATCGCGTTCTTTTTTCTACTAATCAACAAAGTGAAAATAGCGAAGCGCTACTTTGATCTTTACTTCTTTCAAAGTAGCTTTCCAGGAACTACCTGCACCAGAATTAGCTGCAGCATCATTGGGTGTAGTCAATACAGGTAAGCAGGATTTTAGCCTAGTATTGCAAACAGTGCGCAAAAAAGGAACAGGTAAAACTGTCAACTTTGACAGCCCAGCAACGAGGTATATCTCTCCGTCACAACCGAACTACGAAAATTACGGCATATCAGGTGGCTCATTACGTGCTCAAGGGGAAAAAATATTTCGAGTGACAGGTCACTCATCCTGTGTGCCTCCCTAGCGGACCACAAAAAAATCTTCGAACTCATTAAAAACAGTGGCTGAAATTGAACGACCTATACTACCAATATCACTTGCAATCCATGGTCTGCACAGGGACTTTGAACCTACGGACGTTCATTCTCAGCTTATGGCGCAATACTCTACCCTAAAAGTCAAGGCAATATCGCACTTTCTCACCCACAAGAATAACAATTGCGCTCCGAGACATCAGCCTTAAGGCAGTCGTCTAGTGTGTCAGAAAATAAAAATCGATTTTTTTGTTTTTTCATAAATAACATCTAAAACATGTGTAGAAGACGTGGGTAAAGAATTTTTCGAAATTTGAAGCCGTTGAAAAGTTACAGCCGTAAACCGTAGGAAGTATACAGTGTCACCCTTGGAGATTTTCATAAACCGTAGGAGTTATACGCTTACTTTCGCATCGAATATTTTCGAGCCCAGCTCCTTACCTGGCTATTTTGTGTAGCTAAATTGCACTTACTGTACACAGTACTAATTGTCAACTTACGGGTACCTAGAACTGTTCACAAATTCAATAATCTGGACATTCGCTCCGAAGCATCTTCATTCTGGTGCAAAAGTCGTCGAAATCGCCACATTTCTTGCTGTGCTAATCTTCAACGAAGGATTCGAACCTATCCTAAAGGTGATGGAAGTTATAGGAGCAAATATTGGCCTAAATGATTCTCGCATCGACCGCTCAGAGAGACGCTTGAGCGATTTCGCCAAACAAGCCCGGATATCCAACAGAGAAGAGAAAACGGCCTTACATGACTTCTTTGAAGAAGAAGAAGGTGTACTCTATGGTCTAGTCATAGCAGATTGATCGTGAGACGAATTTTTTATCATGAATTATATACAAAAACTTTCAAACGCGTTTTTCTCAAAACACGATTTTTTCAAACTGCTGCCATGATATCTCAAAAACTATTTGCTTGATTCTGCTCAAATTCATACATCATTTTATGTACATAAATAACTACAAAATGAACTAAAATAATTAAGATTGGTTCATTACTTTTCATTTTTCAAGCTAAACAGACCCAAAAAAATTCACGAAAAAATGATTTTATTTTTCTAAAGCGGTAAAAAAATATTAGTTTTTGGAATTCTAACTTAATTTTACTTCACTTTGGAGTCTCAAGTCTCACAATCAAAACTGCGTTTGTTTTTTTGATTTCAGATAAGCAGAGCGGCCGGAATCATGGCAGCAGTGGAGCACCTCTTTTTATATATGTGTTCTTCTTGGGAGGCGTATCTCCAACTATTTTGTATAAATTTACTTCAAAAAAATGCACAAAGTTTGTCTAAATAGTAATAAAAATGATATATAATTTATGAACTATTTTATTTCAATGGTTTGTCAAAAACAAATTCCCCAAAAAAGCATTAAAAAACGGCCTTCACACTACACGACCGCCTTAAAGATAAAGATCAACCTGGAGCGGTGTCTCGGATAAATGACACAAAGCTTCTTTCGGCATAAAGGACAATCCCCGTCCAACTTTGCACGAATTAAGCATGAAGTTTCAGGCTGACAAAAGCACTATTAGTTGCCATCTTCGGCATCTGGGGCAGAACTAACGACTCGATCAGTTTTCATGAACTCATCAATGCAGCGCTCGTGGACAAGCAGTCCTGTTCCTCCACGATAACGCAAGCAAGACCACTTACAAATTGCTTTGTAAACTTTGTCTGATTAATTATATTCATAAATATGATGGAATACCCTCTTTGATGCCAACACAGTCTTTGGCAAGACAACCAATGACATTCATTCTCGGATGGAATGACAGCAACTTGAACAAGAAAAGATATCACTAAAATTCATGTTGTGTGTGAATTCAGCCTTAAAAGGGTAGGGATAGCACGACCATATCTTCGCGAAACTCGAGATTTTGGTCAAGTACTTTCAACCAACGAAGTTTAGATACACCGAAATGAAAAACCAATGCACTCTCCAAAGTGATATTTTACACCTGGCAATCTGATCGGGACATTTCAGAATAATATAGCACGATCATCAACCTTCAATGCTTACCACGATTTCATTTCATTTCCTCACAACATAGATTGGCAATCATTGATGCAGAGAACGAACAGTAGAGGCCCGAGAATGAAGTCCTGCGGAACACCAGAATAAATATGAATAGGACAAAAAATGCATCCATTGTAGAAAACCATACAAGTACGATGTGAGCCAGTGGAAAAGAAAGTCACATATACCGAAACATACAGTTAGAAACTTTTTAAATGTCTCCTGAATTCAGTAACAGGAAACCATTGAATACTGTCCAATAGGACGGAAAAAAGAAAAGAATAGCAAGTGTTATAAAGTATGCACAAGAAAAAACATGAAGAAAATGGGTAATATTTGAAGAAGCTCTCTCAAAATGAAAAACCGAAGGCCCCTGGTCCCGACAGCATTCCAGCGGGAGTGCTGAAAGCTGTGGTAGAAGACAACCTGTCAGCGTTGTTGTGAATGTATAATGTGTGTTTATTGGCGGGTGTCTTTCCATCAAGCTAGAAAGAGGCACAGCTTGCTGTGATTCCGAAAGGAAAGGGAGACCCTAGCACGCCATCTATGTACAGACCTCTCTTGATGCTTGATACGGCGGGAAACTCTTGCAAATCCTATTAAAGCCACAACTACAGGTAGCAATACGAAGAGCCCATGGCAATTCGAAAAACCAACATTGGTTCTGTAGTGGCCACTCACTAATAAGTACCATCTACGAAGTAATCGGCGCAGTAGAACACGCCAAGGTTGCAAGCCATCAGGTCAGGCCGATCGTGTTTCCAGTCACACTGGATGTTCGGAACGCTTTTAATTCAGCGAGATGGGCAGACTGTTAGAGGCACTTGAGTGAAATATTCAGTTGCAGGACTACTTGTTAGCCATGGTTCGAGACAATCTGAAGAATCGTCGCCTTATATATATGAGACGAAGCAAGGAAATATTCGGGAAAATATTACTACCGGAGCAGCACAAGGGTCTATTTTCGGACCAGATCTTTGGAATGCTGTATACGACGAGATCTTGCGCCTTGAAATGCCAGAAGATATTCTCTTGGCAGTTTACGCTGATGATATAGCAGCTGTCATTACCTTCAGAGACCCCACACTTTGCTCAGCTCAAATTAAATCAAAGAAGGATACCAATCGTCATACCCATGACAGTCTGCTCCAGACAGACCAAAAACTCTGCGAAGTATCTCGGAGTGACTCTTGACTCCAAGCTGACTTATGGAAAACACATCCAGAAAGCATGCAATAGGGCTTTGGGGACTGTAATTTCGCTGAGCAGACTCATAGCGATTGTTCGCGGTTCTAGCGCGATGAAGCGCAAACTGCTTATGACGTCGGCTCATTCAATGATGCTATATGGTGCGGAGACATGGGCCACCGCCTTAAAATTTGCAAAGTATCGAGTTAGGATGACGAGCGTTCAACGCAGAGGGGCACTACGAATCGCCAGCAGCTACCGTACGGTATCAGTTTACACCGTGTAGGTATAGCAGGGGTAATTCCAGTCGATTTACTGGCGAACGAGTGCCGCGACATCTTTCTAACTAGCTCGGAAGTGGCAAGAGAGGTAGCAGCCACTTAAGCACGAGCGCGAACGCTTGAGCTTTGGAAAGAACGCTGAGATACGAGCACAACGGGGACATGGACGATTAGGACGATTCGCGCTATCTGGAAAATCGAACACAGTGCTGCTATAAAGTTGATCACCAAATAAGGAAATTTGGCTCAAACCATAATGGAAGAGAAGGCATCCGTTTACGGTCGTTTTTTTGGGAATCAGAAGGGATCCCGTAGATCGATTTTAAAAACAAAGGCGCCTTCATAGAGCATTTGAAAGAAACTATCGATGAAAAGAAAGAGATTAATTAATCAAAAATGTCCTTCTTCAGCACGACAATGCGTCTGTTTGCAAGAGCTGTGTTGCGTTGGCTGCCCTGCATAAAGTGGGCTTCGATATTTATCTTTTCCAAAATTGAAAAAGGAACTTCGTGGGAAGAAGTTTTCAAGCGATGAGAAAAATGAAGGACACATTTTCGGCTTACTTTACACGTCGGATTCACGTCGCGATAAGCTCGTTACCAGAGCATCAAAACGATCGAAGCGGGCACTACGTTTGTTTTCATGAAATTGGCCTCACGTAAGTTTATTATTTCATTAAAAAATAACCAAAATTCGCAATATCAGGTAAGTTGAATGATAATAAATGATTTTGTAAATTAAGCAGTTACTATTATTATTGTGGTTTGTGCCTGCAAATTCTGCGACGATAGTAATCCAAAATGTCCCTTTTTCATTTTAGAATGACGTCATACGTCAGAAAATCAACAAGGCAGGCTTGGAATGAAAAAAAAATATGGGAGACGGAAGTGCAGCGGTTCGTGGCAAAAGAATGGGATGGCAGATGGCGGTGAAAGCATGCAATGTTCCAGGTACTACGTCAAAAGGATATTTAGGTGGTCATAAGGCTAAATTCACTAGAATTTTTTGTGGAATGACTACAACTGATTTGACAAGACTCGCTTACCAAATAGCGGTTGCTAAAAAAATTCCTCATAGATTTTCTTTGAAAAATGAAATGGCAGGTCTGTACTAGTGATCGGCGTTTCTGTTATTTTCAAAAAACGAAAACGAACTGTTTTTTTTAAAACAACTGTTTTTTAATACTGTTTGAAAAAAAAAACAGTTTGAATTAACGAAATTAAACAAATTTTATGCTGTACGACAATTAGAGTTGGGTCGTACTAGGATTTTCACATACTAGGTATAACTATTACGAATACGAAAAAATACCTGTTCCAAATACCTGTTTGAAGTATGTACATATGTACATACAATGCTTACGATTTGGAGTGATGTAATGAAACGGACTAATACTACCCTCCACACACAACGTTCCCAAGCTAGAATGGTGATGGTGCAAGAAGACCTTCAAAGGAAAGGAAAACTAAAGGAAAACTATCAAATTCAATCAATTTAATTTGTTTTTAATTTTATTATATGCAAAAAACACCTCCTGTATTCGTTCAAATGACCAAAGTAAAAAAAATACTAAGATAGGACCAACTAATCCTGTTGTCATCTATATGACTTTTCATCGACCGATCTCTGATACCAAACTTTTCCTGGCTAATCTAAAACAGTCGGATTTCCACTTCGCCTCACTGAAGCATGAAGTTTGTCGAAAATTTTATTAAGAAATGATAAAAAAAATGTTTCTTTTATTAAACATGCACCCACTAGGGGACCAACCTCTTCTGTAAGGCTGGACATGAGTCCAGGGGCACCTTACCTCCCACGGTCTCGTAAATTTTACAACGCCGGTAGGGTTGAAGACACCCTCATGGCGAACTGCAGTCACGAGGAGGGCCTCAGCACACCCAGAGACGCCAACTGGTGCACCAAAAAGGATCTCAACCTTTCCCTCCTTGGTACTTTTAGTGCTACTTTTAGTTTTTCCGCCGGATTTCCTCTTCGAAACTAGGTTGCTTTTTCCAAGACTTATATGGAAATTTCGCCCGAAACAACTCAGAAAGGTCCCCGAACTCATACTGGACCAAAAAATTTTTTTGGAAAAAATAGACGTTTTTGCCCAATTTCTCTTTAAAAATTTTTTTTCGCCCTTATAATATCATTATTGTACTCCCCGATCACTTTCAATCATCGAAAGCACCGTAAAGTTAGTTTTTGCCACCCCTTACTCCCCTGCAAAACCGAAATTTTTGTATCACAGCAATAAGTCTTGGCCCGTTATGTCCCAAACCACTCTAACCCAAAATCGGCCGATTTTGTCCGATTTCAACTACTTTTGCCCTAAAAACTTTTTGAATATTTGAATAAAATACTTGCAACTACGAAAATGCTCGCAAGTACGAAAATACTGTTTTCCGCAGCTAAACAGTTTTCCACTGCCAAACAGTTCGTTTTAACAAACGAAAAACGGTTTGTTTAAAAAAAACGAAAAACGATTCGTTTTAAAAAAACAGTTCGTTTAAAAAAAAACAGTTCGTTTTAAGAAAACGATTTGTTTGAGAAAAACGAAAAACGATTCGTTTTAAAAAAATAGTTCGTTTAAAAAAAAACGATTCGTTTTAGAAAAACGTTTGGCTTTAGAAAAACTATTCGTTGCAGAATAGTTGGATTAATTGGTTTTAGAAATACTATTCGTTGTAGAAAAACGGTTCGTTTTAGAAATGCTGTTCGTTTTCGAAAAAAATTTCGTTTTAGAAAAACTGTTTGGAAAAACTGTTCATTCGTTTTTTGCAGCCAAACGTTTTTTCAAACTGTTTGGCGTTTTTGAGCCCATCACTAGTCTGTACTAGATGAGACGTTTAAGGAAACGGAATCCCTCTATATCACTTCGAATACTTAAAGCTAAATCGGAAGCCTGAGCGCGAGGCTTCAAATAAATCCAAGTGCAAGGAATAAAACTTTGAACCCCATCAAATTTGGAATGTTGACGAATCCGAATTTAGCACACACACTACCATCACAATGCCTAAAGGTTTTTGCAACATAAGGCAGAAAACAAGTAGGTGTGTTAACGAGTGCTGAAAGAGGTCAACACTTAACAACGGCTTGCTGCGTTAATGCTCTTGGAAGTTTTATTTTTTATGTGAGAACCATTGCCTATCACAAAGAATCCAAAATGTTTGGATTTAACGCTCTGCACAAGGACAAACATTAGCGTATATGTTTAACACATAATCAGATAACAAATTTAATTATTTTTTTTAAAGTTCGAAACAGATATTTGAGGAAAAAGAAAAGAAGTTTTCACGAATCGAAACAAAAATTCGCTGTCGTAATAAATACCAAATTACATCAAATCAATAGCAAATTACATAAAATCAAGCAAATTACAATGAATCAATACAAACGTTTTTACCTTTTTTCGACGAATTTGGATTTTCTTTTGTTTTGTTTCAATTACGGCTTACTTAAATATCAGTTTTATCGTGGTTTTACGTGTACAGACATTTTTCTAATCCTAATTTTCCACATTTAGACGCAGCAAATTCACTATTGAGTGGTTCATTTTGCTAACCACCCACATACAGCCTTTACTAGAACGAGCAATATGCCTTGCATTTATCGGCAAATCGAGCAGTCTACACGGATTCATAATAGTAAGACGGGAATGCAATTAGCTATTATGCATATAACGACGCATTTCATTCGAAGTACGAATAATTTTTTAAGCCAGAATGTATTAGTTTTTTGGAATACCACATAATTATTATAATTTGTAATTGCTTGATAAATAGTACTTACCAAAGTCGATAATTCTCCATATGTTCTGCAAAAAGAAAAGAGAACATTGTTATATTATATAACTCACTTTCCATCTCACACAATACACTTCAAAACTTTCAAATCTCGCACTCACTTCGAAACCAGTCAATCAATCATAATCACCCTTTAAGCGTTACAATTATTCACCCGCACGGATTTTCACATGACAGCCCTACACTCAAAACGATTGATGAAATAAATCTGTTCACATCAACGAATCTTTCAAGATGTGTATCTTTCGTTTGAGAAGTATCTCTTTTAATTGCTACTGCACATCTGAGATGTACTCAGTATCCATGACAAATACCTAACTTTGACGGTACTTAACTAACTGGCTTGTGGCCTGTTAAGACGTTTGTTGTTAGTTCTTTTTTCCATCTAAAATTCGATAGCCATCGACACGAAATCGTCTAAATGCTTGCACTAATAATTATTGAGATCTTATTAAGTTACTTCACAGCAGTTTGTTGAAATACATTCGATTCTGTTGTTATTCGTTCGAAATGAATGTACCCACTTTGCGGGGGTAAACATGTTACTAAAAGCTTCTTAAAAGTCGCTAACAGATGATTATTTGGTTAAATCTACTGAAATCGTTATAGTAGTTGTTGTTTATTGTTAGTAGGAGCATGTGATGCATGAATACATTGTTGTTAGGTTTGAAATTTTTTCTCGTGGCAGGGAATGTCAATGAAAATGGGGTTTCTTGAATGTGAAGCGGATTTTTTTCTCTTTCATAATACGCAGGTGAAAAATGTTACCTTACCTTGAAAAGATCGTTTATATTTCAATAAAAGCAATAAGTATTTGTTGACTACGCTATTATTGTTAACAAAATAAAAAAAAAAACGCGTTTCAAAGGAGCTCTTTGCTTCTCAAATAAATGCGATCCTAATGGCGCAGTAGCAGTTGTATCAGTATTGTGTTTTTCTCTAATTGTTATAGAGATCTACTGAAATGTTAGAATTCACAGACTTATATGATGGGAGTTGGTATATACTGACAATAGTGTCAAAAAATCATAAAACCAATAAATTCATATTTTTCATAACTATTTTCATGACACTTTGATCGCTACGATCGAATTGTCTCTGAATTTATTTAACTAAACAAGGTAACAAAACAATAACAAATTTAAAACTATTTTTCTTATGCTAAATTACAATTACATTTCTACATGTCAGCAGACTTTTTTTTGTCTGGTTGTTAATTCAATATGGAAGTTATGAGGAAATTAAAATAATTTGGTTTAAGAATATAAATATTTTGCAGCATATATTTATCGGCTCCCTGTCTCCATATGGATAGGGCAATGTTGATGCTCATTGGGTAAGTGTGTGTCTAGTTTGTCTTACAGACTTATTGACAGCGATTTGATTACGAAGATATTCTACGTTCACCAAACCTCTAATAGCACCAAATAATACCACTCTTCTTGAGGAAAGTGATGCTAAATTTAAGAGATTAAGTTTGTAACTATAAATTGGAAGATTTTCGAAATTATAGAGGTCTCTCAAGGCAAAAAACACAAAATGCTTTTGCACAGATTTCAGTTTATTGCTATGAATACGATGCAAGAGTATTCGATTAATGCGCTAACTAAAGACATAAACAGAGACCTTGTAACTCATATGTTCTTGAATTCTTTTGCACGTCTTTTAATTGATTCCAGCTGCTTGCTAGCTCTTGCCAGAACTCTGTCACATTATCCACGACCACACCGAGGTCTAGAACACTTTCAACCTTTTTCAGGAGCTGATTATTGAAGTGGTAATCAAAATTAAAAGTAGAGGTCCTGCGGGAAAAACTGATCAACGCATAGAGTAAACTTATTCTGGTCACACCATTGAACCAGTAACAACAAAAATATTAACTAGAAGTGGTCCTATGTGGCTGCCTTGAGGTACCCCAGATGAGACAGTAATTTTTTTGGAAAGACGGCATTGAATTTTAACATGTTGCGTTCAATTTCGAAGGTAACAATCCGACCAGTTTAGAAGGCTTCCTGAAATGTCAAATATTTAGAGCTTATGTATCAAAATGTCATGGTTGACGCGTTCAAAAGTTTTGCTGAAGTCCTTTTTCCACATTGAAAAGCACATTCGAGACAATTATCATTAAGTTGGAGATCATATATTCTCCGGCCTTTTCTGAAGCGTCGTTGCTCGTTAAAGGAGAGGATCAATAACGATTGTAAGTTTGTGACAAACAAGTTTTCAAACAGCTTAAGTATAGCTGACAAAATGGCGATGCCTTTATCATTTCCAACTGAGGACACGCAACTATCCACCGCATGACAGCGATTTATTGAAAATTATATACAGGGATGATACGATCGTTTGTGCACACTTAACTAGGAAGCTTGGAGATAGTAGGTCAGGCCCAGGGTTTTTTTTTAAAATCATGTTCTCTCCTGGCTTTTGAAATGTCTTCTCTGGTTAAATAGGGTTTATCAGCCATAGGTGGGCGACTGGCAGATTTCAGAGAGTGGCGCGTTAGATGATCTTCTGACAGGACAAAACACATCTTGAAAATGGTCGGCAAGGAAATCGCATATTTTTTGTAGATCAGAAGAAACTGAGTTGCATTTGGTCGTGGGATAACCAGAAGCTTTTCGCCTGTTGTCCACCAAATCGAAAAATTTTTTGGGTTCTTGAATTATATTTTCACCAACTACGAGGGTTGATCTAAAAGTAGTGATAATCGGTTATTTCCAGTCCGCGACAAATTCAAAAAAATAGTCAGCACAAAAAAACACATAAATAGGCCACGATTCCAGGGAGGTACATTCATTTGAATACGAATGATCGACGAGAGAACATGTAGAAAAACGATATTAGAGTTGTCATTAAGTAAAAATTAGTGAAAAAAATATCTACCAAAGACATAGACAGCGACTTGGTTGCACACTAGGCTAAGGAGTTTAAGCTGGGAAGAACATCCATTGAAGATTAATACCGCGAAGGACGTCCATCCACGTCCCTCACTGAAGACAACGTGAAAAAAGTAGAAAATGTCGTGTTGGCAGATCGAAGAGTGACCATCAGGTATGTAGCTGAGGTCACAGTGATCTCGTATGGCAGTGTTCAAAGAATTGTTGCCAACGAATTACATATGAAGAACGTCTCTGCGCGTTGGGTGCCGAGAATGTTAATCGACGAGCAAAAGGAGAAACGAATCGACATTTCGAGGATGAATCTCGAAAAGTTCCAGGCAGATCTGGAGAAGTTTTTGTCACGTTTCTTAACAATGGATGAGACCTGGATCCACCATTTTCATCCAGAAACCTAACAGCAATCGATGACCTAGAAGCGACTCTCTTCACCGAAGTCGAAGAAATTCAAGGTGTCGAGTTTGGCAGGGAAGGTTATGCATCAGTTTTTTGGGCCGCTAAAGGAGTTTTTATGGTGGAATATTTGGAAAAGGAAACTGCAGCTGCGATGGCTGCAATTCAAGAAACAAAATTCGAGCTACTTGAACATCCACCCTATTTGCCAAATTTAGCTTCCAGTGACTTCTACTTCTTTCCTCGGTTCAAGGAACGGGGCAAGAAATTTGAAGATGATAGCGAAGTGATGGCCGCTGTTGCGGCGTTTTGGGAGAGTGAAGATAAACAAACATTTCTAAGGGTATCTTGGGTTTGGAAAGAATACGTACTAAATGTATTAACTTGTTAGGAGACTATGTTGAAATTTAAATATTTTTTTAAGTTTAATCACCTTAGTTTATATTCATTATCATTACTTTTGGATCAAACCTCGTATATATGTATAGTAATGTGGGGTAATTTGACACACGGGGTATTATGACACTAAAGGCGTAACTCTGTCAAAATCGTAGCTACAGAAGCGCCGTTCGTATGAATTTATTAGTTTTTGTATGCGCTCATTTCTATAAAGACCTGTTTACATGCATTTTCGTTCTCTCTGGCAAAAATTAAAATTTAGGGTTTTCAAAAGTTTTCATTGAGTTTTTTTGGTACATTGTAATTCATATTTTTTCTACGTTCTGACAAAGGTAATTATATTCAAAATATTCGTTTTTTTTCGTCTTTCGATTCGTGAAATTTTTTCCCATGTATCTGCATATGTTGTGTTGACGCATATATCCGCACCAAAATGTTGTTTCGGGGTAATCCGACACAAATTTTGTGGGGTAATTTTATCCATGACAGAAAACTCATCTTGGTTCAATTTTGTGGTATTTTATTGCATTTTTTCATAGTTTTGACTGGAATTAAGTGTTTTTCCTTGAATATTGTTAATTTTTAGTCATCATGCCACGGAATTACATACGAAAAACTCCAAATTATGTTTCGAATTTGGTGGAAGCTATCTAATTGATTAAAAGTGATCAGAAATTGGTGCATGCTGTAGCCGGTCAGTATAAAATGTATGCTAAGACATTATATCGTCATCTTGAGAGGATAGATAAGCAACTTCCCAATTTCACAACTGTGACTGATGATGAATCGACTGAATTTTGGAGTTCGGTTTCGGCTGGTACACCAAAACTAGGATTTTTTAAACTTTTTTGCTGTGAACTTATTGCTGATGAGGGATTTGTTTCCAGGTTTTTTCTAGTAAACAAGAAAGTGCCCTAAAAATATATTCAATGAAAGCAAATTCTCTATGTTATGGTTTGAGCCGAAATGAAGTCAGACGTTTGGTCTTCGACATTGCCGCAAAAATAAATGCATCTGTTTTTAAGAGTGCCACAGCATATACACTACTGTGCAAAAATATAAGGACATCATCGAAAAAAATCGGTTTTTTGAGTTTGTGACTGTTTTTTTATTGTGTTCAACAACATTTTATGATTAAATCTTGTATGTAAACTAGAAAATAGATGTTTTGGTTATGATTTACATACTTCTGCATCAAATTAGTTGATTATTATTAGTCAAAATGATGGAATTATGAAGGAACTACAAATTCTTATTTTTAAGTAGCAACATTTTTGCGCTGTAATTTCAAATATAAGAACTATTATTTTAAACTGTTCAAATATGGACGCTAATGTCTTAGACAGTCATTCTGGATCATTTGAGTGCCTGTCAAAAAAATAACGGCTTTTTGCGTCCTATGCTGTGTTCGGTGTGCACTAGAACTGTCAAATTCATTCCCGTCATTATTTATACGCGCAAACCCGATTGTGATCGCTGAAAATGACTCGACAAAGGGAAATTTCACTTGAAAAACGTTCTGAAATACTTATTTTGACAAAAGTTGGTGAAACAATTCGTGAAAATGCAGATATTGTTTGTGTTTCAAGGTGTGGAGATGAAACCACGTTGAAACGGTTCGACGAAACCAACTCAAATATTAATGCAAAACGCTCTGGCCGACCAAAAAAAAAATACTCAAACTGATGATTGACACATTTTATTGATGAGCAAGCAAAATCGGTTCAAAACAGAACCAGATATTCGTGCCGAATCCAAAGAAACCCCGAAGAAATCAATTTCGGTGGATATTTTCAAACGCCGTTTGCGAGAGAAGGAATATGTTGGTCACGTTACTGTGAAAAAACCACTTTTACCGCCACAAAACAAGCGGAAAAGATTATTGTTTGCTCGAAAATATAAAGATTGGCCAGTAGATTAGTGGAAATCTGTGCTATGGACCGATTAATCAAAGTTCGAGATTTTTGAATCCAGACGGCGCGGCGCCAGTATGTTCGTCAAAATCCCCAATGTATTGCGCCAACAATTAAACCTGGCGGAGGCTCCGTGATGATCTGGGGGTGTTTCAGCTACGATGGTGTTGAAAAATTGGTCAAAATCGACGGAATAATGCGGAAGTAACACTATCACAATATTCTTCAACGAAGTGCCATTCCATCTGACATTGGTTTGATCGGCAACGGATTTATCTTTCAGCAATATAATGATATTAAGCACACCTCTCATCTGTGCATAAATTATCTACGGTCCAAGGAAGAGAAAGGTGTGCTCAAAATCATGGATTGGCCGCCGCAATCCCCTGACGTCAACCCAATCGAATTATTATGGGATGAGCTCGACCGGCAGGTGAATAACATGCAGGAGACCAGTGAAAAATATTTGTTCGACAGTCTAAAAGTGACTTGGGACAATCTATCAACTGAAACATTTCAAAAATTGGTCGATAGGCTTCCAGGAATTTGTGCTGCAATCATCAAAGCACGAGGGTGACACGTTGATGAAAAAAACCTGATTTGACTTGTGCTATTTTCGGTATTTTTAATATTGTTATGCAAAATTTGCATGTAATGAACATAAATCCTAGCAAAATAGTATATTTTCTAGTTTATATACAAGATTTAATCATAAAATGCTGTTGAACACAATAAAAAACAATCACGATGATGTCCTTATACTTTTGTACGATAGTGTGAGTGCGAATAGAATGAAAGCGTTTAATAAGAATGCTGTCGAATGATTTTTTTTGACCAACTCAAAGGTGCCATACCACCAAATTCATATGTCCCAAATCCAATTTGGAACGTTGATGAAACAGGATTCTCTACAGTTCCACCGAAACCGACAAAAGCTGGGGCTCCAACTGGCTCGAAGCTGGTTGGGAAATTTACACCTCACAAACGTCACTATGGCAATCGGAATAAACGCTGCGGGTCACTAGATTCCACCATTCTGTTGCTGTTGGTTATGCAAACGGAAGCGGTTGGATGACTCATGATGATTTCATAAAATTCATGCAACACTTGATTAAATATAGTTCGGCTACCAAAAATCATCCAACTCCATGATTTCTTGACAACCACACTTCTCACTTGTCCATCAAAGCTATCGACTTGGCCGTTGACAATGGAACTGTCATTCTCTCTCTTCCGCTACATTGTAGCCACAGAATGCAGTCGTTGGACGTTGACGTTTTTGGTCCTTTGAAAACCTTTCATAAGGCTTAATGTGATGCTTGGACGATGAATCATGCTGACAAACTTTTAAAAATTTTAAAAATTTTAAAACCGGAAATTATCGATGAAATGTTTGGATTTGGCATTGACTGCGAGAAATATCAAATCCGGTTTTCGAGCAACTAGCATTTTGCCAATAAATCCTCATATTTTCACCGAGAAAGATTTTCAATTGACATCGATTTCGGGTGAAAATGTTTTGGCCATTGCTGATACACCGGCAAATGAATATGATCAACGGCATACTTGCACTTGGATTGAACCCCCTCTGCAATTGAAGAAATCACCACTTCAATTTCAGAGGAAGCTTCTACTTCCGTCCAGTCGAACGTTCTTTTGAGCAGTTTGGACCGATTCAACGTGGCACGGCACAAAAATTGTCTAATCGGGGGCGTAAGCCTATGAAAAGCTTCGGCAGAAGAGAGCTCAGCAATTTGGCCGAAAAGAAACGCAAAGCACACCAGCCACAAAAACTAATCAAACCATCAACACCGGCCAAAAAACGTCAGCGAAAAGAACCGTCTTCAACATCATCTGAATCAGAAGAGTACTTCTGCATCATCTGTTTGCAAGCAATGTTCAAAAAATGCACAAAGTTTAATACAATCGCATGCTTGGAATGTTTGAATGGAATGCACGCAGTTTTTGGATTTGTGCTAAGTGTGAGCCCGATTCGCAATAATTGAACCATTTTCTATCGTTTCTATTCATTTAATTAACATATTGGATCAGTTACATTGAAAATTCATTCGATTTTGATATATTCTGGCTTTGTGTCAAATTACCCCACTTTGTGTCAGATTACACCACAATTTTTCATTTGCTGCAAATTAAAATTTGTTGTTGTATGGAATCATGAAATCGAATGATGCCAAAAGTTGCGACTGGTCTCAAGCTTTATGAATGTACCAAAGAGAGATCTAAGAGAGTTCATATTGATGCATCTATTGGCGAAAAACAAAAATGTGTGTCAAATTATCCCACATTACTCTATATTTTTCCCCATTTTATTTTTCATTTATTTTTTAATCATTTAATTTATTTAATTTTATAAGGCAGAATTCTGTTATTAACTTTATATTTTGATGTTTGTACACTGTTCCATACTTGTTGGAATAGATTTAGAAAGAAATAACCTGATAAATACATAATACATAAATTATCCAGAACTCTCGCTTGGTCTCTTATATCCGACCAAAATTCACGAAACGCTTTGCGCCATTACTGAATTCGTGTAGTTTGCATCGAAACTAAGACCTTATACACTTAAACACTTGTATTCTTCCGTAAATATCATAAACCATTACACTTCCATAATTTTCAAATCAACACAAGGTCCATTGTATTCAAAATTCACCGAGCATTTTACAACAACATTGTTGGCCATTTACCTTATCTCTTCCTGAACGCCTGAACGTGTATAGCTTCTATCATCGAAACAAAAACAAGTCTCATCCATCGCGATTTAAAATATATAAATTATCTCGCGTACACACCGGCTCATAGTGTCATTTCGGAGGTATAAAGGAATATTGCAGGGGCCGCGTTGCGTTCGGCGCTCGTTACGCAGGACTCGTTTCTGAATAAGGTTATTAGCCGTGGCTCTGACGGCATGTCGGCTAAATGAAATTTCTAATCTGGATTATGCAAACAACAATAGCGTCGACGAAAGCCTTCTGATTAATTAAAATATTCCGATTAGAAACTTATGTTAATCATGGAGAAACGACGAATCGTATCGAGTGAGTGCGGTCGGCGGATCTGGCCTGGCCTGGCTTGGCCTGTGGCCCCCGGAGGTTACAGCACACCGTCCAATGCCGACAGCATCGACATTGAGATAACAACACCTGTCCTGGGATTTACGTTTCGTGTCTTGTCTTCATCCGGCGAAACGTGAACTGTATTGGTTCGCGCCGTCATCGTCTTCGAGACAGGTTATGATGAAATTTAAAGAAAATTGAGGAAAAAAGTGAAGAGCTTGTCGACGTTGTTGTAGTTGGAAGATAGAAAGACAGGTAGTTGGGCGGAAAGCAAAACAAAACCCAAGTCCAAACTTACGAGTGGTGTCGTGCAACGCATTCCAAATATCCTCCTTCAATATCCATAGCGTATCGTTTTGAATTTTCCGCGGGTTGCCGAGATGAGATAAAATCATCTTTTTAAAGAATCTCAAAATCTATGGCTATGTTCTTCAAAATAGAACTTGAAACTTATATATCTTGACATCATTTGGCTAGAAACACTTATCGTTCACTAGGAAATCATGTTTTCGCTAACTGTAAAAAGTGTCCTTAAGATGAAGTAAAACCAAAGAAAACAATATTTCGCCTTTAAAATCTCAAGCCCGACAACCCCAAAACAGCAGTTCTTCTGATAGTGTTTTTGATTAAATTGGGAAGAATTTCTCGATTCTTGAATTATTAATAAGGCACTTGTGCCTGGGTCTGGGTATGCGTGAAAGTACTTAAAACTCCAAGACTTGAACGAACGTGGCAGCGAACGAACAACCGACGAAACCTTCGAGACAGAGTACGACTTTCTAATATGTATGTTGCGACTGGGAAGAACTATTCGGTAGAATAACAGTTGAATAAGCGGCGACGAGGCAAAACAACTGAAATAATTAATAAAGATGTAGAACGACTGACGGTGGGCGTGAGGACTAACGAATAAATGAATGAATGGACAATGACATAAGGAAACCTTTAAAACAAAATTATTTTCATTTGGTTTTGTGAACAGGTTGTGTCTGAGGGTGAATGTTATATTCAATACATTCCGGGACATGCTGGGGGTGAATAATTATTCGTGGTTTTGTTTATATTGAATTTTTGGGGGCAATTTCAAGAGGTCGAATGGGATGTGTTTGTAATACTTTGGTTACAAATGAAAGAATGAAGAAATTGAGTAAGGAGAGCATATATGTATATTATTATCAACATTAAAATTTCGAAAGAAGTAATCTACTCATTCTTACCATTTAGTTTACAACTTCTATGTAATAATAATTTATTTTTGAATACGGTGACGTGGATTGTACATTTGTAGACTGAATATTATCCACCATTCATTCATTACTGGCTTCATAATGGGTATATATACTACTAAAGTGTTTAATACCTCAGAATTTGGCTTTTAGTATAACTTTTTTTATTTTTATTTAACTATTTTTTAGCTAAGGAGCTTGGCTTTTACCGTGTTACTCATTTTACGATACATAAAAAGTATCGTAGAGTAAGTATAAAAAGGCTCAATCAACAATTTTCAGCACTTTTTCTTAGAAATGAGTATGTGAGTTTAGTACATTTTTATCGTTTGATGATATCCCTGATAGGAAAACTGTTATAAACTCATTTGAATCAAATTTAGAATGCACTATCCGAATTTGATACTTTACAATTTTTGACGCTTTGAACTACATCATCAATTTTATTATAATCTCAATCGTCGCGAGATCCTCCAAATATTCCGATATTCGGACGTACCAATAGTAAAGTAATCTCACTGCAATCATTACTGCGTTTGGGAATTGAAAGTAGATCATGTATTCACAATTAGTGTATAGGAGTGTAGAGAGATAAGTTTCACTTTATTATTTATTTATTTATTTAAATTTATTTTAACAGGCTTCTGCCCAATTAAAAAAATAGAAATATTAGATAGATCCAAAAGAAGAAAATAGAAAAAATTAACAAATAAATGAAAATATTAGAAATATACATATTTGAACTTCAACAAATTAAAGCTAATAAACAATTTAACATTGAAGAAAGTGCAATAATGGTAAGAAAATTAAAAAGAAAGTCAAACATTATAAGAAGCATTAAGAATGATATCTTTTATTTGCGACTTAAATTGAGAGAACGCTAGTGGAAAAGGACTAAGCTGAAGATCGTTGTGCTTCCTGGAGATACGCACTAGCGGTGAGTTAAAATAAACTTCAGAACGCGCGAAGAGAAGAAAGAACATTGATTAAGATCTATCTTATCGATTGACGTTGCGTAGACACAGCATACAACCAAGATCGGAGAGCATAGGGCAATGGAGTAGCTTGAAAAGTAAGCACTCGTCAAGGAACACTCGTCGGGAATCTAATGAAGGAATTTGGAATAAGGAAAGACGATCACTATAACCCCAGTAAGGGATGTTGAATTTAAATAACAGTGAGCGAGTAAATCTACACTGAACATGTTCCACTGCATCACTGAGATATTTATGACGTGGAGACCACACTTGACAACAATACTCTAGGATGCTACGAACAAGTGAAAAAAACAGATGGAAAGAGGTAGAGATGCTAGAAAGCGAAGAAGAGCATCTAAGAATGAAACCGGACAGACGAGAGGCCCTTGGCGGTTATATAGGCAATGTGCAGGTCAAATATGAGCTTTGGATCAAAGTGCACACCAAGATCCTTAAAATTATCAACAGCCGTAATGGAAGAGTCGTACAGAGTATAGGAATATATTAAAGTTGACATTTTATACGTATAGGATATCTGATGACATTTGGATATGTTCAATGTAAGTGAATTTTTCGAGCACCAGTCGCACAGCTTGAGTAGCGTAGTGGGTACAGCACTGGCTTCTTGCGTGTGGAGTCCCTGGTTCGAATCCAGGTTCGGACGAGGGTCCACGCACCAAGCTTTGAGCTCACCTAGCTCTGATTAGGTACCTGATTTAAATCAGGGGTAAAGTGAGTCGTGGAACTAATCACTCCACACTCGTATCCACAATGATTAAAGAAATTATAATGAAGCTCTCTACCAGCTTCAACCCCTAGACCCGTACGAGGGTTGTCGTGGGATTGCTTTACTTTTAGTCGCACAGAGTACAGAGATCGTTTTGGAGTTGGAGGCAGTCGTTGGTAGATTCAATTACTTTGAAAATCTTGAAGTCATTAGCAAACAAGAAGCAGGGAGAACGAATAAAGGAAGGAAGATCATTTATAAATACTAGGAATAATGATGGGCCGAGAATGGAGCCCTAAGGAACACCGGAAAGCGGACAGAAAGGGGAAGAGATGGACGATTGCACAGACAAATCACAAGAACAACCAGAAACATAGGATGAAAACCATGACAATAGAGAACCCGATACCCCATAACTTTGAAGCTTTGCAAGAAGAATTCTGTGGTCAACAGAATCAAAAGCTTTTGAGAAGTCGGTATATACGACATCCACTTGTTTCCGTTGGTCTAAGGCAGAAGCAACAAAGTTAGTAAAAGTTATAAGATTAGAGGTGGGGGATCTACCTTTGACAAAACCATGCTGTTCCGGAGCAAGGAAGGGATGAAGGAGAGGAAACACTCTTTCAAGAACTTTTCCATAACAAGGAAGGAGGGAAATTGGACTCATTTTACCTCTGATTTAACTCAGATATCTAGTCACAATTAGGTCCGGTGATTGATCATTGTTGATCGTCCGTGGCTGGATTCGAACCAGGGACCACACATACTACCAGACGGCGTTCTACGAGCGCAGCAGCATATATTTTGGACGTAATATGGCTACAATTGTTATTTTTTTTATAAAATTCATTGCAACAGAATATAAATTCCAATTATGGCAATAAAATGAGAAAAAACATTAAAAAAAATTGATATTAAGATTAAAGGAAACATAATTCAAAAATGCAACGCTCCAACTCTTACGTCAAGTATAAATAGTTTCAATCGTTTTTCAAAAGCAAAGAATGATTGTGGCAGAGGACCAAGCCCATATTCATTATGATGCCTCGGTATTCTGACAAGGGTAGAATAGATGTATAAAGGATCTAGCCGGTTGAAAATTGCACTCGCGTCTGATGAACGGTTCTTATCTTGTTTTTATTGTTTTTCATCTAAAATAGCCATACACTTAATCTCACACTCGTAACCCCTATAGTAAGGGAATAATGGGAGTGACAACACTGAACGTAAAATTTTTTTTTATCAGTACCTATTGAAGATATCTTCATGAAATTGAAACTACACATGATTATCGATAAACTAATTATAATATATTTTTTTTTAGAATTCTCGCAATATTAGAAACTGCAATAAACGAGAAGTAAATTTTTTGGGAGTGGTTTTTTATACCACACACCCCCTCCCCCCCAGTGACACTTAACAAAAAATATATCTTACTTGTTAATTAGTTAGCGATTACATGTTAAAGTTACAAAAGGGTCGAATTGGTGGAACATCGCTTAAAAAAAAAATTAAAATCAATTAAGATTTGTAGTTATATGAAATAGTGTATTATAATTAATTCAATCATACCAAATGTGAGCATAATCGCGGGTAACGTTATCATACTTAACACGTTCCCTGTCCTGAACAAAACAACGAAATTGCTCCGCAAGTTCAAATTACTTTTTGCTGAAATTTGTTCTTATATGATTCTATAAACACCCCAAGCATAGACAAATATTGATAGACAAAATAGAAGTAGGTAATTCTTACCTGAAACACATATGGTTCAGGAGCGTACACCGACTTTTTAGTCACTGAACGCTCATGAACCATATGTGATTCAGGTAAATTTTTTGGTTTTTCTCAATACAAGTTGTAGGTGTCCGCTGAGCCACATATGGCTCATAAACGTAGCTGTGGATTCCAAAAGCTCGTTTCCTGAGCCACATGTGATTCAGCGTACAGGGAACGTGTTAATGATGCGTATTGTTTTCAAAAAACGAAAGGTTTTTTACTTTGAGAAAAAAACAACTGTTTTTTTAAAACTGTTTAATAGAAACAGTTTTTTAACGACAAGAAACAATGTTATGCTGTGCGACAAAATAAATGTTAGTTCAATTCAGAAACATCGTTCAAAGTTTGAATAATCTTCAATTAATTCAGTACAATGAATTTTTACGTATTATGTTTTTCTTATATATATATATTCTATGTATTATGTCTTCCACCATCTTATGGTAAACATTCATTACTAGGACTAAGCGCTTCCAAACTGAATTGATACTTGTATTGTCCCAATTTTTCAATATATTACCTACTTGATCAACCGTATAATCATACATTGATCAGTACACATGGTCGTAAAGGGTCGTAAAGAATCAACATACATGGTCGTATGCCATCGAGTGTATAATGCTCGTAAGCAGCATTCAAAACAACAGCAACTGTTGTTGTTTTCGACGCTACATACCCCAACCAGCTCTTGATCGAGATGCATAAATACGCACCAAATAAGTCTGACAATCTCGTATTATATATACATACATACATAGTTTGCCTCTGAAAATCTGTTTTCCACAGCTAAACAGTTTTCCACTGCCAAACAAACAATTCGTTTTAACAAATGAAAAACGGTTCGTTAAAAAAGAACGATTCGTTTTAGAAAAACGATTCGTTTTATAAAAACGATTCGTTTTAGGAAAACGAAAAACGATACGTTTTATAAAAACGATTCGTTTTAGAAAAACTGTTTGTCGCTATTTGGAAAAACTGTTCGTTTGTATTTTGCAGCAAAACGTTTTTTTGCAAACTGTTTGGCTTTTTCGAGCCCATCACTAATTATAATGGACAGTCAGTGAGAGTTTCCACTAACTTTTTAATTGCCAAAACATTTATCATAGCCTTTAAAAAACCAAATCCACGTATTAAATACACCACTTAATAGCCACCATACGACAAAAAAAAGTAAATACTCGTGAACTACTCACGAACAAGAGTAGAGCAAAGTATATGCGCGCATAGCGCACAGTGATATTGACAAGATATTGACAGCAATAACACCACACGATCAGCATTCATCATTCGCACAGTACTCATCATTCACACAGTACTGATCGCACTGCACATGGACTTGACTCAGTGCTCTCATTCATTCTTCACATTCTACTCACACTGCACACGGAGCTGGCTCATTCCTCTGTGCAATACCATGGGTGCAATACGATATTCGTATGCACGTGTACATATTTCGAATTCGGAATAGCCTAGATTTCGCTTCAACTACACACGTTAGTCTAATGAGATATTGCCGTGTGTATATGCATAAGCTCTGTTTGCTCAATTGTTTGCTCGAGTGGCTCTGCAATATTGCTCTTGCGACTATAATGCACTGCGCGTTGTAGGTGTGAAATGTGCAGTTCTAAATGATGGCTCATATAGCTTTTGCAAAAGAGTTGCTCTGTTTTCTAAAGAGCTGGCTCACATAGCTCTTTTAAAAGAGTTGCTCTTTTTGATTTTTGATTTTGATGAATTTATGCGGCGTTTAACGGCAGCTTGTGAATGAGCTGTTCAATAAGTTAGGCCTTCCGACGAACAGGAGGGGTTATTTTTAAGATCTAGGTTAGGATTTAGGTCTAATTAGGTTAAGCTTCCTTATAATTAGGTATAAGTTAGATTGTAATTTTAGTAGAAAGTAGATTTTAAGCGAATTGTCGCCAGGATAGTCCCAGCTGCTGTACAGGCTGAGTAATACAATTAGTGTGTAAGAAAGAAAAATTGTACTGGAGAATGAGTTTAAAAAAAACCAAGAAGAGCAATCGGTATAGAGGCTAGATTTTAAGTTTTCTTTGATAATTCAAATTTAAGTTAGGTTTAGAATGTACAATTAACATATAATAAAAATATTTTCAATTCTATCCATTCATTCAGATAGTATCTACATAAAATGTCTTCAATCAAAACAACTTCGGTTCATGTACATTTTAGCTACTTTCAATTTCTTTGGCGAAAAAAGGCCACCTCCTGGCTCTGCCACCCACATAAGCCTGCTATGCACAGTCAAAAACAAAATTAACTTTGAATATTTTTTTGCCGCGAATCATTACCAATTCACATTAGGATCGCATCATGCTGCGGCCATTCGAAGCATTTTATCTATTCCAGCTGCCAGAAAACTCCATCCACACAGCCAGTTATGGGTGCTATTATTACTAAATTCAATTCATACATTACCACTTTATTTCCTTGAGATAATTTGTGAAATTTTTAAAATTTCCGAAGAAAACCTATTTAAAAGTGATCGATAAACAAATTGTGTTTTTAGTACAATAGATGTTTTGATTTCACTTGGATCGCTCGCATCTACAAAAAAAAATCTCTGCCACAAAATTAATATTCTCCATCGTCGACATTCATCGAAATTTTCCAATATTTAGATCGCTATCGACAAGTATAAATTGATTTCACAATATTTTTCCTAATGAAAATCATGAGATAGTCTGCGGTCAGATTGATCGGGTATTTTTCACATGTGTTTTCGTTGGGCAGTTCATTTACGTAACAGTTGAGTGCTATAATAGAGCGTTTGCCTGGATGCTTGTGTTTATTGTTTTTCAACTAAATAGCGCCTTGTGCTCATCAATCTCATCCTCTCTATAACCTAATCGATGCCAAGCATCATTATCGTTATCCATTCATGCGAACTGATTGACATGGACCAAATGTCGGGGATATTAATATTCGAAATTGTAGAATTGGAAATTTTCAAAGGCCGTTGGAATGCTCGGATCGAAAAGTGAAACAAACACAACAATTTGATGTGGTAGGTGTTGTAGGAAAACAACGAGAATGGATGTTTTATGTGTTTTAATTGAGATGGTGGTGTAATCATGCAAATGATGTTTATTTGATGGAGAAATATCCTGAAAGGAAGTGAGGAAGGCAATAGATTCAGTTTTTGGTCGATGTTCTGAGAACAGTTTTGCACTTTTGCCGCACGATTTCAGTTGCTTTTGTTTGTATTTCATTGAATTGAAATCTCAAATAAACACTGGGCAAAAAAAGTCTGTGAACACCAATCGAAGCTGATGGGTATTTGCAACTGTAAATTCAGCTGCATTCATTTATAAAGTTGGATGGGTTTTTTACTCAATAAAGCAGAAAAATTTTTTTTGGTACAAAAGGTCATTAGGATTTTCCATTTAAGGATCCTTCAAATGATTTTGAGTATATGCGCATCACTAGGCTAGGCAAAAAAAAGTCCGTGAACACATGTTTTAATGAAGGTATTGATGCAGTTTGGGAAAACATTTATTGCTTTAAACTTTGATTACTTATGACCCATGGAAGAGAGAGATAGAAGGTATGAGTCCTTTCAAAATTTGAATCCGATTTAGTTCTCCGATAGCTACGGCAGGTACGGCGACCAGACCAAATAATACGATTCCGAAACGCAATCTCTGTGAATTTTTCAATCACGCTGAACAGGAAAAAGAAGGAGAAAATAGAGGTAAGATTTATATAAAGTTGAAAAATGTCCAATAGAGTTGAAAACTGATGAAATTTTGAAATCCATTATTAAGAGAACATCAATGATAACTGGTCCCCAGATGAGCTATCGATTGCCCTAGATAACATTTCACCATCGGAATTGAGCATATTGCAGAAGGCTATTTCAGCTGTAGATGAAACTATACAATGAATGGAAGTGCTTGGAATGCAATGTCAGTAATTGTTTGAAAGCTACAACGTGCATCTTCGAAGAAATCACCTTCTTAAAAGTGCGAAATTCTCGCCTTAGGTCGTAGTTAATCTATTCTAGCAATAAATAAAAAACTTAAAATACAAGTTGTCGCATTATAAATAAAAGGTGTGCATAAAGTCAAATAAAAAATCAAAAGGGTAAGAAATTTATTTGGCGTCTACAACTTTTATGATTAACGAAGTCAATTGTCATATTGTGGAACTTTTTTCTCTTTCAACTCGCAGTCATTTTTTCCTGGGGTGTTTCTGTAAATTTTTAGCTACATTGTTCTCACTGTTTCAATATTTACGATATTTCTTTGTATACACTATCTGGATACTAATATACACTATGGATACTAATTTAATGTATTTATTCGGTCAAAACGCTTCTCAAAATAGTGTACTTTTGTGCTCGGTTCCGCATTGAAAAGGAAGAAATCGGCTACGTATATTATTCAATCACTTCCACGAATGTGCTCACGAATATATTGTTATTAATGCGAATATATTTAGTATTAAAGTATTTTCATTATTTTTGTTTTGTTCTAGTTCAAATAAAACATTGCAAGTCATATTTTTTGCGAGTGGTACTTCAAAAAAATATTCAAAACGCCATGCGACACTCAAGCTTACTGCTGCGTTTCCACTCATAATTACCAATTTCATAGACATACATACATATGTACATAGTTTTTCAATCACTATACATTCCATCTATTCATCCATTGTCGCATTTGCATTTATAACGACCACTTCCAATAAATTAAATCAATTTCATTTGCCAATCTGACAGTTTCTGCGGAAGTAGAAAAACACAGAGGCGAATTTGTACACAGTTGAATGGTTTTTATGCTTCACGTTGAACTAATCAATTATTTAAGGTCGTCTGGGTTCTGTGCACAACAAATCAACTAGTTACTTTAACTCGTTATGTTTACTCCATTCGTTCGTAATGTTTATTGAGCTTGTCCGCCCTTTCAGCATACTGTGCATGCGTATGAGAACGTGCATTTTTGATTTGAATTGACCACGAAAATCCAGTTTGGAAAATGGAAAAGCTCCAAACGGCGCCCGTAGCAGAAAGCTTCTCAAAAACTCTACAGACTAACCTAACTCCCATTCTACAAAATAACACAGTGAGGCCGGTTGACGAGGTCTGGATGAAGATGAAGACAGCAATCAAAGCCGCTGCAGAATAAGTTGTTGGGCATGAAGCTTGGCGCAAAAGATACAACTGGTTTGAAAGCGAATGCCAGGATGTGTTGAACAAGAAAAATCAGGCATTTAAACAGTTCCTTGAAAGGAACGCCAGGACAAAGAGAGAATAATATGAAAACCTCCGACGAGTAGCAAATAAGATCATTAGATGTAAGAAACGAAAATATTATGACGAGCAATTAAAGATCATTGACGAACATCTAGCGAGCAATAAAACTAGGCAAGCTTACAAGATAGTGAAATGTTTAAGACGCGGATACCAGCCCAAGACGACACTCTGTAAAGACGAAATCGGTAATATCATCGCCGAAGATAGCCAGATTAAGTCCAGGTGGGCATACTATTTCAAACAACTCCTTAATCCTGCACAGAGCTCAATAATATTAGTGCCGATAGACGTCTCTGACGAAGTCCCGATCGCACCACCAACGCTGGAAGAAGTCAATGCTGCCTTAAAAAGCCAGAAAAACAATAAAGCGCCGGGCATTGACGAGATTCCGGTTGACCTAATCAAGTACGGTGGAAGCTGCCCTATAAAAGCCATCCACAAATTGATCCAGCACGTCTGGGGTCAAGAAAAATACAAAATAATGCTATACTTCGGCATCCCGGCAAAACTAGTCCGACTGACCAAAATGACGATGACGTCGACAGTATCAAAAGTCAGAATCAACAACAGTCTGACTGACGCCTTTGACACAAATGTCGGACTAAAGCAAGGCGATGGGTTGGCCCCTCTGCTGTTCAACCTAGCACTTGAGTACGTGATAAGGAAGATTCCTGTCGACACAAGGAGTACGCTTCTGTATAAGTCGAACTAATTAGTGGCCTACGCGGATGACATTAACATCTTGTGACGTTCCTTTACATCCGCCAAAGACCTCCTGTTGAAACTGGACTAGGAAGCCAAAGAAGTAGGCCTGAAGATCAATCAGATGAAAACAAAAATCATGACGCAAACAAAAAAGAAAACCTCCATTAGACGAAATATAATTCTGGACAAATATAATTTAGAGAATGTGGACGAATTTATATACTTAGGCTCGAAATTGACAACGAAAGGCAGTGAAACTGATGAAATTAAACGGAGAATACAGCTCGCTAATAAAATTTTCTACTCCGTTCTCCCAGAAAACGCTGGTCTGACTCTGTCGACGAGGACTGTGCAAAACTGCTCGGTTTTCGAAATTGGAGGACGCGATTATTGGACCGAGACAACTGGAGGCGTAACCTGCGAGAAGCCAAGGCCCGAGAGGGGCGGTAATGCTACGACGACGAATCGGTGAGAATTAATAGTTAACCTAAGAAGAGAGGGAAAAAGTAAATTGTTAGCAAAAAATGTTTCTACCGTACATAAAATTATAAAACGGTTTGAAGGATTAGGATGTGCGGCCAGCAGGCCTCGTACTGGACGCCCGCCAAAACTGAATTCCGCCCATAGACGAGAGATTTTAAAAGTGATTCGTGAGAAACCGGGTACAAGTGCATTAACAATCGCGCAAAACATGTCGCAGGATTATGAAGTGACAGTTATACCACAAACTATCCGTTACCATTTGCACAAAAGTGGCTTTCACGGTCGAGTCCCAAGGAGGAAGCCATTTATAAATAAACTTAATCGGAAACGCCGTCTCGAGTTTGCTAAGGAACACCTATCCAAGCCTCCTTCGTTCTGGGAACGTATTATTTTTTCGGACGAGAGCAAATTCAATTCAATTGGGTCCGACAGACGACAGAAAGTATGGCGGAAACCGAACAACTCAAAAACCTCAGACCTACGGTGAAGCACGGCGGAGGAAATATAATGGTGCGGGGGTGTATGAGTGCTGGAGGAGTGGGTAAACTGCACATAATTGAAGGTGTTACGAATCAGCATATGTAGCTTGATAGACAATTTATTTGAGCGTGCCAGAAAATTTGGATTAGAGGAAACTTATGTTTTTCAACAAGATAACGACCCCAAGCGTACTGCCCGAAAGGTTCAAGAATGGTTGCTTTACAGAGTAGGTCGACTTCTCAAAACCCCTTCACAATCGCCAGACCTGAATCCCATTGAGTATTTGTCGGATGAAATTAATAGGAGAATTCGTAAACGTCCGCTAAAATCCTTGCAGGATTTGAAAAGAGTCATCAAGGAGGAATGGGATCAAATTCTGGCAGAAATTACAACGAAACTAGTTGCCTATCCTTGCAGGATTTGAAAAGAGTCATCAAGGAGGAATGGGATCAAATTCTGGCAGAAATTACAACGAAACTAGTTGGATCGATGCAAGCACGTCTCCTGGAAGTAATCAAAAACAAAGGTGGTCTAACATCGCTTTGACTTAAATTTAAACTTCATTTTTTTAGTTTATAAAATACTACTTATATTGTGTTAACTCCGCCGATCGCAAGTCTAACTTGTGACATGCCGGTCCCAAGCCCGGAGAAAGGAGGAGGGTTTGAGGCAACGAGGTAACTCTATCCTCAGTAAAACTTGCATAGTTGCAGCCTGATGGCTGAATTACACCTAAGCGTCTCAGGTCATTAGGGAGGATTAGCCACGTTGTCAGACCTGCAACATAGTTGTGTGAACTTTGGCACGAGGTAAGTCTCCTGAAGCAACTATCACCACGTCCTTATTAGCAAGAGATGGGCGTCAAGTGTGATGGATGTTCGGTCGTACCGCGGAGCTAACTGTGACTCCGATCATTTCCAGGTGAAAACAGCATACCGGTGCAGAATTTGCTCAGTGCACCAATCGAGATTCAGCCCTCCCAAAATCTTTGCGGTTGAGAATTTGCTGAACGATTATACGGCTCAGGCGTATACGACCGCGCTTGAAGAAAAAATCTCACCAATGCTGCGCGACTCCAGTAACGTAGGTGTCCACGAGTTCTGGGAAGAGCTCAATAATACAATCAAGAATGTGGCAGAAAACGTTGTGGGATACAAAGCCCGACGAGCGCGAAATGAATGGTTTGACGAAGAATGCAGAAACTCACTTGACGCAAAGAACGAGGCCTATAGACAATGGGTCCAACGTGCAACCAGATCCAAAAAGGAAAAATATGACCAGCTACGGCGAATATCCAATAGAATAATTAGGCGTAAGAAACGGAAATACTTTGACGAGTAGTTGCTGAACATTAATGTAAACCTAGTTAGTAAGAACACCAGACAAGCGTACAGACTAGTAAACATGATCAAAAATGGCTACCAACCCAGGACTAGCCTCTGTAAGGACAAAGATGGAAGTATTATCGGCGACACCGAAAGTATTAGCAAACGATGGGTGTCCTACTTCCAAGAGCTTCTGAATCTGAAACATCTTAGCGGCAGAAGCTGAGCTCCATGACGATACCGTTGGTCAATCCCCATCCACACAATGCCCGACAGTAGAAGAAGTTGATCTCGCCTTGCGTTCACTGAAAAGGAACAAAGCGCCGGGCGCTGACGGGATACCAGCTGAACTACTCAAGTAAGGTGGGGCGGGTTTATTGACTGCAGCGAATATGGGAGACTGAGGTGATCCCAGACGATTGGCGCAGAAGCATCATCTGTCCCATACATAAAAAGGGAGATAAACTGCGGTGTGAGAATTACAGAGGCATCTCCTTAGTCTGTACGGCCTACAAAATCCTGTTAAAAATCCTGGAGTATAGGATTAAACCGTTCGCGGAAGAAATCATTGGCGAGTATCAAGGCGGTTTCAGATCTGGTCGCTCCACAATCGACCAGCTCTTCACGGTCAAGCTAATTTTGCAAAAGTGCTGGGAATACGACGTCGACGTATACCAAATCTTTGTCGACTTTAAACAAGCATATGACAGCATCAACCGAGGCGCTCTATATAGCATCATGCTGCAATTTGGTATACCGGCCAAATTAGTGAGACTTATAAAGATGACGATGACCAACTCCGTCTCGCAAGTCCGGGTCCAGAACAGATTGACGGATCCTTTTGAAACTCTGGGTGGCCTGAAGCAGGGCGATGGAATAGCGCCCACGCTCTTCAAAGGACAAAACGAAAGTTATGATGCAATCTAGGACAAGGACGCCAGCGCACACGACCATCAACGTAGGGAACCTTTGCATCAAATTCGTGGACAACTTCGTTTACCTGGGTAGCAATTTATCGGGTGACGCCAACGAAACTGACGAAATCAAGCGACGGATACAATTAGCAAATAAGACCTTCTTCTCGGTCCTCCCCATTATGAAATCGAAATATGTGCACAGAAAGACTAAGCTCCGCGTTTCTAAAACTATCATAAGACCTGTGCTGTGCTATGACTGCGAAACATGGATCCCGACCCAAGCTTCCGAAAATATGATTGACACATTCGAACGGAAAGTTCTATGGCGGATTTTCGGGGCTATCCGCGACCGAGATGGATGGCGCATCCGGTACAACAATGAGTTGTACGAACTATACGATGAGCTGGAAGTCTCCAAAATTGTGAAATTACAACGGTTACAGTGGGCGGGGCACGTGCAACGCATGAATGACGACCGCATGGCAAAACGTGTCATGAACGCACGACGAGTCGACGGAGCGAGGCCAAGAGGAAGACCAAGAGCTCGTTGGGAGAGCTCAGTGTATGCGGACGCCGAACAACTATTGGGGTTCCAAGATTGGAGGACCCGGTCACGTGACCGAGACAATTGGAGGAGCTCGATCCAAGCGGCCAAGGCCCGACGTCGGGCTGTTGTGCCACGTTGATGATGATGACTTATATTGTGTTGCCAGACTTTTTTTGCAATATTTTTTAGCCTTTTTTGATTTTCAAATTCTTGGGATTTTTCAAGCATAAAAATATTAATGTTGAATTTTAGAAGTATACTTTGTGCTTTTTAAGATACAAACAAAATGTTTTTCTTTTGAAAACATTGCTTGTATGACCCTTGTAGTGAATTCAGATCATTTGCTTATGAGTGTTTACGAACTTTTTTTGCCCAGTGTACATATATTGGGGTTATTTATCCTTAGCTTTGTTGTGCCGGTTTCGTGTTTGCTGAACTGTTCCGTTCTTGCTTTCACTTTTTTATGCATTCGCTGTTCCTAGCATTTGTTTAAGCTATAATGGCATTTTAATCAAGAAATATGATTTGCATAATCATACTTCGATTTCGTCTAGCACACATAACGTTCAATCCCGACACTTCAAAAGTATCTTCAAAATTACATTCGATTCCTGAAATTCCTTTACACTCAAAATTACAGCAAATAGAAATATTCAAATAGGCTTAAGGGGAGGTTCTCATTCAAATGACTAAAAAGTAAGCAAAATTTGGAATTTTTTTGTGGGCCAATAAAAAAACATAGGAAAAAACAGTTTTAGGATTCAAAAAGCTTATATTTTCGTCATTATTTACAAAGTTTTTCAAGACGAAAAAAACAAAATGGCGCCCGTGGTGACGTTCCGTCTAAGATGCGGTTCGCGTGGAATAACAAAACTGCGTACAGCCTGCTGCCTCAGGATCGATCTGAAAACCAAAACCAATTATAAGGCTCGAAAGTAGGATACTTTTATTGGAGGAATGACCTAAGAACGGGTAAAAAACTTCAAATTTGACATAATGGTGCGATCTCAAACTTTGAAATCGATTTTTTAGCCCTTTTTTTATACTTTGAAGCTTCACAAAAAATAGTTAATACAAAGAATTTGTAGATTTTATAGGTCATTACTCCAATGAAAAGGGTCTTCTTTCGAGAAAACAAAACATGAAGTCTTTCAGTTGAACCGTTTTCAAATGAGATTGTACGCAGTTTAGAAAAATCATGTTTTGAGATAAACGCTTTTAAAGTTTTGAGAACTTTTTCGATAAATTATTCGTGGTAGAATGTTAATATTTTTCGAAAAGTACATGGAATTATGGGTTTTGGATATCGCTGATTACGAATCTGAAGTTACTTTTTCCAAATTCAAAATGGCCGATCCAATATGGCGGACTTCTACCAAAGAAATAAGTGGTATTTCATCCAAAACCGAAAAGAAGGAGGGTTTTGTGATTTATGAACACGAATTTGAGTTAATATGTATCAAAATAAAAAAAATGAAAATGGCGATTCCAATATGGCGGACTTAAATGTGACTTTAACAATTTTGACCAAAAACTTTTGTCTTTCACTGTTTTCTGTGGTTGCTTGATAACTTACGATTAGTCTGCGATGCCAGGTCCGTATAACAGTCCTTCCTCTAACTCGAATTGCTCCTGGAGAGAAATCGCTCGAGTTTTCTTCTCCAGATAAGCCGTCCTCGCGTAGCTGGACACCCTGCGTTCGGCAGCTTGCAGACGTTGATTATCAGAGGTCCTGGCGAAATGGGCTGCTTCAGACCCAACAGCAATTCCCAGCGCGTTCATAGTCTTCAGCAATGACGAGCCTCCTTCATTGAACAAGTTTGCGGCTATATAAGTGACACTTTCCACGGTTTGAGAAGCAGAATGCAAATGTTTCGGAGCCAGTCTCCACACACACCCGTTGAAGCTTTCATTCGAATTCTGGGTATTTCCTCCAGTGCATCGCTGTAGCAAATCATCCGCGGAAAGAGCCTCGTACACGGGTTTGATGGCATCTTGAACGTTCTTTTGAAGAGGATGGTCGTGTTTGAATGAAGCCAGCTCGCCCTTCGCCTCCGCAGCACGCCACTTGCACCAGCTGTTCGCACCTTCTGGACACTTCATATGTTGTGGATCCTTGTCAGTTGAACACTTGTGGAAAAATGTAGCCCATATAGCATCCTTCATGTTCGAAGCAGAGTCGGAGTGCCTTCTGATCGCCAGTCCATAGTATGTCGTCAAATCCGCTATCAGCTTGTCTGTCAGCTTACCCGCGCCTTTTCCTCCGAGTCCCTTGGTTCCTTTCTTCAGCGCTCGCAGTCGGCTGCCCATCCTCTTTTGCACATGCCCTACGCATTCTTTTTTCAGCAAAGGTACGTCTTCGTATGGGTCCAAGTCCAAAAGAGCTTTGAAGGTTTTCGAGTCGCCATCGCCGATGTAATTGGCATATTTGACGCCCAGCAATTCCTCGGAACGCGCAAACATTTCTTTCATAGCGTCCACCTCCATTTTCCCTGCACTGCCATGATGATTCGCAGCGCAGCTTTCGCCATGAGACTCCAGCCATTCGTTGTATTCTGCCGTTCCTTTCTTCGAAGCCCAGTTAGCGCAAGATTGACAGAATGAAGATTTGACGACGAAGTCCAAAACTTTTCCGGAGTACTTCCCAATCAGTGATGAGATCCCGAAAAGAGACGAAAACCCTCGCTTTTTCCAAGAACCGTCTCCAGAAACGGTCAAATGCGTTGCTTCGAAACCATTTTCAGCATTCAGCCTCATTTCCTCGTCCACGGCCTTCTTCTGAATTACTTTAAAAACTGATTTTGCAGCAGTTTGAAGCATAGTGAGAAAACTGTAGTAGATTTTGTTACTAAAAGTGCACGGTATGTCCATCAATCCGCAAAAAGACTTCAAGCTGTGTAGCCCGACCCCAAGCATGCGCATCGCGAACATGAAACGGCGGTTTACTTCATACGAACTGCCGATAGTGGGGCTCGAACCCACATACCGCGTGCTGCACTTACACTTTACCACGAGTTTGAAGGCTAATCCTGCTCCAGATACACGGTTGAATGTAACGTCTCCGCCGCAGGACTTGCAAGCTAAGCATTCACTTAAAAAGCTGAAGATAGTGACGAAGTTGCAAATCACATAACTGATACCTTGGTCCAGTTTAATGTCATCGTAACTCGCGGTTTTCAACTTTTTCGCGGACGTGCTCACGTTTTCGGTGTCGGTTTCGGCGGTAAACTGATTCCCTTTGAATTTCTTCGATGAGGAACGACTACTGCGCCTTTTACTGCCGCGAGTGCCCTTTTTCGACAAATTCGGCATGTTTACGAGAAACAAAATACGCGCACGTGACAGGTTTGAATGGAAAACACCAAAATACTAACAATTGAGATACGCTACAAGCAGACACAGCATCGACATATATGTGGCGTGGAATGAGAAAATGAGGTTTGAGAGGAAAATTTGTAAGGCACACGTATATTCGCTTTCACTTTTTGATGCCTTCTTTGTCTTATTCATAGCACAATAGGAAAGGTCCCAGAAGGTCTCTTTAAATGCATCGCAGGTATCAAGTTTTCGAAATTTCAAACGCCTCTGTTATTTTTAAAAATAAAGTGGATGAGAATGAATCGAGAAAACAAAAAAGAGAAAAATGTCTCACAGTCAAAAATTTGTCATGTTACGGGTAATTCTATTGTCCAACGTCCTCAAGTCCCGTAGGCGTTCGAAATTTTGAAACTTTGATACCTGCGCTGCATTTCCAGAGGACCTTTCCTAGAGTTCTGTGAGTAAGACAAAAAAGGCATAAAAAAAAGACAGTAAAAGTGTGCTTTACAAATTTTCCTCTAAAAACCACATTTCCTCATTCCACGCTACATATAATAGACGGCTACTCTGCTCTCGTACAGCCTGACGGCTTTAGAGAAAGAAAAAAAGATGTCAGAGAGAGAGACATGTATAAACCGGAGCAAGAATACGCAAGCGCCCATTCGAATTAACCAATAGTAAGTAACGTAAATAGGTTTCTACCTTAGGCGCGCGTTCCGAGCCGAGAGCGCCCCATGGCGGGATGGCCTGTAGAAACTTTTCTGATGCGCGGATCGGAAAATCGGTTTACCGCAATATAGTAGACACTAATACCTTTCAAAAAATTTAAAGAAAAAAAAATCGAATTTTTGAAAATTTTGAATGAGAACCTCCCCTTAAGCGAAGAAAAAAAAGATGATAGTGAAACTATTTCAATCGATTGTCTGCTTAAATTCCTTTCGGAATCCTGCGGGATGATAGCTACTAGAAATCGATGCAGATACGCTTCATCGACCAACGGTCATATGACGATGACCCTATAGCAAGCAACGTAGCAATTCATTCAGATTGAAAGCAAAGGAAAATTGAAAACGAAATGGCCAAGAGTTTTATTGATACTGAAATAGAGCAACGGATACGGCATTCGGGTCATATGAGTTATTTTATGCATGAAAAATTTATGGATCGGCCGTCGAAGGACGTGCGGAAAAAATGGATAGGAAAATGGCTAGGCTGCAAGGCTAGTAGTCGTTGTCTGGTCTACGATTCACAACTGCTTTTATTTTATTTTATTCTGTATGGTCCAGCCGCTCCAGCATTGAATTCGGCAACCGTTTTGAGTTCGAAGTGAGATGGCAAAGGATATGAAATGAAAACAGGTTTTTCTTCGGATATTTAGCAGACAGTAGTCGCATGTAAATATGCTTTTCATGCGTTGATGATATGTTTGTGTACTTTTCAGCTTGGTTGATTTTCTTCGAAGATGTTGTTTTTGAGAGAATTTATTGTTGGGAAGGATGGTAGAAGCACGTTTTTTTTTGTTTGGGTAGTTTAGCGTCGGCTGTTATCTAATCTGCTAGAGAGATTCAAGGAAGGACGAAACTGCATAATTGGATGACAAAGATGGTAAGGATGAGGTCGAATAGGGAGAATAGAATGTAGTACATGAAAATAAGCACGTGTTGTATCTATCCGGAAAGTTGGAAGTTGGATCACAGCATCCGTATGGTAGCCGAAGGAAATAATCTTAAATAACAGAAGAGTTGGCTAAAATAGTCAGACTAGTCTCTTTCAAGAAAGGTTAGTGAGCTGTCAATAATCGCTCCAGTAAAAGCTCTTGGAGCACCCATAACGAAACAATCAACAAGCCTCCGATCGGTCTGATAGCGCAACAATGACCACGTAAAAAACGACCATACGATTTCAGAATTTTCTCATGGAACTTTAGATTGCTCTATAGAGTTCGAATTGCTCAGCTACGGGTCCATGGTTTGCCTAAGTATTTATTAGAAATTCTGAATATTTTACGATTACCATAACGACAGCTTAGACAGGGCGGCTGATGATGGACACTACCAAAATAACTATTTTTCTATCTATAAAAAATTATTTTCCTATGTAATTAATCGGTCCCATTTTTTTTATTTTACAGATTGGTCTATGAATTTATCAAAAATTGGGCGATTGTGATAATGAAACAAAAATTTGGAATGTGCGCCGCTATCACGCTCTGAAGTCGGTTATTTCCTTCCAAAGAGGCACTATAATGAGGCTCGAAAACAATTTCTCCTTGCCTGAGATAGTCATAAAAAAGCCTTATTATCGAGTTTTCTCAGTTCAGGCGCAGAAGACTGCCGCTGCTGCCTTACAAGCCAGTCCTTGAGTTTCGACAAGGAGCTTATCTGCACAAACGAGTATTAGCAGACAGTTCTGCATAAAGATTTACACTTATATTCTTATAAAATTCAAAGGCAGCAGGCTTGCAGATTCGCTTTGAATTTCGCTAGAAGATCATTCAAACCGTGGACGAGGACGAAAACATCTGGAATTGCATTTTTATGCTTGACTAAGCCCATTTTGATCTAAACGGCAATGTTAACAATGGACAAAGAGTGATAGAACTGGCACCATCGAAGAACTTGATCGTTGTGGGTTCCTGAGTAAGAGCATCTATAAGACCATCTTATAGACTCGGACCGCTATCTCATCGGTAATATATTCTGAGCGTCGATTGCTTTGCATAGATTTAATGCATCTGCGAGCCAGGTTCAAATCGACAAGCCTGCGTTTCAACACCTCTGTTCTTGTCTAGTCACAAATATTGAAGTGGCTGGTTTGATAATGAATGCAAACTAGCAACTGAACGTAAGAGTGTTGTTGTTGAATGCCACATATAATGTGGGTACGAGAGGTAGAAAACAAATAACCCAGTAGAATAGAGAAGATATAGCACACATGGAAGAAAGTAGCCTGGGGAAAAGCTTGGTCTGTGAAATAAAAGTAGAGAACAAGGTGCGGAAGTTTTCTGAAGACAGAGAGGGAAATCTGAAGGCATTCTGAAGTGATGGGATATGCACTATAATGAATTCTAATCCAAGAAGAAAACTTTCTGTTGCCGTCATCAAGCACAGAAGCCAGCCAACGGTATACCCACTGAACTGATCGAAAATGGAGCGTCTACTTTATACCAAGCAAAGGATGAAAATATAGTGCACGTATGCTTACATGATGCAATGCCAGAAAACTGGCGAAAAAGCATATGTATCATGCATAAGAAATGAGATGTCACAACAAGCAGCCAATATAAGGGTATAACATTCTTGAGTACTTCCTTTAAGATAATCTCCCATATCCGGCAAGAACGAATAGGCCTACTCGCTAAAAGCATCATCAAACAATACCAGTATGCACACTGTGCACAAAGTTAAGTTTGTTTAATTCTTTCGGAACTATTAATACAAGTGCATTTCAATATAAATATTCGCTTACCGTTGGCAATAAGAACTCAACCCACCCACAATAGAGAGATTCGTATGGCTGCAACTAAGTAGCCTTCTATTTTCCTTGCAAGTAGTTGCACCGAATTCGCTAACCACACCAAGTAGTAGCTCAACGATAGATTTCGTTCTCCTGACAGACGACCTGCACAGCAGGTTTACATTTCCAAAATGCTGGACGCAGGCTGGTATGCCAGATCACTTTGCCGCGAAACTTCGACTTCAGACCCCCTTTATCGGAAACACCTCCAAACACAACAGGGTCTTCCAAAAACAAAAACAGGATCAAGTTTCAGCGCACTATAGACGTTACGATAGCAAATCTCTATACTTGTGTGACGAAAAACTTACCAACCATCAGATTGATAATCTTATAGAGTCCGTCAATTAAATCATAAACGAAAGCTTTGCCGAGAATACACATTTGATAAATGTCATATGTTATCGTAAACGTCAAAATCGTATGTAAATGGAAGTGAAGCACATTTGGCAAGCCAAGTTGAAGTGGATTTTTCCTAGGTATGGGAAGAATCACTTGTTGCACAAGTTAATCACTTGTTGCACAAGTTACTACTCCCAATTGTCAGCTATTTCTACTACTCCCAGGCTTAGAATTTTTTTCATTGTATTTAACGACGCTTTAAACAACGGTTACTTCCTAAGTTCATTGAAAGTGGCTACGATTTTCCGCTTTCAGAAGACTGGCAAAAGTTAAAAAGCCACCAATTCGTGTCCATTAGCTCTACTTTCCAGCTCGGGTGGGTTTCAAGAGGATTTGGATAGAAATAATAAAATATTCTGATCTCGCGCCGGGAGTTCTTCAATACCAGGTTGGTTTCAGGTGCAGGCACGGAACGCAGCATGCCATCTGGCACGATAAAAAAAAAGTGCATCATTAGAATGACCAAAACATTCCAATATTGGTCTGAGCTTTAGATCTTGCGAAGGGTCTCGATTCCGTATGCTACGAGGGCCTTCGTTTTAAGTTCATCAAGTTTGCATTCCTGAAAGACGTTATAAAGCTCACTGCAAGCTTCCTTGATACAAGACTAAATCAGAGTTTATGAAACAAATTTTTTCAAAGGACCTATGGCATTAGGAGTTCCACAATGTTCGCCCACTGGGTCAATTCTATGCACCATATTCACCGTTGACCTCTCCATTTCAGTGGGTCAGCTTCAAGTACAAATCTTCCAACATACCGCTCAAAGCATCGTAGAGCCTAGAATACTTCTTGGTAGAACTACGCTTTTATTTAGACAAATGGGGTATCAAACCGAATAGCAGCAAGACGCAACTTGTTGTATTTCTCAAACTATTCAAACTTCTCCCAAACTCGTTGTCTTCTTGATTACTCCTAGCTCAATGCTTAAGAACTTCGGGACTGATTTTCATTATTATGAAATTAATTGAAGTTTAATCCTTATGTGCGGCGTAAAAACAAAGCTACCAAAGAGGCATTTCAACACATCAGATAACTTTTCATCAAAAATACCCTCATCCTGCCTATTCTGACTTTGGCATCCCCATTCTGGATAACCTGTTTCAAACCTGTCATGGCAGAGGCGGAAATATTCAAAAGAAAAATCTCGACTTTTTTTCACTGGCAGGTTTCTTATTGTAGGCAAAAACCAATTCTTTTAAATAAAACTAACTTTGAATATTTGATTTTAATCATTTCCTTCATTGTTAGATTTCAGCAAAAATTTCACTCAGTTTTTACTCCACAAAAAAAACACCGCAATAATTTAAAGAAAAATTTTTTCTTTAATTTTAAGTTAGCGGCGTTTTCTTTCTACAAGCTTCCTTTTTCGAAAGGAAATCAAATAAGAGAGAAGCCTAGTTGGTTAAAAATTCGAATTAAATCATGAATAAATTTTCTAACGATCAAATAGAACTAATCAAGTAAATCAATAGAAGTTAAAGCTTTCAGTTCCAACAAACAATTTTTTCTGCAAAAAATGAAGCTTTATAGCTTTAACAATTTTCTTAAAACGGATTTTTCAAAACTATTATAAAAGTTTTAGGACAGATCATTTATCTCTAAACTTGAATAGGAATAAAATGGACTGTGATAATTACATTTCACACATACATTATTTAAATAGAGGTTAAAAAACAGTGCAGTATTTTTATATACGACAAACAATCAAATAGTGTAATAAAAAAAAGGGAATGAATCAAGTCTAAAGCTATTCATGATATGGCACAAATTATTTTTAACTACTTTTATTTACATCTGAAATTAAAATATTGAGGCATAAATCATCACCGAACAGTCAAAATACGACTCACTCCAAAGCGTTTTTTTTTTGCCTATTTCTGAAACATATTCAACCGAAAAGCTGAAATTATATTCCCCCACAAAAATGCTCTTTGTTCCTTCAGGCCATACACACATTTACTATTTACTCCTGTTATCGTCGAAAACATTGGTCGCCTGGTACTGTTCTCAGCCCATTCCATTTGTCATAACGTACCAATTCTCGGTACTGGGTCATAAAGATTCTATCGGAGCAACGATAACAAGGCATATGACGATAATTTTATGGCTTTATAGCTTGATTATATTAATCATGTAAAAAATCATTTACACGTTGATAACGAAATGGTACAGAAGCCAGTGAACGTAAAGATAACGATGAAATTGTTAAGGAAATGGAACTCACTGTACCGTTTTTTTTTATGATACAATCAACAGTTGGTGTTCCAAACTGTATATACGTACACACTTCTGCTTCTACTATTTACACGATATAAATTATTCGAATGTGGCTATTATTACCATTATGATTTTTTCTATCGTAAGTCGTTGATAGTTGCAGATATTACCGTCATAACTGTATTACGGAATTTACTTTCTGTTTTGGATGACTTTTAGTTTCAGGGTTTCATCATTTGTATTAAATATACCAATCAAGGTCACAAAACTGAACAATCAAAATATTTCATTAAAAGTGAAATACGTCAGTAATTTGAAATAAGATTAAAAAAGAATAAAAGAAGCAAACGTAAAATTAATATACGATCCAGGGTATAAAAAGGATGATAGGTCGGTTGACAAAGAAGGGTAAGATAAGCGATCCTTGGAAAGTTTATTTTTGAAGGACGCTATTGATATCGTAAGCTAGAAATATTGGCCCATGCTGCTGAATATCTTGCAGCACCTATTGATTGGCTTATTCGCAGCATATTCTATGCTACGCTTATATTCAATAAGCAATCGTCGGAATCTATTGACTTTCACGGGCTGATTAAACACAAACCGACATTAACAGCGACTCTAATGACATCGAAATTAAAGCAGACAGATAACATAAATTTTCTGGACGCAAGTGGTAATAAGTTAAGAAGTCCCAGGTGAGATTCATATGGCGACAAATTGCTGAAATCGATAGATCGAACAGATTCAAATCTTTGGCTGTGAATTTCGAAAACTAGGTTCTAGATAATGCAAGAAGAGGGCGAACGAGCGCAGTGTATAGAGATTTTGCAGCCCTAAGGCTCTAATTTGGCTAGTCGGAACATGAAATCAAATCGTTTATTTGCTTGGAAAATCGTTTTATCATAATGTAACTTGAAGCGGAGCTTTTCATCTAAAACAACAGCGAGGTCAATAGAATATATAGTCAAACCTGTACTAAGGACAGTATTGCTTGGGAGGTACGTATTATATTATATATAGATATATTATATATAGATATTTCATAATTGGATTTTTCTGTTAAATGAGATTTGAATAATAAATAATTATTTCGAGAGTTGTTAAATTGCAGTCGTCACTCTGTCCATTTTAAAAGTCGTCACTCCGTACATTTTTAAAGTCGTAAATAAAAGCGCTTGTAAAAAATTAAAAGAAGTGTTGTTTTTTAAAAGTATTGAAAGAACAATACGAAACTGGCGCAGTCGAAGTGCGAACAAACGCGAATTAATTCATCTCGACAAGCCGCAAAGTTAATTCGTGATTGAATTATAAAAAAAAAACTTGTTCATTCGAAGAAGCCGCGAAGGATAATTCGAATCAACAATAATAATAATAATATACTTTGAGTTTCCAAAAAGGAAATCAATGTTTTAATAGCCGCTACGCGTCGAAATAAAAATAAAATCGACTAGAGGGACCAATATATTTTTTTATATATACGCCATCATAGGTCTCTTAAACCCTCATGGCTGAGGCTGGTATGGGATCTAGACAAAAAAAAAAAAATAAAAAGTTTATAAAAGAACAATACTGATAATAAAAAAAACAGATAAAGAAAAATATACAACACAAAATAGTGTGTGAAGTACTAAATAAAAACAAATGTTAGACAGGAAAGAGAAGTGAAAGCTTTAACTCACGGCGACAACCAGAGGAACAAGGAACCATGAAAGCTAAAATTCAAGAATTGGACAGGCAGTTGCACGAAAGAAATAACCAGTTGGAACAGATGTCAGCAGCTCTGCAGAATCTACAACTGACAACTGAATTCCTGCAACAACAACTTCAGGAAAAAGAATTATTATTGAACCAAATGACATCGATTGTGCAAAACCTCACTTTTAGACAAACGATATCAGACGTGAAGGAGAAAATGCTAATAGAAATACGATTTATGAGTGCGTTCAACGGGCGAGGCGATATAACCATCAATGGATTTTTCAGTAGTGTTGAATATTACCTGCAAGGTATAAGTAACCTGCAAGGTATAAGCACAGGAAAGAAGCGATTCGAATAATATTTTACAAGAAACTGCAAGGAGAAGCAAAGGACGCTGTGATGGGATGTCATCAAAAACACTTTAAAACTACGCTTCAAACCAGATCTGCAGCCCACCGATATTTTCCGGAAAATCACCAACACCAAAGTGAACACAATTTCCAAGACCATCTTAATATTTTTACTATTACTGACTCCAATCACGGGACAGTTAAACGTTTACGACATAAAAGAACAATCCGGATTTACGGAGATACAAATAAATCAAGCAGACATTGTTAAAACATCAAATATAATAATCCACATGATCGACATTCCAGAAATTCTAATTTTGATTGATAGTTTTTGGGACAACATTAATAAATTAGAGGGAGAACATAAGAAATTATTACTTAACGAATTGAAACATCTAACTAACAAAGTAAAAACACTAATGCCAGCAAATAGACGAAGTAAAAGAGGGCTGATAAATTTAATAGGAAACGTACAGAAATGGCTATTTGGAACCATGGACGAACAGGATAGATTGGACATAGACGCACATTTAAAAACCATTGAACTAAATAACCACAATACAATTACAAACTTGAACCAACAAATTAGAATCAATAACCATTTCAACGAAACTTTTACTCAATTGAAAGAAATTATAGTAAACTTCTGGAAAACATGAACAGAATTTCTAGTAATGTCATTGCCAGCAATATATATTATGATCAATTTTTGAAAATTCAACTTCTTAAAAGCAAAATTGAGCAAATCCAAGGTAATACAGTATCAGCAAAGTATGGCTTATTGCATCCCAATATATTAACAGATGAAGAAATTGTATCCAACAATATAGATTTACTAAAATTAGAGAATGTAAAATTAGGAATAACTAAGTTTAAAAACGATGTGTTATTGTTAGCAATAAAAATTCCAAAGGAATTCATTAAAGTTGAATTGAAAATGATATTGCCCCTTTCCAAATAAAAATCTAAAAGAGATAGATTCCCATGCAAAAATTGTTTTTACATATAATAATAATACTTTGTTACGGAACAGCCTTGCCGCCACCACGCACGCACACACCTACAGACGTTGCGTATGCAATGCTGCATTCGATGATCAAATGCATTCCATGGCCATCCGAAAACAGGCTATGTAAGTTAACGGGTTTTCCCAATAGGGTGACAAAAAAATAATAATAATAATAGAACAACGTACAAATCTTTTTTAAATATTATTTATTTCACGACGTGTCGACAATAACTGAACTAAATGAAACATGATTTGCCTCTTTTATGACATTTCAAAAGCATACGTAAACAATTTACACGAATCTACAAAATTTAACCTGACTCCCGAATTCAACTTTTTGATGACGACGCGACATGTGCACGAATTGCAAGAGAACATTACACCTGTCTGCAAAATCTGGGAAAATAATTGTGTGGGAACGTGCACGGTATGAAAATGCAATATAAGCTGAAAATAGCGTGTTAACTCCTCCCTCCTTAAAATCTGTGTCTCACAGATTAAAAGGATAATTTGATTGGATTAGGGTAAGTGTAACTCAGATTGGATTCTGGTAGTTTTAATTTAATCCCGCTCTGATAAAAAAGATAAATGAATATTACTGCTAAGGTAATTAACAAGATAACGATTGCCGCATCAGAAGCAATAGAAACCACGCTATCGTCTTGGATTTTGTTTAATTTTTCCAAACTATCCAAATGTAATTTATGCAAGTATTCCAAATTTAATTTAATACCCTTTTCGGTTAGGTTATTTTTCAAGACAGGAGGAAGTGAATAGAACTTTTTAACTTCAAGGCTCGCGTATGTTGTGTCATTAATTTGGATCGAATCATTTTGGAAATTTACTAAGAAGGTACCGTTTAATAATTTTGATGAGTTGCTATGAATGATTTTCCCATAGAAATTTGTAAGAAATACCGAGTTTGAATCGATCATTTCGACTATTGGTTTATTGTGAAACTCATACTCACAATCAGCGTTGAGACCATCTAAAACTTGTGTGAGACAATTGTTTGCATCAAGTTCTTGAAGAGAACGTCTCTCGCAAATGGTCAGATCACGAATATTGAGACAATTGCCAACTATGCCAAATTTTTCTGATCGCGTTAAAAAGAGATTAGAGTAAGTGACATGAATCATTTTATTGTTTTGGATCGTCGGTCGGATCAAAACATGGTTAAACTCCGTGGTTTCAGTTGTAGGTAGGCAGACGACATACAGGAGGAGAGATTCCTTTACCAAAACCATCGGTTTTGCGTATTCTATGGCTTCGATCTCATTTTGGTAGGGAAGGGTTTCCATGCGGGATAGAAGGATGTTAATCTCCTCATTGTCCAAAAGATTGGAATTCACTATACCTTTAGACGCAAGCTGGACTGCCAAAACAATTTCCCCAATTTCGTCCTTGAGTATGGTTAACTTGTTAAACAGTACTTGTTCGAATTTCGCATCGGTCCTTGCATTAATATCTGCCACTATCATGTTGTAGGTATCTACAAGCTCTGTAGATACTTTAGAAATATATTGATTAATTTTATATTGTTTGTTGCTGTTTTCTATGATCTTATTTTGGGATTTAACTATTTTGTCCCAGTCGGTAGCGTCGGGATTTCCTGCGATCCACTTCCAGGCGGATCCAATCCAGTTTATAGCGCGCTTCGGTTTCCTCTTACTCTTCAGTTGATTCAATTGCCTTGAAATAACAGATAGCTGCTGGAAAAGCTGTGGCCGTAAAATGCTACTTTTGTTAACTCGGTGTTGTATGACAGGTTCGATGTTTCCCAGGATATCGTCGTACTGCTTTAGGTCGATAGTATGAATGATTTTGAAATTGCCGTTGGTAATCTTCCCTAATCCTAATTTCATCGTCATGATGGGACCGTTGTATTCATAGATGTCAACGATAGCGCATGCGCTGCCCAGGATTACTCTGAAAAAGATGAAATATTTTTCAGATGGGACTTATGGACTTTCCTTCCAGTGTTAGTAGTTATCGTGACTTTGTTATCCCTTGATACTGTTTCTTTCTTATAAAGAGGCTTATGCTTAGATTTAATCTGTTTATCGATCTTATATACTACGTCGCCAGGTTCGTATGTTCTTGGCTTTGTTCTTTTCCTGTTGTGGCTCTTCAATTGATTTTTTTGTTTCCGTAGGATTTCTTCCTTTAAATTTTCATTGAGTTTGGCCTTGAAATTATGCAGTAGCTGGTAATTTATACGTTGAGAGCGATTAAAAAATATATCTACCGGTTTTTTTCCAGTTAAGGAGTGAAACGAACTATTGTATCGGTCGACAGAAATGCTTACAATTTCCTTTGCGGAAAGATCCGGGTATTCTCTGATTAGACACCTTACGATTTCGAGGATTGTTGAATGCAGCCTTTCAATTGTGCCATTTACCTCACTCTTTTGTGGTGGTGTTAGATATACCGTAGTGCCCAATTCCTCCAAAAGGTTGTGAATTATTGGGCTAATAAATCCACCCTCGTTATCGGAGGTTAGAATTCTGGGGACTGAGAAATAATGGAGAACGTTTAGTATCTTTTTGCGTAGGTGCAGTGCAGATTTATCCTTTAAGTGAAAAAATTTCGCAAATTTGCTGAACTTGTCGATACAAGTGATATATTTCTCCCCCATGATCTCCCAAATATCTATGTGTAGGATTTCTGTCGGATATTCGGGGATGGGTGTTTCCTGTAACTCCGGCTTGAGTGGATGGCGGTCATACTTGCTGGTATTGCAGACTTCGCAATTTTTTGTATATTTGCGGATCAGGCTGGTCATTTTCGGAAAGTAGTACTTTTCCAGGATCTGCTCCTTATTCTCACGATGGTTCCTGTGAGCTCTGCGATGTTCCTGTTGAATAATCCGCAACTGGTTGTCTTCTTGAGCTATGTCCTCCGCCACACGCTGCGTGATTCGTATTTTGAATTTAGAAAAGTGTTCTTTATAAACATCCTGCAAAAGCTGTATAAAGTGTTCTGGAATCTTAATCCCGTTTATAATGTTAGGAGAAAGTGTTTCCTTTAGAACTGTTACTAATGCTTCCTTGGTTATTTTATTTAAACGTATATAGTGCCTATGGAACCCTGCATGCGGTTGTTCATATGCATTTATTTCCTTGCCTTCAGATAGGATGATTTGTTTCCTGAAAACATTTATAGGGGCGTTGCAGAAAGGAATAAGATCGGTGTTGTCTTGGGACGCACTATGGGCAGTTGAAGAGCTTGAATCCAGCATATTTATTTCGAGTGGCAGCCTAGATAAAGCATCTGCTACGCAGTTACTTTTGCCAGGTCTATAAATTAATTCATAGTTATACTCTTCTATTCTGGCCTTCCAGCGTTTGAGCTTCGCATTGTGATTCGCGCTGCTTAGAGCAAATGTTAACGGCTGGTGATCAGTCAAGATTTTAATCTTTTTTGCCCCATACAGATAAGTTCTTAATTTGTCGAGTGCCCAGACTATTGCCAAGAGCTCTTTTTCGTTGGTGGCGTAGCTCTCTTCCGTCTTATTAAGTGATCTAGATATATAGATTATTGGTTTGTCCTTCCCGATGTCACCTTGGGACAACACGGCACCAATTGCGTGGCTTGAAGCGTCAGTTGTAAGCAAAAATGGTTTTTCAAAGTCTGGAAATGCCAGTATTTCAGAAGAAGTAAGGAATGATTTCAAGGTATTGAATGCTTCGAGTTGTGGATTGCCAAATTCGATATCTTTATGTTTGGATTGGTTGGCTCTAACCTGCGCATTTTCACCACGAGTAAGGTTGGTCAATGGTTTCGCGATTTTTGCGAAATCTTTAATGAATTTCCTGTAATAGGATGCCATGCCCAGGAAGGCTTTTAAGTCCTTTAAATTCGATGGAGGCTTCATTTTCCTAATAGCGGAAATTTTCTCTGGATCAGGAAGAATTCCTGCATCCGAAATAATGTATCCTAAAAATTGAACTTGACTTTTGAGAAAAGTGGATTTTTCTAAGTTAACCTTTAGATTTGACTTTTTTAATTGTTCAAGAATTGTTTCAAGGTTTCGAAGGTGTTCTACCTCGGTTTCCCCTAGGATAATTATGTCGTCGATGTATACGAAACAAATTTTGCCAACAAACGGTTTCAGCACATCATCAATCATGCGCTGAAAAATGGCTGGCGCGTTTTTGAGACCGAAAGGCAGTCTCGTGAATTCATATTTGCCGTTTGCGGTCGAGAAGGCAGTTTTTTGAATGTCGCTTTCTCTCATCCTGATTTGGTGAAACCCAGAAGTAAGATCGAGAGTAGTGAAGAACTTCGATTTCCCAAAGCTGGCTAATGTATTGGTAATATCGGGTATTGGGTACGCATCCGATATAGTGACGGCGTTAAGCCTTTTGAAGTCGACGACTAGACGATATTGTTTTTCACCCAACTTATTGGGTTTCTTGGGCACGATCCATATTGGAGAATTATAAGGGCTCTTTGATGGGCGAATAATTCCATCCTGTAGCATCTTTTCGATTTGTTTCTCGACCTCGTTCCTCAAATTTACAGGGTATGGGTAGGACTTGACGTAGATGGGATCCGGTGTTGATGTCTTTATCTCGGCCCTTACGCTTGTTTCCACTGTTTCAGCGTCAGTCACCGGTCCAAAAATTTCAGAATATTTCCTAAGTATTTTGTCCAAATTATCTTTGGTCTGCTGATCTAAATGATTGTTTACAACGTCCAAAATATTCACTTGTTTAGATCTTTTTGCTTTTAGGGGTATTTTAATGTTCGGAGATATTTGTAAAATATTGTTTTTCCTATCTATAATCGCGTCTAACTGTTTGAGGGTATCGTCACCAATTATACCGTCAAACGATTTTAATCCTGGTAGAACGTAAAAATTCAAAGTTGTATCATTCCCTGCTTTTTTGAAAAATTGACCTGTAACTTTTTTGGTGATGAGTATTTCACCTGCTGCTGATTGTATATTAAATGGAGTTTCGACCAATTTGGCATTAAAGGAAAATTCTGGAGCAATAAAGTTTTTATTTGCGCCAGTATCAACCAAAACTTTTAGTATCTGACCATTACGCAAGACATACTCTAAGTATGGTACGCTGGAAAGGCGTCCATCATAAAATTTACCTCACCATCATCGTCCCCAACATTGTCGTGATTTTGAGACTGCTCAAAATAGTTTTCATTATATAAGTTCTGTGAAGCTAAATCATCACAAATTTCAGATGAGTCATTACATGCTGATTGCTCTTCAGTTTCTAAGTTAAATAACCGCTGTGATTTTTTGGGATAAGCCACGGAGTCGTTTGAGCGCTTTATAGCCTGATTGTAAGGAGGTCTATTCATGTAATCCACCTGTTTGGTTTGTACAGATTTATCAATATCCATCGGGACAGCGGGTTTTGGATAGCTAGGTCTTGGCGGGGGTGAGTTTTGTACGTTTTGCTGCGCATTCCTTGGAATGTTATAAACTTGGTTACGAAGAGGCGCTCTTAGACGAGGATACGTAGCTAGATTGGGATCGTATTTGTTTGAATCAATTTTAGCAGAGAAAAATTGGTTTACTGGGGCCGAAATGGAGTTATTCGCGTATTTTTGATGAATTTGATAGCTTCTGTAATTCAAATTCTGAAATTCTAAGCAAGAACCGTATGCCTCTGGAAGAGTTTGGGGTTTTTGCACAATTAACATTCGGGATAAATCTCCGTTGAGACCGCGTATGAAAACATCGAGCGCACGATTTCGATAATTTTCAGTTAAAGCAATCACCGTTTCCTGAGAATAATCTTCGGTTTTGATTTTATTAATTAGAAGGGACAGTTGATGGTTTACTTCGGCGTAAAACTCGTCAACACTTTTATGTTTTTGCGACATAGAATGCAGTTGATGTTCTAAGGTCCGTACATCACGCTTATCGGCATAATGTAAAGAAAGACACTTCTTGATGCTTAACCAACTCTCATCAAATATATTATATGAGATGAGAGCCGCATCCGCCGGGCCTCTTATTTTTTGTCTGATGTGACGCAGAATTGCCCGGTAGATAGGTTTATGTCGCACTATTTCGTAATCACTGAGTATAGTCTCAACACTATGCACCCAGGATACGTACTGCACAGGATTTCCCTCAAATCCCTGCAGATCTCTCACGCAATCAGGTAACCTTTTAATATCCTCAAGGTCCTGCTCTGTTTTAGGTGTGGCAGAATCTATCTGCGAGGAAGGATTCGTTGGATAGAATCTTGCGTTTTGCTCAAGAGTATTCAATCTACTCTCAAGTTTCTTACTTATTTCGATTTGTGCATTTATTGCACCCGTCAATTGAATAAGGGTTTGTTTAACTTCTTCCATCTTAACCGAAATGGAATTCAATAATTCTCTAAAACACAATACAAGAAGGCACGAAACACGAAACACTCGCAAGTTGAACTCGGTTTACACAATAATCACAATAATAATAATCAGTAATCAATTCACTTTCAAGTAATCACAATAATAATCAATAATCAATTTAGTTCCAAATGGATAGATTTTTAATTCAAATGGATACAGTTGTATGTTTTTTTATGTGAAAATTCTTAATATTAATAATGATATATAAAAAATATTTGAAAAATGTTGGCAGTTATTGTCGAAAAGAGGCAAACTTACATGATACAAGTTAATATATTCATTGTTGATTGCAGAGCACCGTATTGTTCCTTTTTGGCACCGACCGTTGATGCTTGGAAGCTGCCTACTGCGGTACGAATACTCCTTGCCCTCGTGATATCGTCTTTTATTGATAAAGCCTTCCGCACACGTTGCTGCTGATCCTTACGATTTTTCGAATAGGCGCTTCGCACACGTTGCTGCTGATCCTTACGAATTTTCGAATAAGCGTTTCGCACACGTTGCTGCTGATCCTTACGAATTTTCGAATAGGCGTTTCGCACACTTTGCTGGAACTTCCTTTATCAAAGACACTTTTCACACACGTCGTTTCGCGCGGTATTGACTTACTCCGCGGATTTACAAAAAAGATTGCTGTTCAACCGTTTGCGTAACTATTATGCTTCGGGTAGCACGGATAACTGTGTTCTCATGGGAACAGTTTTTTTAGCTCGGGCGCCAGTTAACGGGTTTTCCCAATAGGGTGACAAAAAAATAATAATAATAATAGAACAACGTACAAATCTTTTTTAAATATTATTTATTTCACGACGTGTCGACAATAACTGAACTAAATGAAACATGATTTGCCTCTTTTATGACATTTCAAAAGCATACGTAAACAATTTACACGAATCTACAAAATTTAACCTGACTCCCGAATTCAACTTTTTGATGACGACGCGACATGTGCACGAATTGCAAGAGAACATTACACCTGTCTGCAAAATCTGGGAAAATAATTGTGTGGGAACGTGCACGGTATGAAAATGCAATATAAGCTGAAAATAGCGTGTTAACTTGTATATGCGTTTGATTTTCGAATGGTGCATTGCATTGCATTAGGTTCACTGGCCTGAGCGCAGCTGATTTGCAACAAAACTTGTATCAACTGCGTTATCAGGCCAATGAAACTTGTAATGTTGGGTGTTGGCTGCGTGTGCTGTGCAACAAGTGCATAACGGATAACGGCTGGTTGGAACCGGTACGTGGCGGATCGCTGAGCGATCAAGGGAAATGCTGGCTGCTGGGGAGTCAGGTTTTAGCTTTGATTCGCGGCGGCAGCGTCGGCTGCCGCCGTGGGAATTTCATCTAAAAGTTGAATTTTGGCGCTGAACCGAGAAGGTTGTTCTTGGAGATTGTCGAGCGACGGAGTTTTTTTGGATTTTGATCTTGGATACTGGATCGTGGAGTTTTTGCTGGTTTTGGTGACTGGACCGTGAAGGTCGAAAAAATGGAAGCGGCGCTTGAGTTTCTTGGTGGAAAATTGGAATTGGTCGGCGGAAAATTTTGGTGAAGCAAGTTTTGCTGGGGACGGAGGTTTTGATGCTGGTCTTGGGACTGGATCGTGAAATTGGAGGGTAAAGAAATTTGAGCGGGAGGCGAATGTAAGAATTGAAGTTGTTCTTATAATTGAGTTGGGGAGTGTGAAGGAAAAATTTTGAACGGAAGGCGTATTGGGTAATTGGGGTGAAAGAACTGTGGTGTCGTTGTCGTGAAGATTGAATATTGGCAGAGAAGAGTGCATTTGAAGTGTGGTTTTGGATGAACAGTTTTTTTACGAACCAACAAGTGTGCGACCCTTGTTCCGGAAGTAATAAGAAGAAAAAATTTGTGCGCGAGTTCCTAAATGAAATATAGATAAACATGAAAGCCATAACTGCCGTTTGTGCGTGCGTGCGAAATTCTGGACAATCATTGGCTGGAAGAGACGATTGGCGTGCTGGGGTTTAGTGAAATTTGAAAGAGTGAATTTCGCAGTGTTTGAACGGCGCAGCAAATACACGAAGTGCTAAAGTGACTAACAGAGGATTTTGTAGCTATGTGATTTGGAACAGTGTCGGGTCGAGAAGAATGACTGCCATTGAATTTTTATTGAACGTTTGAATTTTCTGATCGCAAAACGGAAATAGAAGTTGAATGTGTGATGAACCTGGAAACACAGATTAATTTATTGAAACAGAAGTGGCTGGTGAAATTGTAGAGTTTACTGATTAGTGCTATCTTGTCTTGTGCTAAGCGGCTTTTCTTTGGTTGTGGGATTGCGACGTCCTGGATACAATTGAGTGCAGGGTTGAAACTTGCTGAAATTCAAACTAAATTCATTGAAAGAAGAGAAAAAAAAAACTCAAAAGTCATACATTTTAACGTATAATTAATGTCATTAAGAATTTCAACAATCTTAACGTTTGAATACAAATTGAATTGATGTTGATCAAAAGAGGAAAAAATTAATTTTTGCAGTGGTTCCAGAACACGGTCGACCGTCGTCGGAATGCGCTGGTAAGTCGAATTTTATTATTGTAGTTGCAAGATTAGTTTTGTATACAATTTTTCTATGAAATTTTTTTCCTCTTAGCACTTGAATTTGGGTTTTCGTTGTTTTTTTTTTAAAGAATATTTTACCGTATGAATTTGCATTCAATTAGTATAAATTATTTACTTAGTCATTTAATTACAATCGGAGTTTGAAGTTTTATGTATTATTTTATATTTATTTTTTTGTTTGAATTTCGTTATCAATTATTTATAAATTTTTGCATTTTTTTGTTATAATTATGAATTTTTTCTTATAGTTAATTTGAATTTTATATATTATATGAGTTATTTATTTATTTCGCTAAATATTTGGTTTTTTATTTATTTTTGAATGCTAAAAATGTGTGGCTGAATTTGGCAAGCCTTTAGGTTCAGTGGAGTCAAGATTAAGTGGGTTCCCTTCTTTCCTTTGCATAATTTTCGGGTGTGTTATGTGTATTAGTGTCTGTGCGTGACACAGCTAGGGCTTGGTCTGCCCCTCAAAATACCCACGACACCGGTGACTAGCCGGCACCGCAAAGTCACGCGAGGGTAGCAGATCAGGCCAAAATTTCTGTTGTGGTGGCGGCTGTTCACAGCTGTTCCGCAACAACTTTTGATTATGAAAAACTAAAATATTTAAATGAATTGAACTTAAGTAAATATTGTATATACCAAGGAAATTGTAAGCTCGTAACCAATAATTTAACTGAAATTATAGAAATTGATGACGAAACTATCATTGTTAAGAACGCATATAAAATAAATTTGACTTAAAATTGTGATGATCGGAAATTTATATTAGAAAAGAACACATTAATTCATTTTAATAATTGCACTCTCATAATTTTGGAACATAACTTTTCAAATGTAAAACAAAGATATAGAGAAAGATTTTACTATCCTAACAGTGGAAAATATGAAAACTTCACTAATAAACTTACTCTTGATGAAATTGTGTTTGCGAACGAGAAAAACTTGAACGAAATTAAAGAATTAAACTACAATAAAAAAAATATCATTTGGAGTAAATATTACATCTGCTTCAGCAATATCAATAATTTTGACCTTTGGAATAATATATTATTTTAGAAAACAAAATTATTGTAAACGAAATAACAGAACGACTCAGGAGAGTCCAAATTTAAAGGGGGGAGAAGTTACATATACTTCCACACTAGAATTGCTACAAAAATATGATACCCTGTTGGGAGATGTAACCAAACACCTGCAACAGGTAAGCGACAAATACGCCAGACAGGCAGATTCTGACAGAATCGCAGACATTAGGTCAGCACAATTATTTCCATAAATGTGGAGTATGTGTAGCTTATCGGGGAGTTCAGTTTTAGTCTTGTTAAATTGCAGTCGTCACTCTGTCCATTTTAAAAGTCGTCACTCTGTCCATTTTTAAAGTCGTAAATAGAAGTGCTTGTATAAAATTAAAAGTGTTGTTTTTTTAATATATTGGAAAGAACAATACGAAACTAGCTAGCTACACGATATTGGGTGCAGAAGGGTGCAACATTTAAGTGTACAGATATGCATATTGTGTAGTTAGGTATCCTTTCATAAGGTAAGCTATCTTCACCTCATGCTTTCCCGAACCTTTCGTCGAATGCCCTCACGAAACATTCGCCATATGTGTAAGCGAGACATTAAAGAAAAGAAGAGATCTAAGATGGCTGCCTTGAGGCACACCTTTCGGTTTGGCGGTCGTGAAGGTAAGAGGAGGAAGAAGATCAGGTCCAGGTTATTGGAGTGGTGGATTATATTCTCGCCGGAACTTTAATGAATTGGCCATTCGCTTCATGAGACTTTGCATGTAATTTTTAATTAATTTGTAATAAAACGATGGCAATTTGTAATTTGTAATTAATACGATGGCAATTCTAATTGATTTGTAGAGCTTATTTTCGTGCTTTTTCTAGACGTCTAAAAGCCTCGTCGATCCAAGGTTCAAAAAGATTATGCTTTCTGATAATTTTAAGGACAATTATTTATTTATTTATCTAGTTCAATTATGCAGATAACAATACAAATTACTAAATTGAGAGAATAACTAAAATAAAATGTACAAATATGGTCAAATAAAATAATAAAAATGAATAAAAGGTATGTTAATGACTTAATTCTGAAGATAAAATATCTATAATGCGTTTTTTATAAGATGCGAAACTAGAAGAGATAATACCAAACTGATGCTCGTTATGGCTTCGTGGCATACGTAAGAGATGAGAATGAAAGTATAGCTCTATACGAGCAAAAGGAATATTAGAAGTAGCCTCAGATCTAGAGGCACGAACATGATCGCGTAAAAATTATTAATAGATACTAGAAGAAAAAAGCCCAATGGAAAATTTATACAAAAAACATTAATCGATGTACAATCTACGCATACCAATGGAAGGGAGTCGCAGGAATGATAGATGATCTTCGTACGGACAATACGGGACATGAAGGTAGGTAGGTTGAAGTGGCTGCCGATCCACAGAGGTCTGCCAACCAACGCACATAGGCACAAGAGAGGCCCGTTGTGATGCCACAATAATTTGTGACTCTCTCCTACTCACTGAACTCAGGAAACCATCTGCTTCCTTTGACAATCCGCACTATCCCCTTTAAATTGACCAGGAGCAGTTCGGTCAGATTTGAGAGAAAGGGTGCACCAATTGCCGCCAACCTTCTCCTTGCCAAAGCCGGGTACTGGCACATGAGGACTCCTCCTCATCCTCAGAGCCACAAATCCGACAGAAATCGTTAGACTCTACTCCCAATCGCTGTGCATGCCGTCCTATGACATGAAACTTGTACAACAAACAATGAGTAAATTTACGCTGAACAGATTCAATGGCATCTGACAAATACTCAAAATGAGGAGACCATACTTGGGCGCAGTATTCCAGGATGTAACAAACTAGAGAAGTGAATAAATGAGCACATGTGGAGATATTTAGAGTGACGGGAACAACACTTTATAAAGCCTGCAAGTTTAGACGCCCTTGAGACGAGGTGTGTAAATAAAGTAAAGAGATTGATATTTTTAAACATTTTCATTTGAATATAATTACAATTGAACGTTTTCTCTCTCAAAATAATTTTGTTGGTAAGCCACACAGCGTTGGAAACGGTTCTTCCACTCCTCATAGCAGTGCTCGAACTTAGATACTGGAATAGCCTTCAGCTGGTTGGTTAAAACCGTTTGAATGTTTCCGAGTGTCCCGAAATAATGTCCCTTGAGATAAATTTTCAATATTGAGAAGAGGAAAAAGTGACAAGGACTCAAATCAGGTGTGTAAAGAGGCTGAGGAGCCACTGGAAAGTTTTTACTGGCCAAAAACTCGTTTATGGAAATAGCTGTGTGACAAGGCGCATTATCATTATGCAGGATTCAGCAGTTCTTGATGTTTGGTCTCACACGCATGGCCCTTTTTCGAAGTCTTTCGAGAGTCTCTCGGTAAAAATGTTGATTCATTGTCTGACCGTGTTGCACAAACTCTTTGTGAACGATTGCCCGGCTATCAAAGAAACAAATCAGCATGCTCTGATCTTTGATTTGATCATTCTTGCGTTTTTGGGCTTTGAAGAGCCTGAAGTGTGCCATTCCATGCTTTGGCGTTTGGTTTCCGGGTCATAGTTAAACACCCAACTATCATCACCAGTAATGACACGTCCGAAAACTTGTCATTATTTTCAATTGATTTAAAAACGTCAAGTCACCTTTCCCTCTTAATGTCATTTTGTTTCTGCGAAAGGTTTTCCGGAACTATTTTCGAGCAGATCTTTCTCATTTCCAATTCATGGGTCAAAGCTTGATGAACGGTTATATGACTCAAATTCAAACGTTCCCCGATCATTCTGATCAGAACGATCAGAATACTGAATATTTCGAAGAAAATTCAGTATTAAACTCGTTTTGCCGAAAATTCATATTTCTTAATATATATATATATATATATATATATATATATATATATATATATATATATATATATATATATATATATATATATATATATATATATATATATATATGTATGTATATATATATACATATATATATATATATATATATATATATATATATATATATATATATATATATATATATATATGCATATATATATATGCATATATATATAAGCAAAATGATTAAGGCAGATAATCTCTGGAGTGGCAAAACCGATTGAGCTGAAATTTTTGGAGGACATAGATGTATATAGTGGGTAGGTCCATGACTTCCTATGCCGGGTTTACACATAGGGACGAGCGTCTTGTAAACAAGACTCAACAAGACATTGGACAAGACTCTGCAAGACATAGGGTGAATTGTTTACTTATGATATTGCACCATGCACCTTTCGACAGTTGTGAGCTGTTTTGTTCAGTTCAGTGAACGATGGCTGAGGTACAGGTTGTGGCTATTGCAACTGCCTGGTGTGCGTTGAGTGATTTCAATCTGGGACACGCAAACACATGTTTAAAGTCCCGGCGAAAAATTCGAAAATTTAAATGAGCACATGCTACCCTCTCGAATCCCTTTGACTCGATGCATAAAACCGACTTCGCTTTGAGCGGCTTCGAGCTACGACGAGACGGTCATAAACACTCAGGCACAGCAATAAAAGGATCATTATCCCTTCATAAAACAAACAAGAGCCGACGAGCAAACCATTTACACACGCGTGCTTGCCATGAAAAAAACAGCCGAGAATAGACAAGGAGACCATTTACACACAGACCTTGTCTACATTTGGCATTCCTCGGCGAGAATGTAAATCCGGCACTAGAATTCAGATATCTTTAACCCTTTGGTAGTGGCGGGCATTTTAATGAATTTTCAAGTACTCCTATATTTCCAAGCAGTGTAAATTTTTGTTAAAAAAAAGTATTGGGAATGAAAACTAAATATGTTTTAAGCTTGTCTATGATAAAGAATTGGAAATTTTGAGCCGTGTGTTGGTGCTGAGTGCCTAAAAGTAGGCAAGGATTTTTTTTGCAAATTTTAATTTGTCATAACTTCTGACAAAAACATTACATCATCGTGAAAGTTGCAGACCGTGTTGGTGTTGACTAAAACTTAATACATATGGATTTTCAAGACAGTGCAGGTAACCCTTTAGCTACGGTAGGCTCCTGAAAAAAAATCTTTCAAATCAACGACCCTCATGAAAAAAACTTCAAATCATTGATAAATTCTAACCGTTATCCATCATATCAAACTAAAATTTTCAAAGTTCCGGTTTGCACAAGAATGGCATCCCACCACCAAATTACCTCTATTTTCAGCACTCAAAACTTCTGTTCACGAGAACTGATGATCGGCTTATCCAATCATAATGAAACTTACAGGACATGTTGGTATTAACTAGAACCAGATCTGATAGAAATGATTTTGAAATGCGGGCAACCCTGTGGCAGTGGTACCATCTTGGAAAATCAATGAGAAAAATAAAGCTTTTCTCCCTATAACTTTCGGTCCAGTTATGAAATCAAAACAAAGTTCATGCAGTAAATGGACCTGAATGTAAACCAAATGTCGTAGGAATTTCGTAAAAAAACCATGAAAGGACTGCCAGCTATGCCAATTTTTGTAATTTTTGGAATCTCTTTACCAAGCGATTATGCCATTAGATTTGCAAATGGGAATGATCCTGCAATGAAAATTAGCAACAAATATTAACGTTTTGAAAATTTGAAAAGTGTTGAGGGTGGTAATCCTAAAATTCTTTTCACCCGTATAACTTCCAGCGCAGTGATTCAATCGAAACGAAATGCACAGGGTGGGTTTAACTTAACGTGAAGCAGATTTGGTATAGACGAGTATTTTGCTTTGCTGCTAACACAGGGTAACCAGCATCGGACATTTTCGTAAATATTGCACCAATAGATGCTTCAAATTACATACTCAAATGTAAAGCATTTGCAATGAAAATAAGGAATCAATTCCTTAAATTTTCCGAGTTTTGACATTTTTTCGGATGAAAAAATTGAAACGTTGAAACGTTCGATGAAATCCTGCGATGAGAACGAAATTCAAAGGATAAGTTAATTTAAGTATGAGCTTGGTAGGATAAACTTATTGCTGCTTTGTTGGAAAAGTGTTGTCAGCACTGAACATTTTCATCGTCTACGAGGGTGGTCCGATAAGTACTTAGCCTACAAAAGAAAAACGAACATTTTGGAAAAGTGGCAATTTGGTTCTCAACATAGTCTACTTTTAGCTCGATACATTTGACCCAGTGATGCTCCAACTTCTTTAACCCGCCTGAAAAATATGTTTTCTTGAGGTCTGCAAAGTAGGCCTCCGTGGCGGCGATGACCTCCTCATTCCACCTCAAATTTCTGCCCGGCGACTGACTTTTTGAAGTTTCGAAACAAAAATAAGTCGCAGGGGGCCAAATCTGAAGAATACGGTAGGTGGGACAGCAGTTCATAGCCTAATTCGACCAATTTGACCGTGGTGACGGCGGAGGTGTGAGCTGATACGTTGTCATGGTGGCAGAGCACTTTTTTCCTCGCCAAACGGGGCTGTTTTTTCTGCAATCCGGTGTCGAATTGGTCCAATAATTCGGCATATTAGAGCCCTGTGACCGTTTGCTCTTCTCTAGGTATTCGATGTAGATGACACCTTGTGAATTCCAAAAAACGGTGGTCCTCACCTTTCCGGCCAATAGGACAGTCTTCGCCTTGTTCGGGGCACGTTCGCCGGGTGAAGTCCACTGTTTCGACTGTTCTTTGATCTCTGGTGTGGACCAGTGGATCCATGTTTCGTTGGCGGTAACGACACGACGCAGAAAATACTTCAGGTTGCACTTAAACAGCGTCAAACACAACTCTAATGTGGTCTCACGGTTGCGCTTGTTGTCCGGAGTAGGTAAACGCGGCAGCCATCTCACCGACAGCTTTCTTATGCCCCAAATTTTATGCTACTGTCTCAGCTATCTCGTGCATCTTTAATTGGCGTTCTGCCGATACGAGATCGTGGATTTTTGTCACGTAGTCCTCCGTGGTAGCCGTTTTTGGGGCACCTGGGCGTGGCTCGTCAAAAACCGATGTGCGGCCACGTTGAAACTCGTTAAACCAATTTTTGACGGTCGCCATCGAAGGAGAAGAGTCACCGTACACAGCATTCAAGCGCTCTTTGATTTCGCTGTGCGATTTCTCTTCCAAAAATAAGAATTGAATTACCCACCGATATTGGTCTTTTTCCATTTTTCTAAAATTCCACACGCGGTCAAAACAAAACTACGAGTCCACTTCGGCTGAATTTTTAACAGTAGCCGTCTTCGAAAATGTACTACAGGACAGTAAATTTTTCTTGCGAAAGTGGCGCCATCGTGCGGTGAGGCTAAGTACTTATCGGACCGCCTTCGTATGTTATAGTTGGGTTTTGTTGCTTTGGATAAGGAATGGTTGATATGATACTACAAAAAATGTATAAAGTCTTTCCAAAGTTGTTGGTCTCTCAAAGGCAATTTCTTCGAAATTCAGTTTTCTAGCGGTTCTGAAGCGCTAGACTTTTTTTTTAGTATTTTTTGCAAACATCTAGCAGCGTTATATTCATTTCTTCAATCAACACACCGAAAAATCAATTTTCGTTTGTAATCTTTTTGAATCAATTTATGTTCAAAAGACAGCAGGGATAGCTTAGTCTGGAGTCAAAAGACAGAGAACCATGCTGGAGAGCATTGTGTGCCTTTAGTTATCTCGAAACAAGAAAATAAAAACACCCCAACAATAAACAACAATAATAAAATCTTTTTATTTATTAAATGTTGCTCAACTACTTTTTTTAAGAATATCTATTCCACTAGACAGTAGTTTATAGATTTCAATGAAAAGTGCTTTTCAATTTATACTTTTTTAAAGCTTCTTTAGCGATAAGGTCCCGAAGTTGAACACGTAACGTCGTTCTGAGTTAAAAATAAACCAGCTGGTTTCTCATTAATTCAAACTCACCGACTATTAGATTAAACAAGCAATCCGACCATTGATAAGCAAATTAGTGTGCCACTTTGCTGACATCAGACTTGCAATGCCGATGAATGAGTTTATTCGAAATCGAATTGAAATCATAATGAACATTTTAGCTGTCCCTCGTCTTGCATCAAATTATCGTAAATTGTCGCATTTGTTACGTCTTTTCCATTATGGTATCTAAAACTCATCAGCTTTGATATCAAAAGTATTCCTTCAGGCACAACAACAACAACAACAAAAATCAACGCCAATATCTATCTCAACAAAAACAAACTTTTAGAAATTAAATTTCGAATTTTTTTCCATCGTTCCAGACGACAAGCAAATATATGTATTCAAATTAGACTCGCAGCAGACAATATACGAAGTTTTCGGAATTAAATCCAACACAATAAGTCGGCGTTTGAACTCGTGGTAGGTTTTCGAGATGGGTCGACCATCAACGAGGCATTTGCCTATTATCGTGATATCTTGAAAGACGAACTTTTCTATGATACAATTGAGTGGCACATAAAAAGGATGCTAACAATCTCGTTCGTATTCGAAACGAAATTGTCGTGACGATTTGCTGCTTGCTTGCTCGCCTGCGTGCCAGCTTGCCTTCTCAAACAGTAGAGCACAGCAGAGCAACAGCAGAGCAACAGCAGGGACTAGACAGCTAGATCTCTTTACAATGGTCGCGCAATTAATTTTAATAAACAGAAATTACCATCATTGCCATTGACCGATCCGAAAATAGAGGCTCCGATAGAGAGAGCTCTCGCGCAATGTGCCAGCATTCCATCTTCATTTGGCAATCTGTTATTGTTTCATGACTGCAAAATATTTGGGATCACGGTAGGGTTGACATATTTGGCTAGTATTTCAAAAAAAAAGTTTATTTCATTATTTAATGACGGGCTTTTGAGTATTTTAAACAGGTTTTGAATATTCTAGATGTTTTGAGTAGACAGCAATTCTTTTCTTATAGCATCATTCACCGAATCGATAGATGGAGCCCCGAATAGTATTTATTGATTTTTCGAACGGTAAAGTAAAGCTCAAAATTAGAAATAAATAGCTAAAAATTACATCACTTGTACGAAAAAAAATTAACTTTTTTGCATTGTTGGTTTTAAAGGTTTTTCATAAATTTATTTGCACACATGCAATTGAATACTTTCCCAGAGACCTTCATCATTAATTCATTTATTTATAAATAGGCGAAAAAAACTCCATACACAATTTATAAAGGAATACCTAACTTAATTCATAGAAGACAAATTAGATAGTTATAACAAAATAGATAAAAAAAGCCTGCATAAGAAACAAAATCTGCAAATAAATAAAAGCAATAAAAATTAAATCAGGCAATCAAATAATGAAATACAAAATAAAACAAATTCAATAAAATATAAGTAATTTAAAAGTAAAAGATAACCGTAAAATATAGAAATGAACGAATAAATAGAATTCAATAAAAAAGTCTTCAGACCCTTACGACTATCTCCACTTCGTTTAAACTTTGGCAGGCCTCAGAGATTGTTCTCAGTCTCGCCGCCATTAAGTTACTGATGAAGATTCAGCTCTGACAGAATTTTGATTAGCACGGATCCGGTTCTGTGAACATGTCCGCCAAAAAGCTTGTGCCAAGCCTCGCATGGTCTTCCTGCTTCCATACATAACCATGGGATAATTACACATTCGGACTGGGACAGCGGATTTGAGTGGATATTCTTTAGTATGGAAAATAAGAACGAAAAATCCAAACTCGTCGAAAGGGAGCCTTGGGAATAGAAGCTATGACTAATGAATCCGCTTCATTGGTCGATGGGACGAATACAAAACATTTCAATGGGTAATAAAATTTGATGAACAAAGACAGTCTCATCTATAGGATGTGGCTGATGTTAGCAAAGGAGAAATCATCTCTGGAGAAAGCTGGCTGAAGACTGGCATTTTTCAAATCCTGCTGCAAACTGAAGTAAGTAAACCAGCTCATGTCCTTCGCCTATAGTGAATGACGCGGTTAATTATAAAGGAGTCAGACTAGTAGCGTGAGAAGATCAGCGTTCGACCGGTTTATACAGCCTGGCGATCTTCAACCTGGAGGAATTTTGTGCAGACGCTGGTACTGAAAAATGAAATCCCCAGTCGGTCCAAATGCAGGGCCGGAATGCCCTACTTCCATTTTGATCTAGTCGATATTCTGATGATCATTACGCTCCAAAACCTAAAAAAGAGTAGCCAAAATAGGCGAGCCTGTTGAAAATTGGCGTACCGCTTTTAGAGACGCGGCAGGTCATCATTTAGTACAAGGTCTAGACATTGGTCTTGCGCGTGTATATGAGTGATACGGTTTTAGCCCAGGATCGAACGATCCTGAGTCTGCCAAAAGCAGGAGACTCTGATATAAGAAGAGTCATCCGGTGAGGGGTCCATTACTTTATTTAGAGATACATCTGAGCAAGAATCAGATGCAAAATTCCTATTGACTGATGGGGTCTTCAGTGTCGGGACTGCTGCTGATTTGGGCAGTAGAATTAGAAAAGAAGGAAGTGAAGAATCCCTATCGTCCGTGGAACCGTCCGCGATAGACCATGGCGAAAATCTCATTGTGAAAAGCCGAGTCTAATGCTCATCGTGAATTGTGGGGCGACTCTGACACAAGTAGTCGAGGCGAAGCGCTCTTTGACGGCTTGTCTATCACAAATATGAACAGTCCTTCCTTATTAAAAGAAAAAGAATGGACTGAACCAAGTTCCTATTCCTAGTCCGATCCTCACAGGGACTTTCTTTGGCGAGCACTGATTATTTCCAGAAACTAGATCAAGCACTCTAGCACTTTGAACACTGCAGCTGAGGCAGCGTGTAACCCACCCAAATCCAAAGTGAATATAAAGCCCCTATGGTGGAATTTAGGAACTAAGTTGAATAAAGCAAAATGATATAACTGGTGGTCATTGTATAAAAAAACACTGAAGGTTTTGAAGTACGACATGCTCAAGGCGAATGGAACCTCGTAAAGAGCCTTCTGTGGCAACATAGAGGGCCTCAACGAGTCAAAGGTCTGGTAAGGACTTAAACTCAAAACCGAAGGCTTAGAGTGCGTTCAGAGCATTGACAGCAGCTGGAATAATTCTAACACTGATATCCTGACTCTTCTCGTAGATTCACGTTTTCTGAGAAATCAGTTTTCTAGCAAACGCGGCGTATCAAACGGAACAAGTCATTAGCTTTTCACTACCTCTAATAATTTTATACTCTCAATTGAGGTAGGCACATAAACTCCTTCGAGTTGTTCGAATCTTCGAACTTTCTTTCGCTTTTCGTATATTCCGATCAGCTGGCTATCGTGCATTCATCGATTGTATATTTTAGCTAGCAGGAAACAAGAACTGTGTTTATTCTTAAAGCAGGGAAAGTTTATATCGTCTGATGTGTCTAAGCTCTGTTTTCTACAAGAAACCATCACTGGTTACTAGATTAAAAAATCAATCGATTCAACGTTAACCTCGCTTGGACCTCAAGATGTTCTCCCTTTTGCGTTGTGACCTGCAAAATTGTTGCTTGTGCAGTCTACATAGCCACAGCAGTGTAAGGAATGTATATAATCCACGCTTTTGGGGAGGGTAAATCAATCTCTTGATGTACTTGTGATTGACCTGAGGCTCTAAAGTCCACCAACTAGCTGATGCTTGAAAAAGTGCAAAAGTTGGCCGAACTTTTCGGACAGGGGCTATCCGAACGGCCCCTTATATGGTAAGTTTTCGTGCTGCTTCTTTGGTTACCGACTTATTTACTGATTTTAGAGCAAGCAAATATGGATAGAACTGAGTTTGGTCTTGTCAGAATTTTATCTGAGGGAATTCCCGCTTCAGCAGACGTTGACTACACTCATTCGATTTCAAGTTTTTAGCTTGCATTTCTGGTGGCAATGAACGGAATGATGATGTGACTGTCGAGAATGGACTTATTCTTGTGAATACTTACAGCTCAAAACTGAACAATAAAGTTGGCAGCGGTATATACTCGTATGAACTGAAACTAAGCCTGTCCTTTCATTTCCCGGACGATTGAAATCTTTTTTGGATGGACGTAGTGACTGTTTTTGAGGTTCAATCAACAGGTTTCTGTTTATTCAAATAATCGAAGTTAATTGATACTTTCACAGCTAGCCAAGGAGTTATACATTCCCTTTGCTGGTACATACAAAGTGTTCAAAATTGTTTCAATGTTATCAAAATTTTTCTAACCTTCAAAACTAAATATCTTAATTAAGACCAATATATCCTTAAGGGTGTATTCCGGTCTTTCGGTTTGAAAAAATCGAAAATTTTTTTTTTGCATTTTCTTATTCCACTATGATCATACAATCTTGCTTTAAAATTTTATCGCAGTATCTGTTTTCGTTTTGAAGTTATTCGCATTTCCACCACTATCATCTCTGGAAAATCCCCGGCACGCTTGAGGCGAGAGTGTTTGAGATAAAACTTTAAACGCGATTTTCTCAAAACCATCTTTTCTCAACTTCTTGGCAAGATTTCTCGAAAACGGTCTTACAGAATTTAATGAGTGATATATCAAATTATTATTTAAGGAAATATATATAATTTATATATATATATATAATTTAAGGAAAAAAATGAACTACGATTGTGATGATACAAAACAATTAACTATAATTTTTAATAAAAAAACTAAAAAAAAAAAGGAAAAATTAGAAAATTTTTTTTTTATAAGCTGCCATTTTTTAACGAATAATTGGATATTGATAAGCGTAGTTCATCTTGTAACGGGTATTCTCCTGAGTAAAATGACACCTCATTTGCTAATTTCAGATAATTCAAACGGACGCAATCCTGCCAAGATTGATTTTCAAAGGTCAACTTCAAGCCCTCATAGCAACAACAATTTTCAACTTTTTTTTTGAAATCCAAGTTTTTTCTAAAGTTTAGATCCTGCAATAAACGCAAAATAAAACCATATCCATTGAGAATTTATTTTTATGTATTAAAATTCATATTGAAATAATGAACGATTATCGCGTGAAAAACCGGAATACCCCCTTAAGAAGCTAGATATATTTTAATATTTTGACATATATCGATATTTCGAGGGTAATCAACCCTCTTCTCTAGTGTCTAAGATATTTATATAAACAGGTGTTCAAATTAAAATATTTGGTCCAGAACTGTTGTTGAACGCCGTGCATCTGTTAGTGAGATATCGAAACATTCAGCAGGGCAACTGATTTGGGTACCTGGAAATATTGGTTTTCGGAGCAACTTTATGACCGACGAACTGAAAAGGCTTCGCTCCTTGCTATCGGAGGCCTCATGTCCTTTTATAGGTACACCGATCGATCGAACTAGTCATTCGGTAAATATAATTTGAAGACACTAGGAAGTCCCGGGCTGAAGAATAATCCTGTGCGATCGTTAGGCAGTTCTGGGCCCCAAGACCAAATACCACACCAGGATACTCTTAAGCTATGTAGTGGCGGTTTTTCAGAGGCGGCGGCATCGAAGAGTGGCACGCGCATCGATTGGGCGTTGGGGTCATCAATTTTTGTCGGTGCTGTGGTTCAAAATCCGAAATCCGTCCAACTGTAGCGAGGTAAACGAAAAATCTCACTCGGAGCACGCTTTCTCTTGCGCAGCAAAAAGAGATCCCCATTGACGAAATGTAATATAGAAAGTAATAAATAATCTATTTCTTTTTTGACGAACGAGAAAAAAAATAATAACAGAAGAAACAAAATGAAAAATGTCATTCGCTAATTAAATTGTTTACTCAAATTTAACTATCTTGGAAGAGTAGCTGCATATATCAGACATTGAATCGGCGACAGCAACATCAAAGCCAAAGTAAAATAATTCCACAGCAACTCTTGAAGCTGGTAGAGAGCCTCATTCACAAATTTAAAATCAACGTGATTACGGATGTGGAATAATTATTTCCACGATTGACTTTACTTCTGATTCAACTCAGATGCCTATTCAGAGCTGGATGAAATCAAAGATAGATACGCGGTTTCTCGTCTGAACCTGGATTCGAACCAGGGACTCCACACATTAAGAGCAAGTACTCTACTCGCTACACTACTTGAGGACAGGTGAGAAAACTTAGAAAGTATTGGTTAGTCTGTTAGCTTGGCGAAGACTCCGCATCGTTGTATGCGTTTTTTAAATAAAGGACTCGATCATTGAACTTTGACAAACCGACGCGAGTACAGGAACGTAAGGCCCACAGGGATATAGCGCCACGAAGATTTATAGCTTGAAAAACAACTACATTTAAATCATAAGCAATTGAATTTATTCCAACTAGGCAATTGAGTCTATTCCAAAAATGATTCTATTGCAATCTATTTCTTCTATTCTATTTCAATCTATTCCAATAATGATTTTAGCAAGAACTACGATTTTCGAATAGTTCTTAAAAGATACCGATTTGCCATTTTTCAAACGAAATTGCAACAAATTGTTGGCGGTTTTCAAGTACTAAGTAAATTTATTTAATAAATAAATTGTAGGTACACTACCGTGCAAAAGTATAAGGACATCATCGAATTTTTTGAGTTTGTGATTGTTTTTTTTTGTTGTATATAAACTAGAAAATATACTATCTACTATAAATACTACTATAAATCTTGTATATAAACTAGAAAATATACTATTTTGTTATGATGTTCATTACATGCAAATTTTGCATAAATATATTTAAAAAGACCGAAAATATCACGAAAAGTCAAATCAGGTTTTTTTCATCAATGTGTCCCAATCCGTTACCGATCAAACCAATGTCAGATGGAATGGCACTTCGTTGAAGAATATTGGGATAGTGTTCCTTCCGCATTATTCCGTCGATTTTGACCAGTTTTTCAACACCATCGTAGCTGAAACACCCCCAGACCATCACGGAGCCTCCGCCATGTTTAACTGTTGGCGTAATACATTGAGGATTATACCGCTCATCTTTCTTTCAACGAACATACTGGCGCCGTCTGGATCCAAAAATCTCGAACTTTGATTCATCGGTCCATAACACCGATTTCCACTGATCTACTGGCCAATCATTATATTTTCAAACAAACAACAGTCTTTCCCGCTTGTTTTGTGGTCGTTGAAGTGGTTTTTTCACAGCAACGCGACCAAAATATCCCTTCTATCGCAAACGACGTTTGACACTATCCACCAAAATTGGGTTCATCAGGGTTTCGTTGATTTCGGCACGGATATCTGGTGCTGTTTTGAACCGATTTTGCTTGCTCATCAATAAAATGTGTCGATCATCAGCTTGAGTAGTTTTTTTTTGTCAACCAGAGCATTTTCGATTAATATTTGAGTTGGTTTCGGCGAACGTGGTTTTAAATCCACCCTATAAAACACCAGCAATATTTGCAATTTCACGAATTATTTTACCCACTTTTCTGAAAATAAGTATTTCTGAACGTTTTTCAAGTGAAATTTCCTTTTTTCGAGCCATTTTCAGCGATCACAATCGGTTTTGCGCATGTAAAGAATGACGGGAATGAATTTGGCAGTTCCAGTGCACACAGAACACAGCAGAGGGCACAAAGAGCCGTTATTTTTTGACAGGCACTCAAATGATCCAGAATGACTATTTAAGACATTAGCACCCATATTTGAATAATTTAAAATAAAAAAATAATTATATTTGAAATTACAGCGCAAAAATGATGCTACTTACAAATAAGAATTTTTGGTTGCTTCATAATCCCATCATTTTGACTAATAATAATCAGCTAATTTGATGCAAAAGTATGTAAATCATAATAAAATCGTCTATTTTCTAGTTTATACACAAAATTTATCAATAAATGTTGTTTAGCACAATAAAAAACAATGATGATGTCCTTATACTTTTGTACGGTAGTGCATAAGTTATAACCTTTTTTTACAAGTAAATTATATCGATGGATATAAGTCGGAGATGTTAAAATTTGCCGCAACTAGCGTAAATAAAAATTAATGATTTCCCACTGCAAGTGGTCACATCAGTCAAGTATGCACTGTGTGCTGGTTTCTGATGAGAATCAGTGCATACTTTCGAAACCACTTTGTTAAATAAAATTTTCAATGTAAATAAAGAATTTTTCAATTTTAATCATCCCGCAAAAACAATTCCAACTTATTATCAGAGTTTAAAATGTCAAAATTCTTTCGAGTGACTTCAACCCTCATGACATACGATTATTTTCTTTTTCCAGTTCATAATACCGTAGTTTCAGTATTGGTCATCAGATGCGAAAGGTTATATGTCATGCCCAATGGCTGATTTAAAAGAGTTCGTAATTTTAAAAGTTAATTAAACAGGAGTCTATTGCCGCTTAGAAAATTGCAAGGACTTAAATTTTATTTGACTATAATCAATACGATTTTCGTTCGAATACTCAAAGAATTTTTCTCTCAAGCACACCTTGAATTCCAGCTTAAAATCAGGTTTCTTTCATTTTTATGTACAAAAAATGCAAAATACAGTATCGTTATCGCTTAGATAAATCCAATACTTTCAAATCGAATCAACCCTATCAACCAAACCCCCATCTATCCATACATCCGTCCACGCCACGCTGTTTCACAGCCTTCCAATTCAATTTCTCGAGTGGCGGCATTAATAGTATGTACGTACTATACTTTTCGGATTCTATCTAAAATGCGTTACAGTCGGGTGTTTTTCTTTCTTTTTTCAGATTTTTTTTTCGTTCGGCTTAATGGAGTAGTTAAGATGCTTTTGCGGCCAAATCGTACAACGACATTGGGTTAAATTCGGCATTTGACGTGATCAGAACGGAGCAGAGAACATTCAAGTTTCACTAAGAAATTTCTGTAGCGTGCAGCGGACGACATAGAGCGGCAGCAGCATGTTTTTAGTTTTCGAAAAACATTTGCTAGTCATCGTCGTCGTCGGCGTCATCATCATCGTCAAGCTTTTCAAAATGTAATCAGGAATGATGGAGGAAATTTTTCGAAAATTTTATTGCTTCAGTTTTCGACTTGTCATTGCAATGAAACGGTTAGTTATTATATGGACATAATTTCAAGAATTAGCTATCAACGATTTCTTAATTGCTGTTCATGTTTTGGGTGGGTTCTGATCGAATTAAGCGTGTTCGAATTGCGATGTTTAAGACGATCTGGTTTTCGATAGCGCTATTACATCCGATTTAAGATACAGGAAGTAATGTATTATGATCGAACTGGAATAGAATTGTTTCAGTACAAGGTCTTCGTTTACGTAGTCCAGACGATTTCAATGGCATCGAGACAAACATTTCCTCAAATTAAGCAACATAATAAACATATAGAATTACATAGACTTGCCCAAAGACTGCCGTAGCACGAACAAGAACAATTGTGAGCATTTTCAAATTGAACCAATCCGATCTCATCAATTCAGCATGGGGTGCGATAGTAATTGCATTTTTACACCACTTTTACGTGTTTAATGACAATAAAGTACACTTGGTCTCACAGTCGAGACAGTCCTTGCTGCCACTACAGTTTTGCCGAAGAACAACAATCGACAAGGCGAACGAACATTCACTTTGCATGGATGTTCTTATTTGTCAAGTGCTTCCAATGTGCTGTTGCTGTTCTTGTTGTTGCTGCTGCTGTTGCGATAAGTGGAAGAAAAGAACTCTCTCGACGAACGCGACACTTGATTGATTTTTCTCTTAACAGCACAAGTTATCTACAACATGGAACTTGAAGTATGACGGAATGAATGGTTGGAGGACTTCTCAGTATTACTGCTTAGAATATTTACAGTCTAATAAGACCAATGGAACTGGGCGATATAGACAGAGATAAAGAAGTTAATGGTTTTAGTGTTATTGAGCTGGCAGTCATCGGAATGGTCTTAAATACACATCTAATAAATACAAAAAAAAAAATTGTAGTGGAGAATTTAGAAGTGATTATTCTTTGCTGAAAGCAATGTAAATAGTTCAGACCCCCTCACGAGAACTGATTCAATGATAATAATAAAAACACTGTACGAAGTATGAGGTGTTTAAATAAACTGAAATGTCGTCATCACGATGGATTTCCAGTTCGTTGTTATTAGGGTGACCAAACAAAAATATGGATATGATGGCCCAAATTCCGAAAAATGATATTTTTGGAGGACACAAATTGTAGTATTCTAACAATTAAAGAAAATTTTACTCACTTCAAAAAATACTAAAAACACAATTTTATCGCTTGGAGTTGGATTATGTTAAAAATCTTTGAAAAAAAAGCTCATCTTTATAGGCATAATTTTTTTCAAAAATATTTTCTTAAGTTTGGGATTTGAATCAGCACAAATTAACAGTTATGAAGGTTATAAAGGACTTGAAAGAAAGTTTATGGAGAATGATAAAAGATTTTTCTTTGAAGACTAGAGTTGAGTTTGATGTACGCTCAGAACATAGAGATCTAAGGAAATGAAACAAGCGTATGCATATACGAAATATAGTGAAGCAATTTTACTACAAAGTTAAAATCTATAAATAGAAAAATTCGAGAGAATTGCTACCTCAGATATTCCCCTTGGTTTCTCCGATATCTTAGTTCGACGAGCTTTTGTTGTTGCTGAGTTACTAACTGTCAAATTCGCGTACACATGGCCTACTATTTTTCTCTATCCTTCTCTTTCTTTATCTCACTCTATCTTTCTGTTCGCAGAGTAAGTGAATGTCAAATTTCCTTACTACTACTAACGCTCAGCCTCAGGCAAATTGCTTTACTTCTCACCACTGTGGCCAGATTGGACTATTTCCCGCCAATTGGGCTATCTAAAATTTGAATTGGCGGGATTTTTTTTGATTTCGCGGGTTGGCGGCTTTCGGGCAATAAATTTTTATGAAAAACTATATTTGGGCTATACAGTAAAACCTATTAATCGGGACACATCGAACCACCTGAACAATCGAACTATAAAATTACCACACATACAATTTCTTGAAGAAAATTGACTCGAAGAAAATTGACTTGAAGAGCAGAATGAAAAAGTATCAAAAAATGAGTTTTCCAGAAAAAGATCAACTGCTAAAGGTCAAGGAAAATTTTTCGTATAATTTCTGCATGACTTTCTGCTGAAAAATCATTTGATGTGTAGAATTTGGTACGTTGTAGACGGCTTCAATTTAAGCGGTATTCTGATAATAATAAAATATTGGTATATTTGACCATTATTGTACATTTTCCCTTTGTTGGCAGCTATGAACGCAAAACATCTGAAAAAATCTAATCTGAGGGCAAAATACAACGAACTAAGTGTTCGCAAAAAGTTAGAAGTAATACAAGCAAGCAACACTGAAAGAAAAACTCTTGGTTGGTTCAACTATTTTTAATAGTATTGCAGCGATTCATTCAAAATCGTTAAACGAACTACGGAAAATAGTTATTTTTACTATGTTAATGTAGTTAGTTTAACGATATAAAAGTAGTTGGCTCTGGTTATACAAAAAATATCGCAACGTTCATGAAATCAACTGTTTTAATTGTTTCATAGCCACGAAAAATAGTTGATCAATAGAAAAATATTCATCAATTCTCTCAAAACTTCAACTTTTCGAATTATCAACAGTTTTTATGGTCTTAAACTAATTTGCAATAGTTGATTTCAACAAACGTCATTCAGTGAGCAACGTCTTTGAAATTATTCTACGCAAAGTAGAATGGTTTCAACATTTGGATGTTTTTCACGCGTCATGGTGCATAAAAGTAATTAACAATTTTCTTATGGTTGTTTTGACTACAGCCCTAGTTGATGCAAAAACAACTAAGGAAAACTGTTGATTTGTCATACTGCTCATACTCATACTCCTATTCTATCATAGACGTTTCATATGCTACATGGCAAAATTGTGTTCGGTTTGCTGTTCGATATAATTCATATTCATGTTATGATGTGAAGCCTTTATATTACGTTGTATGGCGCTTTTTATGCAGTTAATATATGTATGAACATGACACGTATTGCAATACAGTGCAGCGCCGTAGCAGTGAGCGCACACTGCAAGAAAAAATCGTGGTTGATTTAACTATTATTTATAGTAATGCAACAATGCATTCAAATTTTGTCGAATGAATTACGGAAAAAGGTTCTTTCTATTCTGCTAAAATAGTTCATTTGACCATACAAAAGTAGTTGACTTTGCTGATACAAAAAAAAACAACAAACATAATTCCACACCACAGACTATAGTCATTTACTATTTCGTATTATGTATATTGTTGGAATACCATTGTTTGTGGTTGCTTATTTTTTTTGCACCACGAACGTTGTTTATCAACCACGCGTCATAGTGCATAAAAGTAATCAACTATTTTTTTATGGTTGTTTGAACTATATTCCGTAGTTGACGCAAAAACAACTAAGGAAAATTGTTGATTTTACCAAGATTTTTCTTTCAGTGAAGCAAAAAAACAATTGCTCAGCCGAAAAAATTCCGATGGCTTTAAAATTAGTAAGAGTCAGGTGCAACGTATTTCAAAAATAAAAACCAACTAACGCAGACAATGGACAATTTCAAAGACACTGGCAGAAAGCAGTTGAAAATAAATTTATCATACTGCCACATAGATAAATTTTTGTATGAATGGTTGTCTAAGGCACGCTTCAAAAATATCCGGCCCGATACTTCATAGTAAAGCCCATCAAATCGTTACAAAATTAGAGCTTCGTGATTTCAATGCACCAAACGGGTAGCTACACTGAGAAAAATATTTCTATTTTTTGAAGAAAAATGAACACATTATCAAAAAAAATTGGTAATGATTCTGCGCCAAAGAAATATTTACTCAATCCAAAGGAAGGAATTTCTTCATTTCAAAGAACAAATATTGTACTTGCCCTGAGCAAAACTTGGTATACTTTCAAAGAAATATTTACTCAATCGAAAGAAAGGAATTTATTCATATCAAGCACTGATATTGCACTTGCACTGAGTAAAATTTGATGTAGTTTCAAGAATATCTGACATCTGGCATAAATCGGTTCACGTACGATCACCGAAGTTAAGCAGTGCTGGGCGCGGTTACTACTTAGATGGGGGACCGCTTTGAAAGCATCGCATGTTGTTGGCACGCAAAAACTCTGAAACATGTTTTTCCCATTTTTTCGTTTTTTTAAAGTGCCACATTTTTTTCTTATTTTCTGAAGCGCTAAGTATTATTTATGCCTAGTCGCGAATTTAAGCTATAATGTGATACTTAATCAATGGAGTTAGGACAACTGAAGACGAACAAAGTCAACCATGAACCCGGCGGAATTCGAACCCACGAGCGGTAGATCGCTGCTTTGGATTGACATGTTAGCGAGCTAAGCTATCGACCCTTTATTTGTGTAGAGGAAAAGTTGATAGAAGTCATAAAAACTATCAATTTTTTCGTCGAATATTGAAGCGTGGTTGTTGTTGAAACATAGAAACAAATGTTCGTGTTGTAGATATAATTTACTAAATTCATAGACATAATTTATAAGATTTGAGGAAAATTACTTACTTGAAATAAGGTAAAGCAAAAATTGTATTCCGTTGAATGTAATAAATTTTCAATGATATTTATACAAATTACTGAGATCAAATAAAAGTTTATTTGATTTGTGGAAGATTTCACATCTCGTAAACAAGTAAATATTTTCTTTGATTTTCGGAAACATATTTTTCTGAGTGTAGGATCCGTTAAAAGGGGTTACAATAATCACTACGGTATATAAAAAAAAAATCTATAATCTTGATGAGACAGAATTGTTTTTTAGCGCAACACCACAAAAATCACTATGCCTTAAATAGTAAAGATGTACAAATGGAAAACCTTCATAGCAACGTGCGGCAGTTGCAGTGCTGTGTAAGCGGCGAAAAGAAAGATTTCCTGATCATAGGAAAAACCAAAAGACCAAGATCGTTCGGAATTAAGTGAAGTTTCGGCATAACTTGGCGAGCTAACACAAAATCTTGGATGACGGGTGCTATTTTTAAAGAATGGATGCACACACCTGACATTGAAATGCAGACACAAAACCGAAACATCACCATCGTTTTTGATAAAACTAGATGTAATAGCAGTGATAATATGGAAGACATCAAGCTACGATTTTTTCCCACCTATTTGCACTTCTCATTTACAGTCCTTAGACCAGGGAATTATAGTAAAATAGATAAGTTATACTTAAATCAGGGGATTAAACTAAATTACCGCACATAAATATATGATGAACATTAAATTGTTTGCTCTAGAAAATACTGAGCGTACTTCAGACCCAACAAAATTAGCTTCTGTATTTAAAGCTTTCTGCTGGTTACGATCTGTTTATAATAAAGTATCTCCACTTACAATTAAAAACGTGTTTTTGGAAATGTGGATTGCTTTGAAATCTGAGGGTCAAAGATGAAGAGATGAGAATACAAATTCAAAGTGATTAAAACTCAAACGTTCGAGTCTCCCCCGGAATATTGGGAAGATGTCTTTTTTGAAGAAGTTTCAACCTAAGAAGCCATATCAGCTTTTGTCAATTCCGATAGTGAATTCAAATCGTAGTATTCCGAAACAGAAAATGAAGTTCGTCCGCATAATACTAAATCTATAGTCACCCTAATCAAGCAAATACCGAACATCACACCTTAGGATCTCTGAAGGAACATATCTAAAGCTTTGCAAACATTAAATGATTTTAATGGAGTACATCTTACGAACGCAAAGAGGCAAATTTCTATATTTAATTATTTTAAATCTTTAAACTTAACATGCGTTTCTGTGAAAAATTAAACATTTATGAAACATTCACGTGAAAAATCTATATTTTGCATTTTATTTTTCTGTAATAAATACTCAAGATGCTATGATAATAAATATGTGAGCATAATTTGCAGTAACCTTTGATAAAAATAAAGATCAGGGAAAAAGTTTTAAAATCGGACCACATGTGAAATGGAACCATTTAATTTGCGACGCTGAAGTGGTCCTATTCCAAGGTTTGTGTTTATAAAATATATATAAACATGATACATCGTATCCATTTCATTGTCAAAAAAAATATTCATTTTATTTCAAGCCACACTTCAATTTTTCGCGAAACGTCGCTTGCAAGCCCGCACGTGGATACGACAATGTTAATCGTAAAATGATTTATTTCAAAACTTGCGTTCACAGTTTTGAATGTATGAAATCGGATAATTTGACTCATTTTAAATAAAATATTCAGCCATAAAAACTGTTTCTTATACAAATTGAATTTTTGTGCCGCTCAAGTTTGCAAGTTGTTTTTGTAGGCTTTTATTTTGTGTGAAAATGTTAAAAAAGTTCTTGAAAAAAAAGTGCACCTCTACACTTATCTTTTCATGAACTTTTCAAAAAATTTCCCACAGTTCCTTTAATTTATTTACATTTTTCCTGCTTCCCCTTTTCAAATACGTTATGAATAAAATTTTATCTGCATAAAGTATAGGAAATTATTACTGTTTCAAACAACTTCTGTGCTGCAATTAGAGCATTGGTATGAATTTTACGATATAAATATTATAATTTAAACAGCTTAAATGAATTGATTTAGTTATAAAGACAGTTGTGGCGGTTTTTGTTTGCTGTGGCGGTTTTTGGGCTACAGATAAAAAACTTTCGCTATTTTGGGCTATGAAAAGTTTAAACTGGGCTCTATTTTCTCCCAAATATCTGGCCACACTTCTTCTCACTGCCATTTTCATTTCTTTATATCTATCTCTTCTGAGGTTGTACGTGAATGTACGCACGCCAAGACCATCAGAGCTTAAACGGAAAGAATGTAAAAAATCAGAAGAGCAAGAAGCTGCTATGCTATATTCCGACTATTGTATTTGAAAGTGAAATCAAAGCTTTTTCAAATAGTGTTTGCGACAGTCAAGCAAAAACTTGAAGAACGTCGGATGTCACTTTGATAGTTTTTAAAAATAAATGAAAACACAGGGTGACACCAAATGATAGTGATGCGAATTATCAGGTCTCCCCTTAGCCATCTTAGTCCAATGTCAGCCCAAGTGATGGAGGATTTTCCTGTTCTTGGAAACCATTAAACCCCACATTAGATGTGGCCGACAGGCCAGATATCGCAGATCCATGAGCCTAACTAGAAATATAAATCCTAGGAGACAAAGTATTATCTCAAAAGAATAGCTCCTAAAATATATAGATAGCTTCATGTCTATGAAGCTGAACCATAAATAATGGAAAAACTGGACAGATTGCCTACAAACCTGTTTTAATACTTTACTCTGTAGTTCCTGAAATCCAGTTGTAACGCCAAGGGAGCGAGACGCTAAGTCTATAAGGCAAATAAAGACAAGGGCAAACTTCGAGGAAAGGTTCATGATAACAATAACATCAAGAAATAAATGGGAGAATGGTCCAGCCATATCGCAGGAAGGGTGGCCAATGTGGTGTACGGACGGCTCGAAGATGTATTGTGTATTGGGACCAGGGATCGTAGGATCCAGGTGCAAAAATCACTTCCCCCTCCCCAAGGAGGCCAATGTCTTCCAAGCAGAATTATAACACAATAATAGGCGTGTCTTTGCTCCTCTATCCAGCGGAGAACAGAGTACACGCATTGGAAACAACAACACTCCTGTACCAGTGAATTCACTAGTACAGAAATTATATTCCTCATTGATAGTTCAAGTGCTGAACTATAGAATGTGCTGATAGAAAAAAGAAAAGCGCATGAGAAGTTGTCTTTTTTGCTGTGAGGTGGCTTTGGTTTTTTCAAGGTTATGTTGAATGTTTTAGTAGTTAGGAAATTAGAAAAAGCCCTCATAACGTGTTGAAAGTTAAAAGAGGTAATTTTCTGTTAGTTCTTTTTCTATTTTCTATCGATTGTGGTAGTGTATACTCGTCATTTTCTCCCTTTATTTTCAGCTGTTTTGTGGTACCACAGCGAATACGGCAACTTATGTCAGTCTTAGCGAATGCACTGCTGTTTTTTACTAGGTAGTTGTTCTGTATCGGAGCAAAAAAACGCACCTATTATATTATTACTAGTGTCCGGCCGAAGCTTCGACTACGGCTTCGGCTTCGGCCACCTTCGGCCACAAAAAGTGCCTTCGGCTTCGGATTCGGCTTCGGCGAATACAGGTCGAAGATTAGGCCGAAGAAATCAAATGTAGCGTCTAATTGGACATTGTGAATTATTTGAAAATGCACGTGGAAAACAGAATTGCGTAGCGCTATGGAGCCCGCTTCAGGGCATCACAGTGACCAACAAACTAGCAGCTCCTGCTCTAATGATAATTTCCACGAATTACACCAAGCATTAACATTTTGAGTTTGTGGATATACATATAAATATGTATATGCGAGCAACGATTTAACCAGAACAATATTCGTGACTTCAAGTAGTGTGCAAGTAGTTTTGCAAATCAAATAGTCCGCAGTTAGTGTAGGCAACGCAAAAAAAATGTCGCAAAATTGAAGGACATTTCAAGAAGAGTGATGGAGCCACTCGATATTGAAATAAATTTCAAGATACATGTGGATTGCCAAAGGATGGTTTAATCCAAGACATTGAAACCCATTGGAACAGTACCTTCTAGAACAAAAAACCTCTCTCAATTTGTACATGGCAGAACGCGGGGAATAGAAGTCCCGACTGCAACTGAATGGAAACTAATGAAGAATTTAGCAAATGTCTTGAAATGTTTTTACCAAGAGACGATTGATGTTTCTGCAGATTCTTCGTTGGTGTCCCTAATTATAAATTTTATTTCTATGATCTGCACAGAACTCGCCCTGAAAGATAACGACTCTGAATATATTATTCAGCAGAAAAAACAAGATGCAAGCAAATCACATCTGAAATACTATTCACTTGTCTTCAATTCAAAACTAGCATTTTGAGTTTGTTTTGAATTCACTTTATCTTCGGCTTCGGCTTCGGCCGAAGGTAACACTAACAACCGAACTTCGGCTCTGGCTTTGGCTTTGGCTTCGGCCGAAAAACCGACTTCGGTCGGACACTAATTATTACACAGCACTAAAAAGGGGCAGCATTAATATCCACTAGGATAGCTAAGCGGTTTTCAAATAAACTCAGCTGTACTCTTAGAGGCGAGAAAGCTCCTAAATGAAATGGGCACAGAACTGGCTCAAAGGGGCACCACGGAAACGAGGAAGCTAGCATAACAGCCAAAGGAATGACTAAATTGCCCTACATTATTTCGAGACCGTACTGGCGCTTTTCAAAGGCTGATACGTGCAGGGAAATCAAAACATGGACTAAAGTAAAGATCGAAAGCCACACATGAGACACTCGAAACTACCACAATTTCAATACAGAAAGAGCAAAAGAAGTAGTGATTCTCCTTAAAAGTGGCATAAGGGTCCTATGTGGAGCTTTAACAAGCCCTCTTCCTTGCAGAATATACCCGAAATACCTGCACAAAATACCCAATACCTCCACAAAATAGGAAAAGAATGAGACGACAGCTTTAGATATTATGGAAAAGCGACAGAGAGCCTAAACATTTTCTCGGACACTGTCCAGTTCTAGCGAGATGAAGATTAAAGCTGCTTGGCTCTGCTTTTCCCTCACATCTGGGACGTTAGAAAAGTCACATCTGGTGGTATATCCAAGTTCATAAGGAGTCTATATATGCTTTACGACAACACCGAGGAGTAGAGATGGGCAAAAGAGCTCATCATTCATGACCCTGTTCTACAGTTTTGCGCCGTACTCTTAGTATGCTGTTCGCTGCGCATTTCATTGTCTAGTCGAACGAAAGCTTTCGCACGCGGACAATGTTGTGTTTTTTCAGGTGCTGCACTGTAAAAAAGGGATCATGAGTGATGAGCTATGATCGCTTTTGCCCACCTGAGGAGGTTACTCAGTTGGGCAAAAGAAGGAGGTACATTAGACCCAGGGGATCGTAGAGCTGGAGGCCATCTGGACCCGATCCATGCGTCCATTCATTCATTATAAGTTTTTCAGTTCATCACACGACTTCTAATCCTGAGCTCTCGCAAAAAAAAACTTGTGTATTTTGAAAAGAGAATCTTCAGAAGAATTTTCAAACCTAAACAAACCGGGCCTCAATTGTTGTAGGTAAGATAATCTCTCTACTAGAATTCCACAGCTGTTTGTAAAAATGAAATGTTTTCGATGGAAACTCCATGCATTGCTTGATTTTTCAGTTCTTGAATTCATTTAAACACAAAATATCTTGAACTTTTATTAAAACAATATTTTAATTGCATAAAATATGAAGCAAACTCAAAAACTATTTTAATGCAGTAGGGAGCAATACGAGTTCAGTCTACTAATATGTTGGTGCTGTTGCTGTTACTGATGGTGAATTAAACATATACCACTTGGTACATCCGAAATACGTCGGTCCGTTCGAAAATCCTTGTCCTGGTGGACATTGTAGTAAGACTGCAGTTCCAAATACGCTATTGCATTGCCAATAATATGAAGGATCACAATACGGAACGCCCCGTAACAATGCATTACCAGTACATTGTACAGGACCCATTGTTGCAGGTGGCAAATTAAGCCCTTCTTGATCCTTCCATGGAAAATACTGGCAAGGAACGCAGCCTTCGTAGTCCTTGCTATAGCCTCCGTAATAGAGAAAATAAAAAGGGTCGTATGTAACGAACAATGCCATATTAGGACAATAGTAAGGACCAGAGTCTACACCATTATTGCACACGTAATAGATATGAGGATCACCATTGACTGCAGGACAATTGGTTGGAGTAGCTTTACCACTACTTTTGGCACAACAATTCTGCGCAAATGTTTTGTAGTTCATCAAATAAATAAACAGAACGCCTAACACTACTACCACATTTCGAAACATTTTCTCGATTCTGATTGCAAAAAATATTTTTCAGCTAAAAATTGAAATATTTGACGCGACTACAAGCACTAATACACTACCCAAATGTTGAAAAAGAAATGCTGATTTCCGTTGCGCATTGCATTTTTATAGCAATGCTTGGCTTTTGCAGCGCAAGAAGATAAAGTAACTGGATTGTGATTTATTTTAATTGAATACCTCAGTTTAGATTAAGGAACAGTAGTTGAATGCGAAATTCGATGACAATAAGATTATCTGGTCTAATGCAAGTGAGCATGATTTCGAAGAAATTTATTTAATTCATTTTTCGTCGATTAGACGCATATCAGACGATTGTTTTATATATGAATAGCTGGACGCACTGGTTGAACGATAAGAATTTTTGGCAAGGAAATATATATTATTATATGTTTGGTGAAGGATTATTCACATTGAATTGTCAACAAGATTGCTATCTGCGATGAGGACCAGATTCTGAAGTCCTGGTCACGACTTTTAGTCTTATAACAGTGTCCAGATGGATGCTAAACGCATATACTGGTATTTCAATCAGCTCAATTATTTTTTCAAAGAATCTTGAGGCTCCGGAACTATAGATAGTTATGGAAGGTAGTTGATTATTAATAGTCCGTAGGCTCATATTATGAATTGCTTTAATTGACCCCTCAAAATTTTCAGGTTTGTTGATGAAGTTTGTTTTTCAGCTAAGCATTGTGCAAGTAAAATGCAATTACAAAAGCATGATAGATCATGTTTTTAGAACATCTTCTTCTGAGGAAACCTATAGTGGGACAAATTTTAGAGTTGATTTTCTAACTTTATTAGACCATGTTATCATTAACTACTACTCCTAAGTATAGAAGTAGTGTCTAGTTCTAATAAAGCACCGGGTATCGAAATCTTTAATTTTGAAGCCCTGAATACTTTCGAAAGGAGAGTGTTGCGTAGAATCCTCGGCCAAGTACGGGAAGAAGATGGATGGCGAATTCGATACGGTAACGATTTTTGTAATCTTTAAGAGAAGCCGGGTTGGCCACTTTGAAATTTAGCGACAGTCGAACCGCCAAGGGGGCTCTTAAGGGACGAGCAAGCAGAGAATACTCAGTAGATATTCATCCTCATGGGTGACTTCAACCTACCCCGGATTACTTGGAACTTATCTGACGACACCTTCACCTTTGGCCCAAATTTTTTCTCCCGATAATCGCCCATATGCGAAGAGTTTATAAACGCAATGCTTGCGTGCGGTCTTAACTAAGTAAACAGCATTTTGAACAGTCATGGAAGGTTATTTGATCTAGTTTTTACTTCAAACGCCTGCTCATCCGAAGTCAAGCACTGTCCATCATCTCTTGGCGATTCAATGCATCATGAACCAATTCTTATCATCAACGAAATCAATACATCTCTAAGTACTCCTTTACATAGCTCACCGTTTCAATTTAACTTTAGGAAAATTGACTTAGATATACTAAATGGTCTTATTGCGAGGTGTGGTTGATCCCATGTGATGTCAGAAAACGACATCAATAATGTCAGTTTAAGTAGGTAGAAAAATTGGTCGAGTTATGGCGCATCTGCACCTGTCTGTGAAGAAATTGACACATAGGATATAAAAGGTTGGCCATCCCTGGATAACATATTGTATGGGCATGATGAATCGTAAAAAATGTTTTGACAAAATCATATGTGATAAGCTATCCCATCTGGTCGATGCTCGACTTAACGAACAACAGCATGGTTTTAGGAAAGAACGCTCTACCACTACTAGCCTGATGGTGCTGGTTTCCCATGTTCTTTGCAAAATGGAGATCAAAATATTTCGACCTAAGAATGGGATTGTTGGAAGCTAGAGTTACATGTCGCCGTTTGGAATTCACAACCCACACTTCACACGGAGAGAAATTTCGGCAATGATTTTTACTAGAGTGGATAATAGAATTTACTATTCCGGAAATTTCATATCGAAACATGAAAGTCATTACAAATTTGATGAAAATTTACGATTTCCCTGCAAAGAATAGTCAATTCTATTACATATTAATACTTATTCATTACAGTGTAGTAACAGGATTCACAGCAAAGTAGTAAAATGTGTAGTGCAATTGATTGCAAATGTAATGGGGTAAAAAATTATTACCATTGCAATAAACTTAATTGCAATTTTTGTATAATTTCATTACACTTTTCTCTCCGTGCATTGAGTGTATTGAGTCACAATTAAGTCAAATTTGAAAAGTAATACAATCAAAATGAATTTTTCCAAGATAATGGATCTAAAATCAAAACCGAATATTGTAAGAGAATTAGAATCGAGTCCTCAGGCAGTCAGTGGCTTCGTGAAAAGTATGTTAAGCAGCGCAACAAATGATCACTGACTGTTGTTCGGTAACGTTGGACGCTACGCAAGCTTCGATAATTTTTTTTTAAAAAAGGACCAACGATAGTACCTTCATAAATACCACACCAAACATTGCACTTTCGTAGTTGTAAATCGCTTCACCCCAGAAACGCTAATTTTGCTTGTTCACAAACCTATTGAACCGAAAGTAAGTCTCGCTACTAAACTCCGATTTTTCGACCACAATAAGAGCGTGGGACCAAGCTGCAAAAAAAACCAATTCTTTTGATATTTCTTCTGCTGTTCACCATGATTTGTCGAGCATTTGTGAATATAAAAGGCAAACACTGTTGAAAATAACAACCAAGGTTGAAATTTATCCCTATTGTAGGATCTATCAGTCTAAAAAACGTCTTATACGATTTCTGGAATCCTATTAGAAATATCAAGTTTACTAGTTCTAGTTAGTTTACTAATTCGAGAGCATTGTCGAGCCGTTGTCACTTGAACGATTTCCTAAGAAACTTCAAATAAAAGTTTTGCTGGAATGAACGTTTAGGATGTTGTAGACGACGAGCAGCCTATTGGCACCACGCTTAGTCTGAACAATTATTTTCTTAAATAATTTTGGGAGTGATACTCCTCGAATTTGGCAATGCGTTCACTGCTTTAAGGAGAGGTTCTTTCAGATTTTTCAACACAAATCGTTTTTTTTTTTGTTTTACAAAAAATGAAAGATACATACAGTGGCGGACAAAAGTGGATACATAAAAAAAAATTTCTTGTGAATTTGATGTAACTTGTTTTGTATTATAGATAATTAAGTAACTCTTTTTGCATTGATTAATTGTAACTGTTGTCTATTATTATAAGATTAAAAATAAATATAATTCGTCTTAAAAGCTAAATAAAAATTCAAAATTAATTGTGAACACCATTTATCCAGTTTTGTCAATTTTAATTATTTAGAAAGTTAGTACTTGGTCCATAGTCCTTTGTTGGCCATAGCATTTTCAATTCGTTTTGGCATGCTTTCTACCAAGTGTTGAATCGTTTGGTGTGGGATTTTTCTCCATTCATTCTGTACTCTTTCCCAAAGTTCGGCCATATTAGTTGGAGCACGTTCATAGTGTGAAAGCATCCTTTTTTACGATTGCCCACAAATTTTCGATCGGATTTAAGTCCGGGCTTTGTGCAGGCCACTGCATAGTGTGAAATTGTTGCTCAGTAAGCCATTTTTTCACAATTATGGCAGTATGCTTGGGATATCCATCCTGTTGAAAAACTATTTCGTCCACTGGATACGCACATTCTTCAACGAAGTCGGGTAAATTATTTTGTATGATGCTAAGATAGTCTTCCTTTTTCATTATTCCTTCGATTTGAATCAATGGACCAAGGTTCCAGCACGTAAAGGAGCCCCACGCCATTAAATGACCACCACCGTGCTTCACTGTTGGTTTGACATGATGTCTTTGAATAGCCTCATGGGGTCGATGCCAGTAATACTCCTTGCCATCTGACTGGAACCGATTGATTTTGGTCTCGTCTGACCATATAACTCTTTTCCAGTCTTCAACGGTCCACTTTCTGTGATCCTTACAAAATTCAAGCCGTGCTTTTACATTCTTTTCAGATAGCGCAGACTTTTTTTGTTTTACTGTAGACACTAGTCCAATTTTATGCAAAGCTCGTCTTACTGTGCGATCACTTACAGCTTTGTTCAATGCTTCTGCAGCTATTTTTGGTGTTTTTGCCTTCTTCGTCACCAGCAATCGTTCCACCATACGAGCATCTCCAGCAGACAACAACCTTGGCCGACCGCCAGGATTGCTAGGTGCCTTAAAATTTCTCCGTTTTCTTACCAAGCTTACTGTACGGTGACACAAGTTTAATTTCGCCGCTATTTTTCGACAATAATTTCCATTTTGACTCAACGATAATATTTCATTTTCAAGGTTACGTGAAATTTTTCTCATTTTAATTTGTATTTAAATTTCACTCACTTTGTACGGTTCACTCTTGCTTGACTGCTGCAATACGACTAACAAATAGCATAGAAACACAGAAAATGTCAAAGCAAACGATGCAAACGATATTTGCAACGGTGAATCATTGTCTAATCAACGGAAATGAATGTGGACAAAACTGGATAAATGGTGTTTCCGAAGAATTTTTACTTTTCCTGGAATTGTTTTATAGCAACGGCTTTTATTTGCTCCATTAATTTAAGAATAGTATTCTAAGTATTCAGTGCAAAATGAATTACTGAATTATCTGTAGTAGAAGAAAAGTTATATCGAAGTTACTAAAAATTATTATCTATGTATCCACTTTTGTCCACCACTGTACGTAACATAACATATTTATCGCATTAGAGTTAGTGTTGTGTTACTCATACAAGATGCATGACAAATGTCCCATACACAGCTACAAAATGTCACATCACCTCAAGCTTCAAATTTGTACCACCTCATTTTTTTTGTCATATTGAGATAAAGCGATTGCCTCTAAGCTTCGAAGCGATTGACTTGAGACCCTTGAGGCGCAGCGATTGTAGTACACGGGACAAAATTTGTACCACCTCATTTTTTGTCACGTTGAGGTGCTGCGGTTGATTTTGAAGTGATTGACTTGAGACTCTTGAGGCGCACCGATTGTAGTACGCGGGACAAAATTTGTACCACCTCATTTTTTGTCACATTGAGGTGCTGCGGTTGATTTTGAAGCGATTGACTTGAGACTCTTGAGGCGCAGCGATTGTAATACTCAATGGAAATGTATGTACGCGAGACTAGTTTGAGTTTGATTTGTACCAACTCATTTTTTGTCATATTGATGTGCTTTGCTCAACTATGAAGCGATTGACTTGTGATACTTGAGGCACAGAGATTGGTGTACAAGGCGAAAATGTATACATGCGAGTTTAGTTTTGAGTTTGATTTGTACGATACTTAAACAAAAAATTTGGTGGTAATTAGCTACCATTTTTGGGAAATTGTTTAGTAGATTAGTACTGCTCTCCTTAGCATAAACGTTTTACCTACATTTTTTTTTCATTTTTGAGTTAACGCCGAATTCAAAAACTACATACTCTATTAAATCATTCTCCAAAATATGAAAATCTTATCTTTTGTGGAAGTATGCTAAAATCAATAATGAAAAATTCCCCATCTATAAGAAAAACGTAACCAGTACTTAGCATAAATGTGTTATCCTACCGTAGTGGCGGCGCACAGTGGGCTGAATCCCGATTCTAGCTGGACAAAAGTCAAAAAATTTATGTCAAAATGTAAGGTTTTCAGGTATAGGATATTTTTCTTAAGGCTTCAGTCAACCTTATTCCACAAAAAATTTGTAATTATACCGAAGAATAGTGTGTAAGAACTTACTGTGAAAACGGTCGAATGGAAGTAGAGCGCGAGACGCTCTCGCGGTACATTAATGTGACCTTCCTTTGTATTATCTGCTCGGTGACATGAATGTTTATTTTCGTTTGAGTGTTAATCTAACTTGTTTAAATACTATGCAAGAAAAAGTTTCAAGCATTGAAAACTCCCAATTGAAAAAGGTAAGTTTATACCATTAGAATATAAGAGAGTATCATTTCGCTTCGTGGAAACTGAAAAATTCTTCACATTTTAACACGCAACTTCTTTTCATTAGATTTCATTGACTTCAAATTTTGAGAATTTCTTTATTATGGTATAAACAATAACATATTCAAAAATTGAGAGCCATAAATAACCATAAACTGAGTTATAACAAAAGTTCTGGGGTCAGAATTACAAATTTTAAATTTTCAGTTTCAATCCTAAACGGACCCTAATCTTCTATTTATACTCTATACCTTAAAGACCTTAAAATAAACATTTAATGCTTATTAGTTTTTAAATCTAAATACTTTTTAATTATGTTTTTTTTAAATTAGTTTTGTTTATTGTATATTCGTAACTACCTGTCTTAATGTTATAACAGCAAGAGATGTAGTTAGGGGAAAGAACATCATTTAAATCATTAAAGACCATTAAAATTTGTGTGGTTGTAAGCCTAATGAAATGAATTCATTAGAAAATATTCAAAATTGACCGATTAAGACGGAAAGCTTACAATAGGTGCGTTTTTTTGCTCCGGTACAGAGCAGAATAGAACTATGCCGCAAAAACAACGATCTAGTATAAAATAGCAGTGCTTTCGCTAAGACTGACATAGGTTGCTGTATTTGCTGTGGTAGCACACAACAGCTGAAAATAAAGGTAGAAAATAACGAATATACACTACCACAATCGATAGAAAATAGAAAAAGAACTAACAGAAAATTACTTTTTTTTAACTTTCTACACATTATGAGGGCTTTTTCTAATTTCCTAGCTACCAAAACATTCAACATAACCATGAAAAACCCAAAGCCACCATGCAGAAAAAAAACAACTTCTCATGAGCTTTTCTTTTTTCCATCAGCACATTCTACACTTCAACACGTGAACTACAAAATAGGAATAGAATTTCTGTACTAGTGAATTCACTGGGACAGGATTGTTGTTGTTTCCAATGCATATATCCTATTCTCTACTGGATAGAGGAGCAAAAAAACACGCCTAATATGGCCTCAGTACTCTACATGCATGGATAAAATTCCTAAAATGCATCGTGCATATAGCTTGCAAATTGGAATTCAGAAAGCCAACCATGCGAGGAATGGGATTCTATGGGAATAAATGGGATTCTATAGGAATAAAAGTGGACAAAGTGGTTCAAGGAAGTGCGACGTCCAACACCGGGAACTTGTCTCGCCGATTTTTTGAGCATGTCGATGAAGCCGCTGCAGCTACAGGAGTTGATAAACGATTAATAAGTAGATTTGGAACTATTCTTCAGGTATTTATAAAACAACTTCCTCAAATTGTTCACTATGGCAGTCCTTTTTTCTTATTCGTTCTTTCTTATTGTTGCAGGCTATTTCAAGCGGAAATACGATCAGGGAAGAAAAGTTCAACACGTTTGCTTTTGATACGCCAAGCTGTTTGTAGTGCTATATGGCTGGTACAGGAACCCTCCCAGCGTACACAAAATCCTTTTGCATGGCTCTTTAGCCATCGAATATGCTCTTACACCAAAAGGGCAGCTTTCAGAGGAGGTACAGGAGGCAAGGAATAAAGACATGAGGCGATTCAGAGCCCAGCATAATAGAAAGTCCTCATACATAAAAACCTGTGAAGACTTAGTTCACATGCTTTTGGTTTCATCGGATCCTGTTATTACAAGCCTTAGAACTTTCCAGAAGTTCCCGTTGAAAGAGCTGAGTCCTGATGCAAGGAAGATGATCGTGGATTCAGTGGAAGAGGATACGAATGATAGCGAAGCGGAGAAGGATTCTCTGAGCGAATCGGAAAATGATTCTGATTTTGAATTTTTGTAATATATATGTAATAAAAATATGTACTTGATTTTACTGGAAAATAAAAAATTATGTTTTAATAACTGACACGCCTACTTTTTATCTTGTATATTTTTTTTAATTATTTGTTTAAGCTATTCCAACATTTAAGCCCTTGTTAAGCCCATAAAATAATTTTGTCCAGCTAGAATCGGGATTCAGCCCACTGTGTGGCGTAATGGTATGGGCATAGCTTAAGAACTACATATAGCTCGGAAAGTACGTGAATTGCGAAACAATTGCGAGAAGTAGATAGCAATATCTAAGTCCAAGTTGGAAAAAGACACAAAGTACCCCGCCAAGCAATCCTGCTACGATCAAATACGTTTCTCCTTCCCACAAGGCAATTCACATGTGCTTTGCCAAAGAGACTATTTTAACGAATGGCGATTTATGCAATATTGATTTTCTTAAAGTATTTTCTGAGTATTAAAATGGTAAGCGATAAGGTAGTTAACGCGGAATACTACTTTCGATACCATATGGCGAGTAAAAGGAATATCTCCGACACTTTTATGCAACCCAATACAGGGAATTTCGTTTGCTGCCAGTGAATGTTCGCTGCGCTTACTGTTTCTTGATGGGATTATTCGCACGCCAACACACTCTCACCTATCAGCTCACACGAATATATACATTCTCACCTGTCGTTTGACAGTATATTTTCTCACTTTCGCATGTCATACAGTGAACATATTTTGGTTTTATCTCTTTTTACGTGCCAGCTGATGGTAAATCCTTCATTCCCTGCCAATCTCTTCCATCAATAAATCACGTACTTTCAGCCCCCTGGTATAGCTTATTCATCGCGTGGCCTCAGATGGCTTTCTATGTACCGGAACTAATTACGATCTGTACTATCGCATACTTGTTCGTGTTGGAATACACTTTAGGTGGCAGCACATGCGAAAAATAACCGATTCATCAGAAAATTGCATATTCTTAACGACGAATATCGCCCGCTGCTCGAAACGCCCGCCTCGTGCAACGTCTGCCGGAGCAGCCAACGAGGAGCGGTTTGAAATCGAGGAAAGATTCCTATACGGCACAGGAATAGCCGACTTAGATCCTAATTGACGATCGACGAGCACGAAAATCTTCATATAGATATTTTGGTCCAAATTGGTAGATGGAATTTTTTTTTGATTTTGGATCCGCCATCTTGTATTTTGTTAATTTGACTTGAGATTCGTAATCAGCAACCTTAAAACTCTATAGCCATTGGTACTGGTCGTGTTAACTGAACAAACAAGAAAGTTATCCCAATGCAAAGTTGCTAAAAAAAACTTAAAACGCGTTTTTCTCAAAGTTAAAAAAAACCGGGTTAAAAGTTGCACTTTTTTTTAAATGCCCATAATTTGATTTATTTTTTGTTCCAATTCATTCTTATTAGGTATAAGACATGGAGATTTCTATAAATTTTACGTCTGTTCTCGTACTACGATTAATTGCAATGAAGCCGTTCCCGTACTCCATTTTACTGAAAACTGAAAATTTCCCCTCTTTCATTAAGTACGATGAAATTTCAGTAGGATCTGAGCTACTGAAAAATACTGAAAAGTGTCAAACGGTGTGGCGCGGGTAAATATTTTCAAATGTGCGCGGCAAGCAACATATTTTTTGACTTTATAATCACTATTGTTCTTCCAAAAACCGCTTAGGATGACTTTATAATCACTATTGTTCTTCCAAAAACCGAAAACTGACACTTTTGGTTGTCAATTTTCAGGAAATGCAATGAGAGCGTTCCCGCACTTTCATGCATTTCCCACACCACATGATTCAGGAAAATTCAGTAACTGAAAGTACGGGAACAGACCTTTCAATGACTTTAAACTATGACTGATATCAGTTTACTACGAGAGGCTGCAGACTTGAAGTTACCGGACTATGTCCCGCGTGCAGAGGCAGACGAAAGCCGCCATTTTGGAGCCACCACATCGAATCCATCGTAAGAAAAATTTGAACGATTTTAGAATGATCAACAAATAAAATAATCAAAACCAAAACTTCGTATGTTTTTTCATTATCCCTCGAAAAATTCTCAAACTTTGGATTATTTTCGACCGTATCTGAAAGAACCTTCCCTTAAATGATACTGCATGGTGCAATTGTACATTGTCGAATTTTCTTTTACAATATACAAAACTCTTGTGAAAATTGTTGAAATTCCAGGATCTCTCTAGAATACCACCAATCAAACAACCCTTCACTTTGCTTAATTTGTTCAAAAGTCCAAGCCAGTAAATCCCGTCACTCAAAAAACAAACGAATTTTGTTTAAAATGATTTATTACTCATCAGATAAAAAGCCGAACAGTCCGCAATGTTTGCCACTTTCCAACGTTAATATATTAGACACCGGAAAAAATTCACATATCAACTTCAAACAGGGCACACATATCGTATCCCTGCCGCAAAAACCATTTGAAGACCAGATGACATCAGGTCAGGAAACACGAGAACGAATACATTGTGCAAAGTTTGCAAAAACTCGGAGGTAACTAAACCTGAAGTGCTGCCTGAGCGTGGTTTTAATTAAATTTAATCGCTCGTGGTTTTAGGTTGTGGGAAAGAAATGGAAATATGAGATCTTTACATAATATAAAAAAAACTTCTGGTGAAAAATAGTTTTCATGAAATGAAATCATACTTCAAAGGACATAGAATATCTTTTATATTAATCGGCATTTTGAGCCCAAATTAAATCAGACAATCTAATTGATATTATCGTCCTAATTTGCCTGTAATCGTTAGCATAACTTGTTGAAGCCATAGAGTCAAAGAATCCCAGCATTTCAAGAATGTTTATAGTATCACGTCCGTAGAATCGAAGGACGTGAAAAACAAACAAACCCAAAGGCAAATACCTACAGTGCATACGAATATGTAAATACAGGGATCGTACGAGCAGAAGAACACCTGAGCGAAAGCATGTCTGCCTCGTATTTTCATTCATTGCACAACAAACATATTTCTCGCATCAACGTGTGCAAATTAATTTATTCGGCCGCTTAACCCAACGCCTCAGACATCTCCGCTCCAACCCCATCTTGCTGCCTTCGAAACATCCATGCTGCCAATCCTTCGCAAAGCCGACAAATCACAATATTTACATGGGGAGAATGTGCAAAACCAACAAAAGTCTCGAATCGACTGCACAACTGAAAAATTTATCGCCAAACAGGTTACCGACTTATAAATAAATAAATTAGTGACGACTTCGAGGAGAGTTCCTTGTCGCTTTCTACCGCGAATAAATGCAAGCGTTGCGGATCAGGACCTGAATTCGGTATCAGACAGAGGCCAAGAGTTCGGCAGCCATCAGGCTGGGCCGGGACGTCAGGCGGGAGCATGTTCAGTAGACCAGCTCCTGTACGACCGACGGCAGCGGTGACAACGACGACGACAGCAGCAACAACAACAATAACAACAAATACATGTTGCGAATATCCTTGCGAAAACGGCAAAAATGACAAAAATCACTCAAAAATTCAACTCACAATTTTGCGCAGAGATCTCCTGAATGGCTGCCGTTGTGAGACGGGTGGTTGCCAATAAAGAGTGGACGAACTGCGACAAGGATTGCGCGGCACGGGGTGGAACAGGCTCTAGTTCTTCCGGAGACGATGAGATTTGAGATTTTCTAGCGAAAACGACTTTCTGTGCAGAAATCCTGTTAAATCCTTTTCGGGTAATCCGTGTCGCGCGTTGTTTTCTCGACGGGGGGCGGCTGGCGCAAATGCCAAGGGTGGGCCGCAGTTTTCGGAGTTCTTGGGGTCGACAAGGAAACTCACATCCGTTTCTACTTTTCTTATAGCTATTTTACTTTGCCTCGAAAATCTTCTCGTTATGGATTTCGAAGCACATTGCTTGCTCGCCCAAAACGTAACGTAACACCTACCTCTCGAGTAGCGCCCGGGTGTTTTGGATGCCACCGATGTCGTCGTCTCCGCTGTGTCCTGAGGTTGCAAGACTGCTATTGTTGCTAATACAATGCGATGCTGGTCGGCCCGGTGGGCTTGGTTTCACGGTCCGGATAGGATGGGATATGCGAGTTGATTCGAAACGACACGGACGGCGGAAGCACGGCACAAAAACTCTTGAGCTAACTTGCCAAAGAAGTCTCGAATGCTTTTCGCGAACTTTTAACTTTCGACACAACACTTAATGGCACGTTTCACTCACAAAACTCAAGAATTTTCGTCGCGTTAAGCGCTTTTCGATAGCTGGGAGTTTGCGGAGATTTCGCGTCGGAAGGAAACGAATATGCACTCTTTCGCCAGGTTCTATCGGATCTCGTTTATGTAATGCACAAAGGGAACTGACGATGGACGAGCTAGGGATGACAAAGCTAATGACAGCGCCATTGATCTATGTCGGGAGCGGAACGCTGCGACGCTGCCTCGTCCTTGGAAGACAACACGGCTGACTGACTGTCGACAGGAAGCACAAAAGAAGCCAGTGAGAGATCGATGCAACTCTGCAGCTCCGTCTGAGCAGTCTGACGTTGAACACGTAAAGCTGATTATCCTGGCGAATGACCACGCTCTACTCCATCTCCAAGACACGGACGTCAAAGACCAATTCGTCTGCTTCCGAGACACATGTCCGATCGTCTCGGACGCGAGAATAGCCTCATAAGTCTTCGCCACACAAGAAAACACCAACACTCCACCGTCACGCACTTTCTGTTTATTTACCTTTCGACCGAAACATGCTCGAAATTTTTGATTAATTGCACGGCGGCTCAACAGCTATCAATTTGCCATAAGCAAAACAAATTCAAAGAGACCGCAAAAACAAACCTGCACATCAATTAGAAAATTCCAACTCGAATCACCGTTCCGCAACACCCCACGCAGAGACTACGAACTGGATCCTGACGGAGACGAAAGCGTGCACTGAACGAGAACAAACAGATAAGAAGCTGTCGAAGACTGTCGTCCGTCTGCGGTGCGGCACTTGATTTTCGCGGCGGTCGGTGAAGAAAAATCTTGAGGATGCTCCATCGCGAGAATCGAAAAGAATGGACGAGCACTGGTTGTCTCATTCGGGTCTGTGGGGTGCGAGTGGAATAGAAAGTGTTGTGTGGGAGGAAGAAGCTATTGATGCGGTTTACAGCGGACGGACCAAAAGTGACCTGACCTAAACCGCGGACTAAATGAATTTAGTCCTCAGGTGTTTACATCAGACCTGACCTAAAATTTTGATAGGTCGAATTTAGTCCTCGTTTGTTCGTGACAGCTGTCATTTACTTTGCCGCGTATATTTTATTTTGTATTTGAATGCTATAGGTTTTTTTACATTTTGTGAGCACAGTCATGGTTATGTTAAAGATTCTACGTCGAAGAAGAATTATGCGGGAACATATTGAAAAATTAAGGGTAATGCAGAGAGAAATTCTATTAAACTGGGCGGCAATTGTACCCATGCATGAAATATTGGAAATATATTTTAACAGCATACACGTTGAAAGAAGTGTGTGGATGAAGCCAAGAAGTGACCATTTTTGGAGTCACATAGTACTGTGCATGTATGAAGAGGCTGAGTGGATAGAAAGTTTCCGGATGTGCAAAGAAACTTTCACTTCATTATGCTTGTTGCTACAACCTGCTTTGGAGCCGAGACCAGTTTTCCTTAAGTCCAGGGAACCATTGTCGGTGGAAAAGCAAGTTGCTGTCGCATTGTACAAACTAGGTAGCTGTGCCGAGTACCGAGTAGTGGGAAATTTATTCGGTATTCACAAGACTACGGTTCAAAAATGTGTGTACAGAGTAGTCAGTGCCATCAATGATATAATGATGGAATCGTATATTCGAATGCCAAATGTAGCGGAAGCAACACAAATTGCATTGGAGTTTGAGAGGATATCACATATCCCACAAATTATTGGATGCATAGATGGCACGCACGTACCCATCCTGGCTCCATCAGAAGGCTACCGTGATTTTGTGAATCGGAAGGGCTGGGCTTCTTACATTTTACAAGCGGTTGTTGACTCTAAATGCAGGTACATATACAAACATACAGCATTTCATACAATTTTTTAAAACTTCCATTTGTAGGTTTATCAACATTTTCATTCGCTATCCCGGAAGTAATCATGACGCTGCTGTACTGAAAGGTTCCAGTTTATTCAAAAATGCAGTAAATGTAATTCCACAGGTTAAATTAATAAATATACTTGATAAATTTTAAATAATTCAATAATACTTACTGCAGGCAACAAGAAACGTAAATGGTTTGGAAATACCATTTTTGATAATCGGTGATCCTGCATATCCACTATCAGAGTGGTTGATGAAAGGCTATCCTGGCTCTGTAAGACCTGAAGAGGAATCTTTTAATGTTCATTTGAACTCGGCCAGAGTTAATGTGGAAATGGCATTTGGTCGTCTGAAAGGTCGTTGGAGAATTTTGCTGAAAAGAATCGATGTGCACTACCAATTTGTTCCACAAATTATAAGTGCATGTTGTATTCTTCAAAACTTTCTTGAATCTAAAGAAGAACAGTTTAGCCAACAATGGCTTCATAATGTTTCGGAAGCTGAAGAACTATTTCCACAGCCAGTATCTACAACGAATAGACGACATGAAGATCTTACTGGTTCAATTATTCGTCAACATTTAACGGATTATTTATGCAATAATTTCCCACTACGAAGAAGGCTTTTAAAATAAAACACTGTATTTCTAATTTGGTGTTCCTTTATTTTCTTTTCCTAACTTTAATTTCCGTTTTACAGGGGATAAAATAACAATTCCGCTTTGCGGTAGATTAACGCTACTAACGGGTGAAGTAACTATTTTAGTTGATGAGCCGCTCGAGGACGGAGATGGTGAAATATGCTGCGGTAGATTAACGCTACGAAATGGTGAAGTAACAATATTAGTTGATGAGCCGCTCGAAGACGGAGATGGTGGAATATGCTGCGGTAGATTAACGCTACGAAATGGTGAAATAACTATATTAGTTGATGAGCCGCTCGAAGACGGAGATGGTGGAATATGCTGCGGTAGATTAACGCTACGAAATGGTGAAGTAACTATATTAGTTGATGAGCCGCTCGAAGACGGAGATGGTGGAATATGCTGCGGTAGATTAACGCTACGAAATGGTGAAGTAACTATATTAGCTGATGAGCCGCTCGAAGACGGAGATGGTGGAATATGCTGCGGTAGATTAACGCTACGAAATGGTGAAGTAACTATATTAGCTGATGAGCCGCTCGAAGACGGAGATGGTGGAATATGCTGCGGTAGATTAACGCTACGAAATGGTGAAGTAACTATATTAGTTGACGAGCCGCTCGAAGACGGAGATAGTGCAATATGCAGCGGCTGGAAATTGTTGGCTGTAGGAGGCGATGCAAATGTATGCATTGTGCACGATGGTGGTTGGTATTGGTGACTCTGCATATTTGACATTTGCATCTCCCTCATTCCACTTAAAAATTTCTCCATCAATTGTGAATTTTGAGCGTGTTCTTTCGATAGCATCTCCTCTTCCCATTTTTTTTGTTCCACCATTTGGGTTTTCACCACTTCATTAAATCGGTCCATTTGTTCGCTTAGAACCGATTTCATTGCCTCGGCATGTTTGGCAGCAAACACGTCGGCGAAGTTTTCCGCCAGCTTTACATGTGTACTTCGACCTGCAAATATAACAATAAACAATTTTTATACCTTACAATATATAGAGGTTTAATTTAAATTGTGCTTCTGATTGTATGTTTTTAAAAAATATTGCAGAATATTTTACACAGGTGACATCTATTTTGACGAACAATTTGAATTTACTTTGCATTATATTGAAATTTTTTACTTTACCTCCCTTTTTTGCCTTTTTAGAAGGCGTACATTCTGATTGGGTAATTGTTTCATCTGCACTTCCATCAAACATATATTCAACCTCGATAGCTTCTTCCATAGTGGATGCTGAAATTATAGAAAGGTTTATATTAAGAATAATTCAGAACAGAATGTATTAAAGGCTCTACACATATATTTCGTATATTCTGCATGAAAATTTAATTTTGTATCATTTTAAAAACACATTCGTTATTTTTTGCAGACCGCCCACTTATCTCCGAGTGTATGTTAATGGGAAATATTCATTTAATCTTACCATTGCTTCTGTCACTCGAATCCACCCCAACGCCTGCAATAGCTTCGCTTGACGGTCTTGTGCCGTAAATGTCATCCATTTCTAAATAGAAACAGAATGATGCAGCCGCAGCTCCACTCATTTTATTATTTCTTTTACATCTGTAATACGTCTCTTTCAAATGTTTCATCTTTATTTGCATTTGGGCTGCAGTTTTTGGATACCCACACTCTCGCATTTTCGGTTCTATGGACCGATAAATGTCGAGGTGCTTGTGGCGTTTGCCATCCATTAACTCCACAATTTTGTGTTCTTTACAAAGGCTGAGGAAGTGCTTCGTCTCATCCACACTCCAATTTGTACCTTTAATTTTTTTTTCTAACCTGAGAAATGCAAGAACGCATAGTAACTTGGCAAATAAAGATATGAGTACAAAGGTTTACTTACGACTGAGGCTGTTGCTCAAATATGCTGTGAATAATTTCATTTTCCCGGTTCTCCATTTTGTCACTATAAAGTACAACTAGCAATAATACGATACTTTGTTTTCTGAGGGAAAAAAATTATTCAACATTATTCATGAGTATTAGTCAACTTTTAATTTATTTATTTAAGTTGACAGTGTACCAATAATGTTTCGTACAGCAGCTATTTGAAACTCAAGTGCTGAAACAAATAAATTGTTGCAATAAATTTAAAAAAGTTTTGATGCAGATTTATTAATTAAACTTTTTTATTTTATTTAGAAACAAAAACTAATGCATTTAAATTATTAATTACAAAGCTATTAGGTAGAAATATAACAAAGTCGAGAATTTGCCTCCAATAAAGTCTTCGTTTTTTACAAAACAGTTTATGAAAAACATTAAAAAGTATAGATAGATTTTTTTGCCAATATTTAGTCGGGTGGCTTTTGTTTTTAATCACGGTTTGAAGTTGGTGTGGCATCGATTCTACAAGTTTTTTTTTTGCATAGCTTGGCTATATTTTAACCCACCCCTGCTGAAAAACCTGTTTCAACTTAGGTTTCGGGTACATTTGATGAGTCCTGATCCTTTTTGCCAACATGCCGGCGGTGGCGGCGTAATTGTATCGGGCTGTATGGATGCCAGTGGCGTTGGAAAGTTATAAATAATGACAGGAATCATGGATTATCAGGCATATATTGAAATTGTGAAGAAAAATTTGGAGCCAAGTGCTCAAAAGTTGGGTATATCAAAGGATTTTAACTTTCAACAAGATAATAATTCCAGACACATAGCTCATAATACTTGGATATTGTTGACGTACAAAACTCAACATTTGCTCAAGACACTACCGCAAAATCCTGACCTCAATCGCATTCAGCACATGTGCAATATGTTGGAAAAAAGGATCAGGACTCATCAAATGTACCCGAAACCTAAGTTGAAACAGGTTTTTCAGCAGGGATGGGTGAAAATATAGCCAAGCTATGGAAAAAAAACATGTAGAATCGATGCCACACCAACTTCAAACCGTGATTAAAAACAAAAACCACCCGACTAAATATTGGGAAAAAATCTATCCATACTTTTTAATGTTTTTCATAAACTGTTTCGTAAGTGTACGAAGACCTTATTGGAGGCAAATTCTCGACTTTGTTCTATTTCTACCTAATAACTTTGTAATTAATAATTTAAATGCATTAGTTTTTGTTTCTAAATTAAATAAAAATGTTTAAAGAATAAATCTGCATCAACACTTTTTCAAATTTATTGCAACCATTTATTGTTTTTTAGCACGTGTTTAAAAAAAACCTGTTCGCCTACTACGATTAATTGCAATGAAGCCGTTTTTGTACTCCGTTTTAATGAAAACTAAAAATTACCCCTGCTTCAGTAAATTTCAGTATGGTCTGAGCTACTGGATACTGTCAAACAATTTTTGGCGTAATGTTATTATGCAAAACGAATATTTTTGTTATAATAATTTATCACCGCTTAGGATGATTTTATAATCACTATTGTTCTCCTGAAAACCTACAACTGATACTTTTGTTTGTGAATTTTCAGGAAAGGCAATGTGAGCGCTTTCGTATATTTTTATTAATTTCCGCCACCACATGATTCAGGAAAATTCAGTGACTGAAAGTAAGCTAACAGACATGTCTTCGTACAGCAGCTATTACCTCTGTTCGCGTACTTTCAGTCACTGAATTTTCCTGAATCATGTGGTGGCGGAAATGCCTGAAAAGCACGAAAACGCTCTCATTCCTTTTCCTGAAAATTCACAAACAAAAGCGTCAGTTTTCGGTTTTTGCCATAACAATAGTGATTATAAAGTAATGCTAAGTGGTGGTAAATTATCGCCGCAAAAATATTCCACCTTCATAACAACATTACGCAAAAATATGGTGGTTGCCACGCACATTTGAAAATATTTATTCGCGCCCCAACGTTTGACACTTTGCAGTCTCACACCCGATTGAAATTTACTGAAAGAGTGTAAATTTTCACTAAAATGGAGTACACCAACAGCTTCATTGCAATTAATCGTAGCACCCGAACATACCTATTATTAGTACACTGTATTAATTTCAAAACATCAGAACACTCACTTGCACTTCGAACAACCCACGTGTTTTAACTGGAAGAGTACACCTTCATCTAATTCTGCACCTTTCGCTCGAACACCGTTCCTCACCGACAGGACAACTGTAATTGTTTACCCCTGACTGAACATTTCGCCAAACCGTACACACTAGACAGCGTGGAAATAATTAGATTTTGTCAATGCTAGAAAAGGATGGAGGATAAAGAGTTTACTATCCCCTGGTACCTGAAAAGAGGTCAAAAGAAATAAGTACACTTTATTATAGCCAAAGGTGAGATAAGCTTATTCTGATTTTATTGGTAAGAACGCTTGTATCTACTTAGGTGATAGGTGAAAACATGTTGCTGTGCATGTGATTCAACCAAGAAACAGTAAGCGCAGCCAACATTGGCTAGTAATCTCAGAACAGAGAATTTTCAGTAAATTAAATAAGCGTATACATATACGAAATGTAGTGAACTACAAAGGTGAAATGTATATGTAAAATGTGGCATGTAGTATTACACGTTAACTATCTTATTGCTTACCATTTTAATCCTCATACTAGGTTTCGAGAAAATGAATGTTCCATAAAGCGCTTTTTAATGAGATCTTTTCTATCTGTTTTCAACTTAAGATTTGGATATTGCGGTAAAAATGGACTTCATGCTTCCAGCCGAGCTATTTCACCACCAGAGGCTGTTCTCTCGGCCAGGGGCCAGAAATTGAAGAAAAATACTGAAAAACAATAACATACACAAGAAAAGAGCATACTCAAGAAAAACGATCAAACGAAAACCATGCAACACAAAACTACAAAAACCCTAACATATTAACTATACATGTATCGGTAATTTCGTCTAACGCGTAGTTGAATTTAGCCGATATTGTTAACTATTTCTCGCAATCGGTGGGGAAATGTTGGAAAATCTATCGCAAATCACTTCCTTCTCGCACAATTTACTCCATACGCTTTAATTTCGCATTACCGCCAAGCGCATTACTAGCGCCACTGGTGACGTATAAGCGAAATGTTTAGGTCGCGTGTGTTTACAGCGATATAGTCCACGACCTATATTTAGGTCAGGTCGCTTGAAATCGTGGACCGACCTAAATTTAGGTCGGTCCACGAGTGTATACAGCACGTGGACTAAAAAATTTAGGTGGAATTTGGTGTTTAGTCCGCGGACTAAACGTCCGCTGTATACGATACTATTGAAAGCTAAATTTATTGACAGTTGATAAGGCGTAGGTGTGCGCTTGGATTTGTTTGGAATTCCATCAATGGGGATACATGCGGGTATAAGTGAGACAGCTTTGTTTCGTTAACGCACATGACATTTCGCTATTCATGTTGGGTTTGACAATTACTAAACCTTGTTTGATTGCAGCGGCTGCACTGGGTGGCATTGCCAGGTAAATTATATTAATTGCGAGTTTTTTTTTTTTTTGGGAATGATATAAAAATGATTTAAAGTTAAGTAGATATTTTTTCTCTCTCTGTCTGTCATCTTATATTTGATTTATACATTGCATTCGGTTAAAATTACGTAGAACATTGCAATGCAGTCATCTAATCAATGTAGAATCGACAGGATCCTTTCAGAGATTTGAATTTGTTAGGTAGTTTCGGTATTGGGGGTGTCACAAAACTTCCTCCCGAGTCCGTGTTCCGGATGCAGCCGTGGAACTTAACCTAACTTAAACAATTTTGACTTTTTTTGTAAATTCACTGTCTATAAGGACTTTATTTTGTAATCCAGCCCGTTTTAACCTGATGCGAATATTTTCTCTAAATTATTTTAGGAAAGCTTCCGCGAAGGGTTAGTTGGTGATTTGGAATCGGATTTGGATCTCTAATCGATTTGGAAGACTCTACTCTAAAACTTTGACTAATAGGGTGAATGCATTCATTCGGGTGAGTAATGGTAGATGCTTCTATTGCTATAAACTGTTATTTACTTATTTATTTATAGGACTTTTTAACAATTATTCGACCGAAGAAGCCGGCACTTGACGTCAAGTTTCAAGTACGTATGTCCATGGCCAATAATAAAATCTGGTTTTCATAGTGAGGTAAGTAAAAAGGGTATGCTGATGGATGGACTGTCGATCATTAAAATCTTCACATAATAGTACTTTGTTAGTAAATAGGTTGTTGAGTAAAGATTTCAATTTAAATTGGCGACTGTTGAGATAGGGACGACAATAACTAGAGATAAAAACTGTAAAGACTAAAAATAGAAGATGCAATCACTTATAGAATCGAATGTAGAGGAACAGGTTTAAAGGAATGATAGTTATTGCTAACTAGACTTAGCCATCACTGTCATTAAGTCTATTTTTAACTAAGGTGAATACTCCCTCGTAAACTGGGAGTTGCTAAAATTTATCGTTTGTTGATGTTTCAGCTACAAAAGCGACATTAATGGAATTCTTTATTTCAAAGTATCTTTATTTCTTCAAATACCTTTGATATTATGTTGAAAAAACTTCATCTATAGTAGATGATCCTAAATTCAGTTTGTTATTAGCTAAGATTTGGGTGAAGCTGTCACTTTTTCGAGCAATAAGCTCTATGCTATTCTTGGAATCTGACTAAAAAGACCCTTTTCACACCGCGAAATCATAGATTCTTTGAAATCAGAAATTTATATCAATATTATTCCTGCTAAGGACAGAAGTAAAGCATTATTCCCCATTTTAGGAAGTTGGGGGAATTTATCAGGAGTGATATTCACAATTGTCGACTATTTAGTTCCCATTCATCAAGCAGGGCAAAGCAGCTATGTTCTTTCGAAAGCACAAACATTTCTCACTTCTAAGGCACTGATATTGCATATATATCCAATTTCCATCACAATTTCCTCCTTAAGTATCTTAAGAAAAGAATTATCATTAAAAGTATGATCTATATTGTTACAAGAGTGGGCTATTAAGTTCACGCAATGAGTAATTAATCATTAATGAGTTGCGCTGTTTGATGTCCCTCACTAAACAAGGAAAGTCGGCTCAAACCATAATGGAAGAGATGGCATCCGCCCGCTGGGATTCTTGTCCAGGTAAAACCAGGCACAGTCTTTATAAACCAAGAAGGAACTCACTTGAAGAAAATCCACGACTAGGATCGTCATATGACCGAAAAAAAATTTGCCAATTTTCGGCACTCCGAAAATTGTTCAAAAATTTATATTGGAAGATGCTAGACTAAAAGAGAAACAGCTCGTAATGCTGAGAGTCTCAGAAACAACCGTTTTAAATATTTTTCACGATCATCTTGATGCCGAGAATGCTCAAGCCTCCTCAAAAATAACACAATGTGGAGTGCGGTCTCGCGTTTTTGAACCTCTATAGAGAAGACGAGGATGGAGTATTAAGTCGAATTGTTACTGGAGATGACACTCGGATTCATGATTATGAGCCTGAGTCTAAACAAGACTCTATGCAGTGGCACAAAAAGGCACACTATTACCCGAGGAGTTCAAGGTGTCACAGCCTGCTGGAAAAGTTATCGCGACCGTTGTTTGGGGAATTAGATGCGATCCTGTTGATCAATTTTTAAAACAAAGGCTTCTTCATAATCGAAGAATACTATGCTTCTAGAGCAGTTGAAAGAAGTAAACAAAGAAAAAACTGAAGAAAATTTACCATTTGTGTCTTCCTTCAGATATTTCCCGTCGAGAAACTGGCAGTTCTTTTCCTACAGCGAGTAGATCACCACCGCCGACAAGTGCATCGGCACAATCACTTTGATGAGTGTTTGATTAATTAATTGTTTTCTTTGATTAAAGTAATCACCGTTGAACGTAAAGATGTGTAGTTTTCTAAAAATATCTTTACTGTAATATCTTTTACCTTAGCCAAAAGATTTAAAGGCACAGGTAATCTTATGTGAATCTATAATCTCACCAACCTGAAAGGAAAGTAAATATATATTAAAACGACTTCTCATCTGTACATAGTAGTCTTTATTAATTTCTTCTGATAAACAATCAATCACGTGAGTTTAGGATACTAAACTATTATATCATAAATATATGCAAGTACAGCTATCCATCTATATATCTATATTTGCTGCCAAAATAAATATTTATATACATTTACTACTGTTAACGCATTAGTTGCAACTGTAGCATTACGAGACATACATACTCGTGTATATAAAGAAATATATAAAGAAATTGAGTGAGCATACAGTATGTACTCCTATACAGAGGCAAACATTTACATTTATGGTGTGAAAGCATATCTGTGTGTTAAGTATATAACAAATAACAATTTTCATTCCTAGTTTCGCGAGTCGGTTTGATTAGAAGAAATTTTGAAAAAAAATTATAAGATGCAATTCAATTTTCTTTAGTATTTTTTTAAAAACATGAGTTTTCTTCTTACAATTGAGAGTTCTATTCATGGGTATTTATTACAAACATAAAATATATGAAATAAATATTATGTTCGTTTGTTTTAAACTGATCCTATCAGTTTTAAAAATATTAAACAGAAAAAATAGCACTAAATCTAAAATAGCACTAATCTTAAAAACCGATCCGTAGATAGTAAGTTACGTCTTTAAGTGCATTATGAATTCAATTGACATTATTTTGAATTTTATTTTTAGGATTGAAAAAAATATAAAACGCATTTAAAATCGATTATGTTGTCCCAGCGCAACCAATTTCTGATCTTGCAGTTTAGCTTGGAAAAGTTTCGTAGTGGAGGTGTCTCAGTTGGCATAAAAAAGTCGCCAAAAAATCATAAAAAGGTCGCTGTAATGACTTTCAGATGACATTAGATAGATAGCTAGTTACGTTTTTAAGTGCATTATGAATTCAATTGACATTATTTTGAATTTTATTTTTAAGATTGAAAAAAATATAAAACGCATTTAAAATCGATTATGTTGTCCAAGCGCAACCAATTTCTGGTCTTGCGGTTTAGCTTGGAAAAGTGTCGTAGTGGTGTCTTAGTCGGCATAAAAAAAAATCATGAAAAATTCGCTGTAATGACTTTCAGTTTCCGTCTTTCTCGTTGAATATGTTTTTGTTCAAATCTTAAATCCCTCTATTCTATTGATTGTTCTCATTGTTTACTTTCCTTGCAACTATTCCGCTTCGGTGTATGCATGTTGCTTTTCTGAAATCTCTACTTATCTATGCAGTCAGATGCCAAACGTGCTATTTTTTGTATATGTGGATTTCAATATCCCTGACGTGCAATGGAACTCTAACTTTTCGCTTATCTGTCTTCAATGGTCTTAATGCCGACAGTGCTATTTTTATATTTTCCTCTCTAACCTAATTCCTCGCTTCACACCGACTTATCACACTAGTTAATCGTAAGTCGTCCCGTGGTTTAACTCGGAAATTACCGCCTCTCTTAAAGCAAAAGATTCAGCACGCGGTGAGTACAAGCGTACGGACTCTAAAGTCGACCTAATTGAATTTAAGTGGTTACGTTTTGAAGCTAAGAGGATTGCCAGTAGGGCTATGCGCAGTTATTTTGATAGTGTTGAGTCGACCATCCACTCCAATAGCAAAAAACCTTTTTGGCGTTATGTTTGCACCCTCAGCGTTTGTGAGCTCTTTGCGAGATGTTTTTTTTCCTTCTTTACCCCATCCTCCACACTTACCTCGCACAACGTTTCCTTTTCCTTGCATTTTGTCTTTCTTGCGTGCTGATCCTGTAAAAATCGAATCATTGATTAATTGTCTTGATAAAGCTACTGATTGTGCCTATGAGGGCATTCCTAATGCATTGGCGAAATCACTTTCCTTTTCCTTGAATGTTCTTCCGTCCATACTTTTCGAGTCTAGCTGCTGGGAAATTTCCGTCACATTGGAAAACTGAAAAAATCTTCCCAAAACACAAATCTTGTGATTGTGCTAGCATATTCAACTACTGTCCCATTTCTTTTCTTACGTGCTTGAGCAAACTTCTCGAGCGCATTGTGTATAACAATCTATATCCCTTAAACCTTCTCATCCTAGCACAAGAGTCGACTCTTACAAACCTTTTATTCTTCACAAATACTGTTGCATCTGCTTTGGATTAACAACGACCAGTTCTATATACTGACTTTTCCAAAGCTTTTGGCTTCGTTGATCATTTGCTAATGCTTCTGAAAGTGGAAATCTTGGCTTCCCTCTTATGTGCATGCCCATATATGTGTAGTAACAACTGATTTATGATCTTCTGCTCCTTTTCGTCTCGTGTCTGGAGTTCCGCAAGGATCTATTGGTGGTCCCTTACTGTTTTTGTATTTTATAATTGACCTTCCTTCGGCAATAGACTCATCTCGCCTTTTATATGCAGATTTTTTTCTCCCTAGTGTAGATGGCAAAAAAAAATCTGCTAATCAGATCCCCAGGCGACCTATCACCACGTGGTATGTGAGGTTTGACTCACAAAAAAAAGGACCATCTACAAGCCCACGAAGTTCCGAGTCGGGATCCGCCTAAGCACTGCTCCGACCCGGTCGTGCTGACTCACCCATCGGTAACCACGGACTTCAGAAACTACCACAGCTTATGGGTCGGTAAGTCAACCCTCCTCCCGCTTTATGCGCAGCACTTTCTCAACGCATGTTGAGACTGCACGCCAGTTCTCCTTGTTTCGCAGCATTGCATCCACGATCGTCTCAGGCGCTGCCAGGCCAATCGTGGACTCAACGGGGCGCCTCAAACTTACGAAGCGACTGCACATAAAGAATGTGTGCTGAGCATTATCGAGCTCAGTCACACAGTACCGGCAGTACGGTGTGACCACCTTACCCATTCTGTTCAGGTATTTCCTGAAGTAACCGTGCCATGTCAAGAATTGACAAAGGTAAAAGTTTACCTCTCCGTGGGTCCGGTTAAGCCAAGGCTCAATAAGACCAATTAGCTTAGGCGTCCAGCATCATTTATAACTTTCACTTGTGCCAAAGTTGCTTCAAAGCCTCAGTTCTGTCTAGCTCTGAGCGAAAGAGGTACCCTTCCTAGCGTTCTCGCGCTAGCAAATCGATCACTCCCAGATACCTGACCGACTTGCTGGTCTGGACCCCGACGGAGCCAACTGTCATGGGTATGACGGTTGGTATCCTCCGCTTAGTCAGCATGACAATCTTTGTCTTTGAGACTGCCAACTGAAGGCCGTGCTCCGTCATCCACCGATCCACCCTTCTCATAACTTGGTTAAGTCTAAGTTGAGCGAAATCGGCAGATCTAGAAGTGATTACAGCTGCGACGTTATCAGCGTAACCTACTAGGAACACATACAGGCATTCCCAGGCGCAGCAAATCATCGAACATGATGTTCCAGAGGTCAGGTCCTAAGATCGACCCCTGTGCCGCACCTGAGGTGACAGGCCTCCTTCTGACTCCGTCCTCAGTGTCGTAGATCAACCATCGGTTCCTGAAGTAGTCCCGCATCATGGCCAGTAAGTAGCCAGGGATACGGAACCTCCCCTTAAGAGCCCGAAAGATGTCCGTCCACCTCGCCGAGTTGAAGGCGTTTTGCGCGTCAAGCGTTACCAGCAAGACGACCGGTCTGGCTTGATGACATGCCTCTTCCGCTCTTGCTACAGCCCCAACAACCTCTGAGATGGCATCGATTGTTGAATGCCCTTTCCGGAAGCCGTGCTGCCTGCAAGAAAGATCACCAGCTGATCTCACTGCTGACAGCAATCGCGGCTTTAACAACCCTTCGAGAAGCTTCCCAGCAGTGTCCAGCATGCACAGCGGGCGGTATGCCGATGGGCTGCCCAGGTTCTTCAATATGTTTCGAGTTATACATTGTGAGTGTCCGACCCTAAATAATAAACACCTCAAGTTTTTAGGTTCCTATAACTTTCAAGAGTTAGAAGACGTGGCTAGTCTGCCGATTCAATTTAGCGGAGTGGTCACTTGGCAGCTCTAACTAGCCACCGGAGACAAACTGATGACCTTAATCTCTTCTATAGCCTAATCTAACTGCCTTAGAGTCCGTCCAACATAGGTTCGCACGCTGTTTGCGCTTCGAGTTCAACATTGCTTACGTTACGTATGGTGAAAGTCTAAGATTTTTACAAATTCCTTCTCTTGAATCACGCCGACTGTTCCTTGATGAGTGCCTCCTTTTCAAGCTTCATCGCCAACTTATACTACTATCTGATCTCCGTTCCCAATTTTCTTCTCGTGAATCAGATCGCCACAACAGATCCACAAATGTGTTTAGCATTCCGTTTGCGCGTACGATTGTATACTTCTTTCTACTCACCAGTGTCGCGAAAATTAAGTCTCCAAATCATTCAAATAAGGAATCCAAGTCATTAAACGTAAATAATTGGATGCTTATACCCAGTTGTCGGATCTTAAGAGAAGACAAAGATAGCCATGTGCATATGGCGGAACTCAAGCAGATTTAGCAACTCCCCTAGTATTACAACCTGATAACATATCATTTTTAAAAAAACCTGCGAACGCACATAGGATCTACGTCGAGGACAAACTAAAAAAAATAGAGATATCCCACGATAATTCTTGGCGGGTCTACTGATTGAAGCGGATAGAGAGCTTCATTCACAAATTTAAAATCAATAGATATGAGGTGTGGCGTGATAATTTCCACGACAAGTGCCTATTCGGAGCGGTGAGCAGTCTCCCTTCTGAACCAGGAACTCCATGAACTAGGCGCCAGTGCTCCATCCACTACATTACAAGAACTTAAAGTATAAACTACATATTTGCAAAAGATGACTTATGATATTATAAATATTGCAACGAAACTCGTAAAATATGAAAGAAAGTTTAGTTATCCGCAGGATTACAAGCTTCATCGCGCTTTTTGTTGCATTCAGTTGCAACAACAAGAAAACTCGAACAACAACGATAATATAAACAAAATAAAAATAAATCAAACAAAAGTAAAATTATTTTTAAGAGATATAATTTAACATAACATTATTTAGGAACACTATAAATTCATTCGACAGCATTAAATTAATTAATTTTGATTAATCAAATTCTCACAGGCACACAAAATTTATTTTTTTTTATCATAGTTTGTCGTATCGCATAGTTAAGCATATTGTTTTTCTATTTTCATCTTATGGTTTCTTATGGTTTCAGAGGAAGAAATACAAACACAATATCTGAAAACTCTAAAAATATATATATATACGAGTAGCTTCAAAAATTTATGTACATATTTTGTTTTTGGGAAATAACGATATTTCGTCGAATTTCAACAGTGAATTAGCTAATTCACTTTAATTTCGAAAAATATATTGGATATAATTATGTAAGTTAATACCGGAACTTTCTACACACATTAAAAACATGGAACTACTTTACGTATATCGTTATGTGCATTTGAAATTGATTACTTTGTTGAAATTCGACTGAGTTCAATAAGTCCTTTTTTCCAATCGCAGTAGAGTATCGTTTTGAGTCGACATGCGAAACAGGAAGAAAACATTTACATACTTACTATCGTAATTTTACAATTATCTTTAAATGTGTCTGTATAGTACTTTTTTTTCTTTAATTATACATGTCTTCATCTATAAACTGCAGTCTTTTCCTTACAACAAAAAACAAATAAAATTACAGTCAATGGAAATAAAAAATAGTATTTGCAATAATTCATTTTGAATCAAGAAAATTAAAACCAAAAGAGCAAATCAAACATTATTCAGAAAAAAAAGGGACACAAACTAAATTCTCAGTGATTTTAACTTAAATTTTATGCTCATATCATAACAACAAATTATGATTTACTTAATAATATAATCATTTTAATTTACCGACTGAATTTTCATCAGTGCATTTTTGCGTGTTTTTTTCTTCTTCACGTCTCTACCAAAATCGATGAATGATAAATGTTACAAGAATGATGATATGAATTTAAACGATTTAATCGTACGTACTACAACATGATATTACAAAATGTTTAATGATACAAGATGAAAATTCTAGGACATTATTTTTTCTTCTTAAAATGACCCTCTTTTACTTTTATCTTGTTCCGGTAATTTAAAGTGTTTCTTCGTGGTGCATGTGCATGTTTCTTATTGATTTCTTACCAAAATTTACACAAAATCATTATTTTACGACGAGAATTCAGTGTGGTGAATCGAAAAAAAAAGATTGAACAATATCGTAACGTTTCTGTATTAAACATGCTCATGTCCGTCCTGTGGGCGTGTGTGCCTAAATATCCAAAAACTGGAATCAGCAAGTGATGAGGTAGGATGGAAATGATTTGTTCTCTTTTAATTCGAATTTAGTTGCATATTGATTTTGCTGCGATGCCGGACAACTTCACTGGCGGGTATATTCAGTTCAGATTTGTTTTTTTCCATGTATCTAAAAATTCGTATAGAAGAAGAAAATTATTATCAAACGATTTTTGTGGGATTTCAATATTATACTTTTTAGAGAAATATGTATGATTTGCTTGTGGATTCGCGAAAAAATGCATATTATTAGAGATTAGCATTTCTTGAAGAACTATGTACTATAAATATGTTCCTCTTGGTTTTACTTGTTACTGTTAATTACTTACTATTAAGGCACAGGAGCTTTGTTTTACAATTTTCTTTATTGCGTACTCGATAGATACTGCCTAGCCACTCTAAAAACACCTGAAACAGCCAGCGACTTAGAGGAATCAATAGATTACCTCACTAATGTCATAAAGCAGGCAAAAGAGGACAATACGGTCACAATTCCGGTAAAGGATGTACACAATCCTTATGAACTCCCTAAGTCGATTAAGTTACTTATACGGAGGAGGAACCAACTCCGGAGAAGAGCTAGAGGCACAGGTGACCCTAGAATAAAGCGGTGAAGCAAACCGGCTTACCAACTTCAATCAGATATCCCGACACCAGAATGAACAGTGGGAGAGTCTGATGCAAAGCATCGAGCCTGGAGATAACACGATATTTCAAGACCACTCGATACTTCACTCGATAACACTCGATACTTCAAGACCAAAAGCAAACTTTTAATGCCACCGATCTGCGGCACTCAAGGCCTAAAATACACCAGTGCAGATAAAGCTAATGTTTTTGCAGAATCCTTGGAGACACAATTAAAGGAGAACATCTCATCCGAGGACGACCTAGAGTATCGAGAATGCATCGAACGAGCGGCCGCAAATCTTCTCAGTCTTGAACCTCGGGAGGTAGAATCGTTAAGATGTGCTGACCTTGGGGAAGTGAAGATATTGGTGAACGGACTGAAACGACGAAAATCACCTGGGATAGACAGCGTTACAAACATGTGTTTGACTAACCTACCAGACAACATACTACAAAACATAACAGACATAATCAACGCCATCTTCCGTTTGAGGAGGTATTCAGATGCGTGGACAGCAGCCATCATTATCGTTATACCGAAACCTGGTAAAGAATTAACATTCCCTCAGAACTGGAGACCAATCAGCCTCCTGTCATCAATAGCAAACTTGGCCGAACGCGTTCTCCTTTCTCGCTTGAGCGAAAAAGTCTCCGAGAACCACATTCCCTCGGAAGAACAGTTTGGCTTTAAGCCACTTCACTCCACAGAACTCCAGCTAGCAAGGGTGGTCCAACACATCCGAACAGGGCTTAACAATACAGAATCGACCGGGCTAGTTATGTTCGATATAGAGAAGGCCTTCGACAAAGTCTGGCATGCAGGACTAATTTTCAAAATGCATGAGTTCCGAATACCCCTTCCTCTTATCCAGATCATTGGATCTTTTCTCAAGGGCAGATAATTCTGTGTCAGAATTGACAAACACTTATCATCCGACAGGCAAATTGCAGCTGGAGTTCCCCAAGGATCTCCTTTATCTCCCCTATTGTATAATATATACTGCAGACATCCCTAAACTGCCCGTAGCTAAACTATCATTATTCGCCGATGACACATGCATCTTCCACTCGTCCCGGCAAGCAGAAGCCGTTGTTTCACATCTGCAATTCTCCATAAATACGCTTCTAGGGTACTTCCACAAATGGAAGATTAAGATCAACTCAGATAAAACCCAGGCAATTTTCATTACGCGGAAGAGGAGGCAGACACCACAAAAACTGGCTGTGAACGAACAACAGATTAAATGGCAACGGACAGCCAAGTACTTAGGACTCACGTTCGACGACCGACTAACTTGGACAACACACATACCAAATAAACGCAGCACTTGCAATATACTCTTCCATGCCTTCTTTCCCCTCATTAAATCCCAAAGACTGAACAAAACTAACAGATTACTTATATACAAACAAATACTAAGACCGGCATTATTATACAGAAGTCTTGCATTCGGACAAACCTCAAAAACAAACAAAAAATTACAAGCCTGCCGAAATCTCGCACTACGGAGAATTTTTCGAATTCCATGGTATATTAGAAACGTGGACATACATAAGGACTTTAGAATCGACACAGTACAAAAATACATACGCGACAAAGCTTTAAAGCTCTTCGACAAGATACACGGACATACTAATAGCACCATGGATATTCTCAGATTCCCGACCAGGGCACACGAAATATATCCTCACCTCAGAAAAATCACTAGCTAGTGCAAACCATCTGCACACTAACTAAATCTAAGTACCCAATGTAGATTCATAGCTGAGCGCAAGACCGCTCACCGAAAAAAGTGGAGTAAGGGTGAATCACTTCACCAGCTCCAAACGAACCCAGTTCCTCGTCGTCGATAGAGACTGCCAGACTAACATTGAAGTATATACACAATAGAATTGGATATTCATAATTATTCAAACACTAATGTAATATAATAGTCAAGTAAATGTGACTGTATTTGTAATAGTAAGTAATAAGTTCCAAGTGCTACATTCTAGTAACATTCAAGTGAATGTATTGGTAATTAATTAGTTCAAATAATTTCATTGTATATAACACATTCTTAGTCCAAAAACCATAGAAGTAATGGCCCATGACGATCAGTGTTGGCTCGCATGTTTGGCAGTTATCTGCAAATGATGTTTGAGATAGCCATTTCCTCTTTTTGCAATAAAATATTTGACGCCGTTGAAAGATATGTACCAAAGATAAAAAAAAAGAATAAATTGTCTGAGCCATGGCTTGATAGGGACCTTAGGCATATGCGAAATCGTAGGAACAAACTTTATAAGCGGATTAGAGAAAATACTGATGTTAGTCCTGCTATTCAAGCAGAGCATAATGAAGTCGCTAAGCAATTTTTAGCAAAGTCTCATGAGGCTTATGACACTTACATTAGGACAACCGGCGAAAAGATAGTCCGCGACCCGAAAAAATTATTCGATTTTGTTAATGTGAATCGATGTTTCTTAATAATATAGCGTCTTCTTCTCCTAAAGAGATATGTGACCTATTTGCTGATAGTTTCCAAACCCATCAAACTCACACCTTTCTTCCTCTGATTCAGCTCCAACAGCTTTTGTCAGCCATTTAGAAATTTCGCGCGATGAAATACGTAAAGCTATTTTGGATCTTGACTGCAACAAAGGTCCTGGGTCTGATCTTCTTCTTCCGACCTTCATGTGCAAGTGTGTTGAGCAGCTTATGACTACCTTGCATATTTGCTTTAATAGATCACTTTCGTCGCGAATTTTCCCATCCTGTTGGAAGCTTTCGTATGTCACACCCATATTCAAGAATGGTGATCGACGCTGTATCGGAAATTATAGGGGCATTACCATTTTGTCTTCGATTCCGAAACTTTTCGAAAAGGTGGTGTACGATAAACTTTTCCGTTTATTGATTCCCGTCTGAACGAGCAGCAACATGACTTTAGAAAAATGTCGCTCAACTACCAGTCCTAATCTCTGACGTTCTATGCAAAATGGAAAAAGAATACCGAATTGACGCAGTCTACACTGACTTCAGTAAGACTTTTGACAGAGTTGACCATTTTACCTTAATTCTACAGCTTCAGAAATTCGGTATTGCCGGGTCTTTACTCAGCTGGCTGGCTTACTACCTTCGCGATCGAACACAATGTGTAAAATTTAAAGGATTTTTATCGAAAAACGTTAGTGCTACCTCTGGTGTTCCCCAAGGTAGCCATCTTGGCCAACTTCTTTTTAATATATTTATTTCCCACTTATCTGACGTCCTAGGGGGCCCGGAAGCTCTGCTCGCTAAGGCGTCAGGGCGAAAAGCGGCGTGCTACGGGGCCTGCGGGTTCGAAGCCGCCAGTGCCATGGCTGGAAGTGTGAATGCGTGTGATTGTCTATGAGGGTGGCAAATGGGCCCAGACTGGTGGCCTAATGCTGGCCGCGTTCCCGGCAGCCCTCTTCACTAACCTAACCTAACCTATCTGACGTCCTAGCAAGCATACCTCATTTACTCTATGCAGACGATCTCAAACTTTATCAGACCATTGAATCCAATTGGATGCCCTCTTTCTAAAATCCAAGCTTGATTCACTTGATCATTGGTGCAATATAAACAAGCTCTATTCGTTTTTCCAGAAAATGCACGGTCACACACAATACATACTTTCTCGGCAATAATATGCTAACTCGAGTTGATAACATTGCTGACCTCGGTGTTATCTTCGATGAAAAACTCCGCTTCACCTTACACTATGATAAAATTCTTTCTCGGACAAACAACCAGCTAGGCTTCATCAAAAGACAGGCCAAAAAAATGCATAACCTATGGGTCACACGATCCTTATACACTTCACTTGTGCGTCCTATTCTTGAATACGCTTGCATTAGCTGGAATCCCGCTTTTGAAACTCACAGTGACATACTCGAGTCAATATAAAAGCAATTTTTACTTTTCGCCTTGAGAGAACTGTTCAGCCCTTATGATTTCAATAGCCTACCCTCTCATGAGTTTCGACTGGGTCATTTAAACTTATTGACACTAGCCTTCAGAAGAATGGTGATATCGACCTGCTTCACATTCGACGTCATTAAGGCCCCCACTCACGAGCAGTCCATCAGTCCAAATGACCTGAGGCCAGGCCAAAATTTCACCGTGTGTGGGAGAACTCGGAAGGACTCATGGACTCAAGGAACCATTTTTTTGGCTCGAACGTGTGTGGGAAAATAGTAGAGCGAATTGGGACAATCGATAAAATGGACTAGTCGTGTGTGTTGAAGCCTCAGTCATAGCCCATAGCTTAAGAACTATATATAGCTCGGAAAGTACGTGAATTGTGATACAATTGCAATATTCCCCCACTGATTGCGAGAAGTAGTTAGCAATATCCAAGTCCAAGTTGAAACAAGACAGAAAGTATCCCGCCAAGCAACGCCGCTACGATCAGATACGTTTCTCATTCCCACTAGGCAATATGCATATGCTTTGCCAAAGAGACTATTTTAACGAATGACAATTTATGCAATATTGATTTTCTGAAAACATATTCTGAGTATAAAAATGATAAGTGATAAGATAGTTAACGCGGAATACTACTTTCGATACAATTTGGCGAGTAAAAGGAATATCTCCGACGCTTTTATGCAATCCACTACAGAGAATTTCGTCGATAATTTGTCGCCAACAAATGTTCGCTGCGCTTACTGTTTCTTGGTGGGATTATACGCACGTCAAAACATTCTCATCTATCAGCTAACACGGATTTAAACATTCTCACCTGTCGTTTGAGAGTATGCTTTTCTCACTTTTGCATATCGTCGGGTGTGCGCCAAAACCATGAATGTGCTAAAATGCTATTTCGAGTAAAATCAATTTGAAAATTTGACGTAATATTATAAATCAGTTTTAAAATATAAGAAACATTTTTTTTTTAATTAAGGAAGATAATATTCTAATACTATTCCGTTACACTAAAACAATGAATCTGCACATTCATGATTTTGGTGTAACACATTTGGCAAATACTTAGTTTTTAGGTAATTCGTAATATTGAAATTTTGACTTTGTGTAGGCATAAAATGGAATTTTATATTTCCGGTTTTGGCAAACTGTTTGTATAAGAATCCCGCGTACAGTGACATGAAAAACTGAAAATCACCAAAAAAGCACATTCATGGTTTTGGCGTACACCCGACGATATGATAAAGTGCATTTATTTTGGTTCTTCTTAAGTGCCAGCTGATGGAAAATCCTTCACTCTCTGCCAATCTCTTCTATCAATCAATCACGTACTTTCAGTGCTATTTATTAGTTCTTATCCTATGACTATGCCTCAGTCCAAACAACGTGGCAGTCTTCCTTTGCACGCTGACCTGTGACAAGCTCATTGACTGTTTCTGTGATAATTTTATTTAATCGAAAACTTCAGCATAATGGATAGTGGTGGCCATGATTTTATTTTGGAAGTTATCGAATAATATAGGTTACATTAATGTATATTATATTATTTGGCCCAAAGCCTGCAACCGCTTGCTAAGTACCACAAAGTAGCGGTCAATCTTTCGTGAGGAGTGATAGTTTGCCTCATATTTGTATCCTTTCGTTTGATAAATGGGGTGACCAAGTATAGCAACGTGTTATATGTCGTATCATCCATTCTTAAATAATTTTGCCAATCAGAAGGCTCAAGTGTGAGTTCTTTTTACCAAATTTACAATTTTTGCCACTTCCTTTTTTACTATCGTTGCTTTATGTAGATGCAAGTTGTGATTGCAAAAAACTCCTCCATATGCTTCTGATCCATTAATGGATTAAAAATAATGTTTTCTTCAAGTTTATCTCTATTTTTTTCTAAATTAATGACAGAAAATGAAATGGACTGACTGGATCGAAGCTCTATCGTGAGTGACGAGCTAAATTGAACTTAAACAAAACGGACTCAAGCCAAATGGACTCAGGCCATTTGGACTGCTCGTTAGAGGCGCTATTAATGTAGAATTCCTGAATAGTAAAATTATGATAAATATCCCTGTGAGGAACACCAGGTCCAATCGTTTCCTAAAATAATATTCACATTCGACCATATGCAGCTAATGAGCCAGTAAATAGATGCTGCAGAATATTCAACTGCATAAGCAATTTATATTTCCCTACGATTTCAAAATCATCCTTCTAATCCTCTCTTTTGCATGCCATCCGTACCTCTTAACCTTAAACTATCAACTACATATCAATGTTTTATTTATTGATTGTTATTTATTAATTTATTTGTTACTTATTTAATTTGTTTGTTTTTACTTTTTACTTTACTTTTCAATTTTTTTTTTATTTGATATTTTATATGTGACTTCGTTCCTTGTTTGGTGAATAAATAAATAAATAAATCGAGGAGATAATCTTTATTGGAGACTGAAACGGAACACACGTTTCCACAAGTACTTGGCAGCGAATAGGTGGAATACATCCAAAGAATGCGCACATGGTCAAGCGACAGTAGACATGGATTAAGTGGCACCGACAAAGTTTCGGAAAATGACCAAGAGTGAAAACAGGAGCGGAGAAAAAAAATAGAAGAACGGATAGGACGGGAGCAGATGTCTCGAGGTTACGTTAAGGTACATTAAATGAAATTTTTTTTTCTATTATGATGCCAAGGCTCAGGGGATGCCCTGTTATGCTATAGCAAAGCCTTGGCTGAAGGACATTTAAGGAAAGAGAGAGAGGAAGGGTTGAGTTTGCAGAAGATAGCGATGCACGATCCGTTTGACCAACTGTGGCTCATAGTCGGCGAGGAAAATAGTAGATGGTAGGCTGTTCCATAATCATATTGACCAAGATGAGAAAGAATCGTGTAATTTGACGGTACGATCGATCGAAATTATACGAGAGTGAGCGCGTTGATACGCTCGGGTGTTGTGCGTAGGAGGTGCTCTACAAGGGAGCAGACTTGATATTTCATTAGAGCAAAGACCATAATAATAGCGATAAAGAAGAAAAAGGCAACCCACATTACGTCGGTGTTCAAGGGATTCAATACGTGAGGTAGTAGTTTCATCGCCAATAAGCTTGAAAGCTTTGCGTTGGACTTTGTCTAGTTCCGCTAAAGTAGTGCGGCCTGCCCCAGCCCATATATAGGAGCTATACTCAAGTCTTGGTCTTACGAGAGTCTTGTAGATGTGCGCTATGTCTGATGGTGTAAAGTATTTCTTGCCTCTCTGAAGGACACCTAGGCATTTCATGGCATTATTCGCAATTTGAAAAATATGGTCGGTCCAGTTTAGTTTGCTGGAGATGTTAAATCCTAATAGGTTTAGCGAAGGTGATTCAGAAATACTCACACCATCAGCGGAAATAGTGTGGCTAGTAGGAGGTGAGTAAAGCTTGAGCAAAAGATTACAGTATTGGATTTTTGACGCATTAAACACAACAAGGTTCGCTGAGCCCCAAGCGATAATGTTTAATAGGTCCCTGTTTAGCGATGCAAACATGCGATCTCTACTAACAGAAGTAGCATTTCCGCGAGAGTTGGCCACTTAGTCAAAAGAGTATGCGAAGTTAAGGGTGCTGTCATCGGCAAAACTATGAATCGGATTGAAAGTGGAGGAAAGGAGGTCATTTATAAATAAAAGGAAGAGAGTTGATGAAAGAACAGTACCTTGCGGAACCCCGGCATTGGTGGTGTGGACACAGGATTTGAGTCCATCCAGAACAACTTGAAAGGAACGATCTACGAGGGAACTTTGAATCCACTTGACGAGGACGAGGTGAAGATCAAATGAAGCTTGTTTTTATATTTTATAATTTAACAAAATACAACCGATTCATAAGAGTGGAGGATGCGATGTTGTCTTTTTCTACGAAGACCGAGACCAAAGTCAATCCATTCCAATAAAGACGGGAAGAATTGACAAAACGAATAAAGATTGACTGAACGTCGCATTGGCCGATGAACTCAAGCAAAACAAACAGGACAGAGAAAACTAACCAAATTAAACGAAGCAACTGAATGAAACAGTACAACAACTGGAGAACACATAAAAGACGACAAAAACGTGACAACAAAATATTAATGAAACGAAACGAACTAATGACTAAACAAACAGAAAGAAATAAGCGTAAAATGCATTAAAAAAACGGAAAGAAACATAATCCCCTTCCCCAAAACTAGATCTGCCTCTTCATTCTGCGCTTCTAGACCGTCGGTGCTTTCAGTCCGTAGAAGCGTTCTTCCTTAAAATGAAATTCTGAAACTTCACGTGAAATTTCGTCTGGAAAGTTCACGTGAAACCGGTGTCAGTACTAAGTTTAATGTGCGAAAACGAGGCACATAGTCCACGAGGTGGACAACCTAAATGCCACAACTGCCAGCAGTTTGGACACTCTGTCAGCAATCGCTATGCCCAGGCTCGATGCGCCAAATGCAATGGATTCTACTGCTTCTCGGACCCTACAATTAAATCAGTTTTTAATCGAATTTGAATTAACTATTATTTGCACATAACGTCAAGATATACATGTACACTCGATAAACCTATCTCTTTCATAAACCGCATTGATCGTAATGCAATTTTAAATTGGTCAGTAGGTTACGGAAACAAGTTGAAGTATAACATTTTTTTTATTTACATTTTTCCTATTTCTAATGAAGGCATGTGCATTTATTTACACATTTCCTTGCTAACTATTATAGTTTAATTGATTGTAGTGCGCAAGTATGTACATGGTATTTAAGAAATTGCATTTTCAGCCGATATAAATATGTGCATTTCAATTATTGTGGGAATAGTTCAAGAGAAGGACATCAATGATTGAGCAAGGTAACTACGACACATGTTTAACGATGGAATTGTGTTATTTGTGTTCAACATTTAAAATATGTATTAATGTCAGAGAAATTGTAACAATGAGTTGTTTTTAGTATTTGTTACGGATATGGATGTACTACTAGTGACATAATTTTGCGAAGAAGTGTGTTAATGTAGTGTTAATCAGTTTTATGTTTATTTTTAAAATACAGTTTATGATAATTATGGAGAAAGTAAGCTATTGAATAAATTCACGTTCATATCTTGAGCAGCGATTTTACAATTTATTCTTGTAAATTTCATATCGATGTTAAAATATCATAAAGTATGTACCAATTTTCTTTGTATGAACGTACTACTTATAACAGTAATTTAAACCGCATGGCATGTGGTCATTATAGCCTATTCGAGTTTTTTTTTTGGCAAAGAGAGGTATTAGAGGGACTTTGAAGACTAAGTTTTGGAATTATTGTTTATTTTTCTGTCCTCCGGGAAGACAAGCAAGAGGGAAACGCTATGCCCTTAAAACGATTTCATACACATTGAATGAAATCAATGAGCAATGAAAATTTGAGAGCCGAGAGAAACACAATTATAAGCCTGCTATAGTTCCATTTTTTGCGCATCTATCGAGAGCTTATAATAGTACATAGTAGCATTGAAAAGAACAACAACCCTGTCCCAGTTTTTGTGTTCAATGCTACTATCCCAACTATCTCTCGATAACAGCACATAAAACGCGGTTTATATAAACTATTTATTCTAACCATAGACGATTTATATTTATTAGAAAAAATCTAGTCCGATAGTTACGTGTCTCTCTGATTGTTGGAAATAGAGAGTATTTGTTCTTAACATAAACTAGTTTCCGCACGGCCTTAATATTTTCTAATATTATAAATCGGAAACTACCTAGGTCGTATCGATAAGCAGTCGATATAGTTTGAGAATATGTTCACACTGCTGGTAATTTTAATTGAGACAGCCGATTCAAAAATTATTTACCTAATTTCTTTTGTTTTCGCCTTTGGAGCATAAAACTTAATTTCCGAAGTTGAAGAGCCTACGATTATGCACACAGTCATGTAAAATAGATGAGTGCTGCTGATGTACCGTTATCTGCCGTCAGCTTTATTTGGATGCACTGACAATATTTACCTGTTAAATTAGCTGAAGAGAATAGGGACACTTGTGAGATTCGTGATTAAAACTTAGAAATTTACCTAAAACAATATTTTTTTTATTTTTTATTGATGTGTACTTGCATCTTTATTCAAAATAAATTTGTACACTCTGTCAAATATTGAGCCATATAATGATTTAACATAATTTAAGGAAATTGCATCCCAAGTTGTTTTAATGGCATTAATTAGTTGTTTTTTTTTTTTACTCCAGTTGTCTCGCCTCTTCGTAGACTTGTCAGACAAATTAGCCCCAAACGTTCTCCTTGATGTTTAAATCCAATGAGTAAGGGACCAGGCCATTAAGTAAACATTTTGGCCTCCAACCCAGGTTTTGACGGTTCGTCCTGTAATTATTCGTCCGTTTTCCTGTTGGTACGTCCACCACAAGAATTCCAAAATTATTTGGCATTGCGAAAAAGCTGTCCTTATTATTGTTTGATAAGATCTGGCTGCACACTAGTGTTTTAAAAATTTAGCGGTATCGCACCATAGTAGGCTGCCCTCACTGCTATGATATCGTGTTGGAAATTTGTCTTCTTTGCGCAGATCATAAAAATAGTAGTTGTACCCGTCAAATTGCAAGCATTTTCTTCATCTTTCGTAATATAAGCTGAGTTCCATTTTTAATAACACATTTCAATGTCGATAAACTAGCAATAACTCCAACCATGTCGTTGATTTTAGCCACCTACTGTGCAGAAATAAAGGCTGTGACAGCACTTCTAGAATTCGTCTTCTCATGTTTTTTTCATAGCTATCATTATCGTCTAAATAACTATGAACAACTGGCTTACTTTCAGGCTTTCTCCAGCTATTTTTCGAATATTGTGACCATATGCTTAAAAAGCATCGATTTTTGCTTTTTTTGTTATAATTTAGTGCTACGCTTTTTATCGCAAATTCAAAAAAGGATAAACTACACGAAATTTTTTCAAATAAATTCTATAATGAAATGTGTTTTAACCTAGTTTTCACATCCTTGACTTTATTGCTACTGTCCCTATTCTATTGGGTTAATTTACCAGGTAAAGATTGTCATTGCATTAAAACAAAGACGTAAAACAATGGCACATCAACAGCGCTCACCTATTTTACATGAATATACATAAATGCTGCGTAATTGCAGCATCTTTCATTTCGAATATTATGTTTTATACTCCGAAGGCGAAAACGAGAGAAATTAGGTAAAATGATTTTTGAATTGGCTGTCCGTATTTATATTAGCAGCAGTGTATATGACAGCGGGGGTCGAATAAGCGAACGAAATCGTATTTTTGATGTCAAGTTCAAAAAATGTTGTCCCTTTAAAGTCAGGATTTTTTTTAAATTATCGCATCTAACCAAGAAAGTTTTACGTCTATAGGAACTTCTTGGAGTATTAAATCGATTAAACTCATTATTTTCATTGGTTACTATTCTTTTGTTTGAAAATATTGCTTTTTGTCCATGTTCGTTACCAATTTAGTTGGAAAGAAGCAAATCATAATACTTTTTTAAGTTGCCGTTCGCCTTCCCGTCCAAATTCATAGAGATCCGACTCGCATTAAGAAATGGGTAGGCTAATTAGTGAGAGTGGCGTACGCTGCGCTGGCCTAGGCACTTACCTCGCGAGTAGGAGAGATGCGGCCCGAAATGTTTATGGAGGAAGAATTTTCGGAAAGAGACCGCCAAACCCAGACCCTTTCTTCGATACTGAGTAGATGTGGGTCGGACTATGTCTGTAACCATCTACATTAATGTGTTTTTTTAATTTTGGCCGAAAGTAAGTATACTTTTGATCAGAACTCGGGGAAATCCATTGTTTTTTTATCTAACGTTTGAAAGTTGTTTGCAAACGAAATGCACCTCTAAAGGCTAGTATCCACCGCGCTCAGCCAGCAAGCTATCGTCTACACCAAAAGCTGCTCGCGCACTGAGCGCGAACAAACAGAAGAGCTGTGCGCGAGTTGCTCGCGGGCTGCATTTGAGATACGTCTCCACCGAAAATGTTCGCGGGTTCGGATGCAACGCTCTGTTCGCAAGCAGACGCACGTGTAGATGAGCAAACATTGCATTTCGATTGTTCGTCGAGCTGCTTCCTTGCTTTCCACTCTCGTTGGAAAGCAGACGTGTAAAATGCAATTCAGTATGGAATAATCAATAAAGACGAGATAAAGTCCGAACGAAAAACAAAGAAAATATCTTTGGGAAAATCGGAAAAATTATGCGAAGTGATGAGACAGAAATAAAGAGGACATGGAAGCGAAGCTTACAACGTCGATATTTTCGTTTTTTTTTTTTGAAAGTTTAGACAATATTATGTAGGTTTCTGCACGAATAAGAATTTCGTCTATATCGAAATCCATTTTGCACATTCACGAAAGTTTTTTTTAGATGTACTGATATAAGAATTCTGATCGGAAAGCAAAGAAGCGTACAGAACGTGCGCTCGGAAATAAATGTCTACACTAAAAGTGCTAGCACGCAGGCTACTTTTCTGGGTGCGTACAATAGTGGTGTTCAAAAAGTAATGAACGACTTAAAAGTAATGGTTACTCAAAGTAATGAAAAGTAATCATTACCGGAAAACGAAAGTAACCATTACTTTTTTCACAATCGTTCCTTCGTCGTTCTAAGGCCAAACGACACACAAAATGTATTTAGTTACCGAGTCAACGGGCAGCAATTATATCCAAGCTTGGGGTGATGTAGAGACCGGTCTCTACTCTTTACGTGTGCAAAGTAATGGTTACTCTTCGTTCCATTGAGGAATGAAATGAGTAACGATTTGCTGACCATATCGTTACTTGTGAATTCGTGATCGATTCACAAAGTAAGGAATGAAATCAGTAACGATTTCGATTGCTGGATGTTTGATGGCTTTTGAATTCGTTATCACGAGTATTTCGCACTTGCAAGTGTTTTCGTATCGAGTATTTTCGTATCGAGTATTTTCGTATCGCGTATCTTTGTATCGAGTATTTTCGTACTGTCAAGTATTTTCGTACTTGGAAGTATTTTATTCATATATTCAAAAAGTTGTTAGGGTAAAAGTATCTGAAATCGGACAAAATCGGCCAATTTTGGGTTAGAGTGGTTTGGGACATAACGGGCCAAGACCTATTGCTGTGATACAAAAATTTCGATTTTGTAGGGGAGTAAGGGTTTTTTGGACAAAGTTTGGCAAAAACTACCTTTACGGCGCTTTCGATGATTGAAAGTGGTCGGGGAGTACAATAGTAATATTTTAATGGTGAAAAAAATTTTGATAGGGAAAATTGAGCAAAAACGTTGTTGTTTTCCAAAAATTTTTTTTTTGTCTAGCATGAATTCGGGGACCTCTCTTAGTTGTTTCGGGCGAAATTTCCATGAAAGTCTAGGAAAAAGCTGCCACGTTTCGAAGATACGGCAAAAGTAGCTGAAATCGGACAAAATCGGCCAATTTTGGGTTAGAGTGGTTTGGGACATAACGGGCCAAGACCTATTACTGTGATACAAACATTTCGGTTTTGTAGGGGAGTAAGGGGTTTTTTGACCATAGTTTGGAAAAAAATGACTTTATGGCGCTTTCGATGATTGAAAAATAGCGGGGAGTATAAGAGTAATATTTTAAGGGCGAAAAAAAATTTTGGTAGGGGAAATTGGGTAAAAACGTCCTTTTTTCCAAAATAGTTTTTTTTTGTCTAGGGCAAATTCGGGGACCTTTCTGAGTAGTTTTGGGCGAAATTTTCATACAAGTCTAGGAAAAAGCGGCCAAGTTTCGAATATACGGCAAAATAAAATCCGCCGGAAAACCGTTCGGAAAAATTGAAAGTAGCACTTAAAGTGCTAACGATTAAAAGGTTGAGATCCTTTTTGGTTCGCCAGTTGGCTTCTCCGGCTGTGCTGAGGCCCTCCTCGTGACTGCAGGTCGCCACGAGGGTATCTCCAATCATACCGGGGTTGTAAAATTTACGATACTGCGGGAGGTAAGATGCCCCTGGACTCATGCCCAGCCTTGCCGAGGAGGTTGGCCCCCTAGTGGGTGCATGTTTAACAAGCGAAACATTCTTTTTTTTAACATTTCTTAATAAAATTTTCGACAAACTTCATGCTTCAGTGAAGCGAAGTGGAGAATCGACTGTTTAAGATTAGTCAGGAAAAGTTTGGTATCGATGAAAATTCATAGAGATAACAGCAGGATTAGTTGGTCCCATCTTAGCAAATTTTTTGACATTGGTAATTTGAACGAAAATTCCGAAAGATTTAGTGCCACTCCAACTTTACCAAAGCAACGTACTTAAACCCGCGTTTAAAAAAGTATGAGTTCGGCGATGAATCAGCTTTGACTGTAGTGAAAGGGAAGGATGAACTGAAGGAAGGAGCTGAACAAACTAACATGTAAGCTTCAGTTGATGTCATTCAAACTTCAAGTAATGATCTTGGGACTGAAGAATCTACAGCCAGTTCAATCCCAAGCACAACAACTAGACCTGATGAGGAGATTGGATTGTGGTCTGTATTCGAAACAATAGTTGCATGTGCCAGATCAACTCCAACATCCGGGAGACCCTCATTTAAATATGACAATTCAGTGAAGAGCCCAACAATCGGAGGAATCAAAATCCTCTTACATAGTGGAAAACAAGGCCACAAATTTATCCAAGATTAGAAAAGCTCGCGAAAAAATATTTAGGAGTACCAGCAACTTCTGTGTGAGTGAATATTTCCAAAAACAGGCCAGATAATATCGGACAGGCGGAGTAGACGAAGACCAAAAAATTTGCGGATGATGGTTTATTTTAAATTCAAATAAAAAATATTTCAATTTTCATTAAGCTTGGTATAAAATTCCTTTTCTATTGGTATTTGTCAAGAGCGATTTTTTGATATTCTTAAAAATAAAATTGTGTTCTTACTAATGAATCTTTTTTAAATCTTTTAAGAATGACATGGTCATAAGAGTACATATTTTCCGTTGTTGTCGTAAGGATACACATTTTTCTGAGTTGTCCTCGCAGATAGTAGTAATAGTAATGAGTAACGATATAAAAGTAATGATTACTACGATTGAAAGTAATGATTCGTTATCATAACTCAAAAGTAACGAAATTCTCCATCACTAGCGTACAAGCATCAATGACGTCAAAAGTGAGCGCGAGCTGTGTGCAAGCTCTGGTGGATACGAGCCTTAATATCTACAATTCATCAAAATCCTAACTTAAAATATAGATAATTCGGAACATTTATTGAAGGTTTGAGAATGCTCAGTTCTTAAGAGTCTATATTTCCCACCTTTTTTATGTATTACGCGATTCTTTTCATTCATAGTGCATACAAACGATTACCCCTTTTATAATACAAAAAAAAAATCAAACGATTACCTCTTTCGTGCTATTGATAGTAGCATTTCTTTTCTTCGCTGCAAAATTTTCTCCCTTTCCGTAGAACTCTTTGAGAATCGATCACCTAGCGGTACATCTTCGATACTGCAACAAACCAACACATTAAATAAACACTTTTCAACATTCAATCAATATTCAATAGCTTACCTATCGTCTCTTAGTAAATCATTGTGATTTCCAAAGATATTCGAATTCCTTTCGACTTCATAGCCACTATCAACCGAACTTGTGCTATTCGTATCTTGTATGCTATGGAAATCAGGACTTGCATAGTATTCGTTAGCTGAATGTGCTCCGTAAGCTGCAGATGAAGCACTATCGCGGTCCGGATGCATATTGCTTGTCCCAGGAGCAATATTATTTGCTGTTTCCTCGAAATCGTCCTCTTGGAACTCTTGCAATCGAGCTGGTACAATCAAACGACCTTCGAGGATATTGTGAATGGTAATTTCAATCGAGCGAGATAATTGTAGATCGGCTATAATCACAGAAAGTGGATAGCGTGGGAACATCTCTTGGACTTGTCGTGCCATATTTCGTATTTGTGAGGTATGTGTGGTTGTTGGCATGGGTTCGGGCCGAAGAACATTATTAATGTTTGTCACTTCAACGGAGAAGTTTGGTAGCCATGAAACATAGCGTGAGCCTGAAAATAGAGAATATTATTAGTTAGTTTTGATGTAGCAGTATGTAGCACATTTAAGAAGGCACTGTAAGTGGCATTGGATTCGAGTAAAATGCAATATAAATCATAAGACTAAGAGCCTGCCGGTCGAAAAAGTATTTTTTTCTCAGCATATCACTATATACTAGGCTACCTTTTATTTTTTTAGCTAAGCTTGGAATATGCATTTTGTAAATAACATATTTCTTAGTTATGTCACACATTGTGTGATTTTTAAATATGCTTTTCATTTTAAAACTATGAATCAAAGGATAACCCAAGATGTTAGATAAGCATTGAAAATGAAAAGATTGTAGAGTTATCCGAGGATTACATTTCATCTGCTGTGTATTGGGAGGGATATATTTCGTACACCAAATTTGAAGTTCAGCTCAGTTCATATTCCCGCATTTCATGGCATTAAAACATCAAGAAATATTTGCTCGAGCTATCGCCATACAAAAAATTCTAAAATTCTAATTCTAATGACCACCTTTATAATAGAATGGAGTAGTCCCATGAAAATTTTTAATAAAATAGTCTTGGTGTGAAACCTGGCAATTAGTTAGTGAGGAAATTTATATATTTAATGTATAAAACAACAGAACAAATCCAATTTATGAAATAAACAATGATAAATGTAAGCATATATATAAAACTAACAGAATATCATAAGCCAATGAATAAATCAAAATAAAAATTCATATATCATATAACCAATGAGAAAAGCTAGAAACGTGTTAAACAGAAAATGTAATGACTTTATCTTTTAAAGTGGTTTTGAAAAGTGACAAGGTCTGTAGCAGAGAACCTAATCTGAGTGCATTGTGCTGCCTAGGTAAACGTAACAGCGGTGAAAAGTAGTACGTATCAGTCCGTGCAAAAGGAACATTAAATGTTAACGTGGATCTATTTGACCGATCCGAAACACGAACGGAAACTTGGTTGCAGAGGTCAGACGGAACAAGTCGATAGTGCAGTTTGAACAGAAGCATTCATCGAGAAAAAGGTCCAACTCGTGATGATTCTGCATACTCCGCGACGCATATGCGCCGAGGTAAACCACGCAAAGCATATGTTGCACCCAAACATAACTTTCCGAACAGCCAGAAGAGTGGCATGCTTATTGAGCAACCTTTTGCTCAATTGTTGCTATGAGCTGTCCGTAGGTAAAGTGGTGATGAGATACGACTTAACATACGTTTGCTTATGCGCTGTATGGGCACTAATGTTCACTCGTGTTTGCAGATGTAAAATAGTGGCATTTTTGCTCAGAAACCGGTCAGTATTGACATTTGCTTATGTTTGCAGACTTATGTTTGGTTAGGGCTATTATCTGCGAGATTTCAGGGATGGTATTTGCAGCATGGTAAGTCTCGCACGATACCTACAGTAAGCAAAATTGTATTTTTAAAGAAGAGAGGGGGTGAACCTGCAAGCAACCGCATCAATCAAATATTGAAAATGTGGGCACCATATTTGGCAACAGTATTCAAGGATACTGCGGACAAACTAGAAAAACAAGTGTACACAGGTGGAGATATCTGTAAAATACTTAGAAGATCTCAGTATAAAACCCGAGAATCTGGATGCTTTGGCGGTTATGTGCAAGATGTGTTGATCGAATAAAAGTTTAGAGTCGAACATTAGTCCGAGGTCTTTAAAATGAAATACGACGTGGAGAGAGGTCCCAGAAACGTAGCAAGAAAATAATAGTGGGTAAATTTTACGCGTGAATGACATTTGGCGACATTTTAAAACATTCAAAGCAAGATGGTTTGCATTACACCAGTTGCCAGGAGTGAACAGGTCATTTTGAAGCTTTAAGCAGTCTTCAGTTGTATCGATTACTCTGAATATTTTTAGATCGTCTGCATGTAGAAGAGGAAAAGAGTTTGGAAGACACGGGAGATCATTAATGAAAATTAAGAATAATAAGGTGCCAAGGATCGAACCTTGTGGAACACCTGAGGCGGGATAGAAGGGAGTAGACGAACAGGAGTTCACAGTAACAACACAAGTAAAATGTAGGAAGAAAACCAGGAAAGCAGTGGACCATGGACACATATTTGTCTAATTTCAACAGAAGAAGCTTATGGTTGACAGAGTCGAACGCCTTGGAGAAATCAGTGTGAAGAACATCCACCTGTCTTTGCTGATCAATGGCAAAAGCAACAGTATTGGTGAATGATAGCAAATTAGTATGATAGCAAATGATAGCAAATTGTCTTTGACAAATCCATGTTGCTCGATGGCGAGGAAAGGCAAAAATAGAAAGGAAAGGCAAATAGGAAAGGCAAACTCTGTTATAGACAACTCTCTCAAGTAGCTTACTGAAGCAAGACAGAAGCGATATTGGGCGGTAATTTGAACCGCAAGCAGGGTCAGCTTTGTTTCCATAAGAAAGGAAAAACGCCAGTTGCGATGCTGAGGTTGAATATAATCGACAAGGGTACACAAAGTGAAGAAGATAGTGACTTAGCTATTATGTTAGGAATACCTTCAGAGTAGAGATGGGCAAAATGTCATAGCTCATGACGCATTGCTCTTTCTTACAGTGCAGCGCCTGAAAAAAGCACAGCATAGTCTGTGAGCGAAAGCTTTCGTTTGAATAAACTTAATGAAATGCGAAGCGAACAGTGTACTGAGAGTACGGCGCAATACTGTAAAATACTCTAAAAAAGAGCAATCAGTGATATGTCATATGTCATTTTGCCCATCTCTACTTCAGAGCCACAACTAGAGCTAGAATCGAGACAACTCATTAAGTACTCAACTTCTAAAGGGTTTGTACGGAAAGAATAGAGCGCTTTATAGCTAGTACGATACGACGAAGGAGTTGAGAAAGAAACATGTGGAGGAGAAAGAGAGTTTTGCGGGGTTGAAAACGACGAGAAAAAAAGAGCAAAGAGCTCACAGGTCTCTTCAGTTGTGGCAGCAGAAATTTCACCAAGAAACATAATTTGAGGGATAACGGGGGATTTTTTCAGGGAGTGAATAAATGACCAGTTGGGTTTAGAATTGTTGGAACTAATAGAAGCTTCAACTCTGGCAACTTAGGCACGCATGGCTTCTTTAGCGACCCTTTAAGCATAAGAGCGTAGTTTTTTAAACTCAAAAAGATCATCATGCAAGGCAGAACGTCTGTATTTGCTGCGTGCCACATCCTTTGCCCTAAGGTCGGCAGCAACTTCAGAGGTAAACCAGGAAGCATCATTAGGCCTTCTGGAAGGACATGTGAAAGTAAAGCGAGGAATGAGGTTTAAGAGGAAGACGTAAATCTATGAAAAGCCTCGTCAACGTCTGAACAGCGAAGAAATATATACAAATTAACTTGATTTCGTTCGCCATTCCGGCGAAGTTGGCTTTATAGAAATTGAAGCGGGAATAGCAAGTGACTTTAGATCCAGGAGGAAAATTTAGAGAAAGTTCTAAAAATATACACGGAAGACACTGGCAGATTAGAAAAAATAAGATCCAGCATTTTGCCATTGGTATTAGGGGCCGAGTTTAATTGAGAAAGGGAACATAAAGAAATGAAGGAAAACAGGATTAGAGAAAGATTATTACTAGAAGTAATGGCTGAAAAGGAGGTGTTCCACTCGATTGAAGGCATATTAAAATCAGCACATAGCATTAAGTGGCCAGAAAGAAAACGGCACAGAAGATAGGATGAGAGATTTGAAAAGAAAAGTTCGTAGAGCGAAGATGGGTTATTACAGGGGATATAGATTGAAGCAACCAGTTATAATGAAGTAGGAGCTAGAGAATACATTTCACCGCAATACATTTCACTGCAAGCAGAACTAGCGAGACAGTTGCGAATGCCAACGAGAACCCCTCCACCATCAGACTTACCAGAGATTAAGCGGTCACGTTCCTTGCGGAAAACATTGTGCTGTGGTAAGATCTCACCATCAAAAATATCCTCATTCAACCAGGTTTCTGTAAGGCAGATAATATCATGAGATGATAAAGACTTACTTTGGTGCAATGAATTTAGTTCGAGATGTTGTGATGTTAGCGCGATCGTTAAAGTTTGTACGCGAATCGAACGAATCATTCTGTGTACAATTACGTGATTTATTTGTGATGACTGCTTCTTGAATAAAAGTGTATTCAGAAGCGATAAATAAGCTATTTTGGAAAAACGCAGAGAATCAGGAGCTGTGAGGAGTGAAAAAAACAACAACTAGTCCCAGAAGTGGGACTTTTTTTTATATTCGAGATTACACAAGTAACTTCTTTTGAAATTTTAGACAGTGAACATGTCTTTAACGTGAGTGTGTGGTCTGTCCGACAGTGAATATTGTGAGGAGTTCTATAAACCAAAGTTAAGAATAATGCCGGAGCTGCTGAACGAATTGAAATTAGAGTGCCAGAAACGTGATTTGTCGATGATCGGGAAGATAACGGTTTTGCTATTAATGGGAGCTTTGAGCTCGGAAGTCATCGGCTCGGAAACATTTGTGTTTCCAGGCGAAGGGACCAGTCACGAACACGTCCAGGAAGAATTAAGCAGCTTGAAGAAGAATCCAATTACTGATTTACTTCTGAAATATGTATTCCAATATGAAAGATCTAGCTGACGAAAGTAATCAGCAAGCCATGAAAGTAAATCAGAAACTTGATTAGGAACTCGACTAACAAGCCGTACACATCAAGGAGCAATCAACCAAAAACTTGTCTAGCAATCCCGGGATACTAAGTAACAGCTGGAACAGTGGGCCAGGAAAAGTAAACAGCAGCTGACGGAAGTCGAGCAACAGATTCAACAGTAGTTAGACGGATTATTGGATGAAGTGAAACAACAGTTTGGCAAGCAAAGGCAAAAGTTGACAGTATTTAAAGAAGAAATAAAGTTAAAATTTGAGGTATGGCAGATTACGACCGTTAGAGCGACTGTGAATATACGACCGCAATAATGGTGTTATTAAGAGAAGCCGAGGAGGAAATACTTCAACCCATTCTAGGAGACAATTAACTTAGATATTCAGGCCTGACGAGCGCTTTCAATATGATACAATGAAGATTATCAAAAGGAAGTTCATCATTCGTAGCTCAGAACAGGCGAACAGAAGGAAACCTTCTAGCAGCTGGCTCGGTTCTTTGATCAGTTTTGTCCTACCCTACGCCAGATCCACAACATCGGGATATAACGATGAAGAACTTAAAAAAGACAATTAAGAACACTGTCAGTACTCTTATACGGACATTGTAAGGAGTCTCTAGTCTACGCATTGACCTAAAAATCGGCAAAGGAGGGCATCTTGTAGGAACGATAGAATTGCTGACGCACACGAAGAATGCATGCGCAAAAGAGCCGATATCGCCAGGGAATCAACGAAAACTGAATTTCCTTATCGTTGAAATCCACGGAGTGTTCTCCAAGTGAAAAACAGTTGAACGATAATTTCATCATTCGATCGAATGAACGATCATTCAACACTGAACCAATGTTGAATGATCGTGAAATTGTATAGAAACTATAAGAAATAAATAAACTATCAATTGAAACGGAGACATAAGATCCGTTCTCAGTTTGTCAGACGTTTTTTCACAGAAGTTTATCGCCTTCATTTCATTTAATAATAAGATAATTTATGTGACACGACGGTATATTTTTTATTCGAATAAATAAACGTGATTATATTTTCTACCGAATGCACTTATATTCGACAAATGTAAATGAATAGATCATCTTTGCAAAATCTTTGCTAAATTATATAACAAAAAATTAAAAAATTGTTGTTTGAAAACGTTAACATTACCATTGAATTGAAAGAAGTGATTATTCGCACGACCATTCGTATCAGCATCTTCAATCCGATCGATTACTTCACGTTGAATTGTTGTACTTTGTACACTCAATCCTAATCTGCATGTGGGACAGCTAGTATCTTGTTCCAGCCACGATTGCAAACACGAACTACGAATAAGTGAAATTAAAATTAAATGAAATACTTTAACGTTCTCTCGTTAAACTCGAACATCTAACTACAGTTTACAATTAATGACATACTTATGAAATAAGTGTCCGCACGGTAATTTACGTGCTGTTTCCATTTTCTCCCAGCAAATAGCACAATTATCACAGTTTTCTGAGATATCACTTTGACTTGCCAGTGGATAGCTATAAAAAAAAATTTGTATTATGAAGATAGACGTATAATCTTAAATTTTTATATTACAGACATTTGAATAGTTTCATGTTTTTAATGTATGTGCTGTAACATATACACCATTACGGTTTTATAGATATTTATCGTACTTACCTTTTCTCCATATGGTTTTGTACCCAGAGATAGTTACGATGTTTCTTGAATTTTCTTTGAATATCATTGGCCAGATAGCGCAATTGCATTACAACAATCAGGTTTGCCATCGACAGGAATATATTACTCCAGATCAGCATGTGCAAGTGATGACTGAAATCAACAACAAGCTCGGCTAAATCGAAAACGAGTTCTGTGTAGTAGGCATATGGTCCACGTTTATCCCAGGAAACAACTAAAATTACAAATTGGAAAACAAAAAACAAGGAATTATAAGTAACTTTCATGTAAGAAGAAAATAATAAGTAAGAAAAACTACCATCGCTTGCCATTCCACCTTGACGCATGTCAATGAGGAACATACCGTATCGAACCAGGACGTGTGATGTTTTTAAAGCCAGAAGAATGCACTAAAAAGAGGAAAAGAAGCATTTTAATAAGATATCTATTAATAATTTATTTAATTTCCAGTTTTTATGGTTATTCAATTGAAAAAAATATGGGAGCTTACTTATGGATTAAAATCTAACATCTTCTGTTATATTCATATCATTGCCATATGGTAAGCAATTAAATTGACAGAAAAATTACTTTAAAATGATAGCACGTAGCTGAGTATCAAATACATCTCATTTTAATACCTATTAAATTAAAGTGTAGTCAAAAAACCATTACTTTAAATTTGCTTCTGTATTTTTGCGTATCTAAAGGAATACACGTGGCTCGTATGAGTATATTAAATTGAGGTACTAAAACTGATAAGTCATACCTCATAAACATATATAAAAATGGAAAGTCATACGTTGCCTTGTAATTTAGCTGTACACTTCATGCGTTTATGATGAAAATAATTAAATGAACAATTGTTCAAAATATATATTTTGCATAATTGTTTTGGAATTTTATTATTCTAATAAGATATACATTTTGGCATTGTTTTTCAATTTAATAATTCTAAATTGCTTAGATCTTTAGATCTTCATAAAATATCTTAAATATGTAGGTTTGAATAAAGTTTCAGCGATTTGATTAGCTTAGATTGTTTGGATTGAGCACGCGCTTCACAGTGCTTTTTAAATGTGTCGTGATAATTTTTTTAATATTGTTAATTTCTGCGGACTTATATTAAATTTAATGTTTCTTGCAAGCGTTTATGTATGACAAATGACTTTTGAGTACATTGAGCGAGATTTTTACATGAGTTCCTTTGGTATCGTCCCGCACAACCCAAATAACTTGAAGACGTGGCAAGTGTAAACCCAAGACCTATGCCATCGAAAACTTAGTAAAGTCCCCACATTTCCTCAAAATTGGAAACACATAAGCATCTTCTCGTCTCTAGCCAATCTGGCTGAACGAGGTCTGCTTTCTCGTCAACACATCAGAACAATAACTGATCTTAAACTAAATTTATGTTTTTATGCTTCTGGTAGTTTTTTAAAAAACATTTTGACCCAATCCAAAATTTTGATTTCATAATTGGTAAAATTCCAAGGATAAAAAGAAATTATTGAGAGCTATTACGACTGATCGACGATTATATATATCCAGCACATAGCTTAAGACGAGAACGTGAAATATAAGTGGGAGTTAAGCCAACCTCCCATACGTTTCATCTAAAAGACTATGGTGTGAAAATTAATGTGGAACTACCAGTACCTTCTCCAATTAACATAGCGGATTTTGTGGCACTCTTGCTGGGTGGAATAGAATTTTCAGACGAAGATTTAAGAAAGAGAGCTGGAACTTCCGGTAAAACAGTATACCAGCTACGAAAACAACTATTTTACCAAATTGGGCAATCAATTTGTCATTCCATAAGTGCTGCGGCTGAATAATCCGGTACCGATATATTACCTGATGAATGGGCAAAAACTGAATCAGATACAATTCTAAGTATTCCATTAAAAAAGGAGTAATGGAACAACGGGTACAACACCGATACCGATTAAAGTGCCTAAAACTGAAAATATTGCCAGTTTATTTATTGACGCATTTTTAAAAACACCTATTGAAAAACGCAATCCAGAGTTGATTGATGCCTCAATAAAAGAATCTTTTGATAAGTCAATACTTCTTCACAGTCTAAGTCGATTGGAAAAAGCGTCCAAGAGCTTGATACAAGTACCTGTCGAGAAACACCATTCAAAACAATAGAAGATTGTAGCTAAACCTATTTAATACACGTTTTAATGAGTTTGATGAGACATTATCAAACCTAGAATTACAGGAGCTAGATTGGTGAGAAACCTTCGCACAATTCCTTTGCAAGATTGCGATAGTGTTTTCAGATTCAAACATGTGGAGTATTGAAGGGGGTAGGTTTTGTGGTAGTGAAGTAGGGAGGAATTTGAAATGGATAACCTAAAACTATTTCGTTAACATAATAGATAGACGTTCGTGCTTTGCCTTTAGTGGCTTGTGGCTCGAAATTCTAGCCTTTTTGGAATTTTTCAAATACAATATATCTTTGTAGCTAAGCTCATCTACTTAGTTACCATGGGTGTTTTTAGGAAAAGAGAGAGAAAGTCGGTTTGTGTCTGGATTTAAGGTGTCTTAAAAGATAAATGTGGAATGTAAGAGATGATAGGATTTTGGTCAATAAAAACAAACAAGTTCACTGGGAACTTCATTTGTGGTGAGTGAAAAGCTCATTGCCTATGAGCTATTCCTAAGATGAAGATCTGATCGTTAAGATCCAGGTCTAGGATGAAGCGATTGGATGATGGGGTTGGAGTGCTCTATGGCGCGTCGAATAGAATTACTTTTTAGATGAACCAAGTAAGACGAAAGAGGTGCTATTTTTGATTGGTGGTATAGGTCACTATTCCTATAGTAGTGGCCATTCGCCTTAAAGTAGAGTGAAGTGAGATTTCGGAGGATGCGACGTTCAAATATTGCCAGCTTCTCAAGTACGTAAGGAGGAGCGGAGGACCAGATAGGAGCACCGTAAGTGAGGATAGGTCTAATAATTGTTTATAGGCGATTGTTTTTGCTCGAGTTGAGATAATAGAGTTCGGCTTGAAGATACAATCTATGTGGTGGTATGCACCGGCTGCCTTGTTGAGGCTTGTCTGAACGTGTTGACTACAGCTCCACCGAGGGTCGATCTTTATGCCAAGGTATTTAACGGTTTTTAAAGGGGTGATTGACTGCTCATTGATAATCATTTTAGAGTTTTTGATAGCTTTAATTCTTCTCTTGAAATCAGCATGGGTGCCACTGGAAAATATCAGCTCGCTTTTGTTGGCATTTATCTTCAAGCCTTTGTAACACCGCTGTTACAAAGTGCGGGTTATGCTGCGAGATCCAAAAGAGGAGATCATCTGCGTATAGATTGACAGAAACAACTATGGGAGAATTATTTGAAATTCCTAGGATGTCTGCTGTGAAAATGAAGATAGGTCCGAGAACGGAGGCTTGAGGTACACCTGAGTCGATTGGAAATTCGTCCGAAAGAGCCCCATTGAAGGTAACGAAAGCCTTTCTGCCCCTAGGAAAGTTATCAACAAATTTAATTAACCACGTTGGAAAAACAAAATTGATCATTTTGTACAGGAGTCCTTCAATCCAAACGGAGTCGAAGGCCTTCTGCAGATCAATGAGACAGGCACCCAAAACTTTTTTGTTTTGGATACTTTCTTCAACTGCGCTTTTCAGAACCATTAGTTCTACGGAGTGTTTTAGATGAATTTTAATGATTTCGAGTCTCGAGTAGTTCTCCCAAGTTTGAGAGGAGAGAAATTGGACGGGTGTTGAGGACATCGCAAGATCCTGACGCTTTTGGGATTGGAAATATTTTCGCACGCTTCCAGGCAGTGGGAAAATATCCAATACAAGAGTTGAATAGAACGGATAGGTGCTCAAAGAAGCAAGTAGGGAGCCTTTTTAAGATGAAATTGGAAATTTTATCTTCTTCGGAAGATTTTTTAGAGGAGAGGGTCGACACCAGGGTAAGAAGGGTTTCTTTATTCAAGAAGGTATCATTGCCTTGGGAATTTGTAGAAGAATTTATTGGACTGAATCTAGAAAGGGTCAACGATTGATTTATTTGCCGAAAGTTAGAAACAGAAGTCTTGACGACTGAAGCAAAGTTGGGATCAGAGCTATGCTTCGCACCACGGTAGATGAGAGGAAAGGCAGCAGCAATAGCGTCAGCGGTGGATCTATCATCAGGGATTGAGTTGGCATTAGAAGTAAAGTTACATTTTAGTCTTTTCCGAACTATGATTTTATTAATTTCCTGGAACATGTCTTTACCAGGTACTATTTTTTGGAGAGATTCTTCGAATTTTCCGTCAAGATGGGCTTTGGTTTTGACCATGATTAAAATGTTTAAGCTTTTAATAAGGGCAGAGGTGTACTTATATTGGTTATTTTCCGTGTTATATGTTTGTGGTAGATTCTGGTAAGACGTCGTCTTAAAGATTTCCGCCGATTATGGAGCTGAATGATATCTTGCGGTAAATCACGGAAGGCAAATATTGTGGATTTTTTAGGGATAGCTAAACTATCAATGATTGAGGAAGTGATTTGGTTGAGCTTTTCGAGGGCCTCGTCAATTTCTTGTGAGCAAAGATTTCAGGAGCAGTCAAGACCAAGGTTTTGAATTTGAGTTGCAACGCTTGTTGCGAATTGGTCCCAGTTGATTTTATTGTAGGGGATGAAATGCTCGGGGTCAACGGTTAGAAAGTCTAGGCCACGTTTTTTTTAATGCATAACTGGATCAACTGATGATCAGATTAGGCATCGTGGACTTGGCATTCGTAAGTGCCAAATTGTGGGAGAAAGCTGACCAGGCTCGGGGACACAAGGAAGAAGACTGTCGAAAAGTAGGTTCCTGCGGAAAGATGGGTTTGATAAGGCTTGAAATATGTGTAAGCCATTTCCTTATTGCCTCGCGGTATGGGTTGCTGGTGCTATTGCCCCATGATTGCGACTTGGAATTAAAGTCACCCCCGAGGATGACCAGCCCAAGTGAAGACGCAGCTGCTAGAATGCAGTCGAGATCCTGAGTCAGCATCGAACCACTGTTACGATGATGGTCATAGATGCCTACGAACACTATTTGGTCATTCTCTAGTTGAAGGCTGATGCAGATCACTTCTGTGGCTTTGAGGCCCGGGATCAGATGCCGTTGGGTTTTGATCCGTTCTTTTACTAATAGTGCGGTACCCAGTTTAGAGGAATTCGGGTCCTCAGACGTGTCCTCTCGAATGATTTTGTAGCCATCCATGGCTACACGGTGGCGGGATTTTAGCTTGGTTTCAGAAAGGAAAAGAATATCAGGATTCTTGTGGAGTATTGTCCGTTAGAAAGTACTTTTATATAGAGCATCTCCATTAAGATTACAGATCACCGTGGTGAATTAGTAAACTTTGAGCCGAGTTTCATACATACATTTGTGACGCTTCACTTCAAACGACGATGAGAAGGTATAAATATTCACACAATCCATATACCGATATAGTATAGATGCGGAGTTTAACAACCTCTTTTCTTATGAGATGAATACTCACTATACACACAGTATTACCTGATTCAAAGTAGTGGTAAGTTATCTGATACAGGGGACTTGTATCGTTCTCCACTAGTGTTTCAGCGTGGAAGAGGAATAGGTAGTTTTTTTAGCGGTTTTATACGCTATCTACAACCATTATTTGCAATCGGTGCGAAGGCCATAGGGAAACAAGCCTATCAAACATATCTTGCACGATCAAGGCAAATCGGCTTTGCAAGATTTAGCACAAAAAGGCATAAATAAATTGTTTGATAAAATGGCGGGTGGAGGGAAGCACATGTTTATAAAAAGGGCCATTCTTTTTAAAAATGTTCAGACAAAGCCATCGACTAAACGTAAACGTCGTACCAAAGTGAAAAAGTCATCGTTCGTTAGAAACAAGAAAAGTACAAAGAGGCATCGAAAATAGAAAACACGTGTGTTGGACATATTTGATAGATAAAAACCATGGCGTTGCATAGGGAATGTATGAAATCTGAATTGGATATTTTTGCTTCACCGCCGATTCAAACCAACATTTTGAAAATTGAAGAAGTCGCTTACAAACCTATATATGTCAGAAATATTTCATGAATTACCCATAAACACTACTAAAAATACAAGCATTGATATGAAACACCTTCACCTTCAAATCATCCTCTAATTACCAAAAACAAACCTTGAAAAGAGTACATAAGTGATTTTCATAAGAAAAAATTGTAATTGCCCTTCTTTAAGTCATCAAAAAATTGTGACGATTTCCTTCAAATCGAGACATAATTAGTTGAAGTTCGCTGCTTTGTGACCACACAAATGAATGATCAGTAGCTGTTCAAAATTTTCAACTATTTTTAATTTAATAATAAAATGTTTCGTCTAGTGGGTGATGTTTTGAAAATGTTAAGATCATAGAGCAAAAATAACTGCCAAGACCCAACTTGGTTCACTTGTTGTTTTTTATGCCTCTTTAACAGCATCTAGAAGCCTTGAAGGTCTTAAGTAACATATATTTCGAGCCGCTTACTGAAAAAAACAACATAAACGAGTGTCCCAAGACCTGTAGCTCATTTTTATGACGTCAATCGAACATAGGTCGGTCCATTTAAAATCGAATAAACTATGAAAAAAAAGATGCACTCACTGCGGGGTTTCGCTAGACTTTAAATGCCAAAAAAAAAACACCAATTATATCAAAAGCCCCGATACTCACCTCTGCCGACATGAAGAAAAACGTATTGAAGCCCGCAGACAGTCCAATGCATATCGCGATGATGACCATTACGCCGGACAAGGCCAGGATTGACAGCAACAAAGTGACCAGCCGAAAATGCGACCAGCTCGGTGTTGTCGGAGAAAATGAGAGCTGAAAATAAAACAAAGAAATCAACAATGAATTACTTCAGGTGAAAAAATAGTGACATAAAAAAATTCGAGTCTATAATCTGGATAAAATAACAATAAAGATCTGAATTAATTTTTTTCGCGTTTTCATCTAATTAGCTCGGGGAGACGATAGCTGTGTGTGACAATGCGCTTGGCAAAGTGGACAAGAAAAAACCCAGATCGTAAAAGTCGTATGCTAATAAGTTCGTTTTTAAAGTCGGTGAACGCTTAAGTGAATCGGGTCAAGTGCAAATTCGATGTCGGTTTTACGATTACAAGCCAGTCAATATTTTGCAATCGACATGTCCCCGCCATTCATTGGTGATTATTTTATATGAACGATTTTCTCATACAACCACCGACACACTGGTAACATTTGATTGTTATAAATTTGCACACGATTTTGTTGTGGCTGGCCGAACAATTGTTTCAAATTAAAATTTCGTGTACAAAGTGTTGTAATGGGGACATGTGAAACTAAAGTTTATGAGCTATAAATATAGTCGATTTATTTATAGTTGAGAATTTCGTAGAATATTTTTATTTTGAAATTTTTATATCGTAAAAGAATGAATATTACAGAATGGATCAAATTAGTTTAAAATATTTCATGGTCTGCCTTTATTCTTTTCATTATAAAAATTTTATTCAGCATATTAATATTTTTTATATTATTTTTGGTCTCGACATAAAACCAGCCCAAGGTTCAATTTGAAATTATTGCTGCACTAAAAGCGGGAAGAAATCGCGTGTAGAGTACCAATTGTTTTTATATGTGATCCCTCGTTCGAATCCAGCCACGGGCAATCAGCCATGATCGCACACTGAGCTATGAGGCTATCTCGATGTGAGTAAGCACCTGAGTCAAACCAGGGCTAAAGTTAACCATGGAATTAATCATTTCACCTTAGTACACATTGATTTGATTCATAAATGAAATTTTTACTACTTTCAGTCCCCAGACCAGGGTGGCAGACGCACAACTGTACTTGTAAAAGCAGGAAGCACAATAAACACCTGCATCAGCATATAAAATCTGTAAGCATTCTTAAATCGACGCGCCAACTTTTCAGAATGGCATCAATTTATTACTCATTTGGACCAACAAACTCATTCACAAAACCGGACTGAGAATTTACGAGCATTTATATAATGTCAATACGTCGTATTCTAATCGAAACAAAACGAATCATCCATATCTGGTATGTTTATGTATTTTCAATTAATATGATTAAGACGACTTGTTAACCATTTAGGAACAAACTTGCATAACGAAAGCTATTAGCGACAAATATTGCGACAATAAATGTGATTTAATGGCAATTGGAACATTTTAAAATCGACTGAAATGACCGGTAATGCACGGTAGTCAAGCAATTATGGAATAACTGGATTTTAATGCTTTAATATATTATTAAATTAAGTACATAATTGGTTTTCATATTGTTTAGTTCCTTGTGTCTATTTAACTTTCAATTGAAATATGAAGATGGATAATACATAAAATTATTTATTGTTTTCAGGGTCATTCAAAGCATGTTTAGTGTGTGCTTGGAACTCAGCTGCATAACAAAATCGTGGAACTTAGCATTAGGAGGGGATTTCCACACGGAGGAGTATTGTTTCACCTGCTATGGTCTCTACTAGTTTATGACCTTCTCGCGACTCTTAATAGTAAGGGCCCACCTGCTCTCGGCTATGTGGATGAGTATCCTGGTAATAATAAGAGGCTCGCACATGGGTACATAGATTCAGAATGCAAAAAGCCTTAAATGAAACAATCCAATGGTGCGAGGAAGAGGGTTTATCCTTTAATCGTCAGAAAACTAGCGTAGTACTATTCATCAGAAAGAGAAAAATCGAAATAGGAGCCCTAAATATTAAGGACCGGTCGTAAGTCTGCCGGAAGAGGTAAAGTATCTAGGAATCCACCTTATATAGGAAACTCACTTGGGACGATCATCTAAACAAAACGACACTCAAGGTCACTAAGGCACTCTGGGCGACAATTGGGGACTATCACCAAGGCAGACACTAAAAATAAATAAATAAATAGACAAATGGGGAGGCCTATCATCCTATATTGAGCTGCATTGTGGTGGAAGAAAGACCCACAAAAAACCGGTGTTAATAGGCTCAAGAAGCTTTATAGGATGGCCTGCTGGCTGATTAAAGGGGCAATGAGCTCCACCCCAACGGCGAGAATGGAAGCTTTTCTAAACCTACAACCGCTACACTTAAAAATGGAGGAAGAAGAGAAGGAAGCTATTAGCCTACAAAAGGTCTACAGGTACAAATCAGGATACCTAAGAGGACATCTTAAATTCCTTGAGGACATCAGGCGCATAATGGATATGTTGGACTTTTGTGACCAAACAAAGGACAAAGCAGGCTTCGAGAAGAGATTCAAAATCACGATTTTATCATGGAACAAACGCCCAGCCCCTGGTACAAAGGGAAGCACATGAGGTATACGGATGGCTCCAAAGATGGATTGTGGAGTAGGAGCAGGAATCGTAGGTTTTAAGCGCAAAATACATTTCTCTCTACCGCAAGAGGCTACGATTTATCAAGCAGAACTATTTGCCATACTTAGAGGTACACATATAATAAAGATAAGGGACACTAAAAGGGTCAGAATTAAGATCCTATCTGATAGCCAAGCGGTTCTCTAGACTATCAATAGCGATAACATAAACTCAGCTGTACTCTTAGAGGTGAGAGAGGCCCTAAGGGAAATAGTTGATATCGATCACCTCTAGTTGATAGGGATCCTCGGCCATGAGGGGCACTTAGAAAACGAGGAAGCTGACACCAAGGCCAAAGAAGAAACAAGAATACCTTTCCCAGGTCCTACTTTGTACTGGGGCTTTACAAAAGCAGACACAGACAAGGAAATTGAAATATGGGACAAGAAAAAGATTGAAAGCTACTGGTTTAATCCTGAAGGTTTTAAACACAAAAAAAATCTTGGCTTTGATAACGAAAGAGAAAAAGTATCATAAGAGCTCTATGTGTAGCATTGACAGGTTACGTTATTTGCAAAAGGTACCTAAACAGAATAGTTAAGGAGCGGAACGAATGCTGTACATAGATACTGTGGAGAAACGGCAGAATGTGTAGAAAATTTTCTCACACACTGTCCAGCACTATCGAGACGAATATTAGAGCTCCTTGGCTCTGCTGTTCCCTCCCCCAGGGACATAACAAATGTCCCGTCAAGGATCACTTCCAGGTTCATAAGAAACCTTGATATCCTATAATACAAAAGCATGATATCCTATAATACAGAGGAGGCGCAATATACCTAAGACGTCGCAGTGCTAGGGGTCTTCTGAACCCACTCCATGCAATCACTCGATCAATCTTAGAGTATTTTGGAATTGATAGAAAATACTACCACAATTCTATCATTGAAATGTTCTGAAAGGAGTCGCACGGAGAGGGGGGATGTTAAATGGATTCGAGCTATGGGAATTATTTGTTTTATTTTTTTATTGCAAGCTTGTTGCAAGAGCATTCCTAAAGAGGATCCGATAAACAGTTGATGGATGAACTTTGTCGGTTTTATTGTGACATTTTCTTCCAGTTTTGCCACATATACACATGTATATTTTTTTTTTTGAAAAATTAGATCGGATTAAAATTTACGAATTTGAATATATTTGAAATACAAAAATTAAGGTTGTTCCCCATATCAGCGAACATTTTGACAGAAGACAAGTCAGACTTAAGAAACAGCAAACAACAGGCAAGGTTTTTTTTAGCTTTTGGGGCTCGATAGCTATGATTGCTGTGGTAACAGTTCATTCAATAAATTCGAGTTGTTCCGTATCCATCTTTGGTATATCTTAATCAGCTTCTTCCATATAATATGGTCTTACAGTCATAGTTATGGAATAGTTAGAAAAGATTTCTCCTAACGCATTTATACGATCATGAGAAAATGACCAGAAAGTGGTTGGAAAGCCTGCTTGCGAGACAGCGGAAGAGTTAACAACTGGCATCACAATAGCTTGAATAGGTATCGCCAATACACCCACCAAAATATTTCCTAGCGTTTGAAGGCTTTGGAATGAACCAAAACTGTCGACATTGGGAACCATAGAGACCTGGGACGGCCTTCTTTGACTTACGAACAGTTGCTGTAAAGGCAAAAGGTCTTTTTTACAATGTGCAGTGACTGGGGATGAAGAGTGGGTCCATTAAGATGATCCAAAGCGAATTGCATCTTGGGGTAATCGGCCATGCACCAACATCGTCAACTAAGACAAACATCCATGGCTTGAAACTGCTGCAGTGTTGTTAAGTCTCATTTGATGGGCGCAACTTGGCGTGGTATATTATGAACTCATAATGGTTATTGATTTGTGATCACGGTTCCCTTCTTGTCTATAATCGCATAGACAACGTATATCGTCTCTAAAGCTTATCAAAGCAGAGAATAATTGATACGGGAAACTCGATCGTTTTGCGGAATAAGCCTCTGAAGCAGAATCAAATTGGAACTGTTTTTGCGGGATGGTTAAAATTGAAAAAAAATTTATTTACATAGAAAATTTTATTTGACAAAGTGGTTTCGAAAGTATGCACTAATTCTCACACAATTTGATTCTGCTTCGGATGCTTATTCCGCAAAACGATCGAGTTTCCCGTATCAATTATTCTCTGCTTTGATAAGCTTTAGAGACGATATATGAACAAAAGCTTCGAGTGCTCAGAAAAAAGGTAATTTGATGAGGAACCGATCTTGAGCGACGCAGAATTCTAGCAGGGTGGACAAAAGCAGATTTATCAATCGTTTGCATTTTTTCATTGAAGATTTGCAGGATTTTTTTTTTGATGTAGCTACAGGGTTGCGTGCACACTGATAAATAAATCATTCTTGCACGCTTTAAATCAATATTACTGTGTCCTGAAAATTGCATGAGAATCCGATGTTTCTGTCAGAAGGTATGAAAAATTTAAATTTGAACAAAAATACTTGTGTACTTTCAGGCACTCAGAGCCCACATATGAGTTAACATTTCCAAACATAACAAGCATAAAACTTTACCAGTTTTTAATTCCCATCAGTGTTTCCACTCCCAAATTTTCTGCCGTATCAAATTTCTTCAAAAAGTGTATCAATATTGGTAAAAATGTATCAAAAAGTTCCCAAAAGTGTATTTGGGTCGAAGTACTGAAACTATAAATAATAATAGGTACGTTTTTTTGCAGTCTTGGGCAGGGTAAGTTAAGGTAAGAACATTGAATACAACAACAATGTCTGCCGCATTGAAGTTACAGTGGCAGCGATTGCTGTTGTATTCAATGTACTTACCCAAGTTTATCTTAACTTAATATAGAAAAACTTAGTTTGGAGCTACTATATTTATTGAATAATATAGGGCCTAAAAAATATCATAAATTGCTTCCACTTTTTGTTTTCATCTGCATGTTGCCATTAATATTGAAGCCACAAAAAATAAAATTATTACAAAATGTAGTTTCTTTGCGAATGCACTCAACATTTTCACGGAGCGAAGATTACTTTTAGGAAAAGTCGCTGTTTTAAATTTCCCATGAAAATTATTCTTCGGCTTAAAAAGGAACCACATAGCTATCGGAATGTAAGTGATTTGATAAATATGATGAATAGAAGGATATGTTTTCGGCAAGTTTGTCATACAGTGGCACCCAAACATTGTTTGGTTTCTTGCTTCCCAAAATTTCTCTAATCTCTTTTCAACTGTAATCAGTTCTTTTTTACATTGCCATCCAAGTTTATACAGAAAAACCTCGTTGTCAGGTAAACTATAAGGTACAGCTATTATAGTCAACATGAGAGGCTGCAGATGACATTGATTCACCTAAATTGTTTTCAACCAAACTCGATTTATCCCAAAACGCTTCAACATTCATTTTCTCGTTATTATTTAAATAGCTTGAAAACTTCAAATCTTCAGAGTCATTATATATTAGATATCTTTCGTATTTCACAGTGTAAAGTAGATTGAAGTTGGCATTTATTACTGCTAGAGAGAGGAGATTTGGTTGGCACATGGCAGCAAAATTAAAAAAATTGAATTTATTTACTGTATGACAAAATGTATCATTTTGCCATAATTCTCTGAGTTGCTGTATCATTGTATCAAAAATATAAGTTTCAAATAAAAATGTATCAAAATGATACAAATGTATCAAAAGTGGGACTCCTGATTCCCATATTTGCTTTTACAAAATATGTCTTACTATGAAAATATAGGGGTACCGGAAAATTCACTAAAATGTCCAACGCTACCAAAGGGTTGAATATACATCTTAATTTTAACGTGTCTTGTATATACTCCTCACATATACAGTCGTGCCATAAGTTTTATCCCTAAGTCGAATGAGTCCGCACAGCCCATATAGCCCAGTCATTTTAGCGATCAACCTCGGAATGAGAGATAATAATCTGAATTTTTGTATATACCTTCATTTTGGGGTCCTCAAAGTTGCCTCAAAAGTCTCATAAAATCTCGTGTCTGCGTCGAAAGTTATTCAAGGTCAAAGGTAAGAAAAAACAGTTTTTTGCGACTATCTTGGTTTCTATTGGTCCAATGATGTTAACACATAGGAGCAAAATTGTAGAACATAAAATTTGCGACAAATTTTATTTGAAGCATTTTTTCATGAGCTCAACCGTTTTTCCGATAGAGGGCGGTAAGCGCGCAGCACTCAGCCATATGTACGGTAGTGCAAGGTCAACCGTGAAACCTTCAGTTTTGAATTATTTGTATTATTTATCAGTAAATACATTGTATTTAATAACATTTCACATATATTTAATTTATTTTAATATATCTATTTTGCATATTTTTAATCTATCAATCTTTAATAATTTAAATAACAAAAGTATTACTTTTCTTCTTCTTCATCGTCATCTTCTGGACGTTCGGGAATTTCTGTATCATTGTCATCATCTTCGTTGCCTTGAATTGGTGTTTCCAGACCTTCCTGAATTTCATGGTCAAAAGCACTCTCTTGCTCACAGTCACTTTGCAATGAAACAGCATTGAGCCAAGCTTGCCCATTACATTGGCCACAAGCTTAAGTGCATTGCTGCCCCGATTTTCTACATCGGCACCGTGCACCACATCCATTCTTACAGTTACAAAATAGAGTATTCAGTAATTCATCGGAAGCTGGTGGTAATATTGTTGTCATTGGCTCCAGGAACTCATTTTGGAGCAAAATCATGAAAAATCATGCCCTAACCATTTTTTAACTTGGTAATAGACACGGTTTATATGCAGATGGGCCGCTGCACTTGTCGGTGGAAGATTAGATAATTGGACAGGTTTATTAAGTTTTGTAGATTTAAAGAACTGAGTATATCGAAGATGATCGATATTATCCTTAGATTTTGGAGCATTGTATATCGCTAGATCTAGATCTGACAGTAAATAGAAAGCGCTCAATCAAAAAAAAAAGTTTTAACAATGGAACATCTTTCTCAAGAACTAACTATATAATGAATGAAGAAGGCCGTATTATATACGGGTATGAATTCTCATTTCAGGTATAAACGTCATAGAGAAAGGTCGTATTATAGAAAACCGTCTTCCCAGTTATATAATTATGATACAAAAATAAGTATTTAAAAAATTCCACATTTTAAAGATAAAATACATAATTATTTTACTACTTAAAATCTACTTTCAATAAATTTACATATACAAATAGTATTTCATTTAATTAGTTTTTAATCACACAAAGAAGGTAAATATAATTAAATGAAAATATATAATAATGGTATTGAATACAATGTATTTACTGATAAATAATACAAATAATTCAAAACTAAAGGCTGCACGGTTGACTTTGCATTACAGTACATATGGCTGAGTGCTGCGTGCTTACCGCCCTCTATCGAAAAAACGGTTGAGCGCATGAAAAAATGCTTCAAATAAAATTTGTCGCAAATTGTATGCTCTACAATTTCGATCCTATTTATTAACATCATTGGAGCAATAGAAACCAAGTTAATCGCAAAAAACTGTTTTTTCTTACCTTTGACCTTGAATAACTTTCGACGCAGACACGAGATTTTATGAGACTTTTGAGGCAACTTTGAGGACCCCAAAATGAAGGTATATACAAAAATTCAGCTTATTATCTCCCATTCCGAGGTTGACCCCTTTTTTATGCTAAAATGACTGGGCCAATACAACTGACGGCCGAAAACGGCTTTGTTTTTTCAAAATATAGAGTGGACCCTATACTGCAAAATTAGCCTCAGTTTGTATCGTTTACTCGAAGAGGCAACATGAAGTAGAGCGTCAAAAAGAATCGCATCGGTGGAAATTTTCAACTTGCTCAAACCATTGAAAATTTCTCAAAAGCTTGTTTACCGGTGCATTCAACGGTTCAACGAGACCTCCTCTGTTGATGACAGACCTAGAAATGGCAGGCCACGCACTACGAGGACACCAGTAGCTGTGAAAGCCGTGTCTGCGAGAATTCGGCGAAAACCTCTCCGAAAGCAGAAAATCATGGCACGGGAGATGAATATCCCAAAAAGAACGATGTGCCGCATCATCAAACAGAACGTAAAACTTGGGGCTTAACGAAGAACAACGGGACAGCTGTTAACACCGGCTTTGAAGAAGATATGAGCCACAAGATCGAAGGCGTTACTTCAACGGTACGCGCAACGATGACACAAGAAAATTCTCTTCAGTGATGAAAAAATTTTCACCATAGAAGAAAAATTCAACCGGCAAAACGACAGGGTTTACGCCCACAGTTCTCGGGAAGCTGCTGAAAAAATTCCAAGGGTCCAAAGAGGTCATCATCCTGCTTCAGTCATGGTTTGGTGGGGTGTTTCGTACGACGGAGTCACTCAGCTGCATTTTTGTGAACAATGGGTTAAAACAAAGGCAGAAAACTACCAATGCGATGTCTTAGAGAAGGTAGTCAAACCACTCAAGGATACCATGTTTCATGGGGAAGACTGGACGTTCCAGTAAGACTCGGCGCCAGCTCACAAAGCAAAGATGAACCAGAAGTGGTGTGCGGACAATCTGCCCGATTTTATAGCCGCTGAGGATTGGCCCTCTGGAAGTCTCGATTTGAGCCCGCTTGATTATCGCTGTTGGGACTGGCTAGAGCAGAATTCCTGCAGTAAGCGTCATTGCAATATTGAGGCTTTGAAGGCCAGTTTGACAAAAGCAGCAGCCTTAATTCCGTTAGAAGTCGTGCGTGCAGCCATCGACGAGTTGCCTGACCGTTTGAAGAAGTGTGTAAAAGCAAATGGAGGCCACTTCGAATAGATATCTGTGTTTTTTTGTTCCTTTGTCTCTCGAGAGAAATGAAAATATAAATTTTGTTTACGCTAACGTTGCATTTTAATTTAGCCCATTTAAACAAGGGACAGAACTTATGGCACGACTGTGTATATCCAAAAAATTTCAGCTTTATCGGATGACGCAGTACAGAGATGATCTCACTAAAGAGAGATTATCTCTGAGATGATCTCACTGATCTCTGGAGTCCGTAAATCTGTAATCCGTAAATCAGCAAAAACGGCCATTCCAGATTAAAATTAGCCAATTGGAAGATATTTGAAGTTCAAAAATGAGGTTCTTCTCCATATCAGCATCGAACTGATTGCTAAAAAAGGTAGGTAGGAACTATAACGAGTGAGAATCTAGCCTATCTCTAGGATATGAAAATCAAACATGTCGCAATGTCACACAAATATTGCCCTTCAAATACCAGGCTGCTATTTTTTTTGCTGCAATTTGTTTTGCTGCTATTTGAACTTGCTATTTAGAAGTAGCAATAGCAGTTGCTATTTGAAAATAGCTGTTTGATCCATCTCTACCTGTCAATAATTTAAAATCACATCATGGACTTGTTGAATGATTTCATACCGTATTAGTAATAGGACAAGGATAAGTATTGGAAAAGAGCTAGTTTCAGCCCGACGGATCTTATATGCTGACATAAAATAAAAATGTTAAGAATTCTGAATCGAGAATCTTATTTATTTAATTAAAGGACAGTATATTCACAAGGATTGAGTGAACAAGCAACTTTCTTTAAAATTCAGCAAATATCTTATCGATCAAATTTAAAAAAACACACACACAAGAAGCTTCCGGCAATAAATTAACGGTAAGCTGCTTACAGCTAATTAGCATAAAGTGTAAGCAGTAAACACATTTTCGGCCATTAGCACATTTTTATACAAACATCACACTTTCACACCCGTCATAGAAAACCGATCTAATCAATAAATGTTTGACCCAGCCTTGTTCCGTTTACAATATCTAAAATTATCAGCCTAGCACCTACCTACTGTCCCACAAAATGTGTCATAAAAGAAATGCATGAATATGAAATAAGTACGCTTATGATTTTAACTTGAAATATTGTATGATTTTCAATGTCATCGGGTAGCCGCAAAAAAAAAAAAAAAAAACAAAATAACAGTTTGGACAATTCCGATAAAATTCCCATAACTCAGCTGGTTTTGTATTTTTACGGTAAACAATTTTACTGATTCATTATGTCAATAGTGCATTAAGTAAAAAAAAAACAATATAGTATTTGACATCCTAACCCGAACGCCGCTTTTAGTAAACATGATCATTGACCTTGCACTTTCGAGTAAATTCGACCAGTTTACTTGATGCGGACTGATGGTCAACAAAGTGATTGTATGATACACGTCTGCTCTGAGAAGATCAACGACCTGTGGTGAGGCCAATTTCGATGCGAAAAATGCGACCTGAGTCACTAGATCTCATGTTGGCGGTATAAATTTGGGCATAAAGAGATAGTTTGTTCTTTGAAGTCCATTAGAGTGAAAGCTTGGCAGTTATGGGTCTAGAAAGTTTCTAAATTCAATATTGCCATTTAGATTTTTATTACCACCATATATACTTTTTATAAATTTTCAGATATACACGAATCAGAATGATTTTTTTTATAAAACTTTCTCAATCCCCAAAAATAGAATACTTCAATCGATTATTTATCTCAGATTATCTTAAACTGCACACCGCTGGCACGGTCAAAATTATCTATTTTTGAAACGGGTTGTTTATCAAGTTAAGTGACGCAACATATCACTCATACATTAAGAAAAATGCAAATATATATTTTTAGAACAGTCGTAAAATATCTCAAAACCTTAAAATAGACTTTTTAAAATTCGAATGATTTAAGATCTTGCTATTAACTAGCTCCTGCAGAATACAAGGCTATTCTTTTTCCGAAAAATAAAAATCTTCAAAGCAGTCATAAACGATCTGAAAGCTGGTGAAATTATTATAGAGCGCAAGTCTGTAATTTAATATTTATTTTCTTTGAAAATAACGAAATCGCAACGATGAGAGCTGACATCAAATATTTTGGTTAGAGTAAACAATGAAAAAAATTGAATTAAGAAGTGAAAATTTAACGAGTTATTTTGGTTGGATTCATTTTGTTAGATTCTATTTTATTAGGACAGGTTGTTCTTTTTAATGTCGAGTATTTATTTGTTAGCTTTTTGAAATGGAATTGAATAATTAGTCAAAAACCGTCATTTTACTAGCAGTATATTCTGATATTTATATTACCTATTTTCACTTGACATTTAAAAAAAAATATACAAGATATTTTTGGCTTGTAAATATTTTGCCACCAGAAAAAACATCACTTTTCTTCAAGCCACTGAAGCTATATCAATATATCGCTCGTTTGTGGTCAATGTGAATGCGCAATTCACACCGAGTATTCTTTCGTTATGGGGATGGTGCTTGATTCTCCAGTTTCACTGTTTTATCGATTATCTTCGGAAAATCAGATAATTAGTTTGACGACCATCTGAGATTTGGTGTGAGTGGGTGTATGTAATATTATTATATTTTTTATGTTTTGTCATTTATGCCCTAATATCAAAAAATTACACGTACAGTGACCTAGCTCAAATAAAAACTCAATTTATTAAAAAAAACAAAAATCATTCTTTAGGTATTTGTGAATTCTTAGACCGAAAAAGCATTTTGTTATATTAGCTTTTACTTTCACAGTACAGCAATAATAAACTTAAAAAAAATCATCAGCATCAGAACCGCTAGAAACCCTAATGTTCGAAGAACAGTAGTGGATTTGTGCAGATTTTGAGTGTGTATTCTACCACTACTTACTTTTCCTACTTAGCACTAATACACCCTAAGTAATAATAGAATCTAAGCTTATTTTAATTTCGGTGACTTCATCGAAAGTTACTGCGATAGAAAGGTGTTTGGGGTTGTCATCCGAAAAAATGTCCAGATCTTAGAAAATTTAAACATTGTTCACTTATATTCATTTCAAATGTTCGCGATGTGAATACTTAGTGCAAACATTTATTGTTGCGACAATTGTTGCGACTATTGTTGCGACAATACAACAATAGCCCTTTGCTAGCATTGTTGAAGTCAACCTACTCTGCGAATTTCGTATTGATCCGATGACTGCATTGGAAGTTATAGGAATACAAAGAAATTCAGGGCTACCACTAGCAAAAGTTTTCAAATTTTCTAGTTCTTAATATTTGGTGTTAATTTTCACTACAAGATCATTACGATTTGAAAATTTTATGATAATATCACTGGTTAAAGATATGCCAAACAAAAAATACAAAAACCACCATAGCTGGCAGCCCTATCATTGTTTTTTCAACTAGATTTCGACTGAATATTGCCAACAATAAGTTCAATTTGCCATTTGAATTTCGTTATGATTCCATGACTGCACCGGAAGCTATAGGGCAAAGAGCTTTATTTTCCTTAGCGAATTTTCAAAATTTATGACACCAAATTTCTGCCAAACGCGGCTTTAGAGTAAGGTTTTCAAATTTCGTCAAAATCCAATGACTGAATCAGAGTTTATACGGCTAAAAGCAGTTATTTTTCGTAGTGATTTTTCAAGATGCCACCACTGGCACAGAATTACCCAAATTTAAAAATCACTTCTATCAGACCTGGTCTTACTTAAGACCAATACATTCTGTAAATTTCAACTGTATCTGATTATCGGGTCATGAGTTCCCGTGAGCAGAAGTTTTTGATGCTAAAATATAGGTAAATTGGGAAAGGGTTACCGTTCTTGCCCGTTGTAAAATTTCATATGTTTTAGTTTTGATATGTAGACAAGGCATAAGGCTGGCGTATGAGTGGCAATTTTTCCACAAAGCGATAATTTTTCAGGATAGTCGATGATTTGAAGGTTTTCGCTTTCAGCGCCTGCCCTAGCTACAGGGTTGCATTAAAGGCAACACAAATTTACAACTTCATAATACCAACATGTCCTGAAAGTTTCATAACGATTTGATTGTTCTGTCAAAAGTTAAACATTTTCAAATTTTCCCTATATCTTTTTTTTTGTAAAACCGTTAATTATTTTATTTTATTTATTAACCAAACAAGGTATAAACAATACAAGAAAATATTTGAAATAAATATGTGTAAACGAAAAATTAAATAAATAATATAATTAACAAATAAATCAAGAACAATTGATAAATAACAAACAAATAAAACATTGACATATACCTTAAGATAAGGGGTTATGGATGGCTTGGAAAAGGAAGGATTTGAAGGAGAATTTGGAGATCGTTGGGGAATACAGAAAACTTATACTGTTAAATATCCTGCAGCATCTATTTACCGGCTCATTAGCTGCGCAAGTAGTGGAATGTGGATATTCTTTAAGCAAACGAGAGGACCTGGTGTTCCTTACAGGGTTATTTAATACCATTTTACTATTCAGGAATTCAACTTTGATAACGCTTCTAATGACGTCGAATGTGAAGCAGGCCGAAATCATCTTTCTTCTGGATGCAAGTGTCAATAAGTTTAGATGACCCAGTCGAAACTCATAAGGAGGAAGGGTATTAAAATCGTAAGGATTGCATAGTTCTCTTAATGCGAAAAGTAAGAACTGTTTTTATATGGACTCAAGTCTGTTACTGTGGGTTTCAAAAGCCGGATTCCAGTAGATAGAGGCATATTCGAGAATGGGGCGTACAAGTGAGATGTATAAGGATCTTGTGACCCACAGGTTACAAAATTCCTTGGAACGTCTTTTGATGAACCCTAGTTGTTTGTGTGCACGGGAAAGTATTTTATCAAAGTGCAGGGCGAAGCGGAGTTTCTCATCCATGAGAACACCAAGGTCAACAACGTTTTCAACTCGGGCTAACAAATTATTGCCAAGGAAGTACGTGTTATGTGAGACCGTGCATTTTCGCGAAAAACTAATAACCTGACACTTAGCAATGTTGAGAGAGAGCTTATTTTCATTGCACCAATGATCAAGTGAATTAAGTTTAGATTGGAGAAAGAGTGCATCGGATTTAGATTTAATGATGTGATACACTTTGAGATCGTCGGCGTAAAGTAGATGAGGTATATTTGCTAAGACGTCAGATAGGTCAGAAATAAATATATTAAAAAGGAGTGGGCCAAGATGGCTACCTTGTGGTACACCAGAGGTAACGGATATATTTTTCGATAAAACTCCTTGAAATTTTACCAATTGCGTTTACCAATTCGGACCCGGCAAGTCCAAATTTTAGAAGCTTTGAAATTAAGATAGGGTGGTCAGCTCTATCAAAAGCTTTGCTGAAGTCTGTATAGACTACGTCAATTTATTGGACTGCGGCACCTAGCGCACACAAGGCGTTAAGAAATTCGAGAAAAAATTCCGATTCACATTTAAAACACGTTGAACATTCATTTCGCTGACGTAGTTTTTGGAAAAACTATTTGTGGACGGAATAATAGGTATATGAAAAATATCACTAAAATGGCCGCCGGCGCCAAAGAGTTAAAGATAATTAATATTTGGTGAGACCTGGATCTATTCTGCATATACACCAATGTATGCTGAAAGTTTCAGCTCAATCGGATGGTGCGTTCCCGAGAAATAGTCACTGAATTTTTTTTTTTGATATATATACAATGGCTCAATTAAGTAATCGAACAGTACCGCGGTCTGAAGATTTTTGTCTGTAACTTTATGAAAAATCAATTTAGGTAAAACTGAAATGCATATATATTCACTAGGTAACAATAGTTTATAAAATAAGAAAAAATTAAATTTCTATTTTATTTTAAAAAAAAATTATAAGCCAAAATTCAAAATATATGATTGTTAAATTCCAATTAAATATTCGGACACTTCAAATAATGATAGTAAATTAAGTATAAAAAAACATTTTTTTTTTTCTTATTTTAGTATTTTGTTGGAAAACCTTTGGTTTTCCGAATGGCGTCCAGTCTTCTTGGAATAGATTCCACCAACGACCTGTAATAAGAGAGTAGATAGAGAATGGCGGTTCTAAATCCTCATCCTCATCCTCCTCCTCTGAGGAGGATGACGTCACTGAGGAGGATGACGTTAATGTGGAGGATGACGTTGATGTGGGGGATGACGTTGATGTGGAGGATGACGTCACAAGTGGAGGATGACGTAAGCGAGTATCGGTTCGCGCATGACGTAAACGATCATCTTTGAACTGATAAACAGCTCAACAGGGCTGTTTATCAGCTCAACTGGGCTGTTTATTACCTCAACTGAGCTGTTTTATCAGTTCAAAGATGATCGTTTACGTCATGCGCGAACCGATGAGAGAATTATTAAGAATGATCCAAAAACAAGTACTCCTAAAATAGTTGCAGACCTTAAAAAAACGACGGAGTATCGTTGAATGCCCAAACAGTGCGAAATTTTTTTGCCTTAGAGTGGAATGATAGCACCTCGGCAACTATAGGTTCAAAGAGTTTGGTAACGCATGGTAATTTGGCGATTGGTCTATAATTGTGCACGACATGTCCACTGCTTTTTTTGTGGATTGGAGTTATAGACGAATATTTATAGACGAAATTAGCTCGCCACCTGTCTTGACAAGCGAAGAAGTAGGGCAGCTGTTGCTGCTTTGAAATGGTGCAGATTGATTTTACCAGTCAGTATCAAGCATATGATCTTTTCGTACGATATAGTTGCTTCAATTCCTTTTGTGTCTTTCTAAAAAAAGGTCTAAACAGCCGCCGAATTCAGAGGTAGACTAATCCCACCAACGAAGTCGAAGGAAGTCTGAATCTGAATCATCCTCACATGAGACCACTGAGCAAGCGACGGGCCCCTTGCCGGAAGACCCCTCCACTGTTTTAGGTTATGCCGAGTAGTCTCAGGATTCTTCGATCCAGAGCTCTTAGCCTGATCACTCCTGTTCAACCATAAGATCAATTTCTCGGCCGCGTACTTAGACCTCCCAAGATTGGTAATGTCTCTTGATTTAAAATGAAGGGTGCTTTTCTTTGGTTCTCAATAGGCTTTCCATATTTGGCAGCCTTCCAATCCGTCGTGCCTCAGGATGAAAGAACTTGCCGATCTTCAGAATTTTGTTTGGATCGGAATGGAAGCAGGCAATCCATGTCCTTTACCTAGGCTGACCGGGGATTTCGTTCTTCGGCACTAACTATAATTTTTGCGCCTGACCAAAACTACCCATGTTCGAAAAACGCCTGCCTATTGAAGTCGGTTCATGATATTCACAATTGTTTAGTAACCAAAATTTTGTAAGCAAGTTATTTTAAAAAATTGTCTGAATTTAATTTATAGCTGCTATATGACTACATAAAAAAATTTCAACATTATTGACATATGAAATGGGTTAAGCACAGGAGGGGCATGCATTTTGCCGCGTTCAAATCACCAAAAACAAATCCGCATAGAAGAAATGAAGAATGATAGTATTAAACTGTTTCTTCTTAACTGGAAGTAAATAGTTTTCATATAAATTAAAAAATCATTTTTCGAAAAATTCCAACTTATTTATAGAAGGTCATTTAATCAAGTAGATAACAATGTAGTTTCGCTGATTTACAATGAAGTTAAATTTAAAAGGCCACACACATATGAGTAAAAAATATTCTTGAAACTTATAAGCTTGAAACTTAATTAAACAATGGTTAACATACAACAATGCACATATCATCAAGCTTACACGACTTTTGAAATAAAGTCTGGCGTCTAAATACGAATTTATTTATTTATTTAAAAAATAAACAATTTACACGGAATATCATCATTTGCATAAAAGACACAAAGCGAAGCGCATTGACTTCAATTTGTTGATTGTTTAACTGTGTACCTACTTTATATGCACCATGTTGAGGTAGTTTGCAATGATGTGTGATCACGAGCACATAATGTATTCTCAAGCGAGAAAAAAAACGAATAACATTAAATCAGGCAGCGAATGTCAAGTTATCAGCCGTAAATTTTCCATTGCAAGCTATCTGAACAAACAAAATGTCTTACAGCGACCGTTTAGCTGCTAAAATATTCATAGTCACCCACACTTTTGTATATAACGTTTGAGACGTACCCTCCCTGGCGACCTAGCTTTGAACTACGAATATATTAGTCGGGAGACGATCTACGATTACATAATTATGTCAATGGCTTCTTTGACCGATAACGAATGGAAAAGTCATTTGTTTTAGTTTTTTTTGGAAATGAAAAATGAGTGGATCACATAAAACGTTAATATTGATTAATTGGAGGAAATTGGAATGAAACGTATTTGTTCGAAATGGGGATTTTTACATTGGTTTCATTACTAAACTAATAATTGCTTTTATATTATATTTGGCGCGATACGATTAATGTGGTAGTCAGGCTGTTGCACTGTTTAAAAAAACTCAAAAATGAATTGTTCAATTACAAAAACAATATCGCGTGTCGTATTTTACATACTCGTATGAAAACATGTGTTATAAATTTATCCATAGCGAATGGAGCACACATAGGTGCTCTACCTACACAATATATACCTAAAAACCGACCCAGAAACCTAAAGTCCATTTAATAAATTTAACCATCTTGTATACGTGCATGTACTTACATATTCGAATCTATCCTTGGACAGTTGTGACAGCAAATGGAGGAATCCCAAAATGGAAAACCACGCAATCCACAAAATGACCTGTATGGATGAGAGGGAGTTGTAAGTTGTCAATTAAATTTGTTTTTTTATCGTTTTTATCGTACATATTATTGACACGAAAATGTCCACTTGATATTTTTATAGACATTAATGTATTACATTAACATTTTACTATGAAATTTCGATTTGTACGTACCTCATGCATGAACTGAACATTGATAACGCCAAAAATGAATATGAACTTATAAAATACAAAACTCCAAAATTTGTCTTTTAAGTGTTGCTGCTCGGAAATTCGAAGGTCGCCGAAAACCATTTTCTGGATACTTTTGAAAAGTAATATTACACAACAGTATGCCATATTGATGAGCGGCTGAAAGAGAAAGAAGAAAATGTTGGATTATTTTATTAATTATGAATAATTATGATAGAACTAATCAATTAAAAACTATTCCATTCAATTCTTATGAAAAAAATAGTATGAGTACAAATAAGCTAAATTCAACTCATTTCGGGTACTGAGGAATTGAAATTTTTTTTACAAAATTCAGTCTAGCTAAGAAAACTCTAATTTTGGCATGGGATTGTGATTTAGTGTCTGCGTCCGGATTCGAACTCGGTAACATACATAAACTCAAGTAGCTAATGCATCGCTTAGTTCCACAAATAAAGATTTGACAATATAAAATAAAATTTCAAATTTACAGATATTTTGAAATGGAATCTGCTTAATCATCGTATTTCATCAAAAATTAAAAAAAAAATCAGATGAACTACTTAATATGGTGAGATACGATGACAGTTAGAAAACTAACTATAGCTGAGCCAATCATGGAATAATCGGGTAGGTGTATGGATAATCTGGCAATGACCCACGATGTCAGAATAACAGTTTTGTTCCTCCAGTATCAATCAAGCCTGTAGCATCAGGAGTACCACAAGGTTCTGTCACTGGACCGATTCTACACATCATGTTCGCCGGCGACCTTGCCTTTCTAGTGGGCCAACTCCCAGTAAAAATCCTCCAGTATGACGATGCCACACTCTTATTGGCGTGGATCCACAATTTTGATCTAGATAGCGACCCTCTTCACCGACGCCGAAGAAATTCAAAGTGTCGAGTTTGGCAGGAAAGGGTATGGCATCAGTTTTTTGGGACGCTGAAGGAATTATTATGGTGGAATATTTGAAAAAGGGCGCCACTATATCAGGCTCTTACTACGCTGACCAAATAAGAATATTGCGAGAGGCAATGAAGGAAAAAAGACGCGGCAAACTGCGAGCCGGATTTCTGTTTCATCAAGATAATGCACCGGATCACAAGGCTGCAGTTTCGATGGCTGCAATTTAAAAAACAGGATTTGAACTGCTTGAACACCCGCCTTTTTCGCCAGATCTAGCTCCCAGTGACTTCTACCTCTTTCCTCGGCTCAAACAACACCTTCGGGGTAAGAAATTTAAAGATGATAGCGAAGTGATGGCCACTGTTGAAGCATTTTGGTAGAGTCAAGATAAAGAATTTTAAAGAGTAATTTAAATTTAAAGAGTATCCTGGGTTTGGAAAAAAGATGGACTAAATGTATTAACTTGTTAGGAGACTATGTTGAAAAATAAATATATCCTTTAAGTTTAATCACCTTGGTTTATATTCATTACCTCGTGTAGGCCCTCCGTCAAACAGAAAGACTCCTTGGTTAAGATTTAAGTCTAATTAGGCTGAGTTCATTATAATTAGTCGTAGGTTAGATTTTGTTTAAAGTGTAAGGTAGATTTTAAACGAGCTATTGCCCTGGATAATCTCTGTAAGTGGACAAAAAATACAACATACGACAAGAGCCAGCAGGCTAAAATAGTATTCCGCTAGATTTTGAAGTTTTTTTTACTGTTAATTAAACTTTCAAGTTAGGTTAAGAATGTATAAATAATATAAAGTAAAGTAATCCCACGACAACCCACGTACGGGTCTAGGGGTTGAAGCTGGTAGAGAGCTTCACTACAATTTTTTAATCATTGTGAATACGAGTGTGGAGTGATTAGTTCCACGACTCACTTTACCCCTGATTAAATCAGGTACCTAATCAGAGCTTGGTGAATAGGTACCTGATTTAATCATTTAAATTTGAAAAATTTAATAAATTAACTTTTCATTAATTACATTTTATTATTTAATAAATAATATAAATAATAAAATGTTCGATTCAATTCAATTCTGATGGATATATGGTCTCCGAGGATGAAATCGTCCCTGTAAGGTCTATGATGCAATTATCGGGGATGTTTCCAAATTCACATCTTCGTCCTCATCTTCAGCTTGTTATGACAGATCGTGACGTCAGCAGAGTAGCTGAGCTATTTTAACAGTTTAAAGCAGACTAAGACGAGGTGTCCGAAATCTATGGCTTTGCTTCGTAACATTGCCTCAAAACACCATCAAGCCAACGAAAAGTAAAATCAGAAAGTGACTTCGTCAGCTGTTATACAGGAGAACAATGCCAAGACGTAGATAACTGAATTCGGACAGGTTCGACTTGATCTGACGGCACAGTCTGTTATAACAAGTTGAAGGCGAATACGTCAATTCGGAAAGGCCCCTAGTGTTTTAAATTGTAGAAGATTCAAACGGTAAAGACTACGGAGACAAGCTTATTAGAAAGAGACGCCAAGGCATATCCTGTCTTCAGTGGGGCAATCGCGATAAATTTACACAATACATTTTCTTAGTATAAGAAATAGGTGTTGTTACATAATAGTGGACCATTGATTTATACATTTTTACAAATGTTAAATAAAAACACAAATGTTAAAATATATATATATATATATATATATATATATATATATATATATATATATATATATATATATATATATATATATATATATATATATATATATATACATATAAATAGATATGATCAAAAAATTTCAGTGAAAAAGTCACAGGAAGGCGTCATCCGATTGAACTAAAATTTTCAGGATACATTGGTGTATACATTGGTGTGCCAAGTTTCTCAAAAAGTTAATAATCTTTAACCCTTTGGCGCCGGCGGCCTTTTTAGTGATATTTTAAATATACCTATTTTTCCGTCAACAAATAGCATGCAAAAATAAAGTTTATGGAATGAATTTTGAACGTGATCTTCATGTGAATATGATAATTTTGTTGAAATTTTTAACCCTATGTGCGCGCTAGGCGCCTGAAATAAAATTGGGAAAATTTGAAAAAGTTTGAATTGCAATAACTTTTGACCAGATTATCAAATCATTATGAAACTTGCAGGGCATATTGTTATTACCAGGTTGTAGACACGTGTGGTTTTTTATGAACGTGCTGGCAACCTTGCAGCCACGGCAGGCACTGAAAGTGAAAACCTTCAAACCATCGACTCTCATGAAAAATGTTCGTCTTTTACATTGAAAACCAATTCATATAGAAATCTTAAGCTTTGTCTGTACAACCTAAACAAAACTTTTGAAATTTCACATCGGACAAGAACGGTAACTCTCCTCAGAATTTACCTATATTTTAAGCATCAACCATCCAATTCATCTACGATCCAATTATCAGATTTAAATGAAATTCACAGAATCTATTGGACTTAAGTAGGACCAGGTCTGATAGAAGCGATTTTGAATTGTGGGCAACTCTGTTCCAGTGATGCCATCTTGAAAAATTATAAAGAAAAAAACTGCTTTTTGCCCTATGAATTCTGATTCAGTTACCAGATTTTCATGAAATTGACACAGTAGCTGAACCTTACTCTAAGCCGTGTTTGGTAAAAATTCGGTTGGTGCTGCCAGTTATGGTAGTTTTGGTGTGTTGGGTTTTGAAAATACGCTCAGGAAAGTAAAGCTTTTTGCCCTATAGCTTCCAGTGCAGTTATGAAATCAAAACGAATATATGGAACTTAATATAGGCATTATTCAGAAGGAATCTGGTAAAAAAAACATTATAGGGTTGCTAGCTATTGTTGGTTTTGTATTTATTTGCAATATCTTTATCAAGCGTAAAGTTTGAAAAAGGTTATGATCTTGTAGTGACAATAAACAACAAATGTTAAGTTTTTGAAAATTTGAAAACTTTTGCCACTGGTAACTCTAATTTTTTTGTACCCCTATAATCGGATCAAAACGAAATTCCCAGGGTAGGTTGATTTCAATGTGAGGCAGAAGTGATATAGTGTTGGCTTTGATGCTAGCAAAGGGTTGTCAGGGCGAGGCATTCTTTGCTATTTTCGTATCAATAAATGCTTACATTAAGTATTCATATCGCGAACATTTATACTGAAATTAAGTTACCAATGTTTAAATTGGCTAAGTTCAAGAAAATTCTTGGTTCCAAAACAAATTTCATATTTTGACCCTAAACATCTTTCTATCCCTTTAACTTTCGACGAAATCATCGGATAAAATCGAAATCGATGGAGTTATTTGATTTTGACGTGATGCAATTGTGGGAGACTTTTAGTTGCAGTGCTGGTAAAGTGTTGCAAGCACTAAGCATTTTCTTTGTTTATGTTATGTTATGCTGCTTTCAAAGTTTTGCAGTGTCTGGCTTTCCTAAATCTTGAAATTCATGCAAGTCCTGAAATCCTTTCCACACTATGAGTTTAAATGCATTGTTAAGATCAAAGTGATTTTGCTATCGAAACAGGTTGGAGCACGTGTGGTAGAATATGCCCTCAGAATTTGCACGATTCTTCCACTGTTCATCGAATATTAGTGTTCCTAGCGGTTCAGGTGCGCTAGAGTTTTTTTTTTTACATAGAAAAACGTAAATAAACAGGAAGATTAGTGCTGTGATTAATTGTAGGTAGAGGGTTGATATTGTGCTAAGCTTTTGTAGTTACAGCTGCGTATTCAAACACGAATAAATTAGTGAAACAAACACTTCCGAGATTTAAAATTTCCTATCACAAAAATAGTCACGGTGTATTGTCTTCAGCTATCCAACAATTTTTGTGCGGCACAGAGACGATTAAAGCTAGCATTTTTTTTACTTTCGTTAATTTTAACGTAGTATCGGTCGGCGATTTATATGCATATAAAGACACAGCAAGCACATAATGACAAAGTTCTAAATCGGTCTTGACATTGGCATCTATTTCTGCATGGTCGAGTATCCTCGCTTCGATAGTCCCCATTCACACAGTTGTTTCTATAATTATGCCTGTGGAGCCAAGTTTATTCCGACATATTGATCTTATTCACAAGCAGACATAAATACATACTTATGTACGTGCAGATACGTATATGATACGGCGATTGAAAGTGGAGAGTTGTCGGTAAATGCTCAGCAGATTAATGGATTTTATCTCCCATCTCCTCATTACTGTCGCAATTAAAGCCAAGGAACACAAGCTACTACTCACTTTGTGTCAGACAAACTCTATTTTATGGTTTATTATGAGTGTTCTCATTTGCCTAATTGGCGATGCGCTACGGCAGACTATTTTAAACGGGGCACAAACTAATGAAGTTTTTTTTCATGTCGTGAGTTGAAGTGGAAAATGTTAGATTTGCAAACACATTATTCAAAATAGTTTTGTAAATACATATTTCAAAATGTCTTTTATCTGTCTAGTTTACTTTGATGATTAATTACTTTTCTGAGATTTAATCCAACATAGATTCAAATGAATGGGAAAACTATTTTCAAACACTGATCACATCAAACTAAACCATAACAGGTTAAGCCATATCATTTCCAACATGCAAACTATTTGCATATGTGCCTCAGACATTATCTACGGTTAGGAATAACAACGAAACAATTTGTTGCGCTAGGACTAAACTCTCGACTACATCAAACGACCTATAAATTGATATTCATAAATAAATCGCATGCATAGCGAAAATTACATCATAGGTCGCATGCAATGAGCTTACTGTGAAAACGTGATTTTTTCCAATTGACTCGATTAAAAAATTGAGGAAAAAAAACCTAACCTAATCACACATTGTTCCAACATATGCAAAGTGTATGTGAATTTGTGAAAGGTACAATTAGAATATCAATTAACTAACAGGTTAAGTTGCCTTGCTGCTGTCTACATATATAGCTTGTATGTCGAGTTGACTGCATCAATGCTATGGGGTTCTAGTTGATTAGCAATTCAATATTATTTCTGATAATCACGTGGCCAGACTGGTAATTGTTATACTGGAAATATAAAACGAAAACAGATATCACTGATTGTATATGCATGCATCGATGCATGCAATCAACTGGTGTGCAAAACGAAATGTATTCATGTGAACATTGACGTTTACATTTTTTTGTATCGATTGAATGGCAGGCAGTAGATATTGATATCGGCAAGCTTGATGGCAACTTGAACAATTTCTCATAAAATGTCTCATGCATGCTTAACATGATTTTATTATTACTAATGTTCGCAGAACATTAGTATTAAAATCGATTTGGCCAAAAATTCATAGTTCCATATATATAAATCCACATTTTCATCTACACACAGAAAAATATGTTTCCGAAAATCAAAGAAAATATTTACTTGTTTACAAGATGTGAAATCTTCCACAAATCAAATAAATTTTATTTGATATCAGTAATTTGTATAAATATAATTGAAAAATTTCTTACATACAACGGAATACAATTTTTGCTTTACCTTATTTCAAGTAAGTAATTTTCCTCAAATCTTGTAAATTATGTCTATGAATTTAGTAAATTATATCTACACCGCGAATATTTTTTTCTATGTTTCAACAACAACTATGCTTCAATATTCGACGAAAAAATTGATGGTTTTTATGACTTCTATCAACATTTCCTCTACACAAATAAAGGGTCGATAGCTTAGCTCGCTAACGTGTCAATCCAAAGCAGCGATCTACCGCTCGTGGGTTCGAATTCCGCCGGGTTCATGGTTGACTTTGTTCGTCTTCAGTTGTCCTAACTCCATTGATTAAGTGTCACATTATAGCTTAAATTGGCGACTAGGCATAAATAATACTAGCGCTTCAGAAAATAAGAAAAAATGTGGCACTTTAAAAAAAGGAGAATATGGAAAAAAAATTTTCTGAGTTTTTGCGTGCCAACAACATGCGATGCTTTCAAAGCAGTCCCCCATCTAAGTAGTAACCGCGCCCAGCACTGCTTAACTTCGGTGATCGTACGTGAACCGATTTATGCCAGATGCCAGATGTTCTTGAAACTATATCAAATTTTACTCAGGGCAAGTGCAATAACAGTGCTTGAAATGAATAAATTCCTTTCTTTCGATTGAGTAAATATTTCTTTGAAACTATACCAAGTTTTACTCAGGGCAAGTACAATATTTGTTCTTTGAAATGAAGAAATTTCTTTCTTTGGATTGAGTAAATATTTCTTTGGCGCAGAATCATTACCAATTTTCTTTGATAATGTGTTCATTTTTCTTCAAAAAATAGAAGTATTTTTCTCAGTGTATATACTATATATATCATCAAATAAAATCCAGTGACTATTTCTCGGGAACGCGTCATTCGATTGAGCTGAAACTTTCGGGATAAATTGATGTATATGCAGAATAGGTCCAGGTCTCACCAAATATTAATTATATTTAACCCTTTGGCGCCAGCGGCCATTTAAGTGATATTATTAATATACCTATTATTCCGTCCACAAATAATTTTTGCAAAAATCAAGTTAGCGAAATAAGTTTTGAATGTGTTTTAAATGTGAATCGAATGACGTTTTGGAATTTTTTTAAACCCATGTGTGCGTTGGGTGCCTAAAAAGATATCGGGAAAATTTGAAAATTGTTAAATTGCGATAAATTTTGACAGAGTTATTAAATTTTTATGAAATATTCAGGACATATTGGTAGTATTAAGTTGTAGGTTTTTGTTGCTTTTGATGAGCGTGTTGGCAACCCTATAGCTAAGGCAGGCGCTGAAAGTGAAAATCTTCAAATCATCGACTCTCCTGAAAAATTGTCGCTTTTTGGAAAAAAGTAGCACATATTTATATTTTATGCTTTGTCTACATAGTCAAAGTAAAACATTTGAAATTTTACGAACGGCACGACTAATAACCCTTCCCCAATTTAACGGGAAATCACGACTTAATAATCAGATACAGTTGAAAATTACAGAATGTATTGGTCTTAAGTTTGACCAGGTTTGATAAAAGCGATTTTGAGATTTGGGCCATCTTGAAAAATCACTAACAAAAATAACTGTTTTGGCCCTACAAATTCTGATTCAGTCACCAGATTTTGACGAAATTCACACAGTAGTTGAATCCTACTTTTTTAAATTCGGATGGAGCTGCCGGCTATGGTAATTTTAGGGTTTTCAAATTTGAAGATTCGCTCAGGAAAATATATTTCTTTGCCCCATAGATTCAAGTGCAGTCGTGGAATCATAACGAAATTCATATGGCAAACTGAACTTGTTGTGGACAATACTCAGCAGTAATCTAGTTGGAAAAAAATCATAGGGTTGCCAGCTATGGTACTTTTGTATTTTTTTTTTGCATATCTTTAGTAAGCGATTTTATCATAAAATTTTCAAACCATAGTTATCTTGTAGTGAAAATAAACAAAAAATATTACGATCAAGAAAATTTGAAAACTTTTACGGGTGGTAGCTCTAATTTCTTTTTATCCCTATAACTTCCAATGCAGTCATCGAATCAATACGAAATTCGCAGAGTAGGTTGACTTCAACGTGTGGTAAATGTAACATATTTTTGGTTTCGGTGCTAGCGAAGGGTTGACAGCACGAGGCGTTTTTGTTATTTTCGTATGAATAAATGCTTACATAAACATTTGCAATGAAAATAAGTAAACAATGATAGCGTTTACAGCAGACGTTTAGTCTGCGGACTATACACCAAATTTCACCTAAATTGTTTAGTCCACCTGCTGTAAACACTCAGTATTCGACTCAAGCGATAGGTCAGTACACGATTTCAAGTGATCTGACCTAAAATAGGTCATGGATTATTCTAAGCCTTGATTTCCGCGCGAGTATTAATAATACAAGTACGTCGAATTTAAGTTCGCAACCCTCTCGTTTGACTCAAAATCATTTAAATAATCACGTTTGAGAGACATATGAAAAGATAATTACAGTGTATGAACTAAAATTGAAGTAAATGACAGCTGTCGCGTACAAACGAGGACTCAATTCGACCTGACTAAATTTTAGGTCAGATCGATGTAAACACCTTAGGACTAAATTCGCTTAGTCTGCGCTATAGGTCAGGTCACATTTGGTCCAACCGCTGTAAACCCTATCATTTTTTGGATGGCAGCCCCAAACACCTTTCTATCGCTGTAACTTTCGATAAAGTCATCGAAATTTAATCGGCTTAGGGTCTATTATTACTTAGGGTGTCCCTAAGTAGCTAGTGGTAGAATACACACTCAAAATCTGCACAAATCCTCTACTGTTTTTCGAACATTAGTGTTTCTAGTGGTTCTGATCCGCTAGGGTTTTTATTTTTTGTTTAAACTCAATTTGAGTTTGTTGAATGCCGATTTTCAGCGACAAAATCCATTTAGCGACAGAGCTACTAATTACTATAAAAATGTTTTTATGGAGGACTCCTGTTCGTTGCTTGCCATGGTATCTTTATTAATGACGTAAAGCTCAACCTTACAAACCTTAAGCTCAACATAACACCAAATATTCTGTACGCGGCGAAATTGTACATGATAGCCTGAAATATAAGCATTTTTCGAACATGCCAATTGCCATCCTCGTAGAAATTATCAATTACACAAAATCTAGCGTAGCAGAGGTTATTAATCACTTTTATTTGATACGGATACAGAAGCGACTTGACGACAAACCTGTTATCAATTGAAAAATTCAAAATGTGGTTTATAATTGTGACAGGGACTTTTGGTTTGTAGAAAGTTTTCCCATTTTATTTTTTCACATTTCATTTTTTATTTTTTCGCGATCTATCATTTGACTAGTCCTGAATCGCAGTTTACAGAAAAGTAAAGCTATGCCACGTCAACTCTTTGCGGGTTTACGGGTTGAAGCTGATTGAGAGTTATATTCGCAAATTTGCAATCAATGTGTATATGAATGTGGAGTGATTAGTTTCACAACTTACTTTACCTCTGATTTAACTTAGGTACCTATTCAAAACTAGGTTAATTCGAAGCTCGGTGCGCGATCACAATACAATACACTAGGAACCAATGGCACCTAAGGCACTCTGGGCGACAAAGCAAATGCTTGGGCGCAATTGGCGACTATCTCCAAGGCAGACCCTATGAGCATACAAACGAATGGTGAGACCTATCCTCCTATATGGAGCTGCAGTGTGGTGGAAGAAAACCATACAAAAAACTGCTATTAATAAGCTCAATAAGCTTCAAAGGATGGCCTGCCTGCTGATTACAGGAGCAACGGGCTCCACCCCAACAGCAGGAATGGAAGCCTTTCTAAACCTTGAGCCGCTACACCTCAAAATTCAGAAGGAAGCAGCGAAACAAGCCATTAGTCTACAACAGGCCTACAAGTATAAATCAGGGAGCCTTAAAGGCCACCTTAAAATCCTGGAAACCAAATAAAAACCGAAGCAGCATTCGGGAAGAGGTTCAAGGTCACAATTCTATCAAGGGACAAATGGAAGGATGGACCATCTCCTTCGTACAAAGGAGCGCAAATGTGGTATACGGATGGTTCAAAGATGGATTGTGGAGTAGGAGCAGGGATCGTAGGTCCCAAGTGTAAAATGCATTTCCCTCTCCCAAAGGAGGCCACGATCTATCAAGCAGAACTATCTGTCATACTAAGAGCTTCACAAAAATAAAAATAAGGAACACTAAAAGGGTCAGAATTAAGATCCTATCGGATAGTCAAGCGGCTCTCATGGCTATAAATCGCGATCAAATAAATTCGGCTATACTCCTAGCGGTGAGAGAGGTCCTAAATTAAATAGGGGCACAGAACAGCCTCGAGTTGATATGGATCCCCGGCCATGAGCGGCACCCAGGAAACGAGGAAGCTGATACCAGAGCCAAAGAAGGAGCAAAAATGCCCTTCATAGGTCCTTCTCCGTACTGGGGTTTTACAAAGGCAGTTACGGAAAGGAAATTAAAACATAGAGCAAGAAAAATGCTGTTCGTTCTAGAAAAAAAATTTCGTTTTAGAAAAACTGTTTGTCGCTGTTTGGAAAAACAGTTCGTTCTTTTTTCTCAGCCAAACGTTTTTTTCAAACTGTTTCGCGTTTTTGTTTATTTTTCGAGAGGTCACCAGCTCTGCGTATAGCTACATTTAGCCGAGGTTTCAGCAACCCTTCCAAAAGTTTCCCGCAGTATCAAGCATACAGAGAGGTATGTACGCTGATGATGTGTTAGGATCTCTCTTTCCCTTTGCAATTAGGGCAAGTCACGCCACTTTCCAGAGTGACTGAAAGATAGCCGCTAGTAAATATTCATTGTACATACGTAGTAATGTTGACGGCTGTCTCTCCACCACTACTTTTAGGACTTCTACTGGAATATTTTCCGGGCCTGGGGCTTTTCATTTCTTCATTTTGAAACTCGCGCTTCGTAGTTCTCCTTCAGTGAACAAAGAGATATCTTCCTGGCGGACTGTGTGGTCGTTTTCTGCTCTCACGTTGTGCGCTGGGAACAGTGATCTACAATATTCCTCAGAACATCCACCTCCATGGGATACACCCCCACAATCACCAGACCTAAACCCCATCGAAAAATTATGGGATTCGCTAGAAAAGTAAATTTGACAACATTCACTAACTAGCAACAAAATGTTGAAATCTGTTTTCACAGAGGAGTGGGAGAAAACAAGTGCTGAAGAGACAGCGAAGCTCGTCACTTCGATGCCAAAAAGGTTATGTGAGGTAATAAAGAACTGGGGATACCCCCCAGTTACTAACGAATTTAAATACGTTTTACGATTTTCTATTTTATTATTTTTATTACATGTGAACGCAGACTTTTTCTGCCTCGCTTTTAGATATTTTTTCCAAAAAGAGCCGTTATCTCAAACACGGTAAAAGCGAAATAAATGAACTTACACGTGTCAACTAAATAAGAAATACTTAATAAATATGTGAAACAAAATCTGGAAAATATTTGCTTGTTTTTGATTTTTTAAAGTTACAAACTGTTTGACAATAGGTGAACGCAGACTTTTTCTAGCATGTGTATATATATAACGATTTCAATACAAATTTTCTTGAAAATCAGTAAAAAAAAGATATTAATGCTTGCAATATGCGGTTTTTATGCTGATAAAATACTCTGAAAGTTAAAATATTCACAAATCTTCAACCTCTATTACTCGCTTTAACAATGAATCAAAACTATAACATAGAAAAATATGAGCACTGTCGATAATAATTTTGTGACCTACTGTTAAGCTGGAATATATGGTAGTATGTACAGTGGCTCACAGCTTATTTGATACAGTGACTATTTAAAAATGCTAATCACTGTAACTTTGAAATTAAGAACCCTATTCAAAAAATTTAAACGTATTTGACTAGATGCATGTTCAACGAATACAATGCAAACAAAAAATGTTCCAGCAATATTCCTAGGCGTCCGGTAAAAGAGAAATACCACTGGCGCAGAAAAATTGCAGCTCACAGCTTATTTGATACAGACACTTCAATGCGAATAAACTTCTATTTGTCGCGCCGTTAATCTGTCTTGTTTTTGTTTGTTGAATTTTTGATTGTGTTAGACATTGGCTTAGGTAATTTTTAGCAAGATCTTGTAAGCTGAAGTGCCAAAATGAGCCAAAATTGTAAAATGGGTCATCGCACCACAATTGAACAGCGCGAATTGGTATTAAACCACTTTAAAAAAGGACAAAGTGGTCGAAAAATTGCTGAAAGTATGAATTTGAGTGTCTCTACAGTGCAGCACATAATTGAGCGCTTCGTACATGAAAATCGGGTAGAAATTAAGAGGAGAAATGCGTCAAACAATATTTTCACTGCATCCGACGAACGATACGTTGTAAGGAAAGTGAAAGCAAACACAAAGATTTCCGCTCCAAAATTGGTTACTGAGGCTCATCGTGAATTAAAGAAGTCATGTAGTGCTGAAACCGTCCGACGAGTGCTTCGCGACCATGATTTTAACGGGCGAGTAGCTCGTAGGAAGCCATTCATTTCCAAAAAAATACAATAAGCCGATTTGCCATTGCCAAGGAGCATGTGGGAAAGCCATCCGCGTTCTGGAATTCGGTTATTTTTGCGGACGAGTCGAAGTTTAACATTTTTGGCTCCAACGGAATGTCATATGTCTGGCGCAAGGCAAACACTGAGCTAAACAAGGAGAACCTCAAAGCTACTGTGAAGCATGGTGGTGGTAATGTGATAGTTTGGGCCTGCATGTCCGCAGCCGGAGTCAGAAATCTAAAGTTTATTCAGGAAACAATGAACCAAACAAAGTACCTTGATGTACCCAAAAACAATTTGCTGCAAAGTGCTAAAAATCTGGGTGTTCGCGACTAATTTCGGTTGTACCAAGACAACGATCCAAAGCACAAGTCGGGAATTGTGCAGTCCTGGCCAATTTGGGATTGCCCTCATTTGATGTCTCCGCCGGCACAGTCACCAGATATGAACGTCATTGAGAATCTGTGGACTTTGTTGGATAACAACATTAGAAAACACAAGATTTCTAATAAACAAGACCTGATGAAAGCACTGCTAGAGGAATGGCAAAAAATTACTCCTGACATAAAAAAAAACTAGTTGACTCAATGCCGAATAGGCTCCAGGCTCTGCTTAAGTCTAAGGGCTATCATACGAAGTATTGAAATCAACTGGAAACCTCATAATTCACAACAATTTTAATGTTTAATCAAACTGTATCAAATAAGCTGTGACATGAAATTTGTTATTACTTTTAGTTTTTTGTTTTTTAAGATGCAAAACAGCAACTTTGTAACAGATATAAACTTGACAATAAGCAACAAACATTTTTCTTCAAAATGGCGTACAAATTTTTTTGATATTGTTATTATGTTTTGAGTTATTGCAACTTAATTTTTTAAAGAAGCACTGTATCAAATAAGCTGTGAGCCACTGTATATGTCTCGGAAATGTATGTATATGTCTCACATGAAAATTTATAATAATAGCAGCTTAAAATCACTTTAGTAATCACGCTAGAGTTGCAAAAATTAGTTTCCTAACTACTTAAAGCAGTAGTTTTTCCTGTTTGCTGCATTTCATTTTTCAATAAATGCTTTAATTTATTTCGACAAAATTTTATATAGCCCGGGGATAAAATCTGCTGATTTACCCAGGCAAAGAGTCTTTGAGTCTTTTCAACGGAACGACAGTAAAAAAATCTGATAATTAATAAAGTATGAAAACCTGTCTTTTTTCTTTACGACGCGTAAAGCCTAAAGAGTTCCAAACTATATTTTATCAAGGTTCAAATCCTGTAATATGGTCTGAGAATCGAGTTATTTTAAATCACAGTTATCAATTCGGGGGACCCGTTATAGCAATTTAGTAAAGTTCAGGTCAATGTACCTAGACGAATTGCAAACTGATTAGATACTCACAATTTTGATATCTGATTAGTTCTAGCTACTTTCGAAATTGCTTTTGCTGCAGAGTCCATCAACCGACCGATTAGCAAACCACTTTTCGATTGTCCCTATAAATTATCATTGATTACCCTTCACATCTATTTCTTTCCTAGATATTTTTCTGGCAACCGCTTTGGGATATTCAATCTGATTCAATTTGACTTCATCAAACCACAGGTGGTGCATCTACGGGCGAACAATAACCTGTGCGTCCACAAATCGCCAATAACGAGCACATTGATTCGGTCGTTCGCCTACAACGAAATATCGATTAGACTGTTATTTATCTGGAACTCGTCCATCATCATCACAGACGAGTTCATCAACCCACATCAGCTCTGATACGATCTTATTAGTGCAGAATCTGGCGTCATTTATATTCATCGTATTCAAACGGACTGACAAAGTGCATTTACTTAGCATCTCCAGTTGAGATGTGCGAATGGAATGTGATCTGTGTCAAGTGGAGATATGCTTGAGGTGATGACGTCAGATAAATAGTGTGAATTTAGAATCAGCCTACAGTACACTAAACCATAGTGCGATTCTTAGTATGTTCCACTCAATAGCTTTCGACTGAAAGTGAGTGAGTTGCCCGTAAAATGAAATTGACTCTGCTGAAAACATTTTCGACGGTACCCAGGTTAGTCACTGCAACTGAGTTCATGTGAATAGGGACACGATATCGAAAGAAAGTATCGATACTTTTACTTTCAAGTAGTATCACAACCGAGTATTGATATAAGTACCTTACTCATGGCGACAGTACTGACATGAGTAAGTATCATATGATACTTAATATGCCTATTTTCATTTACAAGAGTCAGTTTAGACTTCCAACGAAGTCAGAGATTCCAATTATAATTATAGGGCCGGGAACTGGTCTGGTGCCGTTCCGTGGCTTTGTTCAAGAAAGGCTTTCTTCCAAGAATAAAGGCAAAGAAGTTGGCAATACTATTCTGTATTTTGGCTGCCGGAAGAAGAGCGAAGATCTCATTTATCAGGAGGTAGGATTGTATTCATTAACTTGTATTTTTTACTCACAGCCACTATGATGCGTTTCCTATGAACTGGAAGAATTCATTGGTAAGGGTGTTTTGACATTAAAAACAGCATTCTATCGGGATCAAGCACACAAAATTTACGTCACACATTCAGATCTAATTTGGAAGGTTAATTATTGGTGAGAAACTTGTACATGTGCGGGTACGTTTGCTTCACTTGATTATCCCTTCCCAATTATTCTGCACAAAGTGATATCATCCAGCAAAGGAAATAAGTCAGAGGCCGAAGCACAACAGTTCAGCAAGAAAATGGAGGCTCAAAAGCGCAACTCAGCCGACGTGTGGAGCTAATTGCAAGTATTCCATCAGATTTTGTTTTGTTTGCTCGCTCAAGACAGGAGCAAGCAAACAGCATTCTTTGAGTCGGTTTAGAAACATTAAAATAATAAATCTATTAAACTAAATTAAACTAGATAAAAGTTAATTTTGAAGAGGAGATAAGCGATGATAAAAAACAGTGATGTGATGAGGATGTGCACAGAAGACCAGGTGTTGTGCACGAGGATTGTTGTATTCTCACGCCAAAAATGTGCCTTTTTACATATATATATGGGGCATTTCACGTGAAGCGGACAACGAAAAAAAATCGAGGTTCTGGATTTCGTTCATATTGTGCATAATGGTACTTCTAGAAGATATGAATGTGGATGCACAAGTTTTTGTTTCTATGAGGTTTAGTTGCCGAGTTATGGGCTTCTGAATAATTGACGAAATTGATAAAAGGCTTTTTTGGAAGCGGATTCTGAGATTAAAAACAAACTCTAAAAAACATTAAACATGTTGATTGGTATAGAAAAATAGCTGTTCTTTTTAATGTTGAAATTAGATTTGAAAAATAATTTTTTTTTCCTGTGTGGAACCGGAAGTAGACACTTTAACTCGTGATTTGAATAATTTGGACCAGGTTAATTTTGTTTATTTTTATAACAAAATAAAGCTTAAAGTATACTTATTTTATCATAAACGTTTTAGAATGGGATGGCCAGTAGTTTAGGAGGTAGGTGAATTTCAATACAAAAAAGTCGCATGGGGCGTGGTACCGGGAGTTTGATTATGATAGCTAGTGAGTGTGAAAGCAAAATATTTGTATTAAAACTATTATATATAACTTTTATCACTTACATATAGACTATAAAATATTAAAAAATGATAATGCTGATTTGCTTATTGAAAAAATGTAATTGTGTTTAGACAAATGAATTTATTTAACAATTTTTACAATTTTACTCTCGTTTCTTAAACTAGTTCTTTTTTTTAATAACTAGAGATGTTTCTACGATCAGTTTTTTCCAGCAGATTCGACATAATTTATTTTCTGCTAATATTCTTGGAATTTTTCTTAGGTCTTTAGCCTTCCGATGAAACTTCAAATCAAATGGATTGAAACATCGATAGCCGAACGGAGACATAATACACATAATTAAGACTCTTTAACTTATCAACGAAAGTAATAGTCATTGCAAGCGTTGAACAGTAACTCGAAAAATAACGGAAAATTTGAATTGGCTTGGCGTCAAATATATTAGATATGCGTCATATATTTTAATTAGGTTTTTATGGGAAAATAAATCCTTTTTCAAATAAGAGATGGCGCTACTAATCACATTTCAAATCCATTTTTGTTTTCGAGCCAACTAGCCGCCCTAAGCAAGCTCTCGGTACCACGCCCCATGCGACATTTATGTGTTGAAATTCACCTACCTCCTAAACTACTGGCCATCCCATTCTAAATTTTTTATGATAAAATAAGTATACTTTAAGCATTATTTTGTTATAAAAATAAACAAAATTAACCTGGTCCAAATTATTCAAATCACGAGTTAAAGTGTCTACTTCCGGTTCCACACAGGAAAAAAAATTTATTTTTCAAATCTAATTTCAACATTAAAAAGAACAGCTATTTTTCTATACCAATCAACATGTTTAATGTTTTTTAGAGTTTGTTTTTAATCTCAGAATCCGCTTCCAAAAAAGCCTTTTATCAATTTCGTCAATTATTCAGAAGCCCATAACTCGGCAACTAAACCTCATAGAAACAAAAACTTGTGCTTCCACATTCATATCTTCTAGAAGTACCATTATGCACAATATGAACGAAATCCACAACCTCGATTTTTTTTCGTTGTCCGCTTCACGTGAAATGCCCCATATATCACTTTTGAAACTAATTTAATCACATTATTTTTCGTGCATTGAGAAGACATTAGGATGTGAAAGTCGGTACTAATAATTAAGTAAGAATGTTTATGATTTACTCGGTTCAGAGTGTTTTGCTTAAAAGATCAAATATGTGTAATAAAAGCAACTTAGCTGAGATTTTATACAAAGAGATGAACCAGTGCCATTTTATACTGTAATGTGGGTTATATTGTTGAATTAGTGAACTTGCTATTTAATATCTTTTGTTGATCAAATGATCTTTTTATAAATAACTAGTGTAAAGAGTCTTTTAGTTTCGTTTAAATTTTCTAGTTTCGTTGTTTCATTTCTGCTTTGTTTCTGTTTTTATAAAAAATTGAGTTTGACTCGTGCGCTCTCGTTTATGAGATTTTTTGTAAATTATGATATAAAGTGAGGGATCTAGTAAAGTAATTTTGTTTTTTGCAAACAATGAGCAAATATGTTTCTAAATACATTCTTTTTTAAGAAATTATTTTTTTGTATATGTATATATATAGTAAGAGAAGAATGTAAGTAGTCCGTGAAGTATGGAGAGAAGCTAAATTTTATATTTATATTAATATCAATGATAGAGCAAAGCCTAATTTGTACAAGAGTTTGGTAATAGAGATGATAACGATGATCCTTAGTCTGGCAGGATCTATTTGATTGGGCGGGACTCAGTTTGGAATTTGGCGATAATTTCCAGGACGGCGAGGTTCAAAGTCTTTAAGAACACCAGCCGGGCAGAAATCTAGACGGGCCCCACGCAAGAAAAGGGAGTATTATAGTATGGGGTGCAATATCTTGTTAAGGGATCATTGACCTGGTGGCAATGAAAGGCTTGCTGGAAAAATTAGAAGCACACTATTTCTGTATCTTTCCAAAAAAAATAATGCACCTATTTATATTGCAACAGTAGTAAATGGCCGCCACACTCATCAGATATTCAATCGAATCGTATCCTTCATTTGCTCCACTGAATATCACTACTTCATTTATAATAAGTGATGGAGAGTCTCTTGATTAGCTATGTAAATGTGAAAATTAATCGAAGGACATTTGCTGAATTTGATTTATTTCGCTGCAAAAGGTTTCTATTAAAAAAAACACATTCATAATTTTTTTGCCTTTTTATATATATGGACTGTATACTCGTAAAAATTAAATAATACAGAGAATAGAATTGCTCCTAGTCTTTGCCTTTTCATACCTAATCATTTAAATATATATTACAACATTAGCAACTTTTCTCCTTCGTCAATATAATATAGATATATACAAAAAACTTAAATATTGCGTTATGAAATATTTAATTTGTTTTACGGGGCATTTCACGTGAAGCGGACAACGAAAAAAAGTACGATGATTTAGTTCATATTGCGCATAATGGTACTTCCAGAAGCTAAGAACGTGGATACATAATTTTTGGTTTCTATGAGGTTTAGTTGCCGTGTCATGGGCTTTTGAAAAATGGATGAAATTGATGAATGGTTTTTTCGGAACCGGATTCTAGGATTCAAAAATAAATCGAAAAAAACATCAAAAATACTGACTGTTGTAGAAAATTAACTGTTCTTTTTAATTTTGAAATTTTGAAAACCGGAATTAAAAATTTGTGTGAAACCGGAAGTAATAATTTCAACTCGTTTTTTGAATAATTTGGACCAGGTTAGTTTTGTTTGTTTTTGTAACAAAACAAAGCTTTAAGTATTCTTATTTTATCATAATAAAAGTTTTAGAAAGGGATGGCCAGTAGTTTAAGAGGTAGGTGAATTTCAATACACATAAGTCATATGAAGCGTGTTATCGGGAGCTTGATTAGGACAGCTAGTAGTGATGCCAGGTCCAGTGTGTTAAATTTCGGGACGGAAAGTAAAAATAATCGGGACTTTTGATTTCAAATCGGGATAGCTACAATAGCGAAATAAAAACAAAAGATTTTTGCGAATCATCATTTATTTTACCATTGCTTAGTACAAGAAACGAAACAAATGAGCCTTAAGCTAGGATAAACTTCTTTGAGTTGTAACAAAACTCAAACATACGAGTATTTATTTTGACAAATTAAATCAAATCGTAACCATCTCACCTTTTTTGAAAAATTTTGGAAACATTTCCAAGTATTTTTTTACCTTATTTTTTATTCGTATTGTATTTAACGTTAGATTTTATTGCTTTAAATAAGTCTTTGTTTTTTTTTTATCACATAATCATAAAATTCACTACACGAAAACTTAAAGTTGGTCTTTATTTGTATCTCTGTTTTGACATGCTCGAGAGATCATCTGTTTCTTCTCTCGGACCAAATTATATTAGTTTGGGAAAATATTCTTTCTGTGGTGGTATTCGCGACTGGTATTGATGTCATGAAAGCAAATATTTTTTGCAGATTAGGAATATTTTGCGTTTGTGCCATTTCTGTAATTTCGTTATGTCTTTGTTTTGTACTGCAGCTCTTACTACATGTTTGACGTCAGAGACTTCATCATAAAGATCGCCCATTTAAAAAATGTGGTAATATTAAGTTAGAGAGTCATTTCGTAGAGAAAGTGGCTTGAATAAATTCAGTTTGTTTTCATTGTTGAAATCATATCTTGTCTCTATACCTTGTACTAAGTACAATATGCTATTTTTATTGTTAGGGCTGTTTCATTATTCAGGTTTTTAATTCACCATCAATTCTTTGCTTCAATTTGTTAGTGAGTCTGATCATTATATCGTAGCCTTTGAAACACAAAACGTTTAGTCTTCAAGACTCAATACAGCGTCGTGAAGGACTTTTAAAGACTCACAAAAGCGTCGTGAAGGACTTTTGATGCGTTTTGCCGGGTAAGGTTCTGTTTCGTCACTATTAAAAAGCTCCAGAGTGATGAAAAACACTCGTGTTTGCTCATGGTTATTAAGCAGTCCATTAATATATTCAATAATTTCATGACACCTTTTGCAGTGGATAGGAAAGATAACCATCACGTTACTACATGTCGCAGGACTGGAGCAAATTTAGACTCGTGCATTTCATAAAATTCTTTTGAGGCTTGTTTTCTTTAAGCGTAGCATGAAAAATGGCTATGCATTTTCAAAGCAAAATTCTCCAAATCAAATTTGCTCAAACCTTAAGCAATAGAAGAGGAACGAAAAGCAATAAGTTGACTGAAATTTAACAAAGCCCCTGGAGCCAACGGCATACCAGCTGAGCTGATTAAATATGGAGGGCCTTCATTACACCAAGCAATTCATGAAATTTTATTGCACATATGGGAGCACGAAGAGATTCCATAAGCCTGGCACAAAGGTATAATATGCCCCATACATAAGAAACAATATGTAACAATGTGCAGAAACTATAGGTATATAATATTGTTGAGTACCTCCTATAAGATAATCTCCTCTATCCTGCAAGAACCATACACTAAAGCCATCATCGGACAATATCAAGATGGCTTCATCTCAGGCAAATCAACAATTGACGAGATCTTTACTCTCAGGCAGGCGATGGAAAAATCTCTGGAATTCAATATTCCACTGCACCATCTATTTATAGAGTTTAAGGCCGCCTATAAGAGCATAGCCAGGGCAAAACGGTATAAAGCCATGCGAGAATTCGGCATCTCAAACAAACTGACTCGATTGTGTAGGTTGACCATGACCAATTTAACAAGCCAAGTTAAAATAGCCGGATTCAACATCTTTAATGGGCTCCGACATGGGAATGGTCTGGCCTGCCTCCTCTTCAAACTGGAGTTGGGGAAAGCAATCCGAGACTCTGGCACGTCAACGAAAGGGACTATCATCACCAAGTCCTGGCAGATACTGGTCTATGCAGATTATATAGACATAATTGGAAGATCAGAATTAGTTGTACGAGAATCTTTCATCCAGATCGGGGGAGCGGCACAAAAACTGGAGTTGCACATAAATGATGGAAAGACTAAGTACATGGCGGCAGCATTTGTAGAAAAAATACCTAGAGTTGGTCAAACTTTCAGGGTAGTTGAGCATTAATTTGAGGTAGTGTCATCTTTCGACTAGTGTCAACATGTAGGAAGAAATACGCGAGTGGCTACTCAAATTCAACTAAACCTACTACAGTCTGTCAAGGTTCTTCAAATCCCGAAATCCTACCCAATCATCAAGCTCTTACTGTACAACACCATGATCTTAACAGTACTCACGTTTGGGTCCGAGACTTGGATGCTCAGCAAAAGGCACTCTGACCTCTTAGCCGCATTCGAGAGAAAAATCTTGCGGAGAATAGTTGGCCCAAGAAGAGCGATTCCGACCATGAGTTGTACGCTATCTACCTAGAAGCAGATATAATTACGAAGATAAAGCTCGGTAGACTCCGGTGGGCAGGACACGTAGCTCGAATGAGCGTAGAGGATTCTGCTCGGAAAACTCTTTGCGGCAGATTTTACGGCAGACGACAGCGTGGAAGACCTTGCCTGCATTGGAGGGATGGCTCTGAACAGGACGCTCGAAGTTGGATGACATCGGCTCGCGATCGGGACTGATGGAAAAATTATTTGTAGCCCGAGTTGTAGCGCCGATGATGATGATGAAAGCATATTTCACACTGTTGTGCAAAATATGAGCAAGCCATCCCGCTGGAATAATATTGTTATTATTGCTGTATGGTAATTGGAGCACTGAATTATAGTGTCGAAAATTCAGATTTGCATTTTCTGCACAATAACTGGTAATATGTTTAGTACCAATACTAGGCTCCCTCAATCGTGTTAATAAATTATTATACATGGGAAATGTAGTTTCATTTGAGTCTTCATAAAATCAAATACGCATATCTTAAGGTTAGTAACTAGGCTGTAAGATCTTATCAACAGTGGAAACATTTTTATTGTACCGGGGTTAGAACCATCTGTAGCAACACTATAAAACGTACCATTTTGAAGGACACCAATCGCCTCTTGAGTAGACACCGGACCTAAACTATTATGTGGAATTGCACTAGCCTTAGTTCTTTCAAGTGTTAGATGTTGAGTAATTTTTGAATTGCAAAACAAAACACTATCAGGCTTAGCTTCACAATCCTGAGAATTAAATGACAAACTGTGCTTGATGAAATGGTATCGGCAAGTGTCAAGAGAAGAACGAGACAGCATGAATTAATGATATCTTTATCTCGCCAAAACGATACGCGCGAAGTTTAAAACTTTTATGCTGCCTATTTAATCAGAGTTTGGTGAGAAAATATGAAAATAGCAAATCAAAAATATTTGTATGTAGTATCAGCTTACAGATGAATCTGTTTTCACTGTAAAAATTATTGATCAAGGAGGCTAATAAGAAATCGGGACATTTGGCGTCCCGATCAAGGGTAAATCGGGACGTGTCACCAAAACCCTGAAAATCGGGACGTCCCGCTCAAATCGGGACACCTGGCAACTCTAACAGCTAGTGAGTGTGGTTCTTTTATTTATTACTGGATGTGTTTCTATGACCATTTTTTTCTGCTGCTTCCACATACGTACCTTTAAGATGAATATCTCCACTTTTCTGCTAATATTCTTGGAATTTTTCTTAGGTCTTTAACCTTCCGATGAAATTTCAAATCGAAAGGATTGAAACATCAACAACCACACGCAGACATAATACACACAATTAAGAATCTTTAAATCAATAACGAAAGTAATCGTCACTGCAAGCGCTGAACAATAACTCAAAAAATAACGGAAAATTCGAAATGGTTTGGCACCATATATATTATATGGGCATCATACATATTAAATAGGATTTCATAAGAAAATAAAACCTTTTAATAAACTAAAAGATGGCGGTACTAATCCTTTTTCGATATCAATTTTTGTTTTTGAGCCAACTAGAAGTTGTAAGCAAGCTCTCGGTATCACGCCCCATGCGACTTGCATATATTAAAATTCACCTACTTCTTAAACTACTGGCCATCCCATTCTAAAGCTTTTATGATAAAATAAGAATACTTACAAAAATAAACAAAATTAACCTGGTCCAAATTATTTAAAAAACGAGTTGAAATTGTTACTTCCGTTTTCACAGAAATTTTTAATTCCGGTTTTCAAAATTTCAAAATTAAAAAGAACAGTTAATTTTCTACAACAATCAGTGTTTTTTATGTTTTTTAGGTTTTTTTTTTTAATACTAGAAATCGCTTCCAAAAAAGCCTTTCATCAATGTCATCCATTTTTCAGAAGCCCATAACTCGACAGCTAAACCTCACAGAAACAAAAACTTGTGCATCCACATTCATATCTTCTAGAAATACAATTATGCAAAATATGAACGAAATCCAGAACCTCGACTTTATTTCGTTGTCCGCTTCGCGTGAAATGCCCCATGCATTACTGTTTCAATATAAACTGTTTGGATATTGTATGATTGAAAGATTTCTTGAACTTAAAATAGTTCATTTGTTTTACATTATATAACTGTCGCGTAGTCCGTAGCTCAGTTTGGAAAGATGGGTTGATTTCCATGTGAAATTTGTTCAGTCATATGTCGATACGATACCACCATCAAAGTATTGATATGAGTAAAATATCGAACAGTTTCGATTCAAGTAAAATTTTACTTGGTATCAAACGAAAGTATCGATACCGTACTAATATCAGTACTTTCATCGTGGCCCTACATGTGAAGTACAGACAGTAAACTAAGTACTGCCCAAGATGCTGTTCAGGCGCACTTGAAACTTTCTGTCGAGTGAAATTTTTCTCAGCCCCCTACCTACCTTCGTGTGGCTATTGGGTAGTATACGTATGTACGATATATCTTGTTGTACCTTTTCGTTAGTGAAATTGTGATTAAAAGGTGAGATGTAATTATATGTATCTGAATCGGGGACGATCTTTTTCCATGCAAATGCAATCATCGCTTTCGAATTTAATTCATCGATAAAGTATGCTGCAAAATAGGTGATCACCTTGTAATGTTTACCTTTTAATCGTAACGAAATACAAACAATTTTAAAAATTCAATGGCTTTCTCTTAAGGGTAATAATATTTTATTATTTTTTGCAGTCGATTAAAGAGAGTTGGTGCTTTAGATACATTTGCAAAAAAAGTCGCATTCACCTGGAGAAAAATATCTACGAAAGCATTCGAAATTTCTAGAAATTAGCAAATTGAGCTCGATCTATCTAAGATACCGTGGAGAACAAATCAACACGAACATCTTAGATTACACAGACGAAGGCTAACCACTTTCAGCGGTTCAAATACAAGTTAAAAATGATTTAATTTCAATCGTTTCTATGCTCGTATGAATATTTTATCTAGAAATATCTTGCGATTCGCATAAATAATCAATTCGAAATTTGAAATTATTATGAAATTTCGATAGTGGCCTTTCTTTTTGGATCAAATTCAGTTTTTGTAGGTGTATAATATAAATGTGCTAGATTTTAAGTAGATTGCAGAGAGAGACATAAATTCGTAGCTAAATACATTTGTATGTGCATGTAGTCATTGTGCATTATTTTTCTTCAAGGTCATGGACATGTATGGTGGCTAGCGAAAAATGCATTCTTGCCTATGGTACTGACATACTCATACTAGCTAGAGTCAATGAAATATTTACAGTATGATTCATAGCGCAATCGAGCTTACGGTAGGATTTGCTGAGATAGTTTCAGTTTGAATTTGATAGACATGGATAATTGTGTCGTAATTGGAATGCACGTAGAATAAATGACATGCTAAATACGATTAATGTATTTGTGTTATTTTAAAAAGGCACATGTGTCTAATTACAATTGAGTATTCTTTTTCGAATCAGGTTATCATTGTGTAAATAAGTTTGTACTTTTGTATGATGTATTTTGTATAATTTTTCTAAGCACAAGTGTATTTGTCATGCACACACCTCAATATAAAAAATACGTTGAACATTCGTTTATCATTACCATTTAGCAATTTTTTATGATCCAACAGGTCTGACATGTGTTTATGAGCATGTATGTTCAATTCAATACAGGATATGTGGATATGATTGCTGTTAGAACTGTTACGGATGAACAGCGATCGACGTTAGCGTTAGCGTTAGCGATATAATAGTCAGTAAATATTCTTCAAATGAGCAACACAAACTATTTTTTTACATCTGAGCTAACAAAAGACAACGTGCATGCTATTTCAACTCTTCGATATAAAGATCGTAATGGCAAGTTTCCGCCATCATTGGGGAGTTACCCGTTGACTATTATCAACGGAGCAAAAAATCATAATGATCAACCACTAGCCAATTTTCGAAAAATAGACAATTATCTAGTGAATTCTCATTATTATTCAAAACAATAATAAATACATTGTTTAAACATTTTTAATTGTGTGTCACAATTATTATGTTGAGCAGCAGATGTTATATATTTGTGAAGTGAAGAAGACTTGAGTATATGGCCTATAAAAAATAATCTTCAAATGGCATAACTTCATGAGATTTTCTGAGAAAAAATAACATTGAAGACAATATTTTCGGGGAAGAAGTGCCAAAATTTTGTATTTTGAAGCAAATACCTCAAAATCATGTACAGTTACAATAAAAGATGCTACATCAAATTAAAGATAATTTGATTCCATAAAAACAAGCAATAAAACTTTGCGGTGCGATTATTAGTTTTCAAGATATAACGATTTAAGTGAGTCAGGGTACAGGTCCGAGACACTTTTCTTGACCACCCTGTACCTCCGCAGATTTTGAAAACCGGACCACTCTGTAAAACAAATTTTTGCTCAAAATATATCAAGGAACACCTCCTTACAAAAGTGTCCTGCGAGTACCAAACACCCTGTATATAAAAATGAAGTATGATAATTTACAATAGTATATAAGGGAGTTGTAGGAAAAATTAGCTTAAAACCTAACGATGTGCTGAACCTAACCTAAATAAACTTAATCTTGTGGAGCATATATGAGGAATAGTAAAAAAAGGGCTGTTGAGGATTATTTTAAGACACTTATTTTGGATGATCTGAAGTTTAAGCTTGTGAGTGTTAGCACATTTATATCAAGTTGGGAATCCATAAAGAATTATTGGTAGGAAGGCTTGCTTGTAAATAAGTAGTTTATTGTCAGTTGGAAGTTTCGATTTTCTGTTTATCAATGGGTAGTTTGAAAAAATTCTCTTCAATATTTTCCGTGTTTTTGTTGAATGTTAATTTGGAATCAAGATGCAAATCGAGATATTTTATGTCTTACGACCACGAGATATTGGACCCTAAGATATTAAGCTGTGGGTTTGGAACATTCTTTGCCGCATGTTTGTTTTTTTTAGAGAAAAAAGATAGCCTAGGTTCCTGGGTTTTTTTTCAGAATTGATTTGAATTTTCCATTTGTTGCAGAGGTTGCTTATATGTTGAAGCTGAAGTTGCAGGTTATTAATTATGGAATCTGGACTGCTCACGCTTGAGAATATGGCGGTGTCATCAGCGTAAATAGCGATATTGCAGTGGGGAAGTTAGTTAAAATCGCACATGAATAAGTTGAAGACGGTTGGACTTGAAACTGATCCCTGAGGGACTCCAGCAGGAATTTCGTACTTGTTTGAGAAAGACTGTAGCTTGACAGTATAAGATCTAGACGATAAGAACGAGCTTATAATATTTATTTATTTATTTATTCAAACAATCCATTTGCAGACAAAACGCCCAATTACAAGTAGAATCACTTAGAAATAGAAACAGAAAATAAAAAATTAAAACAGTACTAAAAAATTGAGAAAATTTAAGATATGAAAATCAAAGCCACGAATGACAAAAAAGATAAATAAAATTAATCATCAGCAAATATTGTGTGGCGAATACTACTTTTAAAGATGGCAATTGAGTGTGGAAGAGGACCAAGCTGGAGGCCATTATGGGTACGGAATAGGCGAAAAACAGGAGAATGAAAGTTAGTATCAGTACGGGCAAATGGTACATCAAAGACAACGGAGGACCTAATTTGCCTCTCACACTGCCGTTCATTAATCAAGGATGCAATAGTTGAATTCAGATGACCACGGCGAATTTCGAAAAGAAAGCATTCATCAAGGTAAACTCTGCGCTTTGTTAGGAGAGAGCGATTAAGGAGCGATAAGCGTTCATCATAAGGCATGTAGGGAAGATTATATTTAAAAAGTAGCGTGCGAGTGAACCTCTGTAGTAAAGATACGCAAAACGAGAAGACCAAACTTGAGTACAGTATTCAAGTTTGGAACGAACAAGGGTAACAAATATCTTAACACATGTAAAAATGCTAAAAGAATTGTGGCAGGAACGCACAGCAAGGCCAGCAATTCGCGAGGCACTATTAGTAATGGTACGAACATGGATATCAAATTTAAGTTTACGATCAAAGGTTACTCCCAGATCAGTCAAATAATCCACAGAGACAAGGACGGATTCACATAGTAAGTAAGGAAACGCATTAGTTTGGGACTTCATAGAATAAGATATGGCAAAACACTTTGAAACATTTAACGGTAGGCAGTTAGAGTTCAAATCATCCTGAAGAAGTAGTGAAATGGAGCACTATGTACAGTTTGTGTCTCTGTGTTTGGTACGTGACAACCGTCAATAAAGCCTGCCACAACGCTTGGCAATATTCAAAAATAGTTTTAGATATGATGTAAAAATTGTCCTCTCAGAATAATACCAGCTTTTGCGTAGCGAATTCAACCGCCCCTACTAGCGTCAGCTGAGATATATTCGAAACAAAATAAAATAAAAGACGATGCCTATTTGAAATGTATTTTTGGTCGCCGACCAGTTTGGCTTACGGAAAAAGACTGATTTTATTGTGTCATATTCCGGTCTTAAATAGTAACATTTTTCGTTAAATTAGTAAATGAAAATTATGTGTACTAAAATGTATGGACTTGGTTGTCGGTGTTATTTTTAATTTTAAGTCTACTTGTTCGAATCTCGGCTTCAAAGCTCACCCCTTTTGTGGAATGTCGCTAAAATCGCAAAGTGAATATTGTTAATATGTTCTGACACTTTAGTGTTTTTACATTTTAGTATTCACAACAGTAGATGATCATCTGAGCTATTGATTATCCGAAATAATTTTAAGTCATCAGCATAGAGCAAACAAGATGACGATAGAACATTAGGAAGATCATCGATGAAGAGGTTGAATAATAGTGGTACTAATATAGAACCTTGAGGTACACCAGAAGAGGGCGAAAATGGTAAGGACGAAACGCCAGAGAGAGGGAGACAAAACAAGTGCGGCTAGTCAAAAACGAAGATATGCAAGAAACTAAAGGCTCACAGATGCCATAGTGGTTTAATTTGAGTAGCAGAAGCTCAAAATTGACAGAGTCAAATGCCTTAGAAAAATCTGTATATATAGCATCAACTTGAGAGTTCCGAAACACAAAACGTTCCATGATTTTTGAAAAACAGGGAAGGATAGAAATAGGACGATAACTTGAGGCAACATTGCGTTCAGCAGATATGAAAATAGGGAAAATGCTTGCCAGCTTCCAGGAGGAAGGAAATTTACCAGAACAAAGACTTATATTGAATAAAATTGATAAGGGGACATATAAAGAAGATGCAAGATTTTTCACACAAAAAATTAGGAAGGCCATCAGGTCCAGGAGAGTAACTAGAATCAAGAGAAGATATAAGGGATTCAACTTCAAGAGGATTAGTCGAGATTGAAGAGAGACAAGGAGGGAGATTAAAAGAGACGCTATAAGAAGAGGAAATCATTGAATCAGAGTAAACAAAAGAGAAAAACATTGCGAAGAGATCGCAAACATTCTGAGGAAGAGCAGCAGTGATATTATTAAATGTAAGGGAGTCAGGCATAAGATAGGAGGATTTTAAGGAGCGAAGGAATGACCAGAAGTTTTTGGGGTCATTCGAAAGCAGAGAAGATTCAATATGCGATAGATAGTTGCGCATAGCAAGCCTTATTTGATTTTTGGCAGCAGCACGAAGACGAGAAAAATCAGCGTAGTCCTGGTCGGATTGAGAGCTCAAAAATTTACAACGTGCTGCATTTCTAATATCCAGAGCACGTATTTTTTGACAGCTACTCTTTTTTAACTTGCCTTGAGATGCTCTGGTCTTTTTTCAGAGGCATTAAACGCAGCTAATATGGTCGTGACTAGTCACATCACTTAATGAAATTCGGTTAAGAAACAGGTACCTGGTATTATGCCATTAGATTCAATAATCAACTCAATTCACTGATCGCCACTACTAATTGCAAAATCTTTGAAATTAATTTCAACCCTTTATAATTAACTTTGCACCTTCTAATTCGAGTTCAATGATACCAGCTTGAACTTGAAAATGTCAAATATTCCTGTTTAGCTAATTATCAACAAACTAAACATTTAATTTCGAATTGAGTAAGAAGTTATCATCGATAAGTGCCTACATTATATTATGAATCTAGCGAGAATTAACTGTTTTTATCTCTGTTCGTTTGCATTTTAACAGAAATGTGCAAATTAAACTAGCATATCCGCAGATATAATGCATATACATAGGTGTAACAGTTTTCTATGTTTAAAATAGTAAATTTTCGTAAATGGGAAACGATTTTAACGCGTGCTAATATGTATATAATTATCTAATATTAGCGAGCAAAATGAAACATGAAAAATGAGGAAGAGAATGTGATGATATTTATCGATTTTATTTAACGTTATGTGAGAAGTTTAAAAATCAATATTTACTTTTTTGGTGATTCGAGAGCCTGTGGTATTTTGTAGTAAATATTTGACCTAAGAAATGTTTCGTTTCTCGAAAATTCTATCAAATCTCGAATCAAGGAAATAATCACAATTAAATTCACTCACCCAAACACAAATCGGCTCTTGCGACATAAATGCACCGATATCCTGTAAGTACTTTCCGAACGTTCTCGAATCATTTCTAGCATTCGCTTCGAATACTTCCAAATATAAATCGGCCGGATGAATATGATCAGCGATTTCACCGATTTCCTTTTGCATACTTTGCATTTTCGATTCAAGGCCATCGATTCCTTGCATCAGCACCTTCCCGCCTTCATCGCTGCGCAGAATTCCTTCGGCCTGTGACAGGAAGCTGGCAGGCGTTACGGCCGACGAGTTCGAATGAAGGCGCCAGTATGGATCGCTTGTGGCTCGAATTGAATAGTATAGACATCCACTTAGCAGCAGGACACTGACTGTCGTGTAGACTTTGAGGTTGGGCAAGGGAATGCGATCGACTATGACAGTTGGCATTTTGAAAGGTGTTTTTTTTTTTGATACTGATTTATCTGTCTATAGTGTTTTTGATGTTGTTATGGCTTTATTGTATGTGAATGTATTTTTCGATTGCAGTGTTCACATTTTAGGTGGGTTTTTGATGATTCAGTTGTAGTTGTTGACTTTCACCGTCAGTTTGACCTGCAATATAAAAAGAAATAATTTTGTGGTGAGGTGTTTGAGAATGATTATAATATCATGAAAATATATAATTACTCAATTATTTTATCGCATATTGTCCTGTTTTTCTTACAATTCTATTTATGCTCCACCTTTTCAAGGATAAATTCAACGTTGTCGTATTGCAATTAATTCCATGTATACTAAAAAATAAAATAAACTAACGTTTTGCATTAAGCGAACTCTTAACGAGCACTTAAATTTTGAACCAAAAAATATCAAGAACACGAGGCTGGAGAATATAACTTTGCCCGGATCAACTTTTAGTACTTATAGCAATAATGAGTACCTGCTTAATATAATTAAGTTACTAAAGTAATAGTTGCTGAAGTAATTTACATGTTACAAATAGATGAAACATCATCATTTTACGTCATTTACAATTTAGATTTTTCGTTTGTCTAGATAGTGACTAATTACCTAAAATATCACTGGATTCATTCGACCCTCAACTCAGCATCAATAAGATTATTTAATTTATTTATCTAGTCACGGAGATTATCTGTTCAGATAATGCATGGGATTTGTCTTGAACGTGTAATACGAAACACGAAACGGATGTGAATAATCAAGCTAGTTTCAATAGACTACACTTCGATTGGAAATGTTGACATGACCTTAAATACATACTGCAGATAATTATTTTCTATTTCACTAATATATACGTCGAGGATGCCAAGCATAAATTTTAAATAGTTTGCGTAAATTACAAAATGTTTAAATTGGCCAATATTAAGGGAGATCGAAAAAAATGTTTTTCCTGATTTTACTGCCATCGTGAAAACTATTATATTCTCCCTCAAAAACATGGCTTCGATTTGCCTGTTTTTAAGCAAATCTGATACCCATTTCGTCAGAAATTTATCCACCTCATATTGTCGGCATAAATGATACTCGCAACGGTGACATTGTTTGAAAGTCTCGTCGATTTCTAAGAAGGCTGCTAATCAGTGGCGGTTCGTCAGGGTGGACCCGGCCCGCCTGGCCCACCCTGACGAGCCGCTACTGGGCCCCCTGGACACAAAAACACTATTATAAGGTATACGCGGATACCATCAAGAAATATCTACTTTACTTTAATTCAGTAGCGGCGTGCCGGGCCCACCCTGACGAGCCGCCACTGCTGCTAATGTGTATTTTGTTTTAAGGATTTTTCAATTGTACGGATCATTTTATGTAGTGCCGTTTCTACTGATTTGTCCATCAGATTTGTATGTTAATTAGCACAGGGTCCGTTGATCTAAAACCGTTCACATTATGCCTGCTTAGTTTTGGAATACAGACCACTCTAGATTTTGTCTCTAGCTTCGGTAATACCTCGAGGTTGAGTTTGGGGATGATGGTCTTGTTTGTTCTTTGTACAATGTACAAACACTGTGCCAATTTATTCAATGACAATACAACGAAAATTGCATGAATCAAGAAGGCCGAGAGAAAAAACAAGTTAAAGAATTGATAGGATACGTCGCATGTAATTCGGATTGATACAAATAATTAATTGTTCTATACCTGTGTTTCTTTCAAAGTGAGTGGCCGCGAACCGTAAACGCACAACATTGGTGTCAGAAGTGGGATGCGGTGGACGGTACATCATGCAGGATGTAAATTGTTCTTCCAAAAAGCCGAGTAAAAGAGGTACTACAGGAAATGCACGAAGGAACGTCGGGAGGCCACCAGGGAGTAAATAAGACCCTAGCAAAAGCGGGAGAACGGTTCTATTGGCTCCGCGCTCAAGAAAACGTAGAGGATTCGTGCAGATGGTGTACCTTTTGCGCTTCCTTCAAATGCCCAAAACGAAAAACAAGAGAACAGCTGCGAACCTACAACGTAGGAGTACCGTTCGAAAAAATTATCGTGGACATGGCCGAACCCTTCCCTGAGTCCGAATGGGGAAATCGATATACTCTGGTCGTGGTCAATTGCTTCAGTAAATGGCCAGAAGTATATCCCATTCCGAATCAAGAGCCGACTACAGTAGCGGAGCAAATCGTTCTTCATTGGGTCAGCAGGTATGGCTTACCCCGCGTACTGTCTTCTGATCAGAGTCGAAACTTCGAGTCGCGAGTCTTCGGCAAAGTGTGTGAGCTGCTGGGGTTTCGAAAAACAAGAACAGCGCCGCTTCATCTCCAGTCTGATGGAATGATCGAACGGTTTAACGACACGCTGAATAAACATTTGGCCAAGGTGGTCGAGAAGAACCAAAAGGACTGGGATAGACACATATTCTCTTCTTGATGGCTTACAGGCCAGGAGAGCACGCGTCAACGGGCAAAGCACCAGCCAGAGTCATATTTGGCAACATCGTCCATCTACCAGCTGATGTCAATTTCGGAACTCCTCCCGAGCAACCTCAAACCATCTCAGGGTACGCAAGCAAACTAAGGCAACGATTGGACCGAATGCATCGAGTTGTGAGGAAAAATATTAAGGGTACCACCGAACGCATGAGAACCAGGTATGACTTAAAGGCCAAATTCATCAGGATACCACCAGAACGAGCTGATGTGGAAAGGTACATCTCCGAAGCGGCAGTATAATTGGGAAGGGCCCTATAGAGTCATCACCCGGATAAAAGACGTAGTCTACCACGTACAGGAACACCAAAAGCCAATAGCAAAAAAGGAAGATCGTGTACTTGGATCCTCTTACCCCATACTACGACGACACGAGACTGGCCGGTGAGATATCTCTTCGGAACGAAACGATTTAAGGCGGGGGTAGCGTTACATGAATTGTACGACCACTGTGCCAATTCATTCAATGACAGTACAACAAAAATTGCATGACTCAAGAAGGCAAAAAAAAAAACAAGTTGGAGAGTTGAGAATTTGATAGAATAGGCCTCGTGTAATTCGGATTAATAAAAATAATTAATTGTTCTATTCTTGTGTTTCTTATGTAAAGATACAAAGTGAGTCGCCGCGAACCGTAAACGCGCAACAATATTCAATATTTTACGCACCCATGTTGCTTTGTTAAGTCTGAGTTGGCTTATTTGCCCACTAAAGTTTGGCTTCATCGGTCACTTCTTTAGCTAGTTGCATGGACGTCCGATTCCGTGAAGTGAGTTTCCAGTAGCATGTCCAAACAATCGTTCGGTTCCTTTGCTTAGTCCTCACTTTTATTATGTTACACCTAGGTCCTTCCTGATTCTGGCAGGTTTTGTACTAAAATCAATATTCTCATATAATTCTCTCCATAAGTCACATTCCTATCGTTGTATCTTCTTTTTAAAGAGTGACAACTCCTGCTTTTATCGATCCCAGGTCTCAGCTTTGCAGGATCTCCTTACATAATTAAATGACTTTAGTTTGCGGTGTCTTGCCTCCATAAGTTCGGTTTGCCACCATAGGGTAGCATATTTCTTTATCTCACACATCTTTGAAATCAGTGAAACGATTAATCTAAAGTGAAGTAATCCCACGACAACCCTAGGTCTAGAGGTTGAAGATGTAGAGAGCTTCATTCAAAAATGTACAATAAATGTGAATACGAGTTTGGTTGCCCCTGACTTACACCAGGTACCTAATTAGAGCTAGGTGAACTGAAAGCTTGGTGCGCGATCCCTCGTCGAATCAGGGGCCTCACACACAAGAAGCCAGTGATTTATCCACTAAACTACTCAAGCTTGAAATGATTTATCTGCTCGTCAATTTGTCCTGTGCTTGTGAGATCCAGGTCACCTAGAAAATTCTGACGAGTCACTTTCTTTTCCTGTAGAAAACTTTCCATCGTTCTTCGGATTTTGAACACTTTTAAGTAAGATTTCAGAGCTACCGATGTTTCAGCATAAGCGACAGCGACGACAGGACAGACACCAATCATCTGTGGACACTTGGCATTGCACTTGGCGTTTCCAGGATATTATCAATTATCTCAGTCCTGTAGCTAGTAATAAAAGTAGGCTTATTACGTATGTCGAGCATTTTTAGGTTGATAGGTTTCAGATAGACTGCCAACCGGCAGCTCTTCCTTTTCTAAAACACAGTGGTTGTGTCTCCGCCACAAACTTGCGGGATCAACATTACGTTTAGCTCATTTTTAGCCACAACGCATATTCTTATTTTGCCTCCACTTATTGGCTGGTACATACTAAGAATCGTACGGAATCCACAGATCGTGTTTCTATTTTGAAACGTGTCCTGCTGACTAAGGTGTCGAAAGAGATTGTTCACCGTTACTTTGCTGTGATGCAGGTTTACTCAGTTACCTTGTCTGCCAAAACCTTAATGGTGATTCTCTTCAGTTTGAAGTGGATCAACCTATGCTGGTTTGTAATTTACTCACACATTCTCGGTCACTACGCAGTTCCAGCTTTGTTTTAGAACAAATTCTAGATGAAAACCTTCAGATTTGGTTTCTCTTTTTAAGAGAGACAAAATTCCACGACTGTCGAGTGGATCTTCGCCACCTTAGCTGTAATCCGCTTGGCCACGAGCGTTTTCTCCACTACGTTCAACCCCGGATGTTTTTCGTCTCCTGTCGTGACGTCTTCGTTCGCTTATCTCTTGGGGAGGCTTTCTCCTCTGAGCGTTGATTCACCGGATCATCCACAGGTTTCTGTGTATTCCAATCACTTTGCCTCTATTTTCTTGGGGAGTTGAGTGCTCCGCTTTCTCCCTTTAAAGGGCTCAGCCAACGCTTCCTTTACAAATACTTCAGGCAACCTACATTTTTGGTTGCTGTTCTACCAAGTGACTTAGTCGCCACTTTCTTCCCGTAACCTACGAGACTTTGAGTTCGCTGCTTCCATTCTGGGTTGCTGCTTTGTTCAGTACCAGTTTAGCCACTACTTCTGTTCAAATGACCAGAGTTTTCTTATGTCCACTGAGAGTTAGTTGGGTTCCTGGTCTACCGAGTGGCAACGCTACATCATTCGGGTTTGCGCTCGGCACCGAAGCAAGTTCCTTAACCAGCCTTATGGCTTGCAATCTCCCGATCGCCTCATCATACACTGTATCACTATTTTTTGTTGTATTACCTTTGAGCTTCTTTGGAAGAGGATCTCATAATTCAACTTTACTCCGGAACTACTGGCTAGGAGTTCGGTTTTTGGTTTTTTTCTTCTGTTGAATGATCTATGGATATTATTTTTATATTTCAGGTTAGGATTTCACATTGCCGACCCCGCCCCACAGGAACAACGCTCACTTTTACTGTTCTTCTCCCTCTTAGGACCGAAAGGCAAACTCCTCTACGACCTTCCGAGGGTTTTGTAGATTATTTAGTTATTTTTTAGTCCGATTTAGAATAAGCTGGATTTAATCATAGTTTTAACGTAGTAGTTGTAAGACAAAACATTGCCAAGTATATCGCAGCTATTTTAAAAGCTAGGTAATAACATTCTTGTAAAATATTAAATGAAATGAAATTTCCAAAATAACAAAATTAAGAAAAACAATACGAGATTGCAGGTCACAATATTAAAGGCGCTAGGTTTAAAATGTTATGTAAATTACTGACACCAAAGCTGCTATACAGTTCCTTGCTGGACCCAAACTAGACTCAACAACCCAAAGCTAGAATCTTGAATGTCGTACGCGTCTTAATGAGATATCGTTTTAGGTGCCATAACATAGGGAAATTAAGGGCAACTGTGTGGTAGACCAACCTGCAACACTTTTGCTGGAAGTGCTTTTCAGTTTCTCGATTGGGATTCTGATGGCTTTAGTTAAGCTGACCATCAGGTAAAAACACACTAAAAGGACGCTTTGAAGTCCTGGATGGACGAACCTTCCTGTGTGATCACTTAACAATTGTGGAAAACCTTTGACATTGGACGGGTATCCTTTCGCGCAGCGGTGGCTGTCTTAACTGCAACACTGTCTGTTTAGCAGCTTGGGCCCCCTACAATTACTTCTGCCGGATCTATAGGGACAAGAAGTAATAGGAAACAGTTCTTTACCTCTTGTGTCGCTGGATACTTCTTTAATTACCTAACTGAAGTAGCTTCAGTGGATCTGAGAGGGATCATCCGGTTCATTGAAGACTCAGGGTGGTTCTCCGCTTAATAAAGGTTGTGTACTACGGTATCATAACGGTCCTTTTTGTGCCTAAACGTACCTTCTTTGGAGTCTATCTGGAGGAGGCAGCTGCATAATTTAAGCTAATCTAACCTATTCAACAAGCTAGACTATAAATGTGCAAATAATTCTAGATAAAATTAAATTCAGTTCAGAAGCAAAAAAGCCATCCGTGGGTTTTCACAGCACGCTGACCTTCCTAAGCTTGCTGCCAAAGACATTCAATGTGTCTCCCTTAGTTGAATAGGTAGTTACTTTTTAGACCGCGGCTCGCTAAGCTAGAGATTTGGGAAAAGTGATTTTTGGATCCAGAGCACCGCAGGTGAACTTCAACCTCAATTCTCAGCGCAGAACCATCATCTAGCTTCCGTGTCACCCCTGCAGAAAGAAACAGGAGCACCCCACTGCTAGATACGGGCGAGGCCTCTGTTTGTACAATCCATATAGCTGATGGCTGTACAAGTATTCGAGACAACCATTACTTTTTATGAGAGACGTTAATGGCTCCTCACCAATCTTGCTTTGAGAGGACTAGCTTGACCTTCTTCTGAGGTAAAATTATTTTCAGAGACCATCACGAACAGGATCTGAATCACATCAGTCCAGAACGACAGGACTCGTGCATACTTTCATAGACTTCATATTATTCCCCCTATTCTAACAAGCTAACAAGTATTTTATTTTTCTTAATTTTGAAACTCTTACGAGCTGTAATCCTGAAAACTTTTCCATCCAATGGTATCCGATGCAGTCATTGGATCAATGTGGTATATGACCTTCGATACAGGTTACTCATAATAAGAGTAGGCTTCACATTTCCTCTACTTTTCTTCTAAAATCAGTCAAATTCAATCTAATTTTCGGCGAAAATATCTAACAGAAATATCTAATAGTATCTAATATCTAAGCTAATTTTTAAAATATCATTAGATAATGAATCAACGTTTACGCTGCTGGACGTAATTATTATTCATTTGACAGTTTGTTCCGCTCGGTTTCGGTTAAAAATTTCAATAAATCTACAAAAATATCTACAAAAAATCTACAAAAAAATGATCAAACAATATAAAATCGGATGTTCTCTTATCGCTTTGGTGGTTCTAAAGTTGAGTTCGTTTCAGATTTTACAATCATCTGAAGGTCGATAGGTTAGTTGACCAGCAAGATAAATGTCTAAATAGTAGACTTGACTGAGTGTTTGATACAGTTTTTTGCTGCTGAAAATTAAATTGTTGAGTTTCGATTTGAGTGCTTTAATACTAACAGAACAGAATATTTTTCTGTCCCAGAATAAAATTGAGGTTGAAAATATATTTTGTTGTTGAATATTTTTTCCTATAAAAATTGCTTGGGACAAATTTAGATAAATCTTAAATGTATGAAAGATTTTTTGGACTTGCATTAAGGGTGTAAAATAGGTTATTATTTTTTCAAATAGTTTTTGTCCTGGGTGATTTAGCTATGTATTTGAAAGTGATTTGAAGAATTTTAATTGGCAAATGGTATAAAAAGCCAAAACTACAAATTGAAAATGGTGATGGTTAGCGATGTGGCGTCCTCCGCATTTAATGCATTTTCTGTAGTCAGAGTTGATTTGCCCCGTTTGGTGGGATTAGGAAAATATAAGAAAGTCACATATTTCGCAGACGCCTGCCATATGGTACTTAGACATATTTAGTTTATTTTGGCACTTTTGAACTAGTCGAAAATTTTGACTTTTTCTATTAAATGATAAAAGAAGTAAACGTACATCTGTATATGTATGATTCTTCTCGGTTGGTAGTAACTTTGACAATTGATTGTGGCTGATAGTTCGCAAAGATTAGAGTGATAAGCAAACTAAAATTTTCTAGTTCAATCGATTTTTTTAAAAGTGTGTATTGTTTGACTATCGTAATATATTGGAAACTCATCTTTTGTGATCCAAATGTCCTATGTTTTTGATATGATAGTTTGACGAACGGAAGAAGACCAAGTCTGTGGACTCCTCCGAAGTCTCAGATGGTGAAGAGCCAGTTAATTTTCCGACCGGTCAAAGCTCGGACAAAATTATCGCTCTTGAGAAGGAGAACTGTACGCTTCGAAAGGAGCTTCTGGACCTGAAACGGCAGCTGGCATTACTTATAGAAGCCCAATAGCCAAGCAGCTCTTGCTACCACCAATGAGCTGTTCTAGCCAGCAACCGAAGATGAGGACAACAGTTCCCACCATGATGATAGGTGTCAGTGAGCCGTCGCTGTCTGCTACAGTGGGCAATATGGACCCAGACAAATCGCAAGTCCAACATGACCAGGAATTTAACCTGGTAATAAGCCCGAAAAAAAAACGAAAGACAAAGGAGCAAGTAACTCTTTCCAATATAACGCAGAGTAGACTTAAGACAATCCTGACTCAAAATACCATAAAAATCCCTCCCATCACGGCATATAAGATGAATGTTTCCAAATTCATCTGTGAGATGAAGGTACTAGGTATTGTACCTCTGATAAAGAATATTTCGAGTAATAAATCGCTCATCCTATGTTCCTCCTTAGAAGACCATAAAAAAGTCATCGAATACCTCAAGAGCAGTGGTCAGTATGCGACTACTTACACTGCAGCCTCTGAAAGAATTAAGTCTCTCGTTAACCGTGGCCTACATAGGGGCATTGAACCAGCGGACATCCACAATGAGCTAGTGGCTCAACACACTGACCTAAAGTTAAAGTCCATAACGCATTTTCTCACCCGCAAGGACCAGGAACTGAGGAAATCTGTTGGGGCCGAGCACTTTAAGACTCCAGTCCAGGCTTTTTCTACCGCGGTTTGAGCCTTCCCAGGAGCTAGCTGGTGTATTTAAAATAAAGTCCATTCTCTGGCAAAAAGTAAGAAATAAGGAGAGGTTGCAGTGTTACAACTGCCGAAACTTCGAATATGTGGCAAGCAATTGCACCATCGTTCGTCGCTGCGTAAAATGCCTGGAGAGTCACACATGCAGCGAATGCCCAAAAGTAACCGATGTACAGCCTGCATGCGTCAACTGTGGTCTTGATAGTCTCCCAGTCAACTATCGTGCATGTCCGGTATATAAGGAAATGGTGGCCAGGATCGAAGCGAAGAATATTTGCCGCGACCTGGCCCGAAAGGAACGTCAGCAGTTTGTGACGCAGAGTATCTCGAACTACAGGCGAAGTGGTATCTCCTACGCACAGGCAATAGGAGGTAATGCTTCCCCGAGCTATGTTGCTCAGCGAGCTCCAACCTCACAGAGGTCATTTCCTGTTAATGCTAATCTTGGACTAATAAATGGCTTTATCAGCCAAGTATTGGCAGCTGGAACTGATGCCGCGGGGCTGGTTGCCACTCTTAAGCTGCTGACTACCCTTCTAAAATAAGATAGTTGATGTGGCCACTTTCAATAGCGCTTCGCTCATCTCAATGGCGCAAAGAGCGTCTGTTCAACACCTCCTTGATGCGTTGAAATCAGAACTTGCGTTGAGGACAGAAATCAGATTCTCAGAATGCCATAGAGTCAGCTTTAGAGGGGTTTACCACTGTCGTCGACCACCAATATGGAGGCTCAACACTACTGGTTAAGAGCAATCTGGACATGGAGCCCATCGCGGTCCTCGATCTGAAGTGCTGTACGTTTGCTGCAGCTGTAGTCAAAACGACGGACCATAAGCGGAATCCTCGTAGCATCTTTGTACGTTCGATGTGGTTCGTCAAAGTCTTACTGCTGTTTGGTTTGATGAAACATGAACAGTCGAAACAGTGGACTTCATCCAGTGAAAGTGCTCCGGACAAGGCGAAGACTGTTCTATCGGCCGGAAAGGTGATGGCTATCGTTTTCTGGGATTCACAAGGTGCGATCTACATCGACTGCCTATAGAAGGGCAAAACGGTCATAGGGCTCTACTTTACCGAATTATTAGGCCCATTCGACGCCGAATTGCAGAAAAACCACCCCATTTGGCGAAGAAAAAAGTATTCTTCCACCATGACAACGCACCGGCCAAATTGGGCTACGAACTGCTGTTTTATCCACCGTACTCTCCAAAATTGGCCCCGTGTGACTTCTTTTTGTTTCCAAACTTGAAGAAGTCACTCGCCGGGCAGAAATTTGAGTCTAATGAGGAGGTCATCGCCGCCACGGAGGCCTACTTTGCACACCTCGAGAAAACGTATATTTCAGGCGGGCTAAAGAAGTTGGAGCATCGCTGGGTCAAGTGTATCGAGCTAAAGGGAGACTATATTGAAAAGTAAATCGCCGCTTTTTCAAAATTTCGGTTTTTCTTTTGTAGACTAAGTGCTTATCGGACCACCCTCGTATATAGGCCACCCGACGAACAGAAGGGGTTAGATTTACTTTTAATATAAGGTAGTTTTTAAGAAAATCATTGTCAGGGTAATCTCAGCTGTTGTACAGGCTGAGTAATACCTAAACTGACCTTTTTTTTTAACTCAAAACGCGACATGGGTTTATATACGTCAGATAGCAGGTTAACATTGAAAATAAACACCACTTTTTAATGTTCTTTATTTAAAACAAGTGTAACTTAATACAATTAATGTTCACTATAATTATATTTAGATTCATTATAATTATTTTTATTATAACAAATTGTGAATAATCAAATCAATCACTGTGTCACCAGCTTAGTAAAAATAATAAAGTAAAGTTTTTTTGACAGTAATTATTAAATTATATGCAACATATCTTTTTTAATTATATTTATATTTCTCAGAGGAACAAATTTGTTTTAATAAAGTTGGAGATGGTTTTAAATAAGATTTTAATTTATTCATTAGAGAAAAAACTCTTTCTACTGGAGCATTTGTACCAGGTAGACATAAAATATATTCCATTAGAACACAAAAATTTTCATGTTGAAGATTATTGGTGAGGAAGTGTTTGAATACTTCGACCCAACGAGTTTCTGTGGAAACTATAAAATTATCGCATTTGGTTATTTTTTTGAGAAGTGACGTAGCTTGAAATTAACGTAAATTCGTCAAATACTTCTGTATCTTTATCACAGTCAATATATCCTTTTTCAATCAATACATCCAGTGCTTTTTGAATGTCTTCCCATGCAGGTGCAATCAAATATCTCCATTTCTTTAGTAAGAAAGCGAGTCCACTCTTCCGGATATTCACGGCTTGTTTTATAAAATTCTGTACCCATACTTTTCACAAACTCTTCATCAATATTAGTGTCATTATCTTTTAGTTTCACAATTAAACTACGAACAGTAAATGGAAGAAACTAATTCATCTGTTTTTGAGCCAAATTGTCTTTGAGATGATTAGTTTTTTTCGCAGCTTCTATTGCCGACAAAGTCTGACCTTCAACCTGCAATACAGCTTGGTGAAAACTTGATGAATGAGCGTGGAAAAATTGAAGTACATAGTCGATTTAGGGATTGTGATAAAATATAGCGCCACACGCCATAATACATGGCGAAAAGTACATAGGCCTACACATCATGTACTATAGTCCTCCACGCCATGTACATGGCGTGGCGGACTATATTACATGGCGTGGCGGACTATATTACATGGCGTGGCGGACTATATTACATGGCGTGGAGGACTATAGCACATGGTGTGGATAACTATATTGCATGGCGTGGAGGACTATACTGTATGGCGTGGAGGACTATACTGTATGGCGTGGAGGACTATACTGTATGGCGTGGAGGACTATAGTACATGGCGTGGAGGGCTATAAGCATAGCGTCTGCTCCTATGTACTATGGCGTGTGGCGCTATATTTTATCACAAATCGACCGAAATCGACTATGTACATGGCGCCAGAAGTCTATAAATTATGGCGTCTGGCACTATGTGTTTTTTCAGTGCATCTGGAGGTAGAGCACTTGAATTTAGGTAATGGAATTCTATCCAAGAAATTCCCGAGGGATAAATGACATCAAAGATCATATCCTCTCCTATATTCAAGAAGCTTGCTGATATTTATACATCTCCTCACACAGCATGGCTGCGAGTTATAATTGTAGTGCCATGAGCCATATTACATGGCTCATGGCACTAAGTAATATGGCGTGTGGGGCCATAATTTTTGCGCTATGTAATTATGGCGCTGGGAGCTATACTGCATGGCTCAGGGTACTATGTACATAGCGTGTGGCACCATAAATGCTGCGCCATATCACATGGGACCACGCGCTATGTAGATTCTGACATTATGGCGCTATGTAGATTCTGACATTATGGCGCTGGGAGCCATATTGCATGGCTCAGAGTACTATGTACATGGCGTATGGGGCCATAAATAATGCGCTATGTTACATGGCTCTGGGCGCTATGTGGATTTTTTCAGTGTAGGATCTTCAAAATTTTTTTTTTTTAATAATGTGGGACATTTTGCAATGCTCAAATAATAATCTTTCAACAGCTGGTACATTTTTAAAACTTTCTCCAAGGCAGGCATAAGTACAAGCCATCTGGTCTTATTATAGCCGAGCATTTGGTGATGTTTTATTTCAGCTTCAGCACCAAACTCCTTTAGAGCTTTAGCTCGAGCCGTATAAATATAAAAAAATGAATATATTTTTACAACAACGCTTTCGTAATCTGAAGGTAGACCATCTGCAGCACTTGTTATTGCTTTGTGAATTATATGGGCTCCACATCCAATACCTATCAACGGTTTTTTCAGAGATGATTGTGATTTCGCGAACACATTATTAATTCCTCGCCTAGCTACACCCCCAAAATTGACATTGGCATTGTCGCCGCAAAATGCCACAAATTTTTTTGTCAAATTATTATCTGTATAACACTTGGTGTCAATAATCAACAATGATATCAGAAGTTGCACCTGTTTGGTCGTGGAAGTCTAACATTTTTTTGCACACCTTCGTAAGATTGAAAAAAGCGCACTACAAGAGGAGATATTTTCTTGTTACCGTGGTTTGAAGCGTAGTTTAAAATTGTAATACAATTGGATTTATTGAGATCATCTTTTAATTTGTCGATCGCTGTACGTGCTAAAACATTTACTACAATAGTTTCTGTTTTCGTACGCGTGCATGTGAATTTCGGATCGAAACATGTTTGGATAAATTTCGACGCGCAACCGTTGGAGCGAAAACTGTGGTTGTCTTGTTTAGTAATTTGAAATTTTTGCGCGGTTCCGGAAAACGGGACTATTTTGCGTCCCGCAGCTTTGTCTGGGGACAACGGGACAGGTGACCGAGAAAAGGGGCAGTCCCGTTCAAAACGGGACGCATGGTCACTTTAGTAATACCATTAGTGTGTAAAATAATTGTGTCGAGAAAATATCTCAAAAAGTAAAACCAACCAGAGCCAGCAAGCTAATATAGTATAGCCGTTCATTCAAAGTCTGCCCAAAAGGATATACTTTTTTGTATGGCTTATACCTGAAATGAGCATGAAAAATGTAAATTCATAATTATTAAGCGAGGTCGAAATGAAAAAGTACCGGGTTAAAAATTGCACTTTTTTGTCCCAATTCATTCTCATTAGGTATAAGCCATGGAGATTTCCATAAAATTTAATAACTTTAAACTATGACTGATTTCAGTTTACTAAGAGAGGCTGCCGACTTGAAGTTACTGGACGAAGTCTCGCGTGCAGAGGCAGACGAGAGCCGCCATTTTGGAGCCGCCATATTGAATTTCATCGTAATAAAAATTTGAATGATTTTAGAATGATCAACAAATAAAATAATCAAAATCAGAACTTAGTAGTCTTTTTCTTTGTCTATCGAAAAATTCTCAAACTTTGCCTCATTTCCGACCGTATCTGAGAGAACCTTCCCTTAATTTAAAATAAAACAATAAAAAAAACAAATAAAGAAAAATATGATAGTTTGAGAATGATGGAAGCTGAATTAATTTGGGAAAAATTCAAGAGATTATACTTAAAACAGTCATCAAAACAAACAAACTGGAATAGATTATACCTATTTTACGATGATACTAATCCAAAGAAGATGCTGAAGCCAATTTAGTATTTTTCAGGTTCTCAATAATATGTCTCTAATGCGTAAAATATAAGTCCAGTAACCGATTTGGTCAACAAACATTAATCGGTCATATAGAGGGCATCACGAACATATCAGAGATCATTCGAGCGTAAATACCGTTTTAAATTCATAGTATAAACTACGTTAACTTATAAATTAAGGCAGTATTCTGGTCTAGAGGCACGATTTTGAGGTGATTTTACGGACGCAATAAAAAAAAACCATAAACATTTTTGGTATATATTTTTTTACCAGCCTTTTATTAACATTTTAAAAGTACAAAACTGTATTCAAAAAATAAAAAAATTGATGTAGATACAGGCCGGCGAAGTGAAGGTTCAAAAAAAAAACTTGTCTCATGGTTGACATGATTCCAACCTTCCTGGTGGTCTGAAACATAAATTTTTGGAGAATTCTGTAATAAGAAGAATGTGAAATTCGTCTGACGCAGGCGATTTGAAAAAACTTTTTTTTTCACAAAATGGCGTCCATGTAAAAAAAAACTTGGTTTTTTGCCTCATTTTTTTAACTTTGGGGATTTTTAATAAATAGTAGGAAAACAAATTTTGAAAAATCCCTACGACGATAACCTATAGTGTTAAGAGGGTTTGCGCAAAATTTCACGTAAATCGGTTCATTACAACTAGAGATATCATGTCAACCGTATCGAGAAAAGTAGTTCCGAGAAAAACGCGTTTAAAACTTGGAGTCTCGTTTCGGGCAGTTAGTTGGCGTGTCACAAAAATAGCTGTAACTCCAAAAATAATTCGATTTCCGAGAATCCTTTTAAACGCTTATTCTTAAAGGTCTAAACTTTGAAAATATGCAAACGAAAAACGATCGATTTGATCAAATTTCCAGACCAGAATACCCCCTTAAACTAGAAAAGCAGGAATCATTTCAAAAAATATTTTAATTTCCTAGTCAAATTTATAAAACCTGTTGTAGGCTTTATGCGTTATAGGCTTTGAATAATTTTTTAAATAATTTTTGCGTAGAAAGATGGTAAATGCCTATTTTTCATGAGAATCAGCCTAAACGAATATGAATGAATTCATAAATACGAATCGAAATGACTTTTATGTCTAAAATATCATTATTTACATCTAATAGCCTAATAATTTCATTTTCAATGACATCTGCTAAGTAAACTATTCAGTATGATGCAGCGTAGAAAAAACTAATTTGCAATCTTTATATTCACGTCAACCAAATTGATATTTTACGGTTTCGATAGAATTTTATCCTCGAGACTTAAAATGTTGTTTTTCTAGTCATTAAACATTTCAAATATGTTTCAATTACTGTACAAAGTACCGAGCTATGTCATTTTTACAGTCACTTAACTCATATAATTGAAATAATTTTCTGGCACGCGTAACAAATGCCTCAAAATTGTAGACTCGTGAGCAATCAAAGCGACGCAAACGACATGTATTCAAAATAAAAATAAATAAAATCACAAAACATTGTTGTAAACAAATTAATAGCGGGCGAACTAAGCTGTAGAATTTCCATAGATTTGCATATTAGTCGTATTTCAAGGTTTCTAATGCGAATTTAGATTAAGAGATTTTTTTGTCGGTAGTGTGCTTGCTGTGCACATTTGCATTTTCTTTTTGGCCTGGAGATTGTTGTATGGGAATGAACTGCTGTTTTTGAACTATCGTGGGATTATTGATTTTGTTCTCAAGAAAGAATGTTTTTATAAACTGGGTGCACATAATGAGTAGCCGGTTTTTTACGATTGATTTTTTTAAAAGAATTAAGCCCCATAAATTTCTGGCCGAATAGAAATTTATTTGTATTAATTTTCATATATTCAAGCATTGATGGAAATTCTCCCTATTTGATATTTTTATATTCTAGATATTTTAAAAATATAAAAATAGCCTACGATAACCTACAATAACCTACGATTTCGTTCCAAACAATGAACGTTTTTTTTATTTTAGAGGAAAAAAATACGGATTAGCATCTAACACTTGTGTTTGGCGATTTAGTTCGGGTGTTAGACATGAAAAGTGTTCGATAACAACAATTAATCTACATTGCTAGCTGTCATAGCTTCTGGACAAACAAGAATATAGCACATTTGAAAACTGCTACTTATTAGCTGACATATGATAATGTAACTCATGGTCATTGTAGAACGAAGTTGTGCACGAATTTGCGTTTCTTTGGGTCGTTATGAAGTTTTGTATACTAAGCTCGTTTAAGGTCAATGCTGCATGTTTTTCGTTCGAAACCTTTATTTGAATGGAGCATTTCAAACATACAAATGAAATATTATCAAAGTGGAGTTAGTTGTTGGCCACGAAAAGAAATAAGACTGTGAAATTATAGATGATAGTTTGATAGGCACTGATTTTGGTGGTACTAAGCGGAGTTGAATTTTTCAGTCAAATATTGAGTTTGAACACCGCAATCAATTCTTCAGTCAAATTATCCTGACAGGCACATGAGCAGTATCAAGAATTTGAGAGCATGATATATTAAAGCACGTGTGCTCAGATGTTGTCGAATTCGCAGACAAGATTGCCTCGAAAAAGTTGTCACGCTGCAACTCATATTGGTTTTTGTGGTGCTAAGTTGGAAGATACATTTTTTTTTCATAATTCATTTGTATGAATGAGAAGTCATCACTTTTTTTCCAAAATTGATATTTTGAACGTGTTCGATGCAAGCAGACGGGAGCTTGGTATTCAGATCATATATCATCCACTTTATTTATTTATTTATTTATTTTTTTATTTAGCCAAACAAGGCATAAATACATATATATATACATATAAATATGAAATATTAAATTATTTTTTTTAAAAAAAAGTGTAAGGTACAAATAAATAACACATTAATAAATAATTAATTGAGTGAACAAATAAGTTTAAAATAGACAATAAGTAAAATAACAATGAAATAAAAGAAAAACAATTAAAAATGATAATTAAACAAGAGCTTAAAAGTTATGGTGTACAAATGGCTTGGATAAGGGAAGATTTGAAGGATAGTTAGGTAATCGTTGGGGAATAAAGGTTGCTAAAGCCATTGAAGACTCTGCAGCATCTATTCACCGGCTCATTAGCTGCATATATGGTGGAATGTGGATATTCCTTTAGTAAACGATTGGACCTGGTGTTCCTTAAGGGGATATTTATCACAAATTTACTATTAAGGAATTCAACTCTAATAACGCCTCTAATTACGTCAAATGTGAAGCAGGCCGATATCATCATTCTTCTGGATGCAAGTGAAATTAAGTTTAAATGACCCAGTCTAAACTCATATGGGGGTAAATTTTCGAAATCGTAAGGGTTGTACAGATCTCTTAGGGCGAAAAGTAAAAATTGTTTTTGAATAGACTCGAGTCTGTTATTGTGAATTTCGAAGGCTGGGTTCCAAATAATACAGGCGTATTCAAGAAGAGGACGTACGTTTATTAAACGACGTGTATAATGATCTAGTGGCCCACAAGTTTTTAAACTCCTTGGCACGTCGTTTAGTAAAGCCAAGCTGCTTATTCGCACGGGAAAGAATTTTGTCGTAGTGCAAGGTGAAACGAAGTTTCACATCCATCATAACACCGAGATCAACAACGCGAGTTAGTAAGTTGTTGCCGAGAAAGTAGGTATTCTGCGTAACCATGCATTTACGGCTAAAACTTATAATTTGGCACTTATCAATATTTAGCGAGAGCTTGTTTATATTGCACCACTGAACAAGAGAATTAAGCTTGGATTGAAGGAAAAGTGCATCAGATTTAGATTCAATGGTGTGGTACAGTTTGAGGTCGTCTGCATAAAGTAGGTGAGGAATGTTTGACAGGACGTCAGATAGATCCGAAATGAATATGTTAAAGAGAAGTGGGCCAAGATGACTACCTTGTGGAACACCAGAGGTAGCAAATATATTTTTTAATAAAATTCCTTGAAATTTAACGAGTTGGATTCGGTTGTGGAGGTAGGAACTGAGCCAGCTTAGTAAAGATCCAGCAAGTCTGAATTTGTGCAGCTTAAGGATCAATATAGAATGGTCAACTCTGTCAAAAGCTTTGCTAAAGTCAGTGTTGACTGCGTCAATTTGATAGCCTTTCTCCATTTTACACAAAATGTTCGAAACTAGGATTGTCAAGTTTGTGATAGTTGAGCGACCTTTTCTAAAGCCATGCTGTTGCTCATTCAGACGGGAGTCAACTAGTGGGGAAAGTTTATTGTAAACAATTTTTTCAAAAAGTTTTGGAATGGAAGATAAAATGGCAATGCCCCTGTAATTATCGACGCAGCCTCTATCGCCATTTTTGAAAATTGGTGTCACATATGAAAGTTTCCAACAGGATGGGAAAACACCGGATGAAAGTGATCTGTCAAAGAATATATGCAGGGGTGTTATTAGCTGCTCTACACACCTACGCAGGAAGGTCGGCGGAAGGAGATCAGGACCAGGGCCTTTGTTGCAATCGAGCTCCAATATAGCTTTACGTATTTCTTCGCGTGATATTTTAATTTGGCTGAGAAAAGTGGTTGGTGCTGAATTAGAAGGAGAAACATTTGAGTTAGATGGGTCTGATATATTGAAAATTCTCTGGAAATTATCTACGAATAAATCGCAGATATCTTTAGGAGAAGCAGAGGTGATATTGTTATAGGACATTGACAATGGATAACCGGTGACTTTCCGCTTCATATTTACAAAATCAAAGAATTTTTTTGGGTCGTGGATTGTACTTTCACCGGTTTTCTTAATATAATTGGCATAAGCATCATGAGATTTTGTCGAGAATTCCTTAGCTACTACATTATAGGCTTCCTGAATAGTAGGATTAACATCGATATTTTCCTTTATTCGTTTATATAGTTTGTTTCTTTGATTTCGCAAATGCCTAAGTTCCCTATCAAGCCATGGTTCAGACAATTTTTTCTTTTTTTTAATTTTAGGTACATATCTCTCAACGGCGTCAAATATTTTATCGTAAAAAGTGGAAATGGCTTCTTCAAGATCTAGCGTTGAAAGAGTATTCGTCCAATCTATAGATAAAGTACATGGTGAATGCTTTCGTAGTCAGCATTAAGAAAGTCATATACAATTGAATTATTGTACGTTTTTAAGTAAATAGAATCAGGAGTGGGAAGTTCAACTGATAGTGCAGTGTAGTGTAAACTATTTAAAAAAAGATGCTCTGCATCATTAGTTGGACTTACCACTACTTCGTCATAGGCGTTTGTAAATACAAAATTCAACCAATTACCGTTTTGGTTGGGAGTTGGAGAGACTTGCTGCAAATCGTTGCCGTAAAAAGTACTCGCAAGGTTGAAGTCATTGGAATCTGAAAGGTTTACCGGAAGAAGAAATGCGTGGTTTTCATCGGGGATGAAACATAAGTTGGGACGATTGAAATCCCCTAGGAATATTATTTTGTCTTTTTCATTTAGAGACGTTGTAATGGAAGATATTAATTCACAGAAATGGTTGTAAACTGATTCGTCCGATCTGGGTGGAATATAGGCCAAACTAATATAAAGGAAATGGTTATTCAAAGAAACTCGAATAACAAGGTGTTGGAACAATACATTGGGGGTGGTGTCAATAATCTCACTTGAAAGTGTGTTGCTAACCGCCAGCAACACCCCACCGCCTCGCGTTTGGCCTGTGGAACAATAGTCACGATCGCTTCTGTAAATTGTCCAACTGCTATCCAGGATCTCTTCATTCTTATGGGAATCATTTAGCCATGTTTCTGTGAAGGCGAGTAAATTAAAGTGGCAGGATTTTGCGTCAAGATATAATTTATTTAATTTGCCTCTCATACCACTACAATTGTGATAAAAGAGTCTGAGTCCATTTGAAGAAGGTGTTATGTTAGGATAAATGCCTAACAGAGTTGACTGCTTTTCGACGAGAAGCAGTTGTCATCAAATTGCCAAAAGAGGTAGTATTCGTAGTTGCCTCTGTAGAGGCGACATAGGTAGCCAGCTGGCTAGAGGATAAAGAGGAGCTAATATTGGCTACGTTGCTGTTTGTATTTTGTAGGGAAGAAACGGAAGCAACAGTAGGACGTGGTATTAATGGGATGTTACTAGTATTAGTAATTTGAGGATTTTGAATGGATGGAGATTTGCGGGTATTAAGAACATTATTTGAAATATAATTTTTTCTTACAGAGTAAGGTACTTTCTTACGGCTATTGCTGGTCATTCGATTCTTCCAGGGAGAAAATGTAACGCCATTCGAGCTGAATTTGCTGCTACCTCCGTCCAAACTCATGAACATCTAGGCATATTTTGTGGGAATGAAAATCTTGTAACGCTTCTGTGAGTTGTGTTTCCGTTGTGGTAGTTTTGTGATAAAATAATCATTGATGTGGAATCCAGCTTCGAGAAACGTATTCAGCCATCCTTGATCAGCAGTGGGAGGAATTCCTTTGACGAAGAACGCTACTTTGGCGGTATCAACTGGTAAATGGAAGCGTGATCCTTCGTATTGGCAAGTTTCATTATATTTGTTTATTTTTTTAATGCGACTGTCCCACTCATTTTTCGACCAATATGTACCAAATTTATATATTGGCTTGGCTGCAGTAGAACTCAATTCTTTGATAGGAGAACAGAGAATAAAAAAAGGAGACACATATTTTACTTGACTGACTCATTAGCTATTTCAATAATGGCATTGTCGAATGTTTTAGAAATGATTGTGTTTATGAGCTCCTGTCAACACTTCTAGTACAGATGAAAATTGCATACTGTGGGTGTGTGTGTTGGGAGAAAGCCGCGTGTCACTTCTAAACATTCATGTACTTATACCCGAGCCAACCAAATTTCCACGGTTCCATTAATAAAGTCCAAAATCAATTATGTATGCAGATTATCCCATCCGAAGCATTGGTATTCGATGCACGCATACGCTAGCCTAAACTAGTTCTAAACTTATAGTCTTTTATATATATAGTATTATATCTATCATTCTCGGCTATAAAATATAGCTCCCAGTGCCGTAATATCACAATACACATACCACATAGTGCTATGTAACATAGCTCCAACTACTATGAACATAATCTCAACACATATCATTAAGGTAAACTAAATAGCAACAGTTTTGAAATAAGCTCAGACCACTAGGCAGAGCGTCGACTTTTAGAGTATAGGCTTACGGGTCATCATCCAGATCAGAGCAGGATTTATTTGAAATGATGTGAAAATCAAGAAACACAATTTTAGCAATGAAAATTGAATTTTCCGTAGCCTAAAACTGTCAAAATACCGAAATTTGTCCTTTTCATTTTTCTAGATACCCAAGAAAACGTAAACATATATACCGTTCAATCATAGAAAAAATACGTTTTCCTCCTTATAAATTTTTTTCGTCGCGTAAAATGTATCCATCGCCATTGCTTTTCCTGGTACAGTGACCTGTAAGGAGGACGAACGAAGTTTTCAGCATGTGTACATACTAATTAGTTATGAGTTGCAAGAAGAAAATCGAATCCGTTATTGAGAGCAATACTTTCAATCCTCCATCCCTCAATGAAAAGAGTAAATACAGATTATATCCCAAATACAGTTTGAAGCTACGAGATTATTGCTCACTGGAACATGTCTCACCCAACCCTGCACTGTTTCAACATGCACAATTTTAAAATAAGAGCCTATGCTTCCTATAAGGTCAGTAAATTAGTCAAAAAATCAACAAACCAGCATAAAAAAGTCGGGAAAGTACAAAGCTCTTATAATTTTACTACTCGTATCTACTTCTCAAACAGAATTAATTATTGAGGACGTTATAAAGTGATTTTTATGATTTTTTTTATAAAATAGAGTTTTTCCAAATTTTGAGTAGTCTTTGAAACATTTCCTCTGAAAATAGGGAACATATAAGATGCCATCAGACTTAGGTACTTTTATATGCTCTGAAGGTCACAGTTTTTATCTGCACTGAAAAAAATCCACATGGCGCCCAGAGCCATGTAACATAGCGCATTATTTATGGCGCCATACGCTATGTACATAGTACTCTGAGCTATGCAATATGGCTCCCAGCGCCATAATGTCAGAATCTACATAGCGCGTGGTCCTATGTATCATGGCGCAGCATTTATGGTTCCACACGCTATGTACATAGTGCCCTGAGCTATGCAGTATGACTCCCAGTGCCATAATTACATGGCACAGAAATTATGGCCCCACACGCCATATTACATAGTGCCATGAGCCATGTAATATGGCCCATGGCACTCCAATTATAACTCGCAGCCATGCTGTGTGAGGGAAGGTATAAATGTTAGCAAGTGACATTAGAGCTTGGGTCTACATAATTGACTCATTTTGAACTGAAATACTGGCTGCGATATTTTCGATACTTCGACCGGTGAATTTTCACACTGGAGCAGGAACATTCAATAGTGAGTATGTTGACTCGAATTTATGTTTGGTAGAGTTTATATTTGGTGGAATTTATATTTGGTGCACTAAAAAAACACATAGCGCCAGACGCCATAGTTTATAGATTTGTGGCACCATGTACATAGTCGATTTCAGTCGATTTGTGATAAAATATAGCGCCACACGCCATAGTACATAGGAGCAGATGCTATGTTTATAGCCCTCCACGCCATGTACTATAGTCCTCCACGCCATGTACCATAGTCCTCCACGCCATGTACCATAGTCCTCGACGCCATGTACTATAGTCCTCCACGCCATATACTATAGTCCTCCACGCCATATACTATAGTCCTCCACTCCACGCCATATACTATAATCCCCAACGCCATGTACTATAGTCCTCCACGCCATGTACTATAGTCCTCCACGCCATGTAATATAGTCCTCAAAGCCATATACATGGCGTGGAGGGCTATAGTACATGGCGTGGAGGACTATAGTGTATGGCGTGGAAAGCTATAAGCATAGCGTCTGCTCCTATGTACTTTTCGCCATGTATTATGGCGTGTGGCGCTATATTTTATCACTATCCCTAAATCGACTATGTACATGGCGCCAGAAGTCTATAAATTATGGCGCCTGGCGCCATGTGTTGAAATCAATACAATTGATCAAAAAGATAAAAGAAGAAATTATTTTTAGCGGCGCTTAAATAGATGAATGTCATTTTTCTCAACCTTTCTGCAATAAAAAATATATATAAGCAATGACATTGCTCCAAATTATGGTTTATATAGAGGGCAGTTGGATAAAAAAAATAACTACGACTTTATAGAATTATTGATTAAAAGCTTGTTTGTTGCTAGTGTGCAATATACGGTTTCGAGAAAAATGTGTTTGAAAGCACTCAAACTATGAACGCTAATTTAACTGCTCATAGAATCAGAACAAATCGACGTATTTATATAAAACTTTAAGAAAGTATTCTGAAATAGTTTAGTTAACAATTTATTGAATAAAAAACATCACTTTTATTAATGGAGGGAACCATTAAAAATATAATGTCAATCGTTGGGTGATCTTAAAAGCAAAGAGGCGTCTTGTTATTGCAGAGAATCGATTCAGCCATAGTTCATCCCCAACGGGAAAATCTAATGTTAGCACCCATGAGAACATTCTTCGAATTACGCTGAAAGCTTTTTGACTGCCAAATATGCTAGAAAGATCTTTTGGACTTCTCATTTATATTTGATTGTCCCATAATGAACCAGGGGCGTCTTTAATATTTCTGTTTGCAACTGAGGTTTTGTGAAAACATTTTATTAAGACGTTTATTAAGACGTTAAATCAGTGCCTATAGGCACTGATTCTGGTGGTACTAAGCGGAGTTGAATTTTTTACTCAAATATTGAATTTGAGCACCGCAATCAATTCTTCATTAGGATTATCATGACAAGCACATGAGCAGTATGAAGAAGTTGAGAGCATGATATATTAAAGTACGTGTGCTCAAATGTTGTCGAATTCGCAGACAAGATTGCCTCGAAAAAGTTGTCACGCTACAACTCATAGTGGTTTTTGTGGTGCTAAGTTGGAAGATTCATAATTCATTTGTATGAATGAGAAATCGTCACCTTTTTTCCAAAATTGATATTTTGAACGTGTTCGATGCAAGCAGACGGGAGCTTGATATTCATCTGCATCATATATCATCCACTTTTAACAGAGAATAAACAAAGGAGAAAAGTATTTTACTTGTCTGACTCATTAGCTATTTCAATAATGGCATTGTCGAATCTTTTAGAAATGATTGTGTTTATGAGCTCCTGTCAACACTTTTAGTACAGATGAAAATCGCATACTGTGGGTGTGTGTGTTGGTGCCGCGTGGCACTTCTAAACATTCAGACCATATTGAACCAATGTACTCATACCCCAGCCAACCAAATTTCTACGTTTCTATTAATAAAGTGCAAAATCAATTATGTATGCACATTATACCATCCGAAGTATTGGTATTCGATGCACGCATATGCTAGCCTAAACTAGCTCTAAATCGACAATCTTATATCCATAAAAACTAAAAAAAAAATTACTTCCTTATGGTCGCACACGCTATGCTTATAGTACTCTCGGCTATAAAATATAGCTACCAGCGCCGTAATATCACAATATACATAGTACATAGCCCCAACTATTATGAACATAATATCGACATATATCATTAAGGTAAACTAAATAACAACCGTTTTGGAATAAGCTCAGCCCACTAGGTAGAGCGTCGACTTTTAGAGTACAAGATCACGGGTGAGCGTTCAGACTAGGTCAGGATTTATTTGAAATTATTTAAAAATCAAGAAACAATTTCAGCAACAAAAATATGAATTGCCGTAACGTAGAACTGTCAAAATATCGAAATAGACGGAGGCAGTTTCGCTTTTGCTTTTTGTTAGGACTATAATGCTTAGCGTTGTGGGCTATATTACATGGCACCGAAAGCTATAATATATAGCGCATACTCCTACGAATTTTAAGCCATGTACTTTGGTGTCTGGCACTATAATCTAGCACAATACCGAAATCAACTATGCTCATAGCGTCAGAAGTATATAAATTACAGTCTATGGCACAATGCTTTTTTTCAGTTCAAAAAATCCTACAAATAGATGATCATATCTCGAAAGTACATTCAGTATTCTCGGCGCAACGATCTTCCGATACGGTTATAAATAACGCAGAGCGAAATCAAACGACATATAGGTAGTTTCATAGATTTAAAAAATGTCTAAACACAGCTTAAATACTGAATTATAAAGTGATTGTGACCAATTGTAATTCATACTTGTAGAATGAAAAACTGATTGGGAATAGTTATTCAACAATTTTTATTTTATTTCGATTGTGGGCTTTTAATTATCAGCACTGGAAAAAGCGATAAGGGATAGCATCAGTATAATAATAGTAATAACAACCGTGCTTAGATTTTTAATCTGGTTAAGTGTTAGTTAATCTTGTGGTTTTGCACACTGAGCCACATTCGAAGTCATCACACCATTCCACTTTACCGACCTTTCCAAACACTCCGTCAGTCATTGCCTCATAATACTCAAACCTGAGCAAAACTGATTGAGCAAAACTATTTAGTTTGCTCTCTAATAGATCTTTGGTAGTGAAAATAAATAATATTCTATCAAATCGTTATCTTAGCCCAGTCGGTATATCCCAAGGCTCTGTCCTTTTTCCCATCCTCTTCACCATCTAAATAGTTGATATTCCACGCCCTGAGCTACCTCTTAAATCTGCAATTTGCTGATGAACTCATCATTAATTCACCTGCTCCTAGAATCAACATAAACGCGGAGTGTATATCTACGTATCTGGACACATAGCTACTCCCTCTCGTGGCACCTTATTCCCAATCGGTCCAAATCTGAATAATCATCATTTGAAGTCACATTAAGCTTCCTCAAACTCCTCTATAGCCCTAAAACTGAGCCACAATTCCATCTCTAGACGTAACACCTTTACATACCAGGGAGTAATGCTGATCACCAAACTATTTCCAGTACCCCATTTCACCGAAATCCTCCCTAAAGTCCTGCATGCATAACACAGTATATTACCCCTCATATACTGTTTCACATAGCTCCAGAATTCCGTCAAGCTTGCCTGCTATAAGCAACTAATCCATTCTATAATTTTCCATGGTTTACCTGCTTGATTTGAAAAAATACGAAACAGTAACACCCAAAATAAACCACATAAATAGCTACCCCTTCTAGTACGCAAAACGACGGAACTGAAGACGAAAATCAATCACTGAATGGCCCAATGCTTTCAGGGATCCAATCGACATGTTAAATGACGAACATTTCTATTATTTCCTATCTCAAATGCCAAAATGACTGAAAAGCACAAAACTACATAGAGCAAATAACTGACGAAACTCTCAAAAGACCAAACTTCAAATACGCTAGCAATTGCTTAAATTCCTGGCCAAGCCTGTTAAAATAATTTTATGACAACCAGAGCAGTGGACGTCTATATCTCGGGCTATCAAAGAAAGAAACATTAAATTGAAACATTTAATACCGGCAACTTCCACTTCAGCGTTTACAAGAAGCTGAGAGAAGGGTGAAATGTGTAAATTGTGGAGGTATATACACTACCAATTGCAGAGTCTGCCCACGTAACCCGGAAAACTTGACAGCTTCTTTCGCTCAAATAGCCAGTCAACAGTGAAAGGAAATCACAAAAATACCAAGTCAGCTCCCAAACTTCAACCCAAATCCCCTACTAACCAATTGAATATATTGACGAACAGCGTCAAACATAGGCAATCATAAAAGAACAATTAAACGCTATAATGAAAGGCTTGAACGCTAAAATGGTTCAATGCATGTTCGCAGCCCCAACTACTTCTTCTCTAGGGAAAAACGAATACAACTAACCATACTTTTATATTTTCACATGCAGGAAATACTTCGCTAAATCGGGAATCATTTGCAGATCCCTAGCTAAAATCTATACAGGAATAATGGAATGCTTACCAATCATTGGTAAGCGGAATGGAGGTGCCGGAATTTTTGTGAAAAGAAATATAAAATATTTTTCTTTCTTAACCTCTTCTTCAGAAGTTAGGCGTTACTCCCATACAGGTAGAGACGAACTTTCTCGAGTTTGTCGTGATTTCGGTGTGCAGACCTCCTGACGCACAGGGCTTCATTCAAGACTTTCGTGCACTTTTTAACCAGGATAGCACAATCTTTCTAGCGGGAAGCCCTCCACGTCGGACCGGCTTCGGTAACTTTTCCAGTAAAGAGCGAACACAATCCTTACGAACTCTCTAAGTCAACTAATTCTTGTATGCAAGAGGAACCCAATCCAGAGAAGAGCTAGAAGTACAGGTGACCCTAGACTGGAACGAGAAGAAAATTCGGTTAATCAATGCAATTCGCAATTAAATACAGCAACACCCAAACGAGCAATTCATGGCTCAGAAGGTATGTAATTCGACATACGAACGAAAATAGAATCTTCTGCAAAATATAAATAAAATAGAAAATAGAATCTTCTGAAAATAACATTCTGCTGTAAAAATAATTCATCGTTAAGCCTTCTATTTAACTGAACTTCAGTTAGCGAGGGTGGTCCAACACATTTGCATAGGGGTGAACCGAAGAAAGTCAATATGGTTAGTTATGTTCGACGTACCTAAGACATTTGACAAAATCTGGCATTTAGGACTTTATTCTAAACTGCATGCATTGTATTTTATCCAACTATTTCCAAGGTTTTCCGTGTGAGAACGAACACACATCTGTCTTCGCGTTGGCTAATAGAAGCTGGTGTTTCACAAGGGTCACGCTTGTCACCGCTGTTATACACTGCAGACATTTCCAAATTACCGGTCACCAAAATATCCGTTCGCAGATGATACCTAAATCTTTCACACATCCAAGCAGGCAGGTACTATAACTCTGCAATTTCGCATTAGCACGCTTCTAGATATCTTCTAATCAAAAACTAATAATCGACGGCCAACAAAAAGCATGGCTACCAGCGGCCAAATAATTGGAATAACTTTCGAAGACTGACTGAAATGGACTACACACATCGAATGAAATGCGGTGCTTCAGACGGTGCTTATTTTCCTTAATCAAGCTCAAAAACAAAACTCAAAAAGCGAACGAAAAACTTTGTTGGCAACACTTTTTTATGTTACGTATGGTGTGACAGCTGTCATGCGTTTTATAGTTAGTTTGGTTTGATATTTTATCATGAATAGGTTGACGCCTAAGAAACGTCTGCAAATTGTGCAGATTTATTTTAAAAAAACGGTTCTGTTCGAGAAACTCATCGCGCAATCCGTCAATTTTATGGCCGACATAATCGTCCATCAGAACAATTAAGTCGATTAACCATGGATCATTTTCGCACCACGTTTACTCTCACTGATAATACACATCCATCCAGACGTCGGACAGTGCGTAATGAAGAACCGTAGCAGCTGTAGAGCGTAATATCAATAAAAACCCAAGCGAGTCCATTCGACATCGTGCTCAACAATTATACCTATGCCCATCCACATTATGGAAGATTTTACGGAAGGATCTTGGTTTGCGGGCTTACAAAATTCAACTCGTGTAAGAATTGAAGCCGAACGACCACCGAGCACGGCGTAGATTCGGTGTATGGGCCCAAAAACAAATTGCTGCAGATCCCGAATTTCATGAGAAAATTTTGTTTAGGCTCATTTCTGGTTAAATGGCTACGTCAATAAACCAAACTGCCGCATTTGGAGTGATGAGCCACCACAGGCGGTTGTCCAAACACCGTTACAACCCGCAGAAAGTCACTGTTTGGTCTGCTTTATGGACCGGTGGAATATTTTGTCTATATGTCTTCAAAAATGCTGCTGGGAATAACATTACAGTCAATGGTGGCCGCTATGGAGCCATGATCATTGACTTTCTCGTTCTGGAATTGACTCGCCGTAATGCAGGGGACCTCTAGTTTCAACAGGATGGCGCGACATGCCATACAGATCGTGCAACCATCGACCAATTGCAAGATCTTGGGATTTAATACCGCTGGACTATGTCTTGTAGGGATACGTTAAATTACTCGTCTGCGCCGACAAGCCCGAGACGCTTGACTATTTCGGGGCACGGCTCCAAATATTGGTTAGAATAGTCGAAATTTGGACCTCTCTTTTGGGCTTCCTCCGCGCCAGTCGTGGTGTTCACATGCCCGTAATCATATTCAAATAAAAATGGCAGGGAATCATATTTCCAATAAAACCAATTTCATGGCAATCAAAACAATTTATTTGTATTTAGGTACTTCATTTCAAAGTTCTATACCTCTAAAAAACACCCTGTACTATGCAAAATTTGTGCAGCTGAGTGAGTAGATAACCGAGCCCATGTGTGGATGGTTCCTGGTTCAAATCTACCTATAGACCGTAAACAATGCTCACACCCCTGATAAGATTAAATTCAGTTGTTAATAGATTTGTAAGTCAAAAATCAGGGGCAAAGTAAGCCATGGAATGAAGCCGCACTATGAAGCCGATTAAGTCCTTACTAATTTTATCTACTAGACCCGATAAATATTTTAAGTGACAGCTTTCATTCTGTACTAAAAGAACTTGATTGTAACTGTTGAAACCACACTAACTTTCAAGTGTCTTAATATTATATTTATAGAAGAGAAGAAGAATCCTTAAAAGGTCTCCAAAATTGAGTCGCAAGAGCTTGTCTAAACTCACAACTAGAATCGTACAAGGCAACATAACTGTTTTATTTTGGCATCAAAGATGCTAAGATGATAATTGATTGACTTTTACTAATGCTTTTTACATTTTAATTTGATCATAGGCGAAACAAAAACACAATCACTTCCAATTTTTTGTAAGCGTTGGGTCATTATCAAATGTTATTTGGCAAGAGTGCTTCAACAAACTGTCATTGGCGATTTCGAGATTATAATAAATTTTAGCATTGCTATGCTATATTGCGTCGACGTTTATCTTTTTTTTTGCCGATCAAGAGGCTATAAACGGACATAAATTGATAGTTTTTTTTTATCTGAGAAGCTATAACCCAATTCTATTGTAAAAAAAAGTTATTTAAATGGGTTTTATTTGTATTTAATCGAAACATTATAAATTAGAATCTCAAACCCTATTTAATTGATCACAAAAATTTCAATGCATATACCCTGCCTTGCAAATGAAATTTGGCAACATTCATCCATTAAAAGATAGAAACACTTAAGCCAATTAGATCGACTGACATTGACACTCCAAAAGTTCAGATTGATCAAGCGAGTTTAGGTGTACCCATTCAAAATTTAGCAGCACCAAACGTCGGACGACAGACGACCGTCGGACGACAGACGTTTGGTGATGATGACCTGAAATGACTTCGAAAACATGACGACAATCTCGATCGATGCGTGTAGAATTCATTATCAACAATTCAATCCGTTGGCCTTAAATCGCGCATCTATTCGAATAGCTTGCCTTAAATATCATCGATTGTGATCAAAGTAGGTAACGTACGACTAGCTACTTTGGCAACGAACTCGTCAAACTCTTCAAATATTTGCAGTATTTGCGGCGAGCTCCAAAAAATCGTCAGCGACAGTCAGATACAGATACACAAAACCGAAACTAACAATGTCGACCACTCGAGAAAAATATAAATTTTAAATAAAAACGTTTGTTATGCCGGACGACTGTACTGTACTGTACTTTATATTTGCCCATTTCAATTTATATTTCGCTTTGCATAGCGCCAAAACGTGTGTAGTCACATCTGCCTGTTACTTGTCGCTATGTCGTCGAATCGAAGATACATAAATATTCAATCCAAGTCGAATGCTGTCGGTCGATTCAAAAATGAAGACAAGACAATTCAAATGTTGCATGTAATTTCATAATAATGATTCGAAGGAGAACTGGGAAAATTGCGGACTATCGATTCGCTGGCTGCTTTTGCTTACCGGTTTATGTCAAGATTTTAGTACATGCGGTATGTTGAGGTACGGAAAAATTTAATTGATAATTTGGCCTTGAGTTCAAGCTATAAGATAGGTATCTATCTTTTAGATAAGTGTTTGTGCAGTTCGGTTTTTCAATTTCGCATTGAATGCACTTGTTTTTCAAGCAAGTGGTTACTTATGCGGTTTTTAATTAAGGAAGTTAGTATACACTCCATACCCAATGTATCCGGAGTCTTTAATCGTTTTTAAATGATCTTAGCTTTAGCTTTAAATCTATTGTAGATCTTCTTAAGTGTAAGCTTCTTTATCCGTTTCGCGGTGATTCACGTAGAAATAACCCAGACATTTGAATACATATTTTTTTTTCTTTTGACCACCAAGCACTTAAGAAAGAACAGCAAATATGCAAAGAACTGAAATTTTTTCAAGTAATATTTATTCAACTATCTATTCTATTTATTTATTCAACTAATATCAACTATTGACTGTGTGAGTATTTAGATACAGCTGAATAAAGAGTTTGCAGCTGGCTTTGTTTGCTTGCTGCTCGAAAATGAATATTGTTCGAGAGCAAATTCATACCGCTATGGTAATTAAAATAATTCAATGAAATTATAATAGGAATAAACAAGTAATTCTGAATTGTTTTCAATGTGTACTAATTTTTTCCAGCTTGTAAAATAAAAATATTTTAGTAAACAACCGATTTTTTCCCCTTTTATACAGTGGCTCAAACGTATAATTTGACAACGATAGTGCTCAGATAAAACATGTGAAAATTTGATAAAATAATTACGTAATGTAAGGTTTATATACCTGAAATTTTTGTCGGTTTTTATATTTTTGAGACATATAATAAAATATCGCATTTTTTAACTCATACTTAAGAAAATGAAACATAACAACAAACAACTCTACAAAACAAGTCAAACAAATAATCGGACAAACTAGAAAAAGCTAATAAATCATATATAATTTTTTGTGTTGATACTTAGTTGCAAATCCTTTGGACTCAATCACTGTTTTTAATCGCTTTGGCATTGATTTCACTAAATTTTCACAAAACTTGGGTTCAATTTTACTCCATTCGTTCTGTAATGCCAGCTTTAATTCATTTATTGAATTAAATGATTTATTGTAGAGCCTTCTTGAAAGTTCTTCCCACAAATGTTCGATAACATTCCAGTCCGGTGACTGTGCAGGCGTTTGCAAAAGCTTGGGGCAATTATTAATCAGCCAAAGTTTTGCAACTTCCGATGTATGTTTTGGATCGTTGTCCTGGTAGGAAGCAAAGTTTTCTAAAATGCCCAATTTTTCGGCACTTTGCTTGACATTTTCTTTTAAAATACTCAGGTATGCAAATTTGTCCATTTTACCTTCGATAAAATGCAAATTGCCCACCCCCGCACTGGACATACAGCCACAAACCATTACTGATCCACCTCCATGCTTCACAGTAGCTCGGGTATTTTTTGGATGAAATTCAGTGTTGGGTTTTCGCCACACGTACGTCCTTCCATCTGATCCATGTAAGTTAAACTTACTCTAATCATTAAATAAGACCTATATATTGTATAAAAACTACATAAGTATTTCATTTAATGTCCACAAAAACTTCCTACCGTTTGCCAAAATTCACTGTCTTTGAAGAAATATTCCTTCGCAAATTTCACACGACATGACTTATTTTTAGCGCTTATGAATGGCTTTTTTCTGATAACTCTGCCATGGTAATCATTTTTTCTGAGAACATTTCTTACAGTTTCAACGCAGACTTCCTTTACAATATTGTCATGTACAAAAGTTTTCAACTCCTTGGATGTTTTCAATGGATTTAGCTTCACTTCTGCAAGAATGCGCCGTTGACCGCGTTCATTTAATATTTGTCCTTGACCTTTTCTGCTTTTGTTTGTTATTTTATTTTCATCACGATACCTTTTAATAACATCGTGAATGGTAGAACGGCTTCTTCCAACGGTAAATCCTATATCCCGTACCGAATTTCCTTCTCCATAAAGCTTAATAATTAGTTTACGAATTTCGAAAGTAGTTTGTGCTCCTTTTGGCGCCATTTTGTCACTTGTTGCATATTCAAGCTTCAATTGAATGTTCACACTGACTACTGAAACTGAAAGAAGCTAATTCATGGCAATTTCTCAGAAAATGCAGCTATGCTGGCAAGTGCTGCCATATTTTTCTTCCCCGTCCGATTATTTGTTTGACTTGAATGATGGAATCACCTACTGATATGCTTGAATTTTACGTGCACAAATTGAAAAATTTGTATTATTTTCAGATTATATTACATTTATAGAAAGTGTGAAAAGACTTAAGCTGCATATCATTGATAAAATGCATATTTTGCCATATTTTCACATGTTCTACCTGAGTAATATCGTTGTCCGATTATACGTTTGAGCCACTGTATATAAATATATTTAAATATCTAAATATATTTAATTTTGTGACAAATATCGATATTTTTAGGGTAATCTGCCCTCTCCTTCAGTGTCTATCGGTCTAATCTTAATCTAACTTAGGTATGTTATTTATAGTGCTTACTTTTAAAGTAAAACTGATTTTCGAAGAAATTGTCTTTGAGCGACAAAAAAATGTGGAAAGACGTAATACACTTTTTTGTAGAATCATATCAACCATTCCTTATCCAAAGCAACAAAATTCCACTATAACACAAATGATGAAAATGTTCAGTGCTGGCAACACTTTTCCAACGAAGCAGCAATAAGTTTACCATAACAAGAACATGCTTAAATCAACCTATCCTTTGAATTTCGATCTCATCGCAGGATTTCTTCGAAAGTTTCAGCGGTTAAACGTTGTTTGAGGCTTCCATCGGAAACATTTTCAAAACTTGGAAAATTTAATAATTGGTTCTTTATTTTTATATCAAATGCTTTGCATATGAATATGTAATGGAAGCATCTGTTGGTGCAATATTTACAAAAATGTCTGATGCTGGTCACCCTGTGTTAGCAGCATAGCAAAAATATATGAAATCTTCGTCACGTGAACTTAAACCCACCCTGTGAATTTCGTTTCGATTGAATGACTGCGCTGGAAAGGAACTACAGGGGTGAAAAGATTTTTAGGGTTCCTCACCCTAAAAACTTTTCAAATTTTCGAACCGTCAAAATTTATTTTTAACTATCATTGCAGGATCATTCCCATTTGCAAATCTAATGACATAGTCTCTTAGTAAAGAAATGCCAAAAAATTGCATTAATGGTCATAGCTGGCAGCTCTTTCATGATTTTTTTAAGAAATTTCTACGACATTTGGTTTACAATAATATGCATGAATTTGTATGAATTTGTTTTCAGGACTGGATCGGAAGTAATAGGGAAAAAAGCTTTATTTTGGTGAGCAAATTTACAAGACTTAGGAGACAAAAAGATCATAGCTGGCAACTCGATTTTAATTTTTCAATCAAATTTCTACCATTTTTTTCAGGTACGAATACTGTGTGAATTTCTATTTTAGGTCCGAATACTGTGTGAATTTTGTTAAAATGTGATGGCTGAATCGGAAGTGATAGGCCAAAATGCAATTTTTTTCTCAGTTATTTTTCAAGATGGCACCACTGCCACAGGGTTGCCCGCATTTCAAAATCGCTTCTATCAGGCTTGGTCCTAGTTACTACCAACATTTCCTATAAGAAGTTGGTTAAGAGAATCGATCCTTCCAGCACCACCACCACAATTTCCAGGATACATTGCGGAGAAGATGACTTATGTCTGAGGAGACAAATCATAACTATTAACCCTGGTCCAACAAGATCAATACTAGAACCTGTCCTAATGAAAAAACCACCCACTATGTAGAGACAGGAAATTTTCATTACGTATAAATTTTCATTCATCCGTCTACGGGGAGACTAATTTCCAAGTAAAAGTAAAGTAGAGGAGTAAAATAAAGTAATTCTACGACAACATTTTGTCAGGTCTAAGAATGATTAGTTCCACGATTCACTTTACTCCTAATTTGAATCAGAGATAAGTGGACTCATATTCAGAGCTAAGTGGACTCAGAGTTTGGTGCGCGGTCGAACAAGGAACCGCACACTATTCAAGCTTTTCCCAGGAAATTTACAGTTCATTCTGGACTTGGGCCCAGCTACGAAGTGAACCGCACCGACGTTTTCTGAAAATTGCGCGACCTGATTTCAGCGCAAAGTTTAGTAGTCACGAACAATGATGAATAAGTGCCAGTCAGGATTTTCAACACAGGTACTTTGTCACAAGCATCGAAACAGGAGACACCACTGGGATCTGCCAGTTTGTATCTACTATAACATTTTCGAGACTAGAAAATTATCAACACTTGAACAAGAAAGGTGCTAAACTGGTTGCCTTCAAAGGGATTTGAGCAGGTCTTTGACTCGATGACTAAACTCCGTGAAACCTTTTTGACAGGAGAGGACGACCAAGGAAGCACAAGCATGGTGATTCACGTCATAGATACACAGGACGCCAAGCCCACCCGACGAGCACCAAGAAGCTTGCTTCTGGCAAAACAAGGGATAGTTAGCGAAATGATTCAGATTATGGGAAATACATTTCCAAAGTCGTGAACGTTACCAGTATATCACTTGCGAAACAAGGATGGGAGCACTCATTTTTGCGTCGGCTGAAGAAAATTTAATGATGTCAGCATGAAAGACAGCTATTGGCTTCCACGAATCAACGATATAATGGACTCCTTGGCTGGTGCGAAGTAGTTTTCACGTTGGATCTTAACAGTGGCTACTAACAGGTACAAATCGATAAAAGAGATCGAAAGAAAACCGCATTCTCCGTTTGTATTGATATCATTTAAACTTTGCAGCGCTCCAGCGACTTTTGATCGTTTAATGGATTGTGCACTGCGATGGTTATGCTGAAAGACATACTTGGCATACCTAGACGACATCATCGTGATAGGAAAAACTTTCAACAAACAATCCCAAAAAGTTTCCCATTTCGCAGCTGAAGTGAAACGCTTAGGGCACCTTGTATCTGCTGGCGAAGAAGCTGTCCAAAATTGGTCCGGACCAAATAACAAACATCAACTACGAAGTTTTCTTAAGTTGGCGATCTATTATCATAGATTTGTAAATGTCTTTGCCAGAACAGCAAAGGCCTATACTGTTGAACCGGAAAAAAATCGCCTGTTTGTCTGAGAAGGGCAGCTTCAGGCGGCTTTTGAGACCTTGAAAAGGAAACTTTGCAAGACGCCTGTGCTGTTATATCCAAAACTAAGGAGGATGTTAATTGTGAACACCGAATTGGAGCCGTGATTTCTCAACAAAAGTGAATAGGAGCTACTGTATGACTAGAAAAGAACTTCGGGCTATAATGAAAGCAGCAAAAGAATTCCCTAAAAACGTTTATAGGCAGAAATTTGCTCTTTCAACTGACCACACTTTACTAAAATGGTTGTTTCACTTAAAAAATCCTGAACCTCGCAACGAATTGGAAGCTGACAAGTTTTAGAATTCAGACTTTGTAGATGTCGTTTTTGGAGAGTCCGCCAATAAAGCAGCATTTTAAAAATTAACCAGATTGTCGATCATATCTGTCACATAGTAGAATTCACAGTCAGTTTTAGTTTGGCCATTTAGATACTTTTCACTCAGCTTTTACCAATATAATTTTTGAAAGGAATTTTAGGACATCTGATTCATGCCCCTTAAAAGCCACAGAACATGCCATATTTTATTCATCTTACTCTTATTTCAAGGATGCCTTTGACTAGGCCCATTGACTTTGATTTTCATATGAATCTAATAATTTGAAAGCTTTCTTATAATTTCATTTTGCTGGACTGTATCATATAATTTTCGCACAGTTGTCCATTTTAGTTGCAAATTAGTGCTGGTGACTGTTGGTATGTGTTTTGTAAGAGTAAAAATATTTTTAATACATTCGAACACAGCAGACTTTGTAATTGGCTGATTGGTGGTTTCCGCATTTGCTGAATATTTGTATTTGAGCGGTTTTTAATCATGGAATATACCTTACTTTCCATGAAAATACATTGCTGAGATGAAATATGATTAAATTTTAAATGAAATTTCGTTCTATTGTAGTGTTTTGATTTTAAATTTTGGTTTACCGTCAAATATGACTTGAGAAGTTTCATAAGCGCTTTAAATAGTTGAAAAAAACACTCTTGGGGACGCTAGTTATAAATGAAAAGTTATTTAATTTTTATGGTTTTTTTGCAGTATATTGTTTTAACCCTCTATCGCATACGAAGCCATATATGGCTTTACAATTTCACAATCCTTTTTTTACCTGAAATTCCACTGCAAAATACCCAAATCATATTCACAAGATAATATGTATCCTTATCTCTAAAACTGTGTATATCTGCTTTGTTACGTATCTTCGTATCGTTGCATAACGTATCTTTCCCCAAAGAGTGTAAGACGTACTACAAGTGATTGAAAAGTGTTCGTTTCTAAAATATATTGTATTGATTGAAGAAGTAATACATAAGAAATAAAATTATTTTGTAAGAGGTATGCTTCAAACTTTTCTTCAGGTGCAAATTTTTTTATAAATTTGTTAATCATTATAGTGTTTTTGATGGTAATTTTACAGGAGCCATATATGGCTTCGTATGCATTAGGGTAATATTTTCGTTATGAAGACCAATCCATGCATAGCTTTGTATGTGTAAACGTATGTTTTTAGTTCATATTTCAGCAATGGATCCTTCTCAATTTTATGGCCACAATAAATATGTGAATGAAATTCCTGGTGATGGTTCTGAAAGTGACGATGTCCTTGCATCAGATTCGGATGATGAGTATGATGTTTCGTAGACTGCTGAATTTGAAAAGCATTCAGTAACAATTTTAGAAACTGAAAGCGAGTCCTCGTATGATGAAATGCAAGATATGGACGTTAACTTACCATCAACTTCTATGCGAAAAAGTGCAGTGAAACAAAAAAGAGAAAAAATTGTGTGGAAAAGTGCAAATTTAAACCCCTTTGAAGAAAAAAACTTTAAATTCAAGGGAAAAGTGGACTTACCTGAGTGCTTATATGGCCTTGAAACGCCAGTTGACTTTTTTAATTTTTTGTTCACAGAAGAGCTGATAACTTTAATAGTGCAACAGTCAAACCTGAAGGCTCTTCACGATAATATTAACAAACCAGCAAACATTACAAAGAGTGAAATGGAACAATTTATCGGCATTGTGATTTTTATGTCGTTAGTGAAATTGCCAGCAACAAGACATTATTGGAATAAAACGGTTGGTCAAAGTCAGGTATACGAAACCATGACTAATAACAGGTGGGAAAGTATAAAAAGATTCCTACATTTTAACACCAATGATAAATTTAAACCTGTTGGTTCACCTGGTTATGATAAATTGTTCAAAATAAGACCCCTAACGGATCACATAAGAAACCGGTTGCTACTGATTCCAAGGGAAGAATTTTTGGCCATTGATGAACAAATCATAACCAACTAAATGTCGTAAACAGTATAATCCCGCCAAACCTCATAAATGGGGATACAAAAATTTGATGCTAAGTGGCGCATCAGGTTTCAGCTACGATTTCGATATATTTGCGGGCGAACAGAGTAATACTTTTCCGGCGGATGCCCCTGATTTAGGTGTAAGCGCAAATACAGTGACAAGACTGACGTCAACAGTGCCACGGAATAGAAACCATAAAGTTTTTTTTTGATAATTGGTTTAACAGCCCATACCTACAGGTCTATCTAGCAAAAAATGGCCTATTGCCTTTAGGCACAGTAAGACTGAATCGAGTACCAAACTGTCGAATGCCTTCTGAAAAAGACCTGAAAAAACTAGGCCGTGGAAGTATGGTAGAAAAAGTAGCAACCATTGACGGAATTAACATGAGTGTTATCTCTTGGTACGATAACAAACAAGTTAACTTGCTCTCAACGTATTTTGGTAGCTTGCCAGTTATCACAAAACGAAGATATTCCCGCAAAGACAAGCGATACATACAAATTCCTGCTCCAAAAGCCGTAGAAGTATGCAACCAGCATATGGGTGGTGTAGATCTACTCGATTCTATGCTTGGCCTGTATAGAATTCATTTACGGTCTAAAAAATGGTACAAACGCATCTTTTTTCACATGATCGATATGTCTGTTGTAAATGCATGGCTTCTTTGGCGACGTAAATGTAATAGTGAAGTTTATATGCCCTTGTTCGATTTTAAACTTGCAATTGCGGAACATTTATGCAAAGCAGGTAAAACACCTTCGAACAAACGAGGTCGTCCTAGCAGACTACCTGCCCTAAAAAATCCAGGCAGCCAAGCCACTATACAATCAACTGCTGGCAAAACATGTGCTGGGACATCAAGAAATGTAAGACAGGCCAGAAAACGTCCCACTAGGCATCAGGACTTACCTCTAGATTCAGTGCGTTCTGATAATCATGGACATTTACCTAAGTGGGTGCAAAATCGTCAGCTATGTCAAAACAATTGCACTTTCAGATCCTACACAAAGTGCAAAAAATGTAAGGTACATTTATGTTACAATGTACAAAGAAATTGCTTCACTATATTCCATAGCATCTAAGTTTAGAATATGTTAAATGTATTAATCACACAAAATATATGTTCCCATTATTGCATACGAAGCCATATATGGCTTTAAGTTTTTTTTCTTAATCAAAAAATATATTTGTATTTTTTGTTATTGAATAGTGTTACTTATATTAATAAGCGTACTTTTAAACATCCTTCGTATTTCCCCCCGAATAAATCATATTTCATGCAGTAGAGGGTTAATATGATTGATAGAATCCACTCACATCTATCTCAGGAGAAGAATGAAATTAAACATTTTGCAGCATCATGTAGAATATTTATTCAGGTCAATACTTTTAGAAGGGGGATACATATGGCTACAAATTGCTGCTTATGAGAACAATGAGTGTGTTAATTTAGAGAGGTTTCTTTTGAGCCAACTGGCTTTTGATTCAAAACGATTCGCACTTTTTCAAAATCTCGACTGAAACCTTTTATCACTGGGCTAGTGGGTAAAATTCCAGAGACTTGGTTAATCTAAATACTTTCCATATTTAACCATGTAATGAATTTCTAATTTATGCCCACGTAACTAATCTTTCAGATGTTTTCTAAGTAAGCTGTAAATTAACCTGTTTGCGAATTATTTTACAGCAAACTTGGACACAAAACCGGCTTTTTGCTACTCAATACTAACTCGATTCGTCAGAATTGTACAAACTAGTAAAGTAAATTTGAATTACCTGTTTTATTTGACTTGATTAGAAACTTTATTTTGATGTTTAAGTCAGATGTGTCTGATTAGCGTAGCAATCAAGATTAGGATACGAAATTCAATCGAAGATAATCTCAATATAAAATTAATAGGAGTTTGTGCACTCGAAATTGATATTGTTCGACCAAGTCGATAAAGAGTTTATATGGTGTGAACTGAGCACCCTTGTATTTTAAAGCCAAATGGCTTAACATATTAATAATACTCACAAAATGAATAATAAAACAAAAATAAAGCTGTCTGATTGCATAGTCAAATTTTCTACGAACAGGATATTTCTAAAAAAAGAACTTAGGATATTTCATTTATTTGTTGCTGTAATTTCATTGACAGTGTATAATATTTAATGCAAAACATCATCGCAGCCTGGAAGAAAAAACACTGAATCTTCGAAAATAAGCACCACAAGCCAACAAGTAACACCCCCAACATCCTCATTTTTCTTATGGTCGGTACTTAGCAATTTTTATAAAAATAACACTAACACGAATCTCATATCTTTTACATGTGAAATTAGAAATGATTTTTCAATTCAACCATTCTTTTGACTATTTTCGTTTTCATATACACGCATGCAATAATTTCAAAGTCAATTTTTCACTTTGAATTTCAACCATTATATAACCACCGAACGACACAATGCATCGAATTGTCGTACACGTAAGAATGAAATTGGATTCAATTGGAGGCAATGACTGATAATAGCGCTCGCTGGACAATCAGATAAATTATAGAATTGTCATGCGAACTCGAATCTGTCTGCAATCTGCTCGTCTTATTCAACTGCTTACAACTAACAGAGTACAATGTCCGTTGATATCATTAAATTCATAAAAACTGAATAAGACTTGCAATTTTTCGCACTTGTCAAATTGCACTGTTCGTGACGTGATGCAAGCAGATACTCATTACATGGGGAAATTTGCAAAGTGTTATGACTTTTTCGACCGCATGAAATCCAGAGCCAATTCAACTGAAATCATGTTTTCAGCAAATATCTAGAAACACAGTATTTCTGTAGATGTAAGAAAGGTACATCTATACGTACATATATTGGTCAAGTATGTACTCATACGAATGGTAGTAGTATAATTGCAGGTTCTAAAATCACATGTCGTTTGTCTCTTAGGTACAAGACTATCTTTACAATATTTCAGTGGAAAATTATACACACGACTGCACGTTACGTAACATTTTACAGCAGTGGCAGTCAACTGATCTGAAGTTGCAATTAAAGTGAAATTGCAGTAGATTGTTTCATAAAGAAAGTACACGTCTATACGTATTGTGTCATTGAGTATTGTTGGAATTCAGTTAAGTGCATGAGATTTGCACAGGTAACTTGTGATATAAATAATTTTTACGAGATTAGTTGGAAAATCATACAAAAAATATTCAGCTCGTTTTATGGAGAGTCTACCTGTTATCCAACTACCGGTAGAGTGATTTTGAAAATGGTGAGCTTTGATGGTTGGATGTTAATTGCAAGATAAGTTTAGATTTTGATGGAATATTTGAGTTCTTATTTATTGTACTCATACAAGGTCTGCCAAATATAGTGTGTCAGTCTTAGAATAAATAGAGGAATAGAAGAGATTTTATTAGAATTGGGTTAGTACTAATATTTCGTGATATTACCTTATATGAATATTTTAGTTGAGCGGTATTATAATACCTGATCGGCATGTATTTGCACGTATCTGAAGTTCCGGAAGAAAAATGTTATGCCGCGTTTACATTCTCGCCGAGGAATGGCAAATGTTGACAAGGTGAGTGTGTAAACGGTCTCCTTGTCTAGTCTCATCTGTGTTTTTCATGGCAAGCATGCGTGTGTAAATGGCTTGCTCGTCGGCTCTTGTTTGTTTTACGAAGGGATAATGATCCTTTTATTGCTGTGCCTGAGTGTTTATGACCGTCTCGTCTTAGCTCGAAGCCGCTGGAAGCGAAGTCGGTTTTATGCACCGAGTCAAAGGGATTCAAGAGGGTAGCGAATGCTAATTTACATTTTCGAATTTTTCGCTGGGACTTCAAACATATCCTTGCGTGGCACCGATTGAAATAACTCAACGCACACCAGGCAGTTGCAATAGTCACAACCTGTATCTCAGCCATCGTTCACTGAACTGAACAAAACAGCTCACAACTGTCGAAAGATGCATGGTGCATGGTGCGAGTTGCATGGTGCAATATCCTAAGTAAACAATTCACCCTATGTCTTGCTGAGTCTTGTCCAAAGTCTTGCCGAGTGACGTTTCACGAGACGTTGGCCCGTATGTGTAAACGCGGCATTAGACGAAAGATAGGAAGATAGAACACAATTAGCATGCGCCAAGCAAAATACCTTGAGAATTTGTTGCTCATATGATCCCAATTGCAATAGGCCTGTTGTAGTGTTGGCTCTGCCTTTTACTGTGTTTTTTAGTTGTCCAAAGTTAGTGGGGAAATTATCCACACTTATGGTAATCACGAAATTCGAATCTATTACCTTATAAACTCTTTATCTTATTATTCAAAAAGTTGTTGAATTTAATTTCCATTCATTATTAAATGTGTTACATATTAATTAAATTTTCTTGACTGAAATTGAATAAAAATTCGTGTTTCCCATAATTTTATTCTCACAAGAAATGGCGGTGTGGTCTCCACTTTCGATTTACTATAAAGTTGGCGGATTCTTATGTATTTCTCTTTCCATATGTTCTTATGCACGAATTAAGGCGCCATATTCAATTTAAAAACGAAATATATTTAGTTTAATCATGATTTGTGATTTTAATTTGTATATATTCTTAATTCCAATGCATTTTAGTATAAGTTTTATAATGAAAATAGAGACCAATATAAATATTTATAATTTAATTCGATTTTAGGTGTATATGAAGTACTAATTTTGCGAAGAGATGTCACTAGTGGCGTTAATGGGACATACGCATCAAACTAATTTTCAAAACATAAGTAATATAGTTTTTTTGTTTTGTTTACTATAATTGTTTTTTTTTTACTTTAGGGAGTTGCTGCAACAAGCTATTACATCATTATTATTATTTTACCAATTACACTCGAGCTTAGAAGATGTACTAGGTGGGGTGAAAAGTAACCTCCTTGGGAATGAAAAAATTGTTTTTAAATTTTTTTTTTTAATTTTATTCAATGTTGTCCCCTTTTAGGTCGATACACTTATTCCAGCGATTTTCCAACTTTTTGATCCCGTCCGAAAAGTAATTTTCCGGAAGGCCTGCAAAATACTTCTCCGCGGCGTCGATTATCTCCTGGCGCGAGCTGAATTTTTTATTGATGAGCCATCTTTTGAGGTTTGAGAACAGATAATAGTCCGAGAGAGCCAAATCGGGCGAATAAGGTGGACGGGGAAGCAATTCGAGCCCTAAATCGTTGATTTTAGGCATTGTTGAGATGCTGTTGTGTGACGGCGCGTTGTCTTGTAAAAACAAAATTTTTTTCGCTTCATGTGAGGTCGTTTCGTATTGATTTCGGTTTTCAATCGCTCTAATAATGCGCAATAATACTCGCTGCTGATGGTTTTTCCTTTTTCGAGGTAGTCCACGAAGAGTATGCCATGACAATCCCAGAAAACCGACGCCATGACCTTTCCGACCCATTGAGCCTCCCTTGGCGGCTTCGGAGCACTCGTTCCGGCTTCAGTCCATAGCCGGGCACTCATTCTGTTCTCTGGCGTGAAATAGTGGATCCAGGTTTCATCAACAGTCACCAATCGACGCCAAAAGTCCACCCGATTTCGCCTCAGCATGGGCAAACACGCTACCGAAGTGCGCTCGCGTTCGTGTTTTTGGTCCGGAGTCAGCATGCGCGGCACCCAGCGGCAGGATAATTTTTTCATCTGCAGAATCTCATCCAAAATATGGCGTGTGCGCTCGGTACTAATCCTTGTGGCTACTGCTAGCTCGCGCACCTTCATTTTCCGGTCGGCCAACACCATTTCATGTATTGTTTTGACATTGTCCTGTGTAACCGCATCGCAGGGCCTACCGCTGCGGACTTCATCGGTAGTGGAGTTTCGGCCACCACGAAACTCTCGAAACCAATATTTCGCGGTATAATCTGAAGGAGCACTAGCCCCATAATATTTATCTAACTTTTCTTTTGTTTCCTTCGCCGTTTTGCCTCTCAAAAAATAATGTTTTACGAGAGAATGAAAATGGTTTATTTCCATACTCAACATGATGCCAAACACGTCAACAAAAATCGGCTGTAAAAACAAAACAAATGGCTGTATCGCTCTGAAATTTGACATGTCTGCCTAAATATGAATGGACTATAAAGCACAACAATCTTTTTTGCAATTGCAGCGCATTCTGGTGGTCAAGGAGGTTACTTTTCACCCCACCTAGTATTTATTTATCAACACAAAAGACATAGTAAAATTATTGCATAAAATGTAAACGTTTTCAAAATAAATTAAAATAAATAATTAGCAACATAAAATATAAATTCAAGAAAATATAAACTCAAGAAAATACAAATTAATAACAGAAATATAACTAAATATATACGAATAAAAGGCAAAGAAGTTAAATCAATAGTCAACCGAGCAGAAAATTATCTTATTTTTTCAAATAGTTTATGAAAAAATAAATGACACATTAAGTGCTGTAAATGGCCAAGATTAAGATTATTGTGTTTCTTTAAGTTTTGCAATAAAGTCGAGTAGAAGCAGATATTTGTGGATCTGTCGTAAAAATCTGATTCGAGAACATAAATTTGGGGAAAAGAGATCAGATGGTGTATGCTGGTTATGAAGTTAGAGAAAATTCACTCAGGAGCAAAAATGACGTTCAACATAAGTAGCTTAAAGAATTTTCAGTTAAAAGATGTTAACGGTTAGTTAACGCATGAACTTGGACGGATTCGAGGGCAGCATAAAGGTACTCGTACTTAAAATGAAGACACCACGCTTGACAACAGTATGTAGCATTCAACAATTTCACTCGAAATTTGTGGACGCTAAATTTCGATGCGCACTGTAAAGTGTGCAATTAGAGCATAAATAAAATTTGTAGAGAGCATCATCCACACTTAGCCCTCTCAAGAAATTATACCAGTTAGTAGCATTGATTTCATTGGACAAAACGGAATAGTTTGCTTTTTGAAACGAAGTGTAGAAGCAGATTCGACTTTAGACAAACGGTTTAGAGTTAACTCCATAAAAAGAGGAGGATGATGACAGAAAAGGACTCAAGGAAAAGGAAGAAGGGTGAAGATTAGTCAGAACGAAATCGAAAATCCTGTTATTAATATTGGGTATGTTGTTGAATGGGGATAGTGAACAAAGGGACATAAAGGAAGAAGTCTCAATCTTTCTACAATAGGGACAGAGAGGCTAAAGAGATATCATACAGCACTCTATAATAAGAGCACAGGGGCCTGTAGCTGCAATCGCATAAGTTAAGAATCTGCGGAAGTATATGAACTTTCCGAAGGTGGGTAGGAAAGTCACTAAACCAAAAACCACGGAGTGTGATAGAGATCTGAGCTGCAGGACGAAAAGGTGTTACAAACGGATAGATTGGACAATACTGTCCAGAATCACTCAAACTGTGAGGCCATGATATTAATGTCCTGAACCAAATGAGCCGATGGTAAATCATGTAATTTTTTCGTTATGTGCAAAAAGCAAGTTGTCCCGCAACAACGCATTTTGCGTCTTGGGGATTAGAAGTGATAAGATATTCAAATATTCGTCATCGACATTTTTACGAGTGTGAAACGATTACTATCACGTTAGATTTGATTAAGATACCAGACTAGGTTAATTCAAAGATCATTGTGCGGTCCCCGTCTTTACATGGACTTGAACCAGGGACCCCATACACTACAAACTAATACTCTATCTCCTAGGCTACAAGAGCCAATAATTGCTGGCATGTTCGCAAATAATGGATATGGTCTAAGGGGAAAAAACTTGCCATACCGGTAGCTCGACATATTCGAAAACACAACAAAAGACAAAAATACTCCTAATTAAGTCAAAATATACTTCATTTTATTGAAACTTTTTGCGGATGACAAGTATTAAGGTATATAGTATAAGGATCTTTCTACAATCATTTAAGAGTAGCTACTATTATGTGAAAAAAGATACTCCAAAATTTTGCCGTATTTCTAGTAACTACTTTCCAAAAGAAATAAATCTCTGGCATTGGAAAACTGCAATTCAGTTGCACTCTTAAAGAATTATTACTGCAAATCGACTGGAAATGCCGGCGACTAAATTACAGTTCAAGGTGTTCACCGTGCGAACGATGAAACGTAAGCTGGCTGGTCGGCCAACTTTCCGTCCATTGATCTTTAGCTTTTCATGCTTCTAGAGAGATCTGTGCCGTGACAACGCACAACGGATCGTTAATTCATATACCACCAGTAGCAGCGGATAATTCACGCAGCTGGAATGGAAACTATTTGCCAGTATGAATTATGCGAGTACTAGTCTGTAAGTATAAATTAGCAAGTCCGAAAATTCATCATAATTTTCGAATGCGGCACGAAACGCTACTGTTACACTACTGAAATAGATGTCGTCGTGTTTATTTATTATTTTTTGTGTATCTACTAGTTGGCGCAGAATTAGCAGTGTAACAGATAGAACGGTAGCCCGCTTGTGTGTTACGTAAATAGCAAAATCAGGTTTTATGAGAGAAAAAACAACTATTAGTGACCGCAAGGAAAATGAACAATTATTTTCGTTTCGAAAAATATGTGTACGTGCTATCTAGTATGAATAGAATTAAGATGCTTATTTCAAATTGCATAACTTGATAGACACAACACATTTATACACCCACATTTCCGCATTTTTTTCATTTTATGTTTGCATACTTATTCTTTTTTGTGGAGAGAGCCAAAAACACTATTAACATCTTATTGTTCATCGATAATAATTGAACAGGAAATCACTAGCGACATGTTGTGCTTGCTCATCAACGCTGTTAGGTGTTTTCGTTTTCGATTTCTTCAAAGTGAAAACGATGTTTGATTGATTGTACTTTCGCTAGAACCTTCAGATTTTAAACGGATGACAGTTACAGCTTGAGGCGTTATTATTATGTAAATATGAGTTAGCAAGATAGTAGACTCAACTATCTTCTTTTTTTTCAATTCACTTGGCCGCCTAAATGGTAAAGTACTCGTCATTGCTTTGAATGATGCTCCGTTCCGGAAGGCAGTCCATAGGTTTTTTTTAAAAAAACGCTTGAATAGCATCTTGACATATGCAAATTTGCTTCCTTAATTTGAGTAAATTATATTATTTGTTGGACCCACTCTTGAGATTTGGTATCGTAATTACTGAACTTTATCTGATGCAAATAATTTAAATTTAGATCTTTTAAGGCTACAGTGGCTGACAGCCAAAATGATGTACCTTGGTAACTTATGAAAAATGATAAATATCTGGCTGCTTTTGAATGAAATAAAGAAAAACACTTAGGTAGGGCTGCCAACTCAGTGGATCGGAAATCCGCGAGGAAAATAAAAAATTAATAAAAACCTATTTTATTTATTTAAAATGATTACACTAGGAGTTGCTTGTAATGCCTTTTGATTTGCAAGGATAAAGTTATAGAATTCTTTACATGTGTAATTAAAATTTGTGCACACCTGTATTTCTGATTTTACATGTGTTTCATTAAGCTGATTACGATTTTTGACCACAGTAGATATATAGTACCAGTTCTGGCGCACTTAAGAGGAGCAAAAGAGGAGCAAATAACAGGAGCAATGAGGAGCAATAAGAACATGATGCTTGCGATTATCGGCCCGCGCATCCCGCGCATGGCGTAAGTGATGATCTCAAACTGATAAACAGCCCAGTTGAACTGATAAACAGCCGAGCTGAACTGATAAGCAACCCTGTTGAGCTAATAAAGAACCCTGTTGAGCTGACAGCCCAGTTGAGCGGTCCGATGATCGAAGGCACCATGTCCTTATTACTCCTCTTAAGTGTGCCAGAACTGGTTTTATATATCTACTGATCACAGGTCGTTTACTCATCCTCTTTAATCAGAACTTGGTGGAATCCCTTTACGAGATCCAAGGTCGTAATATATTGCGCCCTACCAAGTTTTTGGAATATATTTTCAATAGTTGGCATTGGAAACGATCAGCGGCAACATTTGCGATAGGGATCGATGTAGCGAATGTAACAAGTTTTTTTATTTGCTTGCCCGATTCTTCTTTACATTTTTCAAAAAAAAAACCCAACGCAAGTCTACCTTTTTTGGTTCACTTGCCACAAAATCACGCACTTCTTGCAGCAAACAGTAATCGTCGTATCATACAATTTATCTTCATTTGTTGGCACGTTTAGAGAAGCACTCAGATCTTTTATTTAAGAGGACATAGCACCTTCAAATTGAAAAAAATTGTTTTTTTAAAAGGCTAGTTTTTAATTGAATGAAAATACATATCTTAGTAAAACATTGTACATAAAATTTGTTTGCCTTATACTTCATAAAAAAAATTGTTAAAAATTTGTTGTCGCCCCCTGTCGTCTGCTACAATTTTTTTGAAAAAAAAAAACACAAAAAAAACCTGGCGTGCAGTTATCGAGCAAGTCTGAGGAAAAAACAAAAACGGGGGTTTGATCAGCATCAAAGTGGTCTTGGAATGAACTAAAAACAATAAAATTTGTTTGAAAAATAACAAAATGGCGGCGTTTTTTTCGAAAATCCAGGTTTTCTCCCCAAAAATCGGTTATAACTAAAAAAATTTAATGCCGATTTTTTCATCCGTAGTTCATTCTGAGCATTAACATGTGCAGATTAACATGTTGAAATTTCAGAACGATTGCATAAAAACGTTTTTCTTAATCATGCACGCCAACTTGAAAAAGGTTGTTTCGATAAAATCGCGTTTAAAGTTAAATTTCAATATTTTTTGTAATAAATCTTACCGAAATTTAATCTGCGTTACCTGGACCATACAATATACCTTCCTTTTGTTCATACTCCTCCTCTTTCAAAGATTATTGCTCTCTTCGAGCAGTTCTGGCCTCTTTATATGCCTCAATCGAGTGTTTTTCCGCCTGGTTGATTCTTGCAGCATCTCTATTTTCTGCATGTTCCAGCGCACATTGGCCATTGAATGTACATGCAGAAATATTTGCAGCCATATTTATGATATTTTTTTCCACAAAAAGTATGTTTGTGGGCCAAATTCCAAATGCAAAAGTTATTGCTTTCGTTATTATTCTGCGTAAAATTGCCCAAGCAGCGCTCTAATAAATCTTCTGATGATAAGTCTTCATAAATAGGCTTTAAAATTTCTTGTACCTCATCATCTAAAAGTGGAGGATGCTTGAAATTTTTTAATGCATTACCACCAGCTGCCTCCGCCTTACGCCAGTTACACTAAGTCTTTTCTCCAACAGGACAATCAGAGTATTGAGGGTTCTCATCATTTGAAATTTTGTGGTAATATGCTGCCCAAATTTCCTTGCGCATGTTTTCAACCGAATCAGAATTTCGTCGTATAGCTAGGCCATAATATGTTGATAAATTTTTCATTAATTTTAGTGTCAGTTGAACTTTTTTCTGACCTCTTTTTGGAATTTCTACACTTTTTTTAGAAGCATCTTTTTCAGCAATTTTTTTTTGTTTTTTTGCCAAGCCTAACTTTTTTTTGGTTCTTTTTAAGGAGTTGACTCACTTATCTTTGTCTACACTGTAGCTTAAGTCGATGTAGCGATATAGCGAAGTGAACGAAAATCATAGAAAAAATTATCTTCGCTATATATGCTCACATTTTTTTTTAGAATTTCAATTTTATATTATTAAAATTATGTTTATAAAGCTGCATTCTAACATATTCAATAAAAAAAATAAAATCGATTTTTTAAAAATTTGAAGGTTCTATGTCCCCTTAGTCAATTGCACAAATCTAGAGCAATTTACGATTTTTAATAATTAATATTGTATTATTTACAAGCATATGAAAGCGAGCATAATATATAAATAAAAATATAAAAATACTGTTAAGGCAATTTTTGTTAAATTTCCGGGAGGATTTAACTGCATTCCGGGAGCCGGAAGTTTTTTTAAGTGAACTGTATTTTTCCGGGAGAATCCCGGAATTCCGGGAGAGTTGGCAACCCTACTTGTGAGGTATTGCAAATATAATGTGTATTTATCATTTAAGTAAAAAATAACAAAAAATATAATCCGTTACGATAAAAATGAATAAAAATCCAGATAAGAGCTGATTTTGACCTCAGAGCCAAAATGATGTCAAATGGTTTTTCCTAGAAAAAGTAACGCTAGTTCCAATAATCCGTTTGTGAAAAAAGAGTATCGCATTGCAGACATGATGACTATTAGTCAGACTTTGATTTTTGAACAAAATCATTATTCTGAAAAGAACAGTACGACTTTTAATTCTCGATGGGTCGTCACACTTCTATTGAAGAGCGAGAGTTAATAATAAAATTTTACAAGGTCGGGAAATCTAAAAAAAAAAATTACTGAGATTATTAAAAGGAATGCTTTAACGATTCAGCACATTATTGAATGTTTTGTGCGCGAAAATCGTGTATGAAATCGAGTCAAAAAAAGTTCACAATCAATTTTTTTCTGAGACGTATTGTCCTTGGATCGTGAGACATTCAAAAAAAAAGATCCTTCATTGAGTGCCCCCAAATTGGCAGAGTTTGCTGAAAGGACTGTTAGCAAAAAAAGCAACCCCCAAACTATAAGGAGGATGCTTAGAAATTCCAATTTAAGGGGGGAAATACATGTAAAATCGAATAAAAATTGCTAATTTCAGATTGAATTAAAATATATATATTGTCCATTCCGAAAATGTTTAATATTACATCCTTAAAATACATGTTTCACAGTAAATGAAAATTTTTTTTTAATAATTTTTCAACACAAAATGGCGGCGATGCGAGCGAATGAAAAAAACACATCAAAAACTGCCTCGTACAACTTAACGCCTTTTCCGGGGAACTTGCAACATTCAGAGAAAAAAAAAAATATGCTAATGAAATATGTAATTCATAGGTGAACCAATAAAATTTACAAAAATATTTTAAATTTTTACATTAATTTTAGATTAAACATAAAAATCGATTATTTTTCAAAAAAATCACACTTTAAACATTAATAAACAAACTCTATCATAAATACTATCATAAATACCGAGGGCATTGAATGCGCAAGCATAATTAAGATGCATTTCTACCGAAACACTATAGGGATTTTTAATGAGTTATTTAGACTTATTAGTAATCAAAAGTAAGTGCACACGTGTTCAAACGTTGCTAGACTCAAGCTGTAAACAAAGTCACGGATCTTTTACTATAACGGAATACAGCTTTAATTTAATTTCTAGGAAACAGTAATCGCAAAAATACTTGGTAAAGTTTGAGTTAGTTTGATTTAAAGCGCGCTAGAAGAAAGGTGTGAAAATGAGGAAAGAAACTGATCCAAAAACACGAAAAATTATAGTGAATTTGCATTGTGAAGGTAAAAGTTTACGGGAAATTAAAAATGGTAAAAAGACCACACAGTGCAGTTCAAAAAATTGTTGACAAATACAATAAATTCAAAATTTTGGACAATTTTAAAAGATCTAGACGGCCAGGGCAAATAGAAAAGAAATGAGAAATATAGTGAAAGAAGTTGAGGGTAATCCCCGTTCAAGTGCAGCAAAAATAGCTGCAAATTATTCCGCGACACACAATCAATCCGTTTCAGCCCCCACCGTTCGAAGAATATTGAATGATCGTGGGTTACATGGCAGAGCACAACGAAGGAAGCCGTTTATTTCTAAAGCGAATAAGAAAAATCGCAAAAATTATGCTAAAAAATATAAAAACTGTACTTATAGTTTTTGGAAAAACATTTTATTCTCTGATGAGGGTAAATTTTAAATATTTGGCGGGCATACAAATAAAAAACTTTGGCGAACTAAAAATACTGAGTTCCATGAAAAAATGTTTCCGGCATAGTGGAGCGTGGCCAGAGATTTTCCTACACCCCCCTAATACCCCCCCCCCCCCCCCTTGGAAAGTGCATACACCACCCCTAACACGGACATTTTTCCTACACAAAGCGAACTTTGTTCCATAGGGACACCCCTCCTAAAATTGTGAACACACCCCCCATGAAAAATTCCTGACAAAACCCCTGAGCGTGGCGGTTTGGGGGTTATGGTTTGGGGGTGTATGGCAGCATCGGGAGTTGAAAACCTTGAATTTATTGATAGTACAATAGATAAGCAAGGCTTTCTGAATATTTTGCAGCGAAATATGGTTGACAGTGTTGCGAAATTCGAATTGCCTAGGACGTGGATCTTCTAACAAGATAACGATCCTAAGCACACTTCCTATTTAGTAAGGTTGTAGTTGCTTTATAGAACTCCCAAGGTGTTGAATCATCCCCCCGATCCCCAGACCTCAACCCCATTGAGCATTTATGAGATTATTTAGACAGGAAAATTCGGCACCGTCCAATCACAAGCAAGGAAAGTTTGAAAAATGTTCTTAAGGAAGAATGGGATAATATACCAGCAGAATTTACCTGAAAATTAGTAGAATCCATGCCTAGAAGACTGGAAGCGGGTTCAAAGGCATAGGACGACGGCCAAACCAAATACTAATTTTTTATTATATGAATTTTTATTGTATGAAGTGTGCATTTACTTTTGACTCGTCTTTCATTGACTTTTTGTTTTTGTTGTTCTGTAAATTTTTTGTTACAGAATATATGGAACTGATTTTTAGTATATTGTTTTTAACGAATAAAGGTTTAATATTCCTTAATCAGAAATATTTTTCAATCGGTATTTTTTTTTATTGAAGCTCAAAAACAAATTTGGAAGGTGTGCACTCAGTTTTGATGCCCATAGTATGTCGGAAGCAGAGGTCGGAAATCTGGCTTTCATCTATGGTATCATGGACAAACACCAGTATTCGAATAATTTGAAAAAGAACTTCCTGCAAAGTGCAGAAAAATTGAATATAAGGTATAATTTTCAATTTTATCAGGACAATGATCCTAAAAACCCCTGCCAACTCGTTATTATAACTCCCCACATGTTATTCAAACACCTCCACAGTCCCCGGACTTAAATATTATAGAGAATTTGTGGTCACGGTTGGAGAAAGGCACCAGGAAACACACAATTAGCAGCAAACAGGACCTTAAAAGAGCTTTACAGGAAGAGTGGAATCAAATCCAACCAGAATACACGAAATCTTTAGTGGAATTCATGCGCCGCAGATTGGACGCGGTTCTTAAGGGGGAAAATACATATAACTGCTAAAAAAATCGATTTGTTTTTATTACATTAAAATGTTACAAATGCTCTAAAAATACACAAAAAAAAATTTGAAGCGATATTCGTATTATAATATCGTATTCGTATTCTCGAGTTATAGTCAGTTATACGAAATCGGAAAAATAATTTGTTTATTAATGTTTAAAACGTGATTTTTTCGAAAAATAATCGATTTTTTGTTTAATCTAAAATTAATGTAAAATTTAATTTTTTTTATGCATCTTATTGGTTCACCTATGAACTATACATCTCATTAGCATAGTTTTTTTAGTCATTAGCTCGCGTCACCGTTATTTTGTGTTGAAAAATTATTAAAAAATCTTTTCTCATACTTTGAGACATGTACTTTAAGGATTTAATATTAAAAATTTTCTGAATAAACAATATATATTTTTTTAACCAATCTGAAATTAGCAATTTTTTTTCAATTTTACATTTATTTCTCCCCTTAAGCAGAAAGGCTATCCAACCAAATACTAGAAGTAATATTTTTTTCCTTATTTTTTCACTTAAATGATAAATAAACATTAAATCTGTAATTCCTCATAACTTTTTTTCTTTATGTCATTCGGAAGCTGACAGATATTGACAATTTTTCAGAAGATACTTGGCTACAACATTTTGGCTGTCAGCCACAGTATATACATTTTAATTTATTGATGGATATCCATATTATTTGTCTTCTATCTAATCTGTATGTATCAGACTTATCTTACGGTTCATTGCTTGCACAAAATCAATCTTGTCATTGTTTTGGTTCCGTGGAGCATAAAATTGCAAGCAAACTAAACCGTGTTGAATATTCTATAATGGACACCAGCAGATCGATGTAAGCTCGCCATCGAAAATCGGATTATTCAAATAATTGCCTGGGATTGACTGCTATCGACGTTGTCGGCCGATTCCATTATAATCGACCAGCGAAATCAAATATCCAAACATGCACATAATTCGAGAAAAAAAAAACCCATTCACATATGATTCCAAATATTGCTGTAGGCATCTGACGACGACTGGACTGGCTAATTATTATTATTTGTACGGAAGATCGATCTTGTCGACAAGTGCGAATACGGCAACAAGCCTAGCTTCAGAGCTATATCTAACTTAGTCAGCAGCTTTGCGAGTAAAAATTGATTTCTCAAGGTTTTTTTCGGCGTCATCGCATCGTTTTCCGTACGTTCGCACTTCACTGCCGCAAATTATATTTCCGTGTTCGAGATTTTTTCATTATTTTCGTTTACGGCATACACGGAATACTCGTAGGCTCGTGCGTGCGAAACGAACAATGCAGGCTCACGTTGGGAGAATTACCTGAATGCACACATACGTGGAGCTACGAAGATGGAGACGTTAGTTAGTTAGTTCAGCAAGCTATATTATAGAGCGCGCGAAAAAAGTGGTCCATGATTCAAATGATGATGAGAATGATTAACTGTAATGGTATTGATATGACCTTCATTTTCATTACGAAAACAGTTTATTGAACTTATCCGTTGTCTATTCGTTTGATGGGCATTTTTTTTGAAAATTATTTTCACGCTCTAAATCAGATTTTAATTTGAATTGCGTGAATGAAATCCGTAGTTTACTTCGTTCGACGCATCTTTCAACACTGACATTTTGGTGAAATCGATGCAGTTGGTAGGGCTTAGAAATACCACTTGTCAATCCAATTAAACCGTTAGGTTGACTAATTCAAGCTGCACATAAAGCGGTTAAAATAATTTAAGGCACAAACACTCAGTAAGAACAAACAACTTATTTTCAATGCTACTTAAACAATAATTGATGGTGTTTTTGCATTTAATTAAAAGTTTTGCATGTTTACTTTAAGGAGAGTATCAAAAAACCCCTAGTGCATCAGAACCGCCAAAAAAACACTAATGTTCGAAGAAAAGTAGAGGATTGCTGCAGATTTTGAGTGTATATTCTACCACTAGCTACTGAAGACAACTACCACTAGCTACTTCTCCCACGTAAGACCAATACACCATAAATAATAATAGATCCTAAGCCAATTTAATTTCAATGAGTTCTTCGAAAGTTACAGCGATAGAAAGGTGGTTGAGGCTGCCATCCGAAAAATGTGCAGACCTTTACTTATTTTCATTGAAAATGTTTGCGATGTGAATACTTTATGTAAGCATTTATTGGTACGAATATAACGAAAATGCCTCGTGCTGGCAACCCTTTACTAGCACTGAAGCCAAAAACATGTCACATCTGCCTCACGTTGAAGTCAACCTACTCAGCTAATCTCGAATTGATCCGATGACTGCATTGGAAGTTATAGGGATACAAAGAAATTCAGGGTTACCACTAGCAAAAGTTTTCTTATTTTCTAGTTCTTAATTAGTTGGTGTTTATTTTCACTACAAGATCACTACGATTTGAAAATGTTATGATAAAATTACTTGCTATAGATATGCCAAACAAAACAAAAAATTACAAAAACCACCATAGCTGGCAACCCTATCAACTAGATTTCTACTGAATATTGCTTATAATAAGTTTAATTTGCCATATGAATTTCGTTCTGATTCGATAACTGTACTGGAAGCTATAGGGTAAAGAGCTTTATTTTCTTGAGCGCATTTTCAAAATTTAAGACACTAAAATTACCATAGCTGGTAGCTCCAACCGAATTTTTCAACCTAATTTTTAATAAGATTCAGCTACTGTGTAAATTTCGTCAGAATCTAGAAACTGAATCAGAATTTATAGGGCTAAAAGCAGTTCATTATCCTAGTAGTTTTTTAAGATGGCACCACTGGCATAGAATTGCCCGCATTTCAAAATCGCTTCTATCAGACCTATCAGACCACTTAAGACCAATACATTCTGTAAATTTCAATTGTATCTGATTACCGGGTCGTGAGTTCCCGTGAACAGAAGTTTTTGATGCTAAAAATATAGGTAAATTGGGGAAGGGTTACCGTTCTTTCACGCTGTAAAATTGCAAATGTTTGAATTTGGCTATGTTGACAAAGCATAATATTTATATATGAGTGGCTTCTTTTCCAAAAACCGACAATTTTTTAGGATAGTCGATGATTTGAAGGTTTTCACTTTCAGCGTCTGCCCTAGCTAGAGGGTTGCCAACATGCTAATTAAAAGCAACACAAATTTACAACTTAATAGCACCAATATGTCCTGAAAGTTTAATAATGATTTGATAGCACTGTCAAAATTTATCGCAATTTAAAAATTTTCAAAATTTTCCCGATCTCTTTTTAGGCACCAAACGCACACATGGGGTTAAATAATTCCAAAACATTATACGATTCACATTTAGAACACGTTCGAAATTCATTCCGCTAACTTAATTTTTGCAAAAATTATTTGTTGACGGAATAGTAGGTATATTAAAAATATCACTAAAATGGCCGCCGGCGCCAAAGGGTTAAAGGTAATTGACATTTGGTGAGACCTGGACCTATTTCGCATATACACCAATGTATCCTGAAAGTTTCAACTCAATCAGATGGCGCGTTATCGATTAATTGTCACTGGATTTTTTTTGATTATATATATATATATATATATATATATATATATATATATATATATGTATGTATGTATATATATCATTCGCCTCAGAGTTGAAAGTGACCCAAGATTTTTAGCCGCTTGACCCAGATTCTAACAGCAATCGATGCTCCCCACTGAAATGATGAGTTTTAGAGTAAGCATCTAGAATAAGAGGTATACAGGTTTTAGCGGCTGCACCCCTACATCCTTGATGATTTTACAGGGAGGATATGCGCCATGGTCGTGTAACAAATTTGCGTGTCCTCTAATAGATTTCTTCTGCAACAGCCTAGTTATTCTTTCTCGAAAAGTGTGGAGAACAAGTAAATGAATGACATTCTTGGCAAGAACGTAAACTTGTGCTTCCGCCGCACTGTCGGGAGTAATCAATATGTATCCCCTACGATTAATACTAACTCCTCTCCTACCTTAGATAGCGGAGAAGTAGGGTAGTTGTTACGACTTTAAAATAATTTAAAGTAGATTGAAGTAACCTCACCATTACCAATCAGGATTAAGTCGTGGTCCTTCTCAAACACTAGGGCTCTCCTCTGTTTCCGAATTCAGGAGGTCCAGACAGCCGCTCAAATATGAGATAGGTCCGAAAATGACACCACCAAATAAGGAAATTCTACATCTGATTCCCGTTCAGATGCACCACCAGGAAGAGTGATAGACCCGTTTTCGGATGGTTACTATACTGTCAGAGGCTCTTGCTTCAGGTTTTGTTTGGCGGACTCAGGATCCTTCGATCCAAAGCCCTTAGTTTTGTCACTCTCGTAAATTCGCTGGGACAACTTTAGAGCCCCGTACTTAATGATGTTCTTCCGGGCTTCTAAAAGCATTATAACCTCTTCATTTAGGATGAAAAAAGCCTCCCATAGATTTTCAACGGGATCACCAATTTCGGCCTCCCTCCAATTTTCCGTCGAAAGATCAGGGTTGAAAAGCCTGACAATCTTCATAATTTCTTCTGGATCAGAGTGGACCTAGGCTCGGTATTTGGGCCAACTGGAGATATCATCTTTCGGCACTGGCTTTAGCCTGGTGCCTGGCCAACTACTCCAGTTCAGATGTATACTCACTGCTCTTCACATGCTACCAACTCGTATCAATCACCGTAGGCGGAGGACACGAGCTGGCTTTCGACAGCTTGCAACAGGCTCTGAACAAAGCCTGCCCCATCCCAAGTTCTTTGCTGGCATTTATTTATTTATTTGTTTCTTTATTGCAGCTATATATTTTACAAAAAACATGTAAAATATGCTTATTTTTTTGCTCGCAATTCGCAAAAGTGGAAACACTTGTGCGCGAGAGCGGAGATCTTTCCATGATTAAAATAATTATTTATTTTTCATGTTTAAAGAAAATGTGAAGAAATAAACAGAAATGAAAAATGAAAGATCTATAGGAATAAGGTTATATAAAAGTAAAGCGAAAGAGTAATCTTAAAACACACACACAATGAATCAAATTAAATGAATTAAGTTTAATTGCTGACACAAAAAAGGAAAAAAGACGAACGATTTATGGGTTTAAGACTGAGTCCAGAAATTTATTGTTGTTTTGGGCAAAAAGCTTTAAGACTAAATTGGAATTGTTTTTGCGGGATGATTAATATTGAAAAAAAATTTTATTTATCTTGAAAATTTTTATTTGACAAATTTTCAAGATAAATAAAAAATTTTTTTTCAATTTTAATCATCCCGCAAAAACAATTTCAATTTGATTCTGCTTTCGGAGGCTTATTCCGCAAAACGATCGAGTTTCCCGTATCAATTATTCTCTGCTTTGATAAGCTTTAGAGACGATATACGTTGTCTATGCCGATTTATAGACAAGAAGGGAACCGGTATCACAAATCAATAATCTTTAAGACTAACCTATAGTTGCGTTCATTTAGACAAAGTTATGGAAGGTTATTGTACAACTTCGGCTCTAATATACTTAAATGCCTGCCCGTTTGAGTTTTTCTACAGCGCGTGGTCAAAATGGGATTCATCATTTGTCGCCTCGTACGATAGCCAGTGATGTGGGAATCAAATTCGTGTGAGTTGAGATACATGAATTTCAAAGCTGCATACAGATACAACTGACGAATATTCATCACACGGACTCATTAAAACATGCTGTTGTAGAAACATGGCGTTGTGTCTAAGCCTAACGAAAGAATATAGAGATCGACGTAGCTTCGGTATAAGACCAAGAATATGACTTCTCCAACTAAGCTTGTCATCCAGAATTACACCAAGGCAGTTAATTTCACTAAGCCGCATTATCTCCTCATTGTTCAGCTTAAGACTGAAACTCACCTCATCCAGTTTGTTCCTGGCGCCAAAAGCCAAGAAGCTACTTGGAAACTATTTGAAGACCCCTGTTTGCCTCGTCGAAAACGTTTTCCCAAGTATCCTCTATGAAGATTAGTACAGTGTCGTCTGCGTATGAAATTACTTGATCGCTAAAATCAGGAACGCTGCACTGTAATCTACATAAGTCGTTGATGTAAAAGTTAAACAGAATCGGGCCTAATACTGTTCCTTGGGGGATACCGCAATTGACTTCTACCAAATCACTGACGAGTGCTCCGATTCTAACTTTTTGCTTACGCTTACGTAGATAAGACTCGAAAAGCAGATTTACATTGTTTGCCGGTGTCAGTTACCTTAGCTTTTGCAAAAGTATATCGTGGCAGACCGTGTCGAACGCTTTTTTAAGTCTATAAACACCGCAATGGTTTTTTCGTTTACATCTAAGTTTACATCTACCGCAATGGTTTTTTCGTTTACATCATCTACATCATAGTTCATCCGCTGTGCTTTTACCCTGATAGAATCAAAATTGGTTTGGGGTTATTTGCTGACGCATTGTGAAAAAGTCACACAAACGGGTCTTTAGGCACTTTTCAAAAAAATTTTATAGATTCGAAATCAAGGAGATTGGTCTATAGTTGTTTAGACACTTCTTATCCAGCGCTTTGAAAATGGGGATTGCAATTGCTGTTTTGAGGCTATCTGGAAATCGCCCGGCTTGTTGGCATATGTTGTAAATGTGTTGAAGAGGAGTTAATATATATTGAACAATTATCTTTAGCACTTTCGCTGTTACAGAGTCTTCACCTGGAGATTTGTTGTCTTTCAAGGATTTTACGTGAAAAAGTATCTCATCTTTTGTTATTTCTGGGAAAGGAAAAGGTTCCAGCTGAGTGGCTAAAATTCTTGAGTATTAATGCTTCGGGGTTATAGAGGCACATTGATCTTCTCCAATCGTCGAAAAGAAGTTGTTAAATTCATTAGCAATATCTGAAACAGATTTTAACAAATTCCCATCTTTGGCAAGGATTTCGGATATATTCCCCTCTTTTACCTTACGCTTAGCGATTATTTCATTGATTGTCTTCTATAATTTCTTCGGGTCATTTTTATGTTTGTCCACCTCAGACAAATAATATTTGGATTTTGCCACACTTATGGTTTTATTTTGCAATTTTGATTGCTCAGTTAGTTTTCCATAATTAATTTGATTCAATGAAATTGTTTTCTTTTCAGTTACATCATTGAATCCCACGTCATTATAGGTCAGTTTTGCTGCAGTGCAGTAATGGTCAGTGATACAAGACTGGAGAATTGTTGTCTCGAATTTTAGACAGCTAGTCTCTTTGAAAAAAATGTGATCTATGCTTGAACCGCTTCTAGCGCATGTGATACCAAGTTCTGCTTGTTGAATCCAAATTTTCCTAGAATATTAAGATATTATTGTGCAGTAGTTGTAATTTTGCTTCCGTATATATTTATATTTATATCTCCAAGTATTATATGGTGTTCGTCTTTTTCAAAATTACGAAGAAAATCATTTGCGGAGACAATAAAGTACTTAGGCTCAAGACTTGGAGAACGATAGATGCAGGTGATATGAAGGATTATATTTTTTGGTAGTGATAGAACAAAATGCAAAGTGTGTCCGTTTTCAATGGAAACATCTACTTGATTAAATGAAAACTCATCTTTAGTGAAGGCCACCACTCCATCGCATTTTGTTGCACTCTAGCTTCTGCTATCGAGCAGTCGCCAGGGCAGCATGAATTTTCTTAGAAGAGTATCTTGTTAAAGCCCAGCGTGCTTTGCTCCGCCAGCTAGCTCAGCCTGGTCGTGAGTTTTTGGGCTGATACTCTTCTCGTGCTACGCACACTACATCGACACTTTAAGTCCGACCTGAAACGACATTGCACACACACACACAAATTTCCACAGGAATTTGACGAGAAAGGAAATGAATCACCATTTTTAAATTTTAAACTACTCCATATTATACATATTTATTAACGATTCGAAAGATTTTCCATACAAACAAAACCCAATTACTAGAGACAAATCAACGATATCTTTGAAAAATTATTCAATTCAATTCAAACAAAAAAAAAATCAATGTAAAATTATTCAATTCAGTTTCAATGAGAAAAGATCTTTAAATATTAGAACGTACATTCGCAATTAAATCTTTACCTAACTCCGGCCGGATTTAGTTTACATGCATCGTAACAAATGATTTTCATGATTTTTTTGATATTATAATTTTTTTTTATATAAGTTATCTGCTCTGACAAATTTAATGAAACTCAATCGTGATATTCACTGTTCATACAGCTATGAGATGTGAAAATAATATTACATTAGCACAGAATTGGTACTAGATGATTTAACAAATTAGGTGGATCCATCCCGACTACCGCATTACAATTTGGAAATGGAAAATATATCATATCATCATCAAAAATATCATTAATTTTTGCGTTCTGTTTATACCGCAAATCTTTACCGGTTAATTTTTAACTTTGTTCATTTGGACTTGATTTCTTTAGCTATTATTTTTTCTTTTTAAACTTTCTGCTACTTATCTGGGAACCGATACTACGGTTGCTGGGAATATTCGCTTTTCAGCCTTCGATCTTCCTTCAATAAGAACTGTCCACTCCGTCTCGACCCAAAAATGCTTACAGGTTACCAGTGCTCTGCTTTGCCAACTGCTTTGCTGCATGCCAAAATGATTCTTGGGAGTCAGATAGCAAATTAACGTCCCAGTCAACTCCTGAATTATGCACTTGCCACTTTCACAGCAATAGTTTTACAAACTCAAATTGTTACACCAAACTCAAATTCTTTTTTTTTTTTTTTACAATTCTTATAATTCAACTTTACAACTGCTACAGACTGATATAAATTCCCCTTTATCCAGTTCAAAAATTTTTACGACTTTTCACCTCGACGGTTACAATCAGAAAGAAAGTCTTTGTTCTCCTTCGAGAAAATTTTTTCCATGAACCGCAAAAGCGGTTTTCTTCCAAAATTCCCGTATGACACGATTTCATAAACCAATAGGGCATCACCAATTCCAATGTACATACACAGATCACAACCATCAGCTGATAAATTTCTTCTTCAGCCATATTGTGGAACACTTGATAATGGAATTGCTCGCCTGTCAGTTCCTTTACGACTGTCACCCGTTGTGACGTTTCTGCCTACTGAGGTGGATATTTTGATAATTTGTTTATTTCTTTTCTGAGTATTTAATAATTATTTTTTTTTTCTCAGCATCGCAACAATTTTTTGTGCAAACTTGGTCTAGTTAAGGTCCTGTAGCCATCAATACTAAATCACGTAGCCCATTCTGACTGCCAAGTTTCGGTCAAAACAATGACATCAAAAACGTAGTTCGTAAACACGTCTGAGATGAAACTCAGACCTGGAGCAACTGACTTCTGTCGTTTTTTAGCAGACTCTGCAGTATTACGAGGGAGCGAGTGCTCCCAAAATTTGTTTGTTAATCATTGAAGGGGACTTGTCCCTGCCAAAAAAAAATGTGACAGGTGGGATGTTTTTTTTCAAAATTTTGAAGGCCGCATATCTAGTTTCATAAGCTTGAGAGAGGTTGATGGATGAACTTTGAATGCCTGAAGAGGGAGCGACACTGGAGATAGCACTAGCAAACTTGTAAGATGAGCATAAAACTAAACCTCTAGTTTGAAAACTTTTAATCGAAATTCAAGCAAATTGAATTTTAGATTAATGTAAATAAGATGATTGTGGATTGAACAATTAAATTGTTTAGAATTGCTTACTGTGAATGAAACGTCATTAGTAAATATATTTTAGTAAAAATCTGATCTAAAGTGAAAAATTGTTTTAGTCGTCAATAGATTCAATACTATATTTTGTAATTTCAATCTTAAAGAAGATAAAACTAAAATCAGCTGCTGGTGACGATCAAATCCCAAGCTACCGCAAAACTACCGCCCTATCAGCCTTTTACCTTCATTAAGCAAAATCTTTGAAAAAGTTATTTTAACCCGTATCCAGCTCAAACTTGACAGTGACGGAATAATACCCAATTGGCAATTCGGATTCAGACCGGGGTTTTGTACCAGCCATCAGTTGTCTAGAGTATCGAACCATGTCAACAAAAGCTTCCATGAAAAACAATCTACTGGATTAATTGCTCTTGACATTCAAAAAGCTTTTGATACTGTCTGGCACGATGGTCTCATTTACAAACTCATCAATCTATCTTTTCCAAGTTATTTAACAAAGATAATTCAGTCATACCTATCGTCCAGGTCATTTACAGTGAAGTTCCAAGGCAAATCTAACAGGTACGATATTACGGCAGGAGTACCTCAAGGTTCGGTACTGAGCCCGACTTTATACAACATCTACACCTCAGACATAACTCAGTCTTTAAATTGTAACTTAGCAATGTTTGCAGATGACACGGCTATATACTCCACTCACTCTGACCCGAACATTATTGTAAACAATCTTCAAGGGCAACTTGAATTAATTAACTCGTACTGCCAAAAGTGGAAGATAAAAGTAAATGCCGAGAAATCGCAAGCTGTGTTCTTCTCGAGAAAGCGCGCCAGGCGAAATCACCCTTCCGCACAAATAAACGTCCTTGGCACTAACGTTCCTTGGAACAAAGACCTAAAATATTTAGGTATGCACTTGGACTCCAAATTGACCTTTAAGGCCCACATTGATTTTATCGGTTCCAAAATCATCAACAGCATTCGCTTCACTTACCCGTTTATTAATCGAAAGTCTAAATTATCCTTAGCTATTAAAATTTTGATATTCAAAGCCATTATCCTGCCTAAGAGATTATATGCCTCGTCCATATGGAGCCGCTGTGCAGCACGCCACCTAAATAAACTTCAAATTCTTCAAAATAAATGCTTAAAGGATTATTTTAATCAAACCATACTATTTTTCTACTCATCTCCTTCACAAATTAGCAGGTATCAATTACATTTCCTTAAATACTCGCAGAATACGAAACAAATTTGTCAGAAAATGTGAAAATGCCACCAATCCTCTGATTGGAGCTTTAGCCATGCAAAATTAGATATTTTACAGTTGTAAGATCGATTCTACATACAGTTGCGGACAAAACTCTCCACACACCCTCAAAACTTCATAAATTTAGTAGAAAATGCAAATATTTATGAGGATTTTAAATGCAACTTTACTGCAATTGTATTTTTACTAGCATAACTTAAAAAAAAATTACATTAATTAACTTATGACCGTAAAGACACCAGAAAAAACGAAATTCAGTAGGGACAAAAGTGATCATACATTGGTCAGATAGTGTACTCTGGTCTTCATTGCATTGCTTTACTGTTGTTTTTTTTTTTTCAAAGAACCGTTGTATTTCCTATGAAATGCTTGAATACGATCTAATGATTAGTTTGTTTTAGTAATCTGTGAGTAAAAGGAGTGAAAAATGAGCAAGCGTAAGGAAGTAAGTGTTGAAATAAAAAATGTAATTATTGCTGAGCACAGAAATGAAAAATCAGACCGCGCAAGTGGAGTTTTGTTTAATTCATCCCTTGCCACTGTCCAATACATTATTCAAAAGCATAAAAACTCAGGATCAGTGGAAAATAAGCCAAGAAATGGACGACCAAAGAAACTTTCCAGGTGGAATATCAGCATGATCTTAAAAGAGGTCGACAAAACCCAAGGATCACCGGTCGGCAACTGGCGGAACATGTCACAAATACTTCGAATAAGTGTGTTCACCCTAAAACCATCCGAAGAATCTTACGTACCGATGGATATCGTTAAAAACCGCTAATATCTGATAAGAATAGGCAGTATCGACTTGAATTTGCAAAGCGATATTTAGGAAAGGATTTAGAGCTCTGGAAAACTGTCTTATTTACTCATGAAAGCAAGTTCAACTTGTTTGGTAATGATGGCAAAGAAAGAATCTGGCGAAAAAAGGGAACATCATTGCAACAGAAGAATTTGACACCAACAGTAAAACACGGCGGTGGCAATGTGATGGTGTGGGGTAGAATTGCAGCTGGTGGGGTTGGCAGATTGGTCTTTATAGACGGTATTATGGACCAATACTAATATAAAAGACTGTTAGAAGAAAACTTGCAACCTTTCGTGGACAATTTGAGTCTTGGCCGGCATTGAATATTCCAACAGGACAGCGATCCCAAACATACTGCTCGCTTTGTAAAGAACTGGTTGCTTTATTATGCACCAATGCAGCTGTATTTTCCTCCTCAGTCGCCAGACTCAAACCCCATTGAACATATTTGGGAACTTATGAAAAAAAAATATCTCGAAAATTCATACCAGCAGCAAGGAATTACTCAAAATTGCGGATCAACAAGCCTGGGGAGAAATAACTCCGGAAGTCACTAAAAATTTGGTGAATTCAATGCCACAACGGTTGCAGACTGTTATTGATGCCAACGGTGGCCCAACAAAATATTGAAATATAAAATTATATTAAATTATGTGGAATTTTCAGTTCAATTACATAATGTATGAACACTTTTGTCCCTACTGAATTTCTTTTTTTTTGTGTTTTTACAGTTATAAAATAGTTAATGTAATTTTTTTTTAATTTATGTTAATAAAAATACATTTGCAGTAAAGTTGCATTTAAAATTCTCATAAATATTTGCATTTTGTTCTAAATTTATAAAATGTTGAGCGTGTATGGAGAGTTTTGTCCCCAACTGTAGTTCTAAGTTACTTTAAGGTAGCCATAAGTTAGTTTAAGTCTCAGGAGGTTTTATAACTTAAATTACAAACTATTTTATTTTATTTCTCAACCAAGCAAGGTACAAGTAACATAAACAGTAAAAAAACAAAGTTGGAAATTACGAGTACATAGAAATAAAACGAAAAATTAGATAAAATAATTAACAAGATAAATCAATAACAAATTAATAAATAACAAATAAATAAAACATTGAACATATAGCTTAGGATAAAGGGTTGCGGATGGCTTTGAAAAGGGAGGATTTGAAGGATAATTTTGAGACTGTTGGAGAATACAGATTACTTATGCTATTGAATATCCTGCAGCATCTATTTATCGGCTCATTAGCTGCGTAAGTAGTGGAGTGTGGATATTCCCTAAGTAAACGAGAGGACCTGGTGTTTCTTACAGGGTTATTCAAAACTATTTTGCTATTCAGGAATTCAACTTTGATGACGCCTCTAATGACGTCAAATGTGAAGCAGGCCGAAAGCATCTTTCTTCTAGATGCAAGTGTTAACAAGTTTAGATGACCCAGTCGAAACTCATAAGGAGGAAGGGTATTAAAATCGTAAGGGCTGTATAGTTCTCTCAATGCGAAAAGTAAGAATTGCTTTTGTATGGACTCGAGTCTGCTACTGTGGGTTTCAAAAGCCGGATTCCAGCAAATGGAAGCATATTCGAGAATGGGGCGTACTAGTGAGATGTATAAGGATCGTGTGACCCACAGGTTACGAAATTCCTTGGCACGTCTTTTGATGAAGCCTAGCTGTTTGTTTGCCCGGGAAAGTATTTTATCATAATGCAAGGTGAAGCGGAGTCGCTCATCCAAGACAACACCAAGGTCGACAACGTTATCAACTCGACTTAACAACTTATTCCCGAGGAAGTATGTTTTATGTGAGACGGTGCATTTTCGGGAGAAACTTATAACTTGGCACTTAGCAATGTTGAGAGAGAGCTTGTTTTCATTGCACCAATGATCAAGTGAATCAAGTTTGGATTGGAGAAAGAGTGCATCGGATTTAGATTTAATGATATGATAGACTTTGAGATCGTCGGCATAAAGTAGATGAGGTATATTTGATAGGAAGTCAGATAGGTCAGAAATAAATATATTAAAGAGAAGTGGGCCTAGATCCAGAGGTAGCAGAAATATTTTTCGATAAAAGTCCTTGAAATTTTACCAGCTGAGTTCGATTTCCAAGGTAAGAAGTCAGCCAGCTAAGCAAAGATCCACCAAGTCCGAATTTCAGTAGCTTTAGAATTAAGGTAGGGTCGTCAACTGTGTCAAAAGCTTTACTAAAGTCTGTATAGTCAATTTGGCATCCTTTCTCCATTTTACACAGGACGTCTGAGATTAGGACTGTCAAATTTGTGGTAATTGAGCGACCTTTTCTAAAACCATGTTGTTGCTCGTTCAGTCGGGAGTCAACAAGTGGAGAAAGTATATCGTAGACAATCTTTTCAAAAAGTTTCGGAATAGAAGATAAGATGGCAATACCTCTATAATTTCCGATACAGCGTCTATCGCCATTATTGAAGATGGGTGTGACATATGAAAGTTTCCAACAGGATGGGAAAACTCCAGACGAAAGTGATCTGTTGAAAAAAATATGAAAGGGAGTCATGAGCTGCTCTACACATTTGCGCAAGAAAGTTGGAGGAAGAAGATCTGGCCCTGGACCTTTGTTGCAGTCGAGTTCCGAAATAGCTTTACGTATTTCGTCACGTGTAATTTCTAAGTGACTGATAAAAGCTGTAGGAGTAGAATGGGACGAAGGGAGATGTGAGTTTGATGAGTCAGTAGCAATAAAAATATTCTGGAAATTATCGGCGAATAAATCACAAATCTCATTAGGAGAGGAAGAAGTGATATCATTAAAGAACATCGATGATGGATAACCAGTAGTTTTCCGCTTCACATTTACAAAATCATAAACTAGGGTTTCTTACTCAAATATTTTATAGTTGTTAAGACCTTGTCTGATCTCTAAATATCATACGGTATAAGTAATTATGGAATTATGCTTAATTTACTGGATTTGAATAAAGTTATTTTTATGTTTATGTATGTTTATGTTTGTAATTTCAATCCAATAATAAGTGACACCGAGTGCATATAGCTTTGAAAATGCAACAATTTCAATGTACCACTGGAAATGTGACACGTTCTCGGACTTACAATATCATAACGTTGTATTGCGTCAGCGCAATAGTATTCATTAAGGCCATTGGAATCGACTCCCATAAGAATAGCAACATGAATACCAACATCAAATGACCCCTTTCGATTGCTAACTGCATGCAACCTAGGCGATTCAATAACAATGCAACACACACACTATATGCCATGCTGCCGGCTGAATTTCATATTACGTGACTTGTTAATCATCAACGTAAATTATTGGCACGATCACATTTTATATTCAATGCAATATAAATAGAATTTGATTTGGCACAGGAAATATGAATGTATTTGAATTCAGAAATCTGAGTAATGATACAATGTAAATATTATAAATTTGGCTACAAAGAGAATTTTTTCGAACTTTTTCTTCGAATCACGTTGCTTTGTATGGATGCATTTCAATTGTAAAATTCAAATAAATATATAATACTATTAAATATATAGCAACTTTAGGTACAGCATGCTTTCTCTTTCATTATTCGTTTTGCGTAAAAGATATCGATGTTATTCTGTGGGCAGATATGAAATTCGAAGCACATCATTCATAAATCCAAAGATATAACTATTTCAAGAATAAAAAAAATAATGCGAAATAGATAATCCCCAGATCAGAATAATTCATAAGTTTGATTCTGTTAAACAAATAACGTTCGCATCTACGAAACAGTTTTTTTCATTAAGATTTAGTGACCTAATCGACAGCAGATTTATTATAAATATTTTAAAATTCAAAAATCTTCAACTTTGCAATTCTTACATAATTCATCAATATACAAAAGAGCTTAATTTTTCAATCATTTATAAATCCTCTTGAAAGCTCGACGATACAATGAAAACATACAGTTATGTGGTGGTTTTGACGAAAATAAATCAAACAAAACGAAACTTAGCGGCATTCTCGAATGTTTTTCAAAAATATGTACCTACATATATATATATATATATATATTTCATACAAATATAACTATAAATGTATGGTTAGTATCGTATAAGCACATCGTTAAACGCCATATTCAAATTATTTTGTTTGTATTGACTTGAGAAGCGTTTTAGTTGTCTAATACCTAGATGACGAACGACCAACGAAAATATTTTGTTTGCATAGATTTATTTTTAAAGAATACTGTAAATAAATTTGATTTCAAGCACCAAATCGATTTGTATTAGACAAATACAGTAGCTCACAGCTTATTTGATACAGTGCTTCTTTGAAAAATAAAGTTGCAATAACTCAAAACATAATAACAATATCAAAAAAATTTGGACACCATTTTGAAAAAAAATGTATTTTGTTTATTAAACAAGTTTATATTTGTTACAAAGTTGCTGTTTTACATCTTTAAAAACAAAAAACTAAAAGTAATAACAAATTTCATGTCACAGCTTATTTGATACAGTTTGATTAAACATTAAAATTGTTGTGAATTATGAGGTTTCCAGTTGACTTCAATACTTTGTATGATAGTGATAGCCCTTAGCTTTAAGCAGAGCCTGGAGCCTATTCGGCATTGAGCCAACGAGTTTTTTTGTGATGTCCGGAGTAATTTTTTGCCATTTCTCTAGCAGTGCTTTCTTCAGGTCTTGTTTATTAGAAATCTTGTGTTTTCTAATGTTGTTATCCTACAAAGTCCACAGATTCTCAATGACATTCCTATCTGGTGACTGTGCCGGCGGAGACAGCAAATGAGGGCAGGACTGCACAATTCCCGACTTGTGCTTTGGATCATTGTCTTGGTACAATCGAAATTGGTTGCTAACACCCGGTTTTTCAGTGCTTTGCAGCAAATTGTTTTTGCGTACATCAAGGTACTCTGTTTGGTCCATTGTTTCCTCAATAAACTTTAAATTTCTGACTCCGGCTGCGGACATGCAGGCCTAAACTATCACATTACCACCACCATACTTCATAGTAGCTTTGAGGATCTCCTTGTTTAGCTCAGTGTTTGCCTTGCGCCAGACATATGACATTCCATCGGAGCCAAAAATGTTAAACTTGGACTCGTCCGCAAAAATAACCGTATTCCAGAACGCGGATGGCTTTCCCACATGCTCTTTGACTAAGGCAAATCGGCTTATTGTATTTTTTTTGGAAATGAATGGCTTCCTACGAGCTACTCGCCCGTTGAAATCATGGTCGCGAAGCACTCGTCGGACGGTTTCAGCACTAAATGACTTCCTTAATTCACGATGAACCTCAGTAAACAATTTTAGAGCGGAAATCTTTGTGTTTGCTTTCACTTTCCTTACAATGTATCGTTCGTCGGATACGGTGAAAATATTGTTTGGCGCATTTCTCCTCTTATTTTCTACCCGATTTTCGTGAACGAAGCGCTCAATTTTGTGCTGCACTGTAGAGACACTCAAATTCACACTTTCAGCAATTTTTCGAACACTTTGTCCTTTTTTAAAGTGGTTTAATACCGATTCGCGCTGTTCAATTGTGGTGCGATGACCCATTTTACAATTTTGGTTCTTTTTGGCACTTCAGCTTACAAGATCTTGCTAAAAATGACTTAAGCCAATGTCTAAATACAATCAAAAATTCAAAAAACAAAAACAAGACAGATTAACGGCGCGACAAATAGAAGTTTATTCGCATTGAAGTGTCTGTATCAAATAAGCTGTGAGCTGCAATTTTTCTGCGCGAGTGGTATTTCTCTTTTACTGGACGCCGAGGAATATTGCTGGAACATATTTTATTTGCATTATATTCGTTGAACATGCATCTAGTCAAATACGTTTAAATTTTTTGGATAGGGTTCTTAATTTCAAAGTTACAGTGATTTGCATTTTTAAATAGTCACTGTATCAAATAAGCTGTGAGCCACTGTATGTAGAAGTATGGACGTTATTCAGCACTAAGGGGAAGAGTGGTAAATTAAGTTGACTGAAAGGCACTTATATGTCTACAGCAGTGATTTCGAAATCAAATTACTTCTAAATGGGCGAGTTATGTTGCTACTTTTTGATTTTGTTTTCTCCGAGTCCCCGATCTTCTTACATCGAAATGCTTGCTATTTGCTCCTGATTTAACTCAGGTACTCACAGTTTTTATTCAAAATTTCTTATCGTTCATGGATAGATTCGAGGCAGGGATTGCACGCACTAACAGTCAGTGCTTTGCACAAATCTACCCAATGTTGGAATCGTGAATAGAGTATTGCCATTTTTAAATAGATTCGTCGCATCCGAAAAATTATCCGTCAGATAAAAAAATATTAACAGAAGTGTTCTATTAAAGACGATGTGGAATTTTTTGTAAGTACAAGCATCTGGAATATACGTTTTTACTATTCGGCGCCCAAAAAGACGATTTATGTTTCAGATGTGATATCCACGAAGTCATGAACATAACTTTCCAATATGTCGAGTTTACAGTACCGAAGGTCACATTGGTTTCCAGGAATTGGCCTCACTTTTTTTGAGCTTCTCTTTTAAACGCCAAGGAGGACATCACAACGAACGTCGACCTTGGATTTTGACGTCTGGCTCCAAGTCAAAATTCTTTACATCTCAGGTTCCTGTTAAGCGTAGCCTCTCGATTGGTTATTCATCTTCCTAGATAATCTTGTGAATCTGCCCTGGACTACGGCATGTGTGTGTGTATGTGTGTGTGTGTGTGTGTGAGTTGGGGGAGAGGCGCATTGGCACCTCTAAGCACTCAGGCCAAAGGACCCATTGTACTCATTTCCCCCTGCCTACCATAGTTTCCCAGACTTCTGATAAAGTCTAGGATCACTGATAGGGGAAAAGAGGCTATCGTCTGCATGCGTGCAACATCCCAGCCAAAGCATTGATATCTGAGACGCGCAAACGCTGGGCATTCACAGAGCAAATGCTCCGCAGAGTCAGCCTCTTCTAGACAGGATGAACAGAGGTCATCCTGTACAACACCTATTCGGTACATATGTCCTTCTACGCAGTTGTGTCCAGTCAGAATACCTACCATGGCCCTGCAAACTTTCCTGCTCTTATTGAGCAAGAATTCCGCAGTCACATGGTTGGGTTCTGAAAGAAAGACCTTCGTGTGCCTGGCCACACCAGCAGTCGTCCATCTATCTTTGTGAGCATCATCTACCCACTTTCGAAGAATGGCACGTGCAGATGCGGTCGGCACACCCAAGGCGGGTTCAGGGCCCCGTAGTGGAAGTCCCGAACCTTGCTTCGCAATGACGTCAGCAATTTCATTCCCCTCAACACCACAGTGCGCCGGTACCCAGAGCAGATGCACCCTATTGAATCTGGCGACAAAGTTCAATCGTGCTCTGCACTCTTGGACAATTTTCGAGTTTGTCAGGGGTCTACGCAGCGCCATCAGTGCAGCTTGACTGTCACTGCAAATAGCAATGCTCTTTCCCCTCCATCTTTCTTCAATTGCCCAACAGGCAGCTCTCAGGATAGCAAATATTTCTGCTTGAAAAACCGAAACGTGCTCTCCAAGAGAGAAAGCCCACCTGCCATTCGATGAATGTAGATAGACACCAGCTCCAGATCTACTATCTGACCTCGAGCCGTCCGTGAAGAAGACCTCAGAATATCTCCTCGTACACAGATCTGGATCGTCCCAGTTACTTCTGCTTAAGAGGATTACTTCGTACCTTCTTCTGAAGTCGAGGAAGGGCACCCGAGCGTCTTCATATTATTTCAACCCACGTCCATACACTATCTGACCAAAACTATTCAGTATTAGAATAATTTAGCACGTTGGTATGATTTAATGATCAGATTATGTTCTTGAGGCTCTAACTTCTTCTTATATGATGAGCTTGACTATGTACCGTCTTTGGGCGTAATATATGAAATTGCTACTGCCTGTAAGCCTTGGATCGCGTTGATGATGACAGAAATCCAAAAGAAATCATCTTAAAATATAAACTATTAGGTGTACCGGTTAAAAATTGCGTATTTTTTTCAAAATTTAATGCTTTATTGTGAAAAATTGGTTACAATTCAATTCTCAAAGTATTGGCCATCGCTAGCCACTATTTTTCTCCATCTTTCTGGCAATCGACGGATACCATCTCAAAAAAATTCGGCCAGTTTGGTGCCAATCCATAAATTGATCCAATTTTCGACGTGGCCGTGATTACGGAAGTGCTGGTCAGCCAGTCCATCAGCCATCGATCGGAACAAATGATAATCGGAAGGAGCAATGTCTGGACTATACGGCGGGTGGGGTAAGACTTCCCATTTCAACGTTTCTAGGTATGTTTTGACCATTTGTGCAACACGTGGCCGAGCATTGTCATGTTGCAATATAACTTTTTCGTGTCTTTCAGCGTATTGCGGCCCTTTTCCTTGCAATGCTCGGCTCAAACGCATCAATTGTCGTCGGTAGACCTCGCCTGTGATCGTTTCGTTCGGTTGTAGCAGCTCATAGTATACGACACCAAGCTGGTCCAGCCAAATACACAGCATGACCTTCTCGCTATGAATATTCGGCCTGGCCGTCGATGATGAGGCATGGCCGGGGTATCCATACGTTGGCCAACGTTTTGGATTATCGTAATGGACCCATTTTTTATCACCAGTTACAATTCGATGCAAAAAGCCCTTTCTTCTTTGCCGTTGGAGCAGTTGTTCGCACGTGAAAAAACGGCGTTCGACGTCTCTTGGCTTCAATTCATACTGCACCCAATTGCCCACCTTTCTGATCATTCCCATTGCTTTTAATCGATCGCAAATGGTTTACTGAGCGACTCCAAGTGTTTTTGCAAGTTCATCTTGCGTTTGCGACGAATCTTCACTGAGTAATGCCTCCAATTCTTCATCTTCAATGCCTTCAATCTTCGACCCATGCTGATTCGGAATAATAAATGGTCTTAATATTGGTGTCATGTGATCAGTGATTAGAGTTTCGAAGATTTTTGGGATTGTGGAAAGAATTTATCTCTTGATTTATGGATTGGAATAACGTAAGAAGACTTCCACATACTTGGAAAGCAGCCTATGGATACCGATTTACTAAAAATGAACATGAGGAGCAAATATAAGTTGTTTGCACAGTCCTTGATAATAATTGGTGGGATTCGTTGTCCATTGTCGTTACATAGGTCGTGAAGACTAAATTATATGTCCCATTCACAAGAAAGGAGATAAACTGCTATGCGAAAACTACAGGGGCATATCACTACTTTGTACGTCGTACAAGCTCTTGACAAAGATTTTAGAGTTAAGGATTTCCCATCACGCTGAGAAAATTCTTGCTGAATATCAAGGTGGTTTCAGACGTGGAAGATCGACAACTGACCAAATATTTACGGTCAAACAAATTTTGGAAAAATGCTGGGAATTCAACATTGATGCCCATCAAATATTCGTCGACTTCAAACAAGCGTACGACAGCATCAACCGAACTGCATTATATAACATCATGCTGCAGCTCGGAATCCCAGCAAAGTTTGTACGACTGGTGAAAATGACCATGACCGACTCCACGTCACAAGTGCTGATTCAGAATAATATGACCAACTCGTTTTCGACGAATGCAGGGCTAAAACAAGGGGATGGATTAGCTCCGGTACTCTTTAACTCAGCCCTTGAGTATGTCATCAGAAAAATCCCCGTTGACATGAGAGGAACTCTATTATTTAAGTCGTCACAGCTAGTAGCTTACGCTGATGACATCAACATTATGTCACGTTTGTTCAAAGACGTCAAGGAAGTATTTGTAGCTCTAGACAAAACCGCCAAGGAAGCTGGTCTTCAAATTAACCAACAAAAAACAAAAGTTATGACTCAATCAAGGAAAAGGACGCCAATAAGACAAAACGTAGCGATAGGCGACTATTTTTTTTTGGCTGGCCGGAGCGCTCCTTGTCTTCGATGCCTAAAGCACCATCACGGAACCGCTCGAACCAATTCTGACACGTTCTCACCTCTATTTTAAAGTTCGGATATGCTTCGACAAGCAATTCACGCGCTTGGGATGCATTTTTCTTCAAGTTAAAGAAGAAAATTAAAACTTCCTGCAAATGTTGTTTCGATGGCTCAAAAGTTGACATTTTAGTTGCCGGGCTAGCTCTGTGTGTTTTCACTAAAACTTATAAATCAGACTGAAATAATTACACAAAGGTATGAAGTTTCTGACGTGACAGCTGTCATTATCGAATTTCATGTCAAAGTAATAGAAATGAAGTTGTCTGCAAATACGCAATTTATAACCGGTACACCTTATACTTCTCTTTGAGGGATGTTGTCCTACTTATAGAACACGAGGCTCATTACCACCTTGAACCTGAAGGATGGTAGCAGAAAAACAATCATTTAGGGAGGACGGGTTGGGTACAAAATCTCGTATCACAATATCCCGTTTACAAAATAAAATCCCGCAATTCGCCTAAAAAAAGAGAAATTTGGTCATGTGATTAGTGATAACTTTCTCGCGTTCGCTAAAGTACACCGAAATGGCCAGAAGTTGCTCATTAGCTATGGCACTCCCCGTGAACTGCATTCGAACCAGGCTAGAATATCGAGTCGCAAGTTTTCGGTGAAATGAGCAAGCCGTTAGGAATACAAAAAAAAAACCCAGAAAAACGCCACGTCATCCTCAGTCTGGCGGAATGGTCATACGATTAAACGACACACTCAATAAGCATAACCAAGGTGATTGAAGATTTTAAGCCGATCTGAAGTTCGGAACACCTGACCAATTTAGAAAAATGCAACTTTGGTATCAGAAGTTGAATTTTTACGAAAGTGAATGATTATTTGTATGAATTTTTCGAAAATCGTTTCGAATAATTTGGACTTGTAACCTTATCAATAAAAATTTATGCTCTATCAAATAATGTTCATTATTTCCAAACTTACATGTATTTGTCAATACATTATAATAAGAACTTTCATAAGTGCCCTCTATTAGAAATTAGTGAATGCGAAAATTCGAAAGTTAGTGTACCTGTTTAGTGCAACTGGTTTAATGAGCAATCTAGTGTAATTTGCGTCTCCAGAATAACTGCAATAACTATCATTATAATACCCTATCTCAGACCATAGGTTCCAACAAAATGTTGAAGGTGTTTGATAATCAATATTTTTGCGGTGATTTTTGATCTACTCCAGAGTTTAGCTGTAGATTGCACAAATTGAATTAGATAAAGGGAAAGATATGCGATTCTGTATGGATGTGAAAAAGTGCACAAGTTAACTCTACTCTAAAAGCCAGCATTGGAAACGCGGCTGAATGCAAACAGAACTCCATTTAATGTCGATATTGATTGGATTTTGATCATGGTGCCACTCGGAACCTCGAGCTACATGCATGCATGGACACGAACTGAAGATCTATACGTTTACATCACTAGACGGCAACGTTTATTTTTAGTTTTTCATTCATGAATGACCCAAGCCTATTTCTAAACCTTGAGCCACGAGACATTAATATTTAAGAGGAATTGAAAAAACAGGCTATTGGCGTACAATACCCTTACAGGGACAAAACAGAAGACCTAGACGACTACCTTAGTATCCTGAAGAAAATTAGGCTCGTAATGAAAATTTTGAGCAAGCAACCTTCAGAAGAAAGTTGAAGGCTATAATTCTATCAAGAAATAAATAGGTGGATGGCTTGACACTCTTCAAACAAAGAGACAAAAATGTTGTAGCATCAGTGCTCATATGACCCAAGTGTAAAATGCACTTCCCTCTCTTTAAGAAGGCCATCATATAACAGGGAGAGTTACATGTTATACTTAAGGCTATGTATATAATAAAGAAAATGAGCATTAAAAAAGCAAAAATGAATAACCTCACAGATTGCCAAGTGGTTCTCAAAGCTATCAATCTTGATCACATGAAATCAACTAAAATTTGAGAGACGAGAGAGACTCTTAATGAAATAGAAGCACAGCGTAGCATTGAGCTGACACGAGAGCCAAAGAAATGGCTCAAATACATTACATTGGTCCCATTCCATACCGGGGCTTTATGGACAGCAAAAGTGTCATACCCTGTCCGAAGCTTTGACTGGCCAACTTCTTTCTAAAAAGTACCTCCACAGGATAGGTAAGCAGTGAGATGGCTAGCAAGACGAAAACCAGCGCTCCTCGGCTCTGCACTTGCCTCTACCTGAGACATACCAAAAGTCCTACTTGGGGACATAGTCAGGTTTAAATGAAACCTGAATTTTCTATAAGCCATAAAACTCAGGAGGCACAATAGACTACCCACTCACGTATTAGTCATTCACTCAAGGTGCAAGACTTGATATATAGGGTGATTTATTATGAGGTTTGGTTTTCAATCTCAAATAAAAGGCATAAAGTTGAACTCTATAGTAAACATTTTTTTGTGAGTCGAAAGAACAATCTATGACATTTACTTTTTAAAGATTATCTCATTTAAATGTTGACCGCGACTACGCCGTAAATTGTCCATCCTAAGGGTCCAATTTCGGACGACGCGTTCCAGCATAGGGACCGGTATCTCGCGAATCACACGAGTAATGTTGGCTTCCAAAGCGTCGATTGAAGCTGGCTTATCCCTCAAGCCCAGAGACTTCGTGTAACCCCAAAAAAAATAATCTAAAGGTGTGATATCACATTATCTAGGCGGCCAATTTACTGGTCCAAAACGTGTCCACTGTTTCTCTCGCTGTATGCGAAGGTGCGCCGTCTTGTTGAAACCAAAGTTCACCGATACTACGGGCTTCAATTTCATATAGCGAAAAATCCGTTATCATGGTGCGATAGCGGTTGCCATTGACGGTTACGTTCTGACCGGACTCATTTTGAAAGAAATATGGACCGATGATTCCATCGGCCCATAAACCACACCAAACTGTGCATTTCTGTGGCTGTAGTGGTAACTGTTGAAGCTCTTCAGGTTGTTCATTAGCCCAAATACGGCAATTCTGCTTATTGATGTATCCATTGAGCCAAAAATGCGCCTCATCACTGAACAAAATTTCGCAATATAACAGAGGATTTTCATTGAGCTGATTCAGAGCAATTTTGGATACGTTGTTGCGGTGAAAGTTTTTCCATGATGATTTGTCAAACAATACTGAATAAAAATTACATTATAGTTTGACAGGAGTCACGTGTGATCTGTCAAAAAAAGCCTATTGAAAATCAAACCTAATAATCAATCACCCTTTACTTGTCTCAAACGTATGTTTTTAGAAACAATTGCATAAATCATTACCTGTGTTGTGAACATTGCAATGCTTTTGTGACAGGCTGTTGAATTTTGCTTTCTTAGTAGTGTGGTCGCTTGGCAACTCTAACTAGACAGCAGAGAGCATTCCAAATGAGCGCGGCCTGATGCAAGCCGCGTACACAGCAACTCTCTTTTATTTGTTGTTAAGCAATTGTTTAGCACTTTGTGGCTTCACTTGACAGCTCTCAAGGATATACACAAGCTCTTTTTGACGACTATCAAAAAATAGTGCCGAGTTTATAGAAATCTTATGAAACTACAACAATGCTTATTTTTTTGTCTGTACATAATTAATAAAATCATATCTTTAAAAGTATCATCCACGACAAGCTCTTTCTAATGTCAGATACCAAAGCACAAAAGAAGTTTTATTATTGAACAGTTACATTTTTTAATAAACCACTACAGCCATATTGTCTTCACAACTAGTATTGTGTACTGAGTTATCGCACCAACAGTTATCTTGAAGCGAAGGTGTACATAACGCATTCACATTTCTAAGAAATACTTCTCAAACAACATTCGCAAAGATAATTTTTTCGATAAGTTTCCTTATCTATGGTATGCTATATTAGTCATTTAATATATTAATTATACTCGTTTTGTTGTGGTTGAGAATATGGCAATAAATTTCAATAGCACATGATATGGTGAGCTACGACAATTGTTTTTAACGCCGTTTAGGTGCGGAAGTTTGATAATAGGAAAAAAACATTTAAGAAAACATTTTATAACAATTCTTCACAACGTCAAAAACAAACTAAATACAATTGAAACGACGACTTTCCTTATCTGCAAATAAGATAGCTTTTACATCTATGAATAATATTAGCTAAAAATGAAAGCAACAAAGATTATGTATTTTGGAATTATTTTTATTTTACGCTTATCATAATAGATCAGCTGTTTTTTAACATTTTTTTATTGTAACAGCCGAAAATAGAGACGAGATATTTTTCCCTTTAGTGTAGGCAATTTACATAAATTGTCCGGACCCGGAAATCCAAATTTTCGAAGGGGTTGATATCTCGCGATTGGGGTGGAGTTTGCATGACTTTAAGGCAGTTATACAGTAGCCATTCTCACACAACGAACGACTTGTGTTTGGGATCGTTATCTTTATAAAATTTAAATCGATCAACGACCCCCATTTTATGTACACTATCGTTCAAATTTGATTTGAAAATGTTTAAGTAATCCATTTTATTCATTTTAGCGTCAAGAAAACTCAAATTGCCAAATCCATAGTATGAGAAACACCCCCAAACCATTACGCTTCACCCGCCATGTTTTACCGTAGGTGTCAAGTTTTCCTTTTGAAGTGCCGTATTTGGCTTTCATCACATTGGCTGCCGTCCATCTGACCCAAACAAATTATATTTGCTCTCATTAGCAAATATTATGCTTCTCCAAAGCTCAGGTGGCTTTGAAACATGCTCCTTGACAAAGGCTAATCGATTCTTTTTGTTAGTCTCACTAATCAATGGTTTTTTTTTAGTGGAAACACGACCATGATAACCGTTGCTCCGAATAACACGACGAACACATTTTGGATGGACAGATTTTTCACATAACAATTTTAAAAAAAATACTGTGAGTTTAGGTGCACTGATCGTTGGATTTTTGAGTAATTCTCTCATAATAAGATTGCATTCCCGGTCAGTCAGCTTTTTGTTGGTCCTGGGTGCTTCTTTGGTGCAACAACTCCTTCCCCTTCATACCGCTTACAAATGCTACGAACGGTAGAAGCTTTTCTTTACAATTTGGCTAATATCTCAATAACTTTTACCTACTTTTCGGTGTTCGATCATCAAATTTCGAAGATCTAATGATAAATTTTGACTTCGACACGTTTTTTTAACCACTACGAACAACAAATGATTTCAGCTTTGTTCAAATCACTGAGCAGCAGAGAACATCACAAGGTCTTAAGTCAAACAAGTGCAGAACACGTGCCAAATAATAAGAAACCAACTTAACTCTACTGAGAAATGCGGGTGTGCCAAAAGCTACGTGACCATTTTTTCAGCACAAACTAATGTTTATTATATTTTTCTATTATATTGCTTTATAAAATCGCAAAAGACGTTGAACTATAATTTAAATAACACTTTCCATCGTACAATTCTAACTATCAATTGACGTAGTATCAAGCGCTTTAATGCGAAATTGTTGTTAATGTTGGGCCGCTTCCTCGCGGTGCACCCCGGGTAACGCCAAATGGCTCAACTGGTACGGCTCGGCTTCTCTAATGGCTTTACGATTTGATTGACGATTGGAATTTATGGCACTCGCAATAACGACTTTTGTGGCATGACCTGGCTTAGATCACGACCGACGATTGAGAAATGCGCATCCGGGCTGGCGGTTATGGCATTCTGGACCTAGTCACTTTATGCGCGGTACCGCCGGAGTGAAATCCGAGCGCGAACGGCTCCCGGCTAATGTCATGCCTTCTCCGTCCCGTTAAAACCTGGCAAGTCTCAGAGTACGTTCGAAGCCCGCACCGTTGAGTTGGTGGTGCAGGTTCGGTTGACATTGTTCCCGATTAGCGCTGACCTGGCTCTGAGATCCAGCCCCATGAAGGCTGGTGATCAACCCACGCGTCGGCCTCCCTGCTTTGCATAGATTACCACGAGGTCATTAAGGCGACTGCACATCCGGTCGGAGATAGCGGCTTTGAGTTGGGACCCATAAGCATTGATGACGCAAACAACAACAAAATTGACAGACAAGAGACAAGACAAGACAGACGGACAAACAAACGTGGAGGCGACAGCGGCGACGCAGGGCGAAGGAGGCGCCGCCATAGACCGTTTTGCGTTTGCGAGGAGGCCGAGGGTCCAGAGGACGCCTTCCCTGCCGAACACTCAAACGCGAAGCGAGGGAACGATCAGCTCCGTATGCGCAACAGATGCGCAAGGTGCCAAAAGTGCTGATCCCAGCAGCAGTGGTCTGGAGACTCCGAGGAGTCACACGCGTGAAAATGCTGAGACGGGAGTGGTGGAGGAAACGGCACCGCAACAACTCGCACCAGAACGTGCGTCTCCCAAGAGGGAGTACATTAAGCGAGAACGAGTGGCTGAGGAGGATATGTTGAGGAAGTGCCAGCATATCCTTCGAAAAATGTTTCAGGCCACCAACGTGCAAAAAAACATATCGAAGCACGTTAAGGACGATATGCTCGAGCTCGAGGAACCATTTGAAGTCATCTTCGCCTGCAGAACGAACTGGCAGAAGGCAGAACTGGAGTATGTTATGTACTGGAGTGTTGGAAGACCAGACTGCTGAGGCAGCCACTTCTGTAGGGGTCCCGGGACTGGATCGGCCACGGCAGAATAAGCGCGTGGCCGAGTTTAGTCATGAAGACACACAAGAAATTCGGTTCAGGAAAGAGGTGCCAGCATCCGATTTAAGGAGGTGGGTGACGGTCACCCACAGAAAGAAGAAGGTGAACGTCGCTAAACCACCGATGGTACCCGCTGGCCTAGAAAAGGTGCAGAAAAAGAGGGTCCAAAAGGGCAAAAACAAAGAAATGGTGGAAAAGAAGAGGGGAAAGAATAAACGGAGACAGCGGGGAAAGAAAATTGATGCTGTAATCGTCAAATCAGCCCCGGCGAAAACCAACGCGGAGGTCCTGGGGGCCATCCGTCAAAATGTTTCCCCAGATGAAACTGGTACGCAAGTACGACACATAAGAAAAACCGCAGAAGGGGGGTCCTTCTGGAAATTGCGCGGACGAACGATCGAACGAAATTGCAGGACTCGATCCGGGCTGTCGTAGATGGCCAGGGGGACGTGAAGATCGAGCTTCTCGACCTCGATTGCCTCACAGTCAGCGAGGAGGTGACATCGGCCATCCATCGCGACGCTGGAGAGGAAGGAGCCGGCGAGGTGAAAACCACTCTATTCCCCTCCTAACACAAGGGAGCAGAGGAGAGCTTTGGTCGAGCTGGATGAGGCACCAGCATCCAAAATCCTCAAGTCTGGTCGAGTCTGGGTTGGAATGATTAGCGCCCGAGTGCGAAAGTAGGCTGAGGTGACACGCTGCTACCGGTGCCTAGGCTATGACCACACAAGACGTAGCTGCAAGGGCCCGGACCGGAGTGCTAGCTGCTGGAAATGTGGACAGGTTGGCCACCGGGCAGCAGACTGCTCTGCGCAGGCTCAGTGTATATTATGCACTGACAGGCATGGCGCGAATGGTGCCAAGCATTTAATGGGATTGAGTGCATGACGAGTTTTCAAAGACGCACTTGATACCAAGAAAAAGCAGGGAAGGATATGAGAGTCCTTCAAGGCAACCTGCAGGGCTGTAGAGCTGCAAACGACCTCCTCACGCAGCTAGTTTGCGAACATAAAGCTCAGATCGTACAGAACCATGGGATGGGTTCGCAGGGCGTGTGAGGCTTCAATGCCTAAACGTAAACCCTTTCGTAGGAGGCAACATGCATACTGGTGGAACGATGAAATCGCCGAACTGGAGGAGCAAACGTGCCAAATGGCAGGCTCTTTGTGAGGAGGTCAACTCAGACCCCTGGGGAGATGGCTACAAATTGGTCACTCGTAGACTTGGCTGCATGGGGCCTAGCACTCTCATGGATGCGATATCCATGGAGCGTATCGTTGGTTTGCTGTTCCCGGTGCATCCGTCAAGGGCTGACGGTCTCATCATCGTTAACCAGGCGGATGTTCCTCCCTTCACGGACGAGGAGCTGAACAGTGCAGTGTCCAGGATGAAGAACCGGAAGGCTCCGGGTCCTGATGGAGTACCGGTCGATGCGCTTAAAGTTCGGGGCGGAGAGCCAACCGCGTCTATTATTGGACTTGTATAATTCATGTCTAGTCGCGGGGGTCATCCCGTCGCGGTGGAAAGTAGCTCCACTGGTACTTGTAGACAAGGGGAAGGGTATCCTGGGCAATCAATCAGCATACCGCCCACTGTGCATGCATTGCGGGGAAGCTTCTTGAGGTGTTGCTCAAGCCTAGGCTGCTGTCAGCAGTGAGATCTGCTGGTGATCTCTCTTGCAGGCAGCACGGCTTCCGAAAAGGGCATTCAACAATCGATGCCATCTCCGAGGTTGTTGGGGCTGTAGCAATAGCGGAAGTGGCATGCCATCAAGCCAGACCGGTCGTCCTGCTGGTAACACTGGACGTACAAAATGCCTTCATCTCGGCGAGGTGGACAGACATCCTGCGGACCCTTGAGCAAACGTTCCGTATCCCCGACTCCTTGCTAGCCATGATGCGGGACTACCTCAGAGAGCGCTGGTTGCTCTACAACACCGACGAAGGGATCAAAAGGTGGCCTGTCACCTCAGCTGCCTCTGGAACATCATGTACGACGATCTGCTGCGCCTGGAAATGCCTGCGGATGTGTTTCTGGTAGGTTCCGCTGATGACGTCGCAACGGTAATCACTTCCAGATCTGCCGAATTCGCTCAATTCAGACTTAGCCAAGTCATGAGGAGGGTGGATCGGCGGATGACGGAGCACGGCCTCCAGCTGGCAGTCTCTAAAACAGAGATTGTTATGCTGACGAAGCGGAGGATACCATCTGTCATACCCATTACAGTTGGTCCGTCGAGGTCCAGACCAGCAAGTCAGTCAGGTATCTGGGAGTGACCCTGGACACCAAGCTGACGTATTGGGATCATATCAGCAGGGCATGTGACAGGGCTCTAGTAGTCGTCACTTCACTGAGTAGACTAATGGCCAACGTCGGTGGACCCAGCGGGACGTGACGGAGGCTGCTGATGGTAACGACCGATTCCATCTTGCTTTATGGAGCCGAAATCTGGGGAGATGCGCTTCGAACTGAAAAGTTCCGGAAACGCATTGTCAGTGTCCAGCGCAGGAGTGCCCTGCGTATCGCCTGTAGCTATCGCACAGTCTCAGAAGAGGCTGTGATTGTGGTATCGGGAGTAATCCCGATCGACCTACTAGCGCGAGAACGGAAAGAAGGGTACGTCTTACGCTCAGAGTTGGGTAGAACTGAGGCTCTGACGCACGCGCGTATGCTTACCCTCCAACTTTGGCAACAACGTTGGAGTGAAAGTCCTAAAGGACGCTGTTCGGCTAAGCTGATTGGTCTCATTGAGGATTGGCTTAACCGGAGCTACGGAGAGGTAAACTTTTACTTATGTCAATTTTGGACAGGGCACGGTTACTTCAGGAAATACCTGAACAGAATGGGTAAGGTGGCCACACCGTACTGCCGGTACTGTGTGATTGAGCTCGATGATGCTCAGCACACATTCTTTATGTGCAGTCGCTTCGTAAGTTTGAGGCGCGCCATTGTCTCCACGATGCGCATAAAGCGGGAGGAGGGTTGCCTTACCGACCCATAAACTGTGGTAGTTTCTGAAGTCCGTGGTTACCGATGGGTGAGTCAGCACGACCGGGTCGAAGCAGTGGTTAGGCGGGTCCCGACTCGGAACTTCGTGGGCTTGTAGATGGCCCTTTTTTAGTGAGTCAAACCTCACATACCCCGAGGTGATAGGTCACCCGGGGATCTGGTTAGCAGATTTTTTTTTTTGCCGTCTACACTGGGGGGCGGGGCGGGGGGGTTTCTTTGTTTGGTTGAAATGCGAAATTCAAGTACATATTTGTAGGAAATCATAATCTGTGCCACTATCCATGGGACTGACTGCATATTGAAGATCTATCGTAGTTTAAGGCCTAATTATTTTATAATTTATGCAAGATTTTTTTTTTTAAATAACCAAAGTTTATTTGGCAGCACATGCAAAATATTTGACAAAATACTACTAATCGTGAGTCTCAAATTTATTATTTTCGGCAGATTATATTTTCAGTTAGGTTATCTTCTTATGACATTTGACTGTATTATCTTCAACATAAAATAAATGCGGCATTCCTATCTTATTGTTTATCTTTAAAGATTTTTTTTTTGCATGATTACACGTATGCATAGCACAAACAATAAGATCGTTTTGAAGTTATGCCTAGACTTCCAGATAATCTTTATTTCGGATAGGCCCTGCACAACACCATCCTAGAATTAGATTACTGGGCTCCGGATTCCTAATCACAAGCCTTATATTTTGACATTAACACTGTGTAGAAAGAAAGATAAGAAATTTCCATGCGAGCATTTGTTTACTCTCGGCTTATTTGACGTGTTATTACCTGGCAGCGACTGTACCAGCAATCTCGTCGAAAGTGTGTCACTCGCTCGCTCACTCACTCACTCACTCACTGGCTGTGGGAAAGTAGGTAAATTGTGTCGGTCCGGCAGATCTATCGCGAAAACAATTCCGCAACTGAGTAAAAGTCACGTAGTTACGAAAGCTATCGAAATGTTCTTTTGAGACATTCCGCTGGCCAAAAGAAATAAAACGTTCACTGACTGGCCACTTTTGCACTCGCTCATTACTCACATCACGATCTCTCGCAAGAAGCTGGTCTGGTTCGACCGGTTAACGCCGCAAAAAGTGGGTCTCGCTTTTCGCAACCAGTTAGTATCTGCTGATCTGCCTGGGACTCCGAGAGCTGCGGCGGTACTCGAGTCATGAATCCAATCAGTAATCGATTCTTCTGTAAGCACTCGACGGCAAAGAAGCCGTCGAGACTTCCTCCTCGATCGTTTCAAGGACAAGTCTCGAGTTCTAATTGCTTCGCCATGCTCCGCGGCAAGGTCAAATCGGCACTCGCCAAGAAATCGCTTCCTGCTATCGAAAAATCGCTGGCATGTGGTTTAATGGCCTACGCAAAAAGAGGAATCGGAGTTGCAGAAAAAGTAGCAAAGATAGTCATCTGACCAATTTAGCGACACTGTCGGACTATTTGTGAATGTTGGAAAACCAGAAAACTAGAAAAGGCAAGAAAGGCACAGCCATTATGACAATAGAGAAGAAGACTATTGGGTTCCCGCGAAATAATAGCTGTTGCGAGCGGATAATTGGAAGCGGGAAGTCCGATTATCTGCCACAATACCAATTCATCGTCATAAATCTGACGTGCAGACATTCGTCCGATGCAAAGACGTCCGAATGTCTCGAGCACACTTATGTCACACATTCTGCGCACTTGTACTCACCTCGAAATCTATGGCCAGACACGAATTCCCACGTCAATAGTTTGCCCGGTATGTAAATATATTAAATCGATGGTGTATTTTTCACAAACTACACTGCGTAGCACAACTTAGATCAACTTCTTTAAATCTCCACTCACTCAAATTAACACTTACGGCACTTTCCCGACCACGATTTTCCTATTCCCGCACTAGCATTCAGACCGACGGCTGGCTTCTTGCGCTAACTTTGCGGTCTCAGCAACTTGTAAACCACCTAGCCACTTCGAGGACAACTTGTTTTCCTATGTATGACGCACCGAAATGCGGCAAATGAACTTGGACGCGGAATTCGAAAATATTCGATTCGACTGAACGGGCCAAACACAATTTCGGCCAAGCAAAAAGCAGCGAACTGTCAAATTGGCAATTTCTTGGCAACCTGTCCGTTGCACGCCAAGGTTTTTTTTTTCTAAACGCCGTATTTCTGAGGAATCGTGTCCTGGTGAATTGCAGCGGGAACGACTAGACGACTACAACAATGGTAAGATACTTTTCAGTCCTTTCAGACACACTTTCAATATGCAAATATCTTAAGATATCACTTCACTGCTCAGACACACCAACGTCGCCCGCTCGATATACTGTCGGAAAGTAATTTGCGAATTTCATTGAATCGGAATCGAACTAGGAAAGAGCTTGGTGACTGCGAATCCTTTCGAGTTCGAATGACAAAATGTCACAAAAACGATTGATTTAGAGCGGCACTGCACGGCGCCCCGTGTGAACCAGAAAGAAGACAACGGACGAATGATGCGAAATGAAAAATGTCTTATTGGAATTAACGTAACGTCAAATATGCATCTGATGCGATACGATGCGTTGGAGTGCTTTACATCGCAGTGAAACTTCTACAAAAATGTGGCCAAGTAAAATATAGTGACAGATCTTTGCAGATATTTGCAGACAAGCTTTAAATACATGATGGTAGGGGCATTTGTTTGGTAGTTAAGAGAAAAATTCTGTAAGAGAGTACAAAGGGGAAGTAAATTGCGAGTGAAAAGCTGACATTCCGGTATGCAGACATCAGCTCAGCTGATTAAATTGGTTTGATGTGGTTTGATGAGAGCAGGTGTATGGTGTGCAGTAGGGCTGCCGAATAATATGAAATTAGTGAAGTAAAAAATTGTGAAAAAATATTGAAATAGGACAACCGACATCATGTTTATTCGTCACATTTTTAGAATATAATTTTGCAGCTTACGTCTCAGTCCAGTGTTTCGACAGAAAGAAAGACACCATGGAAAATGAAACTGAAAGGCATTAGGTCTGTTCGCGTACTTTCAGTCACTGAATTTTACTGAATTTTCCTGAATCATGTGGTGGGGGAAATTCAGGAAAAGTACGAAAACGCTCTCATTGCATTTCCTGAAAATTGACAAACAAAGGGGTCAGTTGTCGGTTTTTGGGAGAACAAAAGTTATTATAAAGTCATCCTAAGCGGCGATAAACTATCGCCACAAAAATAATAACATTAAAATAATAACATTCATAATAACATTACGCCAAAAACCGTTTGACAGTTTTCAGTATTTTTCAGTAGCTCAGATCCTACTGAATTTTACTGAAAGAGGGGAAATTTTCAGTATTCAGTAAAACGGAGTACAAAAACGGCTTCATTGCAATTAATTAGATTTAATCGTAGTACGCGAACAGACCTATTGAAAGTGTTGAAAAAGTTTTTCCTCAGGTATAAATTCAAAACAGATGAGCATTCAATTCGATTAGCTGTTTTAAAACCGATGTACAACAAAATGGATGAAAATTTCAAGAATGTTTCAATGAAGAGAATAATATTAGGTAAAGTGATTTGTTTTTTAAAAATGTTTTTATTTGTCAATTATTTTCAGTAAAATAAAGTCAATTATTTTCAGTAAAATAAAGTCAAAATTCCCGAATGACCGCTTTATTGGTAAGTTGCAGTCGGAAGTCGCAAATCATGCTCTCTGTCAATTTATAGATTTGCTATGCTCAAATCCTCTATCGACAATTTCAGTGCTTTGGATATTTTAAGCTATTGGCAAACGTAAAAAGATTAATATGCTAGTGATAAAATTTTATTCACAACGTATTTGAAAAGGGAAAAATGTGAATAAATTACAGGAACTGTGTGGAAATTTTAGAAAAGTCCTTGAAAAAGTAAGTGTAGAAGGGCACTTATTTTCTCAAGGACTTTTCTAGAATGTTCACAGTGAAAATAAAAGCTTGCAAAAACAACTTGCAAATTTGGATGGCATAAAAATTAAGTTAGTATAAGAATTGGAAATGTTTTTGCGGGATGATTAAAATTGAAAAATTTTTTATTTATCTTGAAAATTTTTTTATTTGACAAAGTTGTTTCGAAAGCATGCACTGATTTTCATCAGACACCAGCACACAGTGCATACTTGACTGGTGTGACCACTTGCAGTTGGAAATCATTAATTGTTATTTACGCTGGTTGTGACAAATTTTAACATTCAAATAAAAAAATTTTCAAGATAAATAAAAAATTTTTCAATTTTAATCATCCCGCAAAAACATTTCCAATTTGATTCTGCTTTCGGAGGCTTATTCCGCAAAACGATCGAGTTTCCCGTATCAATTATTCTCTGCTTTGATAAGCTTTAGAGACGATATACGTTGTCTATGCGATTATAGACAAGAAGGGAACCGTGATCACAAATCAATAACCTTTATGAGTAGTATAAGAAACAAAGGCTGAATATTTATTTAAAATGTAAATATTCATACATTCAAAACTATGAATGCAAGTTTTGAAATAAATTATTTTTTCGATTAGACGATCAGCTGTTAACATTACGTTTAAATACGTCAAACAATTTCACTTGTGGGTCTCTAAGCGAAAAATTGTAGTGTGCTTTGAGATAAAATGAATAATTTTTAAACATTGACTTAGTTTATGCGAGATCCCAATTTAACCCTGATTCGGGATTATCCCAAATATTGCGTCGCATAAACAGGCGAAAATGGGTTTTGGATTTTCCGAAATTCGAATTGCGTATATCCATAGAAATTTGTTTTGAGGAATAGCTTACACGCAAATTGAAACTGTACTGCATAAATATGGCATGATAGGAAGTTTAGGTTACGTTGAACATTTCAGTTAATGTACGAAGAAGGCAAGAATTAATATGGAGAAACATTTAGCGATAGATGAATATTTTATTAACTTGTTTTTTCTGAAGCGTCATTCCAAATCAAGAATGAATTCCACAGTAATTAGTGGCGTTATTAGAGTTGAGTTCCTTAATAGTAAATTTGTGATAAATATCCCCTTAAGGAACACCAGGTCCAATCGTTTACTAAAGGAATATCCACATTCCACCATATACGCAGCTAATGAGCCGGTGAATACATGCTGCAGGGTCTTCAATGGCTTTAGCAACCTTTATTCCCCAACGATTTCCAAACTATCCTACAAATCTTCCCTTATCCAAGCCATTTGTACACAATAACTTTTAAGCTCTTGTTTAATTATCGTTTTTAATTGTTATTCTTTTATTTCCTTGTTATTTTACTTATTGTCATTTTAAACTTATTTGTTTACTCCATTAGTTATTTATTTATTTATGTGTTATTTTTTTGTACCTTACACTTTTTTATTTCCTTTTTATTTTACTTTTTGTCTATTTTAAACTTATTTGTTTACTCCATTAGTTATTTATTTATTAATTTGTTATTTATTTGTACCTTACTCTTTTTTGTTTGTTTTTAAATAATTAGATATTTCATATTTTTTATGTATGTATATGTATTTATGCCTTGTTTGGCTAATAAATAAAATAAAAATAAAATAAAATAAGGATAACAGACCAAGTGCACAGCGTTTACCAAAAGTCGACATGATGAAAAATCACTTTCATTTACAGATTTCATATGCACACTCACACATAGTCATCTCGCGTACACCCAACGGTTCGGGTTTGAACTGGAATCCGAATTTAACTGTTTATACGACGTTCTTCTAAAATAGATATACTGGCATAATCCCAAATCAGGATTAAATTGGGATCTCCCATAAACTAGGTGATAGAATTTTGAATTACTGCGGTCTGAATTCTTTATCGGAATTAACAAAAGCTGCTATGGCTTCTTCGGTTTAAAATTAAAAAAGACATCATCATCCTTTAAAAGAGACATCTACTCAATCTTCCGGGAGAGATTCGTTTGTGGTCGTAAATTGATCGTATTTTGCCAAATTTTGAAAGTCTGCTGGAATATTTGAATTCTCATCACTTTGAATTTGAACTCTCATCAAGATCCCACTTTCGACCTTCAGATTTTCCAGAGCTCACAATATGAGGTTCATCATATAAGTGCAGTAATTTAGTTTTATGTTTGGTATAACTCTGATCTAAGGGCTGTAAATAAGAAGTGCAAATAGGTGGAAAAAAATTGTAGCTTGATGTCTTCCAGATTATCAATGCTATCACATCTAGCTTTATCAAAAAAGATGGTGATGTTTCGGTTTGGTTTTTGCATTTCAATATCAAGTGTGCATCCATTTTTTAAAAATAGCACCCGTTATCTAAGATTTTGTGTTACCTCGCCAAGTTATGCCCAAACTTCGCTTAATGACAATTCTTCCCAACGATCTTGGTCTTTCGGTTTTTCCTATGCAGCTTCCATTGCAACTGCTCAAGGTTTTCCATATGTATATTTTTTCAATTTAAGACGTAGTGTTTTTGAGGTTTTGCTCTAAAAAATACTCCTGTCTCATCAAGATTATAGATATTTGAAGCTTCATAGCCATCACATAACATTCTTCATTCTTCGTTCTTCATTCTTCAACATCAGCTTCTTCGCCACAAAGCGTGCCGTTGTGAATATTGTAGTTCTTTTTAACGGATTTTAGCTTTCTGTTTGATGCTTTCTGTTTTAATTTTGTAGTGATCTGACGGGCTTTACTGTAAAATATCTGACCGGATATTGGCAAAGTTTTGGAGCGTGTCTTAGAAGACCATTAATACAATAATTTATCTATCTGGTAGTATGGTAGATTTGGTTTCAACCCCTTTCTCCCAGTGTCACCAAAATTTTCCAACGTTATTTAATTTCCGTTTTAGTTGGTTTTTGTTTTTTTTTAAATACGATGCACCTGATTCTTACTAATTTTTTATATTTTTCTGGAAAACTCATTTTTGCAGAATTTTTCATGCTTGTCTTAAAACCGTTTTTGGTCCGATTAGCAAGTAGTACTAAGCAAATTTTTGTTCAGCTAATCTGTTTCACGGTCCAATTCTAGAAGTTGCCTGATTACAGAGTGAATTTTCTTCAAATTTTGTAGCTCAATTGTTCAGGTGGTTCAATCATACCGTGTCCCGATTAGTAGGTTTTACTGTATAGCCCAAATATAGTTTTTCATAAAAATAGATAGCCCAGAAACCGCCAACCCGCGAAATGAAAAAACGCCCCGCGAATTCAAATTTTAGATAGCCCAATTGGCGGGAAATAGCCCAATCTGGCCACACTGTTAACGACAAAGGAGAAGACACACTCGAAAATTATCTGTTGCATGATACGTAGCGACAAACAGCATAGAATGCTAGTGCCATATACGATTGGAAAAAGTGGAACTTACTATTACTACTTACTACTAAAAGTGAATTTTTACAATTATTTTGTCTCAGAAATTATCAAATCGAAATTTGTGATCATCACAGCGCAATTTCTTTGGAGTTACAGTAAGGGACGATACAATTTCGTACTTCATCTTCGTAAGTTTGGTCGTTTTTCGTTCTTAATTACCATATTTTGTACGATAAACTTTCGTCTTTAGGACGATTATCGTGTTAATGATATTGGCATATAAATAGTGTTATACTTAGTAGCCATCTTTCTATGTGAATGCTCTTTTGAATATAGCTCACTTCCTAATATGTGTTCATCAAAGGTACACTGTTTTTTCATCCTTGCTCAGCATGGTTGAACTAATATTTCCGGATTTTTTTCAATTTAGGTTTTCAGTAACCCTTGAACAATTCAAACTTTGTTTCATTTAACTTTTTATTTTTTGTTTTAATTATAACGTTTAATCTATTCGAACTAATTGCCGCCCTTGATTCATCAAATAACATGCTTTCGGTGTTTTTTTAACAGTATTCATCTCCACAACATTTTCCTTAACGGTTTATTTCCTTAACAGATCAGGGATATCAAATATTCGGCTTGTGGGTTTAAAGTTTTTTAAAAAATTTACATTCAATTCACACACAATCTACAACTTTCTTCACAACACTTGCTCCATATGCTTCAGGAGATGAAGCAGCTGTGAATTTCTTCAGTGGATGATGATTTATTGAGAACTCTCAGACTGCAGCGGCTTTCAGAACAGATACAGACTATTTTGACCACCTACAACGCAAAAAAAATTCCATTTGATTCTGCTTTCGGAGGTTTCCTCCGCAAAACGATTCAGTTTCCCGCTTCAAATATTCTCTGCTTTGATAAGCGTTAGAGCCTGTATACGTTTTCTATACTAATTTATAGACAAGAAGGGATCCGTGATCACAAATTAATAGTCTTTATTTTAGCCTGTTCACCGGAATCCTTTTTTGATAATTTTGCGGAGACGGCTGACAAAATCGTACAAGTTTTTAATAAACCCCAACAAGACGAGGATGCCATTTCCACACCGCAGTCAGTGTTAAGCGTCCTAGCAAAATAAAAAGCCATCCTCACGCAACTGGTTGACTGACACGATCTGGATCCTGCACGAAATCCCGCTCTCCATCACAAAACCGGGAACAAAAATAAAAGTCTGCTTCTATCACCAAAAACTTGGCTCAAGGACTTTCAAGCGCACTCTTCCATATTCCTCCAAGACTTATTCTACGGAACCAAAAAATGAGTCGCTGTTTTCTTCAGACGGTTAGCAAACGCTACTTAAACTTAGGTAAATACATTAAACTATTTTCGACAGATTACCTAAACGCCATTTCCTTGTCACATAGGCGCAGAGATTTTAGAACAGCTGGAAGACTACGTCCTTCTGGCGGTAAATCAGTAGATTAACAACACTTACTGATGAAATATGGTTAAACTGGGACTCCGTCATGAGTTCTCATGGGACTTCATTATTGCCGATATCTCTAGTATCATTTTAGGCGCAGAAATCCTCTACCAGGATAAACTTGACAAATGCTGTCCTGGTAGATAACCTCAGATCCCATTGCATAAAGACATGAGCACATCATATAATCAATCAAAACATAGCGTTTTGATTCAGCCATCCATTGATCCACAGATACACACTCATCCCTAAAAAGATCATGCCATCACTGTCAACACAAGGTTCTCTCAGCACTGCAAAAACAAGGTAGTTTCATCATAAACTTGGAGAAATATAAGTTTCTTCAACCTTCAATCAAATATCTAGGTCATGAGATTTCACCGAAAGGCAATAAGTGCTCCAAAAACATTCCCATCGTTACCCATTCCAGGTTTTTCTTACTCATATCAATCGAATCGAAAAAAAACAAAGAAGTTTGAAAATTAAAAATCCCCCAGAATCTTCCAAAAAATCCGACCACAAATGAGCTGGCAGATTAAATAACTCGCGTTCGGAATTTTCAATCCAAAGTTGACGGATGCAAATAGCGAATCATAATGCGTATGAATTCCGATTTCGGATTTTGAATCATAATAGTCCCCCTGGAAGTCCCAATTTCCAGATTTGTGATTATACTTTTTAGGGTGTGGAAATATTTAAACTGACTTGACCCCAAACGATTACAGTTAAGCATGGCCCGTTAAGCCTAAGCGTGCGTACATAGAAGAAAAAATTGTATATTGTGGGCAAATCCAAAAATATACAAAATTTTATTCCATACTTTTGAATGTTTCTATAGAAATTACAGTACATGGTAGCTAAATACAAATTTCACACAAAATTTATATGGAAATCTAGGGAAGTTCCCGCCAAACTCTGGAGAAACTCTTTTCTCACTGGCTGGTATACACTCTCTCAGCTAAAAGAAATCATTCTTCCCTGTACTTTCAACTGTGCCGCAATCGGTAGGTAGGTAGGTTGAAGTGGCTGCCGATCGACAGAGGCCTGCCGACAGACACACCTAGGAACAAGAGAGGCCCGTTTTGATGCCAAAGTAATTTGTTACTCTCTGCTACTCGCTGAAATCAGAGCACCATCTGCTTCCTTTGACGAACCGCACTATCCCCTTTAAATTGATCAGTGAAAGTATGTCAGATTTGAGAGAAATGGTGCACCAAGCGCTGCCACCCTTTTTCTTGCCAAAGCCAGGCATTGGCACATGAGATGGAGGACAGATTCCTCCTCGTCGTCAGAGCAACAACTCCGGCAGAAGTCGTTGAACCCTACGCTCAATCGTTGCACATGCCGTCCTATGAGGCAGTGGCCCGTAAGAACGCCCACAGTAAAACGCAGAGCACTTTGAGTTAAGCCTAATAGCTGCCTGGTGCGATGCGGATCCATGTATACCCAGGACTGCCTTGTTATCGCTCAGGATAATTCATCCGTCCAGGACTTCCTAGCGTCCTCCAGATATTTTTGTCTGATGGCCAATTTGACCAATGTTATCGGTATTTCTATTGAGAAGGAGTATGAGTCCTGCGGTAACAAGGTACCAACCCTAGCTGGTTCATCGGCCTCACAGTTGCCCTGAAAATCCTTATGTCCGGTACCCAAATCAATTCAACAGCCGAAGGCCTCGATAGCTCTGTAATAGATGTACGGCATTCAGCAGCAATCATGGACACTGTATACGGACCTGCAAGGGACTTAACAGCCGCTTGGTGAAAATACCAATATTGACTCCGAATATACGATTATAAAGAAGCCAGTTAATTGCTTGAAAAATAACCGCAACCTCCGCCTGAAAGACACTACAGTGGTTTGGTAGACAGAGGGACAGCTTGAAATTCAACTCATCAGAGACAACCGACTCTTGTTTAGTTTTGAGCCATCGGTGTACACATGGATAAACCCGCTTCCGAGCGTGACACCATCACGCCATTCATCTTTACCAGGAATGTGAGTAGTGAATCCCAAATCTAGTAGGAAGTGCGGAGCGATGTAGTCAACACTCGCTGGAACAGGAACTCCTTCAACCAAAATCCTCGCATGGCCGAACTCTCTTCTACTTCATGCTGAGATACAATTCAGTCTCACAGCAGCAAGATTAGCTTGCTGTAAGATCAGTAAATTGGTCGGTATCCAATAAAGCAGCACGAAAGTGCCTTAGTGGAAGTGGAACGGAGCGCTCCAGTAACTAGTAGTGCAGCCATTCTCCGTACTTTTTCAAGCTTACATTTGCACGTAGCCTTAAGAGTAGCCTACCACCAGAAACAATATAATTATAAAGCCAAGTATAAAGCCAAGTAACAGTACAAGGCTGAAATCCCTAATTGGCTCCTATCACTTTTTACAGCAGTAAAGGGCATTAAAAGCCTTCCGCGCTCTTTCTGCTATATTGTGGCTCCATAGTAACTTCGAGTCGAGGATGACCCCTAAATATTTGACCATTTGGCTCAGGTCAATGGTTAATTAAAAAGAGGAACTTTGCACCTCCTTGTATACAGTACTAACTCCGTTCTAATAGGATTCAGATTTAAGCCGCACTCACGACTCCAACGTGAAAGTATGCCAAGAAACTGATTTAGCCTCTGCGATAGCGTAGATAAATACTTTCCCGACGCTGCTGCAGCTATGGCGTCTGCATAAGCAATCACTTTACAACCGGCACTGTCCAGCCTCATTAGGACAGTATTCACCATGATGTTCCACAGCAGGGGAGAGAGAACTCCACCCTATGGTGTGCCCGTACTGACCCCTCGTCTTACGTGACCCTTTCCAGGGAAGAGATTACCACTCTATTCTTCAGAAGCTGCACGATAAAGGCAATCAGCCGCTCATCCACATGTAGCACCAAGAGTGCCTCAACAATTGCGCCGGACTTTGGCAAATCCAAAAATATCCGACTTTTCATTCAATACTTTTGAATGTATCCCAAATACCTAAATACAAATACCACTCAAAATGTCTTATTTCATTTTATTGGTTCTCATTTTATTTTATACTGGTATTCCTTACAGGGATTATTTATCACCATTTGACTATTCAGGAATTCCACTCTGAACATCGAATGTGAAGCAGGCCGAAATCATCTTTCTTCTGGATGCAAGTGACAACAAGTTTAGATGACCCAGTCGAAACTCATAAGGAGAAAGGGTATTAACATCGTGAGGGCTGTATAGTTCTCTCAAGGAAACTACGGAAATCTAGGAACTTGTCTACGGAAATCTAGAGAAATTTTCACCGAAATCTAGAGAAATTCGTTTTTCTCTCGTTGGTATACGATACACTCTCTCAGCTAGAAGAAATCATTCTTCACGGTACTCTCGACTTTGTCGCAATAGGAATGTACCGAATTACGGACAAAAGGATCTTAAAGAATTCAAAATATGCCTTCAAGGGAAACCCAATCATTGGTGCCAAATACGATTTTTTTTCTAAAGTGTCTGGTCCAACCATACAAAAAAAAAAATTTAAATTTGCTTAGTCACAGATTTAACAGAGCATTAAATTTATAAATCGTTCGCCGTTTTCCGGAAAGCAACAAATTTTCTGAAGACAATGATTTGAAGAATTTTTTTCCCACATGATTGCTGTAGATACAGGATGTTCCACAAAATCTCCAAAAACCCATACATGTCTACTTCTAGTCAACATTAATATGTCCTCCGAATCTCCTAATTTTAACGTGACAGCTTCTTTCACAAATAAAAATTTAAAAATAAAATATTTGTCTGCTTTTATGTTGCATTGGTTTAAACATTTCAGAAGCTTTATCATAGCCAAGCATACCACATTTTCAGTTTTAATTTCTTATGCTAGCTTTTTCTATAATTCTTCTTTTCATAGCAATCTAGAGGTAGCTGAAAATTCACTAAAATATCTGCAGTCGTCAAACGATTAAATATATCTTTTATTTTCAAATTGAAATTAACCTACTCGTTACATTCATTCATTCCATTACTCCGAAAATTTCAGCTTGATCAGATTACGACATACCTTCGTAAAAATTCATTTTATTTCTATTTGTAAGAATTTGCTTCAATCGAATCATTTAACGATATCTACAACTAGACATGCTGATCTTGTTTAAAAAAAAATAGTGAATAGCCCAAAAAATCAAATTATTCACCCATACTGTTTCTTGGAAAAGAGAGTGACGTAGAGCTCCTATCTTTAGTATTTTTTCTTGGTTTGTGAAAGCAATCACAATCCTCGGTCCTTTTGTCAATGAATACACTAAACCTACCGATACTTCATATATACCTATTCCTACCACAGCGGATCAAGTGACCCGTCTTTAAAATGTTAAATATATTAATATGTATAGCGAAAAATACATAATTTAGCACAATTTGGTACATGAATAAAACAATTTTTTCAAGTAACGATTCAAAATTGTTTTTTTAATAAATTTAAAAAACATAAAAATAATACTTTATTCATTCAAGCTTTATTCAATCAAAAATTATACATACTTTATTCATGTTCGCCGCATATTTTGCAAATTATTGGGTTCTCGCAGGCACATTTTCCACACACATATTTGTTGCATTTGAAACAGATTTTTGTAGTTTTGTTTTCTTTGCAAAAAACCTATTTGGCATTTTTGTCGCATTTGCACACGAAAATCCGAACTTGGAATTTGTTGACGATTTCTGTATAATTTCTTTTTCTTCCTGTTTTTCATGCTGCAAATCTTCGGCAAGCTCTCCAGCCAATTGGAATAAAATTTTTTCGCCAGTTGCTTCTCGGTATAAAACCCGTGAGTTGATTCCAGCCAGGTCAAGAATATTGAAGAAAATCTGCGCAGGCCATCTTTGCGATTTCGATTTCACGGAGTATTTTCTTGCAATCTTATCCGTCATGTCTACACCGTATTTAGTACTATTGTAGAATCTGATCGTTTCAGGTAATACGCTTACCGTTTTTTTCGATGCTTATCGAATTATGCTTTGAGCTTAGTAAAAGCACTTTTTTGTTTGGCTTACTTTTGTAAATGTTAAGTGAACAATGACTCGGTTTATATAGTTTTGTTGGGAAGCGTGGCATACCATCTTTCGCCTGCTTGGCGAATTTTGGTAGTTCTCTTTCATTTCCGCGGATAGTTCCAACAAGAGTGTTTGGTTTTTCTAGTAATTTTGCAGCTAGTGATGCGCTCGTAAAAAATTATCTGTAGTGACGCTTCTTCCGCATCCTGTCAACAGTTCCAGTAGTTTGAGAACAACGAATTCCCCAAGCGGAGATTAAGCTCCTCTGCTTTCATCTTTTCCCAAATATGGAAATCCATTTATAATGTATTTGGTGCTGATGTCAGATGCTAGCCAGAATATTTTACCAAACTTATCCGGTTTGTTCGGCATATATTGAATAAAACTACACTTCGCTTTAGTTGGGAAAAGCTGTTCATCTATAGTTGCATGTTCACCAGGCTTGTAACAATTTTGGCTATTCTCGATAAATTTGTACCATACTTCAGAGATTAGAGCAAATTTATCTGTTTGTAAACGCTGAGTTCCTTGACTTTTTTTTTATCAAACCTGATAGACCGCATAATTTCACAAAAATCACTCCTGCTCATAGTTTTTGAAAAAAAGCAGGACCTCCTTTTATTGTTCCATAGATATGAAATGTTCAAATTATTTGCCTGATATGCGTGCATATAGAAGAGCAATACACGTGCATATAGAAGAGCAATAAATGCATTTCTTTTTGCAGGAGTAAGATTCTATTTAGTTCCCAATACTCGAGAAGCTTCTTCTTCTGTGCATTTTCTTATATGCTCCATTATATGATTGTCAATAAGCAAAGAAAATGCAGTTCTCACTTTGCCCTTCATAATATTTCGTTTGGTATATGCTGTCGGGCCTACAACCTCCATAAAAATATTATAAATTGACTTTCGTCCAGGTGTTGAGACTGGTTCTATTTCTTGCCAAACTGTACCATCAGCAGTGCTGCCACTTTGGATACCTTCGTATCATTTTGGATACGAATCGAATTTGAAAAATCTGGATGATACGATGATACGTTGTGCCCAAAGTGGATACCTTTCTCATAAATTTTAATTTACCTGCACGAAAGCGTGTATTCATAACAATAACTTTTTCCAGTTTCCATTACATTCTATTTCAAATAAAAAAGTTTGATTGTACAATTTAATCATACTGTTATATTTATTTACTTCGAATGGAAGTAGCGGCATTTTCTTTCGAAAAAGTTTGGCGTGCTATTCAAAATGGGCATTAGCATGATGTGATTCAAGAAACGGACAAGAAAGCAAATGTATCTGAAGAAGTAGCTCAGGAACTATAAAAAATGTACAATAATTTATAATATATAATAATTTATAATGTACAATACTTTATATAGAGCTAAGTAGGTGAATTTTCTCAACCCCCAAAATATATAGGCTGCTGCTGAAACATATTTTATTCCATTACTGAATGCATTTCCCAACTAACATAAGAGTTATGCAGAATGAATTAATTGCAAAATGGTCTGAATTTTAACAATGAAGCAGAGTAATTCTGGGAAAACTTATACTTAGTCAAAAACGCGTATGACCTTTCTATGGTTGGCAACGTATGTACTTTATTCTTTAATATTATGAGCTTACCTCATAGTCCAGCGGCCTCTGAAAGGCACAAGAGAGGCCAGCTATGTCGTATGTATTACTCTCTCCCACTCACTGAAATCAGGAAATCATCTACTTCCTTTAACCAACCGCCCTATCCCATTTAAATTGACAAGGGGCAGGTCACTCAGCTTTGAGAGAAAGGATGCTGCCACCCTTCTTCTTGCAAAAGCCGGGCACTGGCACATAAGATGGAGGACGGATTCCTCTTCGTCTTCGAAGACACAGCACCAACAGAAGTTGTGTAACCCTGTGCACAATCATGATATATCTTCGACAAAAACGGCTTTATAGGATCATGCACTATGCTATCCTTCACTAAATTCCGAACACTCTTCATCTATGTTATTTATAATTTCCAATGATTTCAAACTTCTTGAATGTTTCGACATTTTTGGGATAAAAATTATTAGTAAAATAATGAAATAAGAATTCTTGACTCGTGAAATAGCAATATAACTTGAAATGTTTACTGTATTGCTCGCTTGGAGTTGAGTGAAATTCGCTATTCATTAGTCAGCCAACAACAAATATAACGGAATATAAATATATGATGCAATAGCAAAAATGTCGAATGCAATGGTTTTGTATCACAACTATACATACAAATCTTCATGATATCAGATGAATCTTTGCACGGGTTAAATGACCCGTTGCGGTTGTTAGGGCAGATTACATATATTTTTCGGTAAAAACATTAACAAGAGAGGAGTAAATATTGAAAAATACGTTTGATGTATTTTTAAATAAAATTTTAAATAAAAATAAAAAATTCTGACAAGAAGTTTAAAATGGGTCATTTGACTCGTTGTGGTAGGTTTAGTGTTAATTACCGATAGTTTAAAATCTGTCATTAATCAATGTTTACATTAAAATAAAACAAGATGAGTTTTTTTTTTAATAAAATGTTTCATTTCTTATTTTCTTTAAATTATCTTTTGAATTTTTTTTCTTCCTATCGTCGTTCTTTTTTTTGTTTTTGATTTCTTATTCACACAAACATGCTCTTGTTTATTCTCCTAGTCCATTTTCAATTGTTCTTTCTTTCTTTCTTTTGTTGTAAATATATAATATATATTTTATTATGTATATAATTATTTTAATAATATTGTATGTAATGCTATATATATGTGTGTGTATAATTATTAAAATTAGCAAAAATCACATATCATTGCACATTTACATAGCAAATATTCATGTTTTTTTTTTTATCTCTTTCGTTCACAAAATTTCATCTCGTACGTAGTTTTGTATGTTCATTTTATATTTTATTTCATTATTTCATTAGAAGAATTTTCTTTTACCTTAATTTCGTAAATAATATTTTTTCTTCTAATTGAAAGTTCGAATTTTTCTCACAGATTTTATTCAGTTGCAATCGAACTTGAAACTATTTTTTGTTGTTGTTGAATAAACGCAATTTCGCAGTTAGTTACTTAATTTTTCCAGAGTTCGATTTATTTCATCATAGTTTAGACGAAATGCATGAAATTGTCATACAAATGTGCTTTGTTTTCTCTATAGCTGAGATAAACAGCTTCTAAATCAATAAGGTTCATGTGAAAAAATTAGATATCAGTTACTTAGCTACGGTATTAACTACTTAATTTTAAAAATCATATTTACAACAGTTTATAGTAGCTATCTCGATTTACTTTCAAGGTAAAAAAAAAACTTAAAGAGAAATTTACAATGTTTTCTTTTAACGTATATGAACATAAAACTCATTTCGAAACTATTACGGTATTTTGAGACGTATCTAATATGTCGTCTTGCAATTAATCAAGTACTAAAAATTAATATTCAACATGATTACAATGCACAAAATTTACAAAAATAAAAGTATTAAAACTATTTTGATTATCAAAGAAAAAAAAAACAAATAGCATATAAAATAGAATAATATGCACGTGATCAAATAAAAGGTCAAATTGTACAAAATTAGGCCTAATCATAGGCCAAGCAAAGTAACGTTGCGTGCAAAATAAAACATCAACGTTCCAAAGTCATAGAAACGTGATGTCACGTCGTCTTACATCTCCGACTTCGAATTGTATATTATTCGGGTGCAGAGTGTTCAACAATAGTTTTTTTTTTATATGAAAGTATTTTCTTCATCTTCTTCTTATTCGTCAAGTATTTGTTGTCGTAAAAACTTACAATTATCCAATTTGATTTTTCTTTCTTGTTTTTTAAAAAAAACGAAACCTAGCTAAACGTTATTTGAGTCTTAGCAACTATACGGTATAAATAAAATGAACAGCACATATCAAGGCCGAACTTTAGTGTATTTTTTTGTTTTGTTTAATAAATTACTATTTTCTCACAGTTTGAATTCCACTTAGATGGTTCACAATATTTTATTTAAAGATTTTCATTCGATTGTTTATAATTTTAAATTAGTTTTAATGGTAATTATTTACTTAAATCTGTGATAAACATTTTTTTTTGCGATGAACAGCTATACAGTTTCAATCAAACTGTTTGTGTATGAATGAATAACTTAAGAATTTTTTTCTAAAAATAAATCAATAACATAATCTTGTCTAATCGTAAAAAAATTGTTGTCAACAGATTTATGTTTGCTTAGACTTACAAAGTACGTTATGCGTAGTTAGATATATTTTCCTTCTTTCTTTTTTCAAAAAAAATCTCTTAATTGAAACATGTTTTTTTGTATATAATCGAGTTTTTTTTACAATTCTAATTCGTTTACTATGTTTATTTTCAAGCTTACCAATACACTGAAGCTTGGAAAATGCACGTTCACCCAGTGTTAAATAGTTTTCTCAAAAAATAAGCTTTTACGATCCTTATGTACGTATGTGTGTGTGTGTGCACAATTAGCTTAAATTTAAGTTTTTAATCGGTTTTCATTTCTTTCTGCCATCAAATATCTTGATTTGAGTCACTCAAGACAAACTTACAGTATTTATTAATCATGTATTTACGTTATAGCTAGTTTTTTTTTAAGGTTTACTAAAATAAATAATCAAGAATCTAGTCAGAGTGATGTTTTTTTATATAGTTTTTTTTTTATGTTAAATTTTATTGCATAAAATTTCCGAGTTCCATCGTGTTTCAATGATCTGAAATTACGTTTTACTTTTAATGCTGTACAGGCGCAATGGAACGGATCAGACAACAGAGATTACGAGATAAGTATTAGTTTTGTTTTTGAATGCTGTTTTATATACACAGTACAAAGAGGACATTTGCTTATATTTTTTTTAATTGCAAATGTAATGCTTAGAAAATATTTTCATTAGACCGATAAAACCGCTTTCAGTTCTGTTTATATGTACAGAGTGTTTTATTTTGTTGTATATTTCAAAGAAATAATTGAAGTTGTTGAAATGGCAACGGGTTGAATTAGATGGGAAAAGTGTAATAAGAGAAATATTCTTTTTTAGCTGTAGAGGCTTGTCTGGGCAATTGACACCTTCAAGTCTTTAAGTCTCCTGGTCCGGATGGAATTCTGCCGGTCATGCTTCAGAAGTCAGGTATGTTCACCGTTCCCTGGCTCATACAAATTTACAAAGGTTGCCTAGCGCTAAGGTTGAATTTATACCCAAGGCGGATAAAGTCAACCATGCGTATCCGAAGGACTATAGACCAATTAGCCTGACTTCCTTCCTCCTTAAAGTTTTCGAAAGATTACTAGATCTACATATCAAACAAAGACTTGGTACTCAAACTCTATCGAGAGCCCAAAATGCGTATATGAAAGGGAAATCTGTGGAAACGGCTCTCCATAGGTTAGTTCTCAAAATTGAAAGGGCACTCCATTACAAAGAATACGCTTTGGGAGCCTTTCTAGATATTCAAGGAGCCTTTCTAGATAATAAAGGAGCCTTTCTAGATATTAAAGGAGCCTTTCTAGATAATAACGTGCACACAACAGCTATTATGGAGAGCCTCCATGCACACAACACTCATCCCGCTATTTGTAGCTTCATAAACAACATGCTTAAGCACAGGCTCATATCAGCGGAGTGGTCGGGTGCGCAAATCACAAGAAAGGTCTACAGAGGCATTCCGCAGGGAGGGGTTCTATCCCCTCTCTTGTGGAGCTTTGTTACAAAGTCAATTCTGAAAAAGTTGGAAAGCAAGGGACTCACGGTTGTGGCCTTTGCTGACGACATTGCTATTGTAGTCTCGGGTAGGTTTCCACATAACCTTGGTCAGCTCATCGAGTACTCTCTAAGGCTGGTTGAGGAGTGGGCGAATACCGTGGGTCTTGGCATTAACCCCAATAAAACGAATCTTGTGCTCTTCACTAGGAAGTACAAAACTCCCAATTTAGACCCAATCATGCTGGGCGGCCCCAGAGTTATATCAGCAGATATGAAAGTCATATTGGCATTGCTATATTGATGAAAACTCTCGTCTTTTGTTAATTAGTTTCCACATTTATAACTCGTAGTCATCATGTGTTTACATTTAGTTTCCACATGTATAACTCGTAGTCATAATGTGTTTACATTTAGTTTCCATACTTATAACTCATAATCATAAAATGTTTACACTTATATAATAAGTAGTTCGAAACCGACTGTAGAATGGGAAGGGAGAAAATACTGAAATAAAAAAATCGTATTATAACTGAATAAAAAAAGAAATAAAATTATTTCGAACATATTATTCCAGGTTAGGTCTCAAGTTACAAACTAAGTACTTGGGGGTATTATTCTGGACAGCAAGCGCACATGGAAGGCGAATTTAGAGGAAAGAGTTAAGCGGGCAAGCAACGCGATTTATGCCAGCAAGAGAGTGCTGGGTAAAACGTGGGGTCTAAGCCCTGCTCTAACGCACTGGGTCTACTTGGCGATAGCTAGGCCGATCCTTGTTTACGGATGGTTGGTCTGGTGGCCAGCAATGAATAAAACCACCTTTGCTAGCATGGCGAATAGAGTTCAGCGGTTGGCGGCCCTCTGCACCACAGGTTCCTTAGCCTCAACTCCTTCGTCTGCTCTGAACGTCCTACTTCATCTCCCCCCGCTTGATCTCTTTATTAGAGACACTGCCGCAAAAGCCGCTGTCAGGCTTAGGGAATCCGGACACTTCGAGTCGGGATCCTTCGGCCACAGCAATATTAAACGGAGTTACGCAGGAAGCACTGACTACCTGGTTCCCACTCTGTGCTTTGAGAGGGGATATCGAGCGACTGTGGGAGATGGGCAGGAATGAAATGGGCAAATGTGCCCAGCAGCTCTTAGCATCTACACTGACGGCTCGAAAACAGCTGCAGGAGTGGGTCAGCATGTTCTGCAGATGCAGCTATGCAAGCAGCTTTCAGGCTTACGAATCACAGTAGTATTTTCCAGGCGGAGGTTTTTGCGATACGTAAAGCCGCAGATCTGATATATGCCAAAGATACTACAAGTGAAGAATTAAATATCTTTACGGACAGTCAAGCGGCGGTAAAAGCACTGATGTCTCACACATGCAAATCGAAGTGTCTATTCGATTGCATTCAGGCCCTGAACAGACTGGGTAACAGCAGAAGAGTCAGAATCTTCTGGGTTCGCGGTCATAAGGGCATTGATGGAAATGAGAAGGCGGATGCGTTAGCCAAGTATGGGGCTAGTCTCCTCCTTTCGGGATCGGTAGACATCCTAACTCCTATCCAAACGCTTAAGTTCTCAATCGACTCCAAAATGATGCAGAGTGCGATGCACAGATGGGTTGCAACTCAGACCTGCAGGGTAACCAAAATCATGTGGGGGTCATACAATCTCGCATCGACTAAGTGACTCCTCGAGTTAACGCGGACTGACTGCAAACGACTCGTTGGTATCATTACTGGCCATTGTTTTGTAGCAGCACATGCTATGAAAATGGGACTGCTAACGAGCGACACCTGTAGGATGTGTCAAGAGACGGAGGTCTCAGAAACAATCCAGCATCTCCTGTATCACTGCCCGGCACTGGGGAAAACCAGACTGAGATACTTTGGTGAGCCCTGGCTGGTGGATCTCTCGTACGTGGCAGAGCAAAAGCTGAAGGACATCCTTAAGTTCGTGAAAAAGTCCGGGGCCTTTGATGGCCGCTTGGACTGAACTTTCTTTCTCGAGGTCCATTTATCTGATATTACTACGGACCAGTAGGTCTATGTCTGGCCTTGTGCCAGCCAGTATAACCTAACCTAACCTAGCAGTACTATGAGTTTCTTTTCGACCAATATTTTAATCCTGCCAACCTAAATTTAAAAGAGTCGATTGGTTGAAAATCTAAATCTCATTGTGATAAAAGGATTTTTTTGCTATGGGTAGCGAGTACACTAATTGATATTCATTGCTTTTATTTGGCATTTTTGTCAATAGGACAGGTTGTGGGAGCGCGTTAGCCAGTGGTTGGTATATGGTTGGGATTTTTGGTTTTTCATGGTTCTACTATATGGGAGCTTAAGATATAGCATACGTTTGAATAGAACTGCAATATATAGAGGCGTAAACGATGGTAATTCAGGACATACATTTTTTTAAAACAACTTATCTTATGTGAAAAAAATTGTGTTAGATATCTTCTCAATTTTCAATGCGGATACGCCAAAACTTTTCAAAGTTATTAATTTTCATAGGTATGGAGTGAGTGAATACGAAAGGAGAAGCAAGGAAGAAGATGTGATAAGTGAGGATTCTTCTAATTATCCTGCACATACATTAACACGTAAACTGAAAACACGCTGCGCATCACATTGTGCATTAAAATTATCAATCATAATTTAAATACAGAACTTTATAAATAGGAAAATATATTTTCTTTGAGTGACAAGCTTTAGGAGGTTATGGAGCCCAGTAAACACGAGTCCCTCAAGAAAATAGAAAAAGCAAAATATCCGCAAAAAAACTTTTTAGGTTTTTCGTTGCGAATTACGTCGATGTCGTTCTTTATTCTAGACTCTCCTTAGCTTAGCATTTAAAAGATATGGAGCTGGCGAAGCACATAATATCTTTGGCTGTTGAAGGAGACTGGACGAATTGGAAGAGGAAATTGCGAAATTTGTTGGACTGTCACGAAGGCACCGTGGATGCTATCTAAGTGTGGTTATTGAAAGCTGATGCCCTGGACACTGGTTCTAAGGAGGAGTAAATCAGAGAATATAAGAAGTCAAGTGATTTATTCCGAAAGAAAAATTGTTACGCAAAGTCCATGATTATTGATAAAGAAATAGCGCATGAAGCGTAGGAATCATTAAAATCAAATGTTAAGCCGTCACCCAAAGATCAGCTAATCAAAATCTGCACCGGTTTTTTGTATTTGGTAATGGAGAGGATGTTTCTACCAACGTAGCAAAATTGAGAAACCCGTGGAATGAGATTAATAACAGATTAGTTTTAGATGCTAGTTTCTAAAAGTTTTGGATATTTTACCTAGTAGTTTTTTATCCAGTTGGATGTTTTTTTTCGGAAAAGGAAGAAAAGCTTTTCGAAGAGTTGACCACCTAACTGTGAATCCCTGAAAGCTATTTTAGCAAACCATTATTCGTGAAAGGTAAAAAAACAACATCCAAATAAGAAGATAAAAGAGAATGACGTGTGCGATTACTGCAAAAAAAGGTCATTAGATATTAACAAGCGAAAAGTGGTTTCCTGACCGAGCGCTCCTCAGAACAATGCTTTGTATTCCAATACAGCCCTGTATGCCATCAGTGAAGATATTTTTCAAGTGATGGCGAGTTTGTAGCGACTACGAATTCATTTGAAAGATAATTTAAGATTCATTCATTCATCAATTCTACTCCATTATTTACATTGTCTGCTTATTAATACATTGTTCTAAATTGTAAATATTTATTCCACTGCACTAAAAATAGTTCTAATCAAACCACTGCACTAATAATAGTTCTAACCAAACCACTGCACTAACAGAGTTACTAAAAACTAGTTTTGACAAGAGTAACAAGATAGTAGCCAGTGAGTCAAGACACGAAAATAAACACGTTAATAAAAATCGAATAGTAATCAATGTCAAGAACATAATCGTGAGTTTTCATTTGTATAATCGGACTCTGCCCTACAAGGATGTTGGATCGACAACGGAGCGACGAAGAATGTGAAAAGGTGTCCAGATCAGTTCAAGTTCCAAGAAATTCAAAGTCATTATTGAATTGTCAAGAGCACTTGAAATGAATCTTTTAAGGCCAACTATTAAAATTTTATCCTTAACTGAAGATGACTTTTGTCTGATATTCGGCATATGCCAAAAAATCAGAAAAACTTTTTTTTTATTCTAACACCACAAAACAGAAATGAAAATAGCAAATTTCAAATTTCACTTAACAGAAAATAATTGCTAGCTGGAGCTAAATAGAAAAACATTGGAGTGAGATAGGCGGTACTCTGCACAAAGCAGCCATTGAATCAATCATTACCGAGACAGTAGAGAGTAGCAGCATTGCTGAAGCAGGATATTCGATGATGCGGCTGTATCACGAGAGGTGAGGTCACCAAGTCAAGCGACATGTAATTATATGCTCAAAAAGGAATTGAGTATCTAATTGAGTATCTAAATTTGTTTAGCGCTGTATTTTTGGTAATCATCATCAGAGTAAAGCCAAGAAAACTTGGTTCAACTGGAGTTGTAGGCCCATTTTCTGAATCTTTCAGAAAAAAAAACGTTTGTTAGCTATATTCAAAGATAGCTATACAAAATTTCTTTATGGCTTTGTCATTAAACAGCAATCCGATGTTAAAGTTGTGTTAAAACAATTTTTAGCACTTTCGAAGACACTCGGTTACAACATTAAGGAGCTTCTCAGCGACAATGGAGAAGAATTCGAATGTGAAGCCTAGACTACGCATGCATGACAGTGACGAACGACTGGTCACATGTAGAAAAAAAAGAGGCAAAGGTGTCTAGAAAGTGGTTGAAGCTGACAAGTCAAGTAATTGCTATGTCAATTAAAAAGTTCAATATTTTTTGTGGTTATGTTCAGTTAAAATCATCTATCAAATCACAACGCATAATTGTTTTTAATTAACTTGAAAAATTAAGTTCAGTGAAAAAATGGAATTGACACGTGAAAATATTTGTGTAATTTTTTTACGATTTTCGAAAGGATCTATCTCAAAAAGAGTGTTTCAAATCACGTAATTCGACTTTTGGCGATGAAGTATCATCTTTGGCGAATGTTTATAATTGGTACAATGAATTCAAACGTGGATGACGTTCACTCGAAGACGAGCCTCGTGAAGGTCGTCCAAAAACTGCTGTTGTGCCAGAAGACATCGATGCTGTGCGAGAACTGATATTGGAAGGCCGTCATATGACTTATCGTGAGATTGCAGCAACATTAGGCATTGGTGTGAAAAGCATACATACGATTTTCCATGAACATTTGGGTGTGCGCAAGCTATGTGCACGTTGGATTCCACATAAATTGACAGATGCCCAAAAATAAGGTTCGTGCCGATTGGGGCCGTAAAAACCTTGATAAATTCAACCAAGGCGCTTCAAATCTCATTTATAGCATCTTCACATGTGATGAGTCGTGGATATATGCGTATGAGCTAGAAAGAAAAGGCCAATCGAGTTTTTGGGTCTTTCAATTTGAAGAAAATCCAGCAAAAGTTGTGCGAGCTCGAAACGTTGCGAAGCAAATTGTGGCGTGTTTCTTGTCTCTTGTCTCTTCTGACTCTTGAAAATCAAAAGATCGTTAATTCAGTATACGACCATTTGTTTGCCAGAAGTATTCGGTAAATTAACAGAAACCAACCCAAAACGACGTATCATTTTGTATCACGACAATGCGAGCTCACACACATCACATCAAACAAGCGAGTATTTGAGCACACAAAACATCGAATTAATGGATCATCCACTATACAGTCCGAACTTGGCACTCAATGATTTCTTGCTGTTGCCAAAAATCAAAGATGAGATGCGCGGACAAGGATTTTCATCATCCGAAGAAGCTGTGGAAGCGTTCAAAAACCATGTTTTGAGCCTATCATCCACGGATTGGAAAAACTGCTTCAAGGATTGATTTGTGCGCATGCACAAGTGTATAAAACACCAACGCAAATGCATTTTTGATGATAAATTTTGTTTTTTTTTATTATTGTTTCTAAAAACTTTCTGCTCGGCCTACGTATATCGTCCTAGTTAAGGCTCGTGGAAAAGTGAGATGTGATTAAGTGTGAATACTATAGAGTTAGACAAAATGCTTTATGTTCCGAACATGGATATTTCTGAAGGATAAACGGGATCGTTTGGCGACGAAATAAATGCTCTTACATCAAGACAATGCACCAGCTCACATTTCAATGAAAGCAATAACAAAACTGAATGAATTTGGCTACGAATTGCTTACCTATCTACCATATTCGTCAGATTTGGCTCTCTGTAACTATTGTCTGTTCCCAAACATAAAAAATGGCGCAATGTTTTATATTTAAGGAGATTTTCATTGAATGTGACGTTGAATTGGAAACTGAGGACTATTGAGAACAGATTATTTTTTAGAACACAAAAAATGAAAGATCGTTCTACTAAATGTATCGATCTAAAAGGATATTGCGATAAAATATAAAATCAAAAATTGTTTTTCTCTCTGTTGGTTAAGGCCCGTATTCATCTGACACTTATTAGATTTTAGTTGACGTAGAAAAGTTATCGGGAAAAAGTGTCATTTACAGAAATCAGATGCTTTCTGGCTAAAAGTTAAGAATAAAGCTATGTTTGATTTGATTTGATAGTCTTAGACAAAATTACTAACTTTCATTTCCTTAGTTTTATACGCGTAAGCTGAGGCAAATAAATCCAATTAATTGAAAGGATCGAAAGAATGATATGCAAAATTATTTACAGTCTACAAAATATTTCATGGATTCTACACATTGTTAGTCTTCAAACTCCTAAACATAATAATAAACTTGAATAAACTTGAAAAATTTCTTCGATGAATGTATCACTTGCAGATATGATCTATGTCTGGAATCCTCAATTTAATATCAAACATGTACGCCACAATAATAATTCATTATAAATTTCATTTCTCCCAAATAATTGACAGTTTAATCTATATTACTTGATAAGCAACTATCACATTCAAATTACTCAACAAAAAACCAAAGAAATCTTTTATCTACTCACTTCATTGCAAAAAACGACAAAATTACCACTGAAACTTGTGATTGACTGTGAACAATGCATTTCAATTAATATTATCAACCACTCTATCGGTCAGCAACCCCTTCTTTATACTTTACTCCCCCGAAAAAAACGTAACTCAAAACACGTCAACATTTCAACAACAACAATTATTTCAATTGATATTAGTATCATATAGGTAAGTCTTATTTTCGTAAGTAAATATTAATAATTGAGTACATGTTTTCGTCATAATCTATTGCCAGAAACAAACAGATTTCTGTAGGAAAACGAAATTATGAAAAATTCTTTGAATTTTATGTTTTGTTTTAGTTACTGTTAGATCCCTGAGGTGTTTTCCTTTATGTTTTCATCATTAACTATTTCATTTTGTTGTTTTGGATATTATAGCAAAATGTTTGATTTTGATCCGGAATATGTGGGTTGTGTAGCGATGGAATTTCAAAAATCTATTTTCATTTTTAATTTGAATTAAAACAATCAATTCGACTTAGAAATAATCTACATAAATACGGTAAAACTTTTCGTTTCGCCAACATCTTCATTCTAGCTACCTATTTTACGCATTTCTTATTCTTCTAATCATCTAGCTCACTCGTTTAAAGTCTAATCTAATTCATTTACTTTCAATATTTTGTTCACTCTATCTTTTCCCTATAATCACTTCGTCGTCATTATCGTGTTTATATTCTAAAATATTTTGTTTTTTTTTTAAATCAATTTAGTCTCACGGTCTTATGCCTAGCTTTATCACAGGTTTGATCCCTTTCTCCGCTTTACGCGCACATACAACACACTCAACAAATTAAAATACAAAACAAACAAAAAATTATAGCACTAGCTGCTTTAAAAATGAAAACCGATTGGGCTATAACAAAATAATAGCTTATAAAATTGCAAAATGTACTAAATAATATTCTATTAGAATCGACGTACCTATTATTTACTTGCTAGAGTTTAGATCTGATTTCTTTCAAATATCTAATTTTTCGTTCTCCGCTCAAGCCACTTGGTTGTCAAATTCAGATTTTCTTATTCTGGATTCGTGTCGGTATCAAAATCACTTTTTTCCCTTCGTTCGCTAGAAGATTTTTTTTAAAGAATTGATCCTTCCATTGCACAGTTATTATCAAGAGTTTTCTTCTGTTTAAGGAAAGCAATAATAGCACCTGTATTAAATCACCAACAAAAACAATTTGCATTTGTTTCGCATTATTCGTAGCATCATTTTTTGTCTCAACAGTTTTGGATCCTTTGTGATGGTCTTCGAGTCTGTTTGCAGCTTAGAATTTCATCACGATCGTTTTCACGCCCAGCAGATTACGAACGCTTTCGTTGTATTTGACCAGGACGACCTTTGACGATCGAATGTTGAGTTTTTCGCCAGCGCAGAGAAGTTGTAGGCATGTTGCTTTCTCGAGAAAGTCGGACATTTTGAGTTCGCGTAGAAGCTCCTTGTTGGTCGGTGGTGGCAGTGATGGTGATATCTGAAAGTAATTGCATTTTATGAGTATATGTAGATTCTTTCGAGCATTATTTTTTAAGAAAAGAAGATTAAAAGTACTTTATCGTTTATTTCCCGTTTTTTGGTTGTTTTTTTTTGTTAATTTAAGATTGAAATTATGGAAACGAAACTGGACTGGATTTAATACTAATTAAGATACAGTGAATTTATACTTCCAATGATGAAAAAGGAAAACAATCAAATCAACTATAATTAAAGGAAGAAGAGTGTTAACTCTATCACAATTTTTTGAAGGCAGTATCAATGTAAGCATAATTCAATAGAATGGTTATGAAAACCTTCAGCGCAATTTAAGCCAAATATTATGAAGCAAAAATATGTGCATCTCTAAATCCTGCGAAAAGAATCTATAAGAAATATGTTTCAAAGGAAGGGAAATATGTTTTTGCATGTTTGATAAATTTTGCTGAAATGTCGAAATTAGGTCAGTTCTCAAGTTAGTTTTCACAAGTATGGGAATAGAGGTGGGACTAATATATTCATATTAGTTAAGATATTACTAATATTTGAATATATTAGGTAATAGTAATATCTTTATGTGTCGTATTATAATATATAAATATTAGTTTCGCGTGAAATTTTTTTATTCTTGTTTTGTTGTCATTAATCAATTTGTTCGCAATGACGTGTCTTTTTACCAAAGCAAGCATTGAAAAACAAAAATATGTATAGAAACTGCCGCCATTAGTTGCATGCGGCTGTAATCTGTGAACTGTTTTAATTTGGAGCTAGTGCTTTCAGCACTTTGACTCCCTTCCTCTCAGTGAGCGTTCCTGCGCTCTCTTTTTCCTCTCTGGTTTTTGTTAACCTCTTGGTTGCTCCCTCGTAGATCTACTACTTTAGCTTCCTAATTCTCGTAGGTTTAAGTAGATATCGTTTTCTCTCTGCTCTTGGTATCTTAACATAGCAAGGGTGCTGTTGGAATGCCTGTCGATTGTGTCGAATAGTTTTAGTGCCTTGTCTCGTATGAATTTGTCTATTGTTTCTATTCGTAAGTCCTTGTGTATGTCAGTGTTTCTGATGCACCAGGGTGCCCTTGTTAATTTCCTCAGGGCCAGGTTTTGGCATGTTTGTAACTGTTTCTTGTTTGTCCTGTGTGTTTGGCAAAAGATGGTGCTTCCGTATGTGATGGTTGGTCTGATGATCTGCTTATAGATAAGGGCTTTGTTCTTAATATTAAACTTTTTAGATACTAGTAATGGATACAGTTGATTCAGTATTACGCTAGCTTGTATTCGTTTGTTCTGTATATGCGTATTCCACGAAAGTCTGGTGTCAAAAGTGAGTCCTAAGTATTTGGCTGTCTTTTTTCACTCTATGGGTTCGTTGTCTACTGTGAGTTGGTTTGGGTTTTGCCTTCGTCGTCTTGTCACAAAGATTGCTTGCGTTTTTTCCGCGTTGATACGAATCTTCCATTTCTGGAAGTAATTGATCAGTGTATCTATGTAGTGTTGGAGGTTGATGGTTATAAATTCAGCCTGTCGAGATGTGTAGTAGATGCAGGTGTCGTCTGCAAAAAGGGAGATTTTCGTTGTGGGCATCATCGGGATGTCTGCAGTGTATAAGGTATACAACAGTGGTGAAAGTGGAGAGCCTTGTGGAACGCCTGCTTCTATTGGTCGTGTGCTTGAGAAGTGGTCATTTATTCGAACGGAAAAGGTTCTGCCCTCAAGGAATGATGCAGTCAATTGTATCAGAGGTTTTGGGATATTGAAATCGTACATTTTAACAATGAGACCCGCGTGCCAGACCTTGTCGAACGCCTTGGCAACGTCAAACATAACAAGGCCTGTTGATTTCTTTTGGTTGAATCCAGTTATTATATGCTGGGTCAACCTGGCTAGCTGTAGCTCGGTGGAGTGGTGGGCTTTGAACCCGAACTGCTCTTCTGGAATGATGGATTTGTCAGTGACTACTTCCTCAAGTCGTGAAAGTATTAGCCGTTCTACTAACTTCCCGATTGATGATAAGAGGCTGATTGGTCTCCAGTTTTGCGGAAAGGTGAGGTCTTTGTGTGGTTTTGGAACCACCGTTATTGTTGCTTTTTTCCAGGGGCTTGGGAAATAGTTTGTTCGGAAGATCGCATTGGCAATATCCGTTATCTGTTGGATTTTGTTGTTTGGTAAGTGTCTGAGGCAGATGTTTGTAATCGTATCAAGTCCTGGTGACTTACGTTTTTTGAGCTGAGCAACCAACTGCTTAATTTCTTCTATGTCCGTGGGGCGGATCTCTTCTTCTCTTTGAGTAGCTGTTTCTATAATGTTAGCGGCTCTTCTTTCTATCTCTTCTTCCTGGTCGTATTCTTCTGGATTTGTTGTGTTCTCTTTGAATTGCAGTTTTAATGTGTCTGCGAATGCCTCTGCTTTTCCCTCGTTGTCATATTTGAGGCCATTAGGACCGTGGATTGCCGGTATTGCTACTTTGTTTTTTTGTCTAAAATATTTAGTCATTCTCCAGAAATTGTTGTCTCCTGGTTCCATACTTAGGAGAAAGTTTTCCCACTGTTCGTTCTTGAACTGTGAGATTTGTTGGCTGATTTGGTTTGTGAGACGGTTCACTTCCCGTCTTAGGCTGGGATCTCCAGTGCGTCTAGCTCTTCTCCTTTTCTGATTTCTTTTGCGGATCAGCTCTTTAATTTCCCGTGGTAGCTCGTATGGGTTATAGCCCTCTATTGGGGTCTTTGTGGTGAATTCTTCCTTCACTTGGGCTATTTGTGTTGATAGGCTTTCGATAGCTCTATCAATGTCTCTGGCTGTTTCAAGAGATGGCTGTGGGATCTCGGTCTCCATTGCGCTCTGAAAAGCCTGCCAGTTAGTTTTTGATCTGTATTTTAGGGGATCGTCAATGTAGATGTCTTCTATTAGGAATAGTACGGGTTTATGGTCGGATGAGAGCTCATCTAGTACTGTGGTCCTCACATTGTACTGGAAGTTCAAGGAAAGACCAATGTCCAGTGCATGGCTGTAAGTTATCCCGAAGTGGGTTGGCTCATTTGGAATGTGTGGGCTAACCTGTTTGTCCATAACAAACTTTTTTAGCACTGTTCCCGCTCTGTTACTGCTCCTGTCCCCCCAGAGTCGGTGGTAGGCATTTAGATCTCCAGCTATAAAGACTGGTCCTTCCTGGTCTAGCAGTTTAGAGAGATCTGGGGTAAAGTTGAGTGAGCCTGGTGGTTTATAAACAGAAATTACCACGAACTCAAAAGATTGAGTGTGGACTTTGATTGCTGTTGCCTCTAGTTGGTCGAGGTTAGGGATGGTGATATGATGGTGGCTAATATTTCTCTTTACGAGGATGGCGGTGCCACCTCCTCTGCCAGTGAGTCTATCATTTCTATAAAAGTGATAGTTAGGAAAACGGAGATGATCTCCAGGTTTGAGGAATGTTTCTTGAATGAGTACTATGTCGACTTTGCAGTCAAAGAGGAATTGTATCAGTTCCCCTGTTTTGTTTCTTATGGAATTTTCATTCCACGTGAGGATTGAAACATGGTTGGGGACACTCATTGTGAGAGTTTCTTAGAGGGATTTGTGGAAGCTGGAAATGCAGAAAACATTCCTTGCACCATTTTCGCCATCATGTTTTTCATCATGAACTGGAATTGCTCCTGCATGTTGGAGAAAATATGGTTCATATATTCTGCGTTTGGAAGCTGAGTATTATGTTGTGGGGGCGGGGTTGATTTTTGGTTTTTAGGGGATCTGATTGGTTTAGCCTCAGGGATGGTGGCAGGTGTTCGCTCTTTTGGAACCTGTGCAAATGATTTTTTGAGATTTTTTGGATGTTTTGGGCATCCTCCATAACTAGCGGGGTGTTCTCCGCTGCAGTTAACGCACTTGGCCTTTTCGTCCTTTTGCTTAGTGCATTCTGAGTGATGGTGGAGTCCATCGCACTTGACGCATCTGGCTTGTACATGGCAGTTGTTTGCTGCATGGCCAAATTGTTGGCAATTGTGACATTGCGAGTGTCCGCCACGTGGTTTTTGGGCTTCTACTTTGCATATCAGATGACATACTGCCTTAATATTATATATGTCCGTTTCTTGCCTAGGAAGAAGGACTTTAACAAGTTTTGAAGGGCCGTTGCTTAGTTTGAGGAAAAACACCTCAATTGGGTGGAAGCCTTGCTCTTCAAGGTCTTCTTTTATTTTGGCTGGGGTGAGCCCGTGCAGACCCCTAATGATAATATTTAGGTTTTTTTCTTCAGGTAGAAGATAGGTGTGAAATTCTATTTTCTCTGCTGTCAGGAACTTGGTTAGTTTCCTGTGGTCTTGAGGGGTTTTTGGGATTACCTGAATACCCAGGTATACTCTTTTGGCAGTCTCGTATTCGATTTTTAGCTCTTTTATTGCTCTGCTTAACTGGGTCCATTTTTCTGGTTGCCGAATGATTATTGGCACTGTTGATTTCGTCGTTGCTGTACCCTTCTTTAACTGGGCCTGAGCATTAGGTTTGCTCACTTGTTTGCTGCTTTGGGGGGGTATTGTCTTTGTCAAGACCATAGGTGTTGGCTTTTTTGGTGTTGGCAGGACAGGGAACTCTCTCTCAAAATGTTCTCCCGCAGTATTCTCTGCCTCCATGGGTGAACATTCACTTTCGCTTTGTTTTATTGCAGCGCTGGTTGATTCCTCTTTACGCTTTCGTTTTGATGGAACTGTCGACGGTGGTGAGCTATTTACTCCCAATAGCTGGTGCATTAGCTCTTGGTTTTGACGAAAGAGCTCGGCATTCTGTTTCCTCTGTTCTGTCAATTCTTTCTGGCTCTCCCTGAGTTGTTGCAGGATCTCCTCCATCCGTAAATTGATCTGACTTATCTGAGCCGTAAGTTCAGATATTGTCTTATCTTTTTCTCTCAGCGATTCTTCCTCTTCATCCTCACTTGAATCGCTGTCGGAGTTTACAACTGATTCGCAAGCCTCGTTATCCGAGACTTGCTCCGAGTGATCACTTCCTTTCATCTTTTTTTTTCCCCCTTTATGAAATATACTCTCTCCAATCTGTTTGGACTTATCACTTAACACAGTAAATTATTAATGCTCACTCTCACGTTCGTCCCTGATACGTTGATAATAAATGATTTCGTCGTCGGCTGTCCGGATTCTTTCAATTGTTTTCGGATGAAGACTCTCTTCCACGTGTGTCCTCTCTCGTCGCTCGCTTACGGGTTTTCCCTCCAGCTCATTAAGTCAATCGCTGACTTTCTTCGCTCTCTCAAAGTTCGGCCGTGATGGTTAATCCGTCGGCTAATTGTCGGCTGTGTGGTAACAATTAAAATTGCTGATTTTGAAATCCTCTCTAATTGCTTTGTGCGATGTGATCGTCACGGCGGCTCTAGGTGGAATCGCGGCTGTAATCGAAAACTTTGACTATTAAAACGAGGTCATTGTATGAGGATGCATATTAAATGTACACATGTATATGTTTTACATTCACATTTTCATGGATATACATAATTGCATGGATGTACCTCATTTGCACCCTCATGTCGACTCTAATTATCTTCTTTATTTATGAGTCAAAGGTTCATAGTACAGCCGAAGCATGTTCACATTAAATTAACGGCAGCATTTCAGTGATTAGTTTTGTAGAAAGGACCGGCACTACGAACCAATTTTATGACATTGGATTGCCACTAATAGGTAACGAACCGACCCATCGCAATGAAACAATAAGATAATAGACAACAGGAATCTTTTTATAGTATATTCAAATAGATTCGCAGCATATCGTTTTTGTACTCTTGCTGCAAAACAAATTTTGCCACAAAAAGAAGCCAGCTACAAAAATAGGTTGCTGCTGCAGTACGCGAACAGAGCTAATATCTACACATAATTACATCACCATCGGCTACCATTTGTTATTAATCTTCGCCAAACTTTTGCTGAAAATATTCTCATTCTTTAGTTTAGCAAGATGCCTGTATCCGAAAACTATTCTCCGTTTCGAGTCATAGAATTTGCAAATTACTCCATTAATTGCATTACTTCACTCAAGAACAAGATCAGTTTATTGATTCACCCAAACATACGTACGAACATACATATATCGACAAAGCTTACCTCCAAATCAACTCATTAAACTTGCCTGATTCACATTTGCGCTCATACAAGTAAATATCATTATAGGAGCAATCGTACGTTATCCTAGCCATAACATGTATCCTGTCAATAGTTAAATAACTTAACGAAACATTCATTAGCATCACTAATACGATATATTCACTAAAGCTTCAACTAATGCCTTAACTAATACCAAATATTAGTTAAGGCATTAATTAATGCCTTGACTAATGTGAAATATTAGTTAAAGCATTCACTAATCCCTTAACTTATACCAAATATTAGTTTAGACATTCACTAATATCTTAACTAAACTCAAATATTAGTTTAGACATTCACTGATATTTGATATTAGTTAAGAAAAATACTCCCTTTTAGTAACGGATACGGCTAGTGACTTTTAGCTCAATAGCTCACAAAATAAGGAAAGATGCACCTCAGCAGCTGACAGAAAAGTTCGGGGAATGATTGAAGTTGAAAATTTCAAATTCGGATTGTAGTCATGCACGTGTTTAAAGGTTTCGAAAATTACCATCAGAAAATAGGAAAAAGGACGGCACACCTGCAAAATTGATCTACATATATTCAGATTTGAAATTTAATATGCAGCTTCTTTCAAAATATTTCTACTTATATGCTCCAGCGTTTTTTGAGAATTATGCTTGAAGAGGAATGACAAATTCAGAAAGAATTGTTTCGCTGAAAAATTAACAAAAAATGACATATTTTAAAAGAAGACTCAACTCTGCAAACTTTAAAGGCTACATTCCAATTAATTTAATCTGGTTCAATTTTTTATTGCTTCCAAAGCAAAATAATTTAATTTAGAAGACAAATTTTTCACTTTAAAAGGCAGATATATTTCAATTTCTTGATATTTTTTATATTTCAGTTTTCCCTCTTTTTCATAGACATAATATTTTGTTGCAATAATTGTAATTGTATAAATTGTATAAAGACAGCATACGGCTAGTGTGTATAAAGACAGCATACGGCAATTAAAATGCAACTTTACCTCGGATAATAAAATTGAGTTTGAAGCTGTTACGTCACAAAGGAATCAAAAATTAATAAATTTAAAATGAATAACAAAAATTTAAAATCAATAAAAAAAAGTTACAAGTAAAAGAATTTAGTAAAATACTATTGACGACAGTTAAGCACCCGAACAATTCTTTTTCTGAATGGCTTAGGAGCACAGCCTATCCTCAGTTCATGTCAAATTCTGAAATCATGATATCCTTGAAGTTTTATAAGAGAACAATTATTGGCAGGATTGAAAATCTTCGGAGGGTTTCAGTTATAAGAAGGATTAAAATTGTCCATAAACGCGAACTTCTTTGTGGAAACAAGCAATACTTTCTTAATTTCGTTCGTTCACTTTTGAGATAATTCTAAATTTGGCAGAATGGATAGCTGACAAGATTGTTTTGCTACTGGCTCAGATTACTAACACAGTTACGCATTCAAATTAAAAAAGTAAGCCGTACCACGTTTATTCAATAACTAACAAAATTGGGGTTGTTTTAAATCATAACATGCTGCTTTAGGACATAACAGTGAAAAGTTCAAAAGGAAATCCTCATTATTAAAAGCTATCAAATACACGTGTCGTCCATTTTATTTTGTTCTAAATTCATTCAGGACTATCCCCCCCCCCCCCCCATTTATTTTGTAATCGATTTTTTTAACGGGCCGTTTCAAGGATTTTGTGGTTTCAGCGATTGCCATCAACCACCACACACCCTGTATACATACACATATTCAGCTATCTATGTTATTAAATCTTTTCTGCCCATTCAATTCGATCTAGTTTTTTTTTCTGCAAAACACAAACAACCTACTTTCAATTTCATCAAAGCTTTCTTTGATCTAGCTCAACATCAGCATCACACAATACTCCGAATCCAAGTAAATTCTCCACGGCAATCATAGATTTTCAATTTGTTGACATCAATTTTGCAAATCGAAAACAAAATCATTTCAACGTTAGAATGTATGTAAGTATGTATGTCTAAATTAAATCTAATCACGATACTACTCTCCATCATGCCATATACATCGATACAAGCAGAAATAGATACATAGCATATAAGCAATATCAGCACTGCGAATCGTTTCGCACAATATCTATCTGAGGAGGTTGAGCTCCAAGTTCAAGGCTGTTTACATTGTCGGATTATCATGAGCTTGGGGGTTCGGGTCGTGTTTTTATGTCAAGGATAATTTGAGCGTTGTCGTCAAGGTTTCATGCAAACATCGTATCGTATCACTTACATAAATATCATAGCGGAATGAATGTAAAGCCTAATGCCGAGCACAATGTTAAATATTTTATCTTATATTCAGTTGAAATATTGCTGTAATCAGTGTTACAAGAATGATAAGCAGTCTCAGAGCGCTATTAGGCATCGCGTTTAGTTTAATTGATTATTTTAATTGAATTGCGGATGACTATTTGCACATTACTTACTTGTTTTAGTAGCGTGTCTTTGGATTTGACCTTCAGCAAACTGCAAAGATCGCTCAACATGACCCATTTCTCAGCGCCTTCGTCCTTTAATAGATACAACGGTGGTAAGGGAATTTCTGATTCTTCGAATTCGAAAATTTCGCCATCACCGTCCGTTTCTTCGTCTATGTCGCGGCCACCATCTCGCCCCTCATTCGTGGAACGTCTCCGTTGAATTGCCTGGCTCTGAAAGTCCTTGAATGGTTTCATCGTACTAATAGGTTCGAGTGAATTCATGTTGTTCAGGACAACCGTACAGTTTGATTTCAGTTTGCTTTTGCAACTTTCCTGGTCGACCATTGCCGCACGGTTTTTTTCATCGTATGTTGTTGTCGACACAATGGAATTCGAGTTCGTATCGCATTTATCCTGCATTGGATCCAGTGAGACATCCACATCCTCAGATTTTATCAGATTGGCGACGACGATAGTTTTATCAGTTTGCGAATCATCCATCGCTTCGTCACAATCGTCATTGGCATCTGGTGCGCCAGCCAATACGTCGTAACCGCAAGAGTCAGGATCTGTGAGTAGATTGAAAGGATACATGATTGTATGCTCATTTACTGTGGGATTTAGGTCAGGGACGATATGGTATCTGGAGGATGGAAATATATTTACCGTAAATGTACCAAGGTCCTGCAAACTTCCACGGTTGCTTGTGCGGCCCTGTATTTTGCACGTCCTGCAGATGATTTTTTATAAATTGCTCCATTTCATTACTTTCGGCAAGCATGAGTGGTGTTTGTCCTGAAATTCACCCGAAAAATAACATCATGAAAAACTCATTGTCACAATGAAAACGAGAGCGTGGGAAATTCACTAAGCATGACATGACAAAGAGATTATCATAAAATTGAACAAAACACTTTCCGAATCGAAGAAAGATGTGAAAATGAATACCCTATGCATAGAACCGAAATGCTTACCTGAATACGTTGTCACAAGTGGGTCCGCGCCATGCGACAGTAACAGACGGGCAATCTCAATATATCCATTCTCGCTGGCTTCATGCAATGGCCTTATTCCCGATGCAGCAACTTCCGAGTGGTTTGCACCGTACTCCAGCAACAATCGCGCGATCTCCAGCCGACCCTTCGAACAAGCCTCATGCAGCGGTGTATAGCCCGCATTGTCTTTCGGATCCGGATTCAGTCCCATTCGTTCCAAACAATAGGCAATTACATCGATGTATCCTAGCCTTGCGGCCTTATGCAAGGCACTCTGACCGACGCCCTTATTCAAAACCCACTTCTGGATTTCTTTGCTAATATCATTTTCATCCCGAGTGATCAACAGCTCCACTGGCGAAATGCGCTTCTTGCGCACCACCTCCTGCCCGTTGACCGTATGCGGGGTCGGCTTCTTCTTCTTGCGAATATAATCGAACCCCGAGCTTCCCTTGCGACGGCTACTTCGAATCTTGTTGTTCTTCTTTCGCTTGAATAGTATCGGTGTGACAATGCCGTCCCCATGCTCTGATATAATACTGGGGGTGTCTCTCTCATGATTTTCCACTGGTTCAGTTTTCAGCTCCACAGCGTTTTGAAGACAAGCGTTGAGCTCAGTATCCTGTGTCTCTTCATCGTCGTGATTTATGACGAACTCGTCCAACTTCTCCTTCTTTATGGGAATGTCTAAAATACTGCTGCGACTTGATTCCTCTACGGATGCGTCGCCCGGAACCTTCTTATTCTTTCGAATCGTGCTTCCGAAATCGACGTCGTTCATGGCAGCCAAGTATTCTTCGTACTTTTTGGCGAAAGTCATCCTGGACTCGATTTCTTCTTTCGAGTCGGTAAGGTCAGGAGGTGCGGACGCAGGACGATCTTCACCACCGAATATTTCCCGAATATGATGGTTTTCTCCCCGCTGGATGTTGCCGGTCTTGGGCGTTGGTAACATTTCCAGTTGGTTGCCAGTGCGAGGCAGAAACTTTGGTTCGTTGCGGCCCAGGATTCTGTTCACTTTCTTATCTTTTAGTCGCCGAGCGAATGGAACACGTTGATGCAAAATATCAATGATGGACCTTCCTTGCAGCGACTCCGGAACATCTGCCGACGCTTCGTCATCCTGAATAGGATTCTTATTCGACTTTTTCTTATCTTTGTGATTCCCCGAACGCGATTCTTTATTGTTGTTCGTTAGTTTTTCAGTGGACTGTTTCTGATTGAGTTTTATATTGTCGATGGGGAACGATTCGGAAGCATCGGACGAGTGCGGGTCGAGATCTGGTAGAGAAGTTGAGACTCGATGATGTGCAGGCCCTTTGATTGTGATTAGACTTTGCGGCACCTTGAGAGCTCTTTTGTACTGGTAAACTTCAAGCTCCCAGCCCGGTGGAAACTTGTCTGTATTGTTTTCAGCGGGGGCTGGTTTTTGTTTTCCTGGTGTTATCTGCTTCTTGCATGGCGTTATAGCTTTCGGTGGCACTGAAGGTTTCTTTTCAGTGTCGACTTTTGCGCGATCAGATGATCTTGTTTTTCGTGGCTCCACAACTTTTTCGTTCGGCAAAGACTCGTTTGATAACCGTGACCGTCGCAGCAGCACCCGTTTTGATACAGTTTGAGATTCCTCCTCGGCGCTGCTACTTTCACTAGAACTAAGTGATGATTCTTCTTTCGCAGGACGTGAAGGCTTCTTCCTTGCCTTATCGTCTGACTCATCGCCACAAAGTTTTCTTTTCGTGTCATCCATCTTATCAGATCGTGCGCTTCTTGTGCTGATCTGAGACTTTGGCTTCTCCTCGCTGGATTTCAGTTCAGTCGATCGGGTCACTCGGACAGGAGTTTTTTCCATCTTTTCTGCCACTTTCTCGGAATTTTTGCTTTTGTTTTTGACGGGCGTTGTTTGAGCTAATTTTTCGTTCCTAGGAGTGATTTTTATTATTTTATCATTTCTAAGAATCTTACTGTTAGCAAGTTCTTCCTCGAGCTCTTTCTTTCTCTTCGATCTGGTCATGGTTTCCTCAATTTTAGGGGATTCAGGTCGTCTAGCTTTTCGCGCGGCAGATTTTGATTTCGATACAGTCCCACTGGTCTGATCTTGATCTTTGCTTGTTTCTTCCGCAATATCATTTTTTGTGCTATCTGACATATCACCCTTTCTTCTAGCCTCTTCCTTTTTTGGCTCTTCTTTCTCGTCATCACTGCATTCACTTTCTTCACTCGGCAGCTTCATGCACTTTATTTGTGCTTTGGTAATGATCTCCCGCTTCAATACAACCGAACTTGGTGTTATCGGAAATGGCAATTTGATTTTTCGATCCTCCTCGCCAACCACCGACTTCGTCACTAGTTTTTTACCAGTTTGCGGCTCGGACTCCGATAGAGACTTTTCTGCCGCCATTTTTCGCTTTCTCGTTTGGAAACGCTCACGAAAAAGATTCCGCTTTTGCTCATCTTTCTGTTCTCCATTAGAGTTGCCAGTGTCTGATGTATTACGCGTTGTTGTACTGGCTCCACTGGTCCGCGAACGAGCCTTTCGCGTCAGTTTCTTCGGTCTCTGTAAATTTCTTTTGGTCTCATCCTCACTATCGGAACTGGAAGTTTTACTGAAACGGGCTGCTCGACGTCTTTCCTGTTTGAGACGCTTATTTTCTCGTGCTGCCCTAGCCGCTTGTCTCTCAGTATCAGACCCTGAGCCAGATACCGATTTTCGAGCAGCAGTTGACGCCTTTTTTTCCACATCAGCCAATGGCTCCTCGGTTTCGGCTTTCGATGGAGCTGAAGTATCTTTATCTGAGCTCGCCTTACCAATATCGGACATGCTCTGCTGCCGCAATAAATGCAACGGTTTGTCTTCGTCACTGGAGCTCCCTTCTCCTTGAGATTTATTTTCAACTTTTTTATCCGCAACAGCGGGTTTGGCGGCCTCTTTCTTAATTTGTTCGACCAACCTCTTGTTAGCCTCGTCATCGAAGGCTATGCCAGGAAGGCTCTCTTTCATTTCAATTTTTTTCATAATTTCTTCTGATGAGTCGTTCGCCGCACTCTGAGGCTTACGCTTTTTGCCCGATCTCTTCTTCGCCCCGGTTTTAAGTTGCTCCACAAAATTACTACAGGTGCTGCCCCAGTCCATCAGGTCGAAGGCAGATTGGTCGCAGCCCTCATCGGAAAAACGGTCAGTGACTGGTTGTTCTGGTCGTTCTTCTAAGTCAATTTGCTTCTCCTCTGGTTTTTCTTCGGGTTGTGGTTTATCTTCAACAGGTGCCGGAATGGGAGGAATCGGGGTGTACCCTTTGAGTTCGCCTTTTGTTCGGATGCGAGCCGCAATGATAGAAGCGATGTCAGATTTCGGTGGCTCTTCTTCCGCCACTTCGCCATTGGCTTGCGTTCGCGTCAGCAGTTTCTGCTTCTCAAATTCTCTCATCTCGATACTCGTTCGAAGTTTGTCGATGACGTTTTGATCGGCACCACGATGGGGAGCTGCATTGGCAGAATGCGTACTGGCTGATGGAATCGAAGGTGTTATTTTTTGTTCATTATTTTGGGTAGTGCTGCGGACACTACTTGATATTTGACATGGCTGCGGTGGGATTTTCAAGCAGAGCTCATTGATTTGTGGAGTGACTGCCACTGCAGTAGGAGGTGATTGAGTGGTCAGTATTGCTGGTGTAGGCTCAGGCAGAAGCTCTTGTCTCTTTACCATGGGTTCTGAAGAAGGAACCGGCGGATACCAGGTTTGATTCTGTGGTGGCGGAGCTGTTGGTTCTCGGACCTGGTACACATGTGGGTTGGTTGTTTTTGGCCGCACAGGATATTGTTGGTCCTTGTATTGACTAGGAGCGTCAGCCCTCGCATGCACGTTTGGGTTAGAAGGTACAGATGTATTTGAAGGGTAGCTCAAAACCTTCTGGCTCGAACTGTCATAATATTCGTAACGACCAGGCGGAGGAAGCGCAGGCTGCTCTTCCAGTTGTTTACGCGAGTAATGAGGTGAAAAATATGGATTAGGTCGAGGTCCATAGTGATGAATGTGCCCATAGCGGCTTGTCGATATTGCAGATTCACGATTTTCGTGAGGAGGTTGCCGTGTAAGGTTGCGTGATGCTTCATTCTGTTGTTGCGTTATTTCCAGACGTGAATTATGGTTCGGCATAGGGTACGAGTTTGGAACTTGCTGATACCCTGGCTGCATGTGGTGATGATGAGGTGAGGTGTGACGATGATGGTTTGGCGGCAGGGGGTGTGAAGACGGGCCAGAACGCTGTGGCGCAGTATGCGTTGTTTGACCTTGGCTATGGTGTTGTTGAACATGAGATTGCTGATTAACATAATTGTTAGGTGGCGCAGTGTTACTTTGACTGTTTGGAGGGCGCATGTTATGCGCTGGATAGTTTGGATGCAATATCTGAGCACTAGCGTGCTCTTGTTCTGGTTTGGAATAATTTGCCGACATTTTTGACGGGACATCACTCCTTGGACCTGAAACATCTCTGCGCTCATAATGACCTGCAGCTGCAGCTGCAGCTACATGACCTGGATATCTATGGTCATGCACAGACTGCTCATAGTTTTGGCGCTGTTGGTGATGAGCCATCATTTGTTGATGCTGTTGATGCACATACTGCGTTTGTGCCAAATGAGCACGATAGAGCGCGTCCACTCTGACTTGTTTTTCTGGTGGATGGTAATTGTTCGTACTGTTGTTTGGAATAGTGGGAGTTGGCTCCAAAGACCGTTTTCTTGCATTATTTTGCTCAACTGCATAGTTGTGGCTGCGTCGATCATTTGCGGCCATAGCACGTGCTTCTTCTTGCCTCTTTTTCTCTTCCTCAGCACTGTAGGGTTGGGGCTTACTGTCGGGCTGGCTTCTACTATGCTGGGCAGTTGAAGGACTTTGCTGTGACGGAGGCTCTTTTTGCCGCACAAATTCTACTCTCTTAGCCATCTCAGCCGCCTGAACTGGTGGATAAAATTCTCTCGATTTCGAAGGATTAGTTTCATGATATCTTTCGTAATTATAGTCAACAGGATAGTGATGAAGCTGAGAAGGAGATTGTTCATATTTTTGCGTCGGTGGTGGATGTCGCGGATAGTCTTGATTATATTGAGATTCTTTAGCTGGAGGCGGCAGAATTTTCCTAATTTGTTCGACTTCAATTACTTTAGGCCGTTCTTCAGGTACCCTTTGTCCATATTTGGAAGTGGTTGGTGCAGAAGTAGGCTGTAGCACCTTATTTTGGGATGAGTGGTCCCCCAGCTGAACAGGAGCTGACTGCTGGTTCACCATTGAATAAGCTTTATGCGTATGCGGTTGACCGTACGGAGGTTTATATGGATCGATTGCCGGTTCTCGAGACATGTTTGGCTGCTCTGCAGGGTAGGTTGTCTTCAGAGCATCCTTTTGAGGCGGTATCGATGAGGTTTTCTGAGAATACGGAGCTACCATGCTTTGTTCTATTGCATATTGCTGTGGTGCGCTTGTCATATATGTGCCACGCTGCGTTGAACCATAGTTCGCTGGTGGTTGGACAGGCTGAGCATCTTGATGAGCGACATTCTGAACGTGCTTTGAAAAATTTGGTGCAAAATCCACTTTCAGTGTACTCGTTAGACTGCTTCTTGAAGTGTACACAGAATCGTCACAGCCTGTGGAATCGGCCTTAGTCTTAACCGTTTTGACTGACAGATCCAAGGGAGATTCACGTTTTACTGTGCTCGTTGGTAACGTGGGAGGTTTCGGAGCAGGAGCAGGTGCAGGCGGCGGTGGTGGCTCGGGTGGCCGCGTACGCGAAGAGTAAGCATTCCTAGATTCTGTGACAGGAGCAGTTTTCATTTTAGAGATAACCACCGTTGACAACTCTTTGCTGTCTATGTAACTGGATCTCGGTGCACTATGAGCCTCATGTTCTGCAACGTTTGGCCGCTCTGCTGGACTTTTCATTACTTTTGAAACTGTTACACTGATATCATTCCTCGTCAGATCATTGCAAATGGGCAGAGCGGAAATTTTGCTTTCGTTCGGGAATCTCGCGGTGCTACTAGTTGTCGCTGGACTGCTACTACTACCACTGTTTCCAGGATACCTTTTCGATGGATCGAAATTCTGGTGGTACATGTATTTCGCATTCGGGTCAGGCACACGAGGGTGGTTCACAGCTTCACTGGATCGAGACAAGTGCAAGGAACTTGAATTCTTAGGAGGTCCTGGCATTGTGTCGAATATGCTCTTGCTGAGATCATTCTCGGACCGTCGGATGGATATGTCTTTATTTAAAGTGCGTCGGATTATTTGATAGTTCAGGTCTTCTTCAGAGGTTGCACTTCTGATTGCGTAAACGTTATTTATCATCTCTCGATAATTTGGCTTTTCCTGAGATTTACCGACATTCGGTTTGCCATAGTTATGCTGGGGTTTTAAGGCCTCAGTATGAGTGGGGGGAACGTTTGGTGGGTAAACACTGGCAGCTCGGTCCGATTGCTTTGGCGCGCTTCCTTTAAGTGGCATCTGACTTATCATATACTCGCTAGGCAGGAGAGGCAATGCTTCGGTTTTGTGTGCAATCGCAGGTGGAGCATCCGCATATTGTCGGTCGACTTGTATACTTTCGGGCTGGGGGCCAGGCCCTTTGCTGCCAGGACTTGGGTCCCGATGCGGTGGGTACATGTAAGGGTTTTTGTAATTTACTGATGGAGGAATATTTTGCACAGGTACGGGAGTGGGGCGAGGGATATTCGTTGGACTTGGTGACGGTCTGGGAGAAGGCTGGAGGAACGATGGGCTTTGTGGAGAGGAAGCATTCATGGCCACTGGGCTTTGTGATATCCGATACGGTGTATGCGGTGAGGCCGCTGGACTATGACTGATTCTTGAATTTGGCGATTGGCTCGGCCAGCCACACGGTGGATTCATCGTTCCAGGACTTGGCGCTGATTTGTTTGATGATGTAGCGCTAGCTGCATTGAGAGGCAAAGATGCTTGTTGAAGTATGGAGCTTTGAGCAGGATATTGCCTTGCTGATATAGCTGACGACGGTGAAATGCTGTTGCTGTAGGGCGACCCTGGTTGATGCAGTGATTGATGTGGAGACTGATGTGGAGATTGGTGAGGAGACGGGTGCTGTTGTGGTGAATATTGGTAGTAATTGCTATTGACAACAGATCGCTCCTGTGGTTTTTGCTGAGGATACTCCACAGCATGTTCTTTCGGACGACTGGTCTGTATAACAGACGTCGGTGCTGTTGTGACGCTTTGCTGATGCGACTGCATTTGTGCTGGATTTTGTTGTGGCTGCATTTGTGGTGGATGTTGTTGTGGCTGCATTTGTGGTGGATGTTGTTGTGGTTGCATTTGATAATAGCTCGGATAGGCATACCTTGATTGATTTGCAGGTGTCGGGTGTTTTTGCGAGTATCCGTAAGCATAGTCACGTTGCTCAATATGTTTGCTGTTAGCCGTAACAGCTTGTGTTTGTTGGCTACAAGGCGTGGAATGTTCCCTCTGTTGCAGCTGAACGCTGCTTGGTTGACTTGTTTTATGCTGTTTACCATGGTAGTTTGTTGGTTCGTGCAACTCAGCTTTTTTCTTATCTTGCGATGGCGTTGATGATGATACCGGTTTGGTTGGAACCACTGACATAATTATGTCATCCGACAGCTGTGGATACTTTCGCGTCAAAATAGTTTCTACTTCTGGCTTACCACTTTCTTCTGCTTTTTGGTTGTGCGCATTTGCTGGAGTACCAGCAGATTTACTTTGGAATTTCTGCATATTGAACTCAGGCGCTTTCACATAAAGATTGTTGTATGCTTTTCCTTGAGCTGCTTCCTCCTGTGGCGGGTTCTTAAGCCGCAAGTCTTTCACATAGTTGAATTTTTTGCTCATCTCAACGAACGCTTCATGAGAAATAGCTGGAGCGTTGTACTTTTGATTATCGGGCTTTTGCTTCCCGTCATGGAGTTTGCTAAAATCAGGTGGTTTCATGTGCAGTTGGGTCAGATTGCTGGCTTGGTAGCTTGAAGAAGTAGACACAGGCACTTGGTGTGCATGCTGTGCTATTTTGCTAAAGTCAGGGTTTTCGACATACATCGAGTTTCGTCTCATCGCCAACTCCCCCATTTCTCTACTGCTGTAGCTTGGTTGAATTTGGTGGCTGTGTGTGGACTCTGGCTGTGCAAAATGATGTACATTTTTCGGCTGTTGGTCGAAACTAGGCCGTTTTTCAAGTTCCGGCTTCGTTTTTTTCATTGCGAGAACGGTATCAACCATGGCTGGTATTCGTGGGACACTGTCTAAAGAGGATGTTGGTTCAGTTGCGTTTGAAGATGTCTCAGCACGATTACTACTACCAACAGTTCCCTTGTTTTGGGACGCTGGTTTCGCATAGTTGTTCCAGTTTTCGGCATTTGCTTTCGGATAGTGGTAGTAGGCCGAAGATTTTTGATTTGGATTAACTGCAGTCTCATTTCTTGCATTTGGTAGGCCTCTAGTCGACTGCGTGGATTGATGAGGTTGCTGCTGAGGTGGATAATGTGGCTCGAAATATTTTTCATGCGAGTTGTAGTATGGTTGCATATTCGGCTGGGGTGTCTGATTGTCTCGCGAGGGTGGATCGTACGGCTTCTGTACGCTACTACTGAATTGCTGCTGAGAAGCGAAGTTAGGTTTCAGCCTCGATTCGATCCTTCCGTCTTCCATGGCGCTTTGTTGAAACAAGTGTCGTATCGTCGAGGCAACAATCGCTTGATTAGATGTCTGATATGTGATTACTTTCGGGTGGCCTTTGACGTCCATTTGTTCTGAACTGTTTCGTGTATCAGTCTGGGGTTTCTCGGAAAAGCTGGATCGCCTGTTTTCACCAATATTTGGCCTGGGGTGCGAGTAGTTTGTCGATGAAACGGGATCTGTGTCATTCCGTTTACGTTCGATGGTATTTGGGGTGGATGACATGTGAGTTAGATTTTGAACACGACTGTTTTTCGACTGATCGACACTGTCAGCCGGTACGCGAGTAGCAGATAGAGGAGAAGCTTGGTAATAACTCTGGTTTTGAGTGTTATTGGTGGTGCTTGCCATGCTTCGTCCTGAATACTTGTCATCCGCTGTTGAGCTTCGAACACCTTGTGATGCACTATAGCTGACGGATGCGATCACTGATTTTGCAACAGGTTGTGGTGAGGGTGACTTCGTTGTAGAGCACACTGTACTACTGTCTGCCACAGCATTACCATTCGGAGACGGACTGTGTGAGCTGCTAGCGTCTTGCCTTGTTTCACTAAAACTAGCACTACTACTACTCGTACAATAGGCCGGATGAATCTGTGGCGGATTTGGATTTTTATCGCTTGGTAATGTCGGGTTTTCTCGTAATCGAACATTCTTGCAGACTTCTTTCTCCGAACTATTCTGGGAATGTCTACTCGCATCGACGAGTTCCCCTCTACTACAATCCACTGGAGTTCGGCTTTGACTAGAACGTCTGATTGGAAATGATTTATTGGGCATTTGTGGTATAGGGCCCGTAAATCTTTGTTCCTCTCCCGATCTTCCAGTCAAACAAACTTCGAATTGTTTAGACCTATCTAACTGTGAATTTGTTGTTACGTAGCTTGTATGCCAGCTATTTGTATTAGAGCTAGAATAGCTGGTGCTGACTGATTGCACAGGTTTTGACCACTCTGTGACCGATTTCGTAGGCGTATTAGAAATTTGCTTTTGACTTTGGCCATGTGAAGACAACCTATCTCCATGGTTTCCAGCATTTTCTTCACTGCTACTTAAACTACTGCTTGGTGTCTCTTGTGCTGGTGTCGGAACGTTACTCAGAGGACCTGTGCTGGTAGAATCTATGGACGGTCTTTTTCGTTCGATTGTTTTGAAAGCCTCTGGATTTTCTTTGAATTTACTAGTTTCCATCGAGTTTGTTGGTGTGGCTGCCGTCAATATTGGTTCTGGGGAGCTCGTTTCGGGAGAACAGGTTTTACTGCAGCTTGTTAGAGTTGCAGTCGAAGATGATGCTTCCATTGGCAATGCTATTGTCTCCTTGTTTTGGTGTTCATGATGATGAATCTCCGCTGATGAAGATTTTAATTTGTCGAATGAACTATTTACAGTACGGCTTTGATTCATCTCAGTGCTATTGACATTTGCAGGCTGCGTTGTGTCAACCTATGGATTGAGATATTATGCAAAACGTTATTTAAAATCATTTCATTGCTCAGGTTACAGCTGATGTCATAAAACAAACGAAAATGATAATTGAAAAATACCTTATCTACAATATGGTCGTCTGTGCATGTTGTCAAGAACGTGGCATCTGGTTTCAATGACGATGATGACGATGAGAAATTATCTGCAAAGTTTGATGCTTTATTTTCAATCTCACACGGATTTGCTCCTTGTGCTGCTGTTTGACTGCTAACATGCTGGGATTCGCTTGATTCGTTTATTTGTGATAGCTCCTTCGATTCGACGGTTCCTCTTCGATTAGCTTCAGCTTCTGTTGGTCTTCTCTCACAATTTCCTTGCCGATCCTTATCATCGCCACCAGGACTTGCCATGTTATCGTCGGTTTTAATTTTGCTTCCATTGTGTGTCGAAAGCGAACACGATAGGGAAACCGATGACGATGATGATGATGGTAACGGCGGCGACAATGACGTTGATTCCGTTGTCGTAGTCACCTGTGTTGCTGTTTGCTTTGTATCGTTTTCCTCATTCGTATCATTCGGTGTCGAAGATGATGGTGAGGATGCTGATGAGGTTGTTGACGATGGCGCTTTAGCTGTTGCAATCGATGGCAACGATGATGCTGTTGTAGTTGTGGATACTTGTGTTGTTGTTCCTGCTGGCGGTGGCGGTAATGTTGATTGATCAGGTGATGGGACTGCAGTTGGGGATGATGGTGGTATGCTAGTGGTTGTTAATGGTGATGCTGCTGTCGATGTGGGCTGAGAAAGTTTATCGTCCTCATTTTTTTCTGTTGCCTCTGCGAGTTTCAATGCAGGGTCCATTTCGATTGTTTTCGAAATGATTGGTTCTGGAATGAGGAAAAATAATTATCAGTAAGAGAGGTGTCCAAACAAGTGTACATGCACGAATAATCTTAAGATGAGAAGCATAGTTTATTACGAAACGTGAAGTGGAGAAATAATAACATGTTATTATGGAAGCAGAAAAGGTTTCAAAGTTGTTGTTATCTGATAAAAAAAAGTGCGCTTTGGGCAAAAATTCGTAGAATAATTCTTCGAAAAACAATTTCTATCCTTATCAAAATGATAGCTTTCGATTTATTACAGCACGTGTGTATTAAGAACATATTTTTTTCAAACCAACCTGTCGTTTACACTTTATCTTAACCCATATTTTATTATATTCTCGACTGAACACAAAAGAAGAAGGTTCTGGCTACAGTATTGAGTTAATTTCAATCACGTAAATAATTTTTCTAGCTCCGGTTGACCTACTTTCAACTGTGCCAATACTATCTTCGCTGTCCGAATTCTATCTTTTCCCATCTCTGTTATGTAACACCACATACTAAATTAATCCACCTATTTCCCTTCACAGTCCCTCGCTGGGCGCTTTGACTCACCAGCCAAAGTACACGTACTGGCGATAAACATCAATTGATAAATCTCTACCAAGAGTACGTCTAGCGACTTTGGGATTATTTTTGATAATAAGAAATGTTTCAAGATTGTTATCTTCGCGTTTCCAATAACAATAGGGGAATTGTGTGTGTGTGAAAAAAATTCCGCGAGTTATAAGTGCACGTTGAAGAAAATACCGTCGCTATGTGAAAGTTGTAAGCTATACTTGAGAAATCTTTGTTTCTTTGCTGTCAAGTAGGTATTAGTTGAGGCCTTTTCAATGCTATGGTACCAAATGACTTTGAGTTTTCCAATGATTTCGTCGTTGTCGTCGTCAACGAAACGACTTTCTTTTCTTTCGATTCGATCATTGTGCGCTACAAAACAGGCTTGAGCTCGAGTTTGGGTAATTTGGAACTTCTTACATGAACTCATTTCTGGTACGTTCATTGTCGTTCGAGTAGAGTTGCAGCAGTGTTTCGGGTATTTCTAAAGGGAGTAAGCTGTTTTTTTATTTTTTATTATTTTTGTATATGGTAATGAGTAGACATTTTTTCAGTATTTGTGATAGTAGTATGGAATTATTTGTCATAGAGGTTACATAAATTGTGGAAATTGTCCAAGAGAATGTTTTTGAGTATTATGTTATTGTTATTATGAAGTGCTTTGTTAAAGTTAAGGTAATTTGAGGACAAAATGTAGAGAAAGAGCAGAAAAAATATGTTTTTTTTCCACTTTCTAAAACCATCTATTTCTTCAGACTATCTGGTCCTATTTGCATGCATTTAAGGATGGAAACAATTTTTTTTCGCTCATAGTTCATTTTTAAAATTATATTGGTCATAAGGCAAATAGAGGAAACAGCTCAAGTATAATTTAATAAACAAAAAGACAAGAATTGAAGCCTGAATTGCTCAACATTCTTCATACAATAGGAAGAACGAAGCAAGAAAATAAGATCAATATTTGTTTTCAATTTTTCATGGCTTCTTTATACCATTTTAGGGGTTAAGAAATATGAGAGGATGAGCTAAGTCTAGTGGAAAAGAGCTGAAATCGAAGTTCACTATATGCTATATGCCATTGAAAATAGCGGAATGTGTTTGCCCCAATCCTGTTGATTACCATCAACTACTTTCGCAAGCGGCATTGATCCAACGTTTGATCAAAGCATTCAACCACGCCATTTGTTTGGGGCAGGAGAGTCATCATTGTTTTTTTTTATTGTCAATAGCTTACATATCTTGCTAAATAATTGAAAGATACTATCGGCCACCAGTTCTCTACATCTTTTCGATCGTGTATCCCGTACCGTTTTTCACTTCTAGATCTTGTCGCGAAGAATCCTCGTGAAGTTCGTTGAGGACGTTGCTATTTTGGCGCGAGAGTCCATTCTTTATGTGCGGCGAATCTGCGCATAGATTAGAAATATGTTGTTGCTTATTAGAAATATCCTGTTACTTTAGTTGTTCTCCCCGAACCTTCCAAGTGGTTATAGGTTCTAAACTACTGCTGGCGTTGCGTACATTGTGGATCTCGCTGGGTGACCAACCTTCAGCCAATGACATTGTCAGTATCATCAACTGTTCTTGTGAGTATTTCGCCATGACATGTCGACAATGTTTATATCCCTGCGAGGATAATTTTTTTTTACTGCCATTTCTAGGGTACCCTGCTCTCCGGGTAATTTTTATTTTTTTTTGAATTTGCCTCTTGAATGGCATCAGTCATTCCCCTTTTGGACCTTAGCACTCTTGACTCTGGACTTCGGTCTGGTTCTGAGTTGTGCTAAGCCAGCTCATTCAACACACTATCGCTACAAATGGCGCCCAACGTGGGGCCCGAAACTTTTTTTTGGGTAACCCACCCAAGTGAGAAAATAGTTTATGAGTTTCGAATCATACTCCCTTCAGACTTTACGTCTTTTATCCTAAAAATTCCATTCTCACTTGTATGTCTTAGAATCGCCTCCCTTGCGATTCAATTTCAATTTCGTCCAACAGGACAATCCCTTTTAATAAGACATGCACAGCTCGCTCTTCCTTAATAGCCGCAAACATCCTTTCCCAATCCAATCTCTTTAGCTTCTTTCCCGGTAGTTTACCTCTTGGGTAGCGTCCCTTTGTGTTCTTTTCTTTCGAGCTTTTTGCCTCTGGGAGTAACCCTGAGGTTGGCCTTGAACTACGAGAATTGGTGGTTTACCGCCATTCCTGTCCAGGCCATCCGAAGGGCCCCTGCCCCACTTTATGTCGGGAAGCTATCCCAAACCATATTTTGATTTGCTTTTTTGACTCATATTCGGCCTTTGGCTCGGATTTGGTTCAAGCTGTGGTGGATTACGTGGGGTTTGCGTGCGCTACCTACACGTCCCTGCAGCTTGGCCAGACTTAGACCAATGGCTGGATCTGAGTCAAACAACAACATAGTTGGTTTGTTCTCCCTACTCCTCTCTTTCGTGGGATTCCGGAGGGGCAGACAGACCTCCATTTAGAGTGTTTTCCCCTAAGGAAGCGTTCCTGTTTGAACTTTCCATTAGTATTTAATTCAGCTTAACCATCTTTCTTAGCATTCAATCCATCGTTAACAATTTTCAATAGTATTCAATTCATCTTTAAAGTAAAGTTCATTTCTTTAACGAATGAGCCTGCTCATTCAACAGATTATCGCTACAGCTGTGAGGGGTATCAAAGAACGTTATGTATATAGGGTTAAATGAAAAATTTCAACTGAACACAGATGGAAAATATAAGTTATTATGAGAAGTACACTACATTTATTATTTTTTACACAGAAGTATTAAATGCAATTATCAAACATTTTATTTAAATTATTTACCAAACAAGGCATTATACACAACAGCAAAGCATTAATAATTCATTATAAAAACAACAAAATACATATTCTTCCAACACATTAGAAAACAAAATACATTACAACTTTTATTTTAGTTATTATACTTTGCTTTAATATATTTTATTTTAATTTAAGCAAATTTGATGGGAAATTAAGTAGAATTAGGATATTGATAGGGCCTTTGATAAGTTTGTTTTGAAAGTGTATTTAGAGATCCCCGAAGCGTAGTTTCTGCTTATATAGTTGAATATTCTACAACACCTATTTATGGGCTCGTTATGTGCATAGGTAGTGTGGTGATTGTACTCCTTGAGCAGAGTTGCATACCTAGTGCGTCTTGATTGGTCATTGAAATAATTTTGTTAGAGAGAACTTCAACATTGACTGCACCACTTATAATATCGAAGGTTAGGCAAGCGTTTAAAAGTATTCTTCTAGAAGAGAGAGGCATTAAATTAAGAAGGCTCAGTCTGGTTTTGTAAGATGGAAGATGTTGGAAGTCTTTTGGATCATAGAGGTCTCTCAAAGCGAAAAGTAAAAACTGTTTCTGAACAGATTCCACTCTATCACTATGTAGCTCAAAAACTGGGTTAGTATAAAATAGAGAACGCACCAGAGCGATATATAATGATTTGGTAACCCATGTATTCTTGAACTCTTTAGCACGTCTCTTAATGAATTCGAGCTGTTTCTTAGCCCTGGCAAGAATTTTGTCATAGTGGAGGTTGAAGCGCATCTTGTTGTCCAATACTACCTCGAGATCCATAATATGATCAACCCTATTCAATATGGTGTTGTTAAGGCAGTAAGATTACTTTTTGATCGTATTCTTACGGTAAAAGCCTATTACATGGCACTTGTTAATGTTACGATTTAGATTATTCTCATTGCACCACTGTTCGAGAGATTGAAGCTTGGATTGTAGAAAAGTTGCGTCAGATTGCGTGTTTTCGCTGTGGTTGATTTTAAAGTCGTCTGCATAAAAGAAACGGGGTATACCAAGCAGTGTCTCAGAAAGATCAAAAAATGAAGATGTTAAAAAGCAGGGGACCTAGATGATTGCCTTACGGTGCTCCAGAAGATGTGAAAACTCTTTTAGATAAGTGGCCCTGGAATTTAACAAGCTGAATTCGTTCGCCAAGATAAGACTGGAGCCAATTAAGAAGAGACCCTGATATACCAAAGTTGCGAAGCTTGTATAGTAGAGTTTGATGGTCAACCCGGTCGAAAGCCTTACTAAACTCCGTATAGACTGCGTCAATTTGACTTCCGTTTTCCATTTCACAGAGCACATCAGAAACCATAATCATGAGATTGGTAGAAGTCGATCTACCCTTACGAAATCCATGTCGTTGCTAATTTAGAAGAGGGTCCATTATGCGAGTAAGTTTTGCACAAACTAGCTTCTCAAAAAATTTGGGGATAACAGATAGAATAGCGATCCCCCCGATAGTTATCGACTGATCGTTTATCACCACTTTTGAAAATAGGCGTAAGGTATGAAGATTTCCAGAAATATTGAAAAACACCTAGGGACAGGTATTTATTGAAAATCATGTGCAAAGGTGTGATCAATTGATCCGCAAATTGAACGACGAAGAAAGATCAGGGCCTGGACCTTTGCCGATCTTTAGTTCATGAATAGCTTCAATAATAGCCTCTTGTGTAAGGACAAAATCGTCGATAAGAGGTCTTGCGGTGATTCTAGCAGACATAGTAGAAGTGGAGGTTTTTGGCAAGCAAAAAGTATTTTGAAAATGATCAGCGAAAAAGTTACATATGGCTTTTGGGCAGGAAGAAACCATGTTACCACGAGACATCGAACAATGATAGCCGGTTGTTTTACGTTTCAAGTTAATGAAATCATAAAACTTCCTGGTATCACCAGGGCTGTATAGTTGGAGTCGTGGCTCTGTACATTTAAAGAACGCGACTCCGACTCCGCTTTAAATATACAGGGGCACGACTCCGACTCCACAGCCCTAGGTATCACTAATTATTTTTCCCCCCATTAAATTAACATAGAACTCATATGCTTCGCCAGATTTGATAGACAATTTTTTGGATAGCTGATCGTATAATCTGATTAGACCCTCATTGAGCAAGCTTTCATTTTTAATTGCTTTGTATAATTTATTTCTATGGTATCTGAGACGCCTTAAATTAATGTCGAGCCAAAGCTCTGAGAGTTTGTTTTTTTTTCTTCAGCTTCGGTACGAATAAATGAATTACATTGAAAATTATTTTGTAAAAGGAAGACACCGATTCATCTAAATCTAATAACGAAAGAGCAATTGTCCAGTCTACTGTGTCCAAATAGTTTCTAATCCTTAAGTAGTCAGCATTTTGAAAATCATATACAATTTCATTATTGTACGATTGGGTGAAAGAAATATTTGTAGCGGAAAGCTCAACTGTAGAAGCGGAGTGATGGAGAGTGTTTGAGAAAAGATTCTCGGCGTCAATAGTTGGGCTAACCACCACTTTGTCATAAAAGTTCGTAAACATAAGATCTAACCAATTGCCATTTTGGTTAGGGATAGGAATTATTTGCTGTAAATCGTAGCCATAAAACGTACTTACAAGGTTGAAGCCAATGGAGTCAAAAAGGTTGATTGGAAGGAGGCGGTCATCATTTTCGTCGACAACGAAACTGATGTTTGAACGGTTGAAGTCCCCCAGAACAATTATTTTGTCATCGTCGTGTAAGGAAGCTGTTACTGAAGATATCAAGTCACATATGTCCATGTAAGTAGTTTCATCGGATTGAGGTGCGTTATAAACGATACCAATATAGAGGTAATGCTTGTCGAATAAGACTCTGACGAATTTGTGCTCAAAAAGTTTGTAAGAGCTGGTCACAACAAGTTCACTAGAAAGGATATTGTGAATCGCAATAAGTACACCGTCTCCTCTTGAAACTCCAGTATAAAGGTAGTCGTGATCGGTTCTATAGATGGTCTAATTAGTGTCAAGAATTTCTTTGTTTATATGCGAGTTGCTCAACCACGTTTCAGTGATCGTTAGTATATTAAAATGGCAAGATTTAGCGTCAAGAAAAAGCTTGTTTAATTTACTTTTCATACCACCGTAATTGTGGTAGAGAAATCTTGGGCGAATAGAAGGAACTTTGATGTTAGGAGTAATATTTCTTTTGGTCGTCGCGTGATTTTTGTAATAGGGAGATATGTTTGGAATTGACATAGGAGCAATAAGTCAGAAGATCTCGTTTGATCTAATCCGGGGACATTCCACGTTCTTCATGGTAGCGATTAAAAATAATTCTTAAAGATTCAAGGTCAGTGGGAAGACCCTCTTGTTGAATCATAGCTTTGAGTTTAGTCTTCATTTTTCCATCATAACACGTGGTTTCTTGTGCATCATGCATGTATGCAAGGAAAAGACGGACATTGTCATAAATCTTATGATCTCTGAAAGGAGACAAGAGGTATCTGCTCTCTAGGTCATCTTTAGAGTTAGCAGTCAGCTTTACGACAGGTGGTACAAGTGGGTCGAGATATTTGGATGAAGATGGTCGACTGACAGGGGTTTTTTGGTATAATGATTGCACCAGATTGAGATGGTATCAGATCGTCGCCACGAACAAAATTAGAATATAAAGATTTCGACACGGCTTCGGTAGGATTTAATTGCCTTGGGGCAGTATTGGGCGCGGAATCGATTGCATCGAGAGATTCAGCTGCCTGTGAACGGCTGGAGGGTTGACTTTCTTGTGAATTAAAAGGAGACGAGGACATAGTTTTACTGTCTGTAGTGAGATTTCCTGAAATCGTGTGGGAAATGAGAGGCTCGCGTGATGTGGAAAGAGATGTGGGTGATGTTGAAGTGAAAGAAGAAATATTGTTTGCAATTGTAGGCAAGTTAGGATACGGTAAGGATTGAGGAAGTAAAGGAGAGGTGAAAGAGTTACCTAAATACGTATTCTTATTTCGTTGATTTGTATGTGAAGCTGGTTTTTGACGTCCGCAGGAGACTCGTTTATTGCTTCTTTCAATCCATGGGCTGATTAAAGCTTTGAATCACTATTCGTTCATTAATCAAAGTGTTTTTAGGTAACATATGTACCTCAAGAGCACTACTCTTCAGTTCACTTTTTAATAACTATCCATCCAATGAGAATCAAAAACAATTAGCATTACACTATCAAAGGCTGAACTTTTGCGACTTCACCATTAATTAAACTGTCAATTTCAATTTCCAGTTTACGGGAAAAGTTCGACTAAAGTGACTTTCGCTCAGACGAAAATATTCAACTTTCTCTCGATGCTAAGATAGTAATATGCTGTTGGGCAGCATGTTCTATTGGGCGTTTACTTAATAACAAGCGAACATACTATACCAATCTTTATCTTACCGCTGAAAATGCATGGATAATCACTTTCGACATAACAGTAAATATATGTAACTATTTTATAAAAAAAAATTTAAGCTCATTGTTCGATTTAGTCAAACCACTTCAGTATTTTTCTGGCAAACAACGAACTCATTGTTCCGTTAGATTCGAGTCCCGTTCGAATGATGAAATTTCTATATATTTCGACTTTGAATGTTGTTCGTTTATGATTTGACCAATTCAGCATTTTACATCACATCGAAAACTTCATAGTCATTAGAAATTAATTAAAGATCGTTTTTCAAAGACTCTAAAGGCAAAAGCGACTCTTCGATGGTAGTATAAGAAGTGGGTCATCGTTCCCAAAAAGCGAGTTATATTGTCGATTGTACTTGTATGTACATAAAAGTGTGTATGTGTGATTTGTACATCAAAAGGGGGTCTAACTTTCAGTGTCCGGTTCGGTTTGTAATACTAAAAGCAGTCAATGTGATGCTGCTTTTAGTCGGTAGACAGGAGTTGTAAGTTGTGTTAGACCGGATTGAAGTGAGTTCGATCGGTAAGTTTCCATCGAAACTCGTCCGGAAAAAAAAAGATTCATGAAACGCGAATAACGAGTTCAACTCTCAAGATTCCAATGCAAGATTGCTGCCGCCGTTGCTGTTGGTTGACCTATTATGGCCATCAGTGGTTCAAAGAATGTAGTGCGAGGGAATTTTTCTTTGCGAAAAGTATTCAGCATAAATCGCTGGGAATTTATAAGTATGTATATAAATGACGTTTACATAATTTTGTGGAGTTTTATTTGGTGCCTGTAAGAAAAATAGTGTCAATTGGTCCATTGGTTCTGAGACACATTTTGAAAATTGTTTCTGATTAGTTGGCCCCATCTCCAACTCTAATCGTGGAATTCAATCATAGCTCCCTCGATTTCAACAGAAACTACCCTCAAGATCGAAAGTACCATCTTGCAACATCTTATCTCGTACTCCGGTTCTTTCTTTCACATTTCAGACCTTCACTGAGTTTCGCACCACTGCTTCGAACGATTTTGTAAACGCCAGAGTTCAAAGAAAGAAATTTTTCGGCCATTTAACAGATCAAGCAAACTAAAGAAGTTCGCATGATGGTAATCGACAAAGTCCCGTTAGAAGCCAGCAAGACGCCCGTAGAACTCAAGCACCAAAACCAGTAAGGTAGTCGAGCGACTTCAGCACAAAGCACAACGTTTTGACTTGGTATGCGACTAGTGTTGAAAGGCCAAGTGGTTTGGATAGTGGTATAAAGCGGCCGAAGAAGCAACAACGGAGTCGCGTCATCAACAAAGATACATACTTACGCTAACGAACTATGTATGTAGGTCACTCTCTCTCAAGAATAAGAAAATATCGTTGCTTAGTGTTTATTCTTTGCTTTATGATTCGCATCGGTCTATAACACTAGGCATGATATTCGAGTGGTTTATTCGATGTAACGGTAAAATTGCTATAGCGAACATCCCACACACTAGCGAATAGCACACAGGTTCGGTTTAGATAGACACGAACGTTTGCAGATTGGTAGGTACGGTAGGTGGTTGTTGGGTGGGCTTGGTGAAGCTAACGTGGAAGTGAAGGTGTAAGCTAACATCGTTTTCTAGGACACCTAATTAGAGAGTATTAGCATATAGACACTGGGGAAAAGTTACGATCTAACATGATTTATGAGTATCTAGGCCGGCAGATTGTATTAGTTTGCGTCCTAATTAGTGGAAAAATGGTTAAGGAAGTTGCGGATGAGATGCTGAGATTTTGTTTGATGTGAAGCGCTTGCTGAAACAGGAAGTAAAATACGTAATTGGCATTTGTGGTATAATGGACCATCACAAGACTTCATTCTGGAAATTAATGTCACAGCGTAACAGCAAGTAGTCGATAAATTATCCAGGAAAATAAATTTATGAACTGTATATAGAATTGACTGTCTTTTGGCATAAATAATTTCCGAGAAACGTTTAGAATTTCATCTAATATTCTCAGCAAAAGTTTGAATTTATTTATTTTGTATTCCACTCAAGGATATCACGAATGACAAATTTCTTCTGTGAGGAAGCATGCTTTGCATTTATTTGTACTTTGAAATTCTTCTTTTTTCAGTGTTTCAATTCTAAGAATCATGAGAAGATACTAGATAGTAAGTCCTCTTGTGCCAGTAGTCGAATCTGACTGAGAGAAAGAATATTATTTCTTTTGAATAACTTTTATGTAATCGTATTATTGAACTGCTTCTCATCAATTTATTTTCAGTTTTCAATCGATTTTTCATACGTTTCACATTCTGAGAGTGCTCCGACTCGAAGTAAAATGAATCTTGATTAAATATTTAATAAAGTGAAATACATTTCCGAAAGTTTAAATTGAGTTGTTTTCAATTTCATTGGTAAAAACCCACTGGAGATAAGTGAATGTAATACAGTTTGAAATTTGTAAATGGCTGAACAATTTAACAATTCAAGATAATTGTAGATGTTTTTTTATTAAGTGAAACAATTTAATTCAATGCAGTTACAAATAGATTTATAGTAATTGCACTAAGATTTTTGATCAATAGCACTATCGGCAGAAGTGGAACTTAAATAAAATCGTACTATTATATATATTGGTAAGATTCTAATTCTTTCTCTCCTATCTCCAGCCAGTGCTGTCGTTTTGTGTTTTCGGTGTGCAGTAAATGGAAATTTAAAATTGCAGTATACCGCTTGAAATGGCAGTAGATTGATTTTCCTGTATGCATTCACGCTTATGTGTGTACTTACATATGCAAAAAATAAAACTATTCCCATTTACAAAAAAAAAGTATGTTCAGTAATATTTTTTTTAAATGAACTTTTTCTCAGAAATTGCAGAAATACTTAAATTTTTACAAAGCTACTCATGCACATATATATTGAGTTTGATACTATTGAATTCGAATTGGCTATTTAGTGAAAAATAAATACAAATATTCATTAACTTCAGTTATGTCAGATTAAAGATAGAAATGCAGTTCATATTGCTGTATACACACACTAAAATTCACAGTGTTATTGAGGAAATTCTTGTGTATTGTGATTTAAGGGGGGAGATACATGTAACTGCTAAAACAAAAACGATTTTTTTTATTGCATCAAAGTGTTTGAAATACTCTTAAAATAAACCAAAAAAAGTTTTGAAGCGATATTCGTATTAGTTCTCGAGTTATAGCCAGTTATAGACAGCGCGGCGTTCCCCAGGTAGGTGGAGCTTTAGAACTTTAAACGCGTTTTTCTCAAAGTAGTACTTATTCAATTTCCGTACAAGATATCTCAAAAAATATTGAACCTATTCGGCTCAAATTTATATCACATGTACAAAAGAGTATTATCTCATCGTTGAACCTACATTTTCTTGTAATTTCGGAAAAATAATTAGTTTACCAATGTTTAAAACGTGATTTTTTTGAAAAAAAATCGATTTTTTTTTAAATCTAATATTAATGTAAAAATTTGATTTTTTTTTCTAAATTTTATTGGTTCACCTATGAATTATAGATCTCATTAGCATATTTTTTTTTCTCTGAACGTTGCAAGTTTCTCGGAAAAGGCGTTAAGTTGTACGAGGCTGTTTTTGATGTGTTTTTTTCATTTGCTCGAATCGCCTCCATTTTGTGTTAAAAAGTTATTAAAAAAATATTTTCATTTACTATAAGATATGTACTTCGAGGACTTGATATTAAAAATTTTCTGAATAAACAATATATATATTTTAAGTCAATCTGAAATTAGCAATTTCTTTTCCATTTTACATGTATTTCCCCCCTTAAATGGTGTTTCAATAGTTTAAACGGAAAATACAACTTTTTGATTCTATTAATTCTATACTATTCATAATAAGTACTTAAATACATAACATATCTCGATTAAAGGAATCATTTTCCCACATGAAAAATGTTTATAATTCATCAAAAATTAAGACAAACTAATCATATCTACAGAAATAAAATAACTGACCTACTTCATAAGCCCTTAAGTATCCACTAGATGTATTCAAATTCTACGCTACGAATATATACATGAAAAATATTGCCATGAGGAATTTTAAACATCCATCCACAGTTTCTATTGCCATACTTTTAAATTTAATTTTTAAATTATTTGTATGCTATTTTTATGTTTACTTAATACACATGGTTTATATAATATAATAATAAAAAAAATATATTGGCTCTTTAAGTTTAAGAGTCACTTGAACAAAAAATTCTTAGCATTTGAGGAAAGGATTTTTTCCAGATATATATTTCTACATCAAATTTACTTGCTTGCTTATGCTTTCATTAAATCATTTGAAGGCTTCCACTCGGATGCTGAGTATTTGCCAAGCAAGGCTTTTGCAGCCATTATAGCATGCAAAGTAGAAGCTTGCAAACAATGTCATTTCTAATGTTTTATTAAATGAATTTGCGAAAAAATTCTTTCAACAGCAGCACTACTATGTGGTAAGCTTAATAAGCTCGACATCACTTTTTTTTTACTTTTGGAAACATTGGCTTGTTGGAATCATTTTTTAACTTAAATACTTTACACAAAAATTTTTCAATATCCTCTTCTGCCTCTATATTTAATTCAGAAAAATCCAAATTTATTAGCATCCTCCATTCGTTATCTAATTTTTCAAACCCATCGTAGTCTGTTATATTTGAAACCGTAACCCATATCTACAATAGAATTAAAATTCTTCATCCTTTATATTCAATAACACTTCGTTTAAATATTCTCAACGTACGAAATTTTGTAGGATAGTTTTTAAGTACATTTTTATAGTAGGAACGATTAAATGAAATTTAAAATTTAATTTCTTAACAATTTTGATCTATTTGCACAGCTAGGTCTGAATTTCTATCAAAGTTTTTTGCTTGTTATATATTGATTTAAAAGCTCCCGCTGCCAATAATTCGATTAAGGGGGCAAGATGGTTTCCAACTTAAACAAAAAAAAATTATCAATTATTTTACATGAAAGTACAATATCTCAGGAATATCCTTTGAAAATTTCAAGGCGATCGGACTAAAACTCGCAGAGGTAACGGTTATTTTGTGATCGTGTTGCCAGGTATATTTCCACGAGAAACCGAAATAGTCTAGCTCGAAACTCCGAACTACATTTTTGAAGTCGGTGCGTAACATAACTCAAACATTAATGCACCGATCTCAATGAACTTTGCCGGACATCTTTAATATGATAAATACTCGCGGATGAACGATCGTTTTTTTTTTTAAATTGTTTTTACTATTTTTTACAGGCAATCATAGGCTGATTTTTTATGTGAAAATGGTACCTCCAAACTAAAAACCGGACCAAAAATCGCATATTTTTCAATATAATTTCGTTCATCCGCGAAAAAAACTAATATATTAAGTAAATCACTTCGATTTTTTGATTTCAGATAACACTGTCAGGCCAGGTTTTACCACCGCACGACGCATTTTTTTCGAAGCGCCTTTGATCTACTGCCACCAAGGGATAAATAATTAATATTTTTTTATGCAATAATTCCTACATACTCTCAAAATATAGTTCTTTAATGTGTTATAAAAAATTAGTCATTATTTTCACTCAAAGCTGAGAAAAAAATGGCAAAAATCGGCTTTTCTTCGGCCTCGGAAACCATCTTGCCTCCTTAATTACTTGTTCCAATGCAAGCCACCGATTAAACGATGTTTTCGAAATCTTGTGTACCTTAACATTGAAATCTTCTTGCAGCTGCGGAAATTCGCTGATTCGTTTTGAGCTGTGCGAAATAAAAAAGTAAACGTTTCTCGCTAGATTTTCTATATTTGACGGCAGTTTTTTTGCAGCTGCTGACGAACACAAATCAAGAGAATGGCAAGTATATCCTATAGTGTATATGTTTGGCAATATGTCCTTAAACATTCGTTTCATGCCACTTTTTTCACCCATCATCACTGCTGCATTGTCAGCCGCATATCCAATAAGATTTTCGATTGGAATTGAATGTTGGGCCAAAAATGAAATGACGGAATCCAAAATTGGTTTCGCATTATATTCTCGCAAAGTTATTAGTGCTAAAAATCTATCTTTAGCTTTTCCACAAACAAAATCAAAATATCGACAAATTAACGCCAAATTTTTGACTCCCCCCCTATATCCATCGATTCATCCATTAATAAGGAGAATTTTTGTTTTTTTTTTAAGTTTCTGCAACGCAATTCATATTTTCAGGTAATATTGAATCTTGAATAGTTTGGACTGCTTTCGTTTTCCTTAATTTGATTTGTTTTGCTATTTCAGAATCTATAGCTACTGATTTTATCAAATCGATTAGCGTTGGAATTAAAGCAAATGGCAGATTGTTTGATATCACAAACATAATAATTCTAAGCTCTGTCAATTTAACCAAATTCCACGTTACTTTTCTTGTCTAACAGTTTCGGCTGACTCCTTGAACTTTTGACATTTTTTCGCTTTCACCGTGCTTTCGCAAAGTGACAACGTTGTTATGTAAGACCTTAGAGAAAAGGTTTGCCATTTTTCTCACTCACCCATTCAAATTTATCCTTCCAAATACTTCTATATTTCTGCTCGCATTTCGGTTTTTTCGCAGTCTGAGCTTCATCATTACTAGACATATGAATTTTTAATTTTTTGTTTTAATTTTTTTACAATAATTGCATATACCTCATATCGTCATGTAAACTTATCGTGGAACTATCATCAGTAAAGTTTTTACCAGTATTATCATCGCTTAAGCTTAATGCAGGGCAGCCATTGTCTTGCCTATCATCTTTATTTTGTCTAATTACAAATCTAGAAGAAATTTTTAATTCAATTACATTTTCAATTCCACAAAGATTATACGGCTACAACTTCCATCGAACCGGTCTGATATTGAATTATTGATTTTTAATATGTATTAATAATGTCTAATATCCCTGTTTGAATAGCATTGCTTTCACTTGACTACAGACTGAAAATTCCTCGTTCTATATTTATTGACTTACTTGTCCATTTTGATTTTTATCACCAATTTCACCAAAACAACGCTTCCTCACTAATAACCACCAGATTGCAAAAATAGCTATCATATGGCAGTACTAAGAAAAGCGCATTCTACTGCTTCACACGTTACTTTGCAGTTTCGTGCAGCGAAGACTAGACGGATGTAGATTTGCTCGTTATATTAAATGTGCAGCAAATCTGATAAAATGCAGTAGATGGCATTAAAATGCAATGCTGCAATAGACTCTATCAAATTGCAGCAGAAATACTGCAATTGCAGTAAAACGACAGCACTGTCTCCAGCATTCCTCCTTTTCACTTTCCCACTTGCCTATCTTTACTTGAGACCAATCCTCTTGAAGTCCAATCTATTATATCTACGTTTGAGTCCAGCTCTTCTCTTGGCCCTGATGGAATTCCTAACTTTTTCGTTAAAAAACTTGCTTCTTCTCTTTGTGTTTCCTTGTCCATCATTTTAAACATTAGTATGTGTAATGGTATTTTCCCAGCTTCTTGGAAAGTGTTAAGCATTTTTCCTATCTTCAAGTCTGGTGATGTAAACCTAGCCACTAACTATCGCCCGATCTCAATCCTTCCTTGTTTTTCTAAAATTGGTGAACGTCTGGTTTTTAATCGCGTCTGATTCTCTTCGAAACGTTTTTGCTGCTCAACAGCACGGTTTCGTGAAAGGCCGGAGTAGAGTTATAGAGTGGAGAGTTTTCTCATTTCGTTGCTTCTGCTTTAGATAGTCACCACCAAGTAGATGTCATATACACTGACTTCTCTAAGGCCTTTGACTCAGTCAGTCGTGAGCTCCTTCTTCTTAAATTAGAGCGTTGTGGTATATCGGAGCCTCTTCTCTCGTGGCTCTCATCATTTGTATTTAATCGTACTTATTTTGTCGCTCTCTGTGGCTCCTCGTCCTCACCTTTTTTTCCTCCCTCCGGTGTACCTCAGGGATCTATTCTAGAGCCTTTGCTATTTAATATCTTCGTCAACGATCTTCCTAATGTGTTTGCTTCTCCTTGTCTAATGTACGCTGATGACCTGAAAGTTTTTTGCGTTATCAATGCTCCTTCCGATCATTTTGGTCTTCAAAACGATTTGAATCGTCTTGCTTCCTGATGTGACTGTAATTACTTGTCCTTGAATATATCCAAATGTTACATAATGTCTTTTACATTGAAGCTTTGTGCTTTGGAGTTAATTTACTCTATTTGTGACATCACCCGTATCTCCTAGCGTGCAGTAAGTAAACTGAGATAGGTATAGCCAAGCGCGAAAATGAAGGTGATGATAAAAACCAAGTTCCAGAGCATGGATCTCCGACGAGCCTTCTTATCCTGATGAAATTTCGGAAACTATGAAGCTTAGGATCAGTTAATGATTGGATGGTGGCCAAAGCCAGCGAACTATCCGGTGATTGACGACAGGCTCTCATAACTGTCAATGAGAAATCGCTTCGATACTTAAACAATCGTCATTATACCATCGGCTATGGGTTCGACATCTTCATCAAAATCTTCGCTACGAAGGTTTCAGCAGCCCCTACGCAGAATGAAGAATGCCCCTACGGAGAATGCTGGCACGATCATTAATCTAGTTAGTTGCTTGGTTCTTCTGGATCTCGAGTCGGGTCAAGAGATGCGGAACCAATTATATCTGACGAGAATCTGGACGGCGGTATAGTTTATTTATTTATTAATGTCCAAATCAACAGAACAAATCCAATTATAGATTAGACATAACAAAAAAATAAAACAAATATATATATAAATATATATTTATATATATAAAGAAAAAAGGGACAACTACATGAGAGTTAATAAAGAAAAAAATTAAATAAAAAAAAAAGAAAATTAAAATTAAATGAAATTCAGAAAGGAAAAGTAATCAAAAGCAAAATCGATCGAAAAAAGATACAAACAGAAGACTAAATTATGACATATTTCATGTACCTGACAGAACGTTATTTTTCTAAATAATTTTAAACACAGCTAACGTTCGAGGCACAGGACCACGGTTAAGGTTCTTATGCTGACGAGGCAAACGCAAAAGGGGAGAACAAAAATAGGTGTCGGTACGGGCAAATGTAACATTAAATTTGAAAAATGTTCTATTAGGACGGCCCGAATCTCTAACAGAAAGGTGAATGCTGGGGTCAACCAATATACTGCCTTTAAAAAGTTTAAAAAGGAGGCATACGTCGAGGAACACTCTACGTGACTCAAGGGAAAGAATTTGAAGGATGGAGAGGCGCATACTGTAATCACAATACGGAATACTGAACTTATAGAACAATGAGCGGGTGAATCTGCGTTGCACGGATTCAACCGCAGCAATCAAGTATGCGTAACGTGGACACCAAATTTGGCAACAGTATTCAAGAACACTACGAACGAAGGAAAAAAACAGATATAGGATCTGATGATGAAGCCGGAAAAACGAGAAGCCTTGGCAGTGATGTGTAAAATATGTAAGTCGAATTTCAACTTGGAATCGAAAATCACGCCAAGGTCCTTGAAACCAGCAACAGCATTGGACACCGTGGACAGAGTAAGAGAAGAGAAGATGGGATGTTTTGTGGGTGAAAGACATTTGATGACACTTCGAAACATTCAAAGTGAGAGAATTCGCTGCGCATTCTGTAATAAGGAACAGTCACTAGCGGATTCAATCACTCTGAAAATTTGAGATCATCAGCGTACAAAAGACAGGGTGATTTAAAGAGGGAAGGAAGATCGTTAACAAATAAAAGGAACAATAAAGAACCAAGAATAGATCCTTGCGGAACTCCTGAGGTAGGAAAAAAGGGTGTAGAAGAGCAAGAGTTAACAATCACAACGCAAGAGCGATCACAAACGTAGGAGGAGAGCCAAGAAAAGAGGACACCAGAGAGACCAAACCCTGCTAACTTTGACAGGAGAATAGCATGGTCCACAGAATCGAAAGCCTTGGCAAAGTCTGTATATAGGACATCTAGTTGCTTTTGCTTGTCGATTGCGGAAGCAACGGTGTTTGTAAAAGACAAAAAGTTTAACCGTTGACTTACCTTTAATGAGTCCATGCTGTTCACTGGCCAACAAGGGCTGAATAAAAGGGTACACTCTATTGTAAACTACTCTTTCGAGGAGCTTACTAAAACATGGCAAAATGGATATAGGACGGTAATTAGGGATGGAAGAAGTATCACCAGCTTTATGAATGGGAAATATGTTGGCGGATTTCCAGAGGGCAGGAAAGGTACCGGTTGAGATGTCGAAAATTATTGACATTGCGTCATTGGCTGCCTTTTTAGCAGCAGCCCGTAACCTTTGAAACTTCAAAAGGTCATTGAGAGAGCCAGACCTTTTGTATTTACTACGCGCCGCATCTTTGGCTCTAAGAGCAACCGCAACATCGACTGTGAACCACGGAGGATCGGAACTTCTTTTACAGCGGAAGGAAGGAGTATGGCAGGAAATTAAGTTGGACAAGAAGGGATAAAATTTGTCAAGAGCACTTAGCCCTCTGAAGAAATTGTACCAGTTAGTAGCATTGATTTCATTGGACAAAGCGGAATAGTTTGCTTTTTTAGAATTAAAACGAAGAGTAGAAACAGATTTGACTTTAGACGAACGGTTAAGAGTTAATTCCATAAAAAGAGGAGGATGATGAGGATCAGGTTGCACATACGGAGACAGAGAAGGACTCAAGCAAAAGGAAGAAGGGTGAATATTAGTTACAACGAAATCCAGAATCCTGTTGTTAGTATTCGGTACGTTGTTAAATTGGGAAATAGAACAAAGGGACATAAGGGAAGAAGTAGCGAGAGAAATATTGCTAGAAGACAAAATATTTGAGAAAGTATCATCCCAAACAAGCGACGGCATATTAAAGTCACCACATTAAAGTAAGGAAGCAGAAGGGAAGCGATTATTAAGGTAGGACGAGAGTTCCGCAAAGAAACGTTCATATACCAGTGCGGGGCTACTACAAGGGATGTAGATTGAGGAAACAAGCAGCACTGCGGATGGTGAAGGAGAAATACGGACAATCACACATTCAACCGGGACGGAGGGGATGAAGCCACTGTAGAGCGTTCCATTCAGAGATTTGTGAATAGCAATTAAAACACCACCTCCTAGAGAAATATTATACGCAGATCGATTTCGATCTCTACGAAAAACAGTGTGAAGTGGCAAGATTTCACTGCTGTATATATCCCCAGACAACCAGGTCTCTGTAAGACAGACAATGCCATCAGACGTTACCTTCAGACGTTACCTTCGTAGGCTTTATAATCGAAAAATCATGGGTCGTTAAAGACGGGGTTGGCGGATTGCAAAGACCAAACACCAAAAACCTGCATTTTCATTCTGAAGTTCATAAATGCCATTGTTCTTACAAGCTTCAATGACAAGAACTATTGTAGTCAACGTAAAGTCGAAGTCATTTTGGATCGTTTCATGGCACACAATGATAGTTTGCACCCTCTCAGCTCCAATATTAGGGCAGTGGCAGCCGCCGCCAATATTCGGTGGATTTCGCTCATAATCGATGCAGACACGAATACAAAAAAATAAATTAATTATGGGGTAGTTTGCACACCAACAAAAGAAGTGAATCATTGTATGAGTTTCTCTTTTCTAGCAACCTTACCATTGTAAATATGGGCTATGAACCTATCTCCCTAATAAGTGAGCACTCTGCAGACCTCGCGAGATAGAGTTTTGCGGGAATATTCACCGCCATACCACGCATATGTGACATTTACGTTAAGGAGATTGTTACGTAAAGAAACAACTCTTTAGCTAAACAGGAAAATAAATGATCGGGAGATCAATGAAGAAGATATGAATAAGGCAGTGGATGCTCTCACTGCTTTGTTCGATAATTTCGCATCGAACTCTTGCAACTGAACTAGATCTGTAAAGAAATTAAGGCCGCCGTGAAAGAGTTGTGAGACTGTGGCTCTTCGAGGTGAATACAGGAATGAGTTAAATCTTGCCAAAAGAAACGGCAGTTGGACCAAATACAAATGTAAACTAAGGCTATTTAAAAGTGCTGTACGCAAATGCTTCATGGAAATTTATGTTCAAAAATATTAAAGGTACTAATGAGGCCAGGCACTTCCGGAAATTCCTAAGTATAAATCCGATTACTTAGGATTTAATACAAAGGTCCAATGATAGACACTAACTTTTCTGGTGGTGAGGAACTATTTTCAACCTTATCTCTTGAACCGAACAGGATTACAAAGTCGTTGTCTTCCATTTCCAGTGCACTCATTAGGAAGAATGAACAGTCATTTTTTTCGGCTACTTTAAGTCAGCAGCCCCAGATTATATCGTATCGGCTGACAGTCAGCTGACATTAGAACGCAATATGCCTCAGATCATGGAAATATGTATTGCCAGATTAAAATTTTCGTACATTTCTACCAGCTGGTAGGAAGCAGAATTGATATTCGTTCTTTAGGCATGGAAACCATCACATAGTAAAACAAAGGACTATAGAACAATTTTTTAAGCTTCTTTCTATCAAAGATTACAGAGAGGATTGTGGGTAGATGTAGCTTCGGTGGATTTAATGAGGATCGCCCGGTTGGTCAACGGATCAGGGGACTCTTCACTCGGTATCACAATGGACCCTAAGTGAGCCTTCTTCGGAGTCTGTTTGGAGGGATATTGGCGGAACTTATATAACTGCCTATTCCTGCGTCTTCTTGCTAATCCTGCATGTAATGCATAATCTGTTACTTGAAAATAATAATCGGTTTCCGAACTAATTTCATTTCAAACTAATAAAATTGTCTATTATCAATAACCCATAAACATATATTCCTACCCAATATTTAAAATCAACTTCCTTTCACGATAACATCTAAAAACAGAATAAACACCATGAATCATACAAATACTATCTATTGACTGATTATACTTGAATTATGCACACTATTTACCGCGATATGCATCGCATCGAACGGCAACCTTCAATGTTATGTTACAGCTTGATAGTGCTATAGCGTGCCAGTATTAAGATAGCGAGTATAGTTACCGTCCAGCTACTCAAAGCATAAACAACTCATCAAAACTTTGGAACAAGTATTAAGCCCAAGAAAAGAAACTCGAAACGTTTTTCCATGTACGAGTGTTGTATCTTGTATCTACAACTATGTACAATGAAGTCGGTCGACAGACATTCGGTCGAAGATTTAGCCTGCTAGATGGCATTAGATAGTATGGAGCTAGCTGGGAACTATAGCTAACATCGACTGCACCGTTCTCGCTCAGATGAATGAATTTAGCGAGCGCTAAGTGCTCTATTGTGGTGGCATCAAGTTTGCAGTACATAGCTACTAGACTGGCATGAATGATTATGTTAAGGTGAAGTCGCACGTTCGAGTTGTCTCCACGAGTCGGATGACAGCTGAAATCGTGGCGAATATAATCGTGGCCAACCAGGCCTGTTCCTTGTACATAGGCAGTGTAGAGGCACAATGGATATCTTTAAGATACATAACGTACAGAGACGACAGAGCCTGAAAACATGTCAGTATGTGGATATACAGAGTAGATACAAGTATGCATGTAGATTGGCTCTTATGCAGATACTCGACGTTACGCCGAGTGAACTGAACGGTAGATGGATACATTTTTCGCTTTCAGGTTTTCTATGTCACTAGACAACGTAATCGTACCGGCCCGTCGTTTTTATCGAGTGCAGCAATGAACGGGCTATACTAGTATGAAGCCAATAAAAAATCACTTGGAAGCTTATTATATTTGAACTTCCATAGAGGCTTATCGCTTTTTACATACATACGTGAATATATACTTAAGTACAAATGTAAACGTATGAAACCAGCTAGCTACGAGTATGCATGAAAATATCTATGTATTACAAGTATATGTACAAGCATTTATATCGAGTTACTAGTTTTGATGGCGTCAAAATATTACGGTACGTCGAGTTTAGTAAATATGATATGCGAAGAAATTAGCGCCTTTAGCTTAAAGCTGTGAAAACTAACTTCGCGTATGTGTTACATGAGTTATTTTTTGTTGCCCTTTTTTGCGAGCAGGTATCTATGTATGTATATTTGTATATCACTTGTAAATATAGGGCGTTGAAAAAGAATAAAGTAAAACTTGTATGGAAGTAGACTAAGTGAACAAGTATGATTTAATTTACATAAGTAAATATGACCCATGTATAGTGAATTTTTGAAATTTAACCACTGAAAGCTTCAAATATCATCAGAAGACTTAAGAGACATGTGACTAACTTATGTGCATAGATAGGAGATCTGGATTTACAAACTGAATAATAGTGCTACACGCGAAAAAGATCACACACACATTACAATTGAAGATACAGCAATCGTGATGTTTATGAGACTTAATGTGCTAACGAATTTAGTTTCAGTTTGGATGGGCGTAGATCTTAACGCAACAAAATTTGCATTTTGAAGATGTTTTGATTGATTGTCGCAATGTATTTATAGATTCTGTTATTAGTCATGGTCGAAATACGAAACTTAGCACCTATCTCGACTTTAGATCTAATCTAATTCGATTGTATTTATCTAGGAATATGTTAAACAACATAATTTAGCACACCTACCAATTTCAAATTAGCCGATAGGAATAACAAAATTAAATATATACAGTTTTCGCTTTCGAGCGATTCAAGAAACTTTCAACTGGCTCTGTTTGGCATTGAATTATCTAGTCAAGTAGGTTTTTGAAGGATTTATTGGGCATATCAGGATGCGCTGTTTTTCGATAAGTGATTTTCAGTGCTTACATTCATCAACAGTTTTATCTAAATATTGTCAAAGAACCCCCGTTTCGATTAGATGGGATCATCTATTGTTAAATTTATAGATACAGTACTTTTTTCGATATTTATACCTATCACTATGGATACATTAGTGCATACATTATTGGATACATTTAGTGAAATCAACTGATTCCGGTTGAGTGGCATCAGTTCTTCCGGCTACAGCCGTAGATTTTCCACTCAACAAAAGCCCTGTATACTAATTGCCGTAAACAACATTGTCATCGGGATTTTTGAACCAACAGCTCTGGAACCAAATTTTAACATCTAGAAGAGCTTCATATGGCCTTTCAATGTTGCGCATGCAACATGCGATGCAGAACGCGGACTTTTTGACCTATTTTCATATTTTGGTAGCTATCAAGGACAAACAGCTCCTCAATAAAAAAAAAATACTTCACGCAACAACCGAAGAGTATTACTACAGAGAGCACTAAAATAACTTATTGACGGTTTCATGATATTTTAGAAAAATTCGCAGATATCGCTTACCCATCGAAAGTGATTACTGATACTACCTCGAACAACAAAATCAATCATCACATTATAACGACTGGACCATCTGCTGCTAAAAGACATCAGGAGAAAGGTTAGAAGCCGCAAAATCAGAAATCGAATCAATGCTGCAGAAAGGAATTTGCCGTCCTAATTCAAGCATTATATACATTTTGTAAGAAAAAAAATGGTGGCTGAAGAATCTGCGGCGACTATTGCAAACTAAACTATGGGAGCCGTTTAGCTGATTGCAGGCCAATGACAACTACTTGGTTCTTTTTGTCGCGCGAGCAAAGCGAAATTGATACGTGGTACAGACCTTACGATAGAGAGCATTTGGCGATTTGTTCAAGACCACCATTTTTTTTTTATAAAGATTTTAGAATCCTGCACGTTTAGCTTTCAAACAGATCACCCACCTTTCATTTATGCAATTTCTCAATAACTGGAAAAAGTATCACAGTGACAACTAGATTATATATCTCACCAGTGGCTGCTGCATTATCTAGAATTAAAGAAGTTTCTATGACAACCACGATAATCGCCGAAGATTTTGAATGAAACGATGACTAAGACCTGCAAAGGCCCTTCCAGGAAACTACCGCTCTTCAGCTAAAAAAATCACAGGCAATAATGCTTCGGTGACGCACACACGCAACTACAATTACCAATGAGTTTTACACAGAGTTTCACCAAACTAACTCCAATACCCCATGTGAACAACATCCTCATCAAAGTCCTGCACACGTACCACATTATATTATCGGTCATACACTGTTCCATAGAACTCAACTAACCCGTCCTACTCGTATAATTCCCCATGGTTGTTCTGCTTGGTCTATTTGTTCCTCACACGAAACAGAGAAGTTGAGAGCAACGGAGCGAAATATTCTGTGATTCCCAAAAGATTTATTACTTACAAATCTACCTATGAAATACCTTACCGAATGGTCTGGCGAATCCAACAGCCTATGTGAGAAGTATATACCAAAATCCTTACACTCGCAAGCTCGTAACTCAACCCACATCATTTCCTTGAATAAGTCCTACACATTTTTTTCCCCTAATGTAGATGGCACAAAAAAAAATCTGCTAATCAGATCCCCGGGTGACCTATCACCTCGGGTAAGTGAGGTTTGACTCACTAAAAAAAAAGGAACATCTACTAAGCTCTACTTCGACCCGGTCGTGCTGACTCACCCATTGGTAACCACGGACTTCAGAAAATACCACAGCTCATGGGCTGGTAAGGCAACCCTCCTCCCGCTTTATGCGCAGCACTTTCTCAACATATGTTAAGACTACGCGCCAGTTCTCCTCGTTTTGCAGCATTGCATCCACGATCATCTCAGGCGTTGCCTGGCCAATCATGGACTCAATGGCACACCTCAAACTTACGAACCGACTGCACATAAAGAATATGTGCTGAGCATCATCGAGCTCAGTCACACAGTACCGGTAGTACGGTGTGACCACCTTACCCATTCTGTTCAGGTATTTCCTGAAGTAACCGTGCCATGTCAAGAATTGCCAAAGGTAAAAGTTTACCCATCCGTGGCTCCGGTTAAGCCAAAGCTCAATGAGACAAATTAGCTTAGCCGTTCAGCGTCTTTTAGCACTTACACTCCAACGTTGTAGCCAAAGTTGGAGGGTAAACGTACGCGCGTGCGTCAGAGCCTCAGTTCTACCCAGCTCTGCGCGAAAAAGGTACCCCTCTTTGCGTTCTCGCGCTAGTAGGTCGATCGGGATCACTCCCGATACCACCATCACAGCCTCTTCTAAAACTGTGCGGTAGCTACAGGCAATACGCAGGGCACCCCTGCGCTGGACACTGGCAATGCGCTTCCGGAACTTCTCAGTTCGACGCACATCTCCCCAGACCCTACACATTACTAACACCGCACGCTAAGATGTTACTAAATATGTATTAGGTCATGCTTGAGATGCAAGACTGGAACGGAATACCCTGCGGCCCAATATATTCCGACAGCCTGACGTAATTGGACGTAATATTTCCCCCCACAGAAGTTTGAATGTAATTGTAACCTTACTATGCCTCCCTGTCATCCCAACTCTAGTCCAAATGTTTTTTTCACTAAAATAAATCACTAATCAGCTCCTAATGTTGATCCGAAAATGAAGTGTTCGAAGGGTTTTACTGGGATTTCCCCTCTATGCTATAAGTTATGTTAATACAGATATACAGATAATAAGTGCACATACAGATAATAAGTGCACATTAGATTTAGCCTTAGATCCTGGTATGGTTATAAAACTCTTAAGACTCGTATCCACCAAACGCACTGCGTGCGTGCTGTTCGCGCTTAGCCAGCAAGCTATCGTCTACACCAAAAGCTGCTCGCGCACTGAGCGCAAACAAACAGAAGAGCTGCACGCGAGCTGCATTTAAGATACGTCTCCACTCTCCACCGAAAATGTTCGCGGGTTCGGATGCAACGCTCTGTTCGCGACCCGACACACTTGGTGTGGACGAGCAAACATTGCATTTCGATTGCTCGTCGAGCTGCTTCCTTGCTTTCCGCTCTCGTTGGAAAGCAGACGTGCAAAATGATTCAGTATGGAATAGACTAATGAATTCGCCATTAAGTTAATCAATAAAGAGGAGGAATAGTCTATTTTCTGGGATCACACTAATGAAGATGATAAATTCCGAACGAAAAAATAAGAAAATATTTTTGGGGAAATCGGAAAAATTATGCGAAGTGATGGGATAGAAATAGAGAGGATATAGAAGCGAGGAAATTTTTTGGAAAATTTAGACAATATTATGTAGGATTCTGCACGAATAAGAATTTCGTCTTCATCCAGATCCATTGTGCACATTCACGAATATTTTTTGTAGATGTTCTGATATCAAAATTCTGATCGGAAAGCAAAAAAGCAGTGCACGTACAGAACGCGCGCATGAAAGTAAATGTCTACAATAAAAGTGCTAGCACGCAAGCTACTTTTCTGTTTGCATACTTGATGTGGACGTTGCCGATAGAGAGCGCGTACATTGTTCACGTTCAGCTCGTGTACAAGCATCGATGACGTCAAATCTGAGTGCGAGCTGTGTGCGAGCTCTGCTGGATACGAGCCTTTAGATCTAAGACAAACTGAGTTAGTACAGTCGGTACAAGTCAAATCTATTATTTCATTTAAGCCCCCAAAAAAATGTAAAATAGTGTTACAAGGAGTTTCTGCGCTGTATTTGTGACACAACGAGAACCGAATGGCTGGATTTGTGCTTCATCTCCATAGCCAACATACTTATTTCTCACTATTTTATTCATCGTTTCTTGGCCAAGCAGAGGGCTGTTGGGGCTTGTCAGTGTCCTTATTTGTCTACCCTAGTCGTATGAAAAATTAGTTTTTCCATCGTAGCCAAAATTTCCATGAAATTTACACAAAGTCTCTACTCCCATACATATAGTGTCAACTCCTATACACATAGTTCTGACTACTATGCATATAGCCTTGGCGTATATCAATATGGTGGGCGATAAAAGAATAGGGTTTCCACAAGCACTTATAGCTTCGTGGGTTCGATGTTCTACAACGGATCTTAGAAACTAGGGTTCTTGGTTCGTTTTTTATCAGGGTCTCTAAAACATGGTGTTAAAGGATATGATACATAGCATTGTAAGTTATAAGATATAGCATCTTTTCCTGAAAAAATTAGATACGCATTATGATAAGAGTCGCTATTATTTATCATAATCCTGATACTATGCACATGACACTAGAAGTATATAAATTATGGTCTCCGGTGCTATGCTTTTTCGCAATGCATCCAGATGAAGAATGCTCAGTGCATCGTTTGTATGTTCAGCAATAACTTTCAAAAAAAAAGTTCACTTCTTTGAAATGCATGTTAAGTGATTTACAGAGCTGATAGTCTAGGAGCGTTCATCTTATTTTTATCTCGCTATATTGGAGTTATACGTTTTGGTACTTTACGTTGCGCTTTTCATGGTGAAAATAGAATGACGTTTGTTCTGCCAGTCTTCTTCATATGCTTCTTACAATCTTTGTAGGACTTTTCGATATGTCAATAATAACCTTGTTGTCTATTGATACAGATATCTACCCTTTTTTCATCTGGTATTTAAAATAGAAGAAATAACAAACATTTACAATAAGAAATATACAGCGGAAAACAATAGGATTTCCACCCATCATAGAAGATGATATTTATCTACCTCAGACAGAATTGTGCTTGCTGTGTACTGGCAGTCGTTTTCTTTGGCGTTTTTAAGTGGGGTTGCTGCGATCATATCGCAAAGAACCTCAAATGTGAAGCATTTAATGAGAAGCTGCATAGTTGACTGACCTCAAAGCTCAATATAGGTCCAGCAAGCCTAATTTCTAATAAATACATTAAATTGACGTTTATTGGCTTTTATTAGCATAACCTCTAATGAAGACTGCAAACTATGTGGATAGTAGCATCCCTTTATGCGTGCAGAAGAAATCCGCATTTATACCAAATTCTGTAAATTTTCCACCTTATTAGTGAAGAACTAGAAATTTAGATTAGACGATTAATTTTCGTAATAAGTCTTTTAAGGATTGCTTAATGTGCTAACTGTCATGGACATGTTGATGATTTTATTTACCAAGCGATGGTAACTTGGGATTAAAAAAAGGTATAGGTGCATATACATCGAAGGCAGAGAAACAATCATTCAACCATCCAATATCAGATGCTTCCAAATGAGCTGGGCAACTTAGTGCGGAAACTAATGTTTCTAGATAGTTGGAGGGGCCTGACGAAATTTTTTATTTTGACTGTTATACTTACTAGTAATTTTTCTAGAGGCTCTTAGAATAGCTGTGAGCCCATACTCAAATTGCTTAGTAAAAGTCGCGTGTTTCTAAACTGTCTCGAGATCAGGGTCAGAGTAGAAACATTGAAAACAACTCTTTACTCAGTTATTTGACCAGGTGTTAATTAATATAATTTGACTAGGTGTTATCATAATTAGTATTTAATATAAGTGGTTGGTATAACTGTACTTGATAGTTTCCAGCACTATAATTCACTGAAATTTCAACTTGCTTTTGGAATCATTTGCATACCAATGATAAGTAATTAACTGCTGAATAAGAGTTACACGCAACTAATAGTGATTAAATGAAATATAAAAAAATGACGAAACAATTCAGCAATCTAATTGACTAGAATGATTCCGCTCTGGATCATATATTTTTATTTATTTCATTTTGAATTCGTCGTCGACAATCAAACACATATACATACATGTATAAACACACATACATATGTCGAATTTCGTGACACACTTCATTTAATGAACTGAAGAAACATTCACCATTTCATCATACTCATGCTTGTATGTTGAAAGAGGGCTCTGTTGAAAAAAAGAATATCTGAAATGCGTGCAACTTTTTATCCACACTTTTTATAGTTAGTTTCTAACATGAATTCACCAACACCCATGAACACAAGTTTATTACATTGCATGCAGTTGAATAATCTCATTTGTCATAACTAGGCCCTCAGGCAGTGCCGAACACTGGTATGCGAGCAGACAAGAATTTACAAAGCAAACTATTCTTTATAAAACAACATATTTGAATTGAATTTTCTGCTATTTCAATCATCACTTTGAATTTGAACAGAGAAAAAGAAATAATAGCATGAAATTGGTTAGAATGTAATAAAAAATCTAAGAAATTAAAAATATGGGTCAGGTAAGAACTTACTAAAAGTTAGATAATAAAAATAAAAATTAAATTCTGAAATGAAAGAAAAATGTTTACATCAAAATTAGATAAAAATGTGTTTTTTTCATTAGCTTTTAAAATAGGTGTAGAACATGCTGCTTCAGCTTCCTTCTAGTAACGAAATACAAAAGATTGTTTTTCAAATCATCAGGCATATCATTATACAATGATATAGCTGAAAGAATCGGGTCTGACTAGAGGCAATCTATAAGAATTTGCTAATCTTGTTTCATAGGTCATTGTCAGAGAAATAGAAAATTTATTCTTTCCGGGGATGATTTTCCATACCGTTCTTAGTTTTTGAAATGCTAATAGTTGAAAAAAAATCATTTTTCCAGTTATGAAATGTCGCTGATTAGTGGGAGTCAGTGTACTCAGATTGTAAACTGCCTTAATTGCTTGACTTAGAATCCTGCTCAAGATGGCCAGGTTTGTTGAAGAAGTTTGGCTCCAGTTAAGCATCATATTTAATAGATGGAATTACAAAAGCATGGTAAATCATGTTTTTTGAAACAATGTTCAAGTAGCATCGTCTTCTTAGGAAGCTTTTTTCAAGCTGATTTCGATAGAGGTCGTGAATCAACTAAATCATACAAAAAGTTATAAAAGCTAGTTTTATCAAATAACCTTCTCCTCCATGCGTAGCATCGACAGATATAAGAGAGAATGGATTAGAAATCGACCGAGAGAAATGTGCCAATTTTCGACTTTTTGCTTACTGGTGTGAAAATGAGGTACTGGTGTGTGCCCTACACAGTTCATATGGTAACAAAAAGCACGAGAGATCGCCATTTTGAACGTCGTTTGACATTTCTTTCCTCGAACCGGCGAGTGGAGATTAAAATGCTTTTTGTGAATGAAATTAATTATGATTTCACACAAAAACCAACAGAAATTGATGCCAAAGGTTAATTTTACTCACCCGAAATACGATATCCCCTGCGAAGCACTTCGATAGCTACTTTTGCAGCCTGGAACGCGGCACTTCATTATCGCACTATTTTATAATTTTTTACCACTAATTTACTCGCGAAACCGACACAAATGATTGCGCACAAACGTAGATGTACGTTTCCATCGAATTCGCCTAAAAATTTCCAAATTTTATTTGAAAAATTTTGACTGAAAGTCAATGCTCAAATCAAACTGACATTGACGTTTCTTTCCGTGTTGCCCGTTGCACGCTTTTACACCGATCTGGTGTTCCCAGCATTAAGACATAGCATTAAGGCTTTTCGGTTATGAGTGCGGTAGAAAGGGGCGCACTGAGCGGAATTTTTGTGAGAGAGCAATGTTGTGCGTGTATTTAAAAAGGCACATTCACGTATGGGTACACGGATAGCCATTTCGTATCCATATTCTTTCATATCTATGGTAGCATCCTAGTACCGACCAGGTGGCATTGCTATCCACCGAATTCGATCAAGGCTCACTATTTCACCATCTTAACCATCTTATCATAATTACTGGGCAACAATACCCAGTTCTACTTCCATACTCTCAGATGTTCTTAATGCTTATTACAATTCCACTAAGAAACCTGCTACTAAGAAATGTCTCATTAAAATCGTTCCACACCATCCAACTTCCCGTAAAACACTTAATCCAAACATACATACCTACTACCTCTGACACGAGCAGAAAACATCTGGATATTTCTAGACCGTGGAATAATGTGCAAATCTATCTATATCTATGAATATCGCAGAACCATTTGCACGTTTCGCACATTTTAATCCCAAGCCATCCGGCAATCGTTGATTTGCATTCAGCATCTGCTGTAATCGTGGGTGCAGTGCAGGCAGCGAAAACAAAGCACTGTAAACATATTAACATTAGGCGCGTTTTTTTGCTCCTCTATCCAGCGGAGAGTAGAATGAGAGTAGAGTAGACGCATTGAAAACAACAACACTCCTACACCAGTGAATTCACTGGTGTAGGAGTGTTGTTGTTGTTTTCAATGCGTCTACTCTACTCTCATTCTACTCTCCGCTGGATAGAGGAGCAAAAAAACGCGCCTATTATCAATTACACGCAACATTAGGACAGTAATAAAAGCTGACAGACGCTTATATCTTTTCTCGACTGCCGACTACACGTGGGTCAATAGACTCGGCCGTCAGACAGCGGTAGAACACCACAGCCAGCACTATAGCCAACCGCATAGGCATCACACATCGCGAGAAAAATATATATAGTATGTACCTCCATGTGCACTGCACGACGCATCAAGTTTAGCAGCAGCACAGCACCCCACAAAATCAGCCCCGAACCTCCCGGCCATAGTCCACTGCAGCGCATACAGCGAATGCTGAGAGGAAAAAGCGCGCGAAAGCTCTCCCTCTTGTTGTGGGTGTGTTTGTGGCCAACACTCGATCTGGCACAAAACCCGAACCGCACACCTACGGCTCTGTTTCGAATTTTTTTCCGGACAATGCACAGACACGAATAAAGATACAAAAACACAAGAAAAGATACACGTTCTATCGAAAAGTATCTACAATTGTTGATTTGCCTTGTCTGCTTTTTGGGGGGATGTGAGTGATACGGGACGGGACGGTGCGGTCTCCTCACAAGCCGACGGAATTCTAAGCTCTTTGGGGCTGCTGAATTAACTGCGACAGGTAAACATGCTCCCAATCTTTCCCATGCTCCCAATTTTCCATCGGTACAAGATGAACTTGTTTCACTTGCCGAGCACAATGAAAAGACGGCGCAATTCGTCTTCCTCCCATATGCCAGCCGAATGTTATTCTTTTCTTCGTACTGCTCAGTCGACGAAGTCGTTGTAGTCGGAGGGGGTTCAGTGACCTTCCCGCCCGCCGAACTCTTATCAACAAGTCGATTTTTTCGGTATGTTTTGAATAGATTAATAACACTCAATTGAATATTTCATAGTTTGACTGAACAAAAGTTTTTAATGAAATTAACGTTACAGATGACGACCTTATGTATGTAAGACGCAATACAATTTACCGCTGACCTAAAAAGATAGTAGTAGCAGCCGCTAAAAAATCGACAAATCCGATTCAAGTGATTGTTTCGTCGACGGAATTTTTCCGGAAGGGAGAGCAGCAGGTGGTGAGTTTTTGAAGAAATTATCTCTTTCTCTCTCTCTCTCTCTATCTCTCTTTGGTTTGACTGAGATTGATGAGAAATTCGATATGGACGTAGTGTATCTTATCTTGGCAAATTAAATCGTCGTAATAGATTGACTGAAGGTCATTTTCAATGTTCGGTCCTTGATTCCAATTTGATAATTTCTATAAATAGATTGAAATGTATCGTTCCATTAGATTGAGGGGGTTGTTGTAGGCATGAATATGCTTGGCATTTTCTGAAATTGCCCACTAGAAAAAATGTTTGAATTATGGAAATTTCAGTTGTTAATAAGCTACATTTGCATATTTTTTGCTTGTATAAATTAATTATACAAATATTTTATGAGAAACAAAAAAACGATCGCTTAAGTGCTCGATGTCGTGAGGCTTTAGGGAAAGCACATACAGATACGATTAAAAATTCAGCTTTTATAAAAGTAGGCTTTTAGCTAATCAGATTTTATCACTTATTTTTTTATCGAGCAGTCTATTCTTAGTAGAGTCTAAGTATTTCATTAGGTCTATAAAAAACTGAAACCCCCTACTCTTTCATTTATTTCGAGCATTATACCCGACAAGACAAATCTTCTTACCGTTGGTTACTCCAGGAGTAAGATAATTTACTGTATAAATAGAACTCGTTCTAAACAAAAATTGCTCAACATGTGAATATATTTACATATACATAGCATGTGAATATTAGATAAGATTATGTAAACATAAATATCTCAATCAGTAACCTGATCGTTTCAGAGTTCTTTTAACGCAAAAAAAGTTAGTTTTTTTTTATTCGGATATTTTCGATAGGAACAAAGAAAACTTCTCGGCATATGCATGGACATACATATGTATGTATGTATGTAAGCGCAAGACAAGCTACTGAGCTTAAATGCCATCATAAATAATATTCTTATCTATTGTTTACTGTTTGTTTGAAATACGAGATATTGACTTTTTTGTTTTGAAAAATCTGCTTTGTATTAATAATCATTTTGTGATTTCGTATTATTATACTGTTAACGTTACGTATATTTTTTATGAGCTGTTACAGGTTATGATGGTTTGAATATATTTCGGAGATCTGTGCTTCAATTACAGCGCTGTACAAAATAATAGGTGGAAACACTAGGCTCATGCAAAAAGTATATTTTCTTATCAGTTGTTGATATCTTTTGTATGCAATTACTGTGAAATGAATTACCGTTAACCCTAAATTCATTTAAGAGGAAAAACGAAATTAGAGCTCTCATTGTGGTTTTATTTTTGGCAGTTATTTAATATTTGTGTACGAGAACAGTGTGCAAAAAATTGGTGTGGAAGTATAGTGCTATATTTTAATAAATAAAAAAAATGCTTTGGGAGAAACTTTGGAGAAGTTGAACTAAGCACATAGGGACATCCAATTTTCAATGGAAATAGAAAAGAATGAGGAACTACCCTTCTTGGATATAATGGTCAGAAGGAAATAAGGTCTTTTTAGATTTAATATCTACCTCTTATTGGTGTTGTCATACTAGCCATTCAACTTGCATTTTCTTCTTAAGACGTAGAGGCACCAAAAACACATGGCCCTAGATTTTTGTGACCCAAACTGCTGCCGAAGAAGAATAGCCTAAACAGTGCAATGGCTCCAACATGGGCTTACATTCCGAAATAAAATGTACTCTGATATTTGTGAGACCTAGTCTGACCTTAAGAATAGACTAACATCAACCAGATTACACATTTTTCATACAAAATAAATAATCATTATTTATTTTCGTCTATAAGTGCGTGTTTCTGCGTACTGATCACTAGCAGGTTAAGATAGGTAACATTGAAAACAACAAATGAGGCAGGATTATTGTTGTTTTCACTGCTGCCTACCCTAATTTTTATTGATCGAGACCCAAAAAATGCACCTTATGACAAATGAGTAATTTAGGTTGCTGTATATTTAGGTTTTAAGTTTTGTTGTCTTGATTCTTTTGAGCGTTTCTTCACCAACTTTTTTCGTTTTCAACTCGAGTTCTGCAGCGCCAATTTTAAAAAGAAATTGACCCAGAAAAGTTTTACGCAGCCACCCCCTCTAAACAAACTCCGAAAAAGAAAGGTTCACTTAGAGCCCAATGTGTTAGCGTATTGCTTGGCGTACGTCGACTAGTGAATGAAAAGCCATCCCGAGTCTCTGGCAAACTGGGTTATCCTCTTTAAGGCCACCGAAGCTAAAAGTTTAACCCAAGGGACTGCTTACTTCTCCTAACAAGGGCCGGCAAGAGGTGAAAAACTGTTTCTTCTTTCTTTTTGCATCTACAACTCCAGCAGAAATTGTTGTAAAGGACACCCATCAGGAGCGCACGCTTGCCAAAAAAATAATGTCCAGTTAAGACGAAAGTTTAGATGGGAAACTCACCTGGGACAATTATCTAAACAAAACGACAATGAAGGCCACTAAGGCACTCTGCATACAGACAAATGGTGAGACCTATCCTCCTATATGGAGCTGCAGTGTGGTGGAAGAAAATGATACAAAAAACTGCTGTTAATAGGCTCAACAAGCTTCAAAGGATGGCCTGCCCGCTGATTACAGGAGCAATGAGTTCCATCCCAACAGTAGGAATAGAGGCTCTACTAAACCTACAGTCGCTACACCTCAAAATTTAAGAGGAAGCAGCGAAACAGGCATTAGCCTGCATTAGGCCTACAGATACAAATCAGGAGACCTTAAAGGCCACCTCAAAATCTTGGAGGACATCAGGCCTATAATGGAAATGTTGAACCTCAGCGACCAAATAAAAACCGAAGCAGCATTCAGAAAGAGGTTCCATCAAGGGATAAATGGGAGGATGGCCCACCTCCCTCGTACAAAGGAGCGCAAATGTGGTATACGGATGGTTCAAAGGCGAGTTTTAGAGTAGTAACAGGGCTCGTAGATCCCAAGTGCAAAATTCATTTTCCTCTCCCAAAGGAGGCCACGATCTATCAAGTAGAACTATCTACCATACTAAAAGTCTCACAAATGATAAAGATAAGGAAAACTAAAAGGGTCAGAATTAAGATCCTATCGGTCAAGCGGATCTCATGGCTATCAATCACAATTAAATAAATTCAGCTTTACTCTTAGAGGCGAGAGAAGCCCTAAATGAAATAGCGGCACAGAATAGCCTCGAGTTGATATGGATCCCCGGCCATGAGGGCACCAAGGAAACGAGGAAGCTGATACCGAAGTCAAAGAAGGAGCGAAAATGCCCTTTATAGGCGTTTCTCCATATTGGGGCTTTACAAAGGCAGATACGAGCAAGGAAATTAAAATATGGAGCAAGAAAAATATCGAAGACTACTGGCTTAATATTGAGGGTTTAAAACACTAAAAAAAATACCTTGGCTTCGATAGCAAAAGAGCAAAAGAAGCAGTGGCTTTTTGCAAAAGTGGTATAAGAGCCCTATGCAGAGCATTAATAGGTCACTTTCCCTGCTACTCATTTATCCTCCACAGGATAAATGAGTAGCAGGACGGCCGCTACAGATACTATGGGGAAACGTCAAAGTGTGTAGAACATCTGCTCACACTCTGTCCAGCACTAGCGAGAAGATTCGAGCTCTTTGGTTCTGCTCTTCCTTCCATCAGGGACATCACAAATGTCCCGTCAAAAAATATATCCAGGCTCATTAGAAACCTGGATATACTATAGGATATAACGCAGAGGAGGAACAATAGACCCAGGAGGTCGCAGTGCTAGGGTTCTTCTGAACCCACTTCAGGCTATCAATCAATCAAGACGACCACTGCTAAATTGAGGTTCCTCTATTTCCCTTCCTATCTCAAGAAGTTCTCTAGTGCGGCCAAGAATATTCTACAATTGTCTTGCGATCACACAGGTAGATTCTTCCATACAGGACTTTATATCGTTCTTTAAGAGTTTTTGCCAGATGAAAAACTGCATGCACCATCGAATGTCTTGTCATTTCGTAAAGAGACGTGCGGCATTTTGGGACAAGTTTCGAAGAAATGTAAGCTCAAGGAAGAGATGTATAGCCGCATGGCTGCCATCCACAACGAGAGACCAAATTAAAGACAGCCTAATAGTGCCATCGGTTTTTATGGTTTTATATGGAAAACGAGCTTCTGACAGATAATATGCACGATGGTAAGATTTCCAGGTCTTCTTATCTGTTATCACTACGGACCAATAAGTCTATGAGTGACGTTGTGACAGCCATTAATACATACCTAACCTGACATGCTAGACGATGTATGAGACAAAGAAGAGCATACTGAAAGCTTTGGCAGAGTGGTTGATGCTAATGAGGTTGCTATGCTGGATGACGAGCAGATGATAGCGACGTTCAGTCAGCACCAGATATTTGAGTGGAAGTTGATATTTATTTATTTATATTTTTATTTATTTTTGAAATAAATTGAATGGAAATTGCATTTTTGAATTGGGGAAGATGAAAAGGGCGTTGAGAATAATATGTTGTCATAGTTTAAGGAAGATTTAAATTATAAAACACTGAGGATCTAGCCAATGGCACTTCGAACGTCCTTGTCTTCTGAATGGTCTAAATAAAATATTTTTTTTCTTATTTTCTGAAGCGCTAGTATTATGTCTAGTCGCCACTAAAGCTTTAATGTGACATTTAAGCAACGAAGCGCTGGCATTAAGCCTATTCGCCAGCTGTTAAGACTACACAAGACGAACTAATACAACCATGAGCACGGCGGGATTCGAACCCGTGGACAGTAGAACGCTACTTCGGACTGACTCGCTAGCGAGCTAAGCTGCCGACCCCTCTAAATTACGAAAGGTTACCCATCTTGTAAACTATGCATGAAAGTCTATAAGCAGTGCAGCCATTTATTTTTTTGGAATAATGCTAGATTCAATTTTATTTAATGCTAAATCCTGTCAAATAATAGTGCTAAATAATGCTTTCTTATTGGATTAAAATAAACATATATATGTACATATAATTGCCGTGTTCCATTTTTACTTATTAGTACATACTTCCAAGTACTTGGGAGTAGATCGCAGATGGAACGCCATCTTCTTTCATACGAGCAGATTCTAACCTGTCAAATTGTATGCAGTATTCAAATTTAAAACAGTTGAAAATAAAGGGAGAAAACAACGAGTATAACCTACCACAATACCTCTTTTAACTTTTTACACATTATGAGGACTATTTCTAGTTTCCTTACTACGAAAAAATTCAACATAACCATGCAAATTTCCAAAATTGCCTTAATATTAGAATATCTAACTTAACATTTTATTTCATTTAATAGCACTTGTCACTAGCACTGGGATTTCCTGGAAATTGTAGACAAAGAACAGAAGATTGACATTATTTCCTTTGTTCTCTTGAAAGCACAAAGGTGTTGTACTAGTTCTAATGTACTTTTGGTCTGCAGCGAAATTATTGGCAGCAGTTGGGATTGCAGCAGGGATTGATCGGTCGACAACAGTTTCGTTCGCTGGGGGTAGACTTATAGTTGACATTCTCAAAATACTCTAGCTTAAAGCACATATTCGTTGAAATGAGTGAGGATTACATCATGTTTTCAAATGTTAGGTATGTTCGCGTACTCTATGCATTGCCATGAAGTCGTTTTTGTACGCTGTTTGACTGAACACTGAAATCTTTTATGAAAGAGCACGAGATTTCAGTTGAACTTGAGGTACTGATAGATCCTGAACAGTGTCAAACGGTGTGTCGCGAAAATATATTTTCAAAATGCACCGCAAGGAAAATATTTTTCGCGCAATGTTATTATGAAAGTTGAATATTTTTGTGGAGATACTTTATTACTGCTTAAGATCTGCTTCAACTGTCACTCTGAAGAAATGCCATGAGAGCGTCTTTGTACTTTTCACGAATTTTCCCCAACACATGATTCAGGAAGTTTCAGTCCATGAACGCAACTGAAAGCACACTGTGATGATGATGGGCAAGATTGGAAATAGATGAGGGCCAGATTATTCCGAAATCTAAATTTAAATGCTAAAAATAATGCTAGATGCTAATTCCGAGTTTCTAATGCCGTTTTGGAAAAAATAATGCCAGATCTAGCATTCAAAATGCTAAAATGGCAGCACTGTCTATAAGATTCCACGCTTGAATGCGAGTAAATTGTGCCAGAATGCCTCTTGGTGCTCCTTTAAAAATTCAAATTCTGCCAAAGCATCCATCCTAAAAAGCTGCGTTGGTCTTTTTGCACCAACCTCTTCTAACGCAGACTTGTCAACGGGCTCCATGTTTCCCACGATTTTCAGACCGCGTAGCATTGCATCCAAAGTAATTTTAAAAACAAAAAAGAGTAATCTTTTTTTGCCAAGAACCCTTATCATTCCATATATGCTCTAAACAAGGTTTAGATTGAGGTCGTTTCTGTAATCTGATAACACAATATAACCCCAAAGAAGAAAGAGATTGCCACCCCTGAACATTAAGATTTTGAGTAAACATTCTGCTGCCACCATGACTTTAACCACCCTTATAATTTTATATCAATGGTAAAATCTGGAAAATAAGTGGGCTTTAATGCTAAATGGAGCCAAACCTAGGTTGATGGTGGTTGTGCTCTAATATTTGAATCAAATAGAACTCAATCCGTTTTTTCACTTTCTAGTTCGATTTCAATTATCAGTACTGAATTGGTCACCTTATAATTAGAATGCAAAAATTATCAGCAAAAGTATGACAATAAACGGGCTTTGTGCAAATAAAGCTTACAATAAACATAGTCTAACAAAGATCAAGATCAAGGAGGACACAAGGTGTGAGTTTATGGCGAGTTGGATACCATAGCCCAAAAAATTACCAACTGTAGTCGTTTCAGTTCACTGGGAAAGATAGAGAGAGAGAGAGTTTCAACTATTTAAAAAACATAACTCTTCAGATCAACTCCTCATATAACTCGTGATACATGAACATCAATATGAAAGGATCCAAGAGCTTGTGAGCTTTATCGACTAAAAAAATAATTGACTAGTTCAAACTTCGAGTTTTCCTGGACCGTACTAGTTTTATGGTGAGGCATATTATTGCTAACCTCAATTATCTGATTCAAATACCTGTAAATCTTGGGAAATTAAATTCAACTACAAGCATATAGGCTGGATCTTAGCATATATTAATAAATCTCATGAATTCTCTAAACAACTAACGTACGTTTTTAGGTTACCCACTCATCTGATAGGAGTTGAACTAAACTTTTTACTATGTTCTAGAATGCCCACTCCTGTCATATGCACTTGACCTAAACATTGTGCTATGTTTCTTTAAATGTCAAAATATGGTAACCCAACTAATACTAGCCTTAAAAACATCGATGTAAACAAATCTCACGGAATCAAATAAAGTAAGTGTATATATCAAAACTTAGTAATTGAAATGGCCAAGTATATATGAATGCTAGCACCACACGATTTTTTTATGAAGAACTTCCTCAACTTAAACCGAAGTACAAGTAGACACCTTGACCACAAAAGAGGCAAACCATATTATTCTCCCTGGAAATGAACGTGAAGACTCTTTTATCCAACTCAGTGGAACACCCTTAAGTCTACTCTCGATGGATGTTGGTTTGCTGCTTTGACAGCTCACCGTGGCTGACCTTCCTCCGGAAACTCTTTTTATTCATCCGTAAAAATTATTGTAGTTGCAATATTTTCAAACATCGCGAAAGTCCTGTTCGTAAAGAACTCATAAGTTCTGGAGAAAGCACTTACTGGACAGACTCAGCCTAGCATGAACATGACAAAGCTCGTGCACGAGAGAGGGGAAATATGAAAAACCTGAAAGAGATGCAGACAGCTTCCTGTCTTAGATGATCGTGTTCGATTCTATAGCCCTAACATATATGTATGGATGCTAGAAGTCCCACCCAATATATTGGACCAAACTCTTTATTCCGAAAATCATAATTTAGTCCTGCACAAATTATAACAATCAGCCAAATAGTCAGGGACGACTTGTGCTTTTAGCTCTTATCCATGAACCGATCCAAGCAACACTGTCTCACCAAAACAACACTGTCTCACCAATACAACACTGTCTCACCAATCCTTTCCTTTGTCGTTTCTGTTTGAAAACTCATCGGACAGCAATTTTCCATGAATTCATAAGTGGGATTCTACTGAAAATCACCCACGACGGTGAATATTTGGAAGTTGATCGACCCTGTTGGCCTATAACGATGATTAAATACCAACCCGGATTCCTTGAGAAAGTACACTAATTACAGAGAGAAAAAAACCAGCTAGCCGGATGTTCATTCTTAATTAAATGTTTCAAAACTTTTATTGCAGAAGTGAAAGCATTTATACCAGAAAACTTTTGCTTCTCCACTAACAGCCTTAAAACATCGGAAATTGAATATATTCTAGGAAATTATCTTCTATATTTGAAAACAAATCTTATTCTACAGCACGTTGTGTGTTGTAAACTTGACAGCTACTCGTAACATTCCCTCTTATTTAAAATTATGCAAAATACTTCGCACATAAATTACCCGATTTCCCATCGTTATGATATTTTTAGACTTAATTGCCCTCATACTGTGTTACATACACAACTTTACGAAGTCAATCAACAAAGTACACAATCTTTAGCAATGAAAATTCCTCTAAACATTAATTTTCGTGTTGAAAGACTTTTTTTTCGTATCTATTCGCACATAAAAGTATGTCAGATTTTGAGCTGAAGTTTTTTGAATACGACCAGTAAGTCGGAATCTACATACATAGATAGGGGCAATAATTTACAGCACCATTCAAATATTCATATTATGCTCATATCTACCAGGTACATAGCACTATAAGATTGAAAAACTTTAAGATTGTAAATTAATTAGCCGACCGAAATTCAAAGCAAATCTAAACTGGTTCGCAACCATTTTTTTCTCGAGGCCAGGGCTATGGAGTCGTCGTCACGACATACAGATAGATACTAGTTACATTATCGCACAAGTTTGTACGAATGTACATGTGTAACTACATCAACGTAGACTATACAGGTAATATTTGTCTATTCATATCATGCGTGAGTAAATAAATAGATGTTGACAGCATATAATTGTATTTCATTATCTTTGGCATTGTTGTATCTGCTGGCTTGTCGTATCTTCTTTGCATTAAGTCGAGTTGTAATAGGACGAATGAATAAATACATACATACATATATATTTATAGGTACAAATAGAATTATAAGACACACGTGTATACGTCGGCGATGATATGCATCATTACCTTAACTGCTTGATGATATTTGAAGAGTAAATCACTTCAAGGACAGATTTCAATTAAACAAACGATACACGACATGAGATTTGAAATGATCACGAAAGTTTTGCGACAATCAACAAATGTGTTTGACTTTTGATATGAAAGCTATTTCGGGTCATTAAGAGGCGAGGAGTGTAAAACAGTTATTAATAAAAAAATAATCAAATTTACCTCAACTCACATTATTTACTTTTCACAACCTCTGGATGAAAATATCGCGTCAACCTGTAAAAGGAAATAAAAATATATTGGTTTAATTGTTCTAACAGTAAAAAATCTAATAAATTGTTAATAAAAATTATTTTAAATTTTATTTAAGGACAATTATTCCAGCATAGGTGAGAATTATATTCAGAATTAAATCGGAAGACACTATTTTAAATTTTTGAGAGTCTTAGGCAAATGTGAAGTTATACGACAAAAAGCTTTTACAGAAGGTGAGATGAAATTGGATAGAGATTTAGATATACAACTATTTCTTGGATGAACTTAATAGTCCAGGGAAATTTCACATGATGCTTCGGAAAAATTAGGGGAAAGCTGAATTTTTGTGGGACCCTTGATACTGGCGTGTTGAACAAAATGTCAAAAGTCCCCATCGATCCGAGTGCTCCGTTACCTTTTATACAGGGTCAACGGCCACCAAAAATGACCTTTCGCAAATATCTCAGTAACGGTCACGTCTTCAGAAAAATAATGTATGACGAATTTGTAGCTTAGAAAATTTCCTACAAAAAGATTTAATAGTTTTTCTTGCAACCATAACCATTTTTGAGATATATTGATCTAAACGTTTGTAACTAACAGTAGCCTCTTTCTCAACGGCATGTTGATATTATCCGATTTTGATTACGACTTGGAATGTTTGTGAGTTTGTTTATCTATGTTTAAGAGGCCCATAAAAAAAAACATGTAAACAAACATATCTACCACACTCCAGGATGGGTGAAAAAAGTGTGCTTCGAAAAGTACTCCCCCTTGCCATAAAACTTGGAGGGATATCTGCTCGCTACTCTCTTGTCGGATATAAACTGTATTTTTGCATCCTGTATGTGATATTCCACGAAGGAGCAGGAAAAGACAACAATATTGCAAGTGAAAATAGGTTTTGTAACGTATCATGGCCCTGTGACGTCATGAACAGAATAGGAGTATGAAAAAGCAAGATAATATCACGGCATAATTCTGCCAACGCTCATTCTTGACATTACAGGAGCTCAACTCCCTGCAGACTATCCCCGAATAATCAGTTTTTTGCCAATCTTGTGATGCCTCGAAACCAATTTTTACCCGAAATTACGTGACCTTGTCCTGATCGTTCATGCACACTTTCCCACCTGCCCTGGAGTCTGGTAGATAAGTTTGTGTACATGTTTTTTTATGGGCCTCTTAAACATAGAAAAACAAACTCACAAATATTCCAAGTTGTAATTAATATCGGATAATATCAACATGCCGTTGAGAAAGAGGACACTGTTAGTTACAAATGTTTAGATCAAGATATCCCAAAAACGGTTATGGTTACAAGAAAAAGTTATGTAATTTTTTTTGTAGGAAATTTTGTAAGCTACAAATCCGTCATACATTATTTTTCTAAAGACGTAACCGTTACTGAGTTATTTGCGAAAGGTCACTTTTGGTGATCTTTGACCCCGTATAAAAAGTAACGCAGCACTCGGATCGATGGGAACTTTTGACATTTTGTTCAACACGCCAGTATCAAGGTTCACACTAAAATTTAGCTTTCCTCTAATTTTTCCGAAGTTTCGCCTTTTTTATGTCGAATTTCACTGGATTATTAAGTAGCTTAACATATCCACTGCCGATTGCTATATATCTCGCAGTAAGCATATATACCGCAAATAGTAAAATATCTAGTAGTTTGCGCCATTAGTTTGCGTTGATTATATTGGGCGCACAATAGGATGGCCCGAAGGTTTTTTTTTTACTTTTAAAAATACTAGAAATGATACTTTAGTGCCATATCTGCCAACAAAACATGAATTTAGTATAATTATATGTTTCATTTAAGGGGTAGTACCGGTTAGAATGCTAAAAAAAAAACAGCCTAATTTTCAAAATTTATTTTTTCACTTCCTTTATTATGTATAAATTTTAAAATTTGCATGGGTAAAATACACATTTTGAAGATAACAAAAAAATTATTTTTTTAATTTTTTTTTCATTTTTCTACTTATTTACAGAGGGCGTCAAAGTTGATGTCTACATGTCGCTGCATAAATCTCTGAGCTCCTCTTCCCAGAAACCGTTTCCTACAACTCCAAAACAAAGATAACTATCTGCAATACCTCTAATAATTTGTCAAATTAAAATCAAACTAAATCTATCAAAAGCATTAAAAACTGCAAGGGCTTCAAAATTATCATTCAATCTCTCGAATTATTGGAAGACATGTGGAAAACCAATTAAAACACTGCAAATATATACTGCGAATTAACCAAACTGAATCAAATCATCTGCTATTAATCCACTTTGGTAATAATCTGCGCTCCAAAATGTATCACAAACACAGTTTCTTAATTAGCTTACTGCACAAGCTCACTCGTCAACAATTGTCATGGAACTGATTGGTGACGTCTAAATTTTTCGGAGCCTATCCTAAATGCAGTGCTGCCAGGCAGGCACTGCGGCTTATCCCCAGACAATTCTTACTTATCCCTAAACCTACCCTAAGTAGCCATTGTGACGTCATTTCCGGGAAATTTTTTGGCATTCTCAAAAACCGGGTCATTTAAATGTAAATTTTTATATGTGTAAGACTGCCGTCACATGAAGCAAACTTTTTTAAGGTGAGGTGAAACTTTCGCCCACTCCTAATCTTTCGGGACTAATATTTTCCTAAGTGCGTTGAGTTTTCACTCAGAAAAAAATAGTCCCGAGAGGTTTATTATCGACGGAGTCGCGAGAGAGACAGTTAGACAGTACCAGGCCGACGAATGCGACCAATCACAACACCGCATTCCGTAATCAATTGACGTCACTTTTTCACTCACTCTGCATTTTCTTAGATCAGAAAAAGATAGACATTACATATTTCGAGATTATTATTTATTGAAACAACCGTTCCGGAAGAATGCATTATCCAATTTCAGAATTCCCTAAACAAAACCCTGAATATTTTTTTGCCCTGTTTGTCCCCTGAAGTTTTTAAAATATCCCTAAATCTAGGATTAAAATCCTTAATATGGCAGCACTGCCTAAATGTGGCCTTTTAGTTAGAGCACGAGACATTGCGTAAAAACTTCCAAATGTCATAGAATGATTCCGAAAATGCCGCTTTGCTGAATTATGCTTGTTGAATTTAACAATTGTAGAGTGGTTCGCTTACTATGAAAATTGTTGATAATTGAATATTTTATAGCGTTAAATGAATTGATGCTTATTTTGCTATAGATCAACTATTTTTCGTACTTATCAAACAATCAAAACAATTGAATTCTTGAACGTTTCGATATTTTTTGTATCAGCAGAGTCAACTACTTTTGTATGGTCAAATGAACTATGTTAACATACAGTGCGCGAAATAATTATAACATACAAACTATCACTAGGTATTTCTGAGAAAATAAATAGTCTCAAACTATTTGTGATGACGTCATATCATTTTTGCAAGCGACCGCAATGTAACGGCACTTTATACTACTTGTTAATTTTTCGTTGTAGTCAGCTGGTGTTTAATTTTGTTCAGAAGCCCAAATTACTAGTGCGAAATAAATATAGCGGACAGTTTTACGTGAAGTATATTTTCTAGGTGTAAAATTGATAATTCGTCCAGATTTATAAGACTAGTTAGTTCACCAAGGTATACGCAGCCTACTAATGAAGATTAGCATTTACACGTGCTGTTTTTAATTCGCAATTTTTAAAATTACAGTTCGAATCAATAAAAATGCCAAGGGGGACAACATTGACTGCTGAAGAGCGGACTGCTGAAGAGCGGGCCGTCTCAAGTCAGTAAGAGGTCTAAAAGAGAGATAAAACGGCTGGCTGTTAATAAAAAGCTAAGTCCCTCACAAATACGGCTTCAATTGAATCTTCCCATCACTACGCGAAGGGTTCAGCAGATTCTGAAGAATAGTGAAAATGTTAAATATGGAAAACGCTTGCAAGTACCAAGGCTTCTGCCACGTCATAAATCAGCACGTTTAGAATTTGCTGAATGGTATAAATTTTGGACAATTAAATGGGATTCTGTCATATTTAGTGATGAAAAAAAATTCAATTTAGACGGGCCTGATGGCTGTCATGGATATTAGAGAGATTTCCGCAAAGAACGGCAAACGTGTCATAGAAGGAACTTTCAAGGAGGTTCTTTCATGATATGGGCTGCATTCGGCTCTCGGGGAAAGTCTGAAATTAGTTTTATTTCACATAAAATGAACTCAGCTTAGTATGTTGAACTCTTGAACGACGTGCTTATCACTTTTGCAGAGGATTTATGGAGAGACGACTGGCTGTTTCAGCAAGACAACGCACCTATACTCTCTGCGACGTTCACGAAACTTTTTTTTGAGTCCCGAAACATACCGCTATTAAAATGGCCTGCTATAAGCCCTGATTTGTACCCCATGAAAAATCTATGGGGTATCTTATCGCAACAAGTCTATTCACAAGGTCGTCAGTTTGACACCATATTACAGCTAAAAACGGCCATTATAAAGGAATGGAATCAAATTGAAACATCTGTTCTTCAATCCCTTGTTAATTCCATGCCCCTCCGTTTATGCAAAGTGATACAAAATAAGGCAAGCACTATAGATTATTAAATTTTCTTTTCTTGTTAATTATTGTTTTTAATTTTTGAAATAAAATACTTATAATTATTTTTTTGTGATTTGTCCGCTATAATTATTTCGTTCATGAATTTTAAACATTGTATCTTCCTGGCTACAAAAAAATTAAATAGTTGAAAATATAATCCGCTGTTGCTTTGTTATCATTGCATGAAACATAAAACTAAATTTTTATTTTTTGAATCAGTAGCTAGCAAATAATTTTTCCGATATTCTCTTTGTCCGATATAATTATTTCGCGCACTGTAGTAGAAAGAACCAATTTTGAATGAATTGTTGCATTACTATAAATAATAGTTAAATCAACCACGACTTTTTCTTTCAGTGTATGTATTGCGAAGATTAATCCTTCATGTCTCACTTTATCACATGTCTCTATTATGCCAAATATCTTCTTTGGATACGATTCTAGACTAGCCAATTCGTCAAAGTCACTCGAAAAGCTTCTCTTTTAAAGAAACAACTTTACAAAATTTTCCTTACATACAAGTTTTTTTTTGTTTAATAGTTTAACTCTGCAAGACAAGCATCAATATTCTCATCATTATCAGCGAAACCGTCTGAGTGATCGACGATTCAAGAGCTGATACATTTCTTTCAGACACCTACAAAATACGTAAGACGCAAGTGGACGAATGGCAATTTCGATAACTTCATTTATATGCCGTGAGTTAAGTGGCAAATAACAAAACAATAGAAACCCAGTGAGCCATCAGCAATCAATTAATAAAAGGTAATCAATATCTGTAATTAGGTCTTAGGCTTAATTGGGCTTGGATAAAAATTATGGTAAATAAGATTGAGCCGAAGATTGTGCCTGAAAAATTATCCACTACATTACGTTGATATCCAGGCACTTAATTGACCTGAGAAAAATTGCAAACTAATTTGGAATTACAGCCTCAAGAGGAATTCAGCAAAATGAAACTAGAGAAACTAAGAAAAAAAAAGACCTAACAAGTCACAGAAATCCGAAAATAATTTGGAAAACCATATCAGATTCCTAAACAAAATCAAAACAGGTTTCTGGAAGGTGATTTGTTTGAACCTACTTAGCTCAGTTTAGGAAAAGACAATTCAATATAGCAGTACATGTAGAAATTTAAGTAAACATCCAGAATTTTGCTTCGCAAAAACCGATGTCAGCGTCTCAAAATGAACAGTCATAGCAAGTTACAAGTATGTATTTCAAAGATTTGATACATCAATTCTTCTGAAGAGCTAGCTATCCGGACAAAAATCTTGCCGAAATCCCTAGATTTCGTATTAGTCACTTTGAATTTGAACAAAAACAGTCTACGTCGTTAAACATAATGATGAATCACAAAATCTGAAGAAAACAATTTCAGTTCTCTTTGTATCATTAAGAAAAATTTGCGTGAACGTACATATACAAATAAATACACACTCGACTGAGGTTAGGGATATAAAAAAAAACATACAATTGCAATATTTCAGCAAGCAAACTAAGTATTACAGAGCTTTCTTAACAAATTACTAACAAATATACACAAACAGTCGGTTTTATAGCGTGATTTTGATGAAAATATTTCCTCGTTCTCAAGGACTCGCTTCCGATAAGGCGATAAGCGGACCAAGAATGCAGAACATTACTCTTATCAAATACGCATCATATGAAAATACTGATTTAAACATACAGTGGGTAAAAAAAGTTAAGGCACGAACACTTAGTGAGCACAAAAAAACCTATTTTTAATGCGATTTTAATAATAAATGATTGTGTTTTTGCATTTAATTAAAATTGTTGCATGTTTACTTCAAGAACAGTATCAAAAAACCGGTAACGAAGCAAATTCCACAACATTAACGTAACATTTTTCAGTGAAGTATCCAAATAGCGTAAAAAAAAGTTAAGGCACAGCGCAATTTTATCTGAAATTATTTCAATTGTGTTAAAGTGATCAATTTAAAAAAAAATAACTTACATGGCGCTAATACTTTGTGGCTATTCCACGCATTTTCATCACTTCTCGCAGTCGTTTCGGCATCTTTTTCGCAATTTTTTTACAAAAAGTGGGTGAAATTTTAGTCCCTTCATCAATAATGACATCTTGGAGCCCTTTGTTATACTTTACCCTTCGCAATGCTACTCTGGTTTTGAGATGATGCCATAAATGCTCGATCGGGTTTAAGTTCGTTGACTGAGGGGGTTTTTTTTATAGCATTTGGACAGTTACAAATAGCCCAAAGCCGACATTGCTCCGAATTGTGCTTCGGATCGTTGTCCTGATACAGGGCAAAATTGTATAAAATGCCAAATTTTTCAGCAATTTCGTTTAATATTTCTTTTAAGAATGCACAGGCAACAGGTTTGATCCATCATTCTCTTAACAAAATTTATATTTTCAGGACCAGATGGCCCCATACAGTTCCATAGCATAATGTTCTCTGCGCTGTGTTTTACAGTGGGAGTAGTATGATTCCTCCTAAACTCTGTATTAGTCTTTCGCCGAACATATCACCGCCCATCAGATCCAAAAACATTAATTTTTACTTCATCGACAAAAATTATGGACTTTCAGAATGATTTTGGTTTTTTTACGAACTCTTAAGCAAAACGTAATTTAACAATTTCATTTTTTTTTTTACTAACATAAGGTTTCCTTAGGCACATTCTGCCCTTAAAACGCGCTTTTTTTTACTACATTTCGAATAGTTTGAGTAACGACTTTCGTTTCAACTCGTTCTTTTGTAAAACTGGGACACTTAGTTTAGGGTTTTTCTTAATTTTTCTGATAATCCACTTTTTTTTACGCTCAGATAAGATTTTAGTCCTTTCTGACCGATGCTTTGTTTCAAACGATTTGGTTGATTTATAGTTTGTTATTACATTTCTCCCTGTATAGCTTGATTTTCCCCATTACTTAGTATTCCAATCTGTTCATGTTTTCCAACGTCGCAAAAAACATTCACGGATTTCTGCACCTACCGATTTCCTTTTCACAGTCATTTTTAACAACACCCTCAATAAAATTACTTTTTCAAAACACTTTTCAAGCTAGACTGAATAGAAATATCATATTTTCATGATTTTAAGTGCATTTAACGGTATTTTTTTCCTGGAATTACAAATAATTTCAGATAAAACTACGCTGTGCCTTAAATTTATTTGCGCTATTTTGGTACTTCAGTGAAAAATGTTACGTTAATGCTGTGAAATTTGCTTCCTTACCGGTTTTCTTGATATTGTTCTTAAAGTAAACATGCACCACTTTTAATTAAATGCAAAAACAACATCGTTTATTATTGAAAAATAGGTTTCGGGTCGCATAGGGTCGCATTAAAAATAGGTTTTTTTGTGCTTACTAAGTATTCGTGCCTTAACTTTTTTTACCCACTGTGGGGACAAAACTCTCCATACACCCTCAAAATTTCATCAATTTAGTAGAAAATGCAAATATTTATGAGAATTTTATATGTAACTTTACTGCAAACGTATTTTTATTAATATATATTTAAAAACAATTGCATTAATTAGCTTATAACCGTAAAAACACCAGAAAAAGCGAAATTCAGTAGGGACAAAAGTGTTCATACACTGATCAGATAGTGTACTCTGGTCTTCATTGCATTGCTTTACTGTTGTTTTTCTTCAAAGAACCGTTGTTTTTCCTATGAAATGCGTGAAACCGATCTAATGACTAGTTTGTTTTAGTTATCTGTGAGCGAAGGGAGTGAAAAATGAGCAAGCGTAAGGAAGTAAGTGTTGAAATAAGAAATTTAATTATTGCTGAGCACAGAAATGGAAAATCATACCGCGCAATTGGAGTTTTGTTTAATTTATCCCATGCCACTGTCCAATACATTGTTCAAAAGCATAAAAACACAGGATCAGTGGAAAATAAGCCAAGAACTGGACGACCAAAGAAACTTTCCAGGCGGGATATCAGCATGATCTTAAAAGGGGTTGACAAAAGCACAAGGATCACCGGTCGGCAACTGGCGGAACATGTCGCTAATACTTCGAAAAAGTGTGTTCACCCTAAAACCATCCGAAGAATCTTACGTTCCGATGGATATGCAAGTAGAGTTCCTCGTAAAAAACCGCTAATATCTGAAAAGAATACGCAGCTTCGACTTGAATTTGCAAAGCGATATTTAGGAAAGGATTTAGAGTTCCGGTAATTGACCAGAATTGGGGCTCCAGACAAAAATCGCTCCAAAAATTTTTTCGTCGATATCCAGTCATTCTACATGATAGAATTAGATATTAGAAGGTGGGGGAGACAGTTTTCTATAAATTTATAAATAAAAAAACAACAATTTTTTGAATTTTCCAAAAAAAAAAATTAATTATTTTCTAACGTGCATTAAAAAATTTTTTTTTCGCTTTCCAATCATTGTACATAATAACATTAGATATTATAAGGTGGACGAAACAATTTTTTATGACTTTATAAAAACTCAACTTATCAGCTCTCAACGATTTTTTGAAGTTACACTTCGTTTGGACAACTTTATGACCAATTTTTTGTTTCTGTCTCCTTTGACATCGCCACAAACACTTCGGTGATGAAAATGAAGCGGGATTACCACATGAAGTACACATTACATTCTGCACTAGTATCTCGAGATCTTCCAAAAATGTTATGCACGACTCACGCGACGCAAATGTAATTGACACTCGCTGAATTGTCCAGGAACAAGTTTCACACGCCATGGCTTTGATAAAACTAATGAGAATAATCTAAATCAACAATAACTGAAATATGTCAGAAGAAGAATGCAATGAAAAAATGTAAATAACGAATGATCTTTATTCGCGATCTTCATATTATTCCGATAAGTACAAAAGTAAATAATTAACGTGAATGTAGAAATAAACATAGGCGAATTATAGCTTTAAACAGCGAATTCTTTTTGGAAGGGATAAATTTAACGTGAAACGTTCCAAGCATTCATCATCATCTAGGATGGGTTTAGAGGAGAGGAGAGGAAAGGTAACGTCGCCGATGTATACAAATTAATTTTTCGAGAAATTGAAAAATAGTGTTTAGTGCAAATGCACTCAATAACAATGAAAATTCTCAGAAGAAGCATTGTTGTTTTTTTATGTAGGCATACGTGGACAGTTTGTTTACTTTGGCAAATTCTTTAGTTCATCTTATTTTGGCTTTATATTATGAATGACCTCAACACTGAGATATCGCAATATTACTCTAAGACCATCAAAAAAAATGTAAACAGTTTGTCGCCCAACATATATATATATATATATTCTTGTTCAGTATGATGGCAGAAAAAACATATTTAAATTTGAAACAAATCGGAGGTGACCGAGTTGTACTATAAACTTACCGAATAAATAGCTATATATACACCATATATCCTATAATGTATGTTGGAATGAAAAAAAATGTGTCTCCCCAGCCTGAAATATAATTATTGAACCTTCAGAAATGACCGGAAATCGATGAAAAATTTTTTGGAGTGATTTCTGTCTGGAGCCCCAATTCTGGACAATTACCAGAGTTCCTGAAAACTGTCTTATTTACTGATGAAAGCAAGTTCAACTTGTTCGGTAATGATGGCAAAGAAATAATCTGGCGAAAAAAGGGAACAGCATTGCAACTGAAGAATTTGATACCAACAGTAAAACACGGCGGTGGCAATGTGATGATGTGGGGTAGAATTGCAGCGGGTGGGGTTGGCAGATTGGTCTTTATAGACGGTATTATGGACCAATACTATTATAAAAGACTGTTAGAAGAAAACTTGCAACCTTCCGTGGACAATTTGGGTCTTGGCTGGCATTGGATATTCCAACAGGACAGCGATCCCAAACATACTGCACGCTTTGTAAAGAACTGGTTGCTTTATTATGCACCATGGCAACTGTATTCTCCTCCTCAGTTGCCAGACTTAAAACCCATTGAACATATTAGGGAACCTATGAAAAGAAAAATCTCGAAAATTCACACCAGCAGCAAGGAATCACTCAAAACTGCGCTTCAACAAGCCTGGGGAGAAATAACTCCGGAATTTACTAAAAATTTGGCGGATTCAATCGACGGTTGCAGGTTGTTATTGATGCTAACGGTGACCCAAAAAAATATTGAAATATATATTAAATAATGTGGAATTTTCAGTTCAATTACATAATGTATGAACACTTTTGTCCCTACTGAATGTTTTTTTTGTGCTTTTACGGTTATAAGTACATTAATGTAATTTTTTTTTAAATTTATGTTCATAAAAATGCATTTGCAGTAAAGTTGCATATAAAATTCTCTGAAATATTTGCATTTTCTACTAAATTTATGAAATTTTGAGGGTGTATGGAGAGTTTTGTCCCCAACTGTATGTACCATACAAACCAGCGCTGCATAGGCATTTAAAAATTTACTAGGAATTTTCTTTTCCTGAAGTAAAATAGAAGAATATAACTGCACTGTTGCAAACATACCTACATATGTTTATTACACGATAAAATATTGAAATTTCTTCAAAGTATCTTGATTTGACGACACAGCACAAGAAAACATCTGCAGAACTCAACACGATTAAGTTTTCCGTAAACCTACATGCATACACACATATCGCGTATCTTCTCGTAGAAGAAGATCAGGAAAGAAACGACACGAAGCAAAAATTCAATTTTCACAGTGTACTAGGCAATGTACATACTTGTCGCGAGCGGCCGGTGGCATTTGCTTATCAATTCATTCACACCACTCCGCGCCGCTACACATATAATACGATGGCGATGGCCCGGTCCCGGGGGAGCAGCAGCAAACAGTCTAGCTCAGTATTTTCAAGGTCAATCGTCTTAATGTCGATGCCATCGTTTTGTCTCTTCGACTTTTAGCACAATGTGATTTATAGAGTCAATTCATCTAGTGTTGAGTAGGACACGGTTTCAAAAAGAGTTTGTAAGAGGTGCCTCTTTTTTGTACTGAGCCAGTACAATGTCCCACTTCAAATGAGGCGAGGCGTTTTTATAAACGCGGTACAAAAGAGGTGATAGTACAAAAGAGGCGATAGTACAAAAGAGGCGATGTAGTACAAATGACGCGATGTATTACAAAAGAGTCGATGTAGTACAAAAGAGGCGAATAGTACAAAAGAGGCGAATAGTACAAAAGAGGCGAATAGTACAAAAGAGGCGAATAGTACAAAAGAGGCGATAGAACGAACTCGAGCATTCGGCTCGCCACGACACGACTGCTTGAATTGAAGATTTGAGTTAAAAAATCTCAACTCGTCTCTACTCAGTAGTACAAACTGATTAAACGTACACACATCGTATTTTGTACGGGACATTGTACTAGCTTGCACCCGCATCGTACAATGTAATGCCTCTCTTTCACATGTCATGTTGGTCGTCACTATCGGCTCTTTGTCTCTCATCTTACAAATCGCAAAGTGAGGAGTAGCATGACAAAAATTTTGAAGTGGTACATTTCATGAATTTGTCGCGTCATGACAATTTTCGTTCTTGTACGGGACAAATGTACTGGCTCTTACAAGTCCTACTCAACACTAAATTCATCACTCCCGTGTTTCGTTTACCACTTGAGTTCATCAGATTAAACATTTTGGTGCGGTTCCAATCTAAAGTGCATTCGGTTTCATTTCGCATAAGTTTCAAGTGCGTCGATCCGCTGATAAACACGATTCCAATCAAATTATCATCGAATTATCATCCAAATAGAAGTTTTGTGTTGCGTTTAACTTTATTGCTTCACATTTTTCACATTATTTCCACACGTTTTTCTTTAAATCGTTCGATTTCGACTTTGCTGCTGTTGTTGTTGTTTTTATTCACCATGAAAACCACAACACAAACACATACGCGGACTGCTGGTCGACTATTTAGATTGCTGGCTCTGGCTGGCTGGCAGGCAAGCAACTTGCAAGCGAACGGGCAAGTATTTTAAGATCACACTTCACAGTTGGCTATTTGGCTCAAGGTTTTCACATTGCAATATCACGAGGCTGCACACATTTTTTTCTCACTCGTTCACAACGCTCGAATATCATTACGCACGCACTATTCGCGCGGGTACTGTTACGTTTCTTGTTTCTTTCTTTTCTTGTTATTGATATCGAAATGTCTACATATTGCTGATGTATGAAATTTTTTACATAATTCGATAGTATATAAGTATTTACGCGCCAATCTGTGAGATGTGCATGTACCAATACTCATATTGGTATGAAATAATTAATTCATAACAAAATATTTTCGAATAATTCCACACAAATAGGTCGAATAAAGGAGGACACCTTTCCTGTAAATATTTGGAGTCTGATTGGAAGAAGTTGAAACAATAGGCAGTCTAGCACACACATTTGTAAGTACATTGTGGAAATATTTTTGGTTGTTGTGCAGATGTGTTATCAAGTGTGTTATTGATTTCGAATTCCATCGAGAAGTAGACATGTGGGTGGTGCTCCGGTATTTTCCCGAATATTTAATGATTCATTCATGTTTTGATATTAGAAAATCATTGAAAATAGAAGAAAAATTGTTGGATTCATGCGAAAGTAGTTGTAGATTCACGTTTATTTATAGTTGGTGATTTTACTAATAAGATCAAGTGAAAAATTACGCGCAAATAAAGTTTAATATATACATTCGGCAAAAGAAACTTTGAATTTAAGATGTATTTTCTAGGAGATCTTTAGATTCTGACATTGTTTTTTGTTTCGGGATGTTTCTTAAATGGTTTCAAATATTTTTTTATAATATTCACATATCATAAAACATACCAAATACAACTTGAATCTTTCAAGCTTATTCGGAAAGACGATAGTTTTGTAGTAATAAACGAAACTTTTAAACATTAGTTCTCCGAACGTCGCCATATCTTGACATTTTTGATATGCATACAATAAGCAATTGTCGAAAAACGTCGAGAACTCATTCAAATCCCCCAGTAAAATCAGCAATAGCGCCGGTAAACTCTAAATGTACAACTATGCCGTATAATAACTATCTTCAATCTCTTGAGACTTTTTTTGATAACACATGTCACCTTGTGAAAACTGACACGATTTAATTTTCATTCGACATGAAATTGCCTATAACTGATTTTTTCCCCGGATCATAATGAAATAAAATGTATTTATTCGAAATGCCCATCCAAATTTTGTTGCAAAATTCATTGTAAATGAAATAATGGATCGATTGAAAGGATGGCTGAAGCTATGTTAAGGGGTTACCCCCACTTGTAGCGGAAACAAATTGGTCATTTTCATGAATTTTTTTTAAGAAAACTACGAAATTTTTTGAAACGACTATTATATTATCTTAAAGTAATACATTAAGCCCCATTCAGTAATTTTTTTATTGAAAAATATTACATCGTTACATTACAAATGGCCGTCAAAACAATGGTATTTTAATTTTCACTTATTGCGGTGACCAATATTGTTTCGAACTGGATCATCTGAAGCAAAAAATAGCGATGCATTTAGTTAGATAACAGTATAAACTAATGTTTGATCGAAGGATTTAAAACTATATTCATTTTTTACAAAATGGCGGACAGTCAAAGTTGATGGTTCGATTTTCATTTTAAAAAACGGTCGTCTTTTTGCTATAAAACGGCCATTTTTTTTATCAAACACTACATTTTTATGTATTGAATAAGTCTGTCAAGTTTCAAAAAGATCGGCTCAGTAGTTTTTGAGTAATTTTGGTCACCGACTTCAAAAATGTCATTTCGAGAAAAACGCGTTTAGCACATTAAGTGTAAGTAACGGTTGTTTAAGTAACAGTTTCTTCTCTTTCAAAGCTCATACCTCGGTCAATTATGTTCGGATCGACTTGAAATTTTAAGGACGTATTCTCAGATAGTTATACTTAAAAAAATGCAACAACAAAAAAAAATAGAAAAATCTCAAAGTTGCAAGTGGGGTAACCCCTTAAAGAACAAGGAAATGACAAGGAATTCTGCTTCACTTTTGATTCTACTCTCAATTTGACAGTTTTTACATTTGACAGGTGATGTCAAACAGTACCACGTAGGCGCAATGTATCGCCCTCCCAAGATGTCGATACCGTGGTATCCATACACTGGTATTAATAAAAGCATTGTATCATTAGTCTTACGTTGGTTGTTAAATTAGAATGACACCTAGAAAAAACCTGAATGAAATCTTATCTAGGTTTTAATCGAAACCAGACATGAAACTCGCATATGAAATAATCTACAATGTAATGCGGATAGAAACACTCAAAAACAGTCTGCACACTATAAGATTTGATGTAAAATAATTGACAATTGCGGAGTAGTATCCAAATTCATTCAATTCAAACTGCCGGTTTCACAATAATCAACAGCAGTGGTACGAACCGTTTAACACTGCTGTCCGTGAAAAGTTTCATTCGTAATGAAAATTCAGATGGCATAAGCAGTATGTCTCTACTTATTTCTAGTGATGGGCGTTTCTGTTATTTTCAAAAAACGAAAACGAACTGTTTTTTTAAAAAAACAACTGTTTTTTTAAAACTGTTTGAAAAAAACAGTTTGAATTAACGAAAAGAAACAAATTTTATGCTGTACGACAATAAAAGTTGGGTCGTACTAGGATTTTTACATACTAGGTATAACTAGTACGAGTACGAAAAAATACCTGTTCCAAATATCTGTTTGAAGTATGTACATATCTACATACAATCCATACGATTTGTAGTGATGTAATGAAACGGACTGATATTCCCTCCCCCACCCTCCAGAAGCAACGTTCCCAAGCTAGAGTGGTGATGGTGCAAGATGACCTTCAAAGAATCCCGAGTCATTAGTCAGTGCAGCTTGTCCGTAACTTTCCAATGGTCGGTCATTTATTTGGGAAGGCTTTCTCCAATCTAGGGTCCATCAAATTCAATCAATTTAATTTGTTTTTAATTTTATTATATGCAAAAAACACCTCCTGTATTCGTTCAAATGACCAAAGTAAAAAAAAATACTAAGATAGGACCAACTAATCCTGTTGTCATCTATATGACTTTTCATCGAGCGATCTCTGATACCAAACTTTTCCTGGCTAATCTAAAACAGTCGGATTTCCACTTCACCTCACTGAAGCATGAAGTTTGTGGAAAATTCTATTAAGAAAAGATGAAAACAATGTTTCGTTTATTAAAGATGCAACCTCTTCTGTAAGGCTGGACATGAGTCCAGGGGCACCTTACTTCCCGCGGTCTCGTAAATTTTAGAGCCCCGGTAAGGTTGGCGACACCCTCGTGGCGGCTTGCAGTCACGAGGAGGGCCTCAGCACACCCGGAGACGCCTACTAGTGAACCAAAAAGAATCTCAACCTTTTCTTCCTTGGCACTTTTAGTGCTACTTTTAGTTTTTCCCCCTGATTTCATTTTGCCGTATCTTCGAAACTAGGCAGTTTTTTCCCCAGACTTATATGGAAATTTCGCCCGAAACAACTCAGAAAGGTCCCCGAATTTATGCTCGACCAAAAAAAGATTTTTTGAAAATATGGACGTTTTTGCACAATTTCCCTTATAACAAAATTTTTCGCCCTTGAAATATCACTATTGTACTCCCCGACCACTTTCAATCATCGAAAGTGCCGTAAAGTTAGTTTTTGCCAAACTATGGCCAAAAAACCCCTTACTCCCCTACAAAACCGAAATTTTTGTATCACAGCAATAGGTCCCGTTATGTCCCAAACCACTGTACCCCAAAATTGGCCGATTTTGTCCGATTTCAGCTCCTTGCGCCCTAAAAACTTTTTGAACATTTGTATAAAATAATTGCAGGTTCGTTTAAAAAAAGAAAACAAAAAACGGTTCGTTTAAAAAAACGAAAAACGATGAAAAACGATTCGTTTTAAAAAAAAAACGAAAAACGGTTCGTTTTAAAAAACAGGTCGTTTTAAAAAAACAGTTCGTTTAAAAAAAACCGATTCGTTTGAGAAAAACGAAAAACGATTCGTTTTAAAAAAACGGTTCGTTTTAAAAAACCGATTCGTTTTAGAAAAACGATTGGCTTTAGAAAAACTATTCGTTGTGGAATAGTTGGAATAATTGGTTTTAGAAATACTATTCGTTGTAGAAAAACGGTTCGTTTGAGAAATGCTGTTTAAAAAAATTTCGCTTTAAAAAAACTGTTTGTCGCTATTTGGAAAAACTGTTCGTTCGTTTTTTGCAGCCAAACGTTTTTTTCAAACTGTTTTTCGTTTTTGAACCCATCACTACTTATTTCACGCAAATTTAGTATGTGCAGTTCATTCTTTGGAGCGAAAACTACCATTTGATGGCAATAACTGTTTGAATTTGAAAATTGAATTGTGCCGATGTCTTGTTTTATAAAAAAAAATCGATCGAAAATTGAAATATTGACATTTTATGTAATCAGCAGAGTCTCAACTTTTCTCTATTGTCAAAATTTGTATTCCAAAGAATGACCAGATATGGAGACTTGTCAAAATTTATCTTCACGATTAAGTCAATAACGGCCTTAAAATATAAATCTTTTCACTTTGTGCTTAATATTTCTCTCGTCAATATTTTGTCTCCATATTCAAACACAAAGCCTGCTAAGGTTCATCATTTTTCTTCTGATAAATTTATAGCATTTGAAATGTATTCTCGAATTTCAGCATTCTTTCTCAAACGATTTATTTGTTATCAAGTTGCCTTAGTATCAGATTTCATTATTCCAGCAAGCGTCGTGATATTGGACTATATTCGTTTCTTTACTATGCGCTTAGATGATAAACCATCGAAAAGTTTTAAGGTGAGATCTAAGACGCTATTTAGTAGGTCTAGTTTTGCTCTGAAAATATAATTTTTGTGTGGTAGGGGTAAGTAAGTACCAATAGATTATTGTTCAGTTGAATAATTCACTTTTTGTGTCATCTACACCTATATATCTTTCCAACTTGAATCTTCTAGAGAAGAATCTCATATAATACCACACTTAAAACCTATCCTACAAGTTGTGAAGGATTGTGAAGAACTTTAACGTCAATTTTTTGTTTACTTTTTTCCAATATGAAATAGTAATTAATCGTACAAGCCTTTGCTAATCGTTGATTGCGATCAACCTTATCTCTTTCTGCCTACAATTCCATAGACAGCATTATCTACCCCAAAGCTTGAATTCCAAGCGAATACCATTGGTACGGATATGTTCTGAATTATTTCAATTGATAAGTACTATTTGTTAATTGAATTCGCTAAGATATATAAGATGTGCACCGTTTCTCATCTCAACAGCTCATGGGCATATCTGATTAATGTGACCACTTGGAAGGTGGGAGATTATTGATTTTTTTTTTACATAGTTGCAACAATTATAACAGGATCGAATTTGATTCAACGAACATTTCTCATAGAAATTGCTATCAGTTTTTTCCCTTGTTGTTATCAATCAGTCTACAAAAATGAGGCCAGCGAGCTCGCCAGCTGTATCCGAGCCAGTCTTTATATATACGTCACTTAGCTAGTAGAACTTAAATATATGTTGCTTTACTTTTTTGTTTTATGTTGTTGCTCTATGAACTATTATCCTTTTATGATTGTTTTTTTTTTTTTTTTTTTTGATAAGCCGTTTAAGTCAACATATTTTTTAATCAATATATTGTTTAAGTATGTTTTTAATGAAATATCTTGTTTTTATTGCAGAAAATAATTCTTGCTTTTGAAGTCCTTGTGGAACTTCTCTGATCTGCCAAAACAACGACAATAAACTCAGTGGTGCAATGTCACAGCTTGAAAAATGTTACTAATATGCAACATTTTTGATAACTTTCTCAAGACATTGAAATCATACACCAATTTGAAACTGGCTTGCCTTCAATTCCTTGCATGGTACTAGGAGAGTTCACCAGAAAGCAAAATTGCCAAGATAGATAAAATTAAGATTACGGTCTTTACTTTCGTGAAGGATTATAACGTAAACCTGGAAAACTCGCCCATTAAAAAAATCTCGCCAGGCATAATGAAAGCGACGTCTGTAGACATAGTTTACAAAACGATAAAGTTATACAAGGCTTGAAAAAGTTATGAAATTACAAAAAATCAAGGTCGCAGACTTTTCAGCGTATCTTAAATACACTCAAATCCACCTTCATATACAATCAAGCTAAAATTCAAGTTGATCTGGAACCTTAAACATTGATTCCTAACGTATGCATTATCTGGAGAGCACCTAATATATTTGCTAGAAGTGTCCATAGAAGAGCCATTGGACCGATTTGAAATAGAGACCAAATTGTATTGAGCTCTAGATTATAAAAATGCTATGTGAGATCGATGAGCGAAAATCAGTGGAAAAATTTATGAAACATTGGGTAAACTCAAAGTTAGTGCATCGGAGCTGTGATTAAAGTTGTGGAAGCAAAACGTCGACAGATCAAACGATTTGGAGAGTACTCATGAAGAATTTCAAGCCTTCAACCGTTTTATAGTCCATGATCGCACCTAGTAAAACAGGTACTTATGAAAAACATTATATTGAATAAATTATTCTATTTATATTTAAATATTTTGAAACCATTTATCGAATAGTGTAAATTTTTGGCAATTTATACTTTGCATTCTCAAAGGAACCAGATGACCATGTAGTTATCTGGTTCTTCAACTGGTACAACATATACTGAACAATACCATACGATTCACAAAACTCGATTAAATACATACATATATAACTGACACAAAATCAGCTTCACTATCCGTTACATAACGAAAACACAAAATAATTCCAAACCTTCCGAAAAGAAATGAACAATGTACTAAAAAATAAAAATCAATTTCACAATATAGCCAGTGTCCTTGAAAACAAACATTTTTCAAGTAGATAATCATTTCAAAACAGGAAATCTTTTTTTCAACGAATCGAAAGCTGTAAATTCTACAACAAGTGTTTCTATCAAGTTCCGTGAAAGTGTAGAACCGGTTCGATTTGTAAGATGTCAATATCTCATGAATGTTCCAATTATTCAAATTCAATCGCAATGTATTGTTTGAGAATACTAAACATAACTGATATTATATATTTAATGCTTGATATTTAAATTTATTGACAGAAGCGTTATTTAGTGATTAGTTGTGTTGAATATATTTAATGATGCCGCATGTTGATATGAAGTTGATTTTGACATTTCAATGAATGGTAATGTTATCAATAATTTTCCTTTTGATTTAAAAAGGTGAAATTCCAATAGATGAGGCTATTTTTATTATTTCTGGGTTGTATTTTATACAAGTTTTTCTTTTTTATTTGCCTGGTATTATTTTTTTAAGTGCATTGTTACTTATTTCATCCCGCGAAGAAACTATTGTGGTATATCAAAAATCTCTAGTTTCTGGCTACCATTTGGCAAGAAGTGTCAAATTAAGCCGTGATCTTTTGACGACGCTGAGTCTGATCACGATGTGTCATTTAGTTTGATTACTAGAATCAAAAACTGAAGTTCATTCAATCATGTCTGGCGATTTTTACTATGGAAAAATATACCGATCAAGTTTGGTTCAAATTTTGTGTTGCGAATAAATTTCTTTGTTCCGCAGCGATGAAAATGTTGAAGAAACCCTTTGACAAGTGTGCTATATTGAAAACAAGTACATTTGCATGTTACAAAGCGTTCAAAGAGGATCGTGAACTGTTTACGATTCGCCTCGTTCTGGCCGGTGTTGAAAATCAATTAATGTGGAACACGTCGATGAAGTCAAGAAATTTGTACTAAAATATGCAAACCAGTCAACAATCATCAGAACGGCACTTACCAAACGAGCCGAACTCCAAAAAACAATCAAAATTCTTCTCATCGTCTTTTTTTTATATTCGAGGAATTGTCCACTCGGAATACCTTCTAGAGTGTCAAACAATGAATAAATAATATTACTTTTGTCTTTTAACGCGCTTGAGAGAGAACATTCGAGAAAAAACCATATTTTTGGAAGAAAAATTCATGGATTTTGCACCGTGATAGTTCACCGTTGCACAAAGCCATCATTGAGACGAAATTTTTGAATGAAAACGGCACGAATATCATCGAACAACCACAATATTCACTATATTCGGCTCCCTGTAATTGTTTCATCTCCCTAAAGCTTAAATTGCTGCTTTGACGAACCCTTTTCAAATCCATTAGAGACATAAAGACGAAATCGCTGATCGAACTCAAAACAATCCCGGAAAATGACTTCAAAAAATTTATGGATGATTGGATTGTCGGTTGAAAGAAGTGTATAGCTTCAAATGGAGTATGATTTGTGATTTATTTGATCATTCCCGAAACTTATTTGTCAGAATGTGTCGGCTCTAATGTTTTGTGGGATCGACGGTTTCTTGGCAGAAGTTTTTAAATTATTAAGGGTTTTCCGATTTTGACTGAGTGCATGTGACAAGATCCAGAAACTGAACGAAAACGTGACCTATAACGATCTACGAGCTGCGTATCCCTCAATCAAACAGCTACGTGCCGCGAACGAGCCTTTGTAAGGATGAAAGCGGATCCATCGTTAGTAACTCGGTCGATATTAAAGAAAGATGGGCGCGGTATTTTAAACAGCTGCTTAGTCCCGCGCCGACGACAAACTCAGCAGATCCAAATATCCCAGAAGCAGAGCAGGACATTTACATCTCTACACCAACATTCGAAGAAGTTCAGGCAACCATACGTAACCTTCGAATAAATAAAGCTCCTGGAATAGATGGAATACCTCCCGAATTACTCAGAAATGGTGGAACTCTTCTTTACAACATTCTCCACCAATTAACACTAAAAATTTGGGCAGCAGAACAGTTGCCAAATGATTGGCGAAAAAGTATTATATGCCCCATTTACAAAAAAGGAGACAAATTACGTTGCGAAAACTACAGAGGCATCGCTTTATTATGCTCGTCCTATAAAGTGTTGTCCAAAATTATTGAACGCAAAATGAAGCCCTTCTATGATAACATCATAATGGAGTATCAAGGTGGCTTCAGGTCCGGACGATCTACGCTAGATCAAATATTCTCAGTCAAACAGAACTTTAAAAATGCTGGGAGTATAATATCGACGTGCACCAGGTCTTCGCAGATTTCAAACAAGCATGTGAAATACACTTTACCGAATCATGCTTGTCTTGGGAATTCGAACAAAACTCGTCCACATGACCAAGGTGACAATGACGAACGCCGAATCACAGGTCAAAGTCAACAGTGACCTAACCAACAGCTTCCACACTAACTCAGGCTTAAAGCAAGGAGATGGACTTGTCCCGATGCTATTCAACCTTGCTCTGGAACACATCATCAGAAAAATACCAGCTGATACAACAGGCACACTACTGTTCAAGTCCACGCAAATAGTAGCATTCGCCGATGACGTCAACATTATGGCACGGTCCGAAGGAAGCTTTCCTAAGTTTGGAGTCAGATGCTAAGAAAATAAATCTACGGGTCAACGAAGATAAAACCAAACTAATGACCCAAACAAGAAAAATGGCGCCAATCAGGCAAAACTTGACCTTAGGAGACTACAATATCGAGAATGTAGATAACTTCATCTACTTAGGAGTCCACCTTGATAAATCAGACAGTGAAAAGGACGAAATTTTACGGCGAATAAATGCAGCAAACAAGGCGTACTATTCCATACTCCCCATAATCAAGTCTACGAACGTGCACAGAAATAATAAGCTTCGCATATATAAAACACTCATTAAACCTGTGCTTCTCTATGGAAGCGAAGCTTGGAATTTGACTACAGACTCCGAAAAGGCTCAGGACGTATTCGAGCGCAAAGTGCTACGACGAGTTTTTGGCCCCATACAAGAAGGGACAGAGTGGAGAATGCGATACAACAATGAGTTGCTCCATATATATGACGACCCACATGTATCCACATGCATTAAATTACGAAAATTACAATGGGCCGGCAACGTCGAAAGCATGGAGGCCAATAGACTACCTAAAAGAACGTTGAAAGGCAGAGCACAAGGGAAGCGTCCAGTTGGTAAGCCGAGGAAACGTTGGGAAGACAAGATTGACGCAGACAGCAAGTCAATACTGGGGTTCAATAATTGGAGAACCAGGTCGCAGGATCGAGACGATTGGAGGCGGACGTTACTGGAGGTCAAGGCCCGATTTGGGCTGTCGCGCCATCGATGATGATAATGATGTGATCCCTTTGAATGTGTATTTATATCCGTTAAATCTCTATTTTTGCTTAATCCGTAACTTCACGTCTTCATTGCAATTTCGAAAGTCGATTAGACGCAGGTCACGTGGCCAGTTCATTCAGTTTTGAATTTTTTTCTTTCGGTGTCGTAGGTTCTTGTTTTTTGGTCTTACAGAAAAAAACTGTGCTAGTAGTTTCTTTACTTTTAGCTTGTGAGGACTTCGTTGTTTTACTAATCTGCTGACGGAAATTTGTTTGTAACTTGCTAAGTGTTTAAATGATTTCTTCTGTCCATTTTCATGATGTTATCTTCTGTCTTCAACTATATCACTCTTCAATAGCATTTTTCTTCTATTGATTATCCTATGTTCAAGGTATAACAGTACAATTGTTGGGGGCACATTGATTTCAGTTCACGTTTCGTTTCGAACAGTTCACTATCCATTTAACTGTTGTACGAATAGTCATAAATTTGTCCATTATTTCATATTTCCGTATTATATTCAATTTCCGTATTATATTGAATTTCCGTATTATATTATGCTTCAGCAACCTTTTTCAATTTCAACATGCGTAGAACTGATTTACCACCGTCGGTAGGGGGAGATCCTTGATGTAACTCAGCTAATTGTCGCTGCTATCGTTTTAGTGGTCTCCGCCAGTATGCCAATTCTCTACTCTTTTTAGCGTTTCTTTATTGATGAAATTCCTTTAATATTCCTGATAAAGCATCGATTACGGCGTGTAGCTTTATTCCGCAAAGATATATCGCACTTTAACACTACACTTGGCACTTTTCACAAGACACACATTTTTTTCACACAAAAACTGGTTAATTCACCAAAACCTCAAACGAATTATAACCTTCATTATCACTTTGTTCATAAGCAAAAACACTATCGAAATCCATTTTGACTTTGAAGAAAGCATAGTTTATAGCTTGAAAATCAATGTCACAGTGTCCTTGATGTCGAGCATAAAATCACTCGAGCACAAAACTTTTCAAACTGCTTTAAATATTTCAAGAATCTGTTACGAGTTTTGTTATTGTTCATAGCTCATCAAATCAGAACCTGTTTAATTCTCAGAAAGTGATTTGATTACACCTTCTATAGATCTGGATGTTAGTGTGTAGGTTGAACGAAATTCAATCAGTAACAACTGAAACGTAGGCTCCATCTACCTGCTTGGAATGGAATTTATTTTAAGTTTTGTTGTGACTGGTTAGGCTTTTGTTGTGACATAGTTCATCATTTCTCATTCAGAATGATCTAGAATGAATTCCAGGCATTTATAATTATGCTCAGTAGCGTTGCGTACGCAGGAAATGCTGTTATATATTTAAAGCTGGGACATTAAATTGCCATGCGCGCCGATTTTATCAGATCTAATTAGCACGAAATTCTATCAATTTTTTTTTGACCGAATGTCAGGCTGTTTGTTTATGCTTAATATCGGAGTAGAAGTAGGAATTTCACGATTCCGTTTTTTTTGCGCTTGAGTGGCTTTTTTTGCGGTATGTTCCTGGTGTGACACTTCAATATTGACAGCTTAGTCAAACCGCGACTATTCACATCCAAACACTGTCACTATTAACGGCTGATTAATTCATGCAGGATAAGCTTCTTTTTCAACAACTTCATTTCGAAATCCATGTCGTTTAATGAAAATGGTCCCACTGCATTTAACAAGCTCAAAATTACTAATCTTTGTGCTTGAATTGTTTAACTCTGCTATGCACTTAGCATGATGTCCTGAAAGCTGAATCATATATTAGCTACAACTCTAGATTTGAACGTAACTGGCACTATCACATTGCAATATTCAAGTAAGCATGGAGTAGTATCGCAAGACAGACTTTTAAACATTAGGACTCTAGTTGAACAGGTTCCATCTAGAACTTTCCTATGATGTTTCAGTACTCCACAACCGAATTGCTGATATTTTCTTAATGACGTTTTCACTATAATAGCTTCATTATTTTTTGATGTACCAGGGATTTTTTTCTGATTTTGTTTCTGTTTTCATATTTCCTTCTTACTCACTCTAGTTCTAAGTTGACATTGAATTGTGGTTTTCTGTGAAAAATAATGCTTGTATCGGCTGGGAGCATATTTGCGAACCATCGATTTTATTTTCTTTCCAGTTTAATACTAGCACTAAACAAATTCTGACGATATGCATAGAAGAATCCATTATATTCAACCGAACATGTTCATATCCTATGTGAATATCAACTGTTACTGTTCTCTTCGATCTTTGAAATTTTCCTTCGAGTAGAAGGCCAACAATTTCTATAGAACCTTCATTAGTACTGACTTCAATCCTCTCGATAAGAGTTTCAGATATTTTTCCGCCTGGTTTCACTGACAGACTTATATACTGTCTTTCAAAGATGCCAATAGCATATTGTTTCTCACATTTATTGCAGTTGATTGAAAGCTTGTACGGATGAACTGAATCCACAGCTCAAATATTTTCATTAAAATCCACTAGAAAGTTGTAAGCTTATTAATACATTACTTGAAGTTTTTCATCGTTTCTTGATGGACAATGTTTCATCTTTTCTCTATTCCCCCAGTTTGCAAATTCTGATTCTTAGTTTGATGTTCTCATTGTTGCAAATCAAAGTCCCCCACCGAATATGAATTGAGTCGATATCCTCTATAGGCCGCGATACGTTGAATCATACGAGCAATCATATCCTAAATAAACACATCCTTGACACATGTTTGAATTTTCCAATCGAATTTCTTGACAGCAAGACGCAACAAAAAAACAAAACCGCAACAAATTCCCACATTCAACATTCACGTAACGTCACTTTACACAACACAGCTCATCACGATCACGAATCACATATACACGTTTAATTTCTAATTCACTCACACGTACACATCTTGGGAAATCTTACAAGAAGAAAACCGATTACTCAAATCAGAGGACAAGGCAACGGAGTGGCGGCATCTCACAAAAGACAACTCTGCGAGTACACCGTGATCAGCAGAACGGGTCGGGCCAAGGTGCGACAACTGGCATTCGTAGATAGAGGGGCACAGTAGCGGAGATGGGTAGGTCTTAATCGAGTAGTAAAAAGCTTTCTTACAAGTTTTCGAGCTCCTCAAGACGACGGCAGCAGCAGCAGCGAATTTCCTGTTGCTCTGCTGCTATTCAGCACAATACTCCAACAGTCAGCGATCCCGTTGTTTGCTAGCTGTTGCAGCAGCAAGTAGTTTCTCGATGATGACGATGACGATTTCGAAATCGTCAAGTGCAATAAGGGTCTTTCAGGACGTCAATTGCAACGGCGAAGACGAACATGAAAAAAGAGCCAGACGGCTGGCGGCCCGGAAGATGATAGAAACAAGGACGACAAATAGTCGTACACAATACAATTGGACATCGGCAGTCCCGTTGTTCACGGATGTTCGTTGCATCGGCATTTATCCTTTATTCACTTGCACTGTGTGTAGGGGGAACAACCGCGTGCGGCTGCGACTCGAGCCGTGTCGCCTATTCGTTGCCTGAACCCGAATCACTATCGAATCCGATTCGAACGCGCGACTCGTTTCTCGCTAGGTCCCCGATTAAAAATAGAACTTTTTCTTAGCTTTGGCTGTCACTCTTCTCGATCTTGAAGATGAAAAACGACGTCCAAGACGAACAAAAGCTTGCGCATTATTCCCGACCGAAAAATTTCTTTTCTTCACTCGGATTTTCCACGCTTCACTCGTCTTCCTTTCATCTCGAGCTCGCTGCTCGACGTATTCCTTTATCCATGCTGTGGGTCGTTATCCTTTATGCTTATCGTATAGTTGTTGTTCCTGCTTTCACTGTACTTTGACTGCTACTGTAACTGTTAGCACGACAGAGGACATTACGTTTCACTTGCACTCTGTCCACTCGAAAAAAAACCTTTCTATAAATCACTTCACGAACTATATAACTCACAGGGTTGTATATTTCCGTTATTTTTAACTTATTGAGACACGTTTTCTTGAAATCTTGCAATTTTTTCTTGAAACACTGACACAATAGAAAAATCACAATGATACGTGACGCACGTCCCCCGTATAACGTCCGACACGAAGAACGACTCAAAGTTGACTGAGCGAGTGAACGGAGCGACCCGAACCTCTGAAACGTGAAATGAGTAGGTATTCAGCAGAAAATGAGGTCTCTCTTCGGCGTGGAAAAGCTCAATTTCAATTCTCTTGCGTACTCTTGCACACGTATTTTTCGAAGTGTTTCGTGAATTTTGCGAAAATAAATCAGTTTTCGGAGAAGAAAAGATGAGTAGATTTGTTGTGCTAGCTAGCTGAGCTGCCTGCTGCAATTGGAGGTGAAGTGACACCTACACAAATAAGTGACGTTTCATATGGAGACTCATACACACTCCCACACAACACGATCCCATGTCTTCGCAGCGATATCGAACCGATGCGAAAACTGACCTTTAAACAAACGTCAAGGCTGCAGCAGACAAGTGTCGGTGCGGGAACTACGGGGTAAAAATCCTGAGTAGAATGAGATGGGGGTGCGTCTGGCTCTCTGGCTGCTGCAATCAAGTCTACATGGGGCTGCGGAACGGGGAAACTATTTTTCACTAGTCAGACAAGAGGTTGCAAAAAAATTCGACAATGGTGTAGGTTGTGAACGTGCGACGTGCAAAGAAATCATAGCGAGTTTAATTGCTGTTGAAGTGTAATTACACGCTGTTGTTTCGAATTTTAAGAAAATATGGAAATCGCTAGGGACGTTCCACGTGAGGTAGGTAAATATTTTAACGTAGTTTGTTGCTGTACAATTTGAATAATGCTAACATTTTAGTTGTCTTATTGGATTTGCTGGAAGGTAACTACATTCAAATATGAAGCCAATTTGAGCAGCTAATAATCTTGAAGTAACTGCATGGGATGCTTTTGAATTCTACATGAACGACAGTATGGAAATCGACGATGTTCGTGGGAAAAAATTCGTGCTCTTATAAGATTCGTTTGCAGTATATGTTTCCGACCGATCAACTTTTTACGGTCAAACCAGTGCTCGAGAAATTCTGATAGCTTAACATCGACATCTACCAAATTTTCGTATACTTCAAACTACTGGGAAGTCCTGGGTAGATGAATCATTCTGTGCGATAACAAGGCAGTCTTGGGTATTCACGGATGAGCATCGCTCCAGGCAGCTTTTAGGCTGAACTCGAAGCGCTCCGCGTTGCACTGTGGGCGTTCTTACGGGCAATTGCCTCATATGCCGGCATGCACAACGATTGGGCGCAGGGTTTAACGATTTCTGTCGGAGTTTTGGCTCTGAGTACGAGGAAGAATCCGTCCCCCATCTCATGTGCCAGTGCCCGGCTTTGGCAAGGAGAAAGGTGGTGGCACTTGGTGCAGCCTTTCTCTCGAACCTGACAAATGAAGCATATGGTTTCCTGAGTTCAGTGAGTAGGAGAGAGTCACAAATTATTGTGGCATCATAACGGGTCTCTCTTGTGCCTTCGTGTGTCGGCCGTCAGGCCTCTGTAGATAGCCAGCCACTTCTACCCACCTACCTACCTACCATAAACAAGCATACAACAATATTGACCGAAACGTACTGTATAAAATATTTCTGCATATCGGTATCAACTAGGCAACATCACAAGTCAAAATCAACAACTATCTGACTGACACCTTTGACACGAATGTCGAACTAAAGCAAGATGATGAGCCGGCTGCTTCCAACAGGCAGAGTGTAACGCTTGACGATTATAATTTAGAAAATGCGGACGAATTTATATACTTAGGTGCGAAATCGACAATAAACTGCAATGAAACTGATGAAATAAAAAGAAGAATACAGCTCGCTAAAATAAACCTACTTCGTTTTGAATATACTAAAGATAACATGAAAACAGAGCTCAAACTCTATAAGTCAATAATATGACCTGTGCGCTGCTATTGATGTGAAACATGGCGTAAGTTTTGGCAAAAACGTTGAACGCCTTCGATGACAGGTCCTCAGGTGAATTATTGGAGCAGAACGGGAAACCGGCCAGTGACGAATCAGGCACAACCACGAGCTACACGAAATATTTTACGGTTTAGAGGTCGTCAGACTCACGGAAGCTGTAATGGGCTGAAAGCTATGGGTAATGTATGGTCTTGTCAATGAGAAAACAAAGCAGGGAATGCGACCCACCTTCATTAATTTACGATGCATAATATGGAAAAAATGGAAGCTTACTGATTATCCAAAAGAATATTGAAAGATAGTTCGCATGAAATGTATGTGATTGGTTACGGTAATATAGTTAAGATTTGGTTCAAAAAATCCCTAAACCCACAATGGACCAATCAATAGACTAGTAGATCAGTCAATAAACAAGCACAAAGGTCAAGTACCCTTCAAACATATTATGAAGGAAAAATTGGCGTGTATCCCTTTGACTAGGGCGTTCTTCATACCATAAGTTTTCATCGCTTCACAGAGCTCATTAAAGGATACACAGTCAAGAGCTTCTTCAATTTCTACAAATATCTCCATCGCTTACTTACCTTTAGCGATAGCTTTCTCAACTCTAAAAACCAGAGGATGAAGAAAGGACTCGCATGATTTTTCTGCTAGTAAGTTTGATGCTCTTCATGTAAGAGATTAATCTTAAGCGTCCTAGTGTGTATGTGTTGTTCAACAAGCCTATCGAGGCATTTCAGCATAAACGATCTTGGGCCGATCGGACTAAAGTTCTTTGGATCTAAATAGTCATCTCTCCGAGGCTTTGGTGCAAAGACCACCTTAATCTGTGACCAAAGTGACGGAACATATCCCAAGGCTAGGCATACCAAAAAAAATATCCTTTAGATTTGCCTCCAAATTGTGAATTCCTTCTCTTAACAAACCCGGATGGACGTTATCCGGGCCCGGCGATTAATTTGAAGCTATCAAAGGACATGTTGGCATCCCTAGTTTTTCCGCTGGTGATCACAGATCTATCTGTGACCCGGAACGTCTTATTGTCGCAAAAAACAGACGGTCAGATCAGAAGCACTGTACCCATCTGCGTTTTAGTTACCGGAACACCTTGAGCTGATTCGTAAACTTATCATCTGGGTGTTTTATAGAATCCAGTTTTGCTGATTGATCCTTTTCAGAACCTTCCACAGTGTTGAGGTCACTCGCGTACCTTCCGGTCCCTGACCAAAGGATCTGAAAGATTTTTCCTTGAGGCCCTCAACAAATTTTTATAAGCTTCTTGTGAGACTGTGTAGGCCATTCAGTTACAACCTCGATTAAGGAGCTTTATGGCATCTTTTCTGGACTTCTATGTTTCCTGGTTCAGCCAAGGATCCGTCTTGCTGCATTTGCTGCTGCTAGTTGAACAACCCTCTCCACCACTACCTTATATGGAGAGTGCTCAACCGATACTCTATGAACTACAGCAACTTTATCCTACCTTTACGACAAACTTTGTCTCCAAGAAGTCGATTGAACTTAGCTTAGTCAATATTTCTTGGATTTTTTCCCACTGCAGCACAGGTGCTGAATCCGGTGCAGTAATCAGACATTGTGATTTCATCCAAAACGCAACATTCTCATGGTTAGAGATGGCAAAAGCGGGAGAAATTTCAGTGATTAGACTCATTTTTTCCCCAGAGGAGCTACAAAATAAAAGCGTCTGTCTCCTCTGTATATGTATTTTTGATGCCCCAACTAGCATGCTAGGAGTTAGCATCAAATACCACCAGAAGCTCTAATCTAACTGATTCAGCATTCAGAATCAGGTTCTCAAGATAGAGTTTTGGCACTGAGAGTAAGGAGTCAAATGGAAAGTAGGTTAGGTTAGGGTAGTGAAGAGGGCTGCCGGGAACGCGGCCAGCATTAGGCCACCAGTTTGGTCCCATTTGCCACCCTCATGGACAATCACACGCATTCACACTTATAGCCCGCAGGCCCCGTAGCACGCCGCTTTTTGGCCTGACGCCTTAGCGAGCAGAGCTACCGGGCCCCGAAAGGAAAGTAAGCTGAAGTGAAAATCGTGCGATATAACCTATTTTTATCTTCGTACTGCATGGTGACCGTTGACAGGCCCCGACTTGAAGACTGTCTTAGGTTTTCGGTTTTTGCCCTTTTGACTGAGCTGCGTCCGTATGTCCTGTTGCCCCAAACCCACGGCTGCTGTTTAGTACAATGTAGGACGCTTGCTGTTTTGGCAATTTTCCGGTCAAGAGAGAACGCAGTTTTGGCATGCTGCAAGGTAATCAGGCATAGAATTGTTCACAATTAACATCTGAGAGCTTTATTTAGTTGACAATATCCAGATATCGTAGCTTTGCTTTCATTCATCTATTCGAGCTATATCCGAAAGTGGCAACATCGGTATCACCAGCTGACCTATCTCTCGTTTCTGAAGGTAGGCTCTGATATTCCACTGCCTGGCATCCAGTTTCCTGGGAAACGCCTATCGATTTAACTGCATTGATTTCATTGTCGTCCTGCGGCGGTGGCTTTCTCGTTTTGCGCAGCTTGTTCTGTTGCCTGTTACTGAGAGTATCCGTAGATATGCTGAGTTTATTACCCAGAACACTTCTTCTTTCTAGGCTTCTTGCGCACATCTCGTTTGCATTAGTTGGGGCTGCCCCTTTCTGTGTTTCGATTGTTCTCTTATGTGAGATGTTTGAGAGGCCATATTTCCCCAGGCACGGACCTAGTTGCACTTCCAGCAGATACTGTACTTACCTTTCTGGAAAATGCAGTCATAGAACATGCAATCAGCAAGCTGCAAAACTCACTAGTCATGGATTCCTCCACGATGTTAACCTGTAATAATCCACTGCAACTAAAGTCCTTCATTGCAGTAGTACGTGAGGAGAATCCGAGTCTTTGCCTTGCTGAGCGAGCTCAGCGCGAGTGGATTTCCAGCCTCAGTCTGGCTGCCATCTGTAGAGATCAAATCATTTGGAATCATCCTCATGCTGTTTTCCAGACACTCTTAGCGGGATGTCTTACGATACATAAGCCCCAACGACGCAACTAGGTGGTACCCGAGAGTGGAGGGAAGTTTGAACATTTTTCTTGGAGTTTGAAAGGACAATCACATTTATGGACTTCTTGATATTGATGTAGGTTCTGGATTTATTTAAAGATTCAGATGTCATTATCCTGTACCCGTTGCTTTGCGATTCTCATGCCGGTCTTTAGCGACCCATGGTTGCTGGGTTAGCACTGTTTGCTCTGCATTCCTACGCAGAAGAGAAAGACGAAATTGACAACGCTGTCTTTAAGTTGAAAAATTTTCACCTTTATTGATTATAGTGCCGTCCAGATACTTCGCAGATCCAATAGCCTCTTCCAACCGATTTCAGGCTCAATAGCGGCCACTAAACTCAAAGGTCGTGTAAGGAATGCCTTCATCGCCTGAGGCAAATTTTTCTGCGAGAGACTTAGGTGCAACAGACAGAAGCTTTCTTTACAGTTCTCTCTTCCCGTTTATCTCCATCTACCGTAGGGGATGAATCATGTTGGGTGAAAAATTTTCAGATCATCTAGGTATAGGTCAGCTAAAAAGATCCTTTCCTTAAATGAAACATTTTTCTCTTAGGTAATTAAAATTTTTAGCACTAATTATGCTTATAAAATTAAAAGAAACACTAAACACTTTGCGCAATTAAATGCAACGCTTATAAAAATCTAGAAGAACAATATTAATGGTTGACCAATATTAGCAAAGCAATGTGTCATTCAATTTTTTCTTTCATGTATGTCTTACAAAAGATAAGGTCGGGCATGCTTTTAGTACAATTCACATGCCATAAGGCATTAATGTTCTTTAAACAATATTTTAGATAATATTATTGTGATTGTCTGATACTAAATTTCGTTTTTCTTTTTTGTTCGCAAGTACTAGAATACTAAATCTTCATCATTCATTCCGTTCGAAATCATTCCACAATGCATCAATAACAACTTTCCACTTCAACGGGGGCTCATTTTCGATTTCGAAAATTATTTATTCCATATCACGTGTGCAGCATAATTTCCCAATTATTTACGATGCAATTGATCCACTTTAATGAATGATGTTGAAAGTTGCCGTTGTTGTTGCTGCTGATATCTTTCCGGGCCAGATCTATGCTGCTAGGTGAAATGCACTGCAAATGTATGTATCTTTTGGTCATGCACACATTCTGATATCTCCGGCTCGGTGATGCTGAGCATCGGCGTTGCACTACTATTCGAGTACACGAACAGTCTCATCTGGTTATCGTCGTTTCGTTACACGCTTTTGGTGTATTTTTCACTGTTGCTGCACTTGTTTTCGAAAGAACGCCTTTGCTTGCTTGCTTGCCTGCATCCACTGCACTTCAATACACCGTCAGTGGAGAGTGAGTGTACAATGCACCAACAGATTCCGTGAAATGGTCCATGGACAGAACAAGTTTACCGAAGAGAAGTAAGCAACGTAGCAGCTGCGGATGCGGTGTGTGTGTGTGTGTGCTTCCAGGGTTCAGATGAGACATGGAGCGAGATCTCCTGCCGAGAGTATTTTTAGAATAATAGAGAAAACATCAAGTGATAAATGCCTGGTCTGCTCGGTTAGATGGACAAGTCTGGGGATATGTATCCTAGTTAAAATTCAGATTTTTTTCCTGGATCCTTGCAGTGTTTGCTTCGTAAATTTGAGTGAAAGTGTCCTGCATTTAACGGACTGTTCAAATAGAGATTTCGTATGCGGAGTATGATTATTTTGCCCATTCAGATCCACCTGACACAGAAAAACTACATGACTATTAATGATTGTTGCATGTGAAGATTGTTATGTTGATATAATGATATGTTAAAAGTAATAACCAGTTTAAGGTGGAACTTAATGTATTCATTAAATACGGCATTGGAAAAGATTTCTAGCTACTAGATCTCTAGGGCGTAGATATTGATATGTATATAATTGAGACTCTTAGCATGTCCACAGAAGAAGACTGAAAGCAGCATATACATGATTTGTAAGATAACAGCCTTGTAAAGTGGAACCAGGTTGGTATTATAAATGGTCCGTTCGATTTAAGTCAGAGAACTAATACCTGAATGCATAAAAGTATGTAATGTATATAGTGACCATAAGTTCCACAAGGTCACATATAGTGACCTTTTGGTACCTATGTGGAATAATCATGCTCATATTTTACGCAATAACCTGAGTTTCAGTTTCAGTAAAAGCGAAATTTGATTTTGTCAAATTACTAAATTTTTATAATAAGGTAACGGAAGAGTTATCTGCATATAGGGCAGAATGGGGGTCCTTGATAAGCAAAATTGTCAAAAACAACCGTAATGAGCACAAGACAAAAAGAAAAATGCGGCCGTTAATGTAAACACTGATTTTTAATATGAAAAGCTGAAAAAGACCTAAATCTGTTCAGTTAATCACTATAAGGTGCTCAGCGACTGGCTGATGCGGAAATATCGGGAAGAACAGTAGTTAAGTAGGTCGGGCAAGTGGCTGCTATTTGGAGAATCCAATCGAACGACACACATAGGCGCAATAGAGCTGTAAACTCGTATCATGGTGGCTTGTTATATATTTCTGTCAGCCATTTAGTCAGAAAGCCTTCTTTTTTTTGAGAAATAAACTTTAAAACCATCACAGATAATTATTGTGATTGATTGTTAATTAAAATGGGTCACAGAATAATTAATGTGTCAATAAGAAGCTATGTAAAAACAAAGCTACCTCTAAAAACAATAGCTATTAATACTACTTGCAATTTTAAATTTATAAAATATGTGATCGAAAAATATGTGAACAAGATAGTAACAAATTTCGAAGAATTGATTTGGAATTCTAGCATAAGACAAAACCAGAGCAACAACTACCACTCATATAAGAGTACGCCATGAATTGATGATAACCAAAAAAGTTATAGATATCTCCAAAGAGAAATTCTGCAGTGAAGAACCAGACCTGCACACTATTCAACAGGGAGTCGAATCGACTAATAAAAGAAGCTAAATCGGAATTTGAAGCATCGGCTGAAAGTAGATCAGAATTTTGGAGAGTTATAAACAAATGAATGCGAAAAAAAAACGCAACGTAACAGGCAACATGGTCAATCAATTATTCATAAATGGATCATTAATTTCAACTCCCAAATCTGTCGCGGAAGAAGTGAATAATTATTTTGCAACGATTGGAATTAACATCACCCAACTATTCAATAATGCATTCGAGCAAAGTGATAGTACAATACTTGAGAGCTATGCCAGTATCCATTTAAGACCTATGTATAATGTCAAGCGAAGTAGTAGAAATTATAGACAAACTAAAAACCAGAGTTCCAGGTGTGTACAATTTAACATCTGAAGACGTCAAAATGCTTAAAAATGAAATATCAGAGATTCTAACAAAAATTGTTAACATACACTTAAAAGCTGGAAGATGGAAATCTTGCCTTTAGTTGGCACGAATATCGTCAATCTTCAAGGGAGGTGACCCTTCGAATCCTTCAAAATATCGTTACTAGTGTAATGAGCAAGATATTTGAGGGAATCATAAATTCCCGTACAGTACAACACATCAACGAGACATCAATTTTTAGGACCTATTCAGTACGATTTCCAAGAACACAGTAATACAATAGCGGCCACATTAGATGCGCTCTAATTTATTAACAATTCATTGGGTAGAGGTAACTATGCAGCAGCCATTTTTGTCGATCTCAAAAAGGCCTTTGATACTATTAATCACAAATTTCTGCTCCAACGTCTCGAAAAATATCTCATTTGCAAGAAGTTTAATTCGATAATGAAAGATTATTTATTGGATAGTGACAAAATAATCACAGTGCATTAATCGGGAACGTTTCATCAATATAAGCATACCGCAGGAATCAATTCTTGGATCAGTGCTATTTATATTTTATGCAAACTGCATCCAAAATCTCCAGCTGTCTGATAAATTGGTTTTCTTCACTGATGACACATTTCTTTTATATTTTAGAAAGGATGAACCATCTCTGGAGCATAAAATTAATAGAGATCTAGAACAACACTAAGTGTGGCTTCAGCGTAGCAAACTGGTCATAAATGTCCATAAGACCAAATACATCATATTCCAGCAGAAGGGCAAATGTCCTATAAATCCCTTTATTCAGTTCGATGGAATCCATCTGGAAAAAGCTGAATCCATGAAAATGTCATGGATACACCACATCAAACATAAAGTCGCACCAATGATTGCAGTTTTAAGAAAATATGTACTCTTGGAAATCAGTACTAAAGTAATGATTTTTAATGCCTACTACTATACTACTATACTATCAAGTATCGCATACGGATCTATTTTATAAAGTCAGACATCAAAGCAAAACATAGAGTTGATTGGGAGACTAATCTTTACGCACCGATAGCCTATTAATCGGCTTTTTATCGAGTGATACAACAAATTGCAATATGTTATGTCTGTATTTTATTATTAGTATTGATATTGATTGAAAACCAGCCGGCGTCAGGAAGAATCTGTGGCTGAGCGGCCGGTCGGACGTGCGTATGCTGTTGAACCGCTAGCGGTCAGTAAAGTGTTAAAGTTATGTTTAGAATGTCGACTCTAACACCTACAATTGCTGTGTACACCTGAACAGGATTGTTAAATATCCATCAATTAATTAATTTTGAGAGAGGTAAAGTGATCTTTAATATCCTGAACAACAATTTGAAGTAGCCGAACACCCCCGCACTATGTTGCAGATAGCTAACCGGCAAACCAGGACTGCTAGAAATCTATATCTTGCGATTTCAAGAACGGATAGATTGAAAATGAACCCAATACATCATGGACCCACTACAGCATAGACCTAATACAAAGCGTACTTGATGATCATGTTCTAGTCCACCCAAAAATGCAATCCAGTTTCCCATCAGCAAGATTAGCTTGCTTGCTGTAAAAATACAATAGCTTGTTTGTTTGCTGTAAGATTAGTAGATTGATTGGTAACCAATGCAGCAACCCGAAAAGTGTCTTAGTGTAATTTGTTCGGATTGCCCTTTTCTCTAAAAGTGCAGCCAACCGTTGTATTTTGCCAAGGTAGACAACCTTAAGGGCAGTTTTCCATCATTACGCCACCTTGTACTGCAGGATCCGTTCATTAATCTTTGAAATTTCTACTGATAGAATTCATCTCCTGCATCTAGGCCAACTGAGTATTTCGTCTTTTCTCACCACCTTTGATTTGGCGCCTGGCCAGCGTCCCTCAGTTCTGAGATTGCTTGTTACTGGATATCTGCCGAGCGTTGGTCCTCACAAGCTGCCAACCTAACTCCTTTTGCACAAGCCCCTTTGTTTTGCTGTAGGTGGTAGCCCCTTTCGTTTGCCGTAGATGATTCGACCAGGCCATTTTGCAGTTTACAGTCAATCTTAAATATATGTTTATTTATTTATTTCAACCAAACAAAGCGTACAAAAAAAAACACTTACAATTAATATTTAACAATTTATATAAATTTGTACAATAAACAATAATGAACGAATTTTAAAAATATAACTATCTTTGGTACACTGAAAGAAAAATCTTGGTAAAACCAACAATTTTCCTTAGTTGTTTTTGCGTCAACTACGGGCTATAGTTAAAACAACCATAAAAAAATAGTTGATTACTTTTATGCACCATGACGCGTGGTTGATAAACAACGTCCGTGGTGCAAAAAAGTAAGCAACCACAAACAATGGTATTCCAACCATTGTTTGTGGTTGCTTACTTTTTTTCCATACATATTACGAAATATAGGCAGGGGAGGCGTGAATGCCGCAGTTGAATTTGGTGAATTACAATGCACCGACAATGCCGCTGTCAATGCAACCAAGGCACCAACCAAATTCATTTTTTTTTCTTTTGTATTGCTAAATGCTGTTGTGCGAGGATTAGGTTGGCTTATCACAATACACATCAGCCATCGCTTGTCTATTCCACCAGACCATTCAACATAATTCAAACAGATTTAATTCAACCTAAAGGTGATGCCAACCTATGGTAGGTATCACCGCTAGCGGTGCGGCAAAATTAGATATTTGGCAAATTCTGCCGCTGCCGCAAATTCGGCCGCAGCTATTGTGCGCGTTACCATACAAAACAGTGCATTCTAATTTTTTGACTGCGCTTTGCCGCAGCCCAATGTTATGCCACAGCGGAAAACGCTGTATTGTGAACAAAATAGCGTCGTACAAGGTAATATAAAGGCTTCACTGCATAACATGCATATGAATTATATCGAACAGCAAACCGAACACAATTTTGCCATGTATCATATGAACCTTCTATGATAGAATAGGAGCATGAGTATGAGGAGTATGAAAAATCAATAGTTTGCCTTAGTTGTTTTTGCATCAACTAGGGCTATAGTTAAAACAACCATAAGAAAATCGTTGATTACTTTTATGCACCATGACGCGTAGTTGATAAACAATTTCATTCGGAGCATGAAAAACGTCCAAATGTTGAAACTATTCTACTTTGTGTAGAATAATTCCAAAGACTTTGCTCAAATTACGTTTGTTGAAATCAACTATTGCAAAGTAGTTTAAGTACCATAAAAACTGTTGATAATTCGAAACGTTGAAGTTTTGAGTGAATTGATGAATATTTTTCTATTTATCAACTGTTCTTCGTGGTTATGAAACAATTAAAACAGTTGATTTCATGAACGTTGTGATATTTTTTGTATAACCAGAACCAACTACTTTTATATCGTTAAATTAACTATATTAACATAGTAAAAATAACTATTTTCCGTAGTTCGTTTAACGATTTTGAATGAATCGTTGCAATACTATTAAAAATGGTTGAATCAACCAAGAGTTTTTCTTTCAGTGTAGGGAATTGGATAGGGCATTCATGACGTGAGCACCTTAATCAGAGCAGTTTTAAACCTAGGTCGGGAAATGGTTGGTAGTGTTTTGAGTGATAGTGTTTTGAGAAGCTATTGAATATTTTGCAGCATCTATTGATTGGCTCATTGTTGGCGTAAACTGTGTGGTGTCGGTATTCATTGATTACACGTGAGTGCCTCGTCTGCCTTACTGATTCGTTGAAGGTGATCTTATTGGACAGGGACACAACATTGATCAAGCCCCTAATAACATCAAAAGTAAAGCAGGAGCATATGACTATCCTCCGCGAAGATAGACTTGATAGATTTAAGAGATTTAGCCTGTATCTGTATGAAGGTAGATTATCAAATTCGTAAGGATTATACAGATCTCTCAACGCAAATAGCAAGAACTGCTTCTGCACCGAATCGAGCCTATCGCTATGGATATCAAAGGCAGGGTGCCAGACAATACATGCATATTCGAGCAATGGCCGAACTAGAGCTATGTATAAAGACTTCGTGACCCTTAGGTTTTTGAATTCCTTCGCACGTCTTTTGATGAATCCAAGCTGCTTATTAGCCTTGCTTAAGACTTTGTCATAGTGTAAATTAAAACGCAGCTTTTTATCCAAAGTAACCCCGAGGTCGATAACATTGTCAACATTATTGATTGCAACATTATTGAGGCGGTAATCAAAATTTATATTACTGGTTATGCGGGAAAAACGAATGACTTGACATTTACTGACATTTACTGACATTAATGTCGAGATTATTTTGTTTGCACCACTGCTCAAGAGAAAGCAGTTTCGATTGAAGGAACACTGAGTCAGATTTCGATTTAATTGTGTGATACATTTTCAAATCATCTGCATAAAAAAGGTGAGGGATATCTGCTAAAACTTCAGAAAGATCCGATACGAAAATATTGAATAAAAGAGGCCCCAAGTGACTACCTTGTGGTATACCTGATAAAACTTCAACTTTTTTGGATAGGATACCCTGAAACTTAACGTACTGCGTCCTATTTCGAAGATAAGAGTCAAACCAGTTTAATAAGAGACCCGAGATACCAAATTTCTGTAGTTTGATTCGAAGAATATCACGATCAACACGATCAAAGGCCTTGCTGAAGTCTGTGTAGATGAGAGAACATCTGAGACGAGAATCACGAGGTTGGTAGAAGTTGATCTGCCTTTTCTAAAACCATGTTGTTGTTCATTTAGAAGAGGTTCTATTAGAGTAGTGAGCTTATCACAGACAATTTTTTCAAATAGTTTAGGCAATGCTGATAGTATTGCAATACCTCTGTAATTATCAATTGACCGCCTATCACCACAGTTAAAAATCGGGGTCAGATGGGATGATTTCCAGAAGGAGGTGAAAACCCCACAAGAAAGTGATTTGTTGAAAATTAAATACACGGGTAAGATAAGCGACTCCATGCATTCGATTATAAAACTAGGAGGTAGCAAATCAGGACCAGGACCCTTGTTGACATTAAGATCTTTAATGGTATTTGCGATCTCCTCTCTAGTTAAATACATTTCACAGATGATATTTGGTGGGAATGTTTGAGAGAAAAGAATGTTAGACATGCTTGTACATGAACAAAATACTTCCTGGAAATGCTCAGCGAACAGGTCACAAACTTCGTGAGGGCATGACGAACAAAAGTTGTTTTTGTGCATCGAAGTAGGGTAGCTCGAAGTTTTCCGTTTGGTGTTCACCAAATCAAAAAAATTTTTAGGATCATGAAATATATTTTCGCCCATGATATTAGGATAGCGCTCATACGCTTCACGGGATTTCGTCAGAAGTTCTTGAGTTAATTCATTATGTTTATCGTTGATATCATCTCTGACATCAGTGCTGGTTGTAATTACTTTGTAAAGTTTATATCTTTGATTCCGCAAATACCTTAGATTGCTATCAAGCCATGGTTCAGATATTTTGTCTTTTCTCTTGATCTTTGGGGTGAACTTTTCAACGGTGTCAAAAACCAGCTCATAGAATAATGATACAGCGTCATCTAATTCTAGCGTTGAAAAATTACTAGCCCAGTCGACTCTGAGAAGACAATCTGTAATGCTCTTATAATCAGCATTGCGAAATTCGATTGATTTATCTTCAGACATTTTTCCGAGGAAATTGTTCCATCTCCCCAACTGGCACTTTTTGGCCATATCATTGAAAGGGCGAGCTAGTACTGGAAGAATTGACTACATTGAACTTCCCATGATCGCTACTACAGCAGTTTTAAAGGGAGGTGGCTGATTATTTTTATTTGTCGAAATATTACAACATTGTTTATTCAATCTATCTTTTTGACAAAGCAGAAATAAATCATAAATTTTCCAACCAATCATAAAATTTGTATTTTGCTGAGGTAAATTATCATCTAATAGACGAGATTCTCAAACAGATTAAGCTAACTATCCATATCAGTTGTCAATGAACAATTTGCTGTATACCAATTCATATAATCTCTGATATGACAATATGCTGATAACATCAGCTTAAGCTCAAAGCAAAAATAGAAGCATATTTGTATAGAAAATATCGTCAAAATTAATCACAAATAATAACATAGCAGATTTGTATTTATAATTTAACCCAGAAATAAGCAAAATCATTATCTAAATTTATCATAGACTTCAGCATAAAGACACGAAATAGCACCATAAACAAACTATAAATACCACCTACATCGTATTCAGGAAAATCAATGAACTTGTCGATGTTGGCTGACTGGCTAGCTAGCTAGCTGGTTGCTTCGTTAGCTGGCTGGTTGGCATGACTAGTGGAAATATCATCGCAATTTACAAATTCCACATACAAAGAAACAAGCAATGAACACGAATGCCAAGCCAAGGCGGTAGCTTCGCTTAAAATAGCATATTATGTGAGATTCTTTGGCCAAGAGACTGGTCGGTTTGTGGTTTATTATGTGTGCTTTTACGCGCCACCATCATAACTCGAACCAAATAAAAATAATTCAACATATGTGTTTTTTGCGAGTTGTACTAATGGATACAGGAAAATACTACGAACAACTCGTTATGTGCCTAATGTGAAACTATGAATGACACGAGTAAAGAAGGGGATTGAGTGAAAATGACAGGAGTCGCCTTCGGGAGGTGTTATTGCTTTTGGAATGGTTAAAGAGTGTGCTAGATGCTGATGTATGAGAACTATCGTTAAGACCGTTTCCTGTTATACCCTTGTTTTAATTGACGTTTAGACGTGATTGACTTCATATGGTCTGATGAGTTCTTGTATTAAGAGACAAGTGTATATGTAGAACTTCAAAAAATGATAAGCTTCTTCCGTTTGGGGTAAAAGACACCTTTTATGGTGAAATGTCAAGAATGCAGGAATTCAGGCCAAAGAATAAATTGATCAGATATGTAGATCTCCTCGATTCTCTCCCAATACTTATAATCCTCGTTTGTTGCTGTGTCGAAAGCTTACACGGGACAATCTGGATGATCAGCAAATATCTTCTTTCTGCATCACTATCACTCCTGGTGTTACCGATCTTCTGAAGATGAACTTCTGGCGAACTGGCGTATTTGTCAAGGAATTCGTCTGGACTTCCGCCAGAAATTTTTGTTCCAGATCTTCGAACAAAAACAGAACATGAACCGACCTCTGAAAATATATTACCAGAACGTTCGTGGTCTAAGGACCAAGGTTAATTATATTAATATCTCTTCTGTAATCGCGTCTGATGATATTGTCTGCATAACTGGAACCTGGTTGTCTGGGGATATATTTAGCAATGAAATTTTGCCCCTTCAAACTGTTTTTCGCAGGGATCGTAATCGATCTGTGAGTAATCTTGCATTAGGAGGTGGTGTTTTAATTGGTATACATAAATCTCTGAACGGAACGCTCTGCAGTGACTTCATCCCTTCCGCCCCGGTTGAATGTGCGATTGTTTGTATTTCTCCTTCACCATCCTCAGTGCTGCTTGTTTCCTCAATTTACATCCCTTATAGTAGCCGCGTCCTGGTATATGAACCTTTCTTTGCGGAAATCTCGTCCTACCTCAATGGCCGCTTTTCTTCTGCTTCCTTACTGTTATGTGGTGATTTTAATATTGCGTCGCTGGATTGGGATAATACTCTTTCATGTATTTTGTCTTCAAACAATATTTCTCTCGCTACTTCTTCGTTTCTGTCCCTTTGCTCACTTTCACAATTCAACAACGTACCCAATACTAACAACAGGATTCTCGATCTTGTTCTGACTAACCTTCACCCTTCTTCACTTTGCCTGAGTCCTTCTTTATCACCGTATGTGCGCCCTGATCCTCATCACTTTCCTATTTTTATAGAATTAACTCTAAACCGTTCGTCTAAAGACAAACCTGCCTCTAGACTTCGTTTCAATTTTAAAAAAGCAAACTATTCTGCTTTGTCCAATGAAATAAATTGTACTAACTGGTATAATTCCTTCAAAGGGCTAAGTGTGGATGATGCTATTTACAAATTTTATTCCTTCTTGTCCAACTTAATTTCCTGCTACACTCCTTCCTTTCGCTTGAAAAGAAATTCCGACCCTCCATGGTTCAACGTTGATGTCGCGATTGCTCTTAGAGCCAAAGATGCAGCGCTTAACAAATACAAAAGGTCTGACTCACTTGATGACCTTTTGAAGTTTAAAAGATGACGCAATGTGTGTTTACCTTGAGTATGTCGAAACTTCTATTACTTCTGACAATCCTAAACCTTTTTGGTCCTATATTAAATCCCATAAAACTTCCTCTGGCATTCCTTCTGTTATGTATCTTCATGATAAGTCTGCGTCCTCACCTCAAGATTCTTGTGAGCTCTTTGCTCAATTTTTCTCTTCTTTCACCTCCCATCATAGTAGATCTTCGCCTTCAGCCTTTTTTCCAGTTCCTGATTGTACCCTTTCTATTTTTTTTTACTAATCCCTTAAAAGTGGAATCGTTAACGTTGTCTCTAGATGCAAGCACTAGCTTCAGTGCTGACGGCATTTCAAATTTTTCCACCAAATCACTTTGATCTTCCTTGTGTGTTCTTCTGTCAATAATTTTTAACCTCAGCATTTCAACCGGGACCTTTCCTTCCCTTTGGAAATCCACCTACATATTTCCCATCCTTAAAGCTGGTGATATTTCTTCCATCTCTAATTACCGTCCCATATCCCTTTTACCATGCTTTAGTAAGCTTCTTGAAAGAGTCGTTTACAATAGAGTGTACCCATTTCCCTAGCCCTTGCTGACCAGAGAACAGCATGGATTCATCAAAGGTAAGTCAACGGCTACAAACTTATTGACTTTGACAAATACCTTTGCTTCTGCAATCGACCAGCAAAAGCAAGTTGATGTCCTCTATACCGAATTTGCCAAGGCCTTAGATTCTGTGAACAATGATATTCTTCTATCAAAGCTAACTGGGTTTGGTCTCTCTGGTGCTCTTTTTTGTTGGTTCACTTCCTACGTTTGTAATCACTCTTGTGTCGTTACTGTTAACTCTTGCTCTTCAACACCTTTTTTTCCTACCTCAGGAGTTCCGCAAGGATCCATTCTCTGCCCTTTATTGTTCCTTTTGTTTATTAACGACCTTTCTTCCTTCTTTAATTCATCCTGCCTTTTGTACGCTGATGATCTTAAAATTTTCAGAGTGATTGAATCCGCTAGTGACTGTACCATATTGCAGAGCGATTTAGATACTTTGGCTTACTGGTGCACTGCTAATTCCTTCACTTTGAATGTTGCAAAGTGTCATCAAATGTCTTTCACCCACAAAATATCGCCTCTTCTCTTCTCGTACTGTGTTCTTGGCTCTCCTCTAAATGCTGTTTCTAATATCATGGACCTTGGCGTGATTTTTGATTCCAAAATGAAGTTCGACTTGCATATTCTTCACGTCACTGCCAAGGCTTCTTGTTTTTCCGGCTTCATCATCAGATCCTCTAAACGTTTTGTTAATCTTTCCACTTCTCTTTATCTGTTTTTTTTCCTTTGTCAGTAGTGTTCTTGAATACTGTTGCCAAATTTGGTGTCCACATTACGGATACTTGATCGATGCGGTTGAATCCGTGCAACGCAGATTCACCCGCTTATTGTTCTATACAGTACAGTACAGTAATTTAAGTACAGTATTAGGATACCAAATTGACGCAGTCTATAAAGACTTCAGTAAAGCTTTTGACAGAGTTGACCACCCTATCTTAATTTCAAAGCTTTTGAAATTCGGACTTGCCGGATCTTTGCATAGCTGGCTGACTTCTTACCTTCGCAATCGAACGCAATTGGTAAAATTTCAAGGAGTTTTATCGAAAAATATATCTGTACCTCCGTGTACCACAAGGTAGACATCTTGGCCCACTCCTTATTAATATATTTATTTCTGACCTATCTGACGTCTTAGCAAATATACCTCATCTACTTTACGCCGACGATCTCAAAGTGTATCACATCATTAAATCTAAATCCGTTGCACTCTTTCTCCAATCTAAACTCAATTCACTTGATCATTGGTGCAATGAAAATAAGCTCTCTCTCAACATTGCTATGTGCCAGGTTATTAGTTTTTCCCGAAAATGCACGGTCTCACATAACACATACTTCCTTGGCAATAATTTGTTAGGCCGAGTTGAAAACGTTGTTGACCTTGGTGTTATCTTGGATGAGAAACTCCACTTCACCTTGCACTATGATAAAATAATTTCTCGTGCAAGCAAACAGCTAGGATTCATCAAAAGACGTTCCAAGAAATTACGTAACCTGTAGGTCACAAGATCCTTATACACTTCAGTTGTACGTCCTATTCTCGAATACGCTTGCATTAGCTGGAATCCGGCTTTCGAAACCCACAGTAACAGACTCGAGTCCATACAAAAACAGGTCTTGCTTTTCGCATTGAGAGAACTATACAATCCTTACGATTTTAATACCCTTCCTCCTTATGAGTTCCGACTGGGTCATCTAAACTTATTGACACTTGCATCCAGAAGAAAAATAATTTCGGCCTGCTTCACATTCGACGGCATTAGAGGCGTTATAAAAGTTGTATTCCTGAATAGTACAATGGCATTAAATAACCCTGTAAGGAACACCAGGTCCTCTCGTTTACTTAAAGAATATCCACATTCCACTACTTACGCAGCTAATGAGCCGGTAAATAGATGCTGCAGAATATTTAACAGTATAAGTTTTCTGTATTCACCAACGATCTCCAAATTCTCCTTCAAATCCTCCCTTTTCCAAGCCATCCATAACCCCTTATCTTAAGCTATATGTCAATGGTTTATTTGTTTGTTATTTATCAGTTGTTATTGATTTATTTATTAATTATTTAATTTATTTAATTTTTCGTTTAAACATATTTATATCAAATATTTTCTTGTATTGTTTATACCTTGTTTGGTTAATAAATAAAATAAAAAATAAAATAAAATATTCCGTACTGTGATTACAGTATGCCCCTCTCCATCCTTCAAATTCCTTCCCTTGAGTCACGTAGAGTGTTCCTCGACGTATGCCTCCTTTTTAAACTTTTTAAAGGCAGTATAATGGTTGACCTCAGCATTCAACTTTCAGTTAGGGAACCGGGCTGTCCTAATAACACATTATTTAACTTTAATGTTACATTTGCCCGTGCCGACACCTATTTCGTTTCCCCCCTTTAGCGTTTGCCTCGTCAGCACAATAGCCTTAACCTTGGTCCTCTGCCTCAGACGTTATCTGTGTTTAAAAGAACTTTAAAAAATAACGTTCTTTCTTATAACCGAAATATGTCCTAATTTGCTCAATTTGTTTGTTTCTTTTTCGGTCGATTAGCTTTTTATTCATTTTTGTATTATTATTCCATTCTGAATTTTATTAATTTTCTTGGTTTCCATGTTATTTTCTTTTTCTTACATTTTCTTGTATGTATTTTTATTTTTTCTTCTTGTCTAATCTATAATTGGATTTTTTCTGTGGATTCGGACAATAAATTAATAAATAAATAGACACACTCAAAACTAACATACATACTTTCCCTGTCAATCAATATTATATCAATCTGTCCAGTTAACACTGCTCTGAACAATAATCGTCACGTCGAACGCAAACAGAAAGTGTGATTCTAAAAATACCATCATGTAATTTTGACCTCATTTCCATTTCATATGTTTTCCTATCTGATCAAGCCTACCATAGATAGAATGACCAGCAAAGCTAAACTTTCATTAGTTAGATCGGAAATTTGTTTACCCGACCTGCAGACCACAGCGGCCGTTATTATGTAAACAAATGCACTGTAAAGCCGAATTTACATTCTCGCCGAGCAATGCCAAATGAAGACAAGGTGAGTGTGTAAACGGTCTCCTTGTCTAGTCTCGGCTGTGTTTTTCATGGCAAGCACGAGTGTGTAAATGGTTTGCTCGTCGGCTCTTGTTTGTTTTACGAAGGGATAATGATCTTTTTATTGCTGTGCCTGACTGTTTATGACCGTCTCGTCCTAGTTCGAAGCCGCTGGAAGCGAAGTCGGTTTTATGCATCAAGTCAAAGGGATTCGAGAGGGTAGCATGTGCTCATTTAAATTTTCGAATTTTTCGCCGGGACTTCAAACATGTGTTTGCGTGTCCCAGATTGAAATAACTCAACGCTCACCAGGCAGTTGCAATAGCCACAGCCCGTACCTCAGTCATCGTTCACTGAACTGAACAAAACAGCTCACAACTGTCGAAAGATGCAAAGTGCAATATCCTAAGTAAACAATTCACCCTATGAAAGGTGCATGGTGTATGGTCCGTGTTGTACGGTGCAATATCCTAAGTAAACAATACACCCTATGTCTTGTTGAGTCTCGTCCAATGTCTTGTTGAGTCTTGTTTACTCTTGTACCCGAGACGCTCGTCCCAACGTATAAATCGGGCATAAAAGTTACAACATGGAAATGGAAGTGAAAGAGCAGAGTGCCTAGTGCAGCACCTGCAGGCATGCCTGCCTGACAAGCGTTACTTATGTTGTCGAAGAAACACGTTCTGGTTTTTCTGGCTTGCGCAGCTCGCAACACTTGTACGAACACCACAGTCCACATATGCACAGATGTTAGCTCCATCGAAGCTGCCGTTATTATTATCATCATCATCATTATTATTGAGGAAGCGAAATTTCCATCCCAGCAACGCTGAAACTGACGCTTGGCAATATCGCGAAGAAAGCGAACCGAACATAATATAACTGCATAATCATGCACTTTTCCTGAGTCTGTTTTTCACTCTCTTTCATGAAATTACTATCGTCTTCGGAAGCAATCAGTCTTTGCGAAAATAGCACGTCGCTGCGGCCTGCTTGTCAAATGACGCCACAAACTGGCCTCATTCGAAGCGCGGCCAGGTCAGTTAATTTTTTTTTTTTATATATTTTCTTCATTTGATTGTTTAGTGTGCGAAATCAGTACAAGTGTATTTATTTTTCTCATTCTTGCTTGTGTACAATATTTGCTTTGTAAGCTCCGAGATAAGCCCCGTGACGGGAGAGTGTTTGATGGATTTGATTTTGATTTAAAAGTCAAACAGGCTTCTCAAAGAGCGTGGCAGTAGAAAGGTAGCAAGCGGGGCAGAGTCCAAGGAGGTGGGAGTCGGTTTGGGGGAGCGGGAGATGCTTGCGTGGATTAAAAATAACTATAAGGCGATGGGTGAATTTTTGCTGGAAAATAAAGCACCACGAAACGATTTGAATTCGTATGAATTATATACAGTGACACTGTCTGTCATGTTTATCTCGATGAAATATAGATTTGCTGATTAAACCGGAACAGTTGTATACAAACAATTTAGATTCAATGACTTGACGCGAAATTATTTCGTTTGAGCGACATCAAGAAAAATTTACTTGGTAATTAAGGTTAATTGATTGTTGTTGTCGAGGCATTCATTGCGATGTGTGGAGTATTAAGTGGATCAGAAGCGAGATAGTGAAGCGTAGCTGCGAGCAATATTTGATATGGCATTTACTTTATCAGTTGTACATACTTATATCGCTGAATTAAATTTATTCTTTGCTTTTCCCCTCTTTGGAATTTGACAATACTGTCTAATTGATTGGACGATTTGACCTTGTAGAACTGTTTTTGCATCAGAATGGTGACACATTGCATGCAAGGGAAAAACACTATCAGCAAAATATTTTCGTCGTCGCCGGAAATTCCAAAAATGGTTACACCGATTCGTTACTAGGGCATGTGGTTAAGCCGTGTTCGATATTTGTTTCTGGAGTTTGGCCAAAAGCGTATGCTTAGGTAAAAAATCCACATTGATCTGAAGGCCAAGGCGGTAAAAATCCAATTCTCTGTATAATATAACGCAGCACACACTATGCCCATAGTAGGCTGAGCTATAAAATATAGCTCCCAATGCCATACTTACAAGTATCTAGCACATGCTCCCATATAATATAGCGTGACGATTAGTAGATAGAAGCATAGGCAATGTACATTGTTGCCTGAGCTATAAAATATAGCTACGAGGCCTATAAGGTGGGATGAAAATTTGGTTCCCATACACTATTGGATTTTCCGCTATACACATAGTCTGAACTCCAATGCACATATTCTCTCCTATGAATTTCGTGCGAATATACAGGGTGCGTCATCAAAATCCGGACAAATCAATGAACATCCTTAAAATCGTGTTATTTATTGAAAAATGAAGGTTAAGCACAAAAGCGTCTTACATGGCATTTCGTGCATCTATTGACATTGTAATTATTCAATATAGCCTCCATCAGCTTCAAACACGGCCTCCATTCGCGGTCTGAAGCGTTCGCACGCCCTCTGTAATTCTGCGCTGTCAATATTGGCGAACGCTGCCTCAATGGCGGTCATTAATGATGTCACATTTGCATGTCGGGACTTGTCGGTAACCTTTTCAATCACGTTCCATACGTAATAGTCCAAGTGATTTAAATCTGGACTATTCAAAACTCCTTAGACCAGCACATGTCATAATTGTCCGAGAGCCAGTTTTGGACCAAATGGCTAGTGTGAGTTGGAGCCCCGTCCTGCTGGAACATTTATGACGTTCCAGACGCAACATCTTCTATCCATGGCTTCACTATATTTTTCAAAACTCTCAAATATACTTCTTTGGTCATAGTTTCTCCTTTTTGGAAGAAATGTGGTGGCATTACATCCGTCTCACTAGACACGACACTCAAGACATGGGCACTGGCCGGAAAACAGGGACATCTTTCGGGTCGTGAGCAAGCCATCGATCGTTTCTCCGATTTATTTTTGCATCGACGGTGAAAATTTTTTCGTCAGAAAAGAATCTGATACGTCCCGCTGCTTCGTTTTTCAAGGAAGAAATTATCGAATTGCAGCGAGCCACTCGCTTTGTTCTGGCAGCTTCAGAAAGCATTTGTCTAACCTTGATCGTGTAAGACTAATATTAAAGGTCCTCCGTAACGATTCTTTGCATGGTAGACTCGCTCACATTCACAATAGACGCCAGTTTTCGTAACGATAACCCCGGGTCTTCCAGAATCAGCTCTTCAGTCCTTTTGGTGACTTCAGGGGCTCTCACGGTGTGTCTTTTGAGTGCCGCTTTCTTGCCGGTGTTCTTGAACCTTGACTTAACTGTTCTTGAGCTTTGTATATAGTAACAACCTCATATACAGTTGATTTTGGATATAAGAAAAATTGAATAATCTCCCGTGCTGACCGTCCAGCGCGAAGACTTTCGATTATCGCGGCTCTTCGGTTATTATAATAAACTGCTCTTAATAGGCTCAACATGCTTCAAAGGATCGCCTGCCTGCTGATTACAGGAGCAATGAGCTCTACCCCAAATGGCTGCACCTCAAAATTCAGGAGGAAGCAGCGAAACAGGCATTAGCCTAGAACATACCTACAGATACAAATCAGGAGACCTTAAAGGTCATCTCAAAAAACCTGGAGGACATCAGGCCCATAATGGAAATGTTGAACCTCAGCGAGCAAATAAAAGCTGAAGCAGCATTCGCGAAGAGGTTCAAGGTCACAATTCCATCAAGGGACAAATGGGAGGATGGACCACCTCTCTCGTACAAATGAGCGCAAATGTGGTATACGGATGGTTCAAAGGTGGATTGTGGAGTAGGAGCAGGATCGTAGGTCCCAAGTGCAAAATGTATTTCCCTCTCGCAAAGGAGGCCATTATCTATCAAGCAGAGCTATCTTTCATACTAAGAGGCTCACAAATAATAAAGATAAGGAACACTAAAAGGGTCAGAATTAAGATCCTATCGGATAGTCAAGCGGTTCTCGTAGGTGAAATAGGTCCTAAATACAATAGGGGCGCAGAACAGTTTATATAGATATATATCTCCGTGCGAAAAGTATCTGCACAGGATAGGTGAGCAGATACTGTACGACCGCTGCAAATACTGTGGGGAAACTACAGAGTGTGTTGAACTTCTGCTCACACTCTGTCCAGCACTAGCGAGAAGAAGATTTGAGCTCCTTGGTTCTGCTCTTCCCTCCATCAGGGACATCACAAATGCCTCGTCAAGGAACATATCCAGGGTCATTAGAAGCCTGGACATCCTATAGGACATAACGCACAGGAGGCACAATAGACCTAGGAGGTCGCAGTGCTCCCTTCTGGACCCACTCCAGGCTATCAGTCAATCGTGTATATCGAAATGTCTTTGTCCCAGCCACAAGGTTTACGTCATAATATAAAAAGCTTTAAATTTCAGTGAAAAAATCCCAGGAACGCGCCATCCGATTGAACTGATATTTTCAGGATACATTGGTGTATATGCAGAATAGTGCCAGGTCTCACAAAAAGTTTGAAATCTTTAACCCTTTGGCTCTGGCTGCCATTTTAGTGATTTTTTAATATACCTATTATTCCGTAAACAAATAATTTTTGCAAAAATAAAGTTAACATAATTAATTTCGAACGTATTTTAAATGTGAATCGAATAATGTTTTGGATTTTTTTTTAACCCTATGTCTGCGCTAGGTGCCTAAAAAGAGATCGAGAACATGTAAAAATGTTTAAATTGCGATAACTTTTGACAGAGCTATCAAATAATTATGAAACTTTCACAACATATTGATAATATTTAGTTGTAAATGTGTGCTGCTTTTAATGAGCATGTTGGTAGCCCTGTAGCAAGGACAGGCGCTGAAAGTGAAAACCTTCAAATCATCGACTCTCCTGAAAAATTGTCGCTTTTTGGAAAAAGCCACTCATATATAAATCTTATGCTTTGTTTACATAGCCAAAGCGAAACATTTGAAATTTTACAACGGGCAAGAATGGTTACCCCGTTCCCAGTTCACCTATATTTTTAGCATCAAAAACTTCTGTTCACGGTAACTCACGACCCGATAATCAGATACAGTTGAAATTTACAGCATGTATTGGTATTAAATAGGACCAGGTCTGATAGAAGTGATTTTGAAATTCGTGCAATTATGTACCAGTGGTGCCATCTTGAAAAATCACTAAGAAAAATAACTGCTTTTAGCCCTATTAATTCTGATTTAGTCATTCGATTTTAACGAAATTCACACAGTAGGTGAACCTTATTTTAAGCCACGTTTGGTAGAAATTTGGGTGAAAATTCGGTTGCTAGCTATAGTAGTTTTGGTGTCTTATATTTTGAAAATTCGCTCAGAAAAATAATGCTCTTTGCCCTATAGCTTCCAGTACAGTTATGGAGTCATAACGAAATTAAAATGGCAAATTAAACTTCTTGAAGGCAATATTCAGTAGAAATCTAGTTGGAAAACAATGATAGGGTTGCCAGTTATGGTTGTTTTTGTATTTTTGTGGCATATCTTTAGAAGCGATTTTATCATATAATTTTCAAACCGTAGTGATCTTGTAGTAAAAATAAACACCAAATATTAAGATCTAGAAAATGTCAAAACTTTTGCGAATGGTAAGCCTAAATTTCTTTATTACTTCCAATGCAATGATCGGATCAATACGAAATTCGCAGAGCAAGTTCACTTCAACGTTAGGCAGATGTGACATGTTTTTGGTTTCGGTACAAGCAAAGAGCTGCCAACAGGAGGCATTTTTGTTATTTTCTTACCAATTAATGCTTGCATTAAGTATTGACATCGCGAACATTTGCAATGAAAATAAATAAACAATTTTTAAATTTTCTAAGGTCTGAACATTTTTTGGATGGCAACCCCAAACACCTTCCTATCGCTGTAACTTTCGATGAAGTCATCGAAATTAAATTGGCTTAGGTTATATTATTACTAGGGGTAGGAAAAGCAGCTAGTGGTAGAGTACACACTCAAAATCTGCTCAAATCCTTTACTGTGCTTCGAACATTAGTGTTTCTAGCGGTTCTGATACGCTAAGGTTTTTTTTTTTCAAAACAATTCAAAACCTTGGCTATTTCTCATCTCATTTTAGAGCGTATCATCATTATTATTTGTATACAAGTATTTGTTTGCTAACAAGAAATCAAAATTACCATTACCATTGTATTTTCCACGTCAACCTGCCATCAACAGAGTTCACCCTCTCTTCATAAACAACATAACGCTTTATGTATTTTCAAATTGGCAGGTGAAGTCACGTAATAGGTGTTATACCGGTTAGTTTTAATTGCAATGTCTTCAACCTGTGTCGCTTGTGTACGACCTAAACGCACAGCAGAGCCTCAGGCAATCAACAGTTCGACTACAATTATGATACGCGGAAGGGAAGAAAAAAATTAATAATAGTTAGACGAGGTTCGAAAAAAATGAGTGCAAAAGTACGTCTGACACACAACAGCCGCACTCAAGCGTACGTAATTGTACACGCAACTTCTCCATTGTTTCGTGCCAGAAGAGCGAATCGGTAAGAAGTCACAAGTCGATGAAGGGAGGAAAAAGTCGTGCTGAATAGGTCATAAGCACGCACTTACATTCGGTTTGAACTTCCTTTCAAGGTCAATGTCCTGAGGTCTACTGTTTTTTTTGTGGTTCAAAATAACCTGTTCGGATCCTTTTCAGCATGTATCTGTTGGGTTTCCGAAGTGAATGATTAATCATTTTGAGTATTGAATGATTCGTAGATGCGTTGCGTTAAAAATACAGTGGAAATTGAAAATGAATTATCGAAATTTAAATTTCTGATAAGTTCATTGACCTGAAATTTTCAATTGCGTGACAAAAGATGTTTCAGAAAAAAAAGAAAATATATAAAACCAAAGCCACCGCCAATATGTTTATATGTTTCATACAACATATAAGATACGAAAATAATTTTTCAGGATTAAAATCAATTTGGTTTAATCGTTCAGGTTTGCGCCGCGCCGCTGCAGGCAAGTGACTATGGTCTAACTTTATGCACTGAACACAGACACAATTCAAACAGTAGCAAATGGTTTATTTTAGATCAATAGTCAATAGGCTTGACATATATTGATGTGTACAATCGAGTTACGTGGGCACACCAATATCTGGATTTATGCTGAGGTTTGGTGTGGAAAACGAAAGCAAGAGGTAGATTGTCCACATCCTAGTCAGTGATATAACTATATTACTAGGAACTGGAATGGTTTCAAGTCGACTGGGTAGTACTGCGGCGGGAATGCGGCCACTGCATGACAAATGAATATATTGTAATGGCGAGAACAGAAGATGCAGATTGACATTATGCTACCGGTAGTTTGAAGTAATTTAGGATAGTATTCCCGACCATTGATTGCAATGCCTCCTAGATGTGCGGGCCGTCAGGCTACGTAATCGTTCTCGCTGTGACGTCATTGCAGTAGGCCATGTTGACATTTCCACGAGGCAGTGCCGACACACACGGAGATTTCACTTGCGGTTTTTAAGCTAAAATATGATTAAAACGTTAGTTTTTTGTGCGTGGACGCGTTGTAGTAATAATATTTAGTCATAGCTTGAATTTTTTGTCAATCAATTGTATCGAAAGTGAATCGACACAAAACACCACATAACCTAAGAACATCTGATAAACATTTCGAGGCGAATTTTTCTAATTATACCGCGCGCACCGCATTAATTTGTGTTTTAGCTGTTCACTAGCACTGCTCCCCGGATCTCACTTTGTTTTCACTTTACTCACTTTAACACAACCCGTACAATTAACATTTTCCCGCGGACGTCCCGTAAGGCTGCGGTCACGTCTCGCACTTGTAGGAGTGTTGGCTCGTTGCGCTTGTTGAAGCTGGTAAGCGTTTGCGCTTTCTGTGGTCAGATCTCACGCTTCTTAATGTGTAGCTAGTTCCATTTGTAACAGGTACTAGAGATTTACCCTTCATCATTGCACTTTGCCATATTTTAGTGCATTACATTCAATTGTGGCTCTTTTGTGTGGAGCAATCTTTTGTGCGGGAAATAGTTATTTGAACGCGAAAGTGTTTTTTAGGAAAAAGAAAAGATATTCTGCCCATTCTGTTTTTCGTGATCGTTATATGTTGGGACAGTTTCACCAGATATTTGAATATTTCAAGGAAGACGACGACCATTTTTATGAATATTATAGAACGACTCCTGCTACGTTTTTCAACATTTTAAATGAAATAAAGCAAATTATAGAAAAAACAGCAAGCCAAACTTCCTAATCCAATCACAGCTGCTGAAAGGTTGTCGGTCACTTTAAGGTAAGTAAAACTAAGTATGTTATGAAACAAAAACATGTTTATTTTAAATTTTTTCGGAAGAAACCATATTTTGATCTAAATCAACCCAAGGTGTTAAAGGAGTAGGAGTACATTTATTTGTTCCAGGATTGGATGAAGATATTGCAGAAACTGTTTCAAACATAAGCTGGCTTACTTTCATTCAAAAGCATAAGTTTTCTCTAACAGGCAAATTTTGGATTTCCGGCAACGAACTCATTCAAAAATTGAAACTATCTCTTTTTAGTGCTCGTTAAACTCGTTAAATGTAAAATTATTTTTTTAAGACTCCTTTTTTGTAGCAGAGTTTTACAAAGTTTCTTCACTTTTTTCAAGGTTCGCATTATCTTTATTAGATATAACATTCTCCTGTGTCTGCGTTTTCATCCAAAGCAGGAAACTTTGTTCAACTTGACTTTCGAAGTATCTATCATTTAAGTCGCTCGTTAATCGCGAAGGAATTCAAAACCTAAAAAATGTTTCCATTTACTTTTGTAATTAGAACTAACCCCACTGCCTGACTTGGTTTTTTGCCCACTTTTGCCAGCACAGTTCTAGAATTATCCCGTAGGCTTTTCCACTTCTTCTTTACAAGGTTATTTAAAAATAATGAATAATAAATAAAATTTAAAGTTTGGCCTTTTGCTACAGAACACCACATAATACAATTTTATTTTATATTTTAATTACATGGGATACTATTCCATTGTATAGCAGACGATTGCATATACACACTATTAGTTCATAGCAATAGAAGTTGGAGCTTATGAGAGGCAAATTGATGGTGAAATATTTTCTCCGTCAGCACTTTGTCATATGCCAGAAAATGACAAATTTGGATGTCAATACACCTTTTGTTTTATTGGAAGATGAAACCTATCCACTTCGAAGCTATTTGCTGCGGCCTTTTGCCTATCACACCAATATAAGTGGAAAAGAAGCTGTATTTAATGAAAACCACACAAGAACAAGAAAGCTTATTGAATATGCGTCTGGGATAACTACTGCAAAGTGGCGCATACTCACCAAAGAGATAGATACCAGTGTGAATACTACGAAACTGATGATATAGATGGTTTACCTGCTGCATAATATAATTATAGATAAAGAAGGTGTTGATAGATTTATGTTATTGCAATAACAGCAAACAACATCTTAAAGTATTTCAAATAATTCTAGTTTTCCAGCAATAAGCAACCGTAATATAATTAAACACAATTTTCTTCTTGTAAATGGATCTTAATGCAAATTAAATACTTATTATTTGTAAATACAACTTTCCTTCAGTTTTCAATATATTCGCATTTTCTTTAAATACTTTTTTTATTGCTACTCTATTTTTATACTTGTTTTTCTCTTGTTTTTCACATCCCACAAAAATCTTCTTTTCCGTAATTCATTTGTCATAATTTCCAAGTCCATTGATATCAATACTATTCTTTAATTAGTCAGTGCGCGGGCCACTTGTTCTCGCGAGTGAGCTTGTAAATCAAATAAATTTGATCTACCTGCTCACACGCTTGAACCAGCGTACACGCGTTAACGCTTCAATCGTTGAACGTGACCGTTCTATTGACTTACCGTGTTTTTGATTTACAATCGTACACGCGCGAACAAGCTTACGCTCTTATAAGCGCGAGACATGACCGCAGCCTAAGACTATGTGTGTTTTTCGCGACATTGTGGCCTACTGCTCTGACGTCATCATTCTGCATTACGGCCCGTACATCTAGGAGGCATTGATTGATTGTAATAGTAGCGTTTGCTTTATCCTGAAAACATCGAATTCGAAAGGCTTCTAAAGGAAGTGGTGTAGAGGACCTACTTCTGAGTGCTATGGACAGTTTTGATCCAACATACTTTTTCTCACTTCATGATAGCATTCATCCTGTTCTTGGATAGTCACCGGCAAATAACATGCTCAATTAGTTGTGATAAGGTGAACACTTAGCTCGTACAAAGGTGATGCAGATGGTTTAACACAGCGTTGTAAATTAAAAAAATGTGAAGTTTAGATAAATATGAATCACGCATCTAAAATTCACCACGACTTCAGGTAAAGATTGGATTGTCTTTGAAGTTATCCAAGGCCTCTTCCTATTCACGTTTTGATTTCCAGAAAACCTACTTCAGTAAAGTGACGTTGGTCCTTAATCCTACTAAATTTCGCCGATTTTTGGATGCAATTTTTAATACGAATATGCGAAAAAATTTCAGCAGATTAGTCCTGATTTTTTTGATGCCATTTTATTGTTGACTTTTGTTACGATCATTCATGCGGTAATTCATTTTTGATGTACTCTTTACATGAAATGCTATTTTTACTATCCATTACCGCTACAGATATACTCCAATTACAGCGTCAAGAATGAACATAAGACATAATAAAAAAAAATTAAATATACACTGAAAAAAATCCACATGGCGCCCAGAGCTATGTAACATAGCGCATTATTTATGGTCCCATATGCTATGTACATAGTACTCTGAGCTATGCAGTATGACTCCCAGCGCCACAACGTCAGAACCTGCATAGTGCGTGGTCTTATGTAACATGGCGCAGCATTTATGGGCCCACACGCTATGTACATAGTAACCTGAGCTATGCGGTATGGTTCCCAGCGCCATAATTACATGACGCAGAAATTATGGTCTCACACGCTATATTACATAGTACAATGAGCCATGTAATATGGCTTCAGTTGTCATGCCGATTCGGATGAATTGAGGCAAGTGCTTTGTTTTGAAGTCGAGCTTCTATTTTACTGTAATAAAATAATTCTTTTCAATTTGCAATCTAACCCAAGGACATCCGGGGGATTAGTTAAAGAATTAGCTTAAGCAAGAATCTAGCTGACAATTTATTTTTTTCATAAGTTACGTTTGAAAAAAATTAATAAGTTTTGTTAGGGGAAAATGACGATTTATTCTCGAGTAATGTTATATGCTAATATCATTGTTATATTACATATCCAATTACTGGCCTCTGCGTTCTAGTTATCTCAAAATGTTTTTTTTACCAAGCGGAAATATATTTCAAACCAGCAATACATTTTGTGTTCATAGTATTCAATACGTAATTTGAAATTTGTTTGATTTTTGCATAGATTTTTGCATTTTTGCATGGGTTGGGGGATTTGCGGGATCTGGAGTGATCATTGGATGGCTGCTCTCGTCACCTGTGCAAACGTCTTCTTCATATTCTTAGGTTTTCTCGGACATCCCCTGTAGCTGCCCGGATGGTCACCCCCACATTTTACGCATTTTGCCTGAGCATGGCAATTACTGGCGGCATGACCAAACTGCTGGCAATTGTGGCATTGCGACCGTCCACCACGTGGTCGCTGAGCTTCAACCTTGCAGATTAGCTGGCATACTGCACGGATGTTATAAATATCGGTCTTACTCCTCTGGAGAAGAACTGTAACCAGCTTAGAAATCCCGTTTCTCAATTTGAGGAAGAAGAGTTCCAACGGGTGAAATCCTTGAGCCTGCAGGTCTTCCTTTATCTCTTTGGTGGTTAGACCATAGAGACCTCGAAAAACGATAATCAGGTTTTTCTCTTCCGGGAGAACATAAGTGTGAAATTGTACCTTCTCATCGGTAAGGTACCTCGTGAGCCTGCGATGGTCGAGAGGTGTAGCGGGAATCACCTGGACGCCAAGGTATACACGCTTGGCCAATTCATAATTAATTTTCATGTCCTAAAGGGACCTGGTTGTTTGGGTCCACTTTTGTGGTTACCTGATTATCAATAGTCCTCTTTTGGTCTGTATTGTCAGGTTTTTGCCCGTTGCTGTCAGGTTTTGTCATTGGTCTTCTGTGCTTTTTGAGTCACCAATGGTCTCGTAGGAACTTGTGGCTTTGGAGCTGGCAGTGCTGGATACTCTTCCTCAGCCTGCACTTCGCTGGCCGACAGAAGAGGATCCGAGCCCTCTATGTCCATTTGGTCTTCTTCTGTTGTGTCAATGTCCTCTGAACCTGATGACACGGAAGAAACAGTTCGGTTTTATGTTTTTTTTTTGTCTGCGTTTGGTGATGGGGTCGGTGATGTCACTAGTTTCCGTTTTAGTTTTTTGTCTGGACTTTGTTGATTTTTTATAATTAAGTCCATCAGCTCGTGGTTTTTGGCCATAAGCTCTGCATCTTTTTTTGCCCTGTTCGGCGAGCTTTGTCTGTGTTTCGATCAGTGCTTTCATAATTTTCGTCATGTTCTTGTTAAGTTGTTCGCCCTGTCTCAGGAGTTTCGCATTTTGCTGATGTTTGTCAGATTCGTTTTCAGTCTCGGTTTCTTCTTCTTCCTCTCCGCTCATGTCGGAAGTTTCCTCAAAGTCTAACTCTGGGATCGCTTCCTCATTTTCCATCTTAACAACGCTGTCAGAACTTCGTGCTGGTAGTTTTGTTGAATATGCGTTTATATATAATTTCAATACACCACAAATTCCGACAGCTCGGATTAGTGAATATAGCAAAAGCCTGCTTCGGATATATTATAGGAAGGAATAATTACTCACCTTTTGGAGAAAGTTTCCTTCCGTCTTATTATTTCGTCTATCTTCGTCTATCTGAAACACCCTGTATTTCCTATTTCCAGTTTCAAATATCAAATAATTCAATGTCTCTCTCACTCCCGCACTGTGCCTCTGCTAGAGTTTGCTTGTAAACTTCACTGTTTCTATTTAATATTATTCACACTTTCATTATCAATCTCATTCTATTGCACCAGATGTCCCTTAACGGTTCTTTCTACTTGTTTCATTGATTTTTTTTCCTCGTCACATTCAGTAACAATGTATATGGCCTAAAGGGTTTTTAATTTCGCACTTTAGATCAAAACACGTCCGACTCCTGCTGGGTCTTCACTGAGACTCAAGAAATACGAGAACACATGAGGAGCATTTTTATATGACACTTTGAAATGTTTAGTGGTAAGAGGTGGTTTAGGCAACAGTGATTGGGGGCAATCAAATCAGCTTGCAATAATTGGTGATAATCGTCCGCAGACTTGATTGCCTTATACAGTTTTAAGTCACCCACATATAAAAGACAAGAGGAGTTGCTAACAGAAGGAAGGTCATTGACAAACAAAATAAAAAGTAAAGGACCTAAGATATAACCTTGAAGAACTCCGGATGTGTGAAATATAGGAGAGGAAAAGGAACCGTTTAAAGTGACTCTGCATAGATAACTATGAAGATAGAAAGAAAACCAGGAAAGAAGGGTTCCAAAAATACCAAACCCGTTAAGTTTATTGAGCAGCAGGCTATGGTTCACAGAATCAAAAGCCTTCGAAAAGTCAGTATAGATTACATCAACTTGACTTTGATAATCCAAGACAAAAACGATAAAATTATGGAATACCATAAGATTGTAGTAGAGTGGCCCTTGGCGAAACCGTGCTGCTCAGGAGTAAGTAAAGATTGTATAGGCGGAAAAACTCGTTCAAGAAGTACTAAAACAGCAGAGGTGGGGTATAGGCCGATAATTGGATATTACAGAAGTGTCACCAGATTTGAAAATCGGGAAAACATTGGCGGATTTTAAAAAAGAAGAAAATGCACCAGATGTAAGGCTAATGTTGAAAAGAATAGCTAACGGAACACAGAGAGAGGATGAGAGAGATTTGACAAGCATATTGGAAATACCATCAGGACCGAAACTAGCATTTGAATTTAAGGTGTGGATAAGAGTTTCAACTTCCAAGGGTTTGGTACTAGACACGGATAAGGGAGGAAAGGAAAGAGGGAAAATGGAAGTTACAGAGGTTTTAAGTGTGTTTTTCTTAAAGGAAGAGGAAAAAAGGCAGCAAATAAATCGCAAATAACCTCAGCATTCGAGTCAATAGCATCATCAAAATAGACAGAATTAGGAACTGAGGAATTGGACTTAAGGGAACGGATATAGGACCAAAAAGATTTTGGTAGATTAGAACAGATTGAAGCCTCGATGCTCGAGAAGTAGTAACGCTTAGCCTGCTTGAGCACTCTTTTAGCATATAATAATATGACCACAGTGCAAAGATGGCTTTGTGGTCATCAGCTTAGTTTGAATGCACAGAAAACAAAAGCCATGGCATTTTCGCTGAAAATAACCGGTCAGCCGGATTCTAATACATTTACATTACATCACCATAAATGCAGGCGCCAAGAAGATGCACCATGCAGCGATATATGTCGAGAAATACATGTTGTAGATGAAATCAAATATCTTGGCGTAACTATGGACAAATATCTTAAATGGAATAAACACACGGAAATGATAAACGCGAAGCTAAGACGTAGTATATATCTTTTCTATTGGTTGCGTGATATCCTTACCCAGGACCGATTGAAAATTATATACTTTGCTTTGATACAGTCTACTCTGCAATACTGCATAACTGTTTGGGGTGGAACCTATAATTCACACCTAGCAAATATAAAGACGACTCAAAAACACGTACTAAAAGTAATCTATAAATTACCTCGTCAATTTCCCTCGTTGGAACTCTTTACATTAACTAAGGTATTCGACGTCAAAAAGCTATATGTGAAATCTGTGTTATACTACACTTATAAATACGAAAGGCAGAATCTGATTTGCCATGACCAGGATACTAGACATAGCTACAACAGAATTGTTGTTCCTCATTGTAATAAAACACAAATCCAAAAATATGTTGCATACATTGGTCCTAAATGCTATAACGACCTCCCTACAGTTTTAAGAAATATAAATTCATTGTCACGTTTTAAATATAGCGTTAAAAAATGGCTCCAGTCTATATCAAATGAGGAATTTTATGCTATATTCAGCTATGTATAAAAATAATAGAATAAATCTAAAGGTATAACGTTAGCGATCGTTCTCTTATGCAAATCAACCAAATGAATTAAGTTTATGATAGATTTATATTAGTATAGTTGAAAAAGTTTAAGTCTCCTACCACAAGCTTAGCTTATAAGGAGGCTATTACACAATCATAAATTTAGATTTCTAAGCTTTTTAATGTAAGAGTTTTTGTGAAATAAATCAAATTGAATTGAATTGAATTGAATTGAATCAGAACGTAAATTACGGAAATTTTGAAGATCAGCGGGTGATCCCGTCTTCTCCAGCCTTTCACGAGCTTTTTCTTTAGCTTTTCAAGCATCAGAAACCAAGAAACATCATTAGGTTGGAGTAGACGTTTAATGGGAGTAAATCGAAAGATAAGGTGATAAGGTTAGAACAGAAAGAGTAGAACTTGGACATCCAATCATCCAATTCCTTGATAAAGACAATCGATATTCAATCGCTTGAAAAAAGAATACTACTGGATAAGAATGACTTCAGTGGACGTTTTCTGAAAGTCAGCTTTAAAGAAGTTATAACGCTAAATAGAAGGACATTTATTCTTTGCGTGGAAGTTAAGGTCAACATCAACCAAGAGAGGAGGGTGATGTGGATCACGTTGCGCATATGGGAAAAAAGCAGGAAAGAGAGAAAGGGAATCTAAAGCAATTCTAGAAAGAACTAAATCGAGGATTTTGTTGTTGGTATTGCGAAGCTAGTTAATTTAAGAACAAGAACAAAGTGAAAGAAAGGAAGAAGTCGAAACACAGAGGTGATTGTGCGATAGTATATAGGAGTCCCACTCCATAGAAGGCATGTTAAAGTCACCAAAAATTAGGAGCGGAGATGAAGGAAACTAGGAGAGAATGAATATAGAAAACTCAGCAAAAAAACGTTCGTAGGTAGCGTCAGACGAATTGCAAGATATAAAAATACAATTTAATTAAAATGTTTAATTTACCATATGCACTTTTCAGTGCAATTTTCTGTTCGATTTCATGTAACTTTCAATCTAAATTTCTAAACGATTTCGAATGGCATTTGTCCTACGATTTTCAAGGGATTTTTCATGCAGTTTTCTCAAAGAATTTTCCATTAGATTTGTCGCACCAACTTTCATGTAATTTTTCATGTAATTTTCGTGCAATTTTTCTAGCAATTTTCTGCGTAATTTTTTCAAGCATTTTCTCATGCGATTTCTGGTGAGTTTTTTATATGCAAACAATTTTTTTACGCTTTTTTCCACGAGTATTCAATTACGATTTTCTATTTGATTTCACATTTGATCTCATACCGATTTTTCGAGCGATTTGCATGTGACTTTTCATTCAATTTGCAATATGATTTTTCATTGTATTCTCTGTGCAATTTTTGAGACTTTGTTCCATGTGAATTTACATGCGATTTTTAATGAAATTTCAAACTTTTTTTTGCGTTTATAACCAATAAGCTTATAATCTAATATAATAGAGAATATACATATATTATATCATTGCCACTTTTGATTCGATATATTTAAAATATGGACTTCATGTTAATTTGCCTCTTTAGACTACGTGTGATGCAAATGTGTACAAACTGAAATTTTATTCCCCATTGAAAACAAATGATTCGTAACAATGCAAAGCATGACTGGGCACCTAGTGTAGTATCTACAAACGCACATGTAAACGTATGAGAGCATACGCGCATCGTACAGGCGGACTTAAGGGCTTTTTAGATGATACAATTTTATTCGTTTCGCGTTTGTGTTTATATATGTAATCTGTCCAGTCATTCTTAAATTAGAGACCGATAGACACTGAAGAAGAGGGCAGATTACCCTCGAAATATCGATATTTGTCACAAAATTCAATATATCTAGCTTCGAAAGGAAAAATCGGTTTTTTTTATTAAAATAAGTCTTACCCATTTTGCCTGATTTCCATTTCGATCCAAATTTTATTTTTTTTTACAAGTACGATTTTGCCTTTACTTTTACGAGACTGAATCGATTTGGGCAGCAGATCAAGTGTGTAAAATGCCTATAGTGCAAGCAAGCAAAATGAAGTAGGTGTGTCTGCTGCTGCTTCTGAGCGAATCTATCATGCGATTGCAATGCTTCCAGTTGTTACACAATGTGCATTTGAATAATAATAAATTAAAGGAATGCGGTCTGCTTTGTGGCCATATGCTGAACGCAGTTCAGTATGCCGATTCTCACATGTTTCGATTTATATATACATGCGAAGATACCCAGGTATACTCGACTAAATAATTTGTTTGTATGTAGGGTTGTCTCGAGTTGTAATTTCCATTTCATTTCACGGTCGAGTTGATACTCTTCGTTACATCATCGCAAGTTTGCTGGATTCAAATCGATACCATCCATCGGTTATTATAAGTCGAACTCTTACGCAAACCAGTCATTGAGTCAAACAATAATTTGTTGATGATGGTTTGGCAAAGTATCGGGCATTGCCTTGGACTGGTGTACACTAAATCGCCAATAGTATTCCGTCACAGCAATCGAAAATGTGTATTGATAATATTTAGTCATTTTCTATCTTTTAGTTTCATCGCTACTGCAAATTAGATATTTATTAGAGATGGACAAAACCCCACACAGCATATATCTATACCAACTTTTTTTGTTTAAACGCCTACTGAAACAATCTAATCATGGAGATGTATACCAGAGTACAAGCATGATGTATTGCTATGAAATCTCGATCACGAACATGTGTACAAGTAGAATAGCCCAGCCCGACTCGCCAAGGACAAGGTCAAGAATGAATAAATGCCATTGTTCGTCGTACAATATTAAGAATATGTTGAGCTTTTCGTGTTCACTGATTATATTATAGCCGGTATTGGAGATACAAGAAACTCGGTGAGTGAAATGCGAAAAGTGAGTTTTATGCGAATCTTATCCCCAAGTAAATCAAAGTACTTGTGAAAATAATGATGCCAGTAATTCATGTCGACCTGTAGACATTTCTCACGCATAGAAACCGCAAGTTAAACCGATTTTCAGAGAAAAGTAGGTAGTAGTGTGTAGATTTGTGGAATGCATGTTCAATGTCCTACCAAACATGCTCCTTATGACACCCAACCTGTATCGAAGGTCATGTGTCACTTTGATCCGTTGACTGCATCGAAAGCCATAGGGTACCTATAATGATTTCCTGGGTTACGACTCACAAGAGATTAAAAATGATGGTTGTCACCAGAGAAAACTCTGAGAAAAGTATCCACCGTATGTACTCTCAAGGCTGGAGGCCTTACATTTCATAATACTAAAATGCAGACGTATACATTTTGATCGACCATAAGGTGTCCTTTCTTGTCGAGATCAAATTATTGCATCGAAATTGGAATGAAAATTTGCATCGAAAGATGTATTAAAAATTGTACAGACAATACCACGAAAAATATAATGAGAGATCATTTGCGAAATCAAATGGAAATTTGTATTAAAACCCGTGGGAAAAAAGCACGGGGAATCATTTGGGCGATTGCATGAGAAATTTAACCGGAAACTGCATGGCAAAATTCTTAAAAACTTGCAAAGAAAATCGTACGAAAAATTAAACGGAAAACGATATGATGAATTTAATGGAAAATTACATGGAAAAGCAAGCGGAAATCTGCATGAGAGATGCATTGAATAATCGCATGAGGGGAAATTAAACCTATTTCTGATGTCCACAGTGATTGGTAGCCTATGGCTATTCTCGATATATTAAAAGAATCGTATACGACATTGTGCGGTAAATCCCCTGGAAATTCGCATCAAAAGTTGCAAGCAAAAACGCATTAAAATACAAACATAAAGTCGCATTGAAATGCATGCGAAAAATGAGTCATAGATCGCATGGAGAATTGGATTAAAAATCGCAGCTGAGATCGCATGCGTTATGTTAGAAATATCACACAAAATATCAAGCATAAAATTGCATAAAATGTTGCCAGCAAGTGGCACCGGAAGACGCACAAAAAACGTTTATATTATCACATGGAAAATTGTGCATCGTAACATCACATGGAAAATCATCAAAATTTCCACAGAAAATCCCAAGAAAATTCACTTTGAAAGTAACGAAAAATTGAATAAAAATCGATGGAAAAATTGCATATAAAATCGCTTTAAAAATTGTTTAAAAAACTTAGTGTCTCCGCACACGGGTCGACATTCAATCGACTCGACTGCGACTCGAACTCGAAGCGTCATAGGCGTCACACTCGAAGTAGACAATTGCATCCGCACACGGGTCGACATGCAATCGAAGCGACTGCGACTCGAACTCGAAACGGGTCGTTTTCTACGCGAAGTTTTGACAAACAAACAATAAAATATATTATTTATTTAGATATTTATTTTACGAAACAAGGCAACATACACAACAAGAAACCATAATGTAAATCTAAAATACAATTAATCATTATAAATATAAAATAAAAATTGTCCGTAAAAAATATTTCAATACATCACAAATTTTGTAGCATTTACTCTACATTGTTTTAATTAAATTTAGGTTAATAACGATGGAAGTTAAGCGGGTTCGGATGTGGAATGGGCTTTGGACCAGTTATTTTTGAAGTTTGATTTGGTAATCCCCGAAGAGTAGTGGCTACTTATAGAATTGAATATTCCACAGCACATATTAATGGGCTCATTATACGATAAGTAGTGTGATGAATGAACTCATTGAGCAGATTTGCAAATCTGGTGCGTCTTGGTCGGTTATTGAAAGTAATTTTACTAGAGAGATCTTCAATAATATTATATACTTGTATGTTATTAATATATGTCGCTTTGTCACGTGTAACTTATATTCACCCACTATGGATTACTACAAGTAATAATGATCCGACCTTTATTGAATCCGATACGAAGCACTTCCTTTAATATTCTGACAAGCATGTCCCAGGGTCCAACTAAATTCAATAGCTATACGCCTCTCTTCCACACTCTAAGCGCAAAATTCCTATCCCCGCAGATGGCACTGCTATATCATCTAAGAATGTCAATACCAATCGAATCATTAGCCATTGGCAGCAACAACTAGTGTTCAATAAAAGCTTCTCCAGTAAGTAGAAATTCATCCTGAAAAATTGCAAGCTTGTTTCTTTGTTAGGAAACTATATTATAAACACTTCGCTGTTGCTTGAATAAATATATAGGTGCTAAAGTGGAATTGTTTTTGCGGGATGATTAAAATTGAAAATTTTATTGAACTTTTTTTTTTACAAAGTGGTTTCGAAAGTATACACTGATTCTCATCAGCCACCAGCTTACACAAACTCGATTGTTTTGCGTTTTGCGGAGATGTTAAAATTTGTCACAACTAACGTAAATAAAAATTACTGATTTCCAACTGCAAGTGGTCACATCAGTCAAGTAAGCACTGTAAGCTGGAGTCTGATGAGAATCAGTGCATACGTTCGAAACCATTTTGTAAAAAACACATTTTCTATAAAATATTCAATTTTAATCATCCCGCAAAAACAATTCCACTTTGATTCTGCTTTCGGCGGCTTATTCCGCGAAACGATCGAGTTTCCCGTATCAATTATGCTCTGCTTTATCTATGCTGATTTATAGACAAGAAGGGAAACATGATCACAAATCAATAACCTTTATGAGCATATAGGTGCAACTATTTTGTGGCCAATATAATTAAAATATATATAGGAAAATTTCATGTATATAACATTACAATATGTAACATTACATTATGCAAACATATAAAAAAATACATACGTGATACGTTATCAGAAACACTAATATTTTTCAAAGAACCAATCATAATAATACATAAAATAAAATAATTAATAATGCATACATTATAAAAAAAAACACTTTCATATATTTCGAAAAAAAATATCACGCGTTTTGCTCGACTTTTCCCGTTCCAAACACTTCGAGCGAAACGAGTCGCAGTCGCACCGAGTCCGAGTCGAGCACAAGTCGACCCGTGTGCGGGTCTCCATTCATTTACATTGGAAATCGCAAGGAGTTCGAGTTCGAGTCGCAGTCGAGTCGATTGAATGTCGACCCGTGTGCGGACGCTCTTAGTGAAAATTCGCATGTTTGGCTGTGGTAAAACGTATCGGAAATTCGACGGCAAACCTCATGGAAAACTCCAAATCCCATAAGAAATCGAACATCCCGTAGACAATCCCATATTCTATAGGAAATCCTAAATTTCTAGATGAAGTACTCCACGAGATTTTGCATTTCAAGATTGATTTGGGATTTCCAGGATGAACTTTCACCATGGAATTTTTCGTGTGCCTCGGAGTTTTTCATGGGCTTGTGGAAAATTCCATGGTATTTCGAAATTGCCGTAGCATTTAGATTTCTCTTTGTATTTCCCGTGTGAGTTTTAATTTCCTTTATGATTTCTTGTTGGTTTCGGGGATTTTCAAGTGTTTTCGGAAAATCGCATAGAATTTAGGATATTCCATGCGATTTATGATTCAGAGTTTTCCTGGGATTTGGGATATCTCATGGAATATCTTATAGAATGCTATGTGGGATTCTACATACGATTTTCGATTCATTTTTCCCGTCTGATTTCCCATGGAACTTTCTACGCGATTTCCTTTCGAATTATCCGTGAAATTTTCCATGCGATTTCTCATGCAATTTTTTAATTTACAATGGGATATCTCATGCAATATTCCATATGATTACATGGAATTTTCCATGCTTTATCCATGTTGCTGTGACTGCTTGTTCAGGAAAGTTTAGTTTGTCAGATCAGTGGTTTGTAGCGGAATGGGTAAAGCTGTTATTTGCTATAGGGGAAATGGCTTTGTATATCATAAGACTTTTATTTGCGACTTAATTGTAAATAATGCAATAGGTTTTCGAAGAGGTTGAATGAAAGGCGAAAAAACATATTTACCCCTGGAACAAGAAGCCCTAGAAACGGCCGCAAAGACCCCCACATCCACATTAGAGGTGCACCCTCCAATCAACACCGCTTTACTAGGTTACTATCATCCCATAGTTGGCAGGCTTTTTTCTGGATTTCGGTTCAGTTGAGATTCACTAGCGACCATCCGCTTTATACTTATAAATCGCCACAAGTTCGGGAAAGTTCGGTTGGAGATCTCTTAGATTGAGGCTGCCGCTCTATTTGTAATCTAGTTTCTAGCAAGTTTGATGTGAATCAAATGGGGTGAGGACTTTACATAATTCCTTGAGGTGGCATTTGAAGATTTTGCTGGTAATGAACAAAAGACTGAAGAAACAATAACACATGGTAGATATTCGTAGAATAGGTGGTAAATTTTGATTTACGTAATCAGGCTGTAATAGAGTAGTAGGCTGTAATAGAGTACTAAGCTGTAATAGAGTCAAGCTTTAATAGTACCGTATGGTACGCAGTCGGGTACCCAAAAGACGTTGAAAGGGAAAATCGAAGAACCTTAAATCAGTCATGCAAAGATAGAAAGCCTCTATCTGGAAACTAGATAATAAATCACGAAATCTGGAAACTAGATAATAAATCACGGATAATGGATTTTACACTGGATTCTGAAGTACGGCACTGGAAAATTCTGTCAATTTATTGGAGGCTAAGCCCATTTTCTTTATTTCATATCAGTACTTACTATGGAAGATATTTGGTTGAAGGACAATATTTACTGCTTGCAAACAAAAAAAAAAAAAACGTTTCACACTCCGTTAACTACTTGAAAAAATGCCTTGGCGAAAAAGGACTCTGTCGAAAAGTGCAACATGAAGAAGGTGACAAAAAAAAATGTGAAATTTGGCAGACATATATTTTTTGATTTCAGATCTCAGCCCATGCTTATGCAGCTCTTCACCTACTATAAGAAGCGTGCACATATGTTGCCTTTTTAAAGAATTTTATAATAGCTCTACCCCCGGACTTTGAACCGTATCAAGCACAATCGAATCGTTCTAATTCATTGAAATGCTCCTGCACTCAGAACATCTGTCTCAAGCAGTTTCTAAATTTAAATCCGAAATCACCTAATCTCAAGTGCCCTGTACACTTTGGCTGGGTCAAAAAACTCGACAGACACGTGTATTAGAGCAGCGACGGCAACCACTTGTGGCGGACGAGAAAATGACTTGTTTGTAGAAAACAGTGCGGTGTCCACGAAGTGCACGACTATCCAGTTTTTCTCCTTAAGGTTTCTTGGTCATATCTGGAGCTCTTATCTATAATCAAGTTACTTCAACGCACATTCGAAGGTCATGGAGCGCTCGTACAGTCCATACACACTAAATCAACTTTAACTGTTTCACGTTGAACCGACTCAAACTCCATCAGGCTTACTCCATTCCGTAACAAATGTTGCCCAGATGGTTCGCATCCATTGAAAATTCTAAACTCTAACAGAACAGCAACATGTAATTAATTTCAACTTAGTTCAGTGTGGGTCAGTATCTTTTTCAGAAACATAATCAGATTCGAACGTTTTAATTGCCATTCCGTGATTTATTGCGATCGGAGCATATAAAAACGTGTTTTAGTATTCAGCCGCTAGTCGTATTTTTAAATTTCCAGAAAACTAATAGGTTTTCGCCCTGAATCCAATTCAAATCAGGTTACGAACGAAATATCGAGTGGCCAGAATCAGGCTGCCATTGTTTCAACCAGCTCAAGTTCCAGCCTCGCTACATTACTTCGTCTTTAGGCCAAACCGCATTTCATTCCAAACACGGCTCAGATTAACGGAAGATACAACATACAATCCGCCGAGAAAAACCACTCATGAATAGAAAACACATAAGAAACGCTGGAGCGGAGGCTCCGCTCATATCTTCAAGATGAAAGCAGAAAGCAAAGAGCCATGCACAAGCCATAAGAAAGAGTCAAAGTGGAAAAGTGAGTTTTGTTCGCTCGCGTGGTCGTCGTGATTCGCATGTATAATAGAACGCCCCAGCCGCGCAGGCAGGCAGACTAATTTGAATGGCAAACCGTTATTCCGAAATGAAAACATGGCTCCAGAGTGGCTTATGTATGCGATAATGATCACAAATTTTGTTAATTCGGCCATGGTACCGTTAGCGGCACTTTTAACGCATGGCTAAGTAATTTACACCTGTATTGTGTGGAGTTTGAACATACGTAGAGAAACGCATGCACGCAAAACACTACCATCAATTTGACTTGAGCATCTCTTTGGTGTTGTGTTAAGGAAAATGACAGCGATTCAAATGAGAAGTGATCCGAATTACGTGAATCGGATTGCTTTCATTTACTTTCCACTCCTATTGATGCCATTATTCGAATAATGTAGGTAATGTATTTATTTTGGTATTGTTTGCAATACAGTTCGCACGTTCAATTATCACTTTCATCAAGCGTTGGATGGTTGGAAAGATGTGGTTGTGTGATTACGGACCTGAAAATTTGTTGGGCTGATGATACTGCTCTATTTTTCGTTGGCAGGCTTTGCTTTTCTCGATTGTAAAATTTATAAAAAAACAAAAACAAAATATCACTAGTAAATCAGTGATTCCTATAGCTATTTCTAAGTAGCAGCTAAAATATAACAGAAAGAAAATAGCAGCCGAACAATAGCAGACAAGAAATAGCAGCATAAAATATTAGCAACCTGCTATTTGGACGAACATTTTTGTGATTTTGTAACGTGTCACCCGTGTCACCCGTGTCACCCAATCAGGGGACAATGTATGTGTAAAAAGCCTGCGTACAGGAAATGGCGTATCAATGCATGCTGCTATTGCTATTTTGCTTTTGTTTGTTGGTGTCTGATATTACGTTATTCAAATTGCATTTGACGAAAATAGCAGGCTGCTACTACTATTCGTAAAAAGCAGTCTGCTATTATTGTTTTTAAATAGTAGTCTGCTATTATTATTTATAAATAGCAGTCTGCTTTTAAGCATCCCAACTCTAATGTAAGTAAACAGATAGCAGGCGTTAATGATACGTTTGTAATGGAAAAAAACTAGTTTAGCTACAATACACTACGTCATTCAGATTCTACTTTAGAAATAACAATTACTGCAGCAATTTTAAACCTATTTAGGTCCATTGAAAGCATTTTTCAGAATCTAATTGAAAAATGAATATTCATTGATTAATACAAAATTGTAATACAGTTTTTATGTTATCTTTCCTTTACAGGGTCAACGCTAACAAAACTTAGCTTTTGGAAGAAGCAGTTGAATTTTCACTGGCTCTGAAATTGTATGCTCTGAATCTCCTGGTAAGTCAATAATTAAAAAAAAAATATTCAATGTTTTAAATAAGTTTAAGTTAAATGAAAAGGGATTGAAAATTAAAACAAATGGCTAAACAAAATATTTTTTTTTAACGTAAATGAAATAAATTCTTTTCAACCGCCAGAATTTGCGATCAGTTGAAATCTTTTTGACTGAATTGTTAAGATATGGAGTCAGAAATGCAATATATCTTCCAATGCGGATTTTGATTTTTTCCGCAATAGTTTCAATTCATGGGTTCTCCGCAAATAAGCTATGTAGAAGTACCACGGGGTTCTAGTAAAATATCTTAAGATTTTTTGATTGGATTCGCTAAATGAAGGTTGTGCTTGACGGACGACCTACTCCCCAAAATTGAAAGCCATAAGCCCTAGTTGGCTTCAAGACAGATTTATAAATAAGCACTCTGGAGTCCCTTGAAAGTGCTGATTTGTTATTTTAGTTACTTAGTTTTATCTTCAATTTGACGATTCCAGATGAACCTGCTGTCAGGCTACACTCTCAAGTTTAGACCTCGTTACTTTGAGGGAAACTTACATGAAGGCAAGTATGTTTTAACAGTGCAAAAGTAATGGGGACGTATTTCGATTTGTTTGTTTGGATTTTCCATTTCGCAAATTATTTCTTAATATTGGAAGTTGCAAGATTCGGGATTCCTTATTTGGATCTGAGCTCCTGCTTAAAATATCTATATCAAACGCGAAAGTTGCTGTGATTGCTTCGTTACGTAATGGAGGATCAAAAGTAAATATTTGATAAATCACAGGTCCCAAAACAGTCTTTTGCCGAGCTACAGCACAAATTCGGTGTATGACTGAAACTGAATTGTTGGATCAGTTAAATAGTATGAAAAGATCTCATGAAAATATTTTCAAAGCTTTCCCTTGATTTTATAGCCTATCCTTTGCTGTCCAATTTTTGATGTCTGATACAGTTCTAGGGACCTGTTGAATAGCAATATGTTTTCTTCGAAATCCTAATTGGTGCTCAGGAATCTGACACATCATCAGTGTAACACATTGGAAACAAATCCGTTGGCATTTGTAGGTGCCTATGCTGTCCCTGAGATGATAACCTTCCACTGAACTCTTTCGTTCGTGTCAAACTGCACCAATCAATCCCTAAGATAGTCTCGTATAATGACCAACAAATATTCCGGAATGCAGAAGCTTTGTTCGAAGGCCCAAATCACGTCTGTCCACCTTGTCGAATCGAAGGTATCTTGAATACCTAGCGTCACCAGTAACAAAACTAGTCTAGGTTTGTTGCATGCCTGCTCCTCTGTTGCTGCTGCCGCAATCACTGTTGGATATTATCAAAATTTCAATAACCATGTTGGAAGCCACACTGTCTAAAGATAGATCAGCAGCTGAAGTAATTGCTGACAGCAAATTGTGGCCAACTATTCTTGCAGCGCCCACGCCGTCTTCCATGCGGAACAAACATTACGTGAATGGATTATCCGGCTCCAGTTTTTCCTTAACAATGAGTTTCAATTAGGCAGCTTTCAATCGCGGCGGAAAAATAGCTCCAGTAATAGCCGCATTCCATAATCACACTTAAACTTTAAATGCTTTGGCTGGAACTCTATCAAAGCCTGAAGCCTTCCATTTTCTTATTGCTGACACTAAGTCTATCAGTTCATCTTCCTTGAAATCGTCATCATTGTCATCATTGGTCCTTGGCGGCTGTACCCGGATGATACGCTGCCGGGTCGCCACTCTCTGAAAGCACTAGACCACATGAAACCGAGTTTGTGAGTAACCAAAATTTGCTCCTAGCCCCCCACGGATCCATTGACTCTTTACAAAGAGCCTGCCATTTGAAGCGTTCATTCCTCTTCGTAGCTTTAGCCAGCTCCTTCTTTCTTGATCTGTAGGCTGGAGAAAACTGGGCAGGTGCTATCTATTTCTGGCCCATTTTGGCTTTGCGTTTTGACGCCTAAGCGATGTTTCGCAGTTCAGTGAGTTCGTCATTCCACGTGTGGCCTTGTTTCTCTCCACGGAACTATCTGTTAAGACATTGATGCAACGCATGCTCTACGAATCAAGTATTTGCAGTAGCTTCAGCTGCTTCACGAGCCACTGGGGCCCAAATGGACCGAACTTTTTCCTCTAGGCTCACATTTAGGGACGCAACTATCTCACTCACTCTCTGCTTTGCCTGGCTGCGTTCTAGCCAAACGTTTTTCAGAATAAATGGTTTTGCCTGTTTATGCTCCCAGCGATGTGGAAGGTAATGCAATTGTGATGCATTACCTCGATTTAGGCTCTCAGGCTCATAAGTTTTACGGTCTGTTGACCTTCGACCGTGGTTCGGATTGATTTCTGGAGCGTCATGCTATCGCCACACCTAGCTATCTCCAGTAGAATGTCCCTTCTGTTATTCGCTGTATTTGTATGCCGGGTCTGATCAACACTAAGATCTCTGCATAGGTTTGATCTGGAAATAATTTCACCGTCCCAACTACCATCTTCTAAGCCGTTAATTGCTGCTATTTTCTGCTTCGCAAGATTCTCGATCTATGGTATATTTTGTTACCCTGCTGATGTCGTGAATTCGAGAACTAGTTTGGTCCGTTTGAATCCGACTAATTCATCAGAGAAGGGCGTGGGTATCACTCGCTCACTCCAAAAGAAGAATGGACCACAAGCTGACAAGCTTGATTCGGCTCACTGGTCTCGTGTTTCTCTTGTCAGGATCCAACCTATGCCCAAGCCCACAGGCCAACTCTGATGCGGCGCTTTGCCGACGAAGCCAACATCTAACCACAAAATATGGCCTGGCATACCTAGGGAACTTCTTGGTTTTTTTTTTAAATTCTTGTGCTCTGTTTTCACGTTGCCGATGTAAATCGTGGATAAATTTGAAGGAACGCAGGGAAGTTCATCTGGGCAAAGGCCGATCCTATCTAGGCCGATTCCAGTTTAACTTTTGGGGAAGCCCGCCCCCACGTACCCGTGGGACACAAAGGGGGCTAATTCGTTGAATTAGTCTGTGGGGCAAGCCTTTCCTACGGACCTAGGCCACTCAGGGAGGCAGGCAGTCTAACATGTGTAATGCTGGGGAGGTTACGGCCTCTCCAAATAATTATATCATCAACATCCGAACCGTCAGTCTTATCAAGTCTAACATGTGTGCCAATGGAGAGGTCTTTTCCTCTCCAAGGAATGCTGACCTACATCATCTGGTCGAATAATACAAGTCTAACATGTGTACCACTGAAGGGGTCTCGGCCTCTCCAGCGAAACTGACCAACAACATCTGGTCAAAATTTAACTAAGTGTAACATGTGTGCCACTGGAGGGGTCTCGGCCTCTCCAGCAATACTGACCAACAACATCTGGTCGTACTTGTTTTGTTTGTTTGTCTCTTTTTGTGAACGCATGGGAGTTGAAGCCACTCAGTTTGGGAGGTTGGGTGTAGTTTGGGCTACACTCTGTCGGCCTTTCGGGCTTTTGGGTGGACCCTTTGGGCTCCGAACCCACGTACCCGAAAAGAACCGCTGTGAGATCCTGGACTTGTTTCGGCTCGTCCAGGTATCATGTACCCACTTCCCGCTCACTAGTGAGTGCTGTGGTCCTATAGGCCAAGTGGGGGACCCCGGCGATTAGAGTATGTAGGCTATCTAGTTTATTTATTAAGTTAGTTTCCTAATTATAGTTTATTTCACTTTTGAATTATTTAGTATAGGTTACTTCTAGCAAGGATAGGTTTGTATCGTTTGCATTGTTTGTTTTGTCTTGTTTACCCCTCCAATTGTTTTGTCCACTAACTACATCCAAACGACCCGTCATCGAATTAGTGACGTATATAAACACAGTTAACACCATGACAGATAACGAACACCTGGCACTTGAAATATAATGGATAACAACACACATACGCTCTTCAACACGAAGGCTTAATTACAATACCCTCTGATGAATACGAATAATGGCAAATATAATGAGTCTAATGTTGCGGTGAGCGGGCGTGGAACTTATGGGTTGTGTATCATAGCACCTGTTTTGGTCCAGTCCGCCTTCGCTGATCCATTGCAATCATGGACTAAGCCCATGGCTTTTACGGTATGGTGTCGGCGGAAGACCCGGGCGTCAACGCTGGTGCATAGTGCACTCAGCCATGGCAGTGCACCTCGTTGTAACCCGACCTCCTCTGCACCAACATATGTTGAAACTATTGTGTTTGTGGCCTGCCTACGGTAGGTTATCACACTATGAATTAAGATTCGGGTCTACACAGGTGTTTCTGAAGCTGCCATACTTCGTTCCACCTTAAAGTCCCGGTTCTTATATTGTCCATTCTCTGTTACGAGAAACACCAGGAATAACACCTGTGGATTAAATTCATATGAAGCATATATTAGGTCATTATATGTTATGTGTATATTTGCGTTCAATTCCTACGCCTGGTTCGATGACGGATACTTGTTTATCTATGTTCGTGCCATGTGCTTATGTCAACTTATTCTTTTCATGTATAGCATCTGTTTTTCTTGTTTTCTTCACTTTTTCTATCGTATCCTATCCTATCCTTCCCAGGGTACCTTCTATCTTCTGTTATTTTTTCTATCTATTTATTACTCTCGTTAGGTTAACTCATCTTTGATAGGTTTTCTTTCTTTCTTCCTTCCTTTCTTCCTCTTACCTCTACTAGCTTCTCAATTTCCTTATTTCATCCTTCTTTCACCTTCCTCTTCCTTGAGGCTTTTCTTCTTCTATTTATTCTCACTTCTTATTTCATTTCTTCTTTCCTAATATAGCCTCTTTCTTGACTTGCCGGTACCGCATTTTGGACCTACGGGAGGGGGTTTTTGGGGTTTTAACCCTTCGCCTCATTGGGTTGCCAGCCCTCTGAAGCATAAAAACGTTGGATTCGAAACATATAGCAATAATCATAACCTGCGGCGGAGGCCTCGGACCGCCGCAATCCAACAGCTGGGTGAATATCTCCCAGAACAGCGTGGGCAATACCGCGCTAACTCCGTACAGACATCAAGTCTGAACTCCCTTCCCTCTCAAGAACCAGTATGTGTACCCCGAACAGTACCCCCTAGCGTCCCTGAGCCGCAGCCACCACCTGCTCCTCACACCTGTCCCGAATGCTCGAGGTCCTTCGGATCCAAGATTGGTCTTGGTATCCATCGAAGAAGGGCCCACGCGGACGAGGTTAACCAAGAGGCTAACGTCGAGAGAACAAAAAGACAATGGTCATCTGAAGAGATGCGAATGATGACGAGCGAAGAGGCATTAGCCACCATGCAATGAGTTAGGTTCATCAGTCAACATCTGGTCGCCATCCGCGATAGCTCCCGTATCCTCGAGGCTATCAAAGGTATAAGGCGTACTGCAACATACCGCGAGATTGTTGCAGCAGCACTCACTGATTTACGAGCCGCCCCATCTACGAGTGGCTTATCCTCACCACCTTATACAAGGAGGTGACAGCGCTCCGCTAGCTCTTCCTCTTCCTCGTCATCGTCTTCATTCCACTCGGCCAATGAGTCACTTGACCCATTGGAGGCATCCACTAATGATCTAAGTCTCTCGGCCCAATCGAGTGCCATGTATGGTGATATCCGAATCGCGGTCCAGGCTCTTTTACCGGGACTTTGCGAGACCACATGCCGTCTTTAACCGAGGTAGGTGAATGTCTGCTTCGGGGTCAAGATGCGTGTGAGCAGCTAGATTCTCCAGATCGTCGGTGACTGGATTTGTGCCCAATAATTATATTTCGTTTCCTAGTTATGTTTCGATTCTTTGTGCGGAGTTCTTTTCTCTCATGTCGTCGTTTGTCGGGGTTTTTGGTTGGATGACTTTAATTGATTGCGGCATCTACGACAAGCTTCCTTGGTAAGTTGGTTTTGGTAATATTCGGTTTGGTCTTTGCGATGGAGATATTTCGCAGTTCTTTTACAATGTGGTTGAAATCGTGGCTTACCAGCTTTCTGACGTCCTAGGATGATAGTATCAGGCGGGTACAGAACACGAGTCGGGTGTTATAGAGTTTCTGAATATGCCCTATCGAGTGGTGCTTACAGTCATGTGCCTAACCGATTGAGTGGTGGGTCAGAAAGCAGACAGCTCTTCCCAGAGAATAACTGTCTTTGTTATCTTCGTACTTTGTAAAAATATTCCCCGAGCCCTTCTTTTGTTCAACGAGTATCTTTGTTTCCTTGTTTTGAAAAAAAATTCCTCCTTTTCTCCTGCGCCACTGTCACCCACTTTTTGGGATTCGGATTCACAGCTTTTTCAGAGCTACTTTTTTGTTTTCTCGATGTCGAGTGACACCCGATACCACTGCATGGGTCAGCATTGCAGTGGACTGATGCACCAAGTGCGTCTGCTGATATTCTATCCCCACCTTTTGCCAGTTCGTGTAAAATAAAAAAATTAATAGGCATTTATTCCTCGTTGATCTCTAATTTGATCTTTTTCTTTGAGGAGGTTTGTACTGACGGATTTAGCTGTGGGGCCTCGAGTTCTTTCAAAATTTTCTCCACACGTTCTATTTGTTGATCTTTTTCTAGCTCCGGAGGTTGCTTGAAGCTATTGGTAGCCCCGTCTTTGTTCTCACTCAATTTATTTGCGTGAGCGATTGATTAATCGCCCGAAAAACGTTTAGCTTGGAAGGAGGAGTCCTTTGGACAGTCTACTCTTCATATCCAATTTTGAATTGATCATTACTACTAGCTAGTGAGCGAATTTTGAGTGCTAAGTTTTTTGGCATTGAGAAAATTATATTACACACTTAGTACCGAAAATTGTACACGCGGGATAAGTCTACGAAGGCTTTCCTGGAACAGCAATCTGCTGCATACCCCTTTTCATCAGCACAATGTAGCTCTTTACTTTAAACAAGGTCGTCTGTGAAAACATTATTTGAAATCAAAACAAAATGTTTCTTCTGTAGATATGTTATTGATGAAGATTATTTTGAAAAAATTTAAAACAACCTATTAAAGCCCGCAGAGATTCATTCTATTGTCGAAGTGAGGAGATGATTACGACTGTATTGAATGCAGCAGACAGGAAAAATGATGAAAAGGTACAAGATGTCTGGCATTAGCGAACGTATTATCTGGACTGCTACCAACAAATTGTGTTTCACAAGCCTCCAGAAAAGGGTACAAAACGTGAACGCCCTGAAGCAGATTACATTATAAAAGCTGTGGAAGAAATTTACTCCCTCATTGAGAATTGTGAGGAATACCAACTTTCGTTTCAACAATTACGTTCTGCAGTATCTGGGGATGTTCCTTCAAATGATACAATTAAAAGCAAACTTTAAGAAAAGTATGGAGAGCGAATTATAATTGTTGTAGGAGTTGGATGGAGGGATGCAACCATCTTTTTCAGTTATGTTGGATTCAAAACTTTAAAGTCATGGTATGATGACAGAGAAGCAGATGAAAGTGATGAGCAACTTAGAATTGTACAAGCAGCAGTAAAAATAATAAGGCAGGATGTTCAGAAAAATTTATGTGATAGAACCGTATACTGCCCGGACAACAGCTTTTTAAAAGAAACTGCTTCTTGTGTGCCCCCAACTCTAACAGTTTTTCTGGAGACATTGATCATGATCTATCCTCAACCTCATTTGTTGCAAATGTACAGGTTGATATGGGAACAGATGTGGCTGTCGAAAGGCAGGAATAAGGTGTACAAGCATTTGTCACAGCTGCCATGGCGAATGCTTGACTGGTGCTATTTCCAACCTCGAAGAAAACTTTGATGACCCTGATGATCCCGATATCATAAACCTTGAAGAAATAGACCATTCAGTGCAAATAACAAATACTAAACATTTGGTACATGAAGATCAAAACACTGCGCTTGCTGGAGGCTTAACCAGAAGTCGGGTCAGATTGCACTATTTTTATTTTGTTATATATATTATGTATTATATATATTATACATAGTATTTTTATAATATATATATATATATATATATATATATATATATATATATATATATAAATTTATATAAATATATATAAATATATATATATATATATATATATATATATATATATATATATATATATATATATATATATATATATATATATATATATATATATATATATATATATATATATACATATATGTATAAAAAACAAAGGGTTAAAGATAATTAACATTTTTTGAAACTTGGACCTATTTTGCATATACACCAATGTATCCTGAAAGTTTCAGCTAAATCGGTATATATATATATATATATATATATATATATTTATATATATATATATATATATATATATATATATATATATATATATATATATATATATATATATATATATTAAAGATAATTAACAGTCCAATAATATATATATATATATATATATATATATATATATATATATATATATATATATATATATATATATATATATATATTAAAGATAATTAACAGTCCAATAATATATATATATATATATATATATATATATATATATATATATATATACATATCATCAAAAAAATTTACTGACTATTTCTCTTTTTATGCAAAATAGGTCCAAGTTCCAAAAAATGTTAATTATCTTTAACCCTTTGGCACCGGCGGCCATTTTAGTGATATTTTTATTTAATATACCTATTATTCCGTCCACAAATAATTTTTGCAAAAACTAAGGTAACGGAATAAATCTCGAACGTGTTTTAAATACGAATCGGATAATGTTTTGGAATTTTTTAACCCCATGTGTGCCCTAGGTGCCTAAAAAGAGAACGGAAAAAGTTGAAAATTTTTAAATTGCGATAACTTTTGACAGAGCTATTAAATCATAATGAAACTTCCAAAAAGTATTGGTATTAGTTAGTTGTAAACTTTTGTAGTTTTTAATGAGTATGTTGGCAACCCTGTAGCTAGGGCAGGCGCTGAAAATGAAAACGTTCAAATCGTCGACTCTCCTGAAAAAATTTTGCTTCTTGGAAAGAAAGCCACTCATAAATAGGTCTTGTGTTTTGTCTACACAGTTAAAGTAAAAAATATGAAATTTTACAACGAGCACGCCTGGTAACCCTTTCCTAATTTACCTATATTTTTAGCATCAAACACTTCTGTTCACGAAAACTCACGATCAGAATTAGTTGAAAATGACAGAATACATTGGTCTTAAGTAGGACCCAGTCTGATAGAAGTGATTTTGAAATGCGGGCAATTTTGTGCCAGTGGTGCCATCTTTAAAAATTTTAATTTAATTTAATTTATTTACCAAACAAGGCAACATACATTAACAATTCAATATAACAACATAACAATTACATACAAATTTTCCAACACAGTGGAAAACAAAATACAACACAACTTTTATTTTAGTTACTTTACTTTACTTTAATATATTTTATTTTGATTTTAGCTAAATTGATGGGCAAATTAAGTGGGATTAGGATGTTGATAGGGTCTTTAATAAGTTTGTTCTAAAAGTGTGTTTAGAGATCCCCGAAGCGTAGTTGCTGCTTATAGAGTTGAAAATTCTACAGCACCTATTTATGGGCTCGTTATATGCATAGTTAGTGTGGTGATTGAACTCCTTGAGCAGAGTTGCATACCTAGTGCTTCTTGGTTGGTCATTGAAAATAATTTTGTTGGAGAGAGCTTCAACATTGACTGCACCACTTATAATATCAAAGGTTAGGCATGCACTTAACAGTGTTCTTCTAGAAGAGAGAGGCATTAAATTAAGTAGGCTCAGTCTGGTTTTGTAAGAAGGAAGATGTTGGAAGTCTTTTGGATCATAGAGGTCCCTCAAAGCGAAAAGTAAAAACTGTTTCTGAACAGATTCTACTCTCTCACTATGTAGCTCAAAAACTGGGTTCCATATTATGCAGGCATACTCCAATAAAGGACGCACCAGAGTGATATATAATGACTTGGTAACCCATATATTCTTGAACTCTTTAGCACGTCTCTTAATGAATCCGAGCTGTTTATTAGCCCTGGCAAGGATTTTGTCATAGTGGAGATTGAACCGCATCTTGTTGTCCAATACTACCCCGAGATCTAGAATATGATCAACCCTATTCAATATGGTGTTGTTAAGGCAGTAAGAATACTTTTTGATCGTATTCTTACGGGAAAAGCTTATTACATGACACTTGTTAATGTTAAGATTCAAATGATTCTCATTGCACCACTGTTCGAGAGATTGAAGCTTGGATTGTAGAAGAATTGCGTCAGATTGCGTGTTTACGCTGTGGTAAATTTTTAAATCGTCTGCATAAAAGAGATGGGGTATACCAAGCAATGTCTCAGAAAGATCAGAAATGAAGATGTTAAAAAGCAGGGGACCTAGATGACTGCCTTGCGGTACTCCAGAAGATGCGAAAACTCTTTTAGATAAGTGGCCCTGGAATTTAACAAGCTGAGTTCGATCGCGAAGATAAGACTGGAGCCAATCAAGAAGAGACCCTGATATACCGAAGTTGCGAAGCTTGTATATTAGAGTTTGATGGTCAACCCGGTCGAAAGCCTTACTAAAGTCCGTATAGACTGCGTCAATTTGACTTCCTTTTTCCATTTCACAGAGCACATCAGAGACCAGGATCATGAGATTAGTAGAAGTCGATCTACCCTTACGAAATCCATGTTGTTGCTCATTTAAAAGAGGGTCGATTATGCGAGTAAGTTTTTCACAAACTAACTTCTCAAAAAGTTTGGGGATAACAGATAGAATAGCAATCCCCCGATAGTTATCGACTGATCGTTTATCACCACTTTTGAAAATAGGCGTAAGGTATGAAGATTTCCAGAGAGATGGAAAAACACCTATGGAGAGGGATTTATTGAAAATCATGTGCAAAGGTGTGATCAATTGGTCAGCAAATTGCACGACGAAGGAAGGAGAAACCAAATCAGGGCCTGGTCCTTTGCCGATCTTTAGTTGATGAATAGCTTCAATAATAGCCTCTTGTGTAAGAACAAACCCGGCGATAAGAGGTCTCGTGGTGATTCTTGCAGACATAGTAGAAGTGGACGTTACTGGCGAGCAAAAAGAATTTTGAAAGTGATCAGCAAAAAAGTTACAAATGGCTTGTGGGCAGGAAGAAACCATGTTACCACGGGACATCGAACAGTGATAGCCGGTTGTTTTACGTTTCAAGTTAACGAAATCGTAAAACTTCCTGGGATCACTAATGATTTTTTCCCCCATTGAGTTAACATAGAACTCATACGCTTCGCGGGATTTGATGGAAAATTCGTTGGATAGCTGATCGTATAATCTGATTAGACCCTCATTGAGCAAGTTTTCATTTTTAATTGCTTTATATAATTTATTTCTACGGTTTCTGAGACGCCTTAAATTATTGTCGAGCCAAGGCTCTGAGAGTTTGTTTTTTTTCTTCAGCTTCGGTACGAATAAGTGAATGGCATTGAAAATTATTTTATAAAAGGAAGACACTGATTCATCTAAATCTAATAATGAAAGAGAAATTGTCCAGTCAACTGTGTCCAAATAGTTTCTAATGCTTAAGTAGTCAGCATTTTGAAAATCATATACAATTTCATTATTGTACGATTGGGTGAAAGAAATATTTGTAGCGGAAAGCTTAACTGTAAAAGCGGAGTGATGGAGAGTGTTTGAGAAAAGATTCTCGGCGTCAATAGTTGGACTAACCTCCACTTGGTTAGGTCCACATTTTGGTTAGGGACAGGAATTATTTGCTGTAAATCGTTGCCATAAAACGTACTTATAAGGTTGAAGTCAATGGAGTCAGAAAGGTTGATTGGAAGGAGACGGTCATCATTTTCGTCGAGAACGAAACTGATTTTTGGGCGGTTGAAGTCCCCCAGAACAATTATTTTGTCATCGTCATGTAGGGAAGCTGTTACTGAAGATATCAAGTCACAAACGTCCATGTAAGTAGTTTCATCAGAATGAGGTGGGATATAAACGATACCAATATAGAGGTAATGCTTGTCGAATAAGACTCTGACGAATTTGTGTTCAAAAAGTTTGTAAGAACTGGTCACAACAAGTTCACTTGAGAGGATATTGCGAATCGCAATAAGTACACCGCCTCCTCTTGAAACTCCAGTATAAAGGTAGTCGCGATCGGTTCTATAGATGGTCCAATCAGTGTCAAGAATTTCTTCGTTTATATGTGAGTCGTTCAACCACGTTTGAGTGATCGTTAGTATATTAAAATGGCAAGATTTAGCGTCAAGAAAAAGCTTGTTTAATTTACTTCTCATACCACCGCAATTGTGGTAGAGAAACCTTGGGCGAATAGAAGCAACTTTGTTGTTAGGAGTAATATTTATTCTGGTCGTCGCGTGATTTTTGTAATAGAGAAATATGTTTGGAATTGACATAGGAGCGGTAAGTCAGAAGATCTCGTTTGACTTGCTCCGGAGACATTCCAAGTTCTTCATGGTAGCGATTAAAAATAATTCTTAAAGATTCAAGGTCAGTGGGAAGACCCTCTTGTTGAATCATAACTTTGAGCTTAGTCTTCGTTTTCCCATCAAAACAGGTGGTTTCATGTGCATCATGCATGTATGCAAGGAAAAGACGGACATTGTCGTAAATCTTATGATCTCTGAAACGAGACAAGAGGTATCTGCTCTCTAGATCATCTTTAGAGGTTGCAGTCAGCTTTACGACAGGTGGTACAAGTGGGTCGAGGTATTTGGGTGAAGATGGTCGATTGACAGAAGTTTTTGGCATAATGATTGCACCAGATTGAGATGGTATCAGATCATCGCCACGAACAAAATTAGAATATATTGATTTCGACACGGCTTCGGTAGGTTTTAATTGCATATGAGCAGTATTGGGCGCGGGATCGATTGCACCGAGAGATTCAGTTACCTGTGAACTGCTGGAGGGCTGACTTTCTTTTGAATTAGTAGGAGACGAGGACTTAGTTTTACTGCTTAAAGTGAATTTTCCCGAAATCTTGTGGGAAGTGAGCGGGTCGTGTGACGTAGAAAGAGATGCGAGTGATGTTGAAGTGAAAGAAGGAATATTTTGTTTAGCAATCACTGAGAAAAATAACTGCTTTTGGCCCTATAAATTCTGATTTAGTCATGCGTTTGGTAGAAATTTGGTTGAAAAATTCGGTTGGTGCTGCCAGCTATGGTAATTTTGGTGTCTTAAATTTTGAAAATTCCTGAGGAAAATAAAGCTCTTTGCCCTATAGCTTCCAGTACAGTCATTGAATCATAACGAAATTCAAATGGCAAATTATGCTTATTGTGGGCAATATTATATATATGTGGGCAAAACAAAGATAGAGTTGCCAACTATGGTTGCTTTTGTATTTTCTGGCACACCTTAAGTAAGCGATTTTAGCATAGAATTTTCAAATCGTAGTGATCTTATAGTGAAAATAAATACCAAATACTAAGATCTAAAAAAATTGAAAACTTTTGCGAATGGTAACCCTAAATTTCTTTGCATCTCTTTAACTTCCAATGCAGTCATCGGATCAATACGAAATTCGCAGAGCAGGTTGACTTCAAGGTAAGGCAGATACGACATATTTTTGGCTTCGGTGCTAGCAAAGGGCTGCAAGCACTAGGCCTTTCAATTATTTTCGCTCCAATAAATGCTTGCATTAAGTATTTTCATCGTAAACATTTGCAATTCAAATAAGTAAACATTGTTTAAATTTTCTAAGACCTGCACATTTTTCGGATGGCAGCCCCAAACACCTTTCTATCGCTGTAATTTAATAAAAGTCATCGAAATTAAATTGGCTTAAGGTCTATTATTACTAGAGGTATATTAGTTTAAGTAGGCAAACCTGTCAGTGGCAGAATACACTCTCAAAATCTGTACAAACCCTCTACTGTTCTTGGAACATTAGTGTTTCTAGCGGTTCTGATGCGCTAGGGTTTATTTTGTTATTAATTTGCCTTGCAATAGTATACATATGTCGGTTGTCATGTTCTTATCTGTATACTGGTTCTCTTATACCATCATCTCATGCATAGTTACCTCTTCTTACTGTACCTCTTACTGTACCTCTTACCCCTTCTTACTTTGTTTCAGGCAACAAGTGCATAAGCTGGCCAAGATGAGCGGATTGCAGGCCTGCTACGAAGAGCCAATCAAGTTTTGATTGAATTTTTTTTTGTATGCCATTGTTTAACATACATCATGTCCTTCTTTTTGTATAAAGCTGTGAAGTTAACCTCCTCAATTATCCTTGGTATCAATTATCAATATAAGTAAACCATTGTCAAATATTATTAGAAATGCCATATTGTACCACGCTAGCATGGTTTAAAAAAAAACGCTGCCTTTAGCGCCCTATAACTCGGGAACCATTGCAAATACAAGAAAAATTTTTAGAGTCATTTTTGTTGCCAATTTAATAAGCTTTAATTTTGTATAGAGTTAAATTGTACCTTTGACCAATGGTTGTCGAGATATTGACGAAATATCAAAAAAGTGCCCTGTTTTCGCTAATTGCCGCTGGAGCTCGCCTCATAGTAATGAGGACTTTTGGTATATTCATCCCTAGGTACGTATGAATCAATATGCAAAGTTTCAAAACTTTCGGAATTTTCCGGAGGTTAAAACTTGTTTTTTTGGCTGGACTGCCATACCAGTAATATTTCCGGAGCCCGTTTCCGATAGTATAGTCTAAGACAAGCTTCTCTAACTAAGCGATAAAATTGCAGAATCTACAACGAATAATAACCACTACACATCCCTGAATTAGCTAATAATATAACACCCTGTAATACTGAATCCTATCATTTTCATCAAATACACAACAACCAACTATAATCCCCGCAATACTTACGACATTCAACAGCCCGCAGAAAAATCCTCTCGTCACGAGAAAATTGCAAAATTTCTCATGATCTCGTATCTGAAGTGCGGAATAGAGCCGGCCAGGCAAGCAAAGCAAGCAAGCAGGTAAACAAGGTCGGCACTCTTATTGTCTAGTATGCGGCATCGTGGCGATGTGACCACAAAGTTACGTAGCCGCGAATTATTTCGCGCTTTCACAGTGTTCGCGTCACAGGTCGTGCACCTGATTCAAGTTCAAGCCCGCACAGCATTTTGCACTTTTCCATTGAGTGTTGCACTGAGTAGCTGTTGCTTGCATATGAGTATCTATGTGTATATGCGTTTGCATGCTAGATGAATCTGAATTGTTAATTCTGTGTCACCGTACAGATAAAATTTGTCACATAGTCATCTCGGACTCGGACACGTCGCTCGAAGACGAAATTAAAAAGATACATAATCACAACGGACGGTCACTGTTTGATGTGCCTGGCGTTTTATTTGCTGAAGGTGACAGAGATACAGAGACACAGCTAGCCAGCCAGCTACTCGCGCTAAGTGGGAAAGTGAGTGTGACCCAGATTCGAAAGAAGTCGGCGTAAATGATTCATTGTGCTGACACAATTCGAATGGCTTTTCTCGGGCAATAATGAGGTCAACGAGATGAAACGATTGTAGTGTACTTAATTCCATTGTAATGCAGTGCTTCGGGTCGGATTGCAGTGGAAATTTTTCGAGGGGATTACAATGTACTTGCGGCCACTCTGAGGAGTGAACGTTAACCCTGATTAGGTATAGGGTTTGAATGGAGTGTATGGTACAAAAGAGCTCAAGTACTTATTCTTTGAAGTTTTGTTCCCCCCGAAAATTACCTCCTGAATTGATGTATTTCTAATGAGCCCAAAAACCGTTAGTCAATCTTTTCTGAAACTTGTTCAATTTCGGCTAGTTCACAGCAGCAAATGATTAATCTGAATGCTTAGAAGCCGCAAAACCATAAATCGTTCCACAACACTATACGCCAGCCATGCACTCTTGGGCTAAGTGGGTCAATTGTGTTGCTCACGAGGCCAATGAAACCAAAGCCATCTCAACACATACAAAGTAATCGTGCACGGATGCCAGTATGTAACTGAACAACAATCGTGGAACTCTCCGCTAGCTCCATGTAACTGGGTCACTATGGGCCGTTGTATGTCAATAGGGAACGCAGTGACCTTGACCACGTTCACCAGATGACCCAGTTCACTTTGCCCGAACGAGGCAATTCAATTATCTGGTCCATTATTACTTGCTGTATATCTTCCATTTCGTCTGTCCCACCCTCCTCAATAATAACATGGGGACATGCACACGAAATTCCCGAATAAACCAATTCAATTCAGTGGAAATTCCACTCGATTCCATTCCAACCATTTACTCTTTGCTTCTGTCGCTATGTGAAAAATCGATTCGTGTTGTAAAATGAAAGCGAACGGATTTGGAAAACTTTTTCCCGAAGTGGGTCACAAAGTTCTGCTATTTGCCGGGAAATAAAGTCCACGGAGCGTAACTTCACACTTGACTTAAGTGGATGTGCCTATGGACCTATGTACTGTTATGGGAAGACATGAACGAACGCTTGCTGTGTCCCATGCTTGCTGCAAGTTGAATTGGAACGAGTCCAAACATGCAAATTAGAAGATAACAAGAAGTAGAAATTTACATGTTTTTTAGGTTCTTTATGGCTTTAATGGTCTCGCTGGAAAATTACGGGCATTTGTTACCGTTGCAGGAACATTTGATTTCGGGAAAAGAAAATAAGATTTTTTTCAGTAGGTTTTGTGTTCAGGAAAATTTCGTTTGTTTTTGTAATTACGGTGTGTTTGATGGTTGATTGAGTTTCTGATGTTAATGTAATGATAGTTTCGTTGCTAGTGATGGGCTCAAAAACGCCAAACAGTTTGAAAAAAACGTTTGGCCTCAAAAAACGAACGAACAGTTTTTCCAAAGAGCGACAAACAGTTTTTCTAAAACGAAATTTTTTTCTACAACGAATAGTATTTCTAAAACCAATTATTCCAACTATTCTACAACGACTAGTTTTTCTAAAACGAATCGTTTTTCTTTTTCTAAAACGAATGGTTTTTTTTAAATGAACTGTTTTTTCAAACGAATCGTTTTTCGTTTTTTTTTTCAAACGAACCGTTTTTTTAAAACGAATCGTTTTTCGTTTTTTTCAAACGAACTGTTTTTTTTAAAACGAACTGTTTTTTTAAAACGAACTGTTTTTTTCGAACGAATCGTTTTTCGTTTTTTTTCAAACGAATCGTTTTTCATCGTTTTTAGTTTTTTTTTAAATGAACCGTTTTTCGTTTGTTAAAACGAACTGTTTGGCAGTGGAAAACTGTTTAGCTGCGGAAAACAATATTTTCATACTTGCAAGCATTTTCGTACTTGCAAGTATTTTATTTAAATATTCAAAAAGTTTTTAGGGCAAAAGGAGCTGAAATCGGACAAAATCGCCCAATTTTGGGTTAGAGTGGTTTGGGACATAACGGGCCAAGACCTATTACTGTGATATAAAAATTTCGGTTTTGTAAGGGAATAAGAGGTTTTTTGGCCATAGTTTGGCAAAAACTGCCTTTACCGCGCTTTCGATGATTGGAAGTGGTCGGGGAGTATATTAGTGATATTGTAAGGACAAAAAATTTTCGATAGGGGAAATTGGGCAAAAACGTCAATATTTTCCAAAATTTTTTTTTTGACCTAGCATAAATTCGGGGACCTTTCTGAGTTGTTTCAGTCGAAATTTCCATACAAATCTGGGAAAAAGCGGCCTAGTTTCGAAGATACGGCAAAATGAAATCAGCCTAAAAGTAGCACTAAAAATGCCAAGGAGGAACAGGTTGAGATCCTTTTTGGTTCATCAGTTGGCGTCTCCGGGTATGCTGAGGCCCTCCTCCTTACTGCAGGTCACCACGAGGATGTCTCTATATCTACCGGGACTGTAAAATTTCCGAGACCATGGGAGGTAAGGTGCTCCTGGACTCATGCTCAGGCTTACGGAAGAGGTTGGCCCCCTAGGGGGTGCATGTTTATTAAACGAAACATTTTTTTTTATTTCTTCATAAAAACTTCATAGTGAGGCGAAGTGGAAATTCGACTGTTTTAGATTAGCCAGGAAAAGTTTGGTATCAGAGATCGCTCGATGAAAAGTTATATAGATGACAACAGGATTAGTTAGTCCTATCTTAGTATTTTTTTTTACTTTTGTCATTTGAACGAATACAGGAGCTATTTTTTGCATGTAATAAAATGAAAAACAAATTGAATTGATTGAATTTGATCGTTTTTCTTTAGATGGCCCCAGGATTGGAGAAAAACTTGCCAAATAAATGATCGACCATTGGAAAGTTACGGACAAGCTGCACAAACTAATGACTCGGTATTCTTTGAAGGTAATCTTGCACCATCACCATTCTCGCTTGGTAACGTTGTGTCTGGAGGGTGGAAGACGGCATATTAGTCCATTTCATTACATTACTGCAAATCGTATGCATTATATGCATACATGTACATACTTCAAATAGGTATTTGGACAGGTATTTTTTCGTACTCGTACTAGTTACACCTAGTATGTGAAAATCCTAGTACGACCTAACTCTAATTGTCGTACAGCATAAAATTTGTTCCTCTCGTTAATTCAAACTGTTTTTTTCAAACAGTTTTAAAAAACAGTTGTTTTTGAAAAAAAAACAGTTCGTTTTCGTTTTTTGAAAAAAACCGAAACGCCCATGAGTATTCGTTGCAAGATAATTAGTGAACTGACTCTGAAAAATAGTGATATGTTGAATAGTAAATTTATATCAACAGAGTCTAGTTATTTGGAATATCAAAATATTTTACGAATCCATTTTACCATTGTGTGCATTTAACTTTCGGCAATCAAGTTATATATAGATCTTGCAAAGCGAAAGCCGCTACAAGCAGAAATGAGTAATAAAGGTAGAGATAGTAAGCATCGGATTTTTTTGTCTAGTCGTCCAATTGACTAAACTGTAATTGATCTCAAAATACTGGTATAGCTGGCCTGACTTGTCCTATTTTCTGGAAAACGTTCAACGACTTATTTCTTTTCCTAGTCATTAGTTAATAACAGTGTTCTGTTCGCATGATGCGTATCTGATACTGATTCAGCTCATGATACTTATTGATCGAAATGGATATGGGTGCGAAATTATGTCAACATGAAATCTTTAATAGAGCTATCGTTATAGAAAACGTAATTTGGGAAAATAAATGAAGCTAAAGCGGATTCATAGCATAGACATTTTGAAATGATATTGAAAAATAGTTCCAATCAGTACCAAATGTAATGTATTTGAAGGTATTTCGGCTTGTTCTAGAAAGTATTTAATGTATTATTCTATAAATAGCTATATAGATATGTAGATTAAAAAAATAAAGAATTTGTGAACCCACGTTGGGCGCATTCCAAAGGATCTTCAAAGTACCCTTAGTTAGAATATCCAACAGGGGAGTATTAGTCCGAAATGAACGAATGAAACACATATAAAGGAGTTTGGAACTAAGCGTTGGTACATTGATAAAAGTTTTTGAGAAAATACGGATAATCGAGATTCAGAGCCAACGGTTTGCTATTCAAATTCAAATTGAAGCTTAAGCGCAATATATCAGAGGGAGGAAAACAATAAAGGCACAATCTTGTCTGGTAAGCTAAATCAGCTTATTATTTACTTTCCTTGACACATTGTTCAACTTCATTGTTGAATACTCCGTGGTAGGCGACACTGCGATATCTTAGCTACGTGTCGCATGAGCTCTTGTTATTCTGTTCCTGGGCAAAATTTTGGAAATTCTCCCTGAAATATAGCTGAAAACAAAACCGCGACACGCACCCTACCAACGCAAATCTCAGTTAACCATTACATGGCGATCTTACAGCTTTCAACCAGTAATAGGCCGTTCGCACTGAGACAAAATCACGCGATTTCGATCAGCTGATCAATTTAAGACCAAATCGACTAAAAATCTATTTGATTTACCATACATTTGTGTCGGCTTTTAACAGTCGAGAGCAACCTGATTTATAATAAATCAAGTGTAAATAAGATACTATTGTGAATTTTACCCAGCTGAATTTTTCTCAGAGCATGCTGAATTCCATCCATGAGAGAAAAACTGAATTGTCCTTTGAAATTTGTTCTAAGATAGTGGGAATTGAAAATAAAAAGAAAATGTGAAGTGCACAAAGAGAAAAGAATATATTCATGAATGTTCTTTTGACATTTTCAACGACTTTCACGCAAAACAAACTATCCATATAAATTAGAATTACACCTCCCGCTCAAAATCTATATCGCATCGACCAGTGCGAACACCTCATCTGATTTTATTGTCCGCACTCAATCTGCCTTATTTGGGAGTGCAGTGCGAACGTACTATAAACTATAAAACTAAGATCCCTCCATCTTTGGAGCACCAAAGTCGATGCCTTATTTAGAACCGAACAAACAGGTTAAGAAAAAGGGCCGCAGTCGTGGGATCATTAAGAAAACTACAAGTAAGAAAAGAAGAAATCAAAAGAATAATTATGCTAAAAAAAGACATTCATACGAAGGAGTAGTGGCGATTTTGGTTATGTCCCTTTAGATTTAGACTAGCTCGTCGAAGACGGCTCGTGGGTGCCACTGGCTCACCCCAGATGTAGTTCGGCAGTGTAAAACGCAACAGTTCATCCCAAAGACAGTCCGCATTTTTTCTATCTACCATTAGAATTCGGTTCGTACGTGAACCGAATCACAGTCATTACATCGCACGTTTTTATATGTTGATATAGATGTATCTAACTATGTTTATATTTGGATCTACTACCGTCTATTGCCTAAAGCTTGATATGAAGTTTTACATATAATATTTTCCATTACATCCGACCTTGTGTGTATCTTAGCTTAACCAAACTCTTCCTCCCTAACACTAGGGAACCAAGGAGGGCTGTGGTGGAGCTGGAAAGGGGACCTGCATCCAAAATCCACAAGTCTGGTCGGGTCCGGGTGGGGATGACAAACGCTCGAGTGCGAAAGTGGGTTGAGGTGACACGCTGCTATCGGTGCCTAGGCAACGACCACACAAAGCGAAGAACCGAATCAGAGCGCCAGCTGCTGGAAGTGTGAACAGGTTGGGCAGCAGACTGCTCTGCTCAGGCTCAGTGCATATTATGTACTGAGAAACATGGCGCGAATTGTGCCAAGCATCTAGTGTGATCGAGTGCGTGTTGGGTTTTCAGAGGCGCACTCGATGCCACGAAATAGCAAGGAAGGACAAGGCAACCTGCAGGGCTGCAGAGCTGCGGCCGACCTAAACACGCAGCTAGTCTGCGAACATAGGGCTCAGATCGTACTGATCAGCGAGCCTTATATGGGGAGGAACTCATCCGTTTGGCTGGCAGATGCTACGGGATGTGCGGCGATTTGGATTGCTGACGGATCGCGGCTCAGACAACGGTCACGTGTGATTGACATAGAGAGAGATTACCTTTGTGAGCTGCTACCTATCCCCGAATGACTGAAATCAGGAATTCAGAGACAATCTTAGCTCGCTGGAGGACTCTCTCCGTGTTATCGCCGGCAATGTCATCGGAAGGGGGTGACTTCAATGCAAGCGCTTTGGAGTGGGGCATACCTACCAAAAACACTCGCGGACCGCGCATTGTCGAGATGGCATTGAGTTTGGGTTTGTTAGTGTCGAATACGGGTACGACGCCAACATTCCGAAGGCCTGGATTTGACAGGTGCGGTACATGGGTCGATCTTGGGACCTGACCTCTAGAACATCATGCTGCGCCTGGGAATGTCTGCGGATGTGTTTCTGGCAGGCTCCGCTGATGATTTCGCAGCGATTATCACTTCCAGATCCGCCGAATTTACTCAACTCAGACTTAATCAAGTCACAAGGAAGGTGGATCGGTGGATGACCAAGCACGGTCTCCAGCTTGCAGTCTCTAAAACAGAGATTGCCATGCTGACGAAGTGGAGGATACCAACTGTCATATCCATGACAGTTAGCTCCGTCAAAGTCCAGACCAGCAAGTCGGTTAGGTATCTGGAATTGACTCTGGATACCAAGCTGATGTGTTGGGATCATATCCGCAGGGCATATGATAGGACTCTAGTAGTCGTCACTTCGCTGAGTAGCCAAACGGCCAAAGTCAGTGGGCCCAGTGAGATGCGACGGAGGCTGCTGATGGTAAAGACCGATTCCATCTTGCTATATGGAGCCGAAATCTGGGAAGATGCGCTCCAAAATAAGAAGTTCTGAAAGCGCCTTGCCAGTGCACAGCGCAGGGTTGCGCAAAAAATCGCGTGTAGCTACCGCAAGGTTTCAGTAGTAGTAGTAGTATTGACCTACTAGTGCGAGAATACATGGAAATGTACCTCATTCGCTCAGAGCCGAGCAAAATTGAGTCTCTGACGCATGCGCGTACGCTTATCCTCCAACCTTGGCAACAACATTGGAGTGAAAGTGATAATCAACGCTGGGCGGCTAAGGTAGTTGGTCTTATTGAGCCTTGGCTTAACCGGAGCCACGAAGAGGTAAACTGACAAGGCACGGCTTCTTCAGGAAATACCCGAACAGAATGGGTAAGGTGGTTACACCGTGCTGCCGGTTATGTGTGACGGAGCTTGATTATGTTCAGCACACATTCTTTATGTGCAGTCGTCTTTATGTGCAAGTTTGAGACACACCTTTGAGTCGACGATCGTCCTGGTAACGCCTGAGACGATCGTGAATGCAATACTGCGAAAAGAGGAGAACTGGCGCGCAGTCTCAATATACGTTGAGAAAGTGCTGCGCATAAAGCGGGAGGAGGGTTGCCTTGCCGACCTATAAGCTGTGGTAGTTTCTGAAGTCCGTGGCTATCGGTAAGTGCGCCAGCACGACTGGGTTGAAGCAGTCCTTAGCATCTGGTAAGCAGATTTTTTTTTACCTACTACACTAGAGGGGAAAAGGGCCACAAAGGAGGTAAACAGAAACGTCAATCGCAATTTTCAGAGCACCATTATCACAGTACTGCATCATGATCTTCGACAGGTCTCTGTTCAAAAACTGTCTGAGCGTGATGGCTTCAAGCAAATTGGGAACCAGAATAGAAGTCTTTAGCCTTGCCGGACTTTCATCATCAAAGCTGTTTGCCTTTTTGAATGCGCTGAGTCCACAGATCCTGCTGCCTCAAACCTACGGCTCTCTACAAGCACAAAGTAAGGGGATGCTTGGAGTTTTGTCAATTTTCCGCTTAAACAAAAAAAACCGAAGCCTTGGTATGCTGCAGATTAATTCACGCAAAGTTTATACCATCGATGCTGAGAGCTTTACGTATGTGGTAATGTCCAGTTAGCGTAGTTTTGCTCCTAGCCATCTGTTTGAGATATTTCGTCACCAGAACTCATCTGTCTCTTGCTTGCTAAGGTAGGTTTTACTGCCTGCCATCCAGTTTGCACTCCCAAAGGTTTCACTGTCCTAGGTTGCACTATTTGGCATCCAGTTTCTTGGGAAATGTTTGCAGTTTCCAATGCATTGATTTCTCTGTCCACCTTCACTAGCAGCTTTCCCGTTTTGTGCAGCTTCCTGCGTTTCGTGCGACTGAAAGGTTAACAGGTTCACAGACTCCTCCCTCCTAGACTTTCTTCTAGCTTCTCCTCTTTTTTTAAACTTATGAGCCTAACCTTTTTTCGCTTTCAGTTAATCGATTATTTGGGTTAAAACGAATGATCTTCTGAGCGGCTTTGTCCAAGATTTTTTCCGAAATAAAGAAGCAGGTGAGTGGTTAAAGCATCAGCTGCTAGCATAAATGGGTCATGTTTCAAATCCAGGTGCCTCAGTCAAATCAGGCAAAAAGTGGGATGTGGAAGTCATCTCTTAAATATTTATTGTGAGTGTAGACTTTACAGAATCAAACCCTCAGGCACAAAAAAAACGTTGCACAGAAAATACTTTTACCGGAATCTGAATTAATCTTTGGTGTAGGTAAAATCAAAATTTTTTGGGAATCTTTGGTATATTTAAGAAAAAAATTGACGCTCGAGTTGAAATACAGAATCAAAGAGGCAATATAAGACGGAGGCGAAATTCAGATGACACTCAATAGATAGATATTCAAGGAGAAGCAAGACCGACACTATTTCTCTCATATCTTTTGACTCTTTAGTGACGTTTATCTACATTTCGCCATGAAAACAATTTTAGTGATCGGACGTTGGACCTCGTCTATGAAAAGTATATACAGTGGCTCACAGCTTATTTGATACAGTGCTTCTTTAAAAAATTAAGTTGCGATAACTCAAAACATAATAACAATATCAAAAAAATGTGAACACCATTTTGAAGGCATTTGTTTGTTGTTTATTAAACAAGTTTATATTTGTTACAAAGTTGCTGTTTTACGTCTTAAAAAACAAAAAAACTAAAAGTAATAACAAATTTCATGTCTCAGCTTATTTGATACAGTTTGATTAAACATTAAAATTGTTGTGAATTATGAGGTTTCCAGTTGATTTCAATACTTTGTATGATAGCCCTTAGACTTCAGCAGAGCCTGGAGCCTATTCGGCATTGAATCAACGAGTTTTTTTGTGATGTCAGGAGTAATTTTTTGCCATACCTCTAGCAGTGCTTTCTTCAGGTCTTATTTATTAGAAATCTTGTGTTTTCTAATGTTTTTATCCAACAAAGTCCACAGATTCTCAATGACGTTCATATCTGGTGACTGTGCCGGCGGAGACATCAAATGAGGGCAATCCCTAAATTGGCCAGGACTGCACAATTCCCGACTTGTGGTTTGGATCATTTTCTTGGTACAACCGAAATTGGCCGCGAACACCCAAGTTTTTAGCACTTTGCAGCAAATTGTTTTTGGGTACATCAAGGTACTTTGTTTGGTTCATTGTTTCCTCAATAAATTTTTGACTCCGGCTGCAGACATGCAGGCCCAAACTATCACATTACCACCACCATGCTTCACAGTAGCTTTGAGGTTCTCCTTGTTTAGCTCAGTGTTTGCCTTGCGCCAGACATATGACATTCCGTCGGAGCCAAAAATGTTAAACTTGGACTTGTTCGCAAAAATAACCGTATTCCAGAACGCGGATGGCTTTCCCACATGCTCTTTGGCAAAGGCAAATCGGCTTATTGTATTTTTTTTGGAAATGAAAGGCTTCCTACGAGCTACTCGGACCCTGAAATCATGGTCGCGAAGCACTCGTCGGACGGTTTCAGCACTACATGCCTTCCTTAACTCACGATGAGCCTCAGTAACCAATTTTGGAGCGGAAATCTTTGTGTTTGCTATCTAACTAAAATTTGCTTAAGATAGCACTAAAAAATGTCGGCGTCAAAAGCAATCAGTCGCATGAGAAAAGCCTTTGCTTTTTACAATGGAATATATGCATGTCTGATCAAGGCCAATTGCGTCAGTACAATCAATTATTTATGGGTATTACAATCCATTCAAGTAGAAATCACACTTCAATTCATCAGGTTTTTGACCTCATGAAGGCTATGCAGCCATGCCTTTTAACTATGTTATAAATAAACCTTAATCCTCAGCTAACGAGCCTCCGTCACAGGAAATACGGAGACTAATTACTGCATCTCGTTGAGTAGCATTCGACTAAGTAGCATTCACCACGATACATTTTCAAGGGTCACCAACTTTCTTTTCAATTAAGGCGCCAAGGTCGTTCAGTTGCAGCTCCTTTAACTCTTCCTGAACGACGGAATTGACCAACCAACCAGTCATGAGCAACAATGATCCAATCAATACATCTGGCTGAACCGAAAATCGATGCAACAACCTTCTTAACAACACTTCTCTCAATTATGTTGAAGTAAAAAAGCTAAGCACGCTCGTTATGGTTCATTGTGAAGTGGAAGTGTGTATGATCATATTAACGTGCATTGTCATTACGAGTTTACTGTGCAACTCCACATGTTTGTACAGCGCCAAGATAGTCGTACCCTCGTACCCACTGGCCTTGACAGCACTCCGAGTTTATTGCTTTTTAGCTTCTGACAGTCTCATTAAAATCGCGGAAAACCAGAAATAGCATTCTTTCGGAGTATTGAACGAGCGGCGTCGCTGTAAATCTTTCTTTTTGTATATGCTTGGTGCTGGCTGAGGTGGTGCCTTGCCGTGGTGGTTTGGTTATATGTAGTACAGTAGTTCCTCCCGCTGCCGCCTCAGTTCGCGGATCGTTATTGGGAAGCTGGTTGGAGTAACTGTTGGTACGATGGCGGCATTAGGCAACGTGAAACAATCGACAAGCAACTTAATCACGTTCTACTTTAGCATCAGCCATATCTGCCAGCAAGAGCACAGCACTAGCAAGAGCAGGGCCCCGCAAGTGAGTCAATCGCCGATTAAGCAATCACGTTGCGTATCAATTACAATTAATTCATTCATTCATCAAAAAAAATCAATTAATTTAATACTAGATAGAAGACTTGAATGAGCGATGGGCGATAAGATAAGTGAATGCTCTAGAGATGTTTATTTTGAGTTATTAGTTGAGGGGAGGTGATGAGGAGTGTGGGAACTTATCTGGGTCTGATGTGGGGAGGCCAGACGGTGAGTTATCAATTTTATTTCAAACAAATGGATGCACATGATTTCTTTCGGAAACTTAAGTGCTAATCAAGGAAAGATATCTAAATTTTGAAGAAGTATCACAAAAAAAATCTAAACCAGCCGCCAGGAATCAAAAAAGCCAATATAGATTCGGATCTATATTTTTGTGCCAGAAAAGTTTGACTCGGGATTTCAGCCTGCCAACGGCTAATCAACCGTATACATATTCTACAACACGTGCTCCAACCTGTTTCGAGAGCAAAACTACTTTTGTCTTAACAATGTGTTTAAACTCATGGGGTGGAAAGGATTTCAGTGCTACCACTTGCATGCACTTTTAGATTTAGGAAAGTCAAACACTACAAAACTTTGAAAGCACCATAACATAAACAAAGAAAATGCTCAGTGCTTGCAACACTTTACCAGCACTGCAACTAAAAGTCTCCCACAATTGCCTCACGTCAAAATCAAATAACTCTATCGATTTCGATTTTATACGATGATTTCGTCGAAAGTTACAGGGATAGAAAGATGTTTGGGACCGAACAATTTCTAAAACTTAAAAATTTTAAATATTGCTAACTTGTTTTCATTGCAAATGTTCGCGATGTGAATACTGAATGTAAGCATTTATTAAAACGAAATTAGCGAAAATCGACTCGCGCTGGCAACCCTTCGCTAGCACCAATATATCACACCTGCTTCACATTGAAATCAACCTAACCTGCAAATTTCGTTTTGATCTCACGGCTGCATTGAAAGTTATAGGGGTACAGAGAACTCTAGGGTTCCCAGTCGCAAAAGTTTTCAAATTTTCGAAAACTTAATATTTGGTGTTAACTGTCACTACAAGATCATTACCGTTTCAAAATTTTACGATAAAATCGCTGAATAAAGATGTTGCAAATAAATACAAAACCAACAATAGCTGGCAACCCTATCAGGGTTTTTTTTCACCAGATTCCTTCTGAATGGTGCCTTATTATATTATCATATGAAATTCGTTTTGATTTCACGGCTGCCCTGGAAGTTTTAGAGCGAAAATCTTTATTTTTCTGAGCGAATTTTCAAAACCCAAGACACCGAAATTACCATAGCTGGCAGCACCAACCGGATTTAATCAGCCAAATTTCTACCAAACACGGGTTAGAGTAAGGTTCAGCTACTGTGTCAAGTTCATGGAAATCTGGTAACTGAATCACAATTCTTCGGGCAAAAAGCATTTTTTTCTTTGTAATTTTTCAAGATGGCACCACTGGCACAGAGTTGTCCGCATTTCCAAATTGCTTCTATCAGACCTGGTCCTACTCAATACCAATACATTCTGTGAATCTCAACTGTATCTGATAATTGGGTCGTGAGTTCTCGGTGAACAGAAGTTTTTGATGCTTCAAATATAGCTAAATTGGAGGAGGGTTACCATTCTTGTTCGGTGTGAAATTTCAATTATAGTAAGCAGAACAGGTTGATCTTCGTAGGTTCACCTAAAGATTACCGTTAATATTGCAGGCCAAAGCAGACAAACTTCGGTGGAAGAGATTTCAAGTCTATTTGGTCAAGAAAGATGCTGCGATGATCAACCTATCCAAAGGAAAACTTACGTAGATGTCCTTCAGCCAAATGCGCGGAGACGTAAGTTTAAGCAAATTAGAGGCACAGGAATTCCAAATTACAAAGCCGGCAAACGTTGAAGTGTTGGTGACACTCAAGAAAAGCGAGGATATTGCGGGATTTGGTGATGCTACTCAAACGGTGTTTCCAAGTCTTCAAAGAGACTTTTAAAAAAACTGTCTATTTGCTACAGCACCATATAAGAGGATAGGTCTCATCATTTGTTTGTATGCCCATAGGGTCTACCTTGGACATAGTCCCCAATTGCGTCCAAGCATTTGTTTTGTCGCCCAGAGTGCCTTATTCCCCTTCATTGTCGTTTTTTTTTAGATGATTGTCCCAGGTGAGTTTCCTATCTAGGTGTATGCAGACACACAACTGTGCCTCTAATATTTAGGGCTCCTTTTTCGATTTTTCTTTTTCTGGTGAATGGTATTATGCTAGTTTTCTGAGGATTAATGGATAGACCCTCTTTTTCGCAGCATTGGGTTGTTTCATTTGAGGTTTTTAGCATTGTGGACCTCACGGTATCCATGTGTGAGCCTCTTGTTAGTACCGTGATGTCATCCGCGTAGCCGAGAGCAGTTAGGCCCTTACTATTGAGGGTCACGAGAAGGTTATCAACTAGTACGGACCATAGCAGGGGAGATAATACCCCTCCCTGTGGACATCCCCTCCTAGTTTCCACCCTGAGCTTCGCCTCCCCCACCTCCGCAAACACATTTCGATTCCTTAGTATTTTGCTCGCCCATTTCACTACTTCTTGAAGAGCATCCCTTCTCTGGAGAGCGACGTATAGCGAGTCATGACTTGGCTCTTTCTATGTCCATGAAGGCACATCGTGCGATTTCCTTGTCTTTTCTATTATTTGTATCAGCTTATGTGTAGCTGATATAGTTGATTTGTCCTTTTTTAAATTGAAATGTGTGAAGTGGCATCTTTGTCAAAAGATAATTCCTTATGTATAGGTCAATCAATTTTTCCATGGTCTTTAATATAAAATATGTGAAGCTAATTGGCCTGTATGATTTACACAGGTCGGCCGGTTTGTTGCCACCTTTAAGGATGAACACAACCCGCGCCAGTGTCCACAATTTTGGTATATAGCTGAGTTGCAAGCTCGCTCTAAATATGTATACCAGAATGGTTTTTAGTTTCACTGTCGCTCTTTGTAGCAGAGCTGGGTAAATTATGTCTGGTCCTAGTGATTTAAAGGGTTTGAAAGAGTTTATCGCCCATTCAAACTTTTCATTCGTGATGATTTGTTCAAGCAGAGGAGGTGAGTGACGTATCCGATCAGCAATATCGTCTTCTTCCTCAGCCTCAACGCTGCTCCTGATTTCGCACTCTGGAAAGTGTGTTCTAAGCAGCACTTCCAGTGTGTCGTCAAAGGTGGTCGGCATCGCTCCATCTGGAATTCTAAGTAGTCCTATATGTGGTAGCCTTTGGACAGAGCTTTCTGTATCCTGGCAGTCTCTGGGGTGCTATTGAGATTTTCGCAGAAGGCCTTCCAGGCCTTCCTTTTGGATTTTCTTATTTCTTTGTTTTATTCTGAGATTTTCTTTTTATAGGCCTCCCAGCTTGATGTAATTTTAGCTCAGTTGAACTCCGTTCTTGCGGCTCTTCTAAGTTTTTCTAACTTCCTGTTCCACCATGGCAACCTCGTTTTGGAAGCACTAGTTTTCTCAGGGCAGTTATCGTGGTATGATTCGAGGATTATTTTGGTGACCTTGTTCACAGTGTCCTCCAGTTCCGTCTTCGTACTTAAATTCGGGTGCAGTCCGCAAAGTCTTGCTGTTAGGCTATTTTGATAGCCCTTCCAATCCATACACTTTGGTTGCCTGTACTTTACCCCTCTTACAATATATTTTCCTAGTTCGAAGTTTATATGCCTATGATCAGAGAAAGAAGTGACTTCTAGGACATTTCACTTCTTCACTAAATGCGCATTCCACTTCTTCACTAAATGCGCATTCCACTTCTTCACTAAATGCGTTTCACTAAATGCGCTTCACTAAATCTCGGCCAGTATCCGCTCCTCCAGGGCATTCTGTATTTTGTCCATTTAGTCAGTTGTGAGAAGTCCCTGGGGAAAATCTTTCATCATGACCGCCATTTTCACACTCTGCAAGGCTCCGCTGTAGACTTGTCGTTGCCTTTGGTAGGTTCAGAGTGTTTTGGGGCCACGTCGATGCCCCTTATTTTCTTTGGCTGTCTATCTTTAGGAGTGCCATCTTCGGGTCTAGGCCTTTTCCTATTGGACTCTGGTGCCTTTGTTAGGAGGGCCTTTTCCCTAGCCTCTTCTGTAGACATGCCTTTTCGTATGAAGAACTTCATACGCTTTCTGGCTGTACCGCTCATGTTCTTATTTTTTGGAGTATCTTTCGATGACTCCTGCGAAGTCATGTTAAATGCTTCCATACTGCGCGGGAGGTCCTCCGCGATTTGTAACGAGGGTCTGCCGTCAGAGGTAGAGGGGGAGGCTGCGGGAGCCTCTGCTGCCTTTGCTTCTTCCGGTCAGCCTCTCTCTTTTTGTGAAGGATATTTGGTCCTTACTGGGATATTTGGTCCTTACCTTAACCACCTTTGTTTTTTGGTGTGGAGCTATATTTCACTCTCCTCTTTCTTTGGCCTTTCTTGTGCCTCTGTTGTTTGGAATCATCCTGGGATTTGGGCCTCATATGCTCCCTTAATTCCTTTGAGGCTTGCTTTGGACTATTTGTGAGAAGTACTGTTCTGCCAGCTATCATTTATCATCAAACCAGTTCCAATGACTCCTGCGGCAACTGCCTAATTTGGTATTATAATGGTTTGCCAATATTCTATTGGATAGCTCTCCAGAACGAGCTCTTATGTCATTTTTTTTCATAGTTCATCGACAAATATTGTCAAATTTGTTTTGCAAGGATTAAATTGAACAAATACACTTCCATCAGTATCAATTCCTATAAATACAAAACAGTCAAAATAAAATTTGGAAAACAATAATCTAATGAATAATTGGGAAACAACATACATGGTTGACTTGCCTGACCCAGTTACTTAAATACTTTCATCTCATTGTTCCATAGATCTGCAATTAATCTTGATATATGATTCTGTTAAACAATACCAAACAACTTTTAGTTCCTGTACAGGTACGTATGTACATACATATGTAGTTCACAGTTACAACACATTGCCGGCAATCATACATACTCAGAAAATACTCGTATAAACGTATACAACCTTGTTCCGCTATCATCCAAATTTTGTTTGGTTACTCCAAACATCAACAAAATTCCAATTCGATCATCAACGAAATTCGCTGTATTTTAGGTCAAGATAAAGAAAAATCAACTTTTCCTCCGAAATACTCTAACTCGGCACAACGGCGGAATTTCTGAAAAATTTCCAAAGTATGTAGTCGACAGTAAAACTTTCTCTTGGCTGGAAGCACCATTCCGGTTCCGTCCGCCTGCCAGCCAGCTTGGATCCATCCAACGGCCGACATGAAAGAGAAATTCTTGTTCATATTGAGAATTATTTTTTTGCTGAATATGCCATTGTAAATTTGAGTATGAATCCTACCAAATTTACTGTGTCTCTATAGAGTTAAGCATAAATTTTAAAGCCACAGTAAATTTAATGCTTGCGAATTATATGAGTGTAGGTAGCATAGGTGGCAGTACAACAATCATAAATTTCGTCTGGTTGTGGAAACTTGTTGTGTCGACGAGGCAAAAAGCGATGTAAACGAGAATCGAGGTCAAAGCCATGCCCACATAAATTTTCACTGGCTTATGGCCTCTTTAATTTTTCATCACATCGAGTTTCATTTATGGGGTTTTACCTACATAGAGACTTATGCAGCTTGTTGTTTGGTGTGATATGTAGGCATGAAGAGTATTTTTTTAATCGATTGTTGAGTTGTTTTTAAGTTTCACACGCTGATTCTGGTCGAAGTAGACTTAAAATTATTGTTGAACTACATATCGCATACGAGGTCTGTTCAAAAAGTATCGCGAAATTTGAATTTCCGCGGGCTACGTGTATTCAATTTTCGACATTTTTGTGGCGTTATGTTGGTACTTATGTCCCACACTTATGCTGACAAGTTTGGCCATTTTGAATCTTCAGTTAATTTTTGGCAGATATTTTGCTTGGACGTGTTTTGGCTTGTCTTCGTTTTTTGTCTATTTAAAAAAAATAAATCAAAGAATCTGTATTAAATTTTGCGTGAAAATCAATTTTAAGTGCACACACGCATTCCAATTGTTGACTGTGGCATATGGTCAAGCTACCTTGGACCAAAACAACGTTTATTAGTGGCATAAAATGTTCTCAGAGGGCCGAGAAGATGTGAATGACGAGTAGCGTGCCGGACGCCCGCGCACGTCAAAAACCGACGAAAACATTGATCAAGTGAAGAAAATATCTATAAAAGAAAATATCTATAAATATCTATAAAACCCCTATCTATAACAGAACAATGCAGACGCATTTGGAACAACCACAACTTCCCATTTCCATAACACGAGTTGTTGTTGTTTCCAATGCGTCTGCATTGTTCTGTTATGGATAAGGGGAGCAAAAAAACGGGCCTAGTATTGGCCAATTGTCGAATCACCGTTAGAGAAGTTGCTGAGAACCTAAACATATCGATTGGCTCGTGCCATCCGATGTTTACCAATGATTTGGGCTTGAGACGGGTCGCCGCGAAATTCGTACCAAAATTGCTCAATTTCAACCAAACATTGCTAAGGAGATGTTGGACACTATCCGGGACGACCCAAATTTACCCCAGAGGGTCAGAATTGGTGACAAAGTTCAATCACGCCAATGGATGCTGCCGTACGAGCCAAGATTAATCGAAATATGTCCTAATTTACTCAATTGGTTTGTTTCTTTTTCGGTCGACTAACTTTCTATTCTTTTGTTTGTATTATTATTCCACTCTGAATTTTATTAATTTTCTTAGTTTTATGTTATTTTTTCTATCTTTTTCTTATATATTTTTATATATGTACTTTTTTTTTTACTGTATTTTATTTTTTCTTCTTCTTGTCTAATCTATAATTGGATTTATTCTGTAGATTCGGACAATAAATAAATAAATAAATAAATAAGACCCGAATGTGAAGGTTTTGCTTGCAATTTTCGTCGATTGCGGGGGCGTGGTGCATCATGAGTTCTTGCCACAGGGTAGAACGACCAATAAAGAATATTACTTGCAAGTAATACGCAATTTGCGCGACGCAATCGCCAAAAAACGCCCGGATTTGTGGAAGAACAAAAATGGGCTTTTGCACCATGATAACGCCCCTGCTCACACATCGTTGCTTGTGCGCGAATTTTTGGCCAAAAACAACACACTAATGATGCCGCATGCACCGTATTCGACAGACCTGGCCACCTGTGACTTTTTCTTGTTCCCGAAACTGAAGAGGCCCATGAAAGGACGTCGTTACGCAACGATTGTGGAGATAAAGACGGCATCGAAGGAGGAGCTGAACAAGATTACAAAAAATGAGTTTTTGAAGTGATTCGAAGTTTGGAAAAAAACATTGGCACAAGTGTATAATATCTGATGGGGATTACTTTGAAGGGGACAAAATAGATATTGATGAATAAATTAATTTGAATGAGAAAAAAACCGGTTTTTGGCCTATAACTTCCGATTCAGCCATCAGATTTTAACAAAATTCACACAGTAAATGGATCTGTAACATTTGGTGAAAATTTGGTTGAAAAATTAGAATAGGGCTGCCAGCTATGGTGATTTTTGTCTCCTAAATCTTGCGAATTTGCTCAGCAAAATAAAGCTTTTTCCTCTCTAACTTCCGGTTCAGTGTAGGAATCAAAACGAAGTTCATGCAGTAAATGGACCTTAATGTGAAGTAAATGTCGTAGGAATTTCGTACAAAAATCATGAAAGGGCTGCCAGCTATGACCATTTTTGTAATTTTGTGGAATTTCTTTACTGAGCGATTATG